>JAJLWF010000003.1:0-1479209 GCA_030570555.1 Sugiyamaella valdiviana
TTTGGTGGAGGAGGGGGGGGGGGGGGTGTTAAAAACAGAAAAGCCAGGTGCTTCGTGCTGCGTGCTTGGTGCTTGGCTGCGTGCTGCGCGTGGGCTGTTTCATCCTGGCGAGGGGGCCGTCCACCCCTCGACAGGCCGCCCACGACCCCGTGTGGACCGCGTTCTAACCTGATATCTCGGTGGTGCACCCTGCAGCGCCAGATGGGCGAGACCCCCGCCCCGATTGGTCTGCGGCAGATTACCCGGCTGCGCAACATTTATCTGCGCTTGCTTTTGGCGCTAGCCGGATTGGGCGCCTGCGCGCAGCCCATTTGGGCCTAGCGGCGTCCCCCAAAAAGCAACCCCCTCACGTCAACCCTATCAGCACCAAAAGCAACCATCTTGCCCTGTTGGACCCTCGCAGCGAGCCAGATAGCGCGGGCTTTAGGTCTGCAAGCGGGCCTGCTAAATGGCGCCAAAAACATACATATATAAATATCATTTCCACCAATTGTTCGTCACACCTGGCGAAGCCCTGCCATTTCCGCCCAATTGACTTGAACTGCAACACTCACCGAGTCCTTCTGAGTCTGTCTATCCCCTGCGCTATATAATACCTTTTGAGTCGTTGCTGCTTTCCCCGTTGATTGACCCGTTGATTGACCCGGCCTTTTGGTTGCACCGCATTGGCATTGCTGTTGATTTCTAGTGTTGAGCTGTTTTCTGTTTACGCTGTTTCCTGTTTACTCGTCTCACCCATCCAAGCCGTCTTATCCGTCTTAACCGTCTTAACTTCGTCTAAACCCTTTAGTTGTTCGTTCACGCTGTCTACGCATAGCTTGATTGCTCATTACCACTCAAGCCAAATCAGCCACCACGACGTCGACTGATTCATCGATTGACCGATTGACTTTGATTACTGATTGATTGATTGCGATTGACTGCGATTGACTGACTTGACTGACCAGCTGACTGATAGTCTGTTCATCAATTTGCTCGACTCATTGCCCGACATAGCTCATCACTCTTCTAGCTCATTTGCTCGCCAGATCCTCGATTACTCGATTACTCTACTCGTACTCGACTACGCTACTCGAAACGACTCGTAAGTAGCTCATTACTCACGTAATTAGCTCACCGGCTGGCTCGTTGACTTAACGCCTTTGGCCGACTCGATTCATTGGTTCCTCACCATTTGGACCAGTCAAGACCATTCGAGACCTCTCGACCATTCGACTGCCTGTTCAGACTCGACTGCTGTTCAGAACTCGACTGCTGTTCTCTTTCCTCCCACACATCTCCCCACAATGTTCGACTCAACGTTTGAGTCGTTCATTAGCGACCAGTCGGTCTCGCGCAAGCCATCTAATGTGTCGCTGGGTGACGCCCTCGATGGCCCTGAAGACCCCCAGGTGCTCGTTCCTGGCGCCCTGTGGTCCTCGCCAGGCCCACTGTCGGCCGTCTACACGCCCGACACCTCGCTGTCCGAGGGCTCGTACTTCTCGTCTGTGCTGTCGTCGAGCTCGTCCTTCTACTCGCCCGACTCGGACAGCACCATTTCTCCTCCCCTCTCGGCCACCGACGACCCACTCGTCTACCACTGGGCTGTTGATTCAGGCATGATGCCCAACATGCCAAGTCTGCACACGATGGCTCACCTGTCGGCTGTTTCGCCAGCAGACACCTCGGCAGCAGCGCTGGCCGCTGTGGCTGCCGCTGCCGAGGCTGCGGCCGTCAACTCGTCGTCGTTGACGCTGTCACCAGGTATGGCGCACCATGCACTCGAGTACGGACCTGCGCTGGCCAGCCACCAGTTTGGCGCTGCGTTTGAAATCACAATGCCGCCAATGGATACCCATGGGCCTTCGCCGTTTGTGCTGTCTCCAAGCTCTTCGGCAGAGTCGCTTCGCAGCCTCCTTCCCGCGGCCGAACCAGGCATGGCCACGACGAACTCGTCCTGGTCACCAACAGAGGTGGGCCAGCTCTACCCAGCAGCGCCCGACACTCCACCAGAGGAGGACGCGCGCTCCAAGATTGCATTCACGAACCTGGCGCAGACATCGCTCGGGTCGCCGGATTCACTGTCCCCAACACCATCTCCCGTGAGCATTCGCGACCGCACAGAACTCATCAAGCAGCGCACTTCCTACACAAAGTGGGTCAAGCTGTCGCGCATGACGGACCAGCGTATTGGCCGCATCAAGGGCCTCGCGGCCGACAAGGGCATTGACGTCGAGACGGTCGAGTCCGTCTTGAAGCTGTACTCGGACACATCTGACAAGCAGGACAACGACGTCAACCGGTTCGAGGGCGAGGATGTGTACATCAAAATCACCATGGGCTCGGGCGCTTTTGTGGCCGAGGACGAGGAGAAGGCTGACAGCAAGAAGAAGAAGCACCGCAAGCAGAACCCTCATTATGTCAAGCGTCCCCTCAACTCGTTTATGCTGTACCGCAAGTCGCAGACCCAGTCGGCCATGGCCTACGCCATGAGCTCGCAGCTCAAGCTCAACCACCAGAACATCTCGCAGATCATCGGGCTCATGTGGCAGACCGAGTCCAAGGAGCTCAAGGAGGAGTTTGCGCGGTTTGCGTTTCAGGAGAAGGAGCTTCATAAGATGTTGCACCCGGACTACAAGTTCTGTCCCCAGAAGCGCAAGCGTGCCACCCCGGTGTGAGCGCATATTTATTGGTCCTATTTATTAATAACACCCGTTATTCGTACCCACGTTTAAGACGACGCGTTTAAGACGATGCGTTTAAGACGATGCGTTTAAGACTACACATTTAAGACTGCTCGGTTCAACTACCAAGCTCGTCATCAGATTGTAGGCCATAACATGAATCCAGCCATGCCTCTATTACCAGTCCAAGTCACCTGAGTCTTCTGAAGTCACCGAAGTCATCTCCATGTACTAGAAGCTGATCCAGCGCACCATATGGTTACCCATTTCTCAATCCTACTTCTCAATCCTACTTCTCCATGTGGCTACCATCACTCATACTGCTATAGTTGGTGATTTCGTTGAATCATTGACAGTCCATTGACTCATGAACCACTCCTTGACTAGACTTCTTCAATGTTAAGCCAAATATTAACTCACCGACTACTCACTTCAATGTTAGTCCAAATAATTGACTCAATCTTTACTTCTCAACCTCTTTCTCACCATTGGACCTAGCCCACGGAACAATCCATATATCGGTATATTCCTCCAGCTGAATCCACTTTGAATCCAGTTCACGACCTGAAGCCGCCTAATTAGCCGAGTACAATTGAGGCTAAACAGGCCCTATCGCTATAGTCGCCTGCTCACTCTACACTTTGCTCTGCCTCGTATGCTTCTGTAACCCCTGATCTGCCGCGGGCTGATCTGCTGGATGTCTAGCAACCGTCCCAAAACAGCTAGTGCAGCCTGCGTTTGCGAGCTCGTTTTTCGCCGTTGCGACGCCGGGTCGAGGCAGCGAGGCAGCGAGGCAGCCAGGGCTCACGCCAGGCGGGGTACCTGCCTGGTGACGTGGCTCGATAGAGGTTGCTGGGCCGGCTTTGGAGCTGTCGATCTCGGTCCGCAACGCCGCGGAGCGGCCCATCAAGAAGCCCAGTCAAGAAGCAGGCACCATTGTGAAACACCGTAAGCTCGAGGGGTGCAGAGGGGAGCACCAGGGCACCAGCGAAAGCCCACATCCGCAGCTTAGAGTTGCGAAGAGGGGGTGGGAATGGGCCCGGTGGAAACGCTGGCGGGAACGCTAGAGGGCTGTTGTGGGCTCTTGTGGGTTCCAGTGGGAACCCCTTGCTTTGGATCTGGCGTTGGGGTGCGGGCAGCCCCCGTAAGCCAGCTTGCCAGGGCCAATCTTGCAGCCGCCCTGCGCCCAGAAGCACCTGCATGGTCCCGCACTAGTGACCGGAACAAACGTCGGGACTCGGAAGGAGAGGGCGGTTATCAAAGAGGGCGGTGGGCGCAACAGTACCTTGCCAGCGGGGCATGCTGTCTGTTGAGTGTTGGGCCCACCTGCTGCCCTTGTCGGTGACCTCGTGCCCCCACCTATCCTCGCACCTGCCCGTCGGCGGCAGTACTGCGTCTGCCACTTTTGAGTTTGGACCCTTGATACACCCCGCACGTATGGTGAAGCTGCACCCCTTGCGAGCTTAACCACCGCAGCGGCCCAGTTTAAGGTCATGCAGTGACCGGGGTAGTACCGGGATGCCGAGCTCTACAGGGCTGACTCGAGTCTCGGAGCTGTTCAGCTCAGTTGCATCAAACTTAAACACCACACTTAAACAGACTTAAACACCGGACTCAAATGCTGCAGCATGCACGTTGACATCAAGGGTTCAGGATGCACTGGCGGATCTATGCAAGCAAGTAATTGTGCTTATCATACAGCCAACCACGAGAGCGATCTGTGAGTTGAATGGAACTGCAGAGATCAGTCGATGTCAAATGTGAACTCAAATGGGAGAAGTCGGAGGACCTCAGGGTCCTGAGAACTGGTCAAGGACCAATTGAGAGTCCTATCAAGAGCTATCAAGAGGTCTCAAGAGGTCTCAAGAGCTATCAACAGTACTATCAAGAGGTCTCAAGAGCTATCAAGAGCTATCAAGAGCTATCAAGAGCTATCAAGAGTACTATCACAAGAGACAGGAGCCCGCAACTGGCTATCTACCTGCACATCAACCTGCCCATCAACCTCCGGTGCCACCTGATACCTCTCTAACCGCAACAAGTTGAAGAACCATCTGAAACGGGCTTGCGGACAGAAGCATGCATGAACCTCGAATTGGCGGAGATACGGTGGTCTGCAGTGGCTGTCGTGCTGTCATTCATGTTGGCGCAAACGCTGCTCCTGATACTGTCCACTGCCCACTCCCTCATCTCAGGGCACTGTCGTTCACTGGCTACTACTGAGCCTGTTTCTTCTCCTTATGATGCTTCTCTTCTGATGTTTCTCTTCTAATGCTTCTCTTCTAATGCTTCTCTTCTAATGCTTCTCTTCTAATGCTTCTCTTCTAATGCTTCTCTTCTAATGCTTCTCTTCTGATGCTTCTCTTCTGATGCTGTCTGCCTTCAGGACCCTGTTGATCCTGATCCCCTCTCCCCCGCACCCCCGCCCCACTCGGAATACTCGGTGATCGCGAGCTAGTCGAGTCGGGCAGGTACCTGTAAACAGGCAGACTAGCCCAGGGGCCATGGCAAGTATAGCGGAGACGTGCAGGTTCAGTATACGCGATGCGAATCGAGCCAGACTATACCTGGTTCGTGTCCGAAGAAGCCGTTATGAAGAGTTTAAGAGAGATGACAAGCTGACAAGCTGACGAGCTGACGAGCTGAGAGCTGGCGAACTGACAGTTGACGAGCCTTCGTCATCCCATGTTCGCTCCATCACGTACATCACACCTACGTCATGAGGTCAGCCCTGTCAGGGGAAGCTGGTAGCCCGCCCTGCAGCCAGTTTGGGCCTGGGCCGAGTCTATTCAGCCGGCTGGGGCCGGCCAGGCGCTGGCTAGACCTGCAATCGGACCGACGATGGCTGGAACGAAGGTGCATGTGGAACGACGGTGCAGCAAGAAGGATCGCCACACCAACCTGATCGGGACACGGTGCACCTACCGGCGACAGCACGGATCTGGGCTACCTAATCGGTGCTACTCGATCTACCAGCTGGCTGCCGCTCAGGGGAGTGCATGCAGTGCCCACCGGTGCAAGAGCAAGGTCTTAGAGGCATGTGTGTTTGAGACGCGGCAGTTCATGCAGTTGCTACTGATAGGTGATAGACGATAGGGGGGTACAGGTGGGTGATAGCGGTGATATCACTGGGGGGGTGATTACAGGACTACAGATTGCTGAGGTCGTTAAGATTGCCGGGATATGTGGTTTTCGAGATATGTGGTTTTAGAGATACGAGGTTTTCGAGATATCAGGTTTTCGACATGTGGTTTTCGAGACTGGCAACGTTCATGCCTGCGTGCTGGGGATCCTGGGTATCCCGATCCATTGCGATGTCGGGTCAGCAACATCAAGACAGATACGGATAGCAGTTGGTTTTTGGTTGAGTAACCCCTCAGCGTCAGCTGCCCGTGCCGCACTTTGCGCGTATTGCCATTGCGACCATTGCGACTGCCCATCTCGGCCATTGGGTCTGCCCTCTTGGGTCTGCCCGCTTGGGTCTGCCGCTGCCCTTTCGCCCACTGGCTCGCCCACTGGCTGCGCACATGGCTGCTCGCCCAATACGGCTGCTGTCTCACTCAGTCTCGGGCTAACTCAGTTCCTGCGCAATCCCGACGGTCCCGCACTAACCTCGCCAGTGCCCGATAATCCTGGCTTTACCCGATAACCTTGTGTCCCCGATAAACACTCCTGCCCGATAAACCCGGCTGCTGCCCCTCTCGAATTAAACGTGCCCTGGCGAGCCCTCGTGCATTGCAGCTGGCTAACCGCATCCGGCGTAGCTTATCAGCGTCGAACCTCGCACTGCAGCGACCACTTGAAAGCTCCAGTGGCCCACGCCTGCCCGCATCCCTCTAGTGTCGCCCTCCCAGCTGCCGCTTCCAACTGCGGGCGGTGCCTGCTGCTTGCTTCCGCGGGCCTACTGCTGACGCCTGGCCCGATGTGGATTGAACCTGGCTGCTTCTGCGTCGCATATGCGGCTACGCCCGCCCTCGTGCGTGTCCATGCGTGCCCACATCCGAGCCCCCTCCGGCCACCCATCCGCCCTGCTAAACTGATCCCAGGGTCCCCCTCCACCGTCCCCCTGTCCTGGATCTCCCCCTCTTTCCCCCCCTCTTACCGCTTCTTATTGCCTCTTACCCTCTTACCCTCTTACCCTCATTACGCCCCTCTTTCCCCGCGTCCTGCCCCTCCTCCCCCTCACTTCCTTCCCCTCTTGCCAAGATCCAACCCCAAGATCCGTCTAGCCCGTCTTTGCTAGCCAGTTGACCTGTGGCTAACCGGTTAGGTAGAACCAACGGCGCCCACTGGTACCCACCAGCCCCTGCCCTGCACTCTCCCCGCAATCGCTCAAATCGTAGTGTTACGATCGCAGTGTTTCACCGCCTGACCTCGCATCCTCCTGCCCTCGCATCCGCCTGCCCTCTCGCTGCTGGTTACTACTTGTGGCTGCTTCATGCTGCTGGCCGCCCGCTGCTGTCTCAGACTGCCGTTATGCGCTCGCGGCACGGCTGTGCCATTGTTAAATGCCTGCAAACGATTGGCCAGCCCGCTGCACTCGTCTCCTGCTGCGATTCTAGCTCCGATTGCATTGCAACGCGGCATTCTGCCCATTCCGCGTGTGCCACGTGCCACTCCAGTGCCACCCCAACGCGGCTACCGCGCATTGACACGCACTGGACACGTACTGGACGCACTGGACGCACTAGACGACTTGCCTTTCTTGGCAAACGCAGCACTCAGACACAACTGCATATCAATCCGTGCATGTCAACAGCTTCACAGACTGGACTGAACACTGAACGTGTCCACTTCCTGGCTCCACTATGGCTCTTCCGTGTACCATCCTCTATACCACCGTCACTAATCAGCACTTTATCCAAGGCTCTATATACCCATAAGCCCATATACCCATATACACATATACATATATACCTACATACCCATATATACATCAACATATATACCCGCTGCATCTCAATTCCTATCCACTATACTCATCTATCGGTTTACCATACACTCCTCTATAACTCCTTTACATCTCAATATGCCGCTAACCGCGAAGAAGTTTCACAGATATGCCATTAAAGTGTCGCGATGCATAGTACCAAAGCATCCTAAACAGCTTGGTCTATATAGTAACCAGCTACCAGGCGTACTACCGGCCTACTACCGGCGTACTACCAGCATACTACAGCATACTACAGCATACTGCCAGTCTATTACGAGCCTACTACAGTCTACTACTCGTATAATCCAGCTTCTTAAACCACCTACCTGCTAAGAACCGCCGAACTGTTACATGCTAAACCTCCGCTCTTGCGCTCAGCCGCGCGTTCACGTGACCTGATGACGCATGCTGACTACTGCAGCTTACTGACCGGACTACCGACGACAAACTCTCCGGACTCACCAGGCGCCACCGCCACTGTACACCTCGATCGTGGCACTGCCGTGGCACTGCTTTCTCTTTAACCTCTCATCCTCCATCCACCTTTATCCAACCACTTCACCACTGCGTGATCTCCATTGTGACCGATCTCTGTGACCGTACCCTTTGGCCACTCCCAGTGACATCACTGCCAGACGCAATAGCAGTCTTGTCCCTACAGTGCCACTGTCCCTACAGTGCCACTTAGCCAGACCTTGAACCTGTAAACCTCATACTCAACTTCACCTTCTAACTTGACTTCTCCCATTCCATCTCAACACTGGCTTACCTCGGATTCACCCTCTTTCGTTCCCTCCCAGTTCTCCTCACAGCCCTGCCTAATTGCAAATCTACACATCCCTGTCTTCATCGCATTGCCTCCTTCACGGCTCTGCAATTGACCGGTGCCATTGCCTCCGTGGACTTGGTTGCTGCTGTATACGAACCTGCTGTGTCGCTTGTATCGCCTGTATCTCGCTGAGTTTGACTTCACCCACTTACGCACCTCGGCACATGCCGAAAGCTTATACCGATCCTAAATCGATCACAACGCAGTGACAGTTCACGACAGTTTGACGACACTCGACGACAGTTCAACGATACTCGACCCACAACATTGGCTCTGTTGTGACTTGTGACTCTTGTGACTCTTGTACTTCTTGTTACCCCTCATAACACCCTTCGCCTCTGGCTATTGTCTTCCTTAACGTACAATGCCCCCCGAATCGCACCGCGGGAGACCGCGTACGTTCCAGTACAGAGCCATTCTCCCTTACAAGACGGAATCCGACCATGAAGCGCTGGAGCATCTTAACCACATCGTCACGAACCTCTACATCGCCCTCAAAAGCGACGACCTCAAGGGCATCGTAGGCAATACATCAGGCCCCGCCGTGACCCACTGGACTCGAGAACTGCGCGCCTGGACAGAGCTCAAGTTCGACATGCCCATGGCCACGCGCATCAAACTCATCCGTGTCTACTACTCGCTGGCTCTTGCTGGCGCAGACGGCGCCGCCATGGACAAGTTCATCAACATGTTCTGCCTACTCTGCAAAGACGAGAAGTTCCAGGATACCATCAAACCCGCCGACCTCGACCTCGACTGGCGGTTGCTCTTGGTGATCCTCCTCAAGCTCGCGTTCCCGCAACAGTCGTCCTTTGACGGCTCTGTTTCGCGCTCCTTCTCGGCCGTCTCGCGACTCGCTCAGTTTGTGCGCCATCTCATCGATCCCGCTGCCACCGCCGCCATCCTCGACGAGATCCTCCCGCATTTCACCGTCGCCAGAGCCAGCATCTCCCACAACGTCATGAGCCTGCTCTTGCTGCTCGTGCCCGTCGCGCCTGTAAAGGGAACTCGTCCTGACCTCCTGCCTGAAGACCTCTTCCCCAGCATCTTTCACCTGTGGAGTCTCGTGCCGCGGTCCGGCCTCTACGACTTCCAGGTCCTGGACCTCGTGTCAACTCTCGTCTCCGACTCCATCACCTCGGAGCTCACTCACTTCACCAAAGACGGTGTTTTGACTCCCGACCAGCTGTCCATTGTATTCACGGCCATCCTGCGTCTGCTCGAGGTCCCGGTATCCTATGTCGGCTCCGCCTACGCTTCGACAAGCGAAACTGTCGCCCTCAAAGCTGACGGCGACAAAAAGGTCAAGTGCGCAAGGCCCATCTCCAATATCATCGTCTACTCGCTATCCGCAGAGCTGGGTCTTGAAAAACATGGCATCTTTGACCGTCTCGAAAGCCTCATCCACTCTGTAGAAACGTTCTGCCATCCATCAAACCAGGGCCCGTGGACGCGTACAATTATGCAGACCGTGGCTGCCCTTGTCGAGCTCTTCCTCCTCCGTTGGAACGTGCAGGAATCCGGCGAATCGGTCATCCCGTCTCAGCGTCACTTGACTCCAGCGGTCAAGAACCGCTTTGTCCGCATCCTCCGCAACATCACGTTCCTCGGCATTCACGCCAAGAGCTCCTCGGTCGTCTCAAGTTCCCTCGACGCTCTTCAAGGCCTCGCATACCTCGAACCCGACTTGATCCTGCCTCGCGTCCTGACAGAGGTCTACCCGTCGCTGCAGGGACTAGTCGAAACCCACCGCACTATGTCGTCACTCAAAGCTCTGACTACTCTGGCTCGAAAGATCTCTCAGGAGCCTCGCTATGCCCTCCACCTCACAACCCTCCTGGGCCTCGTTCTACCCGGAATCGATGCCAATGACCTCACAAAGACGCTGCATTCCATGTCATTTGTTCAGGCAGTAGCCGTCAACCTACCGTTTTACGATATCAGCGAGTCGGTTGGCGGCTCAGGCCTAGCTATGGAGTATATTGGTGTCACGGTTGCATACCTCGAGGAGCATGGCGAACTTCCCGAGGACATCATCGAGGAGGATCGTTTTATCGACATTGCTCGCTCTTCTACAGCTGCATTTGACGAGTTTGTAATGGTCTTCCTGGGTCGTATATTCACTATGCTCGAAAACCTCCCCGACGTCTCATCTGGCAAGCTGCGCGACTCACCCGAAGCCTACGTTGTTAACTCCTTACTTCCGGTGATGACAGCCGTTTTCGGTGCTCTCCCATCGCGACTTTTCTCCCGTGTCGTCGACTATGTCGTTGATTTTATGCAAAACAATGTCGTCCACAACGCGACCGACTCTTTTGCCCACATTTGCGGTTGTCTTGTTAAGATCGATCCCAAGGTGGCTTTCGGCAAGCTATTTCCAGTTCTCCAGTTCAACATCAAATATCAGGTTGAGGAGAACGGTGCTGGCTCGAGTCGTAGTGGATCAGAGGTTCTACCTCGCGATCGTGCGCTTATTTGGTACTTGTCGGCCCTGAACATGTCACTTGCTCATGCCTACTCTGAGACTCTCAACTTCCGCGAGGAGGTTGCCGATATCATCCTATTTCTCCGGAACAAGTGCGCTGGTTCGATCTTTTACCACATCTCCAATGCTCTGCATCACACGCTTATGACGCTGACAAGCACGGCCGTTGTCGACTTTCGCATCGTTCCAGAGGGCGAGGAATCTAATCCCGAGTACATTGACGTCAAGGCGTGGGGCTCTAAGCTGGATCTCAACAACCTCAAGCTGAAGTGGAGCATGCCTACCCGTGAACAGATCGAGTTCGCCGTTGAGCTTTATCAACAGCATGTTGACATCTCTGTCAAAGCACTAAAAGAAGCGGTGAACCCTGCCAGCGATAAAAAGCACTCAATCACGGAGCTCACAGATGTAGTGTCGTCGAATCTGACCTACATCCGGACTGCGACTTCTGGAATCTCTCTTCTCTTTGATCCTACTTATGCCGGCAGTGGCAATGAGGAGCTTCAGGAAGGCAATTCCGTCGCCATGGACGGCGACTTCGACTTCGAGGAAAGCGAGTCTCAGGATACCATGGATGATGACTACAAGGACGATGACGATGATTTTGACGTTTCAGCTGGATCCGTCATGTCTGAGTCGGGTATGGGTGATGATGACGAAGCCGAACTCGATGGTGATATTGTCGAAATGAAGAAGCTGCGCGAGTACCCCATCAACTACTTTTTTGGCTCTGGAGAGACGAAGCAAAATGACGTTCTCTACACCACGCTGCACGAGTTGCGCCTAAACGTGGGACGTATCCTTCATGACGTGCACGGATACCTCACTAAGGAGCGTGAAAGCGACATTGCAAGCTTCAAGGCACTCATGTTTGCCCTCAAGGTGTGGTTCTGCGACGTTGGTTATGAGAAATCGGCCCGCACCATGGAAACACTGAACGCCCTCTACTCATATGAAACCAGGCATTTTCGCATATCCGGTCTTCGCAAGGAGTACCCTCGCCCGGTCCTCGCCCGTCGAGCGAACCTTTACCATGTTGAACGCCTGTTCCACAACTTTGGTCCTCGCAAAATGACGGACCTCGAGAAAACATTGCTCTTTGACATTATGCGTTCTTGTCTGTCCATTTACCCTGATATTCGACGTAATGGCCAGTCGTCTCTCGAGTCGGCGGTCAAGGTGATTCTCCGATCGCGCCAGCTCGTGTACCCTTGGGCTCTGAAGGAGCTGAACGTATTCCTGCAAAAGCAAGATTTCGCCGGGGCTGATAGTGCCATGCGCCTGATAGACTTACGAGTTCTCCAGTCTTCTGTGAAGCGAGACTTCAAGAATCTGGTGGCTTATGTGGATGCGCTGAAGAAGTCGATGCTTGCTGACTACCCGGCTCTAAACTTGGCAGCTTCGTCCTCTTACACCTACATCGCCGTGAATATCAGACTGCCTCTGAATATTGTCAGCATCAGCGATTCTGGTCGCGACGCAATTGAAGCACTAGTTTCTGAAGAACAGAAGGAGTCTTGCTCTCGACGTATCGAGCTGATGAGATCACGGAGAACTGATAAGAGACAGCAGGCCGAGTTGGAGATGAAGCGGCTCGTTGAACACCTCACGGTGGCCAACGAGAAGCCTGACCAACACTGGAAGGTGACAATTGTCAACGATTCACTGATTGCTGCCATCTGCTCCTCTCCGCAGATGGAACTCAGTGATAGGGTTCTTGTTCAGCTGAGCCGAGGTATCATGAGCCCGTTCCCAGGGGTCAAGGCTGTCTGTATGCACGGACTATTCCGCATCTCGAGTCGATTACTGACTTTGGCAACATCTGGTTACACGTACGAGAGGTTCCTCCTTGATTGTGATGAGAACAGTATCATGTCACCCAACGGTGTGATGATCGATTCGAGCAAACCATCGTTCACTGAAGAGTTCAAGGCTGAGTTGAGCAGTATTGATTCCCCATCATACTATCTTGACAAGACAAACGGAGCATATGGATGGTTAGCATGGCCGAAGCAATTTGAGGCCGATAAGTCGACCTACTTCAGCTCTGTCAAGTTGAACGAAAGCGATGAGATGGCCGTGCGGGCACTTGGTCGTGAGATGACCAAGGAATGGCTACAGAGCGTTATTGACCGCAACGTGGAAGAGCCTCGCTCGGAAGACGACTACTTTGAGGTCACCAACGCCATCTACTTCAAAATCATCCTCCGTCTCATTGGTCTTGGATTCACTGAAATCACCCTCGATGAATTTTTGGAGCTATTAGAAGCGACTTACATTCCCGATGATAAGAACTCTCACCGTTGCGTTGCAGAGATCTGTTCAGCCGTCATTGATTCACTCAAGTTTACCGAACCATCGGATGCTGAGAAGAAAACGCTGGTATTACGCAGAATCTTTGCTGACGTTTTGAATAACAGTATGGCTCATGACAACCTTGAGTATTGGCAGTCATTCACTTGGTGGTCTTCCATCTACATCGACTTCCGACGTGCGTGGCCTGTCGAACAGCTGATTAACGACATCAGGCTTCCTGTTGGATCTACTATGGGCTTCAAGGACAGCTCTAGGCTGAGCCTTATCCGCAAGACAGTCGGCTCCATTGGATGGTGGTATACACACAATATCGAGGACATTTTGGACAACTTGTGGGGCAATATTTCTCATGGGTTGCAGGCGGTTCGAGAAGAAGTGGGCCGAACACTGGCAACAATTTACTACTCGCAGTTCCACGAGTCGTTCGACTCTGTGCAGGACTTCCTTCGTGCCAACAAGGAAGCAGGGTCTATTGGGCTCTTGTCATATGAGCTGCCTGATCACCTGAGTAAGCGTATTGTGAAAGCCTTTGAGGAACTTGAGGTTCTTCGCAAGGAGAGGCTGGCTGCCGTACAAACGGATGGCACTGCGGGAAGCCAAGCAAGCGAATACCTGTTCGCAGCTGACACGCTTACGTTCTTCCTCCGCACGCTCTTCGATCGATCTTACGCATCGGCTTTGATCCCGCTGTTGCCCAAATCGATTGTGCCTGCCCTGCTCAATTTTTTGAATGTTCGCGATGATGAGGAGCTCATGGTCAATGCTGTATCTCTGTTCAAGCAGCTCGGCAATGTCCCATGTCCTCTTCAGCGCATTGACAGTATGGTGACAATGATTATGGAAATCAGTCTGGGAGCCACAGCATGGCATCAGCGAATGAGTATCCTCACGTATATCCAAGCATTCTACTTCCGACACCTCTTTATGATGAGTCCGGAACAGCGCATGCAAATTGTCGACGTGGTCATGGCGATGCTCGAAGATGTACAGCTTGAGGTTCGTGAAGTGGCTGCAGAGACACTCTCTGGTATGGTGCGATGCTCGCCTGTCGCAGATCAACAAGAGCTGATTGAGTCTCTGCAAAAGACTTGCACAGCTATGCTCATGGAGACCCAACAGTGGAGACTCCTCCGTAAGAACACTCCCGGTACAAGTCGTCTTGGCACCCCTCGGTCTGTCACGCCGGTGATGTCCCCCAAAGTGGGAAGCCTAACACCTACCACTTTGTCACGAATTGGCACTCCAGTTATTCTCAACGAGCTTCCCAGTGTAATGCTGCGTCGACACTCAGCAGTTCTCGGTCTCGGAGCGCTTGTCAAGGCGTTTCCGTATCATTCTCCTCCTCCCTCTTGGGTTCCGTCAGTGTTAACGACACTGGCTGTGAAAGCAGCGGCGGATCCTGGCATGGTCGGTAAGAGCGTCAAAGAGACACTCGACGATTTCAAGAAGACTCGCCAGGACACCTGGCATATCGACTCACGGATCTTCTCACGTGAGCAACTCGATGACCTCGAGGGTGTTTTGTGGAAGAACTACTTTGCGTGAAGACAGTAATTAAAGAGTGGACATTTTATAGTCGATTCATGATCCTCGTATAAGATTGCATCTGCAATTCGATGTCTTTTAATAGTAATAAACATGGCATTTGATGCAAGCAAGTAAGCTACACTTCAATATTGTACTGGAGTTCTAGGCAGCCCATTAATCGTTTTCAACAGCTCAATTCTGATTTCTAACCACTCGTTAATTCATGGCATGGCAAGGTTACTTTTGGGATGCATCACCGCTGGGAGACCGCGGTCTAGGCGCGAACAGCGCGTGGGCGGCCCTGGTTGCCGGGCTGGCCCTGGTTTTGTCTGTTTTGACGCTGGTTCGAGTTCGCAGAATTGCCACCAGAGGCCTGCTGGCCACTGGGCTTGTTCTGAGAACCCTTATCGTCAGGGAGTTGGTGACCACCAGCAGCAAGACGCTCATTACGCTCAGCAAGCTGGACAGCACGCTCCGACAGAGCCTGGGCGAGGATCTGCAGCTTCGACAGCTCGACACCCCGGCGGAATACAATTGACTTGGACTTCTGGTCCAGGGCGGCAGCAATCTCCTCACTGGCAATCATTTTGGATACAACGGCAGTGACCTTGGAGACCTCGAGGTCAAACAGCGAGGCGAGTACAGACACCGACAGTGAATCGTAGCACGAAGCGTACGTGAACAGGTAGGTGCGCAGACCCTCCTGCTGGAGCTTAGCGGCCAGCATGCTCTTGATGGCTTCGGAGTCCTTGGCCAACAGCGACCAGATCTTGACGGACGTGAGAAGGTCACGGGCCAGAGTCCAGTCTCCGCTGAGCAGGGCCTTGGCAGCCTGCATGATGTGATCACGCGTGTTCTCGGGAGGACCAGTAAACACCTGGCGGTCGTGGTAGTCGAGCATGCGACGGAACGGCTTCGAAACAATGCGCTTCTTGGCATCAATGGAGTTTCCAAGCGAGGCCATGAGAGGGACCTCGATAAGAAGCGAGGCGGTCAGGTACACACACTCGAGTAGCTCGAGGTTGATGTGCATGTGGAACGGCAGCAGGCGCTGCTTGTCCGGCGAGACCTGCTGGTTGAACTTGGTCACACCCTGGCCGAGGAGCTCCTTCAAACGCGAAGACGAGCACACTTCCTGGAGAGACTGCTGGCACTCAGGGATGAGGCCAAGGCGGAAGGCACAGAGACCAACCTGGACAAGGGCTCGGTTGTAGAGCACCTGGATAGTAGGATCAGCAGTGTGAATGGACGACTGCAAGTGCGACATCAGGAACAAGTCACGGGCCTTGAAGTACCGGTCGTTGAGGGCGTAGTGGTAGATGTGCGAAAGCATAGCCTTGGTACGGAACTGCGTCGAGGTCTGCTGGTACAGCACTGAACACAACGAGTCGACAAGCGAAATCGTGTATGTCTTGTCGTTGTCCGAGATCTCCTTGTTGATGGCGGGGGAGACTTTTGAGACACCGGAGCTTCCGGTCTTGGCAAGGCTTTCCCATGCGCCCTTCTCGCCGCTAATGATGACGGATGTGGGCTTGAAGTAGATGTGGTCAAGGCGGCGCACAAGCAGTCGGCACAGCGACTCGGAGGAAGCGGGCTTCTGGTCGGGCTTGAGCAGCGACTCAATGTAGACCTGGCCACGCAGGATAAGCTGGTACAGGGCGGGCTCATCACGCAGACGCTCGACATACTCGGTGGTGTGAGGGTCAATCTGTTGGAGAGCCCGGGTGAGTTCGTCGTCGAGACGCTCAATAAGCGAGCTGACTGATCCAGGAATCTCCTTGACGCCGTCGGGACCAGCCTCAGGACCGTTCTCGAGACTCTCGGGCTCAGCAGCCGACTCTGTGACACGGTACTCGCCGGCGTGGGCCTCAAGCACGTCGAACAGAGCACGGAGGTCTTTTTCAGCTGCACCCCAGTTGGAGGCAGCCATGACCGAGCCAGACGAGGTGAGGTCAAAACGGATGGGCACCAGCAGCAGCAGGACGCTGATCTTCTGGTAAGGAGTCTCGGCAATGTCGACGAGCGACTCAAGGGTGCGGATCTGCTCGGCACGGTCCGTGTTCTTCTTTCCGCGCGACTCGACAATGGAGACGAGCGTCTTGAAGATGGACTCGGGCGTCGACTGCTGCACGGTCTTGCCGTCGCGGCCAACGGTCGCAAAGCCCTCGGTGTCGGCATCAGCGACAGAGGAGCCGAGGACGGCTGGCGAGCCGACCCGTGAGACCTGGTTCGAGCCCACGGCCGGCGAAGCAGCCACTGACTTTTGGTTCTGAACAAAGTTCTCCTTGTCGTTGCGCCACTCGGCGACCTTGGTCTCATGTTCGCGCACCGTCTTCTTGATACGCTGCTTGACGGTGTTGAGGGCCTTGGAGTTGGACGCGTTCATCTTCTTCTTGGCGCTCTTCTCCGTCTTGATGGCGTCCTGAGAGAAATCATCGAGCTCGCCGAGCATGACAATGTACTGCGGCGGCAGCGTCTGGTACTGCTTTGTGGCGCGGTCAACCAACTTGTTGATCTTGTCAAACTCTCCCGAAATTGCCAGCCAGTCGTTGATCTTGCGTGCGTTCTCAATGGCCTTGATTCCGGCGTCAATTTCGTCAATCAACTTGTCCTTGGCGCTCTTGACGACGCGTCGCGAATCGTCCTCGCTCTCAGAATCGCTGCTATCGGCAGCACCTCCAGCGCCCTTGAGGAACTGGTTTCGCATGTAGTATCCGGGACCCTTCTTGGCTCCGTCGTCCGAATCCGAATCCGAGTCGTCGTCGTCCTGCTCTTCGTCCTCATCCTCGTCCTCAGACTCAGACACCTCCTCAGACTCGTCCGAGCTGTCATCGCCTGAATCATGCGTCAGAAACTTGTTCTTAGACTTGGCCACTGCCGTGACGGTCTGTTCGTCCTCGCTTCCAGAGGAGGACATGACTTCCTCCTCCGAATCATCGTCGGACCCCGACCCGTTGGCAAAGAACTTGGACATGGTGGTTGGATAGCTAGCAGAGCTGTTCGTGAGGGCTTGTAAGGAGGTTTTCAATTTTTCACCGGGCCTAAATGTACGCGTGTGCCCCAACGTACGCGGGAGTACGCAGGTGAAAGTGACAGATCGCGACAGCACAGACTTGGAATAGAGGCGTTCAACAAACTAAATTAATAATAACAATCTTCATATACTCAACTGCTTGTATATTAGCAATTGGCTGTTTTGGCTTAGTAGAACCTGCGCTACTCTGTGCTCTTTTCGCTCCTCATGATTACCAGCCCCTGCCCTGTATGCACGATAAGATGTGGCATTTAACGTCGAGTCACCACGAGTCATCTAATCTATGGGTGGATATCACGAGAATTGTAGCTCGTGTTCTTATATTTTGCTCCATCTCATACTTCAGGGAAGATACAAAAGATTTAGTCATCTTGAACTGGACCCATTTGGAATCTACAATACCACTAACCCTGTCTCGACTTAAGATCTGTAGAATCAGCTATGAAGCCAGTTAACAAATATACCAATTCAGCAGTTAACTAATATATCAAGCTAGATACATCTTTCTGTCAACTCTCTAATATGTTACTCTGTTAATGTGCAATCCATCGAATTATCAGTTGTCTTCTGTCATATTACAGCTCTCGTGTTCTACAGTGCATACGCAGGCAATATATCTCACATTGTTGTACATACAGCCCTTTTCTATCTGCCTGCCACACTGGGATAATCCAGCTACAAGTAACCGACCCATGCTGTGCTCTGTCCGGACACTCGCTGGCCACAGACGTTGCTTTTAATCTCGAATTAGGCCCCTGCCTCGCGAGCCTCGAGTCGAGCCCCGCGCTCCGCGGAAAGAACCACGGAAAGCACCGCGCGAACTGCCACGGGGGAACCGCTCGCCGCGACGTGAGCCTGTCGGGCCGTGTGGGCGGATCATGGTTGCAGCACCGCATCGGTCTCGATCCATACGGTCAAGTGCCGTCTTGGCCTGCTCCTCCGTCTCAAAGTGCACCAAAGCGAACTTCTTTTCCGGGTTCTCGTATGCCTCGCGGATCACCACCTTGGCAATGAGCGCACGGTCCTCCTCAGTGAAATACGAGCGGATCTCCTCCTCGGCAACGTGACCATTGGCAATCCAGATACCAGGCTCCTCAGGCTCAGCTGGCGTCGTTTCACGCTCAGGCGTTCCCGAAGCCGATCCGTCGCCTTCAGCCGATCCATTCGCCGACTCTTCTGTCTTAGACGTGGCACCCGAGGTAGTGGAGCCAGCAGAGGTGGCAAGCGCCTTGGCGGCACGCTTCTCGGGCTTGGCTGACTTGGCCCGCGGCTCAGCACGGTACTGGAAGTCAAAGCCCTTTGAGTGGATCTCCGTGGCAACACGTCCGTTGACAATGTTGAGCACGAGGGTGCCGTACTCGCCATCAGACAGGTTGAAGTGCCACAGGTTCTTGTAGGCACTGCGCAGATAATCGGGCTTGTGCGAGGCGCCAGGAGCACTTGAGCCGGTGGGCATCTTCTCAAAAACCTCGACGGCCGAGTTTAGTAGCAGTTTCTGGCGCGCATCCTTGTCGAGCAGAGCAAAGATACGGGTTTTGACGCTGTCCCAAATGTCCATAAACTGGCTCCGGGCAGCAGCCAGTTTGGCCGAGAACTGCTCAAACGTGGGGTGGGCCGCAAACTCGTTGAAGCTGAGGCCGTAGAAGAAATGCAACTCAGAGGAAATGGTGAAGTCGGCACGCAGCGCCAGAGCCAGCTGCAGCAGCAGCGGCTCGCGCGACGGGCACGGGTGCGACACAAACAGCCGGATCTCAGCCTGGTCAAAGGTCTTGCGCACCGTCTGCACGAGCTGCCCAATCTGCAGCGCTGTAGTCCACATGAGACCGTGCGTACCGGCGATAGTCGAGGTACCGTCACCATTGTCGAAGAACCGGTGTAGCACCATCGTGCCTCCAAGACCCATCAGCCGAATGACCTGACCTGACGGCGTCGTCAGCGCATATGTGTGGTTCTCGTCAATGATGTGCAGGTTTGGCACCGAGTAGGCACCGCTGGCAAACTTCTCTACCACCGACAGGTCCTCCGAGGCACCGTAAATAGCGTAGACGGGCACGACGAATGTCTTTTCGCCGCGGATGAATTGCGGCAGCTCCGACAAACCCTCGCGGTCCAGCTTTTGCTTGAGCTCGTCGCCCTCACGCGGCAGTGACGACACGTCGAGCAACGGCGAGAACATGCAGATGTGTCGCAGCTTCTTGGGCTCTATACGCGAGATACTATCGCCGTCAAAAAAGCCAAAGTTTCCGGCGTGGATCACGGCCTGCGCATTGTGCTGCACGGCCAGCTCGTTGATATGACTCAGCCGACCACGGCTCTCGGCGATACAAAGCACGCGCAGTCCTTGCACATCGTGAATTGCCACCTGTGTGTTAGTGAATGTTCAAAGTGTGCGTGTATCTTCACGCCCATGACGAAGTATGGCGATTCGTGTGAACCCGTTGGGTACGACAGGTACGACGGAGTAGTGGGTACAGCAATACACACGCCCCGACGCCTCTTCTCGATCCCTGACGACCTGCTAGCCACCTTGTTCACTTGACGTCATCTGTTCTACTTACTCCATTGGATGCCATTACTATACGGAAAGCAGGCTGCACAGGCAAAAGGTCTCAAGTTGCGAATGCCAAACAAACGGAACACAAAACCAAACAAATCAACTCGGTACCAGCGATTCTGGCGGCGGGTGTTGACTGGGTAGATGCGTAGATTCGAAGTAAGCGGGCCAAAATTTCGGTTCGTGGGGAAGGCCGGGTAACAGGAACTCCGACCGCTTTCCGCGCCGAGCCGCCGTTGTACGGGGGAGGCAGCAAGTGTGTACAAGCTGTACAGGCAAGAAGGGTGCTACAATGGCACAGCACTGGTTTACTAAGCTTCACCAATAACTCCCCTGACTCTTTTAGCAGCAGCTGAGGCGCAGTTGGAGACGATCAGATATGTGGGCAAGGGCACATGGGCAAGGGCACATGTCTGAAAAGTTCTATGATGCGCTGTGACACGAACTGGCGGGCAACCCAGGCCGCGACGTGGTAGACGCGTGTAAAGTGCTGGAGGGGCACGGTGAGACATACGAAGGCATTTAAAACCCCCAAATTACACATTAATCGAGCGGCATTAAGGCGGATCTCAGCGGTGCTTTAGGTGCGGCTGAAACACTGGATCAGCTAGCATTCAATGACACTGTAGCTGGTACTAAGATTCCTTTAGTGAGTTCTAGCTGGTAATTTCTAGTTGGTACTTCGTTGAAACGTATACTCCAACAGCTCTACGATGGGGGACAGTACTACACGGGAGCGATGTGGATCACTTTGTGCCCTCCGTAGGCAGGATCCACACGTCCGCAAAATTTCAACAACTCATATATTACAATGCGTCATTAGTGTTTTAGTGACGAGACATTAGAAGAAGAGACGAGGGAACACGCTTAGTCGAACAGACCCATGCCCATGTCCTCATCGGACTCCTCCTTCTCCTCCTCCTTCTCCTCCTCGGCGGCAGCAGACTCACCACCGGCGGCGGCAGCACCACCGGCAGAAGGAGCAGCGGCACCACCAGAGGGAACGGTGGCGAGCTTCTCGGAACCAGCAGCAATCAGCTCCTGGATGTTCTTGCCGTCGAGCTCCTTGAGCAGAGCCTCGACGCGGTCGTCCTCAACCTCGATACCGACAGAAGACAGAACAGTCTTGATGTCAGCAGCAGAGGGGGCGGCGTTGCCAGCAGCGTTGAGCAGCAGGTAGGTGGCGAGGTACTTCACTGTTGTTAGCTAGTCCTTTCAAACTACATCGTAACACTCACTTTTTAAGGTGAATAATCAGATTAAGCAATAGGTGCGGACTATTCCTTGGTAAGAATGGGTTGACGATGGAGAGTGAAATATGAAATATTGGAGTCGCGGTCTGAAATGTGCGCGTGAAACCGCAAGGCGTAGACGAGAGACTGCAGGGTGTAGGGCGGGGCCCTATAAGAAGGGATGCTTAACCATACCAGCGATGGCAGTGACGGGCTGTGAAGGGAGGAAAAGGGGGTTTAATGAGGTATCGCTATCATTTCAGAGCATTTTCAATTGTAAATAAATTATTTCCCTGCTACTAATGGTACTGTGATATGTCCTATACTGAGTACAGTAGCCCCGCAGTTGGTGTAAACCACTTACCTAATTAGGTAATAGCACGTCACAACACCCCCGCGTAACTACTGGACCGCATATTTTTCACTCCCAAGCCATCATCAACCAACTCAAGTGCAGGCTAGGATTCGATTCTACACCCCATATCATCAAAATGGCTGACAACCAGGAACAGATTGACGCTGCTGAGCTCAAGAAGAGAAGATCCTTCAAGAAGTTCTCGTACCGTGGAGTCGACCTCAAGGACCTGCTCGAGATCTCGCCCGAGGACTTTGCCCAGCTGGCCCACGCCCGTGTCCGCCGCCGAATCCGCCACGGCTTCAAGATCAAGCCTACCCGTCTGGTGAAGAAGCTGCGTGCTGCCAAGCTCGCTGCCGGCCCCAACGAGAAGCCCGCTGTTGTCAAGACCCACCTGCGTAACATGGTCATCCTCCCCGAGATGATTGGCTCTGTTGTCGGTGTCTACAACGGTAAGGTCTTCAACCAGGTTGAGGTCAAGCCTGAGATGGTCGGCCACTACCTCGGCGAGTTCTCCATCACATACCGCCCTGTCGCCCACAAGCGTGCCGGCAACGCTGGCAACGACCGCTTCCTGCCCCTGCGATAAACGCGCCCGGGCCATGTGTCGATGTTTGTATTGTGTATAATCATAGCGGATGCATAGCATCGGCCTCATAAAATGTTATGATTGCCTTGACTGGTAGTAGGATTAGTCTGAGGAGCACTTAAGCTGTGCTGTAGCAGACGGGTTTGAAGACGAACGAATTGGCGGTTCTGACAATTCATTCTGCCAAAATACCGCACTAACTGACAAGTCACTTGACGTGTCTTCCGACATGCCCTTGTGCAAGCTTTATACTAGTACTCGACTCTTGTATTTCGCTGTCTGTTACGATTATTACAACTCTTCTGTGTAGCATCCAACCTTTCAATGATCACGTGACACTGGCAAGTTTACCACCTCCTAGTTCAACGAGTAAAGACCTGAAACGCGTAGAACGAGCTCGGTAGACACAATTGACTTTCACTATCGTACAAAATTGACTGCTTCTAATGCTGAGCAGTAACATGACAAATATTCGACTGTAGCGCGGGGATTGTGGATTCTAGCATGGGCTCTACCCCTATCAACCCAAGCCCCATCAGATAAAATCTAGGAATCTTGAGTACCAGTACCTCGTATCTCGTTGAGCCATTGTAGCCGAAGGAAGGAGTAAAGGACAGTGAATATCTTGACTTCGGATACAGAAACGTGGAACATGGAGGTCAAGGAATCTTCACCTCCAGTGCTAGCGTCCGTACTGGCCAAGCTGAATAACAATGTTCTAGCTGGTGTCGCAGTAGACTTGGTTGACAACATCTTCAGTGACTCGCTGGAAGTTGACGAGGCTACGAAGGCAAGCCAGACGCTGGGAGACCTCTTTTCCGCCGGCCGGATAGACAAGTCGCTTTTTGTAAGTTGTCCAATGCCACTTGGACCCTCCTAGTTATCTTGATTTCATACTGACCATCCAGAAAGTGAGAACCGCGATCGTTGACCGCATTGCCAAAATCATCAAATCAACTTCCACGCCCTCCTACTATGGCAAAGAGAGAGAACTGTGCAGAATTATGCTCCCGCTGTTCGTACATATCGACGATGTGCGCGAGTACATTTACGCAGAGTGCAGCGAAATAGTAGAGTACCTCGTCGAATCTGAAGAGGCCCATGCTGAGGCCACGTTTGTCCTAACTCTTGTACGCGATCTCATCCTCCACTCTGCTGCCAAGGAAGTGCCTGAGGGGCTACTGAACGAACTAGCCACTCGGCAACTGACCTCCAATCTTGAGATCGCGAAACTTTGCAACTCCATCCTTTGTCAGGCTATCTCCAGCTTGACCATTTGCTGCCCCGTTGCATTTAAGTCAATTGAAGCCATGATAGTTAAGGGTGAAAACTATTGGGCCCTCGCGTACAAACTGTTTCTGAAATGGATCGGGTTTGCGTCCACCAACAAAAAGCCATCTGATGTCGCGGCAAACTACATCAAGGACCAAATGAGGACCCCTAGGTATTGGTCACTGCTGCAGAAAGGCTTTTCCGCGAACTCGTACGAGATCAAAAAATTCTGTCTAGCCATTTTGACAGAGTCTGTCAATGGCATTTATTGTTCCCTTGATTTGCCTGACATGCGATGGCACGAGGCGCAAACTATAGAGTACCAGACCGAGTGGAGAAGGTACATAAGTCTTATTGAAATTGTGTCTATCGACACCTCGGTCAACCAGACTGAGGACTCGATTGGCGACATTGTCGGGATCTTACGCACAACATCAAAGATCCCGAAGAGCTGGGCACTGGTGCTACTCAGCTCGGCCATGAACTCGTCCATGGAGACGATCCGTAAGGTGGTAGCCAATGTGCTGCTAGCTCTTGACGAGCGAGACACTGACTTCTTTAAGGACGAACCCCAATTCATTGTTGAGGACCTTCTGCCATTTGCGATGATGGCTCCGAACTTTGTCACTCTGGAGACAGAACCTCGGCGGTATGACTGTCCGTACGGTAACCGGCTCGCACAGTTTGTGACGAGACTTGTTAAGTCAGCTGGAAATAAGACAGGCGCTAAACTCGTTCTCGAAATCTTGGGATTTCTCCACCAAGTGCGACTCGGTTTCGATCCAGCACGACTGTTCGTGCTGAAAGGACTTGTAGACGGGCTAATCGATCGTACGATTCTGTCCTCGGTTCACATGCAGGCAATCAAGAAGCTGTCTCTCTCCACTGCCGAAACGCGGTTGCGAAAGGGGTTGCTACATAGCTACGCTCTCGATCTGCTGCGGTCAGTAAGCTGGTCATCAGTTAGCCTGGCCGAATGGCTTTCCTCTGCTACCCCGTTCTTAACTGAGGATCTTTACACTTATGGGGAGCACATTATCTGGATCTCGTCGAGCATAGTGCGTTTGGATCGTTTTGAAGAACTGGAACAGCTCCGAGATAGTATGCACGCTGGTATCTACGCCAGTATTTTTTTGCGATTGCGACCCCAGAATAATATGCTGACGCAAAATGACATGGCCGATCAGTTGGACATGATGTTTGAGGAGCAGACTATGACTATTGCTGATTTCAATGTCAACGACCGCGCTCTGTCATTCTTTACTACTGAAAAGGACTTTGGGACTCATCTCCACATGATGCTTATCGGATCCCTGTGCGATGAAACGCCTCTGTCTGACCGAGTGGGAAAGTTCCTTCTGGCCTGGCATCGAAGAAGTGCATATGTTGCCGAGTGTCTAAAGCGTACGGCCGATTACCCAAGTATTCGCGGGCAGCGAACCCTACAGGTATCTTTTGGCCTATTTGAGAAGCTGGAACGCGTGCGCAACGGAGGATTTGAAGCTTCTGATTTCGCTTACGACGTTGTTCGAGACCTCAGGCTATCAGCTCTCAACAACGATTCAACAGCTCTTCCGAACGAGAGTGTGGCCACTGCGTACTATGTTCTCTCAAAGCTTCTACCGAACACTATAGGAGCTGACACTCTGCTGACGACAACATTGTTTGACACCCTACAGAGACATTTCCAGACGTTGGGGAGTGACGTCCGTATGAACATCTGCCTGGTAATTCCTCACCTTTTGAGATTGACTGGAGAGTTCACGCCGCCTACTTACGACTTTGTCGATGAAATCGCGTCTCTATTTGAAACTATGTGGTCTACAGTAGTGGATGAGAGACTCGCGCCAGCTGAGCGTCCTCTTCACCTGGAAATTCTCAGAGTCATCTTCAGCGATGAAGTCATGCGAC
Source organism: Sugiyamaella valdiviana (assembly GCA_030570555.1). Classification (NCBI taxonomy): domain Eukaryota; kingdom Fungi; phylum Ascomycota; class Dipodascomycetes; order Dipodascales; family Trichomonascaceae; genus Sugiyamaella; species Sugiyamaella valdiviana. The sequence continues at coordinate 25,701 of JAJLWF010000003.1, forward strand.
TGCGGCGTTTAAATATGATCGAAGCTCGACTTGAGGCAATAGCTGAGTCGGTTATCACACAGAGCTACTCTCGTCGCGGACTTGTGCCATTGCTCTCGTCCCTCCTCTGCAAACACAGTGATCAGCTATGGATTGGTCGTGTTTTTGTGTCGGTTTATGCCTTCGCACAGATAGACGACTATCTCTTCAGGCTGGAAAGCTATTTTGCCCAGGTCACGGATGACAGATGCGATCCAGGAGCATCTTCATATACTTACTTTAATGGTGAGAGGGAAATTGCAGCAAAGGTTCGCGCGATTGAATATCTCCGGGCGGCAGAAGATTCAGCAGAGCAATTGTTCCAGTATGTCATTGGAGAATACAGCGATGAGCTTTTGTTTCCTCGGAAGCGGACAGATGCCCTTGAAGAGCAGCGTCGTGTCCAGCTATTCCAGATTGTTTTGTTTCTGGAGCCAATGCAGTCCGATGAAGTCATGCATGACTTCGTCATTGACGCACTCGAAAAGGCGCTTGATACAGAGCCTTCGCCGTCAGTTCGTGTATATATCGAGTGGCTCGTCTGTCGCACCATTACCCGCGACCAGAACGTACTTGCTGCCTACGAGCTGGTCCTCGATCACCTACGGGATAACCCTGAAGACGAGCCCCGAATCATTGCATCACGCGAGCGTATTGGAGCTTTGGTTGGGGCTTGGTTGACACGAGTCGATGAGAAAGAAGCGGTAAAGTACTACCAACGATTCCTCAGTGAACTTATCCCATTGTGTAGTAGCAACCGAGCAAAAGTGCGTCACACTTCTGTCTCGTTGGTACACGCCCTATACAGTTTGCACCATAAGACGGCCCTCATGAATCGACTCTTCGGGTCGTACAAAACTGTGGTTGGCAGGATTTCAAATGTCGCTACTTCTGCTGACACTTTTAAAAACTACCGGTCGGATCTACTGTGGGATCCTGAAGACGATATGACATTTCTTGGTGTTTGTGGCGGCGTGCTCCGAAGGGTATGTGGTCGACGTGAGAACTCACTCTATCGAGATGAATTTGAGCGGTACCAGAGGTATAATTCTGTCGAGGAAGATGCGGAGCGGGATTATCCAACCCTTCCGCCCGTTTTTGAGATCAAGCCTCCTGCGAACAGGATCGCGGCGGACGCTACTATGTCGGTGCAGATTCAGACGAAGAGTGGGGCGTGGGATGTTAGTGAGGACACCCCTGAGTCTGTGGCTCGCGGAGAGTTGATTGTCTTGGCCAGTCTTGTCGACAAGGCGCCGAATCTCGGTGGTATTTGCCGACTGTCTGAAGTGCTTGGAGCTCAGACAATGTGTGTCAACAACCTTGCTGTGCTCAAGGACACTCACTTCAAGGGTGTCGCTGTCACGGCTGAGCAGTGGATGCCGATTGAGGAGGTCAAAGTCGATGCCATCACTGAGTACATGAACCTCAAGAAGCTCGAAGGTTACAGCCTCATTGGCCTTGAACAGACGGATAACAGCATCCAGCTTGGCCCTGAGCTCAAGTTCCCACGTAAATCGCTGCTGTTGCTTGGCACAGAGAAGTACGGTATCCCTGGCGAGCTGCTGGCCGAGCTCGACTTCTGCATTGAGATCAAACAGGTGGGTGTGATTCGGTCTATGAACATCCAAACAGCTACGGCAGTTGTCGTGCACGAATACGCCAGTCAGCATTGTTAGAGACGTTAGAGGATCGCAATGTATATATTTGATCGGTCTGGTGGACTAGAGGGGAATGTAGTATATGTATACCTGGCTCTGCCAGTGAATTTCAGATAAATGATGCAATAGAGTACATGGTCATGAATGGTCGTGTCGGGTGTGTATATGTATGGCTAAGCCTGTATTCGGGCGACGTCGTTGAGGTTCTCGACGACCTCGGTAGCGCACGCCTCGACAAGCGACATGGCCTTGACAACGACATTCGTGGACACGTCGGCCGGCTCGGTGCTACCGAGATCAACGGTACGTAGCGGTGCCGACAGCCGGCCGTTTGACCACGACACGAGAACGCCAGTAGCCGAGACTCGCTCTTCAGCGACTGTGGGGTCGACAAACACATTATCGCCAATAATGCACAGGAGGAAGAGCAATGGCGGCGTGTAGGGAGTGGAGAGGCCCTGTCGAGGTCCACAGAGCGCGATCGACTGGTCCCAGTCATCGTGGAAGACAGGCACCTCTTCTGCCTTTGAATCGTCGGTTGAGGACGTGAGAAGAGGCAGTTTTGTCGACAGCAGAGCCAGGTAGCTTGTGAAGGAGACGAGACCCAACGGGTGCGACTCGTTCGAGAGCACGAGCACGTCGACAAACAGCTTGAACGAGAAGCGTGAAGTGAGTGCGAGGGCACTTCGCAACGAAGGAGTCGCATTGAAGGCTGTCTGGAACAGCGCAGAAAGAGACGCAGCTGAGGCCGAGCTCGAGCCCGACTGAGTCGATCCCGAGACCTCCACGTCTACATTCACCAAGTCCGATTCGGCTGCCGTACGCACAACTTTGGCCTTGATTCCCACGATGCATTCTGCTCCGCTAGCAGTTCGAACTTGTGCAGAGCCATTCGTACTTGGCAGCACGTCTATCTCGGCTCGAATGGGGCGGAACTGGTTCTCTTTACGCCCGTCCGGCCGGATCGGAGGACTCTGAACCAGCGACTCCTTCAGGTAGGAGAGTTCCGCAGGGCTGTACTTCATTGGAAAATGTCTAAAGTTGAAGTCAGAATGTGAAGTTGATCTCAATATGAAAAAAATATCAGCCTCACGTCAGATATCAGGTTGTAATTGCACCGAGTTCTGTACAACTATATTACACACTACAACACTGTATACCACAGCACATTACAACACAGAATGTTATAATGTCGTTAATAGACCAGATTGAGCAGGTGTTCACGCACTACCTCATAGTCGACGACGATGACCCGGATCGCATGGCCATTGCTTCGTCGAGTCTTGCTGATGCTTTAGCTCTGCTGGGTATGAGGATCGATGAGAGCTACGTGGAGCGGATCCGGGCTCTGGTGGATCCACAGGTATCGGGATACATCGAATTTGAGCCGTTTGTCGATGTCCTTGAACGAGAGTTGGCAGGACCAGCCGAGAATCAGGTCGATATCGACAGCGATGGCGAAGGTGGATTTGATGGTGGGTTTGCGCCACAGACAGCAGATGATGACGACGAGGGCGGTTTTGCGCCACAGACCATAGACGACTCGGATGATGAGGGCGGATTTGATGCCCAAGCTGTTCGTGAGACGGCTATTGAACAGACTAGCATTGAACAGGAAGGCCAGCTTGAAGGCGAACTGAAGGGCGAACTGAAAGGCGAACTGAAAGGCGAACCTGTCAACCCCGAAGACGACGCTGAAGTCAAATCTGGAGAATTTGACGACCTCGACGTCACAGCGGTGTACAGAGAAGCATTCCTACTATTTACACAGGGCCAGGACAGACCCATTACGGTTGAAGACCTACAGCGCGTTTCTTCACAGGTCCAGGACTCAGCGAGCGAGAGACAACTACGAGATATGCTACGGTCGACTGGCGGGGACGGCCAGGCCGTGGATCTGGCCCAGTTTGCGCAGATTATGAAAAGCGCCAATGTTTTTTAGTAGATACATGTAGAGACCGTGGAGCAGCCAGTGACGAATAATCCAATCCATTTGCCGAATCAACGATCCAATGACGCGAGAGTTCATTGCTGTAGCACCGTGGCGCAATAATAGCAGCTCGTCTCCAATGACTCGCTCCTTCACTTCACTTCTCATCTCCTCATTCACCCCTTCGCTCTTAGTCTCCGCTAATTCTCTCCTTATCTTCACTTCTCTCCTCCATTATTCTGTCAACTTCACCTCTCACCTAAATGATATGCTTGGAGCGGAAGTAGTTGCGCAGGTAGGTGATCTGCCAGACTCCAAGAGCAAGCAGACTAAGGATGATGCCGACTGAGAAGACCTTGACACGCTGGTTCGTCGACTCGTTGGTGTCACGAAGACGCGCTTCGCGAAGCTTGAGGTAGTCAAGCTCCTTGACGATCTCGTCCGTGAGCTCCTCGATTCGCAGCAGCTCGACCTCGGTAGGCACGAGGCGCTCGGCAGCCTGGACCGCGTTCCAGTCGCGCGCGTTGGCGCCAATCTCGACGTCGAGCTCGATCTGGCGCTCGAGGTTGGCGGCAGCGTGGTTCTGCAGCACGTTCTCGAAGCACACATCGAAACCGGCGTCAATGTGCGAAGTGAAGGCAATGCTCACTGATCCTACAACGTCCTTTTTCCGTCCATACTCGTTGTTCTTGTTGTCCTTAACGTACACGAGAAGAGCCTGGTTGTCGCCAACATAGCCGCTCGACTTGACATTGACCACGACGAGCGTGTCCTTGGTGACAAAGTCGCGAATACACCGCGGCAGCGCGCCCTTATGCTGGGCTGGAACCGTGAACTTGACGGCCGCGACGTGACTCGCCATCGCCAAGACGACAAGTGCCCACAGGGGCGTCAGCAGTGATGAAAAGATAGATGACCGCATGTTGCACCAGAATTGCACGAAACAGCAGCACAAAAGATCACTACTTCACGGGTTTTGGAAGCAGGCTGAAATTTACGTGTTTAAACTTCTACGTGTCGATTCCTCTTTAGGCTGGCACGGCTGACCGCAAGCAAGAGAAGGGGCTAAGATGGCATTAAAGAGATGGTACAAAGAGAGGGAGAATATATAAAATGGGATTCGAGGATGTCAAAAGTCGAATTAGCATTTTATATTTCTTCGCTTGTTCTTAGCGCTTGGTTTCAGCTTCTTTTCGGCTCTTGGTTCTCGGCTGTCGGCTTATGGCTCCCTGCGTACGGCTGAGTTACCCTATGAAAAAAATTATACTGCCGTGCAAGGTACAAAATCTTTTTTCGTTTCTTATCATTAGCTCAACGCTTGATTTCTCTAGATCCAGAGAACTCGTCCCGTTGAACTTACATAACAATGGTTGTCTCGTCGTCCAAGGCCAAGCGCGATGCCAAGAAGGCCGAGCGAGCCGCCAAGAAGTCGGCTGGCAACAGTGCGGTGCCCTCTGAGAACAACTCGGATACTGAGGCCATGGCTGAGACCATCCAGAAGCTCAAGCTCCAGGAAGACGAGCATGGAATCTCGGACCGTGTCACGACCGGTGTGCTTTCTTCGCTGGCCACTTCTCGTGATTTGAAGATTAGCTCCGTGTCCCTCGTTTTCCACGGTAAAGTTCTGCTCCAGGATTCGACCCTCGAGCTCAACTACGGCCGTCGCTACGGTCTGCTGGGAGAGAACGGATGTGGTAAATCGACCTTCCTTAAGGCCGTCGCTGCCCGTGAGTACCCCGTGCCCGAGCAGATTGACGTCTACCTGCTCAACGAGCCCGCCAACCCCTCTGAGTTTTCTGCTCTCGAGTGGGTCGTTAACGAGGCCGAGCACGAGCTCAAGCGTCTCGAGGCCCTCGTCGAGGAGATCATTGAGAAGGACGGCCCCGAGGCTGCCGGTCTCGAGGACCTCTACGAGCGCATTGACGAGATGGACCCCGCCACGTTTGAATCGCGCGCTTCGCTCATCCTCAACGGTCTCGGCTTCAACAACAAGACCATCAAGAAGAAGACCAAGGACATGTCCGGAGGTTGGAAGATGCGTGTCGCTCTGGCTAAGGCCCTGTTCGTCAAGCCTACTCTCCTGCTGCTCGACGACCCTACCGCCCATTTGGACCTCGAGGCCTGCGTGTGGCTCGAGGAGTACCTCAAGAAGTGGGACCGTACACTGGTGCTCGTGTCACACTCAATGGATTTCCTCAACGGTGTGTGCAGCAACATGATTGACATGCGACAGCAGCGACTCATGCTCTACGGAGGAAACTACGACTCTTACATCAAGACCCGCTCCGAGCAGGAGACGAACCAGATGAAGCAGTACACCAAGCAGCAGGACGAAATCGCCCACATCAAAAAGTTCATTGCATCCGCCGGTACCTATGCCAACCTTGTGCGTCAGGCCAAGTCGCGCCAGAAGATTCTCGACAAGATGGAGGCTGATGGTCTCATTGAGAAGGTTGTCCCCGACAAGGTCTTCTCGTTCCGTTTCCCCTCGGTCGAGAAGCTGCCCCCGCCTGTGCTGTCGTTTGACGACGTTACTTTCTCATACTCGGGCAAGACCGAGGACAACCTCTACGAGCACCTCAACTTTGGTGTTGATATGGACTCTCGTATTGCCCTCGTTGGCCCCAATGGTGTTGGTAAATCGACTCTTCTCAAGATCATGACTGGTGCTCTGCCGCCCACTGGAGGACGTGTCTCGCGTCACACCCACTTGAAGATTGGTGTGTACTCGCAGCACTCCGCCGACCAGCTCGACCTCACCAAGAACTCGCTCGAGTTTGTCCGTGACAAGTTCCCTAACATCTCCCAGGATTTCCAGTACTGGCGCCAGCAGCTGGGCCGCTACGGTCTCACTGGTGAGGGCCAGACTGCTCTCATGGGCACTCTTTCCGAGGGACAGCGATCGCGTGTCGTTTTCGCTCTGCTCGCCATTGAGTCTCCCAACATGGTTCTGCTCGATGAGCCTACCAACGGTCTGGATATCCCTACCATTGACTCGCTGGCCGATGCTATCAATGCCTACGAGGGAGGTGTCGTTGTCGTGTCGCACGACTTCCGTCTGCTCGACAAGATCGCTAAGGACATTTATGTCTGTGAGAACAAGACCGCCACTCGCTGGGATGGAAACATTCTCAGCTACAAGGCCAAGCTGGCCAAAAACATTCTTGTCTAAACCGGACATCAATAGACTTAGACGATGCTTGGGTAATGTTATTTATAGAACCTCGCAAGGAGCTCAATACACTGCTATACATTCTGATACAAAGCTTCACACTAGGAGAGAGTTCCGTAATGGACGCCATGGATCAAGTGAGCAATCTCCACTCTGCTTCGAGTTCAAGAGTGGTGCGGAGGAGGGATTGTAGGATTCCTACACTGCTCTCACCAAGTGAAATGTCCACAGATCTTCTCACGCGTACTAGGAAGCATGGTTCAACCCTGAGCCGTCAGTACGAAGCTTAAGGGCCCCGTCAGTACGAATCTTCAAGGGTACGCATGACTTTCAGTCGGAAATCCAATCAGCAACAGCGAGTAGTGTACACCATACGCTAGTTGTAGTAATATTGGAATACCCCTCTGGTACCTCCGGTGTCAAAGAGATGGCATGTTAGGAACACTCTCCAACAACCAAGCAAATATCCTCAGACTACTCTCACATGGGTTTCTGGAACTGGCCCGTAGATTCGAGGTGAAAGAGCGCGTTTCGCTGGTAACTCTCCCACATCTGTGCTAACAACTCGAGTGAAACGTTGTCGCGGTTGGCCTGTTCGAGGGCCGCGTTTACAGTCACGATGCCGTGGTTCAGCTTTTCCTGGAGTCAGTAAAGGTCATTCTCTTATACATGTAACATACCACATTGTTTATGATGCGTGCTAAAAGTGCGTTCTGTACCTGCTCGTATGGGTTCTCCATGTTTACGTGTAGTGAATCGTGAAGAATCGCGTTTCGAACCTTTGGATTCGCCTTGCCCTTATATGGATAATGAACCCTGGCCCCCGTATCAGGCCGTAGAGAAATACGAATTGAATCAGCCAGTATATTTCTACTGGTAGAGTCGTATACAATAAATCACTGCTTTCTATATAGTCTACAGTTTATAGGTCATCAACAGAGCGTGCAAATGCAGCGCGGGAACATAGCGAGGGAGTTAAATAGTCATCAGTCGTAGTCAGCAATGGGCTGAAGCAGATAAGCGGGAAGAGGCACGAAGGGCATCAGAGATATCTCATCAGTCCCTAGCATTCCACCAGTCTCTCATACCGGTCAAGTATGGACCTCGTGAACAGGGCAGGATCCGGGGCCTTTACGACGGAACCAGTCGAGAATGCACTTCTCGTGGTAGATACACAAGCACTCGAGGCGTCCGACCGTATCTCCCGGTACAAAGTCCTCGAAGCAAATGACACACTCGCCTGAAGCGTCGGCCTTTTCGTTGAGCTGGTATATAAGCATGCGATTGCTGCGCCGGTGCTGTTCGGGGAACCCAGAGAACTCGGCACGGTGCAAACAGTCTGAAATGTGCTGTTCGCGGTCCTCCTCCTCGAGAGCTGAGATGTTGTATCCACACACAGGGCACAAGTTACGCTCATCCTCGTAGTTGGGATTCGCGTAGTCAAGTGAGATGGTCTGGATGAGTGTCTGGTCAAGCTTGGGGCTGCCGGGACCGACGACTGTTCGAGACGACGAAGCTCCCGGAGAGCCATGGCGGTGACGAGCACGAGACCGCATGCGAGACGAACGACTGCCGCTGGGGCCGTCCTCGGCGAGAGCCATATCCCGGGCGATCCGCAGCACCTCCTGGATCTGCTCCATTTCAGTCATGCACTCGTCACAGGTGCGATGCGGAACATGAGGACTCTCCAGGAAGATTTGGCTAGGAGGCGAAACCACGTATGTGGCGGGCAAGTATGTGCTTCTTGAGCTTGAGCACTTGCCACACACGACTCGGCCGCACTTGCGGCAGTGGTGACGGCGGTAAAACACTGTGAAGGGAGTATGGCACAGAAAACACTCCGACGACTCTTCGTCGGCCTGCCAGATAGGCACTCCTGACGGAACTACCCGCTGTACAGGCGGAGGTAACGGCGAATGTGAGACTGCCGAGACGGCCGAGCTTGCCGGGCTGGCGGCCAGCTGTGAAGGCGAATCCATGATAAGCCACTTACTCAGCCACAGAGCTGTCAACAAACGATAAGGATGAAAAGCTGAAACGTGAAAACTGCAGCGGAACTTGACGCAAAGACGTGAGACTGTGCTCTGCTGAGCTGGCAAAGAGAGAGCACTCGAAGAGTGTGGGAAGTAGGAAGAAGATAATGGATGATTACATGATTGCATCATAACTGATATCTTGCCGCATCTCAAGGGCAGGGGTTCCATGCACGGATCCGTTTTGTGGGGCGGTCACGTGGCCTATGCCGAGTACAGTATGAACTGTGACAGAGGAATATTGAAGGTTGTTGTATCAGGTAATTATACAAGTTACAGGAGTTAGTTGCATCCTTGAGGACATAAACAGTCGGTCGTGTCTCTTCTGTTTTTATCTCATGGGTTGCTTGAATCCTGGCTGTTACCGAGCACTCTTTACAGTGCCTCTTTCATCTATAATACGGAATAATGCACTTTATATTCAGTAGTACACTGCTACTGGTTTTACTATGAGGTTTATCGGGATCCTGCTTGAGATTCTCACGAATACTGCCGACGCGATTACTCGTCGTCGTCCTCCTCTTCATCTTCATCGTCCTCCTCGGCAGCAGCCAGCTCGAGCTCGTAGTCGTCCATGTCTTCGGGGTCGACAATCTCGTCGTCATCTTCAGCATCTGCCTCGGCATCTTCGTCGGCATCTTCATCGACCTCACCCTCAGCATCATCAACCTCCATGTCGGTCTTCTCAGCTGCCTTCTCGAGTCCGCGCTTCGTTCGCGACGATTTCACCTTGGCTTCCTGCTTGCGGCGGACGTTCTCCTCCTGCTCCTTACGACGCTGCTCCTTGAGTGACTGGCGAGTTGCATGCGTCTTCTCCAGCTTCTTGGCTTCATCCTTGGACTTCTCCACAAATGAGTGATAAAGTGTCTTTCCGGAACAGAGACCCTCCTCGATCTTGCGCAGTTCGAGTCTCAGACGCGGGCCAATCTCTACGAGCTTGATGGCACGCTTCTGTGTTGACACCTCCTCGCGCTTCTCCTCAGCAGCAGTGCTCTCGGCAGCGACCTCAACTGTCGCATCGTCCTCAACCTCGGACTCGCTCGTGTAGCCACCAGCAGCCGGGTCGAGCAGGTAGTCGGCAATGTCGCTGGCTCGGCTCATGTTGGGCAGGTTGCGGTGCAGGCGCGACTTTACGGTGTTGAGCTTCTTGACGGGCTTCGACACGCCCACAAGCTTCGTGTCAATGGCGTAGTGACGAATGTCAATGAGACCTGTTTCCTGGTCGAGGTTGACCATCATGACTCGCTTGATCGAGCCCACCTTAGTCGACTGAACCGAGATTGGCGGGAACATGTTCTGGAACATCGTAGTCAGCAGAGCGTCCTTGTCGGATGTCTTTGTGTTGGACGAAAAGCCGTTCATGACGAGCAGAGGCGGGTTGACATAGTCCGAGGACGAACTTCCAGCACGGCCTACAGATCGCGGGTTCCGCACAGCAGCACGCACATCCTTGCACAGACTGTAGGCCTTGACGTTGAAGTAGAGCGTCGGACCGCGCGGAGTGCGTGCCATACGCATCGTCGTGTTTCCCTGCAGCGACTGTGAGAACAGCACAAAGTGGCTCACTCCTAGAGGTCCAGCCATAACCACGAAGTCCTTGAGTTTGTTACCCTTGCGTTCACGCAAACGAGCAGCTGTGTGCGGGTTCATCATGAGTCGGAAGTCGCGCACGAGCGAGGCTAGACTGTGTGTCACTTCTCGCTTGTTGTCTCCAACCTTTAGGATCATGCTACGAGGCACCTTTGCCAGATCCTCCTCGGTCTCGGCCACATGTGTTCTCTTCTTATGCTGATGTTAGACACAAAGTCATCACAAGGACATCAAGCCAGGTAAGGCCATAGGTTGCAGTTTCCTTCTTCTCTTTTACTTACTCTTCTTCGGGGCATTTTTGTGTGTAGGTAATAGTTTTCTCGAATTCGATATTTTTATTTCACGGCTGAAATTTTTTGGGATCTGAAATTTCGCCCTGCATATCACACAAATTTCATTTTGATCCAACCTTCACTCCAGCCATGCCTATCGTCACAAAGGACGCTCCGGCGCTGGACCGACCCGAGCGGGTCGTGAAGAAGCGCAAGAAGTCGAGTGTGCGTAAAGAGCCCGTGGAGCCTGCTGATGCCGCGGAGCCAGTCGAAGAAAACGCCGACAAATCCTTCAAGGAGCTGGGGATCATTGACATCCTGCTCGAAACGATTGGCCAGCTCAAATACACAAAGCCGACGCCCATTCAGGCGCAGGCCATTCCGTTTGCTCTTGAAGGAAGAGACGTGATGGGCTTTGCTGCTACTGGTAGTGGAAAGACCGCGGCGTTTGCGATCCCAGTTCTGCAAGCGCTGTACGAGAACCCGGCTCCGCTGTTCTGCTGTGTGCTGGTTCCGACCCGTGAGTTGGCCCACCAGATCTCGGAACAGTTCCAGGCCCTCGGAAGCTCAATGGGTGTTCGCTGCGCCGTCATTATCGGTGGTGAGGACACTATGCAACAGAGCCTCGCACTGAGTCGCAAACCCCACGTCATTGTGGCCACTCCTGGTCGCCTTCTAGACCACCTGGAGAAGACCAAGGGCTTCAGTCTGCGTAATCTCAAGTACCTCGTGCTCGACGAGGCAGATCGTCTGCTGGATATGGACTTCAAGGAGCCCATCACAAAGATCCTCAGCGCCATCCCCAAGGATCGCCGAACGTACCTGTTCTCTGCGACTCCGTCCAAGGAGGTGGAGCAGCTGCAGCGTGCGTCGCTGTCGAACCCCGTGCGTGTTTCTGTCTCAAACCGCATCACCACCGTCGAGACGCTGCTCGAGTACTATGTGTTTCTGCCTCTAAAGCACAAGGACGCTGCTCTTGTCTACCTTCTCAACGAGTTTGCCGGCAAGTCGGTCATTGTGTTTGTCAACACCAAGGATGAAGGCACACGAATCCCCATGGTTCTCGAGTCGCTCAACTTCTCGGCCATTCCCATCAACGGAAACATGTCGCAGCAGGCTCGTCTCGGAGCGCTAAACAAGTTCCGAGCCGGCGCCAAGAACATTCTTGTTGCTACCAACGTCGCTGCGCGAGGTCTTGATATCCCCCTCGTTGATGCTGTCATCAACTACTCTGTGCCCGACAACGCGGCCGAATACGTGCACCGTGTCGGTCGAACAGCTCGAGCTGGACGGTCAGGAAAGGCCATCACGTTTGCCGCCCAGTACGACGTTATGCGTTACATGACAATTGAGAAGGAGGTCCACGGAGACAAGAAGCTTCCCCAGTATGACATTGACAAGGAAGCGCTACACATCCTCATGGGCACCATTGACGAAGCCCAGCGCCAGGCCAAGATGCGCATGAGCCAGCTGCATCAGAAGCTCAAGGAGAAGGGTCGCTTCAAGCGCAGACACGACGGCGGAGACGTCGGCAACGAGTGATTATTTATATGCATTAATAGACGAGTCATCTGCAATGAGTATATACTGAAAAGTTGATACGAAGGTAAAGCTTCACGAAGTGAGATGGAATTAAGCTATGAATATCATGCATGATGAATTGCTAGTAGCAATGATGTGTTTGGATCCAGTGATGCCTAGAGCCGATGAGAGTTCTCTCCAGTACTCCTAGAGCCTGATGAGAGAGTTTCGCTTCCACGAGTACTGCCAGAGGCTTAGGACAACCAGGGATCCGAAGATGATCGAAGCGCCAGTGATCATGAATGTGCCACGAATACACTCGATACCTGTGCACACGAGCCCGTCCTCTTCCGATGCCGATTGGTAGACATAGCCGTAAATTACGCTGTACACAAAGGATCCGACGGCCGGGCCGAGGATAAAGAGGCCGTAGTTTGTTCCAAAGCTTTTGACTCCCCAGACGCAGGCCACCATTGTCGGATAGAGCGTGAACAAGGCACCGTAGGAGAAGCCGTTCATAGCTGACGAGATGAAAAAGAGCTTGCCGGCATGGGCTGTGAAAAGGCCAAAAGCGAGCATGAAATGACACACACCAGTCATAAAGACAATGGACGAGAGAATAATGGCAGTAGACACATGGGGGCGCACGTAGTCGGCAAACAGGCCGACGGTGAGTCGCGCAATCGTCGAAAACACAAAATAGATGGACAGCTGGTTGGACGGAGATGGAGGCACATGTCCCGAGGTAGCTCCGTCCGAGTCGGTGCTTGTGCCGAGAATCGCTGCCATGTTGTTCATGTACATTTCCAGCGGACCCGAAGTCACGACAAATGCAAGCAGCAGCATCCACGACTCGTGGCTGCCGAGGAAGATGACGAGACGCTCGTGCGGAGTCAAATGGTCGTGGTGGTGAGCCGCCGGGTTGGGCGTTTCGTCTGGCTGTGGAGATGCTTCGTTGTCGATAATCGACTGGTGGTCTCTCGTGTCCGACGTATCTGTCTTGTCAACGCCAGCGTCGTCCTCGTCAACAGTCGCCTCGACCTTGCCAATTCGTGCAGCGGCAATGGCCAGGATGCTAGCAACAACGTAAAGCCCGGCAAAGAACCGGTAGGTGCGCACAAGGCTGAAACCTTCGGGTGTCTTGAACCACACGGGGATGGCCTGCGACATCCACAGCGAACTGAGGCCAAACGCCGTGACGGGCGCCGAGATAGCGAGGCCCGGAGTGCCAGCATACAAGCGGGCACAAGTGACGACTGCCGAGACATACAGGCACGAAGTAGCACAACCAATGAGCGCAAAGCACACTGTAAGCGCCTTGAGGTTGATGGGGCCATCCTGCTCGCCGGTTATCGACGCCAGCACCGAGTACGAGCTCACAAACAGCAACGCTGCTGTCACGGCGAGCTTCGACTGGCCGTACTTGCGGTCTCCAATGTAGCCGACAAGCGGAACCGGCAGGTACATAGCCAAGGCAGCTGAGATGGACAGCGAGTTGATCTGAAGCTGGTTGAGATGCAACTGGGACTGGAAAAGGGGCGTGTAGATGGAAAAGATGGTGATTGAAGCGGCACACAGGCTGGAGTTAGAGTCATGATTCATGAATGGGTCTTTTTAAAGCTGCTTACCAGCACATGATGCCGCATGCAAAGGCGACAACACGCTTGAGAGCGGCCCGCGAGTCCGTAGCATGGCCGCTCAACAGGCCCACCGTCTCTTGTTCTGACATGGCAGGATGGAAAGTAGAAAAGGATCGGAAATCAGATATCGGTGCCGTGCACAGCCGTGCAAGCGATTAGGGTGAAGCGATGAACAGAGCGCAGCGCGAAATGGCAGGTCGGCGATAGGAAGGTGAAGTGACTGGGGATTACGCTGGATGGAGGCGAATGCGTATAGTCAGGTAGCTGGTGCTTTCCTGCTCGGATGCAGCGGTTCCTGGTCTTATATATAGGACTATACGATAATATCAGGGCAAGGGCTCTTTAGTAGCGGAGCTAAGAGATAGGTAGCGCGGTTAGTACAAATTAGTGAGAAACGATAATGGTTACGAGGCATATGGCTCTGCCGACTCTATACTGTGTGTTTGATGCTGACTTGACTTAATGTTGGCTTGGCTTTCGTGTTCTGGCTTTGGCCGGTTATTGGAGGAGGCCCAATGCGGCAACTGCCCCTCGCGAAGATGCACCCCACCTTCCTGATCCGGCCCTACTTTTATGCACTCCACATGAATAGTCGTTTCACATTAATTTACGTACCACTTACTTTTCGGCCGTGCCATTGTGCTCAGGAACCAGGAACGAGCGCGCGCGCTCAACCTCGCCCTCGGATCCGAGCCAGATGCCCGAGCGCTCGTGGATCTCGTTGGGCACGAGGTCAAGAATGCGCTCTCCATTGTCGTTAATGGCGAGACCTCCAGCCTGCTCAATGACAAACGCCATGGGGAAACCCTCGTACAGCAGTCGCAGCTTGCCCTTCTTGGACTTCTTGTCGGCCGGGTAGGCAAAGATGCCTCCGTACAGAATGGTACGGTGGACATCGGCCACCATTGATCCAATGTAACGGGCCGAAAACGGCTTGCCCTTTTCGGGGTTCTTGACAGCGTGGAAGTAGGCCTTGGCATTGTCGCTCCAGTACATGCTGTTTCCCTCGTTGACCGAGTAGATACCACGGTACTTGGGCAGTTTCAAGTCGGGGTGCGTGAGGATGAACTCACCGAGCGACGTGTCAAGAGTGAAGCCATTGACACCGTCACCGGTGGTGAGCACCAGGTTGGTCGAGGCTCCGTAAGTGGTGTAGCCAGCAGCGACAAGTTCACGACCAGGACGCAACACGTCCTTGATCGAGCCGGGAGAGTCTTCAAACAGTCTGTAAATGCCAAAAATGGTGCCGACAGACACACCGGCATCGAGGTTGGAAGATCCGTCAATGGGATCACAGACAACGGCGTAGCGGCCCGAGCCGGCAAACACAATGAGGTCCTCCTGCTCCTCAGACACAAGCACCTTGACCTTGCCCGAGGCCTTCATGGCGTTGATGAAGATGTCATCGCCAATGACATCGAGCTTCTTTTGATCGTCACCCGTCGAGTTGGCAGTTCCCGACAGTCCAATCAAGTTGACAAGTGTAGCACGACGAATGTTGTGCGCGATGAACTTGAATGCAAATTGCAGCGAGTTGAGCAGCAGCGTGAAGTCTCCGCTGGCATTGACGGCTTTTGACTGCTTCTGCAGAATGAATCGCGTCAGCGTTGTGATGTCTGTTTCGACGTCGGCATTCGACATTGTGAGTGTTGTAGTGTAAATAACGAGATCGGATAATGGCTGAAATTAGAGCGGGCGGGGCGCTTTTATAGTTGCTGATGGCCGAGCCGGGCTGATGGGGTCCTCGGGCATGTGGGGGGTAGAGCCGGCAAATGCCGAGCCGGGCCCGAGCAATTCTCGCAGGGCTAGGTCTACCCCGCGTGCCGGCTATAGGAAAATGGACGTGGGGAATGAGGCCTTTTCCCGCCTGCAGGGGCCGGCCGATTAGTAGCCGGCTGTTGGGGGTCTTTTAGCGCTGTTGGTACGCCTCAGCTACCGTCATTACCATGTCAGTTCCCATCGGATCCGTGTTTTCTGGCTTGCGCCTCGGTAGCAATAGTTAAGCGCGGCTGGCGCCTACGATGCGCCATTACCAGCTTTACGTCATCAAATGTCGTCACCTGTAGCCGGACGCGACGGGCCCGTGAGTAAGAGTCCAATGAATAAGCAGAGAGTGAATAAGCAGGCTGGTCAGGTGTCGACGGCCGGGGCTGGCCCGTTAATGATGGCGCACGCTAGCGGGTAACAGTGCCCCATGATCTCCGATTACTCAGTTTGTGAGGTGTGCTGACGTAATCGGGTGTAGTAGGCACGTTATATCAACGGGCCGTCAATATAGGTGGTAGAGCAAATTTTAGTATATTATTGGCTAGCCACAGGTAAGGACATGGTACCTGCAAAGTACAACTCTACATCTCACAGGGTGACACCTGCTTACCTGCTTCTTTAATGGACTTGGTCGTGATCCAGCCGTTGCGGTCTTAACCCTGATTTGACAGCGCGGCTGAAGAGGGTAGGGCAGCGAAAATATGAAAATTCACTTTCATCTCGACTTCGAGCTTTACAACCAAACCACACACAATGCATCTTATGTACACTGTTGACGACAAGGGCAAGCGTATCTACACGCTCAAGAAGCTCACTGAGGACGGCGAGATCACCAAGTCGGCTCACCCGGCCCGCTTCTCGCCCGACGACAAGTACTCGCGCCAGCGAGTCACCCTCAAGAAGCGTTTCAACCTTCTTCCTACGCAGCAGGGTGAGTAGGACGATGCCAGTGATGTACAGTGCTAACAACAGAGGCCACACCTTGGTAAGCTCTTGGAGCTCTTGGAGCTGGAGATGCCACGCCGATTCGATGCGACATGTGCTGTGTAATATAGTGGTGCTGAAGTCATGGCCCATAGACTTATTTATGACAATGTAATGCAGGTGCATAACAGAGTGGGGGTGGAGGACAGGGTGGAGGAGAGAAAGGATGATGGGATAGTATTATCTGGAGTGTCATTTGGAAAAGAAGCTTTGCAGGAGTACTCGAGGAGCTTTAGAAGGGCATTTGAAGATCATTAGGGGTGTATCTGGAGTAGAGTTGGAGGAGTAACTTATGGAGTTTATTACTGAAGATATAATGCGACGTATCATTTGCAGGAATCGCATGGATAGGTATCGTTGAGACGGGCTTGACATCACTTATATTGTCGTGGTTACAGCCAATATGATCACGATGCAGCCAATTCGGTCATAGCCAATTCGGTCATAGCCAATTCGGTCACAGCCATTTCCAGAGGTTTCTATTACAACATTGAAGTTGACTGCTTTTACGTTATCTTCACATATCTAAACCTTCTTGAAGCTTTATTACTCATTGAACCTCACCATTATGTCTTTGTTACATGCGCCATTAAGGAGTACAGTCAGGTTATCTCCGCCAAACTAGCATATGCCGCCCAATTAGGGTACTTATATCACAACTTCTACTCACACAATTCATAACTTCTTTACACCTACCACTCCCTACGTTATACCACACTCCAATATCTTACTTCACATTATACCTTCCATTAGATCTTCAAGATTATAACACTCAACTACTGGTCCTTAATCCTGATCTGCCAGACGCCGATCGCTGCAGGGCGACGGATTTGGCCGGTGCAGCCTCGATAACAAGAGCCCTTTTGATCTGCTTGCTGCTTCCTTTGTACCATTCACTCCTGGTCGAATTTCGGTATGGTATTTGGTTGGCTGTGGAGTTCCAAGATGACGTCCCCGCCCGTGCTCTCTGCTGTGTCGTCGAACAAGGTGCTTGTTGACGGCGAGCTGGTGCCGGCTCGAATTGTCATTGAGAAGGGCAAAATCGCCAAGATTGAGCGCATCGGGGCCTCGTCAAAGGTCGGTGATGGCCACTACGGCGACGCGGTGATTCTACCTGGTTTGGTCGACACGCACGTCCACCTCAATGAGCCCGGTCGCACGGAGTGGGAAGGCTTTGAGACGGGAACAAAGGCCGCTGCTTCAGGAGGAGTCACAACCGTCATTGACATGCCTTTGAACGCCATTCCGCCCACGACGACGGTCGCCAACTTCAAGGTCAAGCTGGCAGCTGCTCACAAGTCCAAGTCGTGGGTTGACCTCGGCTTCTGGGGCGGGCTTATTCCTGGCAATGATGGCGAACTCAAGGATCTCGTGAAGATGGGTGTCCGCGGTTTCAAGGGCTTTCTCATTGAGTCCGGTGTTGACGAGTTCCCGCAGGTGTGGCCCGAAGACATCACCAAAGCAATGGCTGTGCTTCACGATGAGCCAACAATGCTCATGTTCCATGCTGAAATGGACCCCGAACAGGCCCATGTCCACGGAACTCCCGATAACAGACACTACTCGACGTTTTTGGCATCGCGCCCCGACTCGTTCGAGACGACTGCCGTCAAGACGATTGTCGACCTGGCGCCTCAGTACAAGGACCTCAAGCTCCATGTTGTGCACCTGTCATCGTCCGAGGTCGTGCCTCTTGTGGCCAAGGCCCAGAAGGACGGACTCAACCTCACGGCCGAGACTTGCTTCCACTACCTGACGCTCGCGGCAGAGGAGGTGCCTGACAAGGCCACGCAGTACAAGTGCTGTCCTCCTGTGCGCAGTGCTGCCAACCGTGACAAGATCTGGGACGCTCTGAAGACGGGTGTTGTGACGACAATTGTGTCGGACCACTCTCCCTGCACGCCTCAGCTGAAGCAACTCGACAAGGGCGACTTCATGGCCGCCTGGGGTGGTATCTCGTCGGTAGGTCTCGGTCTCACTGTTCTCTGGACGTACGTGAACGACCATGGCCTCGACGTGAGCCTCGCCGACATTTCCAAGTGGACCTCGCTCAACACTGCCAAGCAGGTCAACATCGAGCACAGCAAGGGCTCCATCGAGGTCGGCAAGGACGCAGACCTGTGCATTTTCGATGCCGAAGCTGAGTATGTGCTGGACCAGTCGAAGCTGCAGTTCAAGAACAAGCTGACCGCCTACAACGGTAAGAAGGTCCGTGGACGTGTTCTCGAGACTGTCCTTCGTGGCCAGTCCGTCTACACCGTCGACGGCGGCTTCCACGAGACTGCCACTGGCAACATCAACTTTCCCCCGCGTACATCGTGATGTCGAACTATGTAGTGAAGGATCGTAAATAGGTGTATCAATAGCGAAGCATAACAGACAGCCAGTAAAGCGATATCTAGAACCACTAAAACCCACCTCCACACCTGCGAACCACTATAACCTCTAACACCACCTCTACACCGAGCTACTGATTCACAGTAAAACTGTATTGTCTATGCTATTAAGCCGACTTGCCGAAGACAGCCTCGACGTCCGCAACGGCCTGCTGGAGAACCTGCTGCTGGAACTTCTTGGAGGTCAGCTCCTTCTCAACCTTGGAAACAACCGACTCGGCGAGCTCCTTCTGCTCGCGCTGGCGGACCTGGCCCTCGTAACGGACCCACGAGTCAAGCACCGACTTAGCCTCAGCAGCCAGGTCGACCTTCTGCTTGAGCTCAAAGGCCTTGGCCTCAAGCTCGACAGTGTCCTTGGAAAGGGCAAACAGGTCCTTGGTGGTCGCGACAACGTCCTTAAGCTGGTTCACCGACTCAATGCGGTCCTTGACGGCGACAACGTGGCTGCCACGAGCCTTGTCGAGAGCACCCTTGATGGTCGTAATGTGGCCCTCGGCCCAGTCCTTGTAGGCAGGAGCAACGGTCTTGGACATGACAATGAGGAAGACACCAAACACCGTCAGCAGACAGGTCTCAGCGTTGACAACGTACAGCGAGTTGGACACAGCATACACAGCGGCAGCGGTACCAGTGGCCAGGATTCCGGTCTTGGAGATGAAGTTGTTGCCGGGCAGCGAGTCAATAATGGCATTGGCTCGGGCCTTGGGCTCCTGTGTGGAGTATCCACGGGCCATCAGAGGCATGGCACGGGCCAGCATGGGCATGGCACGCGTGGCGCCCAGCATGCTTTGGCGGGGCACTTTGTTAGTTTGAACTACAGGGAGAGAGGCAGAAAGGCAGCAGCAAGAGGCACGGACAAATGAGACATTGAGAGGCCGAGAAGACGAAGAAGTCGAACAAGCGACATGTAGCACTGATACATAGCTGATATGAAGCGATATCAGCCATACAAAGCGAGCTGTCTGGGTATATGAGCTGTCAATGTGTCGTGAGTCGTGGAAGATTACAGAGCCGACAGGCATATTGCTACGGCATCACGGAGCGCCAATTGGTCCCGTAGATCCGTCTATTTATCGAGAGCGACCGTATCGTTCACCTGGTATCAAATCCGAGGATGTGCCGAGTTTGTTGCGGTGGTATTCTAAACTTGTGATGCCGTTGAGATTCCGAGTCGTGTCTGATTTGTCGTGGTGCTGCGATTCAAAGCCCAATTCACATTAAAGTACTCACCCAGAGAAAGTGTAGCGAGACGCAGACTCATTTTGAAACTTGTAGGCCTAGCGCGGGAGGATGACCGGTCAAACGTACAAGAAGGAGGTGCAAGTGGTGAATTAATTCAGTTTTGAGCGTCGCCGAAAAACTAGCGAATGAGAGCGCGCCTGGCCGGGTCAGGGAAATTTTGTTCTCAAGGCCCAATATGCTTGTAGCGGGAGAGGGTAGGGGTGAACAGGGTGAGGGTACACAGGGTAAGGAGCTTGAAGCTAAAGGGTACGGGCACAAACTAAAGGAGGGTAAACAGTATTCTACCAGGGCTAGGGGGTGCTTGAAGATGCAGCGAGCAGTCCTAATGCGTGCAGACTTGGAGCAGGGACCTGCACAGGCCCCGCCAGGCACCCGCAAGCTAAACTTTAATTTAATGTCGCGGTTGGCATAAGCGACGGTGTTGTGGATTGAACCAGCTGGCTGGAGTTGAGGAAATAGCAGACTGTTACACCATCAGTCGTCAATCAAGGGACCAGTCAATCAAGGGACCAGTCAATCAAGGGACCAGTCAATCAAGGGGCTCAGGGGTACGGGGTCAAGAATGAAGATCCGGAATGGACGCTAGCCGGGAGGAGGAAGAGAGATGGAGATGAGATGAAGATGAGAAAAGGAAGTGTAATCAGAAGAATAGCAAATAGATATTTAGAGGTACACTATGAGTAACGTATAATTACACTGGAGCTAGAAGTTGAGATGGAGACTTAAAAAGATGGAGTATATAAAGATGACGTCGAGTAGGTGTAGTGGATACATAGAGTAGAACGAGTACGCGATTGTCTAGAATCTTCATTGTAACATCCACCAGAACGAGAACACATTGTCTAGAACCTTCACTTATACTTCACTGTTCAACAAAAATACATTAATCGTCTATTTAAAGTCCAAGGAAACCAAGGAGGTTGGTGACCTGGTCAGCACCGCCGGTGAGCGACGTCAGCGAGCCGAGACCAGTAGGCAGACCAGAAGGAACCGAAGGAACTCCCGAAGGCAGACCAGGCAGCGAGGGCAGACCAGAGGGCAGAGCAGGGAGACCGCTGGGCACGGAAGGCAGACCCGAGGGGACGGAAGGCAGACCCGAGGGGAGGATCGGGGGCAGACCAGTGGGGATGGCACCGCTCAGGAACTGAGCAAGCTCGGTCTCAATGCCGTTGAGGATGACAGTCTCCTGCATGGCTACAGTCGAGTCAAAGACAGCGACAACACCGCCAACACCGCACAGAGCGCTGCCAACATTGGCGGCGTCAGTGCAGGTGAAGGTGCAGACGTCAGTAGTGCAGCTGATGTCAAGACCGGCGAGGACCTCAAGACCGTAGAAGACCGAGTCAAAGGCACCAACAAGGGTGCACAGAGCCGACAGGTCAGCACCGCAGGCCACAGTGCACAGCTTGGTGGAAGGATCACAGTTGACAGTACCCGAAGCGACGGTGACAACATCGGTCTCAACAGTCGTGGCGGCAGAAGTGGTGCCAGAAGGCGCGGGGGCGGCAACGGCGACCGAGGCAATGGCAGCAGCAGCAATGGCAGTAGAGAACTTCATAGTGACGATGTGAGAGACGATGTTCAGAGACGAGGAAACATCGGGGAGGGCCCCGCTTCTTTATAGGCCAGTGGAGACGACCACAACATGGCCCAAAACATCGATGCCGCTGGCGGTCACTAGTTGTGGCATGCATCGTGCTCATCATACTGGGAGACGGCAGCCCATCCGCCAATCGCTCGCCAAACGAGTACCCCAGCTGTCCATCCCAGCCTCTGGCACTCCGTATTGCTACGCGGGCTGGCCCCAAACTGCAAGGCACCGGGCAAACCATCGATCGATCGCAGGAACCTGCATCCGCCTCTTGTTTGCATCCGAACCTGCATCTGGGCGCGCCGATGGCCTGCAGGTCGGGTTTGACAGTTGCCCTGCTGGGCGGTAACCATGCAGGTACGTTCCTGATTTGGATCCAAAGCCAGGCATCCAAACCTCGGGGCCCGTGTTGCGTATTTCGATGGCTAGGGCTTGGGTGGATATACTGTGGAGTTGACGATCTGCGGGTTGGTTGGGGTGCGGATTGCCCGGATCTCCGTGATCTGGGCCTTTCTTGACTCGGGCGGATCTGGTGTCTCACAAGGTTGACAAAGGCGCTGGGGCGGTAGAAGGAAACGTGCCAGTGCAGGTACCAAACTTGGTACCAAGAAGGCAAAGCGGGGAGCCAAGTTAGGGCACCCTGCATCTCAAGCAACACCCGACATGTTGCGTCCACAGGACGCTGCTTCCCGCTGCTTCCCCTTCGCCACATGCTCGTACCGACGAGTCCTGGTTGGGGGCTGGCATCTGCTCGTACTAACGGTGCATTGGTCGGAGCCGAGATCAGTGAGACATTTTTTGCCTTAAAGAGCGGTGCTGGCATAGGGCTAGGCCTGGCGAGGTTAGACCTGCGAGGCTAGCGGCAGCGTGGCCTGCGGGTGGGCCGATTGCTGAAAACAAGCTTGGATCTGGCACCGAATCGTGTATCGAAAGCTCGGGCCAATGTGCGTACATTGGTCGTATGCACCGAAAGTCCAATAACAGGTCTCTTGGCCCAGTTGGTTAAGGCATCGTGCTAATACAACTCCTTGTAACGCGAGGATCGGCGGTTCGATCCCGCCAGAGACCATATTTTTTTGCTCATTTTGGAGGCATATTGAAGGCAGTTATTGACTTCTTACCGACTTCTTAGCGATTTTTACCAACATTTCACACAATTGTGCTCTTCCAATACGCGTGGCTATCAACTTGATTCACTTGCTGATTCACCTGCTGATTCATTTGCCTCACAATAAATACAATGCTCGTCCGCATTCGATGCTATACGAGCGATCCTCAAAAGTAGCTGCCGACACGCAGATCTGAGTGATAGCCAGAGACTCGCTCACGTAGGACCAGCCTCCTCGACTGTCGGTACGGCCAGCTGCCGCACAACCGCCCGAATGCCGGAAAGCTCGCTGTCGGCGAGATTGGCAAAGCTGATCAGCTGCGAGCCTTCTGGCTGCGCTTTTTCAGACGCGGGCTGATAAAGGACCTCGGCGGATACAGACTCCTTGACAGTCTTTGCCGCCTCCTCGGCGTCGTGGTCCGCCTCATCAAACCACGTCACGAGCCGCCGGAGTACATAGCCGACTCGGCTAAATGGGCCCGCCAGCAGCGAGCTGTAGTGTTGCTGCTCGGCCTCCACGAGTCCTTGTAAGCAGAACTCGGCGATAGTCTCAATGTACGACTCAGAACCACTGCCGACGGTTGTCTCGACGTGGATCACGGGGAAGTATGCGCGTGAGATGACCTGCTTCATCTCGGGGCCGCTCGAGTTGGCGGTTTCGGTCTGCGGATCCGGTAGCCATTCGAGAATGTGCTTTCCACGTACAAACACGATCTCAAATCGGATGACTGCTCCACGATACACGCTGGCAGCATTGCGTACAAACAGCACGCCCTGCCATGGAGTGATGTTCGAAGACAGCGCTTCGAGGGCCCCTAGTAGACCGCTGTCGTTTTGGGGTCGTGCCATAACGCGTCTCTTCACAGGCGACGTCTGTGCCGAGCTGATGCCGCTGTTGAACAGACTGCCCGGCACGGGGATGAGGTAGATGCCATCTGGAGGGTCGTTTTGGACGTATTTACTGAGTTAGACGAGGATGCATCGAGGATGTCAGCTTACAATTCCTGCAACAGCTCATAGTATTTCATTGCAGCAGTGAACCAAACAAGCCGCACCGAAACTGACAGCAGCAAACAGCAGTGCTGGAATCAATTAAATGGCGCTTCGTAGCCCCTAGAGTTGTGAAGCTATAATGCCAATGCGTATCTCGCATGCAGCTAACCGCCGTAAGGGCTGAGCCCTAGTAGGTTGGCAGCCGTGCCAAAGGACCTGTCCTAATTTAGGAATGCATGTCCCAATATACACCAGCTACGCATCGTACTACCGTGTACTGAGGCAGACATATCAGACCGCTGGCACTTCCTGTGAAATTTAGACACTCCGCCGTCACTCAGTCCATACACACACAACATCTATCAACATGGAGAACGAAAAGGGAGTCATTGTCGAGCTGTACGTTCCCCGTAAGTGCTCGGCCACCAACCGCATCATCAAGGCCAAGGACCACGCCTCGGTTCAGATCAACGTTGCCAACGTTGACGCCGAGGGCCGTGCCATTGCTGGCTCCAACACCACCTACGCCCTCAGCGGTTACGTCCGTGGCCGCGGTGAGGCCGACGACTCGATCAACCGTCTTGCCCAGCGTGACGGTCTGCTCAAGAACGTTTTCTCGTACTCGCGATAAGCGTCAAAAGGCCCGTCGAAGCCGGCCAAGAGCAGTCACGAATATCTGATGTAACATATTTAATGTGATTGATTTGAGCAAGAGGAGAGACTTGAGGAGATGAACTGGAGGAGAATAGTCTCGAGTAGAGGAACTGTAGGCGAGCTGTAGTGGACAAGCTGTAGTAGACGAGCTGTCGTTCAGCTGGTTCAGCTATAGCTGCTCGTGTAGTTTAAGGAGCTGTAATAGGCCTATCTGAGCATATAGGAGTTCTGCCAGAACTACTTTGGTACAAGGTTAGCTGGCTACGTGACTAGAATGAAGCAAGTATCATCCAATATTACAGCTCAGCGCGTTATCAAAGGTTGTAATGCTGCCGTAGGGGGAAAGTTGTACAGTTGAAATGAGTATGGTGGAAGTTACATGCCAGAACAGCCGAGGAGTCACTGAAAGTCAGTCGCTAGAAACCAAAAGCCAATAATAGTTGATTGAGCGCATTCTCGTAGTTAAGGTAAATGAATACAGTAGACTGAGATCAGACGGGGGGTGTAGTCCATTGGCAGCCAAGAGTGCCTACATGTAGAATCTGAGCGATTCATCCGTGTAGACGTATGGTGATATGTCGAGCCTATGAACCGAGGACTGGAGTGGTTCTACGGTGCAGTGGGTTGTTATGGAGTTATGGTGTTATAGAGTTAAATTATAAGCTGGACTTAAAGTTGTTGAGTCCTTTTGTGACTAATTTGAGGTTCTTTATTTGTAGCTTATTTGTGGCTTATTGGCTCGATTGGAGGCCTGTAAGTTGTGGGTCCTGAATATGTAGGTCCAATATGCGGTTCTGATAACCTGGAATCGAACATGCGGAACTCCAGCTTGTACTTTTGAGTCGACTTCACTGAAGTGGCTTGAAAGTAGTAACCAAAGCTGAGTGGGTAGAACTGGTTACACTGAGGTGGTGTCCGGTTCATTCTGTTCAGTATCTCCAGGTGATTCAGTTCAGTGTTCCCAGTTCAGTGTACCTACCTCTCTATACCACTCGTCTGGCTGACCTGCGTTATTATTCACGACCGTTATTATTCATCCTACAGGCGATTAACAGCGATTATAGGCGATCAGCGATACAGGATCCGTCGGTATTATCGATGGCTTGCATTGTGGAGACTCGATGGGGTGCAGGTGGAAAAGCAGGAGACAGTGGAACCAGGAAGGACAGTAAGCAGTGAGAGTGAGCAGTGAGCAGAAACAGGCAGGGAGTGAGCAGTGAGAATGAGCAATGAGAGTGAGCAATGAGAGTGAGCACAGTTTGCCAGCTAATAAGCCGCTTTAGCTCGTCACTAACTTCCCACTCCTTCTACTTTTATGTCTTCCCTTAATTATATGCGGTGCTTGCATCGAGGATGCGTCATGCATGCCAGCCGTTGGCAGTGCGCAGACGACGACCGACCCGACGGTACCGAGAGCTGACTTTACGAACAGCAGGTGTTTACACTACAGACACGTTTTGTTTATGACCAGTGTTTTACCAGTGTTTATGAACCGAGCTCATCTCAGGTCTACCATGCAGGGTCCTTTCCCTGCCCCGACCTGTCAGTTGCACCTTTGGCACCAAACACCTACCAGCTCATCGCCGGAATAAACGGCCAAACCTACCTTTGTGTCACTCGAGGCCTATAGCTGATCAACCACAACCCACTGGCTAAACTGGGCGACCCCTGTGTGTCTCCTTTCTGCCTTTGCTTCTGTGCAGTTCCTCCTGTGCCTTCACTCCTGTGCACTCCTGTGCGGCTGCCCAGCCATGCATCGCACGTTGCGCACGTTGCGCACGTTTCGAGCACGTTGCTAGGGCGGGGTGCATCGCGACTCCAAGGTTCGAGCAGCGAAGCCCGTGACGCGGGCCTGGCGCCTCGAGGCCCCACTAGCCGCAGGAGCCGCTGCTGCTGTAAGCCCCGCCCGCATCTCCGTCGGCCTATCAGCTCGGCATCACGCGCACGCTGCTGTCGGGGCCTGGCGGGGATGTGGCATGCAGGGTCTAAACGAGCCATAACCCACGCTCGACTACTATGTGTTTGCATTGATCCGTAGTTGAGCACACTTGTTGTTTTATAAACTTGTGTAGCCAGTACTCTGTACCAGTGCTGTGTACGCCAGTGCTCTGTACGCCAGTACCCATATACACTGTCGTCTTGTACTTATACTGGTACTGTCGACTGTTCTCTGATCCGACTCTTCTGTCAGCCCCGTGCCAGTAACGCCTCCAGCCTGGGCACCTGTGATCCGATTTTCTGATCCGTGGCTTCTTCTTCTCTTTATCCCCTCTTTCTCTCCTCTTTCTCCTTTCCTCTTCTTCTCTTCTTCTATTCCTTTCTTCCTCTTCGCCTCTCTTCCTCTTCTCTTCATCTCCTCCCTCATCTCTCCTTGGGAGCGCGCTTATCTATGAGCGGCTCGCACGGCTTCCCGGGAGTAAATCCACAAAATGCTGGCGTTTCCCTCTCATCCTCGACCAGCACTTTATTGAGTCGGCCAGAGTCCCGATCTTCACCCGCTCCGCATCCTACCAGCTCAGGCTTCGACTCGCCAAACATCGCGACTGTTGTATCCTCTGACGCCCTTTCTCCGCGCCTGCTAAAGTAAGTATCCCCCAGATGCCACTTCTGTTTCTCCGCTGTACAACCGGTACAACACTGTGTTCTTCATCCTCCTCTACACCTCTTCTACTCCCTGCTACACTCTCACTGTTGTGTCTTCCTTGCTCCTGTTATACGCTTCGATTCCCCTTTCAAGCTTATCCATTGGTCCTGAACTGTCTGGCTGTTATGCTCCGTGTTCGCTCGATTCACGGTCTCACAGTTCAGGGCTCAAGCTTAGATCGTAGATCGCTCTGATCTCCTAATCCTGTTCTCCGATTTCCTGCTCTCCACTTAAGTGCTCTTCATTGGCATTACTAGGCGTTTCTTACCTCTTTCTTCCCTCTCTTCTCTATCTTCTTCTCTACCTTTCCTACGTCTCTTCTTCCCTATCTTTTCTCTCACTTCTCTTCCTCTTCACTTCTCATCCTCCTCACTTCTCATCCTTTCACCTCTCCTTACTAACCAAGATCACACGTTACGCCTGGAGCATCACCTGGATTATCTCCCACACTCTCTCCGTCGCTGTCACTGCCATCGCCGCCGTTAGCAGCTGCCTCGCCCGCTGCGCTTCTTCGTGGTCTGTACAACCCGCGCTGGCTCTCCCCGGCCCACATCGCTCGCATCCCCGGCGTCACGGCCCTCCCTGTGACCCCGCCGTCCCCGCTGTTGCGCGTCGACGAACTGTCCCCCGTGACTTCTCTGCTGCTGGCCGGCCCGTCAAAGCCCCGGAATGCGTCTGGCCACAAAGGTGTCCCGCTTGCCCCGCTCACTGACATCGCCGACCTCGCGTCCATCCGCAGCATCCTCGGCGCCTCGACCGCAGATTCACCGACTGGCTCGGTGAAGCCAGTCGACTCGCGCCCTCTGCTGTGGTCTCCAGCTTTCATGGCGTCCTACCCATCTGACCCTGCTGCCCCGCCGGCCGCGGGCTCGGCATCAGGTCCTACAGACAACCCACGTTCCCGTAAGGCCTCGCGATCTCTGCGTCTCTTTAAGGAAGATGAGGACCCATCGCGCCCAAAACCGCATACGGTCTCAAAGCTCCAGCAGCTCATGACTCCCGACGAAAATGACCACGAGCAGCCACAACCACCACCAGACTCAGCACTCGAGTCGCCGCCTCTAGACGTCCCCACCCCGGACATTGAAGGTGGAGGTCCACCCGTCATTCACGTGCCTCTGTCAGACTCAACACAGGTTCTGGCTGGCAGCGCCCATCGTGATGGCAAATCAAAAGTGCTCTCGTCGTCGGCAACATACGTCCCGCACACTCGTCGCAAAAAGTTTGGCTCCGAAGCCGATCTCGATGCTCCACGCTCGGCCGAAAGCGACCCTCGAATGTCTCCTGAATCGACCACCAGCCTCACAACTGGCAAGGCTCGCTTCTCCATTGGCAACCTAGACGATGTGCTCGAGGCGGACGCGCCGAAACCCGATTCTCCCGCCTTGAGTGCCGTCGACGACTCGCCCCACCGCCCAGACGAAGTCCACGATCACACGGAACTCCCCGTGTCGGTAGAACTGACCCCGTTCAAGCACCGCGTGGGTGGCCACACTGCCATTTTCCGCTTCTCCCACCGCGCGGTCTGCAAGGTCCTGCTCAATCGTGAAAACACCTGGTACGAGGCCATTGAACTGCGCCATGAGGAGCTTCTCAAGTTCATGCCAAAGTACATTGGTGTCCTAAACGTCCGCCATACGGTACCAATTGTAGCCGACGACACACCCGGCGACAGACAGGTTCGTCGCCAGCCCTCGCTCAGCAAACTCTCGCAATCGCCAGCCCTCGCCGAGGTTGTGCTTGACGATAATATCCATATAATGCCCGACTCGCTGCTCCAGCGCTACTCTGTTAGCCCATCAGACAGCTTCATGGCCGGTGCATCTGCATCTGGGACATCGCTTTCGTCTGTCAACTCCCCCCGTCATGCCCACGCCCATCACCACTCCATGTCGTCGATCCCTGGAACGCCCTCGCAGCGCGATGACGATTCGAATGTCAAGCCTGCATCGAATACCGGTTCGCCTCTGACATCGTGGGGAACCTCAACTGTTAACCGCAAGCTTCGTGAGTTAGTGCTGCATGAGGTCTTCGCCCCACGGCCTGCTCAGAACCCTTCGACGACATCTCTCTACACGGCTTCCTCGCCTAATATCCAGCGCTCACAGGCACAAAATATGTCCCGCAGCTTCCATAGCCGGCACTCCGAGTCGTCGCAGAGCTCGTCGTTTTCCGTCATCTCGCGCTCGAGCTCTACAGCCTCATTTATGCAGCCCGTGCGCCCCGCATCTGCTGGCGCCAGTCTTTCCCAGTCGCTCAATCGACCGTCTGGCGTAGGCCCAATAGGGGAGCTGAAGTCTGGCTTTGGTAACCCCGATGAATCTGAGCCACTGACTGAAACGGAACCCGAGGATGCCACTGAAACTGCTCGCGTACTTCAGTCTCCGCAGATGTCTCTTACTGACGACTCGCCCGTTGATGAGGCAATGTTTGCAATGGACGACGAGACTGTAAGCCAGATGGCGTCACCGGAAACGTCTGCTCGGGACAGCCTTTCTGGACAAACAGTGCGACCTCTCGAGCTGAGTACCCCTAAGCACGAGTCTGCGCCGCAATTTACCCGCACCGAGCGTTTTATCCTTCTTGAGGATCTGACCCAAGGCATGAGCAAGCCGTGTGTCATGGACCTCAAAATGGGAACGCGCCAGTACGGAATCGAGGCTTCGCCAGCCAAGCAGCAGTCTCAAGCTAAAAAATGTCAGATGACAACATCTGCCAAGCTCGGCGTACGCATCTGTGGTATGCAGGTATGGGATGTCAGCAAGGACCGCTACATCTATCAGGATAAATACTTCGGCCGCAACGTGAGAGCTGGATCTCAGTTCCGGGCCTGTCTCATGCGGTTCCTGTATAATGGCCGATCACAGAGGTCCGTCCTGCGCCATATTCCTCGCATCCTCAGGAACCTCGAGGATTTGCACTCAATTGTGTCGAGGCTAACAGGATATCGACTCTACGGAGCAAGTCTCCTAATAATGTACGATTCGCCTGCTGGCCAGCCCAATGATGAGTCCAACATCATTCTACGCATCATTGATTTTGCTCAATGCGTGTCCAAGGAGGACGCACCCCCGCCGAACGACCCAACGGTCAGTGCTCCCGTCAAAAACCCTCATCTGCCCGACCGTGGCTTCCTGCGTGGTATCTCGCATCTCCACGACTGTTTTAAGAGGTAAGTTCCATGGTTGCCGTAACCCCGACAGAAGCTAACCCAGTATATGGAGAGAAATTGTAGGTGATGACTACTCAAAGGAAGCAGCGGCATCGTTCGACTATACGCGGTTTGACGGTCCCATAGCCAACCTTGACACGTTCGACATCAGCAGCTATCCCGAGTCGGACGTCGATCTCGGTGATAGCGACACGTCTCTGTAAATATCGGCTCTTTTTTATTCGTCTGTACCACCATGCGCGCTAATGCAACGCTCAAGTACACGCTCATGTGCATTGGTGGTATCTGACTCTAATATATGATTGTCAAATGTAAATACGGACACCCGAAAAAGACGCTACTATGCGATTCAAGAATGATTTAGATTGATCTGTGAACTGTTCGATGGAAATGCATTCTATTAGGAGATCTTGTACTATGCCAATTCGAGTATTGTCGGTTCCCTGGTAGTGAGGTCACCGCCTTACTTCAGCGACAGAACAGCAACACTTTCGACGTGGTGAGTTTGAGGAAAGAAATCAAATCCGCGAAGACTCTCGATCTGGTACTTGCGACCGTCAGAGTCAACAGCTGCCGGAGACGTCAACAGATACTCAATGTCGCGAGCCTGACTGTGCACGTTACAAGAGACGTACACAACCTTTGCAGGACGGAATGCTAACAGCTGGTCGAGGAATGGCTTATCACAGCCCTTGCGGGGAGGGTCGATGATGATGCTAGTCTGCTCAGGAGCGCTGTTGACCTTTTCAAAGATGCGCTCGGCCTGGCCAACAATGAAGGAGGCATTCTCGAGATTGTTCAGTTTGGCGTTCTTCTCGGCGTATCCGACGCTATCCTTTGAGATTTCAACTCCGATTACATTGTCCACAGCCGGACTGCAGGTAACCGCAAATAGACCACATCCGCAGTAAGTGTCAACAAGATACTTTGGCGGCTGCTTTGAATCTGGCAGTACAATGTTGTCGCGGACATATCCAGTCACGGCAGGAAGAATTGAGTTGTTGTTCTGGAAGAACGAACCTGCCGGGTACTGGAACTTGAACTCTCCAACTGTTTCTGTAATGATATCCTTCGAAAGGGTGGTATAAGTTTTCTCGCTTGGGTCGCTTTCGGAGATGTTTTCGCGCAGCAGAATCGTGGCTCCACGCTTGTAGGACGAGTAGGTCTCGTGAAGTTTAGCTCGCTCAGTGGTGAGACCAAGATTGAGAACCTCTGTTCCAATGACGCACTCCTCAATGTCGAGAACCGCCTTGCGCCCGTAAATGCCAAATCCGACAGGAGGAGGAGCCGTAAGACCACCCCGGGGAATGTCAAAATGAGGAGTAAGCTTGGTGCGGTACTTGTACTCGAGAGGAGATCCCAC
The DNA here is from genome assembly GCA_030570555.1 of Sugiyamaella valdiviana. Lineage (NCBI taxonomy): Eukaryota > Fungi > Ascomycota > Dipodascomycetes > Dipodascales > Trichomonascaceae > Sugiyamaella > Sugiyamaella valdiviana. The sequence continues at coordinate 57,449 of JAJLWF010000003.1, forward strand.
CGTGGCGTCAACGGTGGGTACGAGGCCCTCGTCGACAATCTTCGGGGCGTAATGCTTGAATGCTTTCACAATAACCTGGCGCTTGATCTCAAGCTGGTCATTGTAGGGGATCATCTGGTAGTGGCAACCCGAGCACTCGCCAAAGTACCGGCACTTGACGAGCTCATCGTTACGAAGATCAGACTTCTCGAGGATCGTGACTTTCTCCGCTTCAAAGTAGTACTTGTTCGTTCTGTAGATCTTGACTTCGACCTTTTCTCCAGGTAGTGTATAGGGAACGATGACAACTGAGATCTTGTCGTCCTCTTTTAACAGAGCAATACCAGAGCCTACCGATGACAGAGCTTCGATCTCGACAGTGGCAGATTTGTGCTCAGGGTGAACCGATCCTCGTGGCCGGCTGAAGAACTCTCGCATGTCATTGACAGCAGATTCTACAGTAATGGATTTTGAGGCAAGAAGATCTTTAATGTCGTTGACGAGAACACCCTCTGAAGATATGGGATCTATGACAGGCTCCTTGTAACGGAACTTTTTGACCTTTTTGGGCTTTCGTGATGCATCTGCAGCGATGGGGCTGTCGAGAGGCCGCTTGGGCAGCTCGCTAGCTGCGTCAACAGAGGAAGCCATGAAGACGAAGGGACGCAGTGGTCTAGTGACTCGGAGAGTAGGAGTGATTAGTGGAGTCAGCAGAGAGCGAGCCCAACTACGCATCAACTGTGTATTGAGGAGCTGGAATTTTTTGATATCGCATGCACGGCTACAAAAACTTGCATATATGCATGGTCAGTTGAATAGCAGAGTTTTGATAGGACGAAGTAAAAGACGGTGATCCGGGGTAACAACACAAAATGACGCTAGGATGAAGATACAGTACAGTCGGTGAACACAGTCAGATTGCCGGGGCCTCCCTATGAAGGTTCGTTGTATCGTTTATATACTTACCCTGCAGTGAGTTTGATTCTAAACTAACATTCTCTTAGGAAGTCGCCAAGTTAAGAATAGTTCTGCGCTAAAACAGGGTAACTGCTCGTAGCTTTACTAGATATAGGGGTATGGGCTCTATCTACAGTCATTGGCAACATCCCTTCATGTCTGGTTGTGCCAGTGTCTAGCGGTTGACAATGAGTACGATCGATACAAGTCAGAGCGGTGACGCAGCAGCTGTGCGTCTCCTTACGGTTATATTCAATAGGCTTGCTCTTCCGGGCGTGTTCCAGTATGGCGAGCTGCTCGAACAGGTACAGAATGAAATAGCACGCGATCCAACGCTCGCTCAGGACAAGCAGCTGTCTAAATGGGTGCGAGCTCTGAAAATTATTATGTACGACGATATGAAAACGTACAGAAGGGAGCAGGGCGCCGGCTCGGTTCCCATACTCCTTGGTGAGCAACTTGAGAAGCTGGAACTCATGAGTTTCGCCAATACTGTGGCTCGAGTGGCCGTTGTCGACTTTGACACCGTCAGGGCGGCTACTTCGCGCCGTACACTTTTAGGCATTGAGCAGTTCCTTATCGAAGCTATTTATTCCGGTGCTGTACAAGGACAGATTGACTCCGAGAATGGCCTGTTCCATGTCGAGTCTGTGGCTCCGCGGGACGTGAGCCCAGACCGGCTGGCAGCAATTGAGAGCATCATCACCGACTGGCGAGACGCGACACAGAAGGCAATTGATGCTAGTGGTGAAATCGTCGACGAGACGCGCGAAACGACTCAAGCACGTACAGCCACAGTGCACAAGTACCGAGATAGTCTTGCTCAAGCCGAGCAGGAGCAGGTCTCTAGCCGGGTCGATTACGCGAGTTAAGGAGAGGTGCGAGGGGGGCACAGGTTTCACCGAGAGTCTGTTCCCTACTGTACTTAGCATTATGTGGTTGACATTGACGATCTGATCTACTACTGAAGCATCTCAGCGTTGGACAAAAGAATGTCTCAGATGTCAGCGTGATGAATGATTGGTCCTGGCAACGAACTTGACGAATCCTTCTTGCATATCAATTCGTCAACTATCTTGTCCTGAGATATCAGTTGGCGAATACTTCCTGGCTTATCAGACGACTGCTTCCTGGCATAAACGACTTTGGAGTGCAGTACCTGTATAAGTCACTGGATACTATTGTCTACTCGATACGGCCATCCTGGTATCTCGCTAACACCCACTAGCTACGCTGCACCTGATATCATCAGCATCCATACATATTATGCTACGTCGTGGCTGGCATGGAGCCAGCTAATATTTATATCCAAAACAGCACCAAAGCTGCTTATCACCTAAGCGTTCCACAAACTAGTAGGGCCCTAAGCATTCCAGGCCTGGCCGATTGTAGCTGTGAGGCCAATGTCGTTGGTCTCGTACTCATACAGACCGTAGAGACCGGCAGCGGTACCTCCGTATAGTAGGTAGATGCAGAAGTTGTGGAGCGAGCCGTAGACGCGCTTGGGGATGTAGTCGATGATGCACGACTCGAAGCCGAGGTGGGCGTGGACGAGCAATAGCGAGCCAAGTCCCGCGTCGAGGAAGGGCGTCAGAGAGCCAGTCGCCAGAGGAGCAATGACCAGAGGAGCCATGGCGACGGCGAGAGCGCGCTCAAACGACCAGTGGTACGAGCCGTGGGTGTGATCAGGAGCAGGCAGCTTCACGGCCTCATTGACAGTACCTTCAATGTTTCCCGGAGGCTGCGGGATACTACCGATAGGACGGGTGGTCAGGATCGACGCGCGCAGGGCCTGACGGGCCATTGGGCGCGCCAGCGACTGAGCCAGCATTGGCACGAGCGGAGAGCGGATTCGGAGGCCTGTTCGCAGCATGTCGTTACAGTAGACTGAGTAGACTGATATGAGTGAACTGAGGTTAATGTGGAGATGAATAAACTGCTTAGTGCTGATTGGTGAATTGGGAAGAGTATATGCGCTTAAAGCGAACACCGGCTAAGGGCATATAACCCCTGCCAACCAATCAGAGCAGGCCAATACCAGTTGGGAGTTCATCAAGGGCCAGCTGAAAAATCAACTTGCTTGACTACTGATTCTACAGACCCCTTTCACTTTCAATTGCAATGTCGGGCATCTTGCGAGCAGCAGGTCAATCGTTCCGCCCTGCCCTGCGCAGCGGCCGTCTGGGAGCCCGTCGCTTTGTCGGCTCGTACTCGGTCGAGTACCCGAAAACCCGCACCACGACCCTCGACAATGGCCTGACGGTTGCCACTGAGACTTCGACTGGTGCTGCTCAGACCGCCACCGTCGGAGTGTGGATCGATGCCGGATCCCGAGCCGAGCACGAGCACAACAACGGCACTGCGCACTTTTTGGAGCATCTGGCCTTCAAGGGCACTGGAAACCGTACTCAGCAGCAGCTCGAGCTCGAGATTGAGGATCTGGGTGCACACCTCAATGCCTACACGTCGCGCGAGAACACGGTGTTCTACGCCAAGGCGCTCAAGAGCGACGTGCCCAAGGCAGTGGAGATTCTGTCGGACATTCTGCAGAACTCGAAGCTCGAGGAGTCGGCTATAGAGCGCGAGCGCGACGTGATTCTGCGCGAGGCCGAGGAGGTCGACAAGCAGTACGAGGAGGTTGTGTTCGACCACCTGCACGCCGTGGCTTTCCAGGGCCAGCCCCTGGGCCGCACCATTCTTGGTCCCCGTGAGAACATTCTCGAGATCTCCAAGACGGAGCTGTCCAGCTACATCAAGTACAACTACAAGGCCGATCGCATGGTGCTGGCTGCCGCGGGTGCCGTTGACCACGATGCCCTTGTCGAGCTGGCCAAGAAGCACTTTGCCAAGCTCCCCGCCTCGGCCACGCCCATTGCTCCCGGCTCTGGTTCGCGAGGCCCCACCGACGTGCCCAAGTTCGTCGGTTCCGAGGTCCGCATCCGTGACGACACCCTCCCCGTGGCCCACATCGCCATTGCCGTCGAGGGTGTCTCGTGGTCGAGCCCCGACTACTACACTGCGCTCGTTGCCCAGGCCATCATCGGCAACTGGGACCGCGCCCAGGGCTCGGGCTCGCTCATGGGCTCCAAGCTCAGCGCCATTGTGTCGCAGAACCACCTGGCCAACTCATTCCTGTCCTTCTCGACTTCGTACTCGGACACCGGTCTGTGGGGTATCTACCTGACTACCGAGAACAAGGAGCAGATTGACGACCTTGTGCACTTCACCCTCAAGGAGTGGAACCGTCTGTCCATCTCCGTCTCAGACGCTGAGGTCGAGCGTGCCAAGGCCCAGCTCAAGGCGTCGCTGCTGCTGTCACTCGACTCGTCGACTGCCGTGGCCGAGGACATTGGTCGCCAGATCGTCACCACTGGCCGCCGCCAGACCCCCCATGAGGTTGAGCGCAACGTCGACGGCGTCTCGACTGCCGACGTCCGTGCCTGGGGTCAAAAGTACCTGTACGACCGCGACATCGCCATTGCCGCCCTGGGTCCCATTGAGGGCCTGCTCGACTACCAGCGCATCCGCAACGACATGAGCATGATGCGATGGTAAACCATATAGAGATGTCTCTCTGCATGTAATTCACTCGTATTTTGAACCTAGAGTCCTTGTGGGCCGACTGTAATATCGACGGTAGTTCCAGTCCATGACCATGGATGTGTTAGTTAGTTTCATTACGGTTCTGTTATTTGATACCAGTCAATTCATCATATGGCTAGTCATAATTCATATATCGTGGCAGCAGCATGTATGCTTGGCTGCTTTTTGCGTCCTGTCTCTAACCATACAGGGCGTCGTCATCCTCCTCCTCCTCTTCATCGTCATCATCCAGCTGAAGGTTCTCAAACATGGGTTCAGCCGGAGTACGTTTCATGATCTCAGCTGGAGGAAAGCAAGGACCAATCTTGTTGATCCAGCGAGTGCGTTTCTCGAGCAGCGCTCTGATGCCAGGGCGGTGCTGGTCAACAGTTGCAACACCAATGGACGACGAAGGTTGCGGGGTACCATGGTGGTTGCCGCCCTTCTTCTTCTTAATTTTCGGGGTGCTGCGAAGTCGCTTGATGTAAGCCTGGTCAACTTGCTTGTCGAGGTCCTCGAGAATCTGTGTATATTCCTGGTAGGCCATGTGGTCTTGCAGAACGGGCAGCAGCCGACGTTTGGACGCCTGGTTGACCTTTGTAACGTGGCGGAACTTCTTCTGAAGGCTGCGCATCTCATAACAAACTTCATCGTCCTCGGTGCCATTAATCCAGTCAATGGTCAACCGCCCGCTATCTCCAGGTCCACCTCCGCCCTGGCGCTTCCGCTTCTTCTCCTCACGGCGGAGGATGTTCATATCAAGAATACCCACATAGCTGAACTCGCGCTTGAGTCGCTCCTCGAGAGTCGCGTAGTCTGCCGGAACCGACGAGCTGATCTTCCAGCCCTGTGTCTCAATCATTGACTGGATGGTATTGCGCGACTTATCCAGCACCGAGCCGTTTTCACCCTCTGCCTTGCCGTTGGTATAGTTGTTTGTTGCATCTTCGCTCTCTTCACCAGAAGGCTCGAAGAGCAATGCAGACAGTAGTCGGGATGTCAGCGGGCCACAGGCCAGTTTGGCCGCAGCCCCAGTACTGCTGTCGAGTATTTCGTCGGTGATGATGTCTGCTGAACCTCCACCTGTTGCTGCCAGAGCATCCACCTTTGATGGAGGAGGTGAGATTGCGTAACCTGCATTAGGGCCGTCTTCCTCAGCCCATGTTTCCGTATATAAGGGACCCAGAGGAGGTATGAAGTAGGGTGAGGCCAGGGCACCCGTATAGGCGGCGGTGTCGAGACCAACGGCGCGCTGCTTGAGGAACGACATATCTTCTTCATTGAAGGGTCGGAAAAATGGCTCGATGAAGGTCGCAAACGTAGCAAACTGCACCTGGTGTGCAGGTTTCGCGCGTGTATAATCCTGGTCGGGAATTTCACCGGGTAGGAGGTCCTTGAGATCAGACTCAGGGAACGTCGACACGGCATACTTTTTGGTACGATACTCCAACAGCAGGTCTGGATCTGTTTCGACTTCGGGGGTCAGAGGATCTTCCTTGAACAGATTGAGCGCGGTGATATCGCACAGCTTGAACGGGTCTCTGTACTTGTTGGAGCCGTCAGCCACGTCGTCGGGGTCGACAGACTCGCGTTTTGGTGGCACGAGATCGATATCCATTCTTGAGGCCTCGTCGTCGTCCTGCTCTTGCTTCACCTCATCTTCGAGGACATCTGTTTCCTCGGGTTTCGATATGTTGGTGTCGGACTCGACGTCGACCTCATCTTCCTCTCCTTGTTCGTCTTCTTCGCTGCGCAGTTTGGCCCTCTTGGCCTGATGCTGTTTGATAGTCGATCCAATGCGCTTGAGTCGCACCAATTGGTTGTTGCAAGTCGCGAGCCGGTTGTCGGCATTGGCTATGAGGGTTGAGATGTCGGCATGAATGCGTTGCAGGTCTGCCAGTTGCGGGACCGAGTCTCCGTGTTTCAGGCAAACTGCCAGTAGACTCGTGTACAATGCGGCCGAGTCGTTGGTGTCGGCGGTGTCGTTGAACGAGGACTCAGAGTCGTTGGTCACGGAACTTTTTGAGCCCTTGGAACCTTTGGAGCCCTTGGAGCTTACCGAGCCTTTAGCAGGGCCCTTGGACGAGGCAGCTGCAGCAGCCGCTGCAGCGGCCCGTGAATCCCGAGCTGCGCGCGATTTTGACTTTGACACCGTCATTTGAGGTTTCCCAGTCGATCTCTAGAGAGCCACAGCTACAGTGGCACAATGGGTCCTTGCCAGGGAAAAAAACAGGCAAAAAAGTCGGCAACAGCCCCGTGGAAATCGTGACAGCGTGAGATCGCGTGCTAAAGACTGTGAGGACTTCAACCACGCCAAACAGTGCGCGTCAGACTGACCCAAAGGTGTTGTGGAGAGTCCATCTGTAGTTTGAATATCTGAATTTACCCTGGCATGGGTGCGGCTGAAATCACGTGATACTGCAGAAGAGCTCGAGAGAGCAACGAGTACCAGAAAAGAGGTATAAATACTCGATTGAAAGTCAGCAGTCCGCTGTACAGAGTGAAGTTAGAATGGATTTGTAAAAGCTGAATATTGGCTGCAATTCCCGGGCTAAATTACAGGCGCAATTCTGTAGGCTACCTGCCTGAAAGCTGGCAAGCCCATTGCGGCTTCGGCTGACTCTGATAATGGATGACGAGATCACGATTAAACATCTTATATGCGTGGTACGCACCAGATATAAATTATATCAGGAATACTAATCCATTTTCTACTGTACTGGAATGCAGCAGTGGGCCCGTACTTGATTGATACAGCCATTGCATGGTTGCAGGAACAAGCCACATGGAAGTGCAACATGCGCCATGTTGTGTGCTTGCTAATGCAAGTTACCGAGGTTTATACGTGCAGCGTCATGATACGTGAGATCCCTCAGAGGTCGCCTCAGAAGGTACTGCTCATGGCATCCTCAACGCACAGAGGTCATGTACCTGACGTTACTTCCATGACGTACCTGACGTACCTGACTTATTTCCATGTACCTGATCACAGCTCAGACATGACATCAGCAATGCTGTAAACATCCCCAGACCCTTTCTATCTTCCGCCTTCTATTCCTTCTTTTCCTTCCCCTCCCCCTGCACATCGGACATCCCCGAGGCGCATCTCCGAGGCGCACGCGACCACTAAATCCCGCCCAGATCTGCTGCCAAGCCCCGCTTCCGGCTTATCTTTAGCGTACGCAAAGACCTTCCATGCGTCAATCGGGCTTCTGCGGTGCCTGGCTGCGGTCCTCTGTTGTACAGTATTACACCGTATTAAGTATTCCCCTCGGCTGTACAGTTATAGTGGGAGAATCCCTATCCAACGGCATTCGCCGAATTACTCGTGTATCGTCCAATCAGCAGAGGCGATAGCATGTCTCAGTTTGCGAGTCTCAAACAACGGTTTACGCCTCGCTGGTGCCTGCCTGGCCCCGCAGTTTTACCCGTTTGGGGCTCTGGCCATATGCAGGCTAATCGCGAGCTTATCGTGAGGGTTGCGGCTTGTCATGCATTATCATATTGGATACTGATAACACGACAAGGGAACGAGGAAATGAAGGTTTAGCAGCGACGCCCCCGCCGGATGGCGGTGCAACTCGTTTAGCTGCCCTTATTGGGCCGGTACGACGCTAACGGTGCGCGTAACGCCGACGGTGGCCGCGGTAATGGCTGGCGGCTGCGGCCCGCGGCATGCCGCGGCACGTGCCAGCGCTTATACACTCGTGCCAATCAGTGCCCATTGATCTGACTATAAAAGCAGGCCATTTCCCAATTGTGCACGCAACGAAAAACACCACAGGACACTGCAACAAATACAATGACCGCGTCTACTGGAGCAAAGGTGAGCCCGCTCGAGGGCGCGCCTCTTGGAGCTGTGTTCACGCTGCCTGAAGGCATCACTGATCCGTCAAAGCTCAGCGAGGCCGACTTCGACAAGCTGTACAAGGCGCTTCACGAGCACCTCGTCGTTGTCATCAAGGACCAGGCTGAGCTGCCTGCTGCGTCGCAGTTTGCGCTCACGAAGCGCTTTGATCCTAGCTGCGAGGGCCAGTATGGACACTCAAAGGAGTTCCGTAACGAGAAGAGTGTTCTTCGAAAGGACGGAGTTTCGGTGCCTACAGTTCCTCAGGTCCAGATCCTCGGTCAGGGAACCGTCAAGAACCACGCCGGACTCGACGAATTCACGCTCACGCACCCTACTCACAACACGTTTCACAAGGACGTGCTGCCTGCCGAGGAGCAGGAAGCTGGTTGGACTCGCTTCTACCGGTGGCACATTGACGCTGCGCTCTACGCGCTGTCGCCTCCTGTCGCCACGACTCTGCTCGGCATCAACGTGCCCGACTCGTCCAAGCGCTTGAAGATCAAGTACGACGACACTGGAGACGTGCTCGAGGTCGCCCAGGCATCAACCGTCTTCGTGTCCGGAGCCAACGCCTTTGATCTGCTGTCGGACGAGGACAAGGAGCTGGCGCTCAAGACGACCGTCGTGTACCCTCCTCACCCGTTCATCTTCATCTCGGACGCTCGAGCCACCTCTGACGGCCTCACCATGGTCAGCGAGGGCAAAGAACTGCCTCTCAAGGAGCTGCCCGAGTGGGAAGAGTCCAAAATCAAGAAGCTGCCGCTCGTGTGGACGAACCCCGTCACCGGCAAGCAGCACATGCAGACTGCTGGATGCGCTGCCGTTGGCATTGAGCGTCCTGGTCAGGAGCCTCTTGGTCTCGAGGCCACTCGCAAGGAGCTTCACCGTCTCATGCGTCCTGCCATTTCGCCCAAGCACGTCTATGCCCACGACTGGTCCGAGGGTGACCTCGTCATCTTCTTCAACCGCGGTGTCTGGCACTCGGTCACGGGCCAGTTTTCGCCCGGCGAGTCGCGACTCATGCACCAGTGCAACGTCTCGAGCGGCAAGGACCCTATTCTGGTCGCCCAGACTGCTTAGGCAGCATTTCTGAAGGCTCAAGGCTTATGAGGTATGTTTTGGTTAGTGTAATTAAGTGACTATACGCACAAAGATTGTAGACATAGGTATCGACAGTGGTATCGAACAGACGTTGACCCATTTTAGACTTGTAGCATATCTTAGACCTGTAGCATACCTGAGTTGTTATTATTGTCCCTCCATGTTCATGCTATTTTAGCCAACAGTTATATACATGCTAACCGGCAATCTCGTCGCGCTCCCAGCCGACAGGGTGCTTGTGGTGATGCTTGAGATCCTTAGTTGGCTGAGGCTTGTCGCTGAGCTTGAGCGCATACGGGTTACGGTCAACGTTCTGCTTCAGATTGGCCAGCGTGTGGTTGACTTCACGGTGCTTGCATTCGTCGGCACGCACGTAGTACAGCAGATCCTTGACAGTGGCATCGTCAGCCATGTTCCAGTAGTTCTTGGCAATGTCCGGAGCAGGTGTTGAAGCCCACTCGGGGTTCAAGCCCTTCTCCAGCTCATCAATGCATCGTGTGTAGGTGACGACGGCCTCTTCCTCGAGGTAGCCGACGAACCGGTGACAGATGCGAGGAGCCAGGAGGTATGCGACGAAGAAGCTGTTGAAGAAGATGCCCTGGGCAAACAGCAGCATCACGCGCATGACAATGCCTGGTTTGGTGAGTTTGATAAATGTGAGCAGGTGCATTCGCTCATTGTAAGCTTCTTCCAGCAGCGTTTCGATCCACGCACGGTCCCTACGCAGCAGTCGCAGCGAGTGCAGGTGTCGCACCATGCCGCCAACCATACCCGGCACGCCGGCAATGCTCTCGAGGAACACAAACCGCTGGAGCCACTGTTGAGGCGTCAATGCGTACTTTGGATCAGTCTCGTGGCCTGCTGGTGGATGTTTGTATCCAGTCGCAAAGTCAAAGGACCAGCGAACCCACTGGAGACCCCTGAGGGCCATTCTGTCGGCAAAGTTGGACGGCTCGCGGTGGGCCACCGGCACCGTCTTCATTTCGGACATTTCAAAGTCGGGATGAGTCCACGAGTCCGAGAGGTAGTACTTGTCGGGACGAAAGATATCATTGCGTCGTTGATCCGGAGTTTCGTTGATTTCGGTCAGCGACTTGGGCTTGGCGGGGTCAGGAGAACCCGGAGCTGCCGGTGACGATGACGATTGCGCAGCAGTCGACGCTGAGCGCGACGAACGCACGTGAAAGCCCGCCGAGCGTGCTGTTCGCATTGTCAGGCCGAACGCACATAGCGCCGGCGATGTGGAGATGCGGGGAGCCTGTCGCAGGAGCATAATACAAAGGCGTCAAGCAGCAAGCAGCCAATTGAAGATAGGCAACAGATCACAGATCACAGGTCGCAAATGACAGATCAGATCACCAGTGACCAGTGATCGAGAGAGAGAGAAGTTAGAGGTCAATGGATAGAACCAGAACAAGTGGCCTTGTACTTCGCAGGCCGTCCATAAGGCAGTTTAAATAGACTCGAGCTCAGGGCACTCCAGGGCTGGCCTGAATCAGTACCGATCGACCGGGTGCAGGATGCGGCGAGACGGCCCGGCTCGATGAATGGGCACAAATAAGCAGTGGGTTACCAGCTGCAGTGCGTAAGTCTGAGCCTGCCCCGCGTTAAGCAGCCTGTGATGCTCCAATAGGAGAAGCGACATTCGGACAAGGAGGACGAGTTGAAGATGCCAAGGCGAGTCAGCAGGTCAACGTGATAGTGGGGTGATCCCAAGGTGATTCATGGAAATAGCCTTCATGCTCCATGAACATATGCTTACATTTGAGCAAATTAGTAGGCGGTGACTCGACCGGAGAGGGCCGGATGAAGCGCCGGTGGGTCCCGGTGCAGCCGTGTGCTCAGGGGAGATGGCCACCAGAAGGCAGGTAGCAGCAGGTCAGCAGCAGGTCAGCAGGCAGTGCTGGACCTGATAGGACACGTACAGCTGTCCACAGGCGGCGGGATCCGCCGTCGTCCCCGTTGCCTCCCGTTCGTAGCAGTGTCATAATCAGGAAGTTGACGGATTCTGCGCCGTGGCTGGCGCCGTAGATGACGTAGCTGACGCTGTAACTGACTCTCCAGCCTCACTGATTTCATTAACCTCTGCCGGTTCGCTGAGTTCGGCAGAATCAGTGCCGGGCGTGTCTTCCAATTGTGTACGAAGCCGCTTTGCATCCGAGCCCTCGGACTCGCCGTCGGGGCTGCGCTTCTTCTTGAGCTTGTCTGGGTGCAGAAGCCTGTACAACTTCTTGTCGACGGCTCTGCCGTGCTCTGAATCTGGTGTGCGCACATTAAGAAGCTCTGTCTGGCACTCGGTGATGATGGGGAGTATTTTGGCAAAAGCTTCGCGGTCGTTGGCATACTTGGCGTCGAGATAGCGCGTGGTAAGACCCGCATCAGCCGTCATCAGCGCCGCGAGGGCGATCTGCGGCGGTGTGTAGAGAAATGGCGTGTCGGTAACGAATCCCTCGATGATGACGGCTCGGGCCGTGTCGTGGAGCTGTCCCAGTGCCGGATCAAGGCCCTGCTGGCTTGGGTACAGCGTCGTTTGCATGTCGAGGAAGAAGCCGTGAAGTGGCATGAGTCCATTGTGCACGGACAGCGTGAAGGCCAGTGACTCGAGCAGCTGGAACTCAAGATTCAAAATATCCTGGGGCTCGGTTCGTGGTAGCGCTGCACAGAACTTCTTGACGGGGATGAAGACGTTCTCCGCTTTAGCAGCCAGAAACACCGACGTGTAAAGAATGTTCATAGGATGGTACTCCATGACGGAGTTGACGAGGTAGAACTTGCGGAAGTAGGACATGGCTGTGGCGCGCACCTGTGATGGCATATTAAACGTTCGTGTGATGGCAGACACTTTGGAGGCGTAGAACATGACGAGATCGGTCTCTTCGTCGACAGTCAGCGGATCGCTGAACTTCAAGGCGCCGCGGTCGTGGCACTGCAGTCGTTTGGCCTCGAACTCGGCGCGCGTGAACGACCACTGACGGTACTGCGACGAGTGGCGGTACAGGTCGTCATCCGTGACTTCGTGTGAAGGCTCTCCAGCTGTCATGGTGAAGTGTGTGAAGTGATGAAAAAGCGCGGCTGCCAGGGGTAGAGATACAGGAAGACCAGGAAACACCAGGCAATCAAACGGAGAGACAGAGTAGACGGTCAACCTGGAGTACTGAACGAAGTATTGAAGAAATTGCTGGAATCAATGAAGTTGGTAAAGTGAAGTGAAGTTTATACATCATGCTGAGGCTTAGATGCGTTCTGCACGCGCCATATGTAGTGCATATGCTAATTAAAGCTCGTAGCAGTCAATTCTACTAATTCCTGGACTCGAATATAATTCACTTTCAAATTAAACCAATTGTCAGTTTCACGAACTCGTCATTCCTAGTCAACTCTTATGTTTGCTGTAGTCTGACAGCTCCATTCAGTGTACTGTACTCTACAGTTCCGGTTACCCCCACACCAGTTCACAGGAATCCACTCCCACTCTTCCACCACCAATTGATCTCACTTGAAAGCGTCCTGTCCCTGTACTGCTCTTCCTACTTAATTGTTCATTTCCTTCTTTCACCTTCCGTTAACCTCCTCTCACTACCTTCATTACCTTCACTACCTTCACTAACCTTTGTAACCTTCACTTCTTGTACTGCCTCAGCCCCTGACCCTGCGGATATAGATGCCGGCAGCCAATCACCAACTCCACTTCACGGTCCATTCAACATCAAGTCCACAACCAAATTCACCATTTCCTTTCTTCTCCATTGCAACCTTGTATTTTCCTGGTCCCTTCAGTTGCCAATTGCCTCTAAACTGCCTCTCGCCTACTCCACCGCGTATCTCCCTTTGACCCTGTGGGGTTTACCCGGGTAATACGTTGTTTGCCCTAGTTTCCAGTTCCCCAGTAGCTCTCTGTAATTGCATTGACATTTGGCTCCAATTGCAGGACCAGTGCTGAGCTCCATTCATACCGCCGGCAATTCGACAGCACGCATCTTTGCACTCGAGCTTCTGTTGCCTCAGTCCAGTCCTCCTCTTCCTCCTTCTCCCTTTACCCCTTCGTACTGAAGCTCCGTGGCCGTCCGCCGTTCAGTCCATGACATGGCGCAGTCTCTGTTTATAGGCGTCTACAAGGCGCTCTACCCGTACGACGCCCAGTCGGACCAGGAGCTGACGCTGGCCGAGGGCGATTTGCTGTATCTGCTAGAGACCTCCAACGAAGATGACTGGTGGAAAGTGAAGAAGCGCGTACCGGGACTCGCTACCGAGGAGCCCAGTGGTCTCGTGCCCAACAACTACGTGACGCCAGCGCCTGTACTGGGTCCCGCGCGTGCTCTGTTTGACTATGACCGCCAGACCGACGAAGAGGTCTCGTTCAAAGAGGGCGCGACCTTCGAGGTGTTTGACGACTCGGACGCCGACTGGATTCTTGTCCGTGCTGTCGAAACCAACGAGTACGGATTCGTGCCGTCAAACTACATTGACCGCTCCGCCGCTTCCGCCTCGGAGCCTCCACCAGCAGCTCCACCAGCCGCTCAGCCGACGGCCTGGGCCCAGAAACCGCTGCCGCTGAGTCCCGTCGAGTCAGAGTCGCGCGAAGACGAGCGTCCACCCTCGCTGCCCCAGCGCCCTGGTACTGGTGCGCGCCAGGACTCGTCCAGTGACCGCGACCGTGAACGCGAACGTGAACGTGAACGTGAACGTGACCGCGCTCCGTCGCAATTCTTCTCTTGGGCTATCCAGGAAGTAGACGGCCGTAAAAAGTTCCGCGCTACGTTGGCCCTCGGCAATGGCTCCATTATGTACTCCCCCGAGCGCGCAGGCCAGGCCCCACAGCAGTGGGAGATTGGTGACCTGCTCAGCTACAGCTCGGAGAAGAAGCATGTATTTTTGGAGCTTGACCATCCGCGCTCGTCGCTAGACCTGCACGCCGGCTCAAAGGACGTCGCCGAGGAGATTGTCAGCGCACTGGGCGAGGTAGCCGGTGCAAACCGCGCTGCTGGCCTCCGTGAAGTGCTCACAGCCGCCAATTCAGCCGGCCAGAAGATGGGCAAGGTCCTCTACAACTTTGACGCCCAAGGCGACGACGAGGTCAGCGTTTCGGCTGGCGACAATATCTTCGTCATTGATGACAAGAAGAGCTCTGAATGGTGGGTCGTCAAGACTCCCTCGGGCCGAGAAGGTGTCATGCCGAGTAGCTACATTGAGCTGTCCGCAGAGCCTGGCTCCGTTGATTTGCGACGTAACTCCTCTAGTAGCCGCCGTCGCGACCGCGGCGAACGTCCAGAGCGCTACAACGACCGCAATGGCGACCGAGACCGCAACGGTGACTCGCGTGATTCACGCAACGCTTCGCGAAACCGCGCCTCGACACGCGTTATCAACGGTTCTCGCCAGCGCAACACAGCCTCCCCCGACATCCCAGCCCAAGCATTCAAAGTTAAGCCCGACATGAACAAGGTGCGCACGTGGACAGATCGGTCGGGTTCATTCAAAGTCGACGCTGCGCTGCTCGGCTGCAATGATGGCAAGATCCACCTCCACAAGGTCAACGGTGTCAAGATCGCCGTAGCTGCCAGCAAAATGTCCCTCGAGGACCTCGAGTATGTTGAGTCGGTGACCGGCGTTGTGCTAGATGACGACAAGCCGCTAGTCGATCTGCGAAAGGGAGCCCGCAGCAAACTGCGCTCGCAGCGAACTGGAGGCCTTCCTGGCGGCGTCAGCACTGGAGAATCCTCTGGCGTGGGTATCCGTCCAGCTTCGACAGATGGCCGTAGAGGCTCAGCTGCACAGGCTGCTCCGTCACAGCAGAAGCCAGACTTTGACTGGTTTGGCTTCTTCCTCGAATGCGGAGTCGATGTCAACAACTGCCAGCGCTATGCCATTAACTTCACACGCGACCAGATGGACGAGAGCATTCTTGAGCATATCAGCCCTCAGGTTCTGCGAAACCTGGGCCTCAAGGAGGGCGATATTCTTCGTGTCACGAAACGACTCGACGACAAGTTCCAGCGAAACCGTGAAAATGGCGACGTGGATGTTCGCTCAGGCGGGCTCTTCTCTGGCTCTGACGGCGCTCTCAAGAACAATACAGCCAAGCCTGCTCCTGGCGAAGGTCAGAATGGTAGTGCACAACAAGCCCAGCCAGCTGCTAGTGGTTTCGACGATGACGCGTGGGCAGTCAAGGGCAACGGCAGCTCGCAGCCGCCTCCTCAGCCGGCGCGTCCTCAGCAGACCCAGCAGACCCAGCCGGCGCAGGCACCAGTTGCGTTGCCTCCTCAGCCTACTGGCTCTCTTCACGATCTCCTCAGCATCGCTCCTCTTGAGCCCCAGAAGACTGCCCAGGCAGTTGCCTCACATCAGCAGCAGCAGCAGCGCCAACAACAGCAACAGCAACAGGCACAGGCTCAAGCTCAAGCCCAGGCGCAGACGCAGTTTGCCCAGCAGCAGCTTCAGCAGCAGAACCTTCAGACAATCATGCAGCGCCAACCAACCGGTCCCAATGGAATGGTGTCGATGCCAGCTCAGTTGACGGGCGGTTACATTGTACAGCAGCAGACGGGTCCCCTGCAAGCGTCTTTGACGGGCGGAACGCTGGCTCCGCTGGATCCTTTTGCAACCGGTGTTGCCCGACAGATCACTGGCTACGGTCCCGTGAGCCAGTCGACAGGCTTCCAGTTTGTGCAGCCCATCAACCAGCAGTTCACAGCGCAGCCGTTCCAGTCGGTTCCTACGGGAGTGCAGCCATTCCAGCAGACTTTCCAGGGCCAGCAGATTTTCCAGATGCAACAGCAACAGCAACAGCAGCAGCAGCAGCAGCCTTTCCAGACTGGCATTCAGACAGGATTGCAGCAGCAGCAGCCATTCCAGACCGGACTACAGCAGCAGCAGCAGCCATTCCAGACTGGAACTCAGCAGCAGCAACAGCCCTTTGGCGTCTCATACTCACAACCGTCGACTCCGTTCCAGCCTCAGCTGACCAACTCATTCCAGCCATTGCAGCAGCAGGCCAGCTACAGCTCGCCGAGCCTCAACACGCTGACGCAACAGATGCAGCAGACGTCGCTCGGAGGAGGTGCGTTTGGCTATCAGACGGGAGCTGCGCAGCCGTTCCAGCAGAACAACATCTTCAACCAGCCGCTCAGCAACGGGTTTGGCCAGCCCGCGAACCCGGTAGCCAACCAACCGTTGCAGCCACTTCAGGGCCAACCTACAGGCTTTGGCTTTGGCAACTCGAGTCTATCGCAGTCCAACGGCTTTGCCAACGGCGGCGTCTACGGCACGCCAGCAGCACAAGCTCTCGGGTCGTTTGGCCAGCCCTTGCAAGCGCAAAAGACGGGCCCTCCACCGCCCGTGTCGTTTGGCGGTCCTGCTCCTCTGCAGCAGACGCCTACGGGCCGTCGTGCCAACCTGGCCGCGGCCTCGGCAAATAACCCTTTCGGGTTTTAGTGTATCCATATCAATAGACGAGTGCGGAGAAGGCAGTTCAAGGAGAGGCTGGGGCCCAAGAAGAGAATTAGCCTCAAGAAGAGAATGAGTCCTATCTGTAGTTGTAGTTGCTCCAGCTTTTGGACTCAATAGTCCAGTTCAAATCACCGAGTGGAGTGACCAGTAGCATAGGAGAAGTTGGAATAGACACACTGGAAGCTCAGAGCTCATCTGGTAATCTTATGCTTCAGTAGATAATGGAGATTCCATGCAGTCGCTGAAATCTGTCGTGGTAATAGCGGCATCGGTACGTAAAATCTGCTTTCATCTGAGATGTCTCTTATAGACATTGGTGGAGCTTGACACAGCATCCATACTGGTTGACAGGTGTAAATACACAATGGAAAAACGAATCCCAAGAATTCGCTCCGTTGGCTCAGTTGGTAGAGCGTGAGTCTCATAAGTGTCCCTAGGGCAATTGTGTTATCTCAAGATCGAGAGTTCGATCCTCCCACGGAGCATTCTTACTTTTTGTTCTTATTTTTTTGTTCTTATTTTTCGCCGCGCCATGCACCTCGTATCTGTCGCCGGCTTTTTAGGTTACTGGGCGTGTAGGACAACCACTGGCCGGGCTATAATCATGCCGGAAACACTGTGTCCAACACCAAGAGCCGGCCCATCCCGACCAATACAAGCAGTGGGCACTGATAATGCACGGATGGCGACAACCGGGCACTAGCCACATAAGCACAGGACATCGAGCAAAAGCCGTTAGCCCCATTAGACCCTGATTAAGCTCCGCGTCATTCCGCATTGGGCGTGGCGGGGAAGGGCCGAAGTGGTCCGAAGCAACAAACGCGCTAGCCCGATCCAAGTATAAAATGGCCATTGTTTGCTCAATTTGTTCTTTGTTCAAACTCTTTATTGAATTATTCAATTGCAATTGCAGTTGTCAGAACAAACGGTGAATTCATAGCTACACTGTACCACTGTACATTGTACTGAATCAACAAGGACTGATCCAGGACTGATCCAGGACTGATCCAGGATACCCCACTTCTACTGTCCACTTGTACTCTCTCTCCACTAGTACTTTCTACTACCACCATGGCTATTACACTGCACTGGCTCAACAACTCGCGCGCCCAGCGCATCGTGTGGATGCTCGAGGAGCTGGGTCTCGACTACAAGATCGTCACGTACTTGCGCGATCCCAAGACGATGCTGGCTGATCCGGCGCTCAAGAAGGTGCACCCGCTCGGGAAGTCGCCCGTGATCGAGCTCGAGGACGGTACTGTTCTTGCAGAGAGTGGACTGATCCTCGACGAGCTCGTCCGACGCTACGGCAAGGACTCGGAGATCGCTGCAAAGTCGGTCCAGGAGGACCTCGATGTGCGCCATGCTCTTCACCATGCCGAGGGAAGCCTTCAGCCTGATCTGCTGCTGCTGCTTATCACCTCAGTGACGCGCAAGCAGTCCCCGTTCCTGGCACGCCCGCTTGTGTCTTTCATCACGAGCCAGCAGGATAACGGATATGCCAACCAGGATCTGCTCAAGGAGCTCACATTCCTCGAAGGACTTCTCAAGAAGAACTCGTCGACTGCTTCCCCGTGGGGATACTTTGCTGGAGACCATCTCACGGCCGCCGACATCATCTACTCGTACCCGCTCGAGAACGCCCAGTCCATGTCACTGGTTCCCTCTGCCAAGTACCCGCAGATCACCAAGTGGCTCGAGTACATCCAGACCCGTCCTGCCTACAAGAAAGCCTTCGAGAAGGTCCCCGCCAACAAGCCTCTCATGTAGTGAAAGTCATTGAAGTATAGGAATCTAATAGGAGTAATACAACCTCAAACCCTTAATAAAAAAGCTGGTCTCCGACATGCTCGGGGCAACACAGTCTGGCCACACAACCGCTGCTGGACGCAGCTATACCCAGGCTATACGTGTATCTAAGTATAGCAGTGTGTGTGCTAAGAATAGCAGGTGAAAAAGCTTTTCACTACACTGTACCGTTTGTCTATATAAGGAGGCTCCTGGACACCTTAGATTAGTGTCCACTACTCTCAGTTCACAGCCTTGCCTAGTAAATTACTTGAGAGACTATTCTACTATGACTGATAATGCAACATACAGATTCTCAAAATGCTGACTGCAGTCGCTCACAGCTTACAGCCTCGCCTAGTAAACTGCCTATTCCGGTGTCTTATAGTTAATAGATACCCTATGACATCACACCAGCCTCACTGGAGAATCAATTGACATACTAATGGCCGGAGAGATAATGGACCGACGCCGGGCCGATAGATTGCCCGATAATGGGTAGCTCTAATGCTTGGGCTTGGCAGTTCAGCTTCTCTCTTTAGCTGCTTAACTGCTCGGGTTAAACCCTGAGCGGCTGACTCCGCGGCCTGCTACATAGCTGAACCGCGGTAGCACGAGCTTGTTGATATAGCGGGCTAAATTCGATTTGTACCATGTCACAGGCTGACTAATACTGGTTTGTGATCACTGGTCAATCTTCACGGGCCGTCAGCTGGTACAGGGCCGAGACCACCGAGCCGAGCCGAGGCCCGGTATGGGTTTAGGTTCATATAAGGCTGCGCTTTACCGGCCAAATCTAACTTCACAAGGAATCCGGGGAAATGGTCGTCAAGCTTCACTGGCTCGTGAGATCACGATCGCAGCGCATTGTGTGGCTGCTGGAGGAGCTCGGCATCGAGTATGACGTTGTCAAGTACGCACGGGACAAGCGCAATCTGGCCGAGCCCGCGTTGGAGAAGGTGCACCCGCTGGGCAAATCGCCCGTTGTCGAGCTCGACGACGGCACGGTTGTCGCCGAGAGCGCGCTCATCATTCAGGAGCTCATCAGACGGTACGCGCCCAAGTCAGAGCTTGCACCAAAGACGGCTAAGGAGGAGTTTGATGTCCAGTATGGACTCTACCACGCCGAGGGATCGCTGCAACCACTGCTACTGCTGCTGCTGATGAGCCACGGTGTGCTTCGCAAGAACAAAGCCATCGGCGATCTGGGATCCCAGCTTGCTGACGGCATGGACCAAGCGTATGGGCTGCCAAATCTGGCTAAGAACCTCGACTTCCTCGAAGCAACCTTGGCTAAGAACAGCACTCCCGACGCTCCATGGGGCTACTTTGCCGGTAACCATCTCACTGGTGCCGATATCCTGTACTCGTTCCCGATTGAAAACGCTGCCATGTTCAACGCCGTAAACGACGAACAGCACCCACACATCGTAAAGTGGCTCGACCATATCCACTCGAGACCCGCGTATATCCGTGCCGAGAAGCGAGTGCCCTACAATTCGAAGTTGTAGGCGATTATTCACCGTCATATCCCACCTAAATATTGTAACTGGTTATATCATAATGAACTTCAATGGCTCTTCCTGTTGACTCTCTGCTATATCTTGATCTGACATCTGCGATCTTATCTGCTTCGGGCTATTGCCGTACCCCTGCATAGCCGCTCGCCCAATTGGGAAACTGCTTTCGAAACTATCTGTTTCATACTGTACAACCATTGATTCTCACGATCCCACGGCACCGGGAGTTGAGCACAAGCACGGAGTGTGCGTACCGTAAGACGAACCGCGTGGACTCGAGTAAACTTCGTGTTCGCCCGTCTATCCCGTGTAAGCACGACCGGTATGGCAGTTTGTGGATCTTAACTTTCTCAACTGGCATCTGGCGCTTGATCTGATGGTGACGGCTGCTGCCAGCGGGCCAAGTCCTCGTGCTGGCTCTTCCAGCGATTTGGCATCTACGAAAACCCACAGACCCGTGTACGCGCTCTCCCGCGCATCTGCACCGACCGTCGTGTCAAATGCTCCACCAGCGCCATCGCCATCAAATGCACCTCCCCAGTTTTTTCGGGCTGGTTCCGAGACAAGAATCAAAAAGGGCGCCAGCGTCACGCCAGTGCTCAAGCAAAGATCCCAAACAGAGCCGCTGCGTGAACCAGGACCGGCTCGACGGACCTCAAGCACTGCGAGCGCTGCAAGCCTAGTTGACGAAAATGACCGTCCGCGACAGCTGCAGCCTGCTCCTATCATCAGCTCGGTAACACCCCGCCATGATCCTTATTTATTCGCTACTGTGAACCGGCGGGCCGGCTCGCCTAGTGGCATTTCCCCGCGCTCCTCACGGCCTGATCTGACGCCCGAGGCTCGAGATGCGTCGCCAGCAACCCCGAAGCAGGCGGCAACGACGACCCAGATCTTTACATCCACGCCGCCAAACAGCGGAGTACTAGTTCCCGAGACTCAAATGACTCCAAGGACTATTGCGACTCTTGCGACCTCTCGGGCCAGTATCGAAGAAAGCACGCAAGAAACACCCGAGAAACCAGTCACTCGTATGGTTGTAGCCAGGACAGCCACGTCCATCAAGTCGCCTGACGTCGAGCAGGCTCGTTCACAACGCAAGATACTCGATCTCGAGATCACAAACAACTCGCTGCTGTCAGTCAATCGGTACCTAGAGCGTCAGCTGCGCAAACAGTCTCGTGAGGTGGAGCGATTGAAAGAGCTGAGAGCTGCTTGGGGTTCGAATGGCGCGGATCTCAGCGATCTCGAGTACTCGGACAGTGACAGCGAGCTGGATATTCAGCTGGCCGCCGACGGGAGTGGCCCAGCAGCGCGGATTGTCGAGCGTACGCAGGAACACATTCGCCAGTTGCAAGCTAGCCAAGAGTACGATCGTATGTTACGAAGGTGCCTCCTAATGAGCGAGGCCCTAATTCGTGACGGTGAGGAGTCACTGCAAGTGCGCACAGCCAACATTAAGCTTGGCGGCAAGGTTGCTTTCCGCGATGAATCGGACGAGTCAGAGGGCTAGCCTACACTGTTGATTGATAAGGGTCATCCCTACGTAGTTACCGACCAGCTGAGGCATATACTCCCCACGCAGCCCCGAAGATACAAACAGCCTGCGTGAAACTCGTCATGATACACGTCTGACCCACACCAACCATTCTACTCTTGAAATACTGCTGGCGGTTACTAATAGTGTCGGTGGTGCTCCCCTCCGGTGCGAGCCCGCCAATGGCCCATATATGGTTTGAGTTGGTGGCAGTAATAACCAATGAAACTCAAGCTGCCAGGAAGATCCGCCAATGGCCGCAAACGTCGGAACCTTTCATACTACAATGTTTGTATGGTACTCACAATACTATAATGCTCTATATGGTACTCATGAACTCTCGAGCCACTTTGTAATATCCTCTGGGTCAGTCTCCAAGTCATAGCTCAGAGATCTGATCTGTGCAAGCTAGTATGGGTTTATGATCGTATAGCTCAAGGCCCGGGGCTGGATATTGCTTGATTGGACCCGTATCAAAGAGTAGTAGTACTGGTTAGTGTAGGGACCATTAGACTTTGAAACAAGCGGGCTTTGAAACACTTGAGACATTCCATTAGCCAAGGTCCGGTAATGTAGGTTGCCAAAGTCATAGTAGTGTATACGAATAGTATCTCCCAGCCTACGAGTATTATAAAACTTTTCGAAAGCAAACAATAAATACAATAAAGTGTCCCTGATAGTCGTCAGTCAATTTCGGAGGGATTCACGGATCCCAAATATGAGCTGTGGAGGTCATCAGCCACCGTGGGGTATGAACTGAAGCTAAGGCGCAGGTAGCAGAATGGGACAGGCTCGGTAAATGATTGGCCTCTCTGGAAGATAGTAATTTCAACCAGTAATTTCAATTGGTAAACCGACGCAAGAATGTGAGTGGCCTCACCCGCTTCGTGATCTGCTCAATGAGCTGTACCACCATAGGCAAATCAATTAATTCATGGGTACTTTGATCATCGAAAATCTGGTACTCATAAAACTTACCGTTATACGATACCAGGAATGATCTGGAGCAAGCTTGAAGCAAGCTTGGGGTGCTTATCTGACTGGGCTCACGGCATTAAGTTCGTCGTTATCTGGGCCGTGCTTGGCACAGCCACTTGGCGAGCTTAATGCCGGCCAGTCACGCCAAGATCAGTGTCGGTAAAGGGGTCAACTGGAATAGACAGGTCAATGGCAAGAGTAGCAGTCAATTGGTGGGAATAGCATCCATGGCAGTTAATAGAGGCAATAGAGGTAATAGAGATATAGTACAACTGTGAGTCGGCAGCATTGTTGCGAAACTTCCTGCTTTGTCTCGTAGATCTCATGTTAGATAGGGAAACTCGGCATCGATAGTCAATTGCATGCTGATAATCCGTAGCTGGAGTCACAGCGGTATTACAATGAATTGAAAGAAATAAATGGGTTGACACGAGTAATACAGCGTCCGGGATATACACATATATATATTGCTAGATCTCTTCTCTTCGTCTCATTGGGTCTAATCCCGGTTATCTCGTCTGACTCATTGCAGACGCAGGAACATTTCCTTTGGGACTTAGTGGCGCGGTCCTGCATTTACTGAGTTGCCAGGACAGCGGTCCCAAAGTTACTGAGTTTGCGCCCGGCTGCGGGCCCCTGGCCACGCTGACGCGTCCCCTAACCGCGCCTTTAGCTAGCGGTGCATGTCATGCACGCGACCTGCCAGCATTCCCCCACGCCCATGGCCATCTCCGGGAGGCCTGGAGTGTGTAGAGAGACTTGGAGGTCAAGGAGCAGTTTATTTGACGACTCAGCCACCCACCCGGCTGTGCACCGAACTACCCGCCAAGTCGCGCGGAACTTTTGGCTCGAGCCTCTGCCAAGGCCCGCACCTCAGCCGCCGATCCGCCGTTATCGGGCCAATCAAGCGCCCTCAAGGCCGGCTGCAGCAGACAAGATGACGCATGAGTTTATTTTTCTCGGGTGTCTTCGTAGCAGCCTGACAATTTGTATATAAAGGAAGCAGCTCCGGCATCGGCTGCGTCTGCAGTTTATTGAGCCGACTCGACCATGCATTCGTACAAGACGGCCGAGGAGCTCACCAGGGCCCACTACGGGCCCCAAGTTCGGTCTCTGCAACAATACTGTGAGTCAAGCCAGAGTGAAGTGATGAAGGGAATGAACTGAATCGCAAGAAACATGAAGATAGAATAGACCAAGGAGAGACAAGAAGAGAAAAGAAGAGACAAGAAAAGACAAGAAGAGATCACGAAGAGAACTGAACTGAACTGTGAAGTGGACTGTGAAGCTACAAAGCTGGTTCCTGATAATTGGACTGTCTACTTACTGGCTACCTGACTTCATACTCCACTATTACTCCACTTCATACTTGACTTCTTAGTTCCTTTCGAGTTCTTTGAGACTTCCCTCAACTTCACTTCACATCCCTTCACTCAGTCTAACCCAGCTTTTGACACGGGTGACGTCTCGTACCTGGCCGTGTCGACATGCATGGTGCTCATCATGGTGCCCGGCCTCGGCTTCCTCTACTCTGGTCTGGCGCGCCGAAAGTCGGCGCTCTCGATGATCTGGTTCACGCTCATGGCGGGCTGCGTCGGGATAATCCAGTGGTACATTTGGGGCTACTCGCTGACCTTTTCGCCTACTGCCACCAATGGCTTCATTGGCAATCTTCATGGATTTGGTCTGCGCCATGTCCTCGGAGGTGACGCTTCATACCCAGAACTACTGTTTGCAAGCTACCAAGGCATGTTCTGTGCCGTCACCGTCGCCATTATTGTCGGTGGTGCCGCTGAGCGTGGCAGACTCTTCCCTGCTATGGTCGTCGTTTTCATATGGGCTACTCTCGTGTACTGTCCTATTGCCTGCTGGGCATGGGGCCATGATGGATGGGCTGGCGCGCGCTGGGGCGTCCTCGACTACGCAGGAGGAGGCCCTGTCGAGATCGGCTCGGGAGTCGGTGGTTTTGGCTATGCAATTGCTCTGGGCCGTCGTAAGGAACAGCTGCTCATCAACTTCCGTCCTCACAATGTGTCGCTAGTCACACTCGGAACCATTTTGCTGTGGTTCGGCTGGCTCGGCTTCAACGGAGGCTCGGCTCTCGGCGCCAACCTCCGCGCCGTCTACGCCATCTGGAACTCGAACCTCTGCGCATGCTTCGGTGCTGTTTCATGGTGTTTGCTAGACTACCGTCTCGAGCGCAAATGGTCGACGGTCGCCGTGTGCTCGGGAATCATTTCGGGCCTCGTGGCTGCTACTCCCGCAGCTGGAAACATCCCCATGTGGGCTTCGATGATTCTGGGCGCTGTCGCAGGTGTCGTCTGCAACTTTGCGACTCAGGTCAAGTATCTGGTGCACGTTGACGACTCAATGGATACGTTTGCTGAGCATGCCGTGGCTGGTATCATTGGGCTGCTCTTCAACGGTCTGTTTGCCGAAGACTGGATCGTCGGCCTCGACGGCGTCACGGTGCATCCTGGAGGCTGGCTGTCGCACAACTGGAAACAGCTGTACAAGCAGTTTGCCTACATGTGTGCGTGTGTCTTCTACACGCTCGTCATGACGGTGCTCATCTGCTACGCTGTCAACTACATTCCTGGCTGCCACCTCCGCGTCACCGAGGACGGAGAGATGCGCGGAATCGACGAGGACCAGATTGGCGAGTTTGCCTACGACTATGTCGAGGTTCGCCGCGACTACCTCGCCTGGACTCCGCCCGCTCCGCACTATCAGGGCGAGTCGCCCACCGCCGGACTAACGCATCGTGTATCGCGCAATGCTGACACCGAAGACTCGGCGTCAGTTGCATCGCATCACGGTGAAAGCGTTGAAAAGAGCGTTGCTCCCTCGTAGTTGCAAGTCGGGGATATATTTATTTGTACTGTATTGGCATTAGAATGGACAGTCGTGAATTCAAAGGGCTCTGCCGTTTCGTAATTTCAGTGTGCACAGGGGGGCTGTGTAAGTAAACTACAAACGATGTTGGTTACTGAACTGTAAGTGACGTCTGTCAGTGGCAGTGCTGTCAGTGATCTGCCATATGCCTCAGTTGGGCAAGTAGACTAATGAACTTTAACAGCTTCATCCACAGCTTCACGGCACACTTCGAAACTTTAAAACCCCGTATCTTCTGCAGGTGGACGTTTGAGGGGTGGAGCAAGCATGTAAGGTACATGATATAAACGGGTGGATTCGCCTTAAGTTAGTGCATTACTTTACTCAAATACAGAGCTCAAGGTACTGATCAGTTAAAATGAAGTGGCAGTTGTTGGTACTGGCAGCAGCCAGTTTGGCATCTGCTCAGGATTACAATATCTTCACTCCTGATCAGGGGCCAACCGACACACTTGAAGTTCCCGAACCGACTCAGACCTTTCAGTGCTACGACTCGGTCGTGTCCACATCGTATACGATGCTTCTGACCTTCGACTATCCCGAAGAAATGACTGCTGCTGTGTATATTGCGACGCACAACAACTTTTACAATGGTGTTGTTGGACTAACACGCATAGACAAGCCTGTTTCGATCTCGTATTCACCGGGCGCGATGGGCACACAGTGCTATGATACTAACAGCTGCCCTGCTGGCTACGACGTGCTAGCATATGCCGCGACTGATCCGACGGAATCCATTGGTAGTGCGAGTGCCCCGAGTGCCTCGCTTCAGCAAGTTGTATATCCCATTGCGCAAAAGGTCCACACGGCCTATGAGTGCGTCGACGCCAGCGGTTACCCCGTAGTTTCAGTCATAGCCAATTATCTGGTGACGGCAAACTACAGCAGGACAGTCCCGCTTGGCTTTGCTGTGAACGTCTTCTCAATGACTGATAATTCTCAACCATTGGTGACAGGTGTCAGGAATGGCGCTGTGTGTACATCCTGTCTCCCAGGCACCATCTGCTGTTCTCTCGGTCATGACTCGATAGATGGCAGCATGTCAGAAAGCCAACCAACGATGCTCTCTTTTGTTCTTGACGTGACCCAGATCAACTCCGGTGAGACGCCCACGTGGTTTCCTACAGGTTCTGCTACCCAGTCTTCCTCGTCTGAACTTTTGAGTGGATCGGCTACAATTTCATCTGGAAGCACAGGAGCGAGTGGATCGAAAACGGCGAAAGCGACTGTAGCCGCTTCTCCGGGCATTCAATCTTCGGCGTCCGCGACCCACTCAGCTGCAAAGAGCGGCGGATATCGCGCTGGAGTCTCAATCATCTTTGTTGCTCTATCAGCAACAGCTGCTCTCGTTGCCGGAGTTCTCTTTGTATAATCCATATCTCTTCATTCAACGAGCTTTTACAATTGAATTAATCGTTTCTTTCGATAGTAGAGCGAGTGTTAGGTAGAGACGATTTGAATTATATCCATATGCAGGGTCCAGAAACAGGTGCAGAACAAGTTGAGGACAGAGCGCACAAGGACTAAGAGTTTCTGAAATGCTCCACTGAACAGATTGAATCAACGTGAAGGCAACTCTCATATACCCGTTGCTTAAACTGAGAAACGTGAGTTTAAGCCAAGCATTATTAGGTGCATTGCATAGGGTAAGAGGAGAATACCTAGAAAGGTATCTTAACTGTTACGCACGATCGGCTAAACCTTATCCTGCAGGCGTCATTGAGGGTGCAGCAAGCCTGAGACACTGGATATATAAACAGCCTGCTGCATGTAAGATACTCGACATACAAACAGGCGGATCTACCTCTATATAGCGCATTACTTTACTTCTATACAAAGCTCACGGTATTGCCGTAACAAGAATGAAGTGGCAGTTATTGGTACTGGCAGCAGCCAGTTTGGCATCTGCTCAGGATTACAATATCTTCACTCCTGATCAGGGGCCAACCGACATGCTCGAGGTTCCTAAAGCGACACGGACCTTTCAGTGCTACGATGTCTTCAAGTACACATCGTACACGATGCTTCTGACCGTTGATTATCCCAAGGAAATGACTGCTGCTGTGTACATTGCGTCGCACAACAACTTCTACAATGGTGTTTTTGGACTGTCACGAATAGACACGCCTGTTTCGATCTCGTATTCAACGGGCGCGATGGGCACAGAGTGCTTCGGCGGCGGGACCTGCAGCGCTGCTCGCTACGACGTACTAGCATATGCCGTGACTGGCGCGACGACTGCTACTGGCGCGACGGATGCTACTGGTAACGCGACTGCCTCAGTTCAGGACGGTGGCACGCTCATTGCCCAGAAGTTCATGTCTGACCTGGCGTGCTTCGACGGCCTCGGTGGTCCCTTCAAAAGTATAGTCTTAGCCAACTACATGGTGACGGCAAATTACAGCAGGACAGTCCCTCTTGCCCCAGCTGTAAACGTCTTCTCCATGAGTGATGAATCCCAAATATTGGCGGTGGGTCTCAATTATGGAGCTCTGTGTGAATCCTGTCTTCCAGGAACCACCTGCTGTTCTGTTCCTGTCGACTACGTTGAGAGCAATTGGGAAACAACTCAACCGGCGGAGCTCCAGCTAATGACTAATGTCGACGGCGAGTTAGTTTCTGGCCAGACATTTACTTGGTTTCCTACGGGCAGTCGAGGTTCAGCTGCAACAAGTGGCGGACATCGCGGCGCAGTCTCAATCATCTTTGTTGCTCTATCAGCAACTGCTGCTCTCTTCGCTGCAGTTCTTTTTGTGTAATTATACTTCTCTTACTTGGCCAGCTTCACAATCAATTAAATTAATCGTTTTTTTCGAGTGTAGAACGAGTGTTTTGTGGAGTTGGTCTGAGTGATACTATTTCCGTAAGGCAGGGCCCAGTCCAGGGCAGAGCCGCACAACGAAGTGTCTTCAAAATACTCTCCTTAACAAGTTATACGGTAACGTTCAGCAAGGGGTCTCTCATTTGCCCGTTACACTTGCTGATATCTTGAAAAGGTTGTGGGACGTGAGATTGAGCATCTTATCAGGATGTTCCAGGTCTAGTAGAGGTTATGCCAGTAGTGGCCTGCCCGTAAATCACTGATGACAGAACTTAGCGGTTATTGGGATACTTGAGGGCTTGACGTATCATCTGAGATAGTAAGTGGAACAACTGATATTGATAATGTTTTGTATCAATGGATCTGTCTTTTTCCAAGAGTCTAGCCTGATGGCTCAAAATGGAATATTGGGTAAGAAGCTTGTACCTCCACGGCACCATAGGCTAAACTTAAAACCGCAGGTCTGTAGATCTTCAGGCGTCCAGGACTGCAGCAAGCATGTAAGATAGTCCCTATATAAACGGTGAGTTTCCCCTATAAAAAGCTGAAAAACTTTACTCAACTACATAGTTCACGGTGTTGAACTAGTTATAATGAAGTTGCAGCTGCTGGTAGTGGCAGCAGCCAGTCTTGTTGTGTCTGCTCAGTACTACAATATCTACCAGTCGGATATTTCGGCCCCCCCTCCTAGCACACTCGAAGTAGCTGAACTCACACAGACATATCAATGCTACGACATGACATCGTCTACGTCGTATACGATGCTTCTTTCTGTTGACTTCCCCAAGCAAATGACTGCTGCTGTGTATATTGCGGAAATGAACGGTGTCTACAACGGCGTTCTTGGCCTGTCACGAATTGACACGCCTGTTTCGATCGCCTACGTAACGGGTGAGAGGGGTACTATGCAGTATTGCCTCGGAGGTTGTTCGTTATACGACCTGCTGGCATCTGTCGTCCCTGGTACGAAAGAAGTCATGGGCAGCGCAAGTGTCCCGTTTGGAAATGTTCCCCATTACCTCGCCCAGCACGTCTATGAACTGCCCTGCCAAGAGTCGAATGGTAATATCCAAATTGGACTCTTAGCCAACTACATGGTAACGGCAAACTACAGCAGGACAGTGCCTCCTTGTTTTTCGATCAACTTCTTCTCCATGAGCGATGTGAGCGAACCAGTAGTGGAAGGCATTATCGACAACATTGTGTGTGGTTCTTGTCTTCCAGGCACCACGTGCTGTCTGGCTCGTCCCAACTCCCTTGGTGGTCACAGGCCACGAAGCGATCGACAGAACCTGTCGATTGCTTTTGCCGACGTGACGCTCAACTCCGCTGCGACACCGCCATGGGTTCCTACTAGTTCTGCCTCCTCGAGTGGATCGAAAGCGACCGCAGCTGCATCTCCGGGCAGTCAAGCGGCAAGCCAGACAGCTGCAAAGAGCGGCGGGTATCATGCCGGAGTCTCAGTCGCATTTGTTGCTCTGTCAGCGTCTACTGCTCTCTTCGCAGCAGTTCTCTTCATCTAGCAGTTCTTTTCAACTAGCCAGCTGTATTATTATGTTAATCGCATCTTTCGATTGTAGAACGAGTGATTGTGGGGCTGATCTGACTGATAGTCCTTTCCTATGCAGGGCCAATCATATGCAGCACAAGTCAAGACCAGAGCCGCACAATTGAACGTCTTCAATTTACGCTCTTAAATCAGTAGAAGTCAATATGCGAGGAGAAAGCCTCTCGTGCGGCCTTATATTTGCCCGCCCTCACATTAGCTTATCTCCATTGAAGCTCTGGCATGTAAAATTGGGCGTGTTATCAGGATGTGTCTAGGACAATAGCGGTTAGGTCTGGCAGGGCCTGCAGTCATATCTCTGACAGAACCCATAGGATATATACATCGGTACTTGGGAGTCTGACGTATTGTATGAAATGGTAGGTAGAACAATTGATAGTAAATAAATCACTTATTGAAAACCATGGACCTGTGTTTATCTGGGGTTACTGGCTTAAAATGGAAGAGGGTAAGGACTAATATGTCTACGGCATGATAGGCTAAACCTTAAACCGAGCTACGGCGGGCATAGTGCAGCAGCACGTGAGGCGTAGTGCCGCGTGCACGTGAGACAATCGGTATATAAACTGGCGGGTCCCCCCTATTTAACGATTACTTTAGTCACGTACATAGCTCGATACTGAACTAATAGAATGAAGTGGCATCTGCTGGTAGCAGCAGTAGCCGGGGTGGTATCTGCTCAGGATTACAATATCCTCACTCCTGCTCAGGGGCCAACCGACATACTCGAGGTTCCCAAAGCGACACAGACCTTTCAGTGCTACGATAACTTCAAGTTAACATCGTACACGATGCTTCTGTCCTTCGACTATCCCAAGGAGATGACTGCTGCTGTGTACATTGCGTCGCACAACAACTTCTACAATGGTGTTTTTGGACTGTCACGAATAGACACGCCTGTTTCGATCTCGTATTCAACGGGCGCGATGGGCACAGAGTGCTTCGGCGGCGGGACCTGCAGCGCTGCTCGCTACGACGTACTAGCATATGCCGTGACTGGCGCGACGACTGCTACTGGCGCGACGGATGCTACTGGTAAGGCGACTGCCTCAGCTCAGGAAGGTGGCACGCTCATTGCCCAGAAGGTCTTCTCTCTCATGGAGTGCGTCGACCAGGAAGGTCTCATCCCAACTGTAGTCTTAGCCAACTACATGGTGACGGCAAACTACAGCAGGACAGTCCCTCTTGCCCCAGCTGTGAACGTCTTCTCCATGAGCGATGAATCCCAAATATTAGCGGTAGGTCTCAATTATGGAGGTCAGTGTCAATCCTGTCTTCCAGGAACCACCTGCTGTTCTGCTGCTGTCGACTACGTTGAGAGCAATTGGGAAACGACTCAACCGGCGGAGCTCCAGCTAATGACTAATGTCAACGGCGGTGTAGTTTCTGGCCAGACATTTACTTCGGTTCCTACGGGCAGTCGATCTTCAGCTGCAACAAGTGGCGGACATCGCGGCGGAGTCTCGATCATCTTTGTTGCTCTATCAGCAACTGCTGCTCTCTTCGCAGCAGTTTTCTTCATCTAACCAGCTGTATTATTATGTTAATCGCATCTTTCAGACTTGATTTGTGGAGACTATCCGGGCAAGGGTATACTAATTTTAAGAGTACTCTGCAGATAGGGTAAGGACTTACCTTTCTATGACGCCGCTCGGCTCTGAAACCCCACACTGCAGGCATCGGTAAGGGGTGCAGCAAGCATGTATGATCCTCGGTATAAAAGGGGTGGGGGCCGCCTTGTTAATTTACATAGCACAACATTCACCCTGTTAGATGAGAATCATGCTGTGGCAGCTGTTGATACTGGCAGCTGCCAGTTTGGTATCTGCTCAGGACTATAATATCGTCACTCCTGATGAGGGGCCAACTGACACACTTGAAGTCCCCGCATCCACACAGACCTTTCAGTGCTATGATACAGACATGTCCACATCATACACGATGCTTCTGTCTGTTGACGTCCCGAAAGAAATGACTGCTGCTGCGTATATGGCGTCGCACAACAGTATTTACAATGGCGTTGTTGGACTTTCCCGTATAGACACGCCTGTTTCGCTCTCGTACTCGACAGCCGAGATGGGCACACTGTGCAACGGCGCTAGCAGCTGCAGTCCTCGCTACGATGTGCTGGCATATGCCGTGGCAGGCTCGAAAGAAGTCATAGGTAGTGCGAGTGCCTCATTTGTACCCGTTGGCCATCCCATTGCCCAGAACTACTACAAGGCGCTGCCGTGCGTCGATTCCAACGGTAACTTCAAATCGGCAGTCTTAGCCAACTACATGGTAACAACAAACTTCAGCATGACGATGCCTCTTGCTGGAGCAGTGCAGATCTTCTCCATGACTGATGACTTCCAGCCTATTGTGCAGGGTGTCATCAGTCAACCTGTGTGTGCATCCTGTCTTCCAGGGACCACCTGCTGTTTTGCTGGTCCTGACTACATTGAAGGTAGTATGTCACAAAGTCAGCCATCGGCTCTCTCGATAATTCTTCAGCAGGTTCCACTCACCACTGGCGTGACACCGACGTGGTTTCCTACAGGTTCTACTTCCCAGTCTTCCTTGTCTGAAACTTCGAGCGAATCGGCCACACCAGTCTCCTCAGCTGGAAGTTCAGGAGCTGGCAATCCGAAAACAACTCCAGCAGCTCCGCCGGGGCTTCAACCGGCGGCGTCACGAAGCCAGGTACAGAGCGGCGGATATCGAGGCGGAGTCTCAATCATCTTCCTTGCCGTATTAGCAATGGGTGCTCTCTTTGGAACTGTTATCTGTGCCTAATCCATATTTATCTTCGTCCAATCCCGTACGTACAATTAAGCTCAACGTTACTTTCGACAGCAGACTGTAGGTGATGAATGTGCATTATTGGTCCATGCAGGGTCGCTGAAGTCAGATGTACCAATAGTCGACCTCAAGCCGTATAAAGAGGAAGGGACTCGATCCGAATACTCTCATGAGTAAATATACATGAAAGTGCCGACAATGACTGTTCTCATTCTCCTCATTCCTTGCACTCCTTCATATATAAATGAGGCCCGGGGACGTGAGATCTGGCAGCCGCACTTCCCCTGAAATGCCGCTTAGCGATGGGGCGTTGTCAGGGCAACCGCGTCCCAATCGAGCGATATGAAAATACAGTCTCAATCTTGAATTGGAATCTTGACTTCCTGCTCATCTGTGGAAAAATGGCAAAAAAGAAGACTGCTGCGAAGAAGGCGAAGGCCAAGTCAGCTTCCAAGCCGGCGGAAGTGCCGGTGGCTGGGGTGATTGCCCCAGAGGTTTCGCCTGAACCCACGGAGCCGATCTCTTCCAGCCATGTAGCTTCGAGTGATAGGGACAGTCTAAAGGATGAGGTCTCCAAGCCGGAGTCCAAAGCATCATTGGAAGAGTCTGAGAAGAAGCATGATCCCATTGAGACACAGAATGAACTGTTGGCCAATGAACCACAGGACAACGAAGCGAGCCATGAACCTGTCAAGCAAGACCGTGAAACGTCACCACAGCCAACACAACAATCAACACAACCAACACAATCGGGGAAACCAACAGAAACACCCATTACACCGAAACCGGCGTTACCAGCGCACTCGAGAGTAGCTGAGTCGATTTTGAGGCCTGCATCGCCTCTAATGGATCTACCTCAGCGGCCACACACATCTATGGCGTCCTCGAGACTTCGCCCTGTCAGTGTGCAATCTCCAGCTTCGTCCTCGGTCGAATTCCGCCCTTCGAATAGCGGGAACATCAAGGTTGTAGTGCGAGTGCGACCTCTGGTGGAGCGCGAAGTCAAGGCAAAGAGTAGTGTTGTTGTCAAGATGAACTCGGCTCAGGAGACAGTTTTACTGCCACCCACACAAGCCACGGTCGGGTCGAGTGTGCAGAAGCTAGCGGCTCGCAGTGGAGAGCCTCGTACGTTCTGCTTTGACCGTTCGTTCTGGTCCGTAGACTCGAGCGACCCCAACTATGCGAGCCAGGAGACTCTGTACGACAGTATCGGAAACGAGTTTCTTGACCACAACTTGGAGGGATACCACACTTGTATGTTTGCCTACGGCCAGACGGGATCAGGTAAATCGTACACAATGATGGGCAATCCCGATGATGCCAACTCAATGGGTCTAATACCCCGTACTTGCAACGACCTATTCGAGCGCCTGAACGCAATGATTGATGAGAATGTCAGCTGCACGGTTCGCTTGTCTTACTTTGAGATCTACAATGAGCAGGTTCGTGATCTTCTGGCTCCTCGTCCGACAGGTAATGCCGTCTCTAGCAAGCTCCGCGTTCGTGAGTCGCCAACAGACGGTCCCTACGTGGAGGGTCTTTCCGAGTTCTCGGTCAAATCGGCCGAACAGGTATTGAAGTACCTCGGGCAGGGAAACAGAAACCGATCGACTGCTGCTACCAAAATGAATGACGTTTCTTCGCGGTCACATGCTGTCTTCACACTGACTGTTAAACAGGTCCACTTCCACCCTGACAACGACACGACGGAGGAAAAGGTTTCCCAGATTCGTCTTGTTGACTTGGCAGGCTCAGAGCGTGCCACAACATCTGGCGCTACTGGCATTCGATTGAGAGAGGGCTCCAACATTAACCAGTCCTTGACTACACTGGGCCGAGTGATTGCTGCGCTGTCAGCCTCGGACGCCGTGGGTGCAACGAGCCCAAACAAGAAGTCGAGTCTAGTGCCATACCGAGATTCCGTTCTAACCTGGCTTCTCAAGGAGAGCCTCGGCGGTAACAGTAAAACGGCCATGATCGCATGCATATCGCCCACTGACTACGATGAGACCCTTTCGACTCTGCGGTATGCGGATCAGGCCAAGAAGATCCGGACCAAGGCCATCATCAACCAGGATATTGTGTCGGGCGCTGAGCGTGACAAGCTGGTAGAAGACATGCAGCAGCAGATCAATGATCTTCAGCTGTCCCTGCTCAAGCAACAGGAGGATGAACAGCACAAGCAGGAGCTTGTTAAGGTGAGACGTGCTATTAGATTCTACGAGGACCGTGCGCTCGATGAAGAGAGCAAACGCAGAGCCGTCACAACTCAGAAAGAAGCAGTTGTTCGCCATAACAAGCTTCTCACCGAGCATTTGAAGGAAGTCACACAACTGAACCAGCTACCACCTCGTCACACGGTTAAAGACGACTCTAACCAGTTCGCCGACATTCACCGTGAGTTTGAAAGTCTTCGTACGGAACTGGCCAGCTTCAAGCAGTCGCTCAGTGGCAGCAAGGAGAACTGGCAGGCCATCTTGGACTCTTACAACTGAGAGTAATAGTGGTCATTATTTATGCTATATAGGTCTAATCGTTAAGAACCAGAATCAGGAAACATCAAAGCACAGAGGCAATAGATGTTAAGGTAGTAAAACAGATAATAAAAATCCAACGGGCAAAAGGAGTAGTATACAGGGACGAGCCAGCGTCGTTGGTTAGGGTGTTGCCTCGCTATCGTAGCAGCGCTCAGATATGGGACTCAGCGAGTCGATGTTTCGCTCAAAGTCCAGTTTGGCAGGCACGAGATTGTCCTCCGTTGGCAGAGGATCCAGCTTAGTATTGACAGTGATTGGACGAACTGCTTCGCGACCCTCCGAAGGATCTGACGTGCTGGCAGTAGTATTTCCAGACGAGGCAGAAGAGCGAGATGTGCTTGGCGACGGGCGGTCATAGACCGTGATTGTGTTTTCCTTGAGCTGGATGACACGCGAGTTGCGACGTGTCAGACTCAGCTTGCGGTTGATAGCGTCAGGATCATTGTCGTCGTTGAAGTCTAGGCTGGCTCCGACCTGTTCTCTATGTCGAAACAGCCTAGCCGAGAGCCCTCGATGGCGGGGTTGTGTTTGCGGATAAGAAGTCGGGTTGAGATCGTCGTAATAAACGTCTGTAACGGCATTTGCTTCGTCAATGAGGTTGTCATAGTCAATGTCATCATCGTCAAAGTCTTCGACGACATATTCAGACAGTTCTGAATACGTCTGAGGGAGGGTTGCACCTTCGATCGCAAATTGTGGCTCTGCCACTAAAGCGGGGGACTTGACAATGCGAAGCGGACTCACAGATCGGATAGGACCCAGGTCAAGATCTTCACCGCCGTCAAAGTACGGCTCGTCTTCCTCATCGTCGAGATTATACTCGTCGCAGAGAGCAAGGCTGTTCTCAGACGCACCATCGTAAAAGTCGTCGTAGGAGGATCGTGGGCGTTCCTTCTTGTAGTAGTTTTGGCTCGAGTTGCGGCCAATGCCCGGCTCTTCGGCGACTTGGAACGAGAACACTGATTCTTTGTCTTCCTGCGTTTCCTTGTCTTCCTGTACTTCCGAAGAGTCTTCCTCGGCAATTGCCGTGATGCCGTTTGTTTCTGGTGAGACGGCAACGGCCGTTTCAGAGTCTTCACCCGAAGCCAGCTCGGGCGTATCAGCTGTGTATGCTTCAGACGAGACAGGTGACATCGTGAACACATCGGAAATAGTCGGCGTTGTAGGAGTAGTACCCGACAGACTTGAGTGTCGCGAGGGCCCAGATCCCCACTCGTGGGTGCGAGTGCCGTAAATGACGCCTGCATCCTTGTAATCTTCGAGCGATGTCGCAGCGTCAGAAGCGCGTCGCGAGCCCAGATCAAAGCCGGCCTTTCGAAAGTACTGCATTGGTTTCTTGAGCTTCTTGAGTGATGTTGACGATGGCGACGAGGCGATGCCGGCCGTCAGTGTCGATGTCGACGAGCTCGAAGAGTTGCGATAGTAGCCAGCGGATTTGGCCGTTCCTACAAGACTGTTGGAGCTGAGGCTACGGCCATGGCCACTCTCTGTGGCAGCCTGGAGAGCTTTTGACGACTTGAGAACTTCGTGCTTCGCCACAGGAGCGACAGTTCCCAGCGAGCTGCCGCGTTTGTGAGTCGATATTGGGCTCGCATCGTCGGGAGGCAGCGAGTCCGACGGCGATTCTGGGGTCTCGGCAGTCGACCGGCGACGCTGGCCCTTTAGGAAGGACCTCATCAAAGGCCGAGGATGGATGCAAGGCGTGCAGAATGTGCCTTTCGTAAAATACAAGAGTCAAAGCTGTGGTGTAGATGGAATGGTAACAAGTAGAGATCAAATGGACAAGAGGACTATAAATAAAAGGCTCCGCACATGATGCGGCGCTCTAAGAATAAGCTCGCAGTAGTGCGGCTGCGAGCCACCTAGCGGTGCCACTAAGTGTGGCCATAGCTGGCTGCTGGTACTACGAGCTGTTGGTGATTAATGATTAGGAGAGTGGGTGACTTCATGATTAGTGATTCCGCGATGGCTTGGGGTTGTATGTATCGTTGAAAGTTGTGTAGAAGCAGTCTCAATTAGGACACCCGTCTCGACTTGAGCTCTACTGCTATTCTGAAGCTGTTTCGCTGGCAGTCTCTGTAGTAGGCAGAGTTTCTGCTGTGTCTGCTGTGCAGGTGATTCAAAGAGCCGAAGACAGCCTGGAGGTCTTAGGTGGCCTGCGCTGTTGATGAGATTCCGCACAGACCAAGTAGAGTGGTTCTGAGTGGCTTGTGCACAGGAAGTCTACAATACGTACTAAACTACGCATCAGGAGAAATCGGACCCATAAGCAATGGACATGACGTCCAGCGGAAGATCTGTCACTTCGGGTTGCTGTTGACGCAGATACGCCAAATAAGGACTGCATTAGAACTGCTGTTCTGAACTGCATCTGCAGCACAGCCCACGCGTTCCTGCATATACGGCTGCAGAGGCAAGTCCAAGAATTCTAAGGAACGACTACATTGCGAGTGTAATATAAAGTAATGTGTATCATTACTTAAATGCTAATGATAAATAATGCAGTCTCGTGCTAAGCCCAAGCCAGGCCAAAGCTCAGTACAAGCAGGTCGAGCTGGGGCCAAGCTGAGGTCAAGTTGAGATGAATCCCCGCTAAAGCCCGGTTCAGTCTCTCCCGTTAAAAGCTCAGGGTCTCGAGTGTTTTGCTGAGGCGGGCTGCACCAGAAGTGGTGTCAGCACCTGAGATCTCAATCTTGGCCCGGCCAGCGTTGAGACCCTCGAGGAGAACACAGGCCTTACAGAGCCCGTTGCTCGACAGGTATCCGCAGCGCGTACAGCGGCCAATAGCCTTTTGAGTCACGACCCTGGCATCAGTTTTGCCAGCCTGCTTTCTCCGTAATGAGAAGCTCTCGCCTGAACGGATTATATCGATAATGGATGAGGGCCTCACGGCCTCGAGGTTTTTGATCAACGCACGGGCCGTTCCGCGAAATGCCTCGGGCGAATACGTACATTCAGTCGAGAAGTAGTCGAGCTTCTTGTAGTGCGCATAGAGCACAATTTCCTTCTCGTACGCATACTTGAGTGGTTTGCTGCGCTTGACGGGAGACTCAGACGACGCCGTCACAATTTCCGTGCACCTGTCGAGTCGAGCTACGTCTCCACGAAGCAGATTCATCAGCACTGTCTCAGCCATATCGTCTGCATTATGGCCCGTGACAATGTGGTTGATGCCAAGCTTTACGGCACCGCGGTCAAGAGCCTGCCGTCGGAACACTCCGCAGTATGTGCAGTTGTTGCGGTTGCCGATTTGGGCCACGATTTGGTCCATCGTCCATCCATACAGCTCACCGTAGCCGACGATTTCGAGATCCATACTGTACTGGACCTGGTTACGTTTGACTGTCTCGAGCGAGTCATCACGGTAGCCATGGATGCCCTCGTCTATCGACAGCAGCACAAACTCGACTCCATAGTTGTACCGCTCGTTGAGCGTCTTCATGACGTGGGCTAGCACCGTCGAGTCCTTTCCACCCGACGCACCAATAGCAACGCGCTCGCCAGGAAAGAACAGGTTTGCCGCAGTGATGGTATTATGGATCTCCGTCTCAAACACATGGTAGAAACACTCTTTGCACAGACGCTGGCCTGTCTTGGGACGCTTGAGGGCCGGCTTTCGCGTGCTACACAGCTGGCATAGCCGTAGTGGCACCGCCTTCTCTTCTCCAGGCATCTTAAGCTCTAGAAGCTGAGCTATGAAGTATCAATCAGAAGATAATCTTTAATGATGAGCTACAGATCAAGTTTGTCAGTTATTAACGAGCGGCTGAATATAGCGCGGCTGAAAGCTCCCCCGGGTAAACACTTTTTGTTCCCCCGGCAACGCCTGGTACTGAGACCAAAACCGCACGGCCAGTCCATGCTAAGTTTAGATCTCCAGTGCAAAAAACAGTCGGTGTGGCAGACTCAGGCTACTTCCTGTTTAATCCACTCGCTGGCGTGTGGTCTTGGCATCTGCAGCAGTTACCCGTGGTTTACCGCTGCTTGTTTGTTTCTGCTGATTTCGTTTCTGTCTCTTCGTTTTGTTATCATTGTTGATCTGCCGAGAAGATCTTATTGAAACTCACGTTTTCATCCTCGGCATTTGACTCGAGCATTTGACTGTTTACCGCTCTTGCTCGCTTATTTATCTTCTGTTCTCGTTAGTCCGTCATCATCAGACTTTAACAGCACAGATGTCGGAATATCAGAAAGATCCTTCAAGTGAAGATATGATCGGGATGTTGTCACGCAAAATGAGCGCTTCATCACCACAAACGGTCCACAACACAGAAGAACCGTCTCTTCTCATGACGCCGCCGCTGCTGAGTAAACGAGCTTCGCAGCCAGCGAAACCGGCAATGTTTGACGGCTTTGACGGAGTTCACGTCAATGGCTCGACATCAACAGTGCAAACATATCCCGAGTCGCCCAAACGAGCGGAAGCGCTGGCTTCTCAAATGGCATCGATGCGACTTGTCACTGGAAGCCCCGATGCTCAGTCGTCGCTGTACGCCGAGTCGCGCTACTCTGAGGTCGCTTCTGTTCATGACGGAGCTCCTGTTGACGAGTTTGAGTTTGAAGTGGACACGCCCAGCACACCCGTACGGCAGATGTCTCCGTCTAAGCGGAGCCTACAAACATCTCCCGTTCGCTCGTCAAGCCCTCTTAAGAATGAAGTAATGTCCGAGGCTCCAGCCTCTGATACCGCTGTCAACTCAACTCTCTATCACCCAAAACCCCAGAGACTGGCTTCTGTGGGGTTGACATCGCCGTTGAAACAGATTGAAGATGTTCTTGGCGACGGAGAGGGCGAGCCTTCTACTATCACAACAGACCACTTCAATCTGGTGAGCGATTCTCCTCTGGACGACTACACTGACGTTATCCTTGATGGTGATAGAACATCGCCAGAGGCGGCCCTTCCGTTTGAGCCCGATGTAATGATGAAGGCTGTACGCCCACGGCATAATGACGGCCCCATTGTGGATCATGGCATGACGAAACCGATTCCGTCACGGCTCGTGCTCGACGGTGGTGAGAAGCTTGTGTATTATCCAGCGCCTATTCCTGTACAGCTAAGGCTGCCGCCACTACTGTCAAAGAAGGAGAAGGCGTCGCGCCGCAAGAGCTCCATGTCGATGCTACCGGCCATGGTCTACAACCCGCTTGGGGAGAGCACGTACCTTCCTTTGACAGAATCTAATGGCGTCGCTATTGACATGCCAGCTGACCGAGGCGATCCTCACAGGCACCAACCGCGGGATAGCTTCTACGGAGTGGTTGATCGGCCTCATTCGCCTACGGGCAGTATCAGTAGTGGTTTTGCTACTATTGAGAGCGACAATGACGACTACCAGAACAACTTGATAATGGAGCAGAATGAGGCGGAGAAAGGCAAAAAGGCCAAGAAGACCAAGAAGAAGAAGGCGAAGAAGAATAAGGACGGAGAGGTTATTGAGGACGATTTTGATGAGAGCCACTACTTTGGGCGCGGCGGGGATGGCGACGACGGTGAGATGCCGGATCAGTTTGCAGCGTTTACGGCGTTTGACCCCAGTCGGGTAGCTGAGCGTGCCAGCATGCTACTCAGCAACCGAGATGGAATTATTCCGCTTGACGGCATGAAGCCGACGTCGCTCATTGAGGAGCTCGAGATCCGCAAGGCCGGTAAGAGGGAGCAGAAGAAGATTTTGGCACGCGACGTGCACAACTACCAAACAGCGGCACAGCTGACGGCGAGGATGCATCCGCTCGACCAGATGCCTGCCATTTCACTGCTTGAGCTGCAGCAACAGGCTGAAGGAGACTACAACGCGCATGTATATCTTCACGATCTCAACCGACTGTCGCACCATATGAATGGTCCTGAGAAGCCGCAAGACCCCAACATTGCCGAGCACCGGCGCAAACGCAGCGAGTCGATGCTGGGGCTGTCGCGAAGCGGAGCTCCCAGCATTGCTGGCACGCACATGTCGCATCAGGTCGTGAACACGGAGCAGGAGCAGGAGCGCGATGTTGTTGAGCCGCTGAGTGCTCGTCGCGCACGACTCAAGGCACAGAAGCAGCTTGCGATTGAGCCCGAGGTCGAGACGCTGGCTCAGCGCCGGGCTCGTCTCAAGCAGCAGAAGCTGCTAGCACAGCCTGCTCTCGTGTCATGAGGCCATCCAGAGCCGGGTGTATCTGTTCCGGGCTGTCACCAGGCAGCTATTACCAACAGATCTGCTACGGACATATCAGTTACCGGTCAGGCCCTTATGGGCTTGTGCCGACAGCCGAGCCCAATCCGTGCCTCGGACAAATGCGGGGAACCGGCACATGCATCTAGTACTTTATTTCTACTTTTATTCGTGGCTCAGCGCTCATGGGGTATGGTCCAGTGCTTCAGTCATGTGGACTACGATATTCCCCATAACGATAATGCATCATCATGTGAGCACATGTGAAGTAGCGGGTAGAGGCTGTAGGCATAGACGAGTAGACAAGAAGAGGTAGAACCAGGGTATACTCGGAGTAGCCGGAGTGCACGAGATTGGATGCACCAGGTTGGATGCACCAGATTAGACACGAGGTTCCTCGAGATTACATAATTAGCACAGCGATTAAGCTGACTAGCCTCGGTAGCCCACGGGCGGATACCGACGGGATGACAGAGCACCGGGGCAGGGATAATGTAATGCTAGATAAGGATGGCTACGGCACTAGCGCTAGGGTCTTGGGTTAATGGATGACACATACACGTTTGCAATGCCTATGTTAGTGACAAACAGGCACGGTTACTCATAGTGGGGGCGCATAGGCTTTTACAGGATTCCACCGGAATTAGAGGATTTGCAGCAGGCTTACAGGCGTATAGAGTTTTTTTGGCTGCAAGGTGCCTGACAGGGCATGGGCGGTACCGCATGCGGCCAGGGCAGGGGCTGTAGTGCTGACAAGCTACGACCGCGGCTTTAGCAGACGCAGATCCAGGCGTGCCCACCAACGGCTTGGCTGACACACACGCTTACATACGACGCTTACGAGGCTAGTGGGGGACCCAGAACACGAGAAGGGGGAGGAAGGGAGACGAGGCTCGGCGGAGAAGTACCGATCCAACGGAGTTGTGCTCTTCTTCCCCGTTCGCCCGACTTGCACCGGAGTTGTTCTCTTCTTCCCCGTTCCCCCCGACTTGCACCCGACTTCACCCCGACACCTCCCCTCCCCCGGACCTCAACTGTCGGCATCGGAGCCCCGGGACCCGACGGATCCCGCCGCGGGGTGGCCCCAAAGAACGCCGGGGTACGGGCAGGTGTGAGACGAGCAGGAGGGCACCCCCCATTAGGCAGGAGCTTCTGCAGATTGCTCGGCGCTAGCCTGTTTGGGCGCTGCTCCGTGCTTTTTCCCGCGTCTCTCATCGCATTGTCACTCGCCCACTGCATTTTAGTTTTGTGCGCCCCCGACCTTAATTTCAAGCTATATAAGGGGACTGCCGCCACTGGGCAGATAGCACAAACGACCTTGTGTTTCCACAGCAAGTTTAGCAATTTGAAGCATCAGTGTCCTGTACTGTGCGATTCATCCCTGACCACTTCTCTGTCTCCTGTATCCTCTTGTGTACCTCAATTGTGCCTTGTCCATAACTTCTGCCTTGTCCAAAGTTTGTCTCCGCATTTCGGCTCAAATTTATCTTCCAAGCTTGTCTCCCCAGTTGTTCACATTTGCCTGACTCGTAACTATGGAAAACGTACGAGTCGTGGGCGAGTCGAATGACCAATCCCACCCGACCGAGGTCTACTTCTTCGCGCGCGGTGTCAAGTCTGCTGGCGTGCCCGTCCAGGTCCAGCGCCTACACAAGGGCCGCCACACCGAGGCGCTGTTTGACGTGAAGCGCAAGAGCTCGCATTCGCCACGCTCGAGCTCGCCGTCGGGCAAACGGTCTGCTCGCGGTGGCCGCTCGCTCAGCGACGCCAGCGAACCGCTCAAGAAATCCAAGTACTACACGGCCTACAACTACGAGTCGTCGAACGAGAACCTCGTCGAGTTCTCGGCTCACAAGATC
Organism: Sugiyamaella valdiviana; assembly: GCA_030570555.1. Classification (NCBI taxonomy): domain Eukaryota; kingdom Fungi; phylum Ascomycota; class Dipodascomycetes; order Dipodascales; family Trichomonascaceae; genus Sugiyamaella; species Sugiyamaella valdiviana. The sequence goes on from JAJLWF010000003.1 coordinate 100,808, forward strand.
AAGTTCAGCCCCTGCACTACTCCGCGTACTACGCAGAACCAGCTGATACCTGAGCTGCCCACCGGCCGCGCCATGGCCACGAACGGGCCGTTCTCGTCAAATCGCTACTCTGAGTCGTCGTCGTCGCTGTCGGACGACGAATCGCCACGCACATCGCGCTCTTCCCGCTCGTCGACGACAGTCGTTGTGGACGCCAATGACGCCAGCTTCTTTGGCCAACCCGTCGTGTGGAACATCGTCTACGAGTCGGAAACCGCGTACAAGGTTGTTGATGCTGCCACCGACACGGTTGTCGGCCGCTGGAAGCACTCTTCCGTTGTCGAAGAGGAGGACGAGGAGCCCGAGACGTGGCTGTTCTTTTTCCACGGCCACATCATTGCACGTGTCGAGCCTGGCATGCTGGAGGTGATGCCTCCCAGCACAGCCGACTATGTGTACCTCGACGTTGCCAGTATGGTGCTGCGTGAGCGCGCACACCAGAAGATTAGCCGCGGCGAGGCAACCATGCCACCATCCATCAAGTCGGTGGGTCGCTCGGCGACGTTCCCGTTCCAGCTGGGCTCGACTTCCATGGGCGACCGCTGCCCCATCAGAGACAAGGACGAGTCGCTGCCGTACCGTGCTCGCTTTGTCGACGCCATTGTGTTTTCGGCGCTGTCTTTGCGCCTCGCCGTCAACGACAGGGCCAAGGACGACACTACACTCACCGACATCTCGCCAGCGTCGAGCTTGTGCGGATCGGTGCCTCGCCAGCTCAACCAGCAGATTCTGCGACCTGTCCGCACTGCTAGCAATGCAACGTTCTCGCGCCTGCCTCGCACAGTCGTCTCGTCAATCAAGCAGGTCATTTCCCTGTAGCCAGGAGCTACAGCTGGACTGAACGAGACACGAACGACTACGAATACCGTTACGAAGGATTAACTGATGAAGATGTTACGACACTGTTGAATCTGCCGGACTTTCACTGATTACGACGCTTATGAATGTATATATTTATTACCTTGAATAGACATGGACCAATGAATCTAGTACCAGGAATGCCTTGAACAAAGGTCTGTTTCCTTCATATTTAGTATCACTCATCATCATTGATCTTAGAACTTAACTCCATATTCATCGTAGAATTCATCTTAGGACTCAGCTGGAGTTGCCTCTGTCTCGTCTACGGATCATCCATTAAACGAGCGATCGGATCGCAGAATGTACGGAGGTTCGTTTGGTCTGCTTCTTAGCCTCGACTCGTGTGCACCCTGCATGGAAGTTGATTGCTTTTGCAGCCAAAAGCAACCCGGCATTCGGATAGTTAAACTTCCGGAGATCCGTGAAGAGCGCAGAACGACTGCCATATTAGTCGAGCTGGCGTGTCAGCGCGCAGAACGCAGCGACGTGCAGTGACGTGGCAGGGGGCCGTTGTGCGCCACTGTGCGCCACTGGTGCGCCACCAATCAGATGTCGGACTAGCCAGTCTTGGCAGTAGCTATCGCCGCGGCTAAAGCCTACCAGGTGACATGGATATCAGCCAAGAGATCAGCCAACCGATCAGCCAAAAATAAGGGCGCTTAATCAATAACAAGCGGCCTGATGAGGCGCTACAAATGCAAACAGTGCATCCCGCGGGACGATCCCTGAAGCTTCAGTCGGACACTGAACCCGCGCTGTGCCATACGGGAACACGAGATCCAGGTAGCACAAATACACGACGGAACAGCACACGAGGCAATACACGAGGTCGCCAAGCATTTGTAGTCTTCCATAGTCGTATAATGCGTATACTCGAGCTGACGACGCCGAGACTTGAGCGAATTACCAGAGCGTTTGCTTGGCCTGAGGGGTACGCAGCCAGCAGGAACGGCCGCGGGGATAGTCATGTAGAGTAACGACGCGGAGATCAGACCAGGGAGGGGTCCAGAACGAGAACGAAGACTTGGAGCCACTGGCTTAGAAGTAAATAGCCTGACAGCCTTGGTTCTGGGCTCAAACTGACTTCGCTGCAGATCTGTGGACTGCTGGCTTCTGGGATCCTGTCCTTCTGGGCGTCTGTACATCTCTACCTCCAGGACTTTGGCTTCTCGACTTCAACTGGGCCCCTCAGTTCAGTAGAAAATCGAGATAGTCCTGTTTCGCCTGGACAACGGAGGACGCAGGAGCTGCCGGGGTTGTTGACAATGACTCCTTGGCACCCGTCACAGCCAAGCCGTCAATGTCTTTTAGGAAGTCATCGAAATCGGCGTCATCCGTAGCGGTGGGTCCTCCACTGCGTGTCTGCGCTGCCTTCCTGCCGAACCGCCGCTTGATGTCGTCAGCGACCTTGGATCGATCAATGATCCTCTGTAGCCGCCGATACTCCGCGGGGTCGTCGTGAACCTGTACTTCAGGCTTCGAATCCTCGTTCTCGTCGCTGGAGTCGTCGAGCGCGTCGCGGTGTTTGTTCTTCTTGTGCTTCGCTACTGGCAGGGCTTTCGCCGGCTGTTGCGCAGCGCGTCGAATGATTTCGTCGTACTCTCCGTTCGCACCATCCGACTCGTCACTAGGAAAAAAGTCAGCATCTCGAGGAACATGCTCGTCCAGTGATGTCACGGCTGCCTGAGCTAGCGATGTCGTCACGCCGTCGGCAGCAGCAGATTGATCCGCCTGGCGAAGAAGATCGTTCACTTCTTCCTCCGCACTCATCGTCTGGTACCTCCACACATTGGATGCTCCTTGTTTGTCACCGTCTACAATCGCCCCATTGATGCTTCCTGAACCTTCACCCTGGTTCTTCTCGTCATTGCTTTCATTACTTTCATCTGAAGATTCGCCATCATCTTGTGGCCTCCACTCGCTGCCTTCAGCTCCAGGGCCCTGTGTTCCTCTTTTCTTCCTATCCACGTCGCTTGCCTTGAGTCCGTGCTTCCGCAGGTACTGTTGCTTGGCCTTCCGGTCCCATTTCGAGTTGTGCACGACCATCGAAGCTCGAGTCGTGAAGTGTGAGATGCTAAATTGAGAAGCCGCACAACCCCTGATCTGCATGGTATTTAAGCTGTGTATAGAAAATGACAAGCAATAGTTTACCATGTGCGATCCAGTCTCAGATGAAGTTGACAAACACATAAATGAAAATCTGCTCAGCGCTCCTCAGGTTTTCATTTTACTACATATAACAGGCCAAATGTCGTATATCACGTTGATTGTGGTAACCTCGTTAAATGAAGATCTGTAGGCACAAGATACAGATCTGCTAGATTGGCTTGACGGGACGACACCCCAGCGAGCAAAGCACAGTAACATTCGGTCACATAATCCATTGTCACATAAAGTTATGGATAGGACAAATCGTCTACTTCACAACATCCACGTCTGCTCGTTATTTGCTCTGCGCGAGTCGATGACGTCGTTCTCCGTACCCGGGTACGGGGATCAGCCGCATGCGAGTAACCGCCGCTTCTATCACATGGCTGGCTGGCTGGAGACCCATTCTCCCTCGTTCACACCACTATTGGTTTAAACGCTGAATTGTGACAACAGACGAGTGGAGTTATCGACAGGTCAACTGTGAATCCAGCACTCATCTTTCGGATAGGTACACTCAGCCCAGCCCTGAGAACTAGCCGACTGCTTTCTATCCGACTACCTGATTTGTTCATGTTCCGCATCGTCATACACCACGACCCACCCAGCAGCAGTGCCTGTATTCCACAATGACGGAAAAACCTCCAGGAGGGACCTCCATTATCACACACCCGGCCATCGTCAAATCGGCGTTGGCCCAGACCAAGAAGAAGTCCCGCGACGACAACGGCGTTGTTCGCGACAAGACCCGCTCAAAGGGCAAGAACGGCCCCGCCACAGCTAGCAACAGAGAGAATGATCCTCCCAGAGAGAAGACTCAGAGTTCTGAGCAGCCCAGACCCTCGAAGCCCAGAGAAGTCAAGGAAGTCAACGAATTTAAGGAAGTCAACGAATCCAAGCCAAAGGTAGATGCTACCGCAACCGACGGCCCGGATGCCAAACCCAAGAAGGGCAAAGGCAAGAATGGCAAATCGAAGACGAACACCCGCACTCAGACTCCAAGCTCACCGAGCCCCGGACCTGGATCTGCTACTCCTAAGAAGAGCGACGGTCCGGCTGGAGATGACGATCTTCGGTCGATTCTGTTCCCGGAGCTCTTTGGCAATGGAGCCAAGCATCCTGGCCAGAGCTCTGGTGTGCCGTCTGGTCCCAAGGGCAGCCAGAAAACTCGACGATCCAAGTCGAACGACACGCCTCAGAAATCGCGCGGGATGCCCGAGGGCCATGAAGCGTTTGCCGGCTCGAGCTTCCACTCGTCGCCCGCTGCCTCGGCACTGCCTCGCCCTTCGTTCATGCCCAAGGCTGATGTTGCTACGAGTGCTCCTCCTGTATCAATGCTGGAGAAGTTCATGCTGGCCGACAAACAGGAACGCCAGGCTGCAAAGCAGGTTCCTGCCAGTGAGCCAAAGGCCAAACCGGCTCCCGCTCCCACAACTGTAGACACGCCTCGTCGTCTGTCTGCTACACTGCCCCCTACCAGCTTTCCATACTCGGCAGGCAGCCCGACCCACGCCCACATTCTGTCGGGCCCTCTCCATGAAGCCAAGCCCGTCTCTTCTCCACTCCCAGCTTCTACGATGCCCAGCGCTGTATCTCCTGGATCGCCTCTTGCCCACCAGATGATGGTCGCCCAGCAGCAGCACCTCCCCGGAATGTCTGTTCCTCTCTTCCCGCACCCCCACCAGCAGTTTGCTCCCTATGGCTATCCGGGACAGCCGGGCCCTATGCCCATGATGGGACACCCTCCTCCATTCTTTGGCATGCCTGTTCCTGGCCCCCATCCGGGTGTCAACCCAGGCGTTCCCTATGGCGCTCATCCGGGCCCTATGCCCGGGCCCATGCCTGGGTACCCTATGTATCCCGGCTATCCCCCTCAATTCCCCGCCCAGAAGTAGTTGATTCGTCCCGGAATACTTGATATCGCATTTACGCCTTGAAACAACGCTCTTTTTATTACGAGTTGGAATCAGCCCATTGGCAGTGTATGAATCCGACAAGGAACTTCTATACAGCTTTGAGTGCTGCATGATGCTATACAGCTTTGAGTGCTGCATGATGCTATACAGCTTTGAGTGCTACATGACAGCACCTATCATTAGTTAGTAATGATACTCGAGACTGTCTTATGACTTCTCATCTACGCAGCTACTACTCCACTGATCAACAGATCTATAGATCACGTTCATTACGAATCATAACTAGGTTCCATGCGATTGCGTTCCATCAATTGCGTTCCATCAATTGCCGCGGATTCTTTTCACCAGTCTCATAGAGACTTGACTAGTTGGCGGGCTCGAGCTCGTAAGCGCGCTTAATGAGGCGCGCGAGCTGGTCAAAGCGGATGTTCTCAGTGGTGACAATCATCTTGGTCTCGTTGTCCTTGGTGATGGGCACAATGACGCTGCGGTCGCGGATAGTCCACTGGAGCGTGTCCTTGATCCATTGCAAGAACTTGGTCTCGGACAGGTTGGTCCAGTCCTGGAAGACGGCCACTGAAACCTGCTTGCAGGCGACCTGGACGGTCTTGGCGATAGACAGGCGAATCTCGTCCTCAAAGTGAGCCACATCGGCCACAATGTCGGCGTACGTGTCGTTACTCTCAAACGTCGCCCAGAACTCTGTGTAGCGGGCTGAACCAAGCAGTGTGTAGAGCTGGAACAGCTTCTGGACCTGGTTAGCCAGCGAATCTGGACTCGGGTTCTCGGTAGTAAGAACATGAGGAGGAAGCAGGTGTAGAGCTGATTCAAAGTCCGACGTGTAGAACTTGATCAGTGCCTTGGACAGGATCGTGACAATGACCTCGTCCTTGGATGTGCGAGCATTGAACTGGTAGTGCTTGAGCAGCGCCAGGTTGGCGGCGATGTCGTTGATGCCGTCGCGCGATTGCTGAGTGACGTATGCCTCGAGAACAGGGATCGTTTCGGCGTTGAAGCGCTCTAGAGATTCGAGGATCGTGTTGATCTGCTCAGGGCGGCCCTCAGGCACACCAGCTAGCGTGTTTTCCATTATAGCCGGGGGGACAGAAGTGCTCTATGAAGCCAGAAAAGCTGTATTCATACATAGTGAAAAATATTATTATCCAGTGCAGTGCGGCTGTAGTAAGTATCGCTGTAGCGAGGTAACCAGCTTCTTCCCGGGGCATACCCCTGCCCTATGGTGAACCAATGAAACATTTGACATTGAACTGTAAGCTCCATCATCAAACTACACACACAATGGCCCACGGGAAGTACTCTGCGGGTAGCTCGACACTGCCGTTCCCGAAGATTGCCACGAGCCATCGGTTCATTGCCAAGGCTCTTGGCGCAACGATGTGGTTCTGGGTCTTCTACCGTCTTCGCGAGGTGAGTCTAATAGATGCACCAAAGACCCGTCTAACAGCAGGAAGGACCTGTCATGCTCGGCTGGAGAAAGCCCTGGGAGCATGCTCATCACGAAGAGCACGCCGAGGAACACTAGACGCGTGCCATGGCCGCTCACGACAGCATAGTAATGTATATGAAAGATTGATTTTACTGGATGATGGCGAGATGTATCGGTTAATTCAAAGGAACGCTGTAAACCCGAATTGGGCTCTTCATCTCGACGGTGTAGAATACCGTCGATAAGTTTGGTTGTGAAGTTTGAGATTGTAGAACCAGCTGTACGACGATCTGTACAGCTTCAGGAAAGCTTACAATAAGAGTCCATTAGAAGCGGTTAAGTTAACTATTATTATGCATTTTGACACTCCAGAGTTGTCGTATATCCAACTATTAGGTCGAGGTGACCGCTGGAACCACTAAACCCGGTTATGGGCCTTTCTTTCACCATCACCAAATGGCTGCAGTTCCTCGGACAATACCTTGTAGCGCTTGCGGGTCTTGACAACGCCAAGCATTCGCTTTGTCTTCTGCAAAAGACGAGCAACAACAGGGAAAACAAACCGATCTGACACCCACGACATCACCCAGTTCACACCGCAAAGTGCGATAAGTGTGAACTTGAACGAGTATGACGTGTATGACAGTGTCATGAGTCGGCCAAACCAGGAATCGGGGTCAACGAGAAGAAGACCAGCTGTGAGGGCAAATGCCACACCAACGGTTGCAACAAATGGGTAGTTCCGCATCACAGGCTCACGATAAGGTGGTCCAACTGACAGAATAACTGCCACGAAAATGTACTGCAGGCAGGACATAATGAACAGGGCAGTGTTGTCAGAGCTAGCCACCTCAGAGTCTTCACCTCCACGAATGGGAGGAAGGTACCAAGAGTAATCTTGAACAAGGGACCAAGCGTAAAGCTGGAATGCAGTCAGTATCACGATTTCGCCAATAAGGGGTACAAGCACCTTACGCGACACCAGATTGGCAGTCGGCCGCTTTGCACCAAGCGCAGAGTATGGCTTAGACCACGCCATGAAAATGGCAATAGGAAGAATGAGGAAGAGATCGATCCAGAGGAACTGGAAGTCACCCAAGTTAGAGCCAAAGCCATACAGAGTGCTGACAGTCACAAACTGAATGGCACTGTACAACGACATGTACTTGAAGCAGCTGAATGATGTAGCCAGTGCGCACCGGCCTTCTTGTATGAGGTCGACAACACAGCTGATATCAAACTTGCGGGAAGTGAAAGGCGCCGCAACACTGGCCTCAGCTTCCGAAAGAGAGATACCAACATCGGCTGCCTTGAGCGCACCGCAATCATTGGCTCCATCACCACAAAATCCGGTAGTATAGTCGAGACCTTGTAGCTTCTCCACAAGCTCCTGCTTCTCATCTGGCGACATTCTAGCAAAAATACAGCCTGATACAAGCATTTGGTCAACTTGCTCAGTTGTGCCCATCTTCAAAATGTACCGGAACACTTCACCGGTTACTGCAAGTGAATAGTGCGATACATGCTGGTCAACAGGCTTCAGTTGTGCATTCAGAACAAGACTCGAATCATCAATAGATTCCCATCGCACAAATCGAGTCTCACCAGTCTCCGAGTCCAGCGGAATGACATTGTGATCGTCGCTTGCAGCATCGGCATCGGTATCCCCCTCAATGAAATGAGGAGCATAAACGACAAACTTGTCAGGGAGAATCTGACACTCACGAGCGACGCTGATGGCCGTCAGAACATTGTCACCCGTGCACATTACTGTACGAATATGGGCATCGTGAAGTTGCTTGATAACGCCCGTCGTAGTAGGCTTCAACTTGTTCTCAAAGATAATGAAGCCAATGTACGTCAGGTTCTTTTCCGCTTCGTTCCGCGTCAGGTCGTCGATGATCATAGTACCATCTACTGGTTTAGCTGCAACAGCAATCACACGATAACCACGATGAGTGTACTGGTGAAGCAACTCGTTATAGTCGGCCGGGAAGGTGCTGGGGTCACACACTTGATCCATGACTTCAGGAGCTCCCTTGGTGTAAATAAGGCGACTGCCATCCTGCGATTTAGAGACAACCGTCATTCGGCGAAGTTGGGAGATAAACTCAAATGTCTTGATCGTAGTTAGATGGGTACCGCCATCGGGCGAGGTTGAAATCCGCGAGTGACGGCCACCACCATCCTGCTCTTCAAAGCTCCAACCAGAGAACTCGAACATCTTTGAGTCGAGAGGATCGCCAATGAGTTCGTCGTCGACAGATCGCAGAGAATGGCAGGTAGTCAAGGCACCAAGGATAGCCTGTGACAAGGCGGCAGGGGCTTCCGAGATCTGGCTGTACAGCTGACTGAATTTAGTAGAACCAGGACTGCTTGAGGGCAGAACAGCATGAACGCCGAGAACATCAAGACCGTCTTCAGTGAGTGTACCCGTCTTATCAAAGCACATGATGTCGAGTTTGCCTGCAACGTTGATACGATTTGGGCTGATGCAGAAGATATTCTTGCGTCTCAGTCTGGCAAGCGAGATGTTGGTTCCAATGGTCAAAGTTGCTGGCAGAGCAGGGGGCACTACAATAGTAATGAGATCCAGAGCACGGAAGATAATAAGGTGCAATGGAAGTTTCATGCGAACAAAGTTGACAGTGCAAACACAGAAGCCGATCATGGCAATAATTGCCATGACACCAATGTACTTGAACGAATCCTCGTAAAACTTGAAGCCACTAGGTTTCGGAAAGAGCATGCTGCGGACCAGCGAGCCTTTTGTAGTAGCAAATCCAGTACGCACAACCATCGCAAGAGCCACATCGTAGTCTTCACCCTGTGCTCCTGGAATGGGACGCTTGGGCCGTCGAACTCGGATGATTTTCGTTCCAGCGTAAAGGAAATGCTTAGCAAGGACGTCATCACCAGCAGTGGCTCGGTTGCCCTCCTCATCCTCGCAGCCTGCAATGCCACGGGCAACGTCGTCCGTGACAGGGAACTTTGACACAGGGACGGATTCACCCGTAAGCATACTCTCGTTAACAATACAGTCACCGGACAGCAGGAGAGAGTCACAAGGCAGAGAAGTCATATGGGGGTCCGAGAGTTCGTAGACATCGCCAGGGACGAGCTCTGATGAAGGAATTGTCGTCCAGAATCCACTGCGTAACACGCGCACATCGCACACGAAGCGAGAAATATCCCGTAGTCTGGCAAGCGTCTGTTTAGTCTCAACGAGCGTGTTGCCCACCGAAATGACTGAAATCAGGAAAATGCAGCTCGCGTAGTAGTAGTACTGGTCAAATGACCATAGGATAACAGAGAACACTTGAAACACGTAAAATGGATGCAGAACCTCGTCAACAAGGAGCTGCCACGTAGACTTCTCCTTAATGTCAATGAGATTCGAGCCAAAGACAAGTTGACGATCGGATTGAACTTCACCGTCAAGGCCCTCGTGCATGGCTTCAAGCTCCTTCCAGCCCGGGTTGACCCAATCGAGGTTGGTCAAAAAGATGTCGTCGAACGGATGGTAAAAAAACTTGATATAGCGGTATTCGATCCAGCGGAGGGAAGGGACAACAGGATCTGAGTCAACGTACTCGAGGTAGTCGTCTTCAACAGGACCGTCTGAATGAGTCTTAGACTTGGTGCCTGTCGCCTGAGACGAGGATTGAGATTCACTATCGGTGCCTGTATCTTCTGCGTCTGTTTTTTCATTGGCTTGTCGGAAAATTGTGGACAGCGCCCTGCCGTAACGGGCATGCTCCACGTCAACGACGCTCAATTCACCCCACTGGTTCTCCACGACGATCCAGTCGCACTGGCCAAGAGGACACGGGGTTCCAATGCAGCCAATGCGCCAGCGCGGGAACCATCTGAGAATGAGGTACGCCAAACCTCCCGTGCAGACACACATGAGAGTATATAGGAGAGACCGAACAGGCGAAGTCTTGTACCCAGCGAATGCAATGACGAGGTCCTCTTCGACGATGTAGTAGCGCTGCTGGAGTCGCACTGACCGGTTGTAAACGACATGGTCGGCAATACGGCGAGCTACAGGATCGTTCTCAGCATCAGACATGAGCAGCGGCTCCTCGGCGCCTGAATCCTCGTAGAAATTAGATGACCGGCGGCGGGAAGACCGGCGATGATGATCGACAGATTCAGTGTCCATTTCGGTGAACTCGACAGCGGCAAGGTCATCCGTCGCAGACTGTCTCCGTCGGCCGCCTACAAGTCCTAAATCGCCCAAGTCATCTTCGTCTCCAGCGGTACTAGCACCTTGTGCGTTTTCAACTTCATCCCATGAGAAGAAGCGGAAACTAGAGCGGGATTCGGACCGATTTCGAGAGCCTAGGAAGCTTGGACCCGTAGCAAGCAACGAAGACGAAATTGCTGATTCGTTACCGACAATGGCCTCGGAACCAAGAAATTCCGAGCCACTTTCTCCGTCGGCAAATGCTGCGCCATAGTTGTTGGCAGATGAGCTGACCCCATAACTTGTAGAGGGTATCTCGGACCGTAAGACATCATCACTGAAGCTGTTACGGACACTGTCAGAGTCTCGCTGTGAAGACCGCGATCGTGAAGACCGTCGGCGTTGCATGTGTCCATGTATCATATGCAGCGACGAGTAAGACGAAGGAACCGATTCAGGAGCCGGTCCAGAGAACATCTCATCCGAGGCTTGCTCGGCATATTGAGAGTCGTCGACCTCCTCGGTCGGCTTGGGCCGATGGACTCGGCTGAACCGAGCTACTCTTTCGTCCGACATCCTGGTTGTAGCTAGTATGTAGGTCAGTCGATTCGAGCCAAATAAGTGGAAACAGCACTGATTTTCTCGGGGATCATTCCTTTGGAAGCTCCAAAAAGTAGTTCACCGGTACACCAACCAAGATCGAACTGCCAGCTCTGGAATCAAGAGGATCAGGGGTTGTTGGAAGTGACTTTTCCTTGCTCGCACGCTGAAATAAGCGTGGGATACAGCGTCAAGCAATGCGCAGAAGCGACTGACAGATTGGATATTAAGCAAACAAGCACAGCAGTCGATTCAACAGCACGAACCTGTGTTCGATACTGAGACTTCCTCGTCAGATCTAGTACTGTTCAAAAATTTGGCCAGCCATGATAACAAAGAGGGCTAGGGCGCGCTTCGATGCACGAGCCGATAGGTGGATAAAGCCGATGAGCTGAGAGAGAGTGGGATCCACTCAGGTGTGCATATAAGAAGGATGTCTAGACTGGGATGAGTGGTATGATGGTCTCAGAAATGTTGATCTCGATTGTAGAAGCGTACCGCTCATAGGAGTGATCTGTACTATGCTAACGAGTATTCTGTGCACATTTGCTCCAACTCTATTAGGAATGTCCATACAAAAGAGGTTAAGCGACTGGTTACAAATGTGCCAGGACCTGGATGCGCTAAAGATAATATTACCCCTACTGGAGTGAGTAGAATACATGTAATCTGGCGCGAGGATGTTGGAACGGGCAGGGTCTTATCAGAAACCCGTACCACTATCATCGGAGCTAGGCACTCAGTGGGTACCAATAAATCAACTAATATATGAGATATGGCAGTAGTTATAGTATGAAGGCGTTGTGACTGTGATAACTAAGTTAAATACCGAGGGACACCCTGCTACGTATAAATCAACGCTTCTACACAGGGATTATACGGTACCAGCACAATGGGTGCACATCTACCGGCATTTGCTTGTTCTGTTTGATAAAGTGATTACCGCTAACTCTCACTCAGATATATCAACAGTCAAGCTAAATGGAGACCATGTCAATAATATCTCATAAATGGACTTACTCTCTCGGTTCCTAGCTCGGCCCCGGTCTCGGCCTCCTTGTACGGTCCGATTGTGGGGTATTGGCAGGGTAATCTGCATGCCGGCCATGTGCGCTCGCGTGCATTGCTAGTAAGGTACCGTCTACTGCTCATTCAAACGCTCACTGCTACTGTCTACCTTCTCTTGTGGTATAACAGAACCTCTAGTATTTGTCTCAGGTTGTGTCTCAGCCAATTCTACAACTCTCGCTTTTATAAACCCTCTACACAGCCCTTTATACCTGGTTCGCATCACTTGACTCAATGTCGCTTGGTACAATGTCACTTGAGGACTTGTTCGACGGGATAGACAGCTCTTTGAAGGTCGACAAGCTCGGTGGTGATTCGGAAAATACCATCTTTGAGGTCTCGCGACATGTACGCAAGCTTTCTGAACACAAGGCTTCGCTCGGTAAGCCCATCCGCATGGCTCGATACAAGGCGATTGTGAGACATGCTCCAGCTTGGCTGGCACCACGAACGGGCTTTGGGAACTTTGACATCGACCGGCGCGGAGTGCTGCTTGTTATTGAACGCTCTGATGGCTCACACGTCGCAATCCTGCCGTCTTCAGGAACTGCCGACCACTGTACTACCTACGTCGAATCATCGCATGGTGCCGTCAGATTGAGGGGCCTGAATGACTCGAAAACTCATCAAGACAAGGCCCTGCGGGTTCTTGTTGGACATGGCCCTGATGTAAAGGCTCTTGTCAAGTCCTTGTTTGCTGTTCTTCTCAACAGGACCGAGGATGCTACTCCTTCTCTGTTGTCAAACTGGACTCCCGAATGGTACGACGGACTGATTTACTGCACTTGGAACGGACTTGGTGGTGTTCTGACCCACAACGGTATCATAAATGCTCTTGAGGAACTACAGAGATCGGGAATATTGATCTCGGGAATCATTGTCGATGATGGCTGGCAGACAACGAACTCGCAGAGACATCTGCTCGAATTCGAAGCCGACAAACAAAGGTTCCCGGCTGGTCTCAAGGGATTCGTGTCCGACATCCGCGAGAAATTCCCCTATATCCAGGATATCGGTGTGTGGTCGACGTTGACCGGATACTGGAACGGATTTGAGCCCGGTTCTAAGCTTGACCACGCCTACAAAACTGTGGACTGTGACATGACTCCAGGTCATATTCGCGTTCGAATTGTAGATGCGCCCGATGTCCCGAAATTCTATGACGATTACTTCAAGTTTCTCTCAGACTCTGGAATCAATTGCGCCAAAATCGATTACCAGGCAAGCATTGATGAGTTGACAGATCCTCTGCCTCGAGGCAAGCTGTGGAAGGTTTACCAGGACTGCCTATTTGAAGCATCCCACAAGTACTTTGGTGGTAAAGTAATCTACTGCATGGCCATGGTTCCCAACATTATGCTCTACTCCCTGGGTGGTGGCCTGGATCACAAGAGCAGGGGATCGGTCCCAGTGTTTCGAAACTCCGACGACTTCTTCCCCAATGTCTTGTCGAGTCACTTCTGGCATGTTTACACGAACCTTTATACAACACTGTACACTTCGAACCTGCTGGCACTCCCCGATTTTGATATGTTTCAGACAAAGCTCCAGTCTGGCTGGGATCCTTTAACTAAGAAGGTAACAAGCCTTCACGCTGCCGCCAGATGCATCTCGGGTGGTCCCATCTATTTCACCGACACTCCTCGTGTTCATGACATTGACCTGCTCAAATCATTTTCAGCTCCTGGAAAGTCAAACCGCTTTGTGGTTCTCAGACCGGAGTCCATTGCTACTACCATCGACCCGTACAAGCCATACGAGAGTCGATCTATCCACTGGGCTACGAATTCGGTTACTGCCGCCACGTCTGAGTCTACATCCACCACTTATCTTTACGGTGCATTCAACTTGAGTTCAGAGAAACTGGAAGAGTCCATTAGCTTCAGCGAGCTACGCGAGTCCATTGGAATCGATTCCGAGCTGAGCCTTGTATTCAAGGAGTACGGAAAGGACGAAATTCACACTTCCGTTGCTGGCTTACCCATCGTCCTTGACGCTGGTGAATGGTCGATTTTTACAGCTGCTCCGCTGATTTCTGTGTTTGAGTCCGAGTCATTAGCATTATTTGGTCTCTTGGACAATATCTGTGGTGTTGCAGCTATCCACGCGTACGACATCAAGCACGGGGACAAGGCGATTACGCTGCTAGCCAACCTGAAAGCATACGGCATTTTTGGTTTCTATGCCTCCTTTGCGGTGGGTGAAGTGACTGCTTCTGTCGATGGCCAACACCTTGACGGCTCACGAGTCACCCAGGAGGCTGGCCTCGTCTCAGTTAATATCACCGAGACTGCACTGGTCGCTGCACCGGCTGTTCTCGAGGCTGCACACCTTACGATTCGTCTTGAGCTCACCATCGCGGCTAAGTAGCGGCAAGAGAGTTACTACAGATGTACGTATTCGTACCCCTTCAGACCTGTGTACACTTAGAATTAGACTATAGTATTCATACAAACATCGACTTGACTCAAACAAGTCGCTTCTTTAAAGTTGCGCCATGAGCTCCTGAATAAAAGGGTCTGCCTGAACCTTCTCTTTGAACTCTCCAGACACCAAGCTTTGCAACTTCTCAAGAGCTCCCTCCGGACCATCATCAACGCTCTGCACCGACTGCTGCCACTTTGCCAAGATCTCACGAAGTAGCTCGTTTCCTCGGTTCACTTCATCTTTTGAAACTTTCTTGGCCACCTTTGAGATTGCTTCAGCACTGTCGTCTCCCTCATAGTCCTCAAGCTCACGAGCTTTTCGCTTAGCCATATTGACGACCTTTGGCGGGAACTTGACAACCTCAGCGACGTGGATACCGAACGACTGATCGCTGATTCCTTTTTCAACCCGATACAGGAGAGTAATCTCGTTATCAGGATTTGCGGACTCGCCAGCTTCCTCAGACACATGTGCCACAACGTGCAGGTTGCACACTCCAGGGTGGTTGTCTGCAAGGGCAGTAAGCTCGTGGAAATGTGTCGCAAACATCGCAAAGCAGCTGATATTCTTGACAATGTACTCCGAAATAGCCCATGCTAGACCAAAACCGTCATATGTGCTGGTTCCTCGTCCCAGCTCATCAATGACAATAAGACTTTCACGCGTTGCACTCTTTAGAATCGTAGCTGTCTCAAGCATCTCAGCCATAAACGTCGAAAGGCCCTTGAGCTGAGAATCGCCAGCACCAATTCGAGCCAAGATACTATCAAAGATAGGCAGCTCAGCCTCTGTGCAAGGCACAAAACAGCCGACTTGCGCCATAAGGGCAATGACACCAATCTGTCGAATATAGGTCGACTTTCCTCCCATGTTGGGGCCAGTAATAATAAGGAATTCAGACTCGCCGCGGACCAATTCAACGTCATTAGGAATAAACGTGACATCATCCTGGGCCTCTAGACAAGGGTGACGAGCTTCTTTCAAAATAGCATTTCCATGGTGGCGTTCATGCATCTTAGGCTTGACGTATGGTGACGGGGCATATGCGGATACATGAGCAAATGAAACCATAACGTCAATATGAGCCAGGACGACTGAGAGCTTCTCCAGGAGAGGGCTGTAGGTAGCAGCAATCTCGACAACTTCGCGAACTAGCGATGCCTGGGTTTTGCGGTATTCGGTGTCAAGCTCATCATATTCTGTGTTGAGCTCCTTGAGCTTTCGAGAAACAAAATAGATTCCAGCCTTCTGGGTCGAAAGCTCAATGTATCCGGAGTGGTTGCGAAGGCATGCAGCCTCCGTGCGCGTCAAGCGCATGCACCAGCCGTAGACATGGTGATGTTCCAGCTTGAGCTTCTTCTCAGGTTCCATGCCTAAGTCATCTCCAGAGTTCAAATGCTCCTGATTGATCTCGGATCGCAGCTCGTCGAGTCGAGTACGGATCTGCTTCAGACGGTCGTCGAAGTCAGGCTTGATGATAAATTCGTGGTTTTCGAGGGCAGCCAGGTCAACTGTTGTCTCGACGAGTTCCTGGAGCTTGACGAGACCCGTCATATGCTCCTTAATAGGACTTGTATACTGCTGGGCAATAACAGCAGCAAATTCGGGCTGAAGGGATGCGTCTTCAAACAAAGTGATGAAGTCGGGGAGGCGGATAATCAGCTGGTAGGCACGAACCACATCTTCAAGGTTAGCGTTACCTTTCTGGAACTTGCGCACAAGCTTTCCAAGATCAGGTACGACAAGTAAATGATCCTCTTGAAGTGTTTGGCGGAGTACAGCGTCCTCGACGAGCGATTCCACAAGTAGATGTCTCTCTCTAATCTTCTCCACGTCCATGAGAGGCTGTTTCAGCCACTGAGCCAGCAGTCGCGAGCCAGCCAAAGTCTTGCAGCGGTTGAGTAGGCCAAACACACTCATCGTTTTGCTTCCGTCCCGAGGACCTGGCATAAGGTTGAGAGCCCGAAGAGCCGAGGTGTCGAGTCTCATGTACTGATGAAGATCGTGACTGTGAATGCGGAACTTGCCGTAGTTCGTCGGGTCTTGTGTTAAGCCGAGGTATTTGATAAGGGCGGCAGCTGAGGCCATAGCCTGAGTCTGTGAGAGGAACGGAGTTAGCGAAAGTCGAGCAGTGGCTTCAGAGGACTCCACTGAGCCGTCCTCGGCGCCAGTGTTAATGAGTCGCAGCAGATCCTGGTCGACATCACTGTTGTTGAACTCGTTGTTTTTGCGAACAGTAACAAGGGCACCGCACCGGTCGATGAGGTCTTTAATCTTGGTGAGGTCTGCTGATTCGTCGCTTGAGACAACGCACTCTTTGGCGCCCAGCTGGATCACCAGAGACTCCAGGTTCGAGAAGAGTTCGTTATCTGCGAACTGAGCGGTACCGATTTCACGCGCAGCGGCGTCAATGAAGCAGACGCCGACGGTACGCTCACCGCCTTTTGCGGCTACTTTGAGTCCTACAACGACGGCCTTTTGATCGATGCCAGCACCAATCAAATCTTCGACAGCCTGAAGGTTGCCCGGTGAGGCCTGAGTTAGATGTGTTGAGTACCAAGAGACGAATTCTTACGTGTTTGGTGACCTTCCAGACATTGCGGCCCTGGGACGAGTAGATCTCTACCTTGAGGGCTTTGGACAAAAGGGCGTCGCGCAGGAAGTTGACAAACACCACATGCGACAGAGTGCACGAAGCAAGGCCCTTTGGCGCGTCTCCACCCAGGTACTTGACTACTGAGGTGGTGCGGTACACTGACTGCGCAATGTACAGAGCGTCCTCACCGTGAGCAGTGTAGTAATCGGCACGCTCAAAGATGCGGATCGTGGCTGCTTCCTTTGCAGGCAAGCCGCGGAAGAAGCTCACGAAGCCAACCTCGTCGGATCTGTCCGAGAACTTGAGCTCTGGGCGGCTCGATGACATGACTTAGAGGCGAATAGGTAAGCTGCAGTGGACAGTGGGAACCAATTTCAAGCGAACACAACTGACAAAGAGCGTATACGAGTTAAACGCGCAGTTTGATTTCACTGTCAAGTAACAAACTACCTTGGTGTGCAATGGTCAGTTTATAGCAATTTAAGAATTCAAATTCAGAATTCCAAATCGCGTGGAACTCGTGCCGCACGCGCGCTCTAATCACGCGTCGTGCATGCATGCATTTGTTAGGAACTGCCCTGATCCGGCGTCACGAGGGCTGTTAATTTGTCTTAGTTTTCAATATCAACATTCAATATACTCAGAGTGGGTCCAGTTATATGAGTGAATGAACCAGGGCCTGAGGAATTGTAACTACAGCTTCGTGTACATCTTTGAGCTTTGCCGACTGCCATAATGGCATCTCGAGATCTGGTGCTGGATGGCCTCAATACTGCCCAGCATGAAGCTGTGACGGCTCCACTTTGCGGGCAGCTGCAGATTCTGGCAGGACCCGGAACTGGCAAGACGAAGACGCTGACAGCTCGTGTAGCAAACCTCATGCGCCAGGTACCACCGGATTCGATTGTGGTGATGACGTTCACGAACCACGCTGCCAGCGAGATGAAGCTCCGTATAGCGGCGATGGTCGACGAAGCACTGGCGAGGCGTCTTCAGATTGGCACATTTCACTCGGTGGCTTACAGGTATCTCGTCAAGTACGGGACTCGAATCGGACTCAAGGACAAGCTGAAAGTAGCCGATACGACGGATCAAACGACCATTTTACGGGATCTGGTGGCGTCAGGACGATTCGAAGCACACATGGCTAGTGCCGGCTACTCACGGGACTCGGGGACATTCAAACACCCAAAAAATGGCGAGTTCAGCACAAAACCAGGCTCCATCATTCACGCCCTCTCTCAGCTAAAGTCGAGAGGATTCACACTCGACAAGTTTCTCACTACGGCGCCTTCAGCTCTCCCCACGTCGACTGTGCCTACAGACGCACTTCGCGTCATCTATCCTTTGTATCAAGCCGAGCTCGAGCATGATGGGCTTCTCGACTTTGACGATATCCTCTTGCGGTGCAGGCAACTACTGCAGGAGCATCCTGATCTCGTCAAGAACGTCAATGCTGTTCTGGTAGACGAGTTCCAGGATAGTAATGGCCTCCAGCTTGAGCTGACGACCCTGTTCGCTCAAGCAACAAACAACATTACAGTGGTGGGTGATCCTGATCAGAGCATTTACGCATTTCGCAACGCGCAGCCAGAAAATATCACTACTCTGGCCACTACTTTTCCCGGCTGCAAAGCCGTCTATCTGGAAGAGAACTACCGCTCAAGCCAGCAAATCCTTGATATGGCTATCGAGCTCATTCGTCAGGATTCCAATAGAATCCACTCGGATCGAAGTTTACGGGGGCAGCTGATGCTCTCGACGAAACCCTCGGTTGTTGAATTCAAAACTGAAGACGATGAAGCACGTTCCATTTGTAATTATATCAAGGCCCTGGTTTCAAACAGCATCTTTGAGCATAAAGATGTGGCTATCCTCGCTCGGACGGCCTACGCATCTAAGAAGTGCGAGCTCCATCTGGCCAGTCTCAAAATTCCCTATCGTGTCCTCGGAGGTAACAAGTTCTGGGACCAAGCTGAGATCCGCCTCGTACTGGACTATCTACGCGTTGTTGTGTCCGACTCTGACCGGTCAGCCATTCTTCGAACGATTAACGTCCCCAAAAGAGGTTTTGGCGGCGTAACTTTGCAGAAGATACTCGCTCGCTCTGACCAATACCCCTCGATATTTGAGCAGCTAAGGATCATGGGAGATTCTCCCGAGTCCGACGTGCAACTTAGATCTGATACCCGCACGAAACTCGCAACTTACATATCCCTGATTGACGAACTTCGCGGCTTAGTGTCAGAGGAAGATGCCAGCAGGCCTGGAACCTTCGTCGTCGAGGCAATTGGTCGCATTCTTGATGCGACTGATATTATTCGGGCCCTGAGCGATGGCAGTACTATGTCGCAGGAGAGACGCGAGGAAAACATTGAGCTGCTCAAGGACCATGTTTTGTCATACTTTGCCAAAGCTCAGGAAGAGGGGCTTGAAGAAGAAGACTCAGATCGATCCGGACTCTCGTTGTTGGATCAACTTCTTGGATCTATGGCCCTTGGCGTCGAGGAAGACGGCGCTGACGAAAACGGAACCAACAAACTCACAATCTCAACAATACACTCTGCCAAGGGCCTCGAGTGGCCAGTCGTGTTTGCCATCAACTGTGTAGACGAAAACTACTACCGTTGCGAGACAGATGTTGAGTTTTCCGAGGAACGTCGGCTGCTGTTTGTTGCCATGACTCGAGCAAAGGTGCTTCTGTGCGCCTCACACAGCCAGCAGGTGTTCCGAGCCGGTATCACTTCACCCACTCATCTGTCGCGGTTTCTTGCGGACTCTAAAATGAAGCGTCTTTACGACCTTGGGACCCACATCGGCTCGTTCAGCTGGGCTGACTTGTGTGAAACAATGAAGTTTCTTGGACGGGAACTACCGGCCCGGGTGTCATATACTGCCATGTCTACCGAGACGAAACTTGTCTACGGCGGATTCTCATCTGGTGCGATGTTGTCAAAGGAGAAGAGTTGGCCGAATTCTCAGAGAATGAACTCTACAAGCTGGAAGCCACGAGTATCACATTCGAGCACTCGTCCACTGCAGGATGAAAACGAAGACCTCTCCGTTAAGCGAGCAGCCCCTTCAAAAGCACCAGTCTATGTACCGCAAGTGACAGGCACTAAAAAGCGACTGGGTATCAGACGAAGAGTTATATAGCGCGTGCACTTGAATTTGCATTATTGCATGGATTATATTCATTTATAGGCGGCTCCATGCTTATTTGTTGTCAACATTAAGAGCATCCACCACTGGTTTACTTACCTTTGAAAACAGGCTTGCGCTTGGCGGCAAAAGCGTCGAGAGCCTCAAACTTGTCCTCCGAGTTGATGACTGTGCTGTAGGCGAGCTTCTCCCAGTCAGGAGAGGCACCGCGAACTGCTTTCTTCGCAGCTCGGAAGGCTAGTGGACCACCATTACAGATGGACTTAGCCAGCGTCAGAGCCTCATCTACTACTGAACCGCTAGGATCAGAGACAATGCGATTGGCAAGGCCTAGTTGAAGGGCTTCAGAGGGTGAAACTCGACGTCCAGTCAGCACGAGATCGAGAGCTCGCGAATAGCCAATGAGCCGAGGTAGGCGGTGAGTGCCACCGGCTCCAGGAACAATAGCCAAATGAGTTTCTGGAAGCCCGACTTTCGCGCTAGCTCCAAATACGCGAAAATCTGTTGAAAGCGCGATCTCGAGGCCTCCACCGAGAGCAATGCCGTCGACAGCCGAGATGGTTGGGATTTCAAGCTTCTCGATCAGCGTCAGAATCGTGTTGAGTTTGTGCAAAAATGCGGAAGTGTCGTGAGGAGTAAACGTTCGTCGTTCTTTCAGATCAGCTCCGGCACAGAAGATATCACTACTCGTCGAAGCGAGGATGAATGCGTCCACGCTCTTGCCAGATGCGATCTCTGGGTCGCCAGTCGCGAGAGACGTTATGAACTTGTACAAGTCGTCTACAAGCTGTCGTGAGAGCGCGTTTTTGGCTTTTGGTCGGTTGAGAGATGCAATTGCGACACATCCTGACTCTGAGGTCGGTTCGAAGGAGATTCTTAACTCGGGTTCCGAACTGTACGCTCTACGAGCCGAGGCACGAGCCAATGGAGCCAATGGCACACGCAGCAGTGGCTTGAACATCGAGGCTCACACGGGGAAGTTAGATGTAAAAAAGTGTGAATGAAAGAGAAAGAACGGTCGAATGCCTAAAGTATGAAATACAAATGGTACCCCGCATCCTCGGCACATCGCCGGCCAAGGATTACCCGGTAGATGTGGGGTCACAGCAACGAGATGGCTTTGACATGAATTGACATAATGAGTGAAGTGTAACGATTAATTGGCTGTACTAACAATCACAATTCGTTGTTTTGGGTAATCGAGTGATGGTAGCGGCTACCTTCTTAGCTGTGAGGCCAGGTTAGTAGTGGATTTGTTTGCTTGAGCTCTACTCATACATCATGTTTCGCCAAAGAGGGTGTGTAAATTGGCCAATGATAAGTAGTACCACTAGCTAATTGCTTGATTACATCTATACGCACAAATATGATTCTGTAAATCACCTCTTCGAACTCATTGCGTGAAGCTGAGCTGGTGATATTAATCACGTGATCAGCTGCTCCAGCCGCGTCACTTCCGAATGGGTTTATCCGAAGAGTGCATTGGGCAAGCTGATTGGCTGGATAAATGCTCAACTGGAGGGCGTGTCCGCTGAAACCAACAACCATTGGCTGGCTCTGTAACAAGAAGTTAAGGCCCTTTTATGCCACATCATTCCTAGCGTGATCGTGGCCTGTTTTTATGGCGTGACAGCGCTATCTTCACTACTGGCACGTTGGCGGGCATGGGTTGTTGGGGCACGGGTTGTTGGGGCAGCCGTGCCCTGGCGTGATAGAACCTGTATATAGTCATCTTTTCTTGTCATCTTTTTCCTTGTATTTTCCAACGTTTTGCGCTCAATTGACTCAACGTAACTTCTCAAGTCTAGCAATCATGTCCCCTCATAAGCTCATCCTTGTCCGCCACGGCCAGTCTGACTGGAACGAGAAGAACCTCTTCACCGGCTGGGTCGATGTTAAGCTGTCTGATGTTGGCCGCAAGGAGGCCAAGCGTGCTGGTGAGCTCATCAAGGAGGCCGGCCTGAAGCCCGACATTGTCTACACCTCGCGCCTGTCCCGTGCTATCCAGACTGCCAACATTGCCCTCGAGGAGGCCGACCGTCTCTTCCTCGACACCAAGCGCAGCTGGCGCCTCAACGAGCGCCATTACGGTGCTCTGCAGGGAAAGGACAAGGCCCAGACTCTGGCTGAGTACGGAAAGGACCAGTTCATGACGTGGCGCCGTTCGTTTGATGTTCCTCCTCCCAACATCAAGGAGGACGACAAGTTCTCGCAGTACGCTGACGAGCGCTACCACGACATCCCTGCCAGCGAGCGCCCTCTGACGGAGTCGCTCAAGCTGGTCATTGACC
The DNA here is from genome assembly GCA_030570555.1 of Sugiyamaella valdiviana. Lineage (NCBI taxonomy): Eukaryota > Fungi > Ascomycota > Dipodascomycetes > Dipodascales > Trichomonascaceae > Sugiyamaella > Sugiyamaella valdiviana. Next base: position 123,555 of record JAJLWF010000003.1, read on the forward strand.
GTCTGCTCCCTTACTGGTCGTCGGATATCTCCAAGGACCTGCTGGCCGGCAAGACCGTCATCATCTTTGCTCACGGTAACTCGCTGCGCGCCCTTGTCAAGCACCTTGACGGCGTCTCGGACGCTGACATTGCTGGTCTCAACATCCCCACTGGTATTCCTCTTGTCTACGAGCTTGATGAGCACCTCAAGCCCACCAAGAAGGCCGAGTACCTTGACCCCGAGGCTGCTGAGGCCGGTGCCGCTGCCGTCGCTGCCCAGGGCTCCAAGTAAGCTCTCAACGGGCATTGAGAGATTGATATCTATATCTCGATAGTAATTCCTAGGTTATAGCTAGTTTCTGTGTACACGCTCATTCTAGTATACAATAATGGGAACTTTGCCTTAAACGCTGAACTGATCCTCCTTCTATCCTGTGCTGTAGTCGGTATAGCTGGTTCATAAAGCACCTTCACCTGACAAAATTCATAGTATATCCGTCTATAATCCACGGGATTCTTCTACCTGTATAATAACCGAAATCAAATAGCCAACTCCAAGGAAATCATAGTCCTAGCGCTCTAGAACCTTTGTGTGGCCTGCCTCCTTCTCCGCATACTCATCACCCGAATCTAAACTCGTAGGGACCTCCTCGCCATCAATTGGAATAATTCCACCGTTCAAAAACAACTTTCCAGTGTCATCGTCATCTGAAGTAATGGGTATCGGTGAAATGAGATACAATCCATAGTAGATGAGCGCAGCAAACACTATGACAAGCAGCCAGTTAAGACTGTACAAGTTGAGCGCCCCGCGGTTTTTGACATTAACGCCCATAGCATGCAGAAGACCAGGGAAGAACGGAGCAATGGCAATGAAGAAAGCCAGAATGGCGCGCCAGTTGACTCCCTTGTAGTACCAGTAGATTCCATGCGGTTTGTAGAGGTGGTACAGGTGGAATCCGTAACCACGGCGAATAAGGAAGTGGTCCGTAAATATAATACCAGTCAGAGCTCCAAGGAACAAGGTGTAACCACTAAGGAAGCCGAGGAAGGTTGTTGCCTCTGCCAGGATCTTCCATGGGCAAATAATGAAGCCAAGGATTGCACAGATGTATTGGCCTCGGCGGATGTTGATGTACTTTGGGAACATTCCCATCAGATCGTTGGCAAAAGGAATGGTATTTCCCGTCAGATTCGTCATGATGTTGATGAACACAAAGGCAGCGGCAGCAAAAAACTTTCCAGCACGGTTCTCAAACTGGATGATGACAAGCAACGGGTTCCACTGCATCGTTCCGAACACGACAGTAGAGGAGACAGCCATGACAGCGCCCAGGAGCTCAGTGAGCGTTGTTACAATGGGAATAGCCACGAGTCCTGGAATCGTGGCGGACTTCGGGCTTCGGCAGTGACGTGATATGTCCATGATGTTGACTGAGAGCGTAGCGATACCAGAGATGGCACCGTTAATACAGTACGCAAATAGGTAGCCAGAGGTATACCCGTCTTGAGGTTTGGAAGGGGCAGTCCATGCTGCTGACCATCCTTTAGACGCTGTCAGAGCCCAGGTCATCAAGGCTGTCCACAGCAGAGGGATAATTGCCGTCTTCGCCATGTAAAGGTAGTGCAGCTTTGGAATGGGGATGTAGAAGAACGGGAGGGAGGCGAGCCAGAAAATGACGAAACCAATCAATCCCTGAGCACTAATGTTGGCTGATGCCGGAAATGCGTCCGTATGCCAGTTCTTGAAGCTTGGCCAAATCGCCTCAATCATAGCCTGCACCGCAGTTCCTGCCAATGAGCACTGAATTCCGTAGTAGATGACACAGGGAACACATCTCACGACCATGGCCTGTGTTAGATGTATATAATAGTAGCGGATAGACTCACCCAATAGGCGCCGCGAAGGCCAAAGGAGCCACGAGCCGTAACTGGAAAATTGATTCCGTAATTTGCTCCAAGGTAGCCCGAGATCGCGCACGGAACAGACACCATGCAGTTACCGACGAAGCATGCAAGAACGGCCATGCCAGGATTCAATCCTAGAGAAACAGCCGCTGACGAGGTGGACAGCTGGCTGGCGTTGAAGAGCTCGGCGCACCAGAACGACATGAAGCTGAGTGCTGAGTAGGCTCGTGTAGCCTTTGGAACAGGATCAAGCTCTTCACTGCTGAACCGAGGGTCCTCGTTAGCAAACCCGCCCTCGGGCATTTCGAGCACGACATGTCGTTCGTACAGCTCCTTGAGTCTTCCCATGGATGCGGAGAGGTATTGCGTGTGATTTGTACTATGCGAGTCTGTATACTGTGATTTCACCTGAGACTGTGATTTCACCTGAGAGTACGATTCCACTGTAGTGCGTCACCAGTAAATTTTCCAGTTCGGTTGACTGCAAACTGAGTATTTAGATGTGTAAATGCCAGTTGGTTTGCCAACTTCGTTGACTGCCTCTTCGCCTCTTTTAACGGGAACTCGACGCATCGCAGCCACCCGACAAGCCACCACACAGGCTACATGCCCGAGGCGGTGCTCCCGTGTTCAGGGAGCGACATCCGTGCTGTCGGCCAATCACCGGAGCTTGATAAGACGACCCCTGCCAGAGCCTCGCGGATCATAGGTGTCAGAACCGTTTTGGGCAATGGATGCGATGCGCCCTTGCTTTTTGCAGCCAGATAACGCACTCCCGGCATATCGGGATATCCACTCTTTACGCACCCACCGCGCATTACACGCTATCCTGGCGTATAACCCGTCACTGCCCCTGCCTATCTGTCGTCCCGTTAGCCGGATCGCCGACTACGCTAGCGATAACGGCAAAGCGCAGTGCGTCAAGTGAGGCTAGTCTGATACTCGGAAGTCGGTCTCCGGCTTGGTAGGCCATCGCAGCCAATCACTTGTAAACGCAATCTCGCAAGAACGCGATCTGGCAAGCAAACGAAGCAGCCTATCGGAACCGCCTGCTGAATCTGGATCTCTTCTGCGCCTGAAGTCAATTGTGAAAATCAATTGTGAGTCAAAACTGCAACTTTATCTCTAAGGTTTGCATCGGCATCCGCTAATCTGGGCAGACCCGAAGGTTACACTCGGAGTACCGATCAGTAGATTCTACAATTGAGTGCTGAGTAAAGTGCTGAGGAGTTCATAGTGAGGAGTTGGTACTGAGACGAATCTCGTACCGGGTGTACTACGTAATACAGTGCTACGGAGGTCTGCCTTGGGAAGACAGTACCGAACATACAGATTGACTGCTGGTGTTAATTTGGTGTTTCTCTCTGTAGTCCGCCGCAATGCACCTTCGTATCGATGCTCGGCGGCTTCTTGAGTCTATTCACAGCACTGCCAAGATTGGCGCCAAGGGAGTATGGGGCCCGCATCCTACGCAGACTGGAGTTTGTCGTCTAGCATTATCTGATCTGGATGCGCAAGTGCGACAGTGGTTTCAAGTCGAAGCGGAGAAGACGGGATGTAAGGTGAAGGTCGACGCGATCGGCAATATGTTTGCAGAGTACCCGGGCGTGTCGTCGCTTCCGCCGATAGCAATAGGCTCGCATCTTGACACACAACCAACTGGTGGCCGCTACGACGGTGTACTGGGAGTTCTGGCTGGTCTCGAGATTCTGCGCACTTTCAAGGATGCTGGTTTCACACCCAAGAACCCCATTTCAGTTGTAAACTGGACTAATGAAGAGGGCGCCAGGTTTCCCATGAGCATGATGGCCTCTGCAGTATGGGCTCACCAAGTACCGCTTACTGATGCGTACAAAGTACGATCCGTTACAGACGAGGGTGACGTCACGGTGGAGAGCGAGCTCAAGCGAATTGGCTACCTCGGTGCTGTCCCGGCGAGCTACAAGGCGAATCCTCTCAGTGCGCATTTTGAGCTGCACATTGAGCAGGGCCCTATTCTCGAAGCTCAGAACAAGCGAATCGGTATTCTCACCGGCGTCCAGGCTTACACGTGGTACCGGGTCAACATTCACGGCAGAGCACAGCATACGGGCACTACGCCGCTCAGTGCCCGTAAGGACGCGATGTTGGCGGCAAGTCGAATGATTGTAGAAGCCAACGCTGTGGCCGAGAAGCTCGGAGGGCTCGCCAGTGTTGGAATTCTCACAACCCAGCCCGGAGCAGTCAACGTCATTCCTGAGCACGTTAGTTTCACTCTTGACTTTCGACATAAGCTCGATTCTGGACTCTCCGACATGGATACAGCGATCAGAGAACAATTCTCTGCCATTGCTGCTGCAGGAAACAGGACCGCTTCCAGTGAACCTCTTGACGTCGAATTTGAAACGCTCTACCAATCCCCGGCAGTCTATTTTCATTCAGATTGCATCGACTGCGTGCGGAACGCTGCTAGTGACGTCGTGGGCTCTGATTCTACGATCAACGTTGTCTCTGGAGCAGGCCACGACTCTTGCAACGCCTCGAAACACGTTCCAACTTCTATGATCTTTGTGCCGAGCAAGGGTGGAGTCAGCCACAACCCGGCAGAGTACACGGCCCCAGACGAGATTGCAGACGGTGCCCAGGTGCTCTTAGAGGCAGTTCTACATTACGACGAGCTCCTTGCTAGTAAATGAGTACATTGTCCAGCTAAGTACTATGGCGTCGTGGTGTGTAAGCTATGGTTACCCTGTTCTGAACGCCTGCTTTCATTTGCTTTCATTAGCATCCATACTTAAAAGGAGATGGTGCTATACTACAGGGTAATGATGGAGTGCAACCATGCAGTCAATCCAGGAGTACCAGCCAAAACTCCAAGATAACCACACCAATCTAATATATTTATAGTTTCCCTACTTCCAGCATCACCTTGGTTGATTCTATCAGGTCCCATATATGTAGTAAGCAATCTTGAAGCAGGGTGAAGTGCCGCCTAGTCGTCACACCCGAAGATCAAATCCTCAGACATCTACGTATCAATTTGACTAGTACTCTTTTAGAGAACAGATGTATTGACCTGTTGGTCTGGTACACTATGTTAGCGGAGATTTAACTACTGTATGCTCGCTTGTTGTTACATTCGCGACGCGTCATGGATTGGTCAATCTCAGTGAAATAGGCCGCTAGCACGATTCACGTCATCCAAGGGCGTTTGGTGTAGTTGGTTATCACGTTCGCTTAGCATGCGAAAGGGCTCCGGTTCGATTCCGGAATCGTCCATTTTTTTGCCGGTTTTTCCTCATTTTGGGCTTGCATGGGCAGAGTCAGTGTTCCCCTCACTGCTCCGCAAATGCCAGCAAAGCGCGTCTGGTGCGGCTCTTCGTCGCGCCTGTACTGCTCGCAAATTTGCTAACAGAATAACCGCTAGGATTCGCAGAAATATTATGCTGTTAAGCAACTAGAAATCTGCTAATCCGCGTCTCAAACTTCAATGTTTAGTGCTTAGGTTTTTCGAATTCACTGTCTTGTAACTTGAGCCAACAATCGTGTATAAGACACAATCACGACCAGGCCGGTCTTCTCCCACGTTCTACTTTATCTAGAAGACAACAATGGCGAGTCCATTTGGTCAGAACCCCGGATCCTGTAAGTACATTCGCGCTGAGTGGGCGACAAATCATGGATGGCGAACCTCAACAGGAAGATGGCAATGGTATGATTGCGGCCAGTACTGACTGCACTCAAACCGATCATTTGCGTCAATCCGCTCGTCTCGTCATAGAAGCTCTTTGAATGTGAATGGCGTCGTTCATCAGGCTCCTATAGCCGATTTCTGCATTTTCGTCGTCTTCATGCCAATTCATCGTCACTCGAGTGCCATCGCCTTTTCCGTGTCTCTAACAACAGCAACACCGGCTCCGGCGTTTTCGTTTGGTGGCAACAGCAGCACGACGCCTGCTGGAAATCCGCAAAATAAGCCCCAAGGCCTGTTTGGTGCCTCGGCCACAGGTTCGAACGCGCCCTTGTCATTCGGCTCCGCTGCAACTGGAACTTCAGGTTTTTCATTTGGAGGCAACTCGGCAGCTCAATCGACAGCACCCACGTCCAATGCGCCGTCGGGTCTTTTTGGCGCCTCCTCCGCGGCAGCTCCTTTGTCTGGAGGTCTGTTTGGTGCCAATAACTCATCAAACGCTTCCAACACACCGTCGTTTGGCTCTAATACACAGCCTGCATCGTCAGGAACATCGTTGTTCGGTTCCTCTGCAACGTCTGGCGCCCAGCCCTCGACGCCAAAGCCCTCTACTGGCCTCTTTGGCTCAGCTGCCTCGACAACGCCTGCCTTTGGCTCTACGGCTGGGGCCTTGACTACTGGTGCTGCGACCAACACCACGACGTCGCTGTTTGGCGCACCTGCCACTTCAAATGCCACGTCGCAGCCTCTTTTCGGTGCGACGGCCGCTACCACGAGCTCAGAGCCTTCCAAGCCACTATTTGGCTCGACGGCCCCCGCAACATCTCAACCCGCAAAGCCTCTCTTTGGCGCTACCACAGGTACCTCGTCTGCCGAGCCCGCAAAGTCATTGTTTGGTGCAGCGCCGGCAACGAGCTCTTCTGCACCATCCAAGCCCGTGTTTGGCGCTGCTCCATCCTCTAGCCAGCCTGCGAAGCCTCTATTTGGCGGCTCGGCTAGTACCTCAGAGCCTGCTAAGCCCCTATTTGGTGGCTCCGCAACGAGCGCAGAGCCCGCCAAACCTCAATTTGGCACTGCAGCCGCGACGAGCTCGGCGCCAGCAAAGCCTCTGTTTAGTGCCGCGCCGACAGCGACCTCTTCGGCTCCCAGCGCTGCCGATTCCAGCAAACCACTGTTTGGCGGTTTGTCGGCCGGAAACACAGGAACTGCTGTGTCGGGCACAGAGCCCAAGTCACTGTTTGGAGCTGCGCCTGCTGCTAGTGACGCGAAAAAGCCAGAGGGTGGCCTCTTTGGAGCCGCTAAGACGGATACCACAGCTGACGCCAAGGCAGACAAGGCCGAAAGCAAGTTGCCAGCCTTTTCACTAACACCAGCGGCGGCTTCCACTACTGGTGCAACATCTGGCAGTACCACCGCTGCTAGTGCCGCTGCTAAATCGGCCGTTCCTCCTCTGCAACCGCCCACTGCCATCAAGAACAAGTCATTTGAAGACATTATTGCCAAGTGGACTTCGGCTCTTGCTCAGACAACGGCCGACTTCCAATCACAGGCGCGCGACATTGCCGCGTGGGACCGGGTGCTCGTTGACAACGGAGACAAAATTGCCGAAGTTTACGGCCAGGTCGTGCAGGCCGAGCAGAACCAGACCAAGATCGACCAGGTGCTGCAGTATGTGTCACGGCAGCAGGATGACATTGAGGCTCTACTAGAGGGCTATGAGAAGCATGCCACGGAGTTGCTTGGCGATATGGCCGGTCCAGAGGGTCTTCAGCCCGTGGACCAGGAACGAGAAAAGGTGTACCGGTTTGCCGAGGACCTCAACGACAAGCTCGAGGGTCTTGATGGCCACCTGTCGAGCGTGATTGGCGAGATCAACAAGGTCTCTAAGGATCTGACCCGTGGCAGCAGCGGCTCTGATGATGACGACGACCCCCTCACTCAGATTGTGCGCATTCTCAACACACACCTCAGCAGTCTGCAGTGGATTGACGTGAATGCGTCGGCACTGCAGACTAAGATCCAGCAGATCCACGAGAACCTCGAGTCGAGCCATTCCCGTCTGGGCCATTAATGAGGGACGATCCTATTGTGAAGGGGTCTACTGCTCCCACGTTTATGTCTACGCGACGCTGGAATCCCCTGTCGTCCCCTACGCAGAATGCATTATTGTTTATAGTCAAAAGCTATGCCATTATTTGGCTGTGTCCTCGTAGTTCTAGATGGGTCGAACGAGAGCATGACCCTGTAGCCTTGCCCAAACTTGTACGGCATTTCAGCCGGCTACTACCCTAGTCCTCTGTTATTAACTGAGGGTCAGATATTCTAAACTTTCGCTTTTACAATTTTCGCTTATTTGTAAACGCTCCATTCATCTATAGCTGTCATCTTTGCTCCTCTACTCAGGGGGTAGCCAGGCAAGGGTTTACCAGCCTCATCGGGACCACTCTAGCAGCCGCGCCGTCACCGCGGCAACGCGAGACGCGTCAACAAACATTGAGCAGCCGCACGGCCCCCTATTTTCGCCCTGCCAAATCACAATCTCCATTCCACTGCAACTTTCTCAGCAGAAGATTCTCAGATACCCAGCCATGAGAGAGATTGTAAGTAGAAGCAGCGTGGTTGTAGCCGGAGTTCAAGTGCCGAAACCCACGTGATAACAGCACCTCAACTCCGCCTACAGCTTGTCCCACGATTTTGGCACGATTTTGGCTAACTCAGATCCATCTGTCGGCAGGTCAGTGCGGAAACCAGATCGGAGCTGCGTTCTGGCAGACCATCAGCGGCGAGCACGGCATCGCCAACGACGGCACGTTCCACGGTGAAAGCGACCAGCAGGCCGAGCGTTTGAACGTGTACTACAACGAAGCTGCTACGGGCAAATGGGTGCCGCGAGCGGTTCTCGTCGATCTGGAGCCCGGCACGATGGACGCTGTTCGGTCGGGCCCGTTTGGCGATCTGTTCCGACCCGACAACTTTGTGTTTGGCCAGTCTGGAGCTGGTAATAACTGGGCCAAGGGCCATTACACTGAGGGCGCTGAGCTCGTCGACAACGTGCTCGATATCGTTCGTCGCGAAGCCGAAGGATGCGACTCGCTGCAGGGATTCCAGATCGCCCATTCATTGGGTGGTGGTACTGGTTCTGGTATGGGAACTCTTCTCATCTCTAAGATCCGTGAGGAGTTCCCTGACCGCATGATGGCCACTTTCTCCGTCGTGCCCTCGCCAAAGGTCTCGGACACGGTTGTCGAGCCGTACAATGCGACACTTTCCATCAACGAGCTCGTCAACTATGCTGACGAGACCTTCTGTATTGACAACGAGGCCCTGCACAACATTTGCCAGGATACCCTCAAGCTGCAGCAGCCGTCGCACGGTGACCTCAACCAGCTTATTTCAGCTGTCATGTCCGGAATCACCACCTGTCTGCGATACCCCGGTCAGCTCAACAGCGACCTGCGTAAGCTGGCCGTCAACCTGGTGCCGTTCCCGCGTCTGCACTTCTTCACAGTCGGATTCGCGCCGCTCACCGCCATTGGCTCGCGCTCCTTCAGCTCGCTCACCGTGCCCGAGCTCACACAGCAGATGTTCGACTCTAAGAACATGATGGCCGCCTCGGATCCCAAGCACGGCCGATACCTCACCGTGGCTGCGTTCTTCCGTGGAAAGGTCTCCATCAAGGAGGTCGAGGACCAGATGCGTCTTGTTCACGACCGTAACCCATCATACTTTGTCGAATGGATCCCCAACAACGTCCAGACCGCCATCTGCTCCATTCCACCCAAGGGCCTCAAGATGTCGGCCACCTTTGTGGGTAACTCGACATCCATCCAGGAACTGTTCAAGCGTGTCGGCGACCAGTTCTCTGCCATGTTCCGCCGCAAGGCCTTCCTTCACTGGTACCTCAACGAGGGCATGGACGAGATCGAGTTCACCGAGGCCGAGTCCAACATGGCGGATCTCGTGTCAGAGTACCAGCAGTACCAGGAGGCTGCTCTGCTTGACGAGGAGATCGAGTACGAAGATGAGGGCCCTCTGGATGAGGAGATGATGTAGTGTGATTCCTTTGGTAGCTTAATATTGGTTATGATGTGCACTAGTATGTAACCGCACTTAAGGGTGCTTTCCAAGTGTCGTAGTACGATGGACTGCCTATCGCAAGTCTACCTCATAAGTCATTCATTCATTATATGCATTGTCAGTTCTTTCTCTTGCTTCCCGTCAAATCAGTCCTTTCTCTTGCGCTTCCCGCTTTTCTCGGAGAGCACGCGACACAGATCCACAGGAACTCCTGCAGAGAGCAAATGATGCATCCACACTCGCTGATTGTCGCTGAGAGTGTCGTTGACAGACTTGACCTCGACAAACCTGCATTGGCGCTTCTCCGTCATCCATAAACACAGATCAGGCCCGCCGCTGCAACTTGTTCTATATGACTGCGCGTACAGGCGACATATGGTAACAATTCCCTTGATAGGAATACAATCCGCGAGATCCAAGATGTCTTCTGTGGTGTACTTCCAGTGGATTCCAATGCAGTAGGTGTTTCGAGGAGCCTCTCGAGTCAACACCTCTCTTATAGTCTCCACTACGAACGGGTTTCCGCCCTCCTCGATCTTCTGAAGATGTTCGTCTATGACATCCTTTCGCGCTGTGTAGAACTGCTGGGTCAACAAATCAATAGGACGAGATTGGTACGGATGGTAAAACACTTCCAAGTCTCCCCCAAACAAAATATCCCAAAATAGCAGCGCGTACTTCGTTAGTCTTCACCTATAGCAACAGCTCCATACTCACCAAATGGTTCAATATTGAGCTCTCAGAGTGTACACCGCGCCATCCCTGTGCTCCGTAGAATCGCAGCGCGACTTCTTCCACCGATATGCTCTCGTCCTCTTCGCCCTTCCATCGAGTGCGCAGTCCTGGAGCACTGGCTACTACCGTCTGGTTACCAATGACCTCCACCACAGGAGGTTCGAGCAGTTCCGGTTTCAGATCAAGTAGAATCTCCTCCGGGAACTCGCGCTTTGTACGTAGAAACTCCTTGCGAACCTTGACAATCTTGCGGTGGAGCTCCATGCGCGAGATGTCGTCGAGACTCCAGTGGGAAATGGCGTTGATACAGCTGTTGAGCGAGTCAGTCAGTCGATCAACTTCACCCGCATCCTTTGTGGCTACCGCCAACTCTAGATGCGCCTTCCGCGTGAGATAGACAGCACGTTTCTCTGGACGGTAGACAGTCTGACTACAGTAGAGAGTAAGGCACTCGAGCTCTATGCCATGGTTGGGTCGAATAAGCTCTGACACCGCCAGAAGGGTGCTGATGTACATGTAGTTTGGTGTGTATCGTCTCAGCACCGCGCTCTTATGTGCATCGAGGTCACTTAGAAGAACTGCAGTCGTCGCGCGGTCTATGACATCCTGTGTTTTTTTATCCCTGATAGTGGCCGACCACGAAGGCCAGTTCAATTCGATGTCTTCGGCGTAGTCTGCCGCTGCAAGATACTCATCCAGTACCTGACGGGATGGGAACAGTGCCTGTGCGTTGCTTATCTCGTATTCCGGGAAGGCAATGAGACGCATGTTGGCCTGAATGACCTCGTTCAATGCAGCTTGACAAGGAGCCAGGTACGCGCGTACCATAATCCTGAAGGGATCAGCCACTGCGCTGTTGATCATATAGAAAGGACCATGCGTCTCGTTGATAGTCTTGGTGACTTTGACCGAAACTCCTCGAGACCCGCCGAAAATTGTAGACTGGCAGCTGACATGGCGCAGTAAAGCCTGGCGGAGGCCATTCTTTCCAGATCCAGACTTTACTCGTAACGTTTTGGCAAGCGTTGTCAGTTCTTTGATGGTCAAAACGCTGATAAGATGCTCATACTCGAATCCAGTCACGAGAAACGGCGGGTCAGCGTCTTTCAGTTCGTCCAGCGCTGCGTCGAGATACTCTGGGGCCAAGTATTTCGCGTAGTCGACTTTGCGTAGGCATTTGACTTTGCGCACAAAGAACCGTGTGTAGAGTAGCCTGGCATGGCAGCTGAGTGCCAGGAACCGCTGTACATTGTCCTTCTCAGTGGCGGTGAACAGATGACCGTTAGATTCCAGGCTGCTACGAAGACAGATCTCAATGGCACGAATGTAGGGATTACTGTCTGTAACCGGGTACCACTTGGGCTTTTCCAGTTCACCGTCCAACTCCTCTTTGAAAGATCCAAACTCTTCGTTACCAGGACTCGAAACGCCATCAACCTCCAGATCCATGTCTACAGTGTCAGTTACAACGCTCACGAGTACCTCTGTATCACCATCTGGACTCCGATCTTCCTCCTCCTTCTCGACTTTAATGATATCCACAACTTCAACATCACACGTTCTCATCAGGCCAATTCACGATGTCATACTTTGGAAAGGGAACTTCGTGAGGCTTGCATATGCGAGCCAATTTGCAGGTGCATACGCAGGACAGTAACGTACTGTATGGGAAGTACGTTATCAAAATGCGTACCGCTGATAGAATAAAGCATTTCATAAATCCTTAATATATCAGTTAAGTAAATAGATCATGCGACGAGTAAGATGCTGGAAGCTCTCAAGCGAGATCTTTGAGGTCGATGGTGTCTGCACCTCGAGGCAGCCAGTCTTCTACTGAACGAAATAGCTATGCATCTAAGCGATAATTCGTAGTATATTCAAACAAAATAAATACATGGTCCATTGTCCAATGAGTACGATGTTGGGCCTCTTACGCGACATCTTTGAAGTCGACGGCGTCTTTGCCGGCCGAATGAGGAGTCTCAGCGTAGCCAGCTAAGAGGTTTCTCGTAACGACTGTATATGTTCCTATCCAATCAGCCATCACACGTTCCAGCTTATTGTTGTAAGCAATAGAAGCAACCTGCGCTATTGTCACAGCATACCACGCCAGCAGCACATACTGAATGCCGCTGAAGTACATGTCCGAATAGTTGTAGGAGTCGTCAACGCCATCGCATGACCTTTGCAGAACTGAAAGTGCCTCCTCTGATACGTATCCAGTCGTGGCGAGTGTACTGCAAGACCTCGCAAGCTTCGCGAGCATCAGCTCGTGAGTCTTGACAAAGCACTGATAAACAGGGTACAAGGTGAAGAGGAGACGGACCCCGTTGACGAAAGCCTGCTTGAACTCGTACATGCGCAGAGTGCTGCACACGTGAGCGATCAAAATCGGGAAGTAGATGGCATAGAACACAGCACCCCGGGTGTAGTACTTAACAGCAGTTTCGTCAGTCTGGTCGTCGTGCTGCAGAGGCTTAGTGACCTTCATGATGTAGATACATATGGGCAGCATAAGCAATATGGGGGCATAACACCGTACGCAAATGCCCGTCGTGAGAACATAGGAGATAGCACACAACACGGATGTCCGCACGTAGACTATCACAGCGTGTTTGTCAGCCTGTTCATAGTGGTCCAAAGGCTCAGAGATATGAAGGCCGTGAGACGCTAAGAACAGACCGTAAATAGTCTTGAACACGACGTAGACTATGCGTTAACTCCACAAAAACGTCTTACTAGTGTGGTTGGCTGGCGTCTCAGCCTATTCGTCGGCCAGTTTCTCAGCCTGTTTGTTCATGGTGAACGCAATAGAGAAGGAGAACTGCCAAGCGCGCATGGTGCAGTCGAAATGCAGAAGGGTAACTACTTTAAAGCGCAGATCTACGCACCAAGCATGCGAGATAGCCATATCAAAAGCGATACTTCGTAATAGATAAAGTAGAATAGATAGATTGTGCGATGAGTATGACATTGGGACACTTCAAACAATAGCTTCAAGGTCGATGCCGGCTTCAGCGACTTTGGCCTCGACAGGAGACAACTCGCTGGAGTCAGCCGGTGACTTATTCTCAAGATCGGAGCTGAGATAGAGGCGGACCAGTATACTTTCCAGCTTATTGTTGAAGAAGATCGACACAATCTGCGCAAATGTCACAGCATACCATGCCACGACCACATACTGAATGCCGTTGAAGTAAATGTCCGAATAGTTGTAGTTCTGCCACCCATCGAAACCAATGCATGTCTTCAATAAAGCCCGCTCATCCCCAGACGCCGCTCCAATTCTGACTATCCTAAAGATAAGCGTATTACACAACCTACCAAATCTGGCGAGCATTAGCTCATTAGTCTTGACAAAGCACTGGTAGACAGAGTACGAGGTGAGGAGGATCAACAAACGCCTGGTGACTGCGTGACTGAGCTCAAGAAGGCGCATAGCGCTGAATAAGTACGACACCAGAAAAGGATAAAAGATGGCATAGCACACGGCAATCCGTATGGAGATCGTCACTTGTTTTTTGTCGTTCTGGTACTGGAGCTCCAAAGGCTGATTGACCTTCCACAGGAAGTTACACACGACAAAGGTGCCGATCATATTGACACTATTCATGCCATAGAGTATGCGGGAAATACAGGCAAGAGTTTCCGGCGATAGCTTGCGCTGGACTGACGCTACAGCCTGCTCGTCGGAATGTTCCTTTTCGCTCATGGTGAATGCGTGAAGTGCAGCTGTGTGCAGCAGAAAAGCGAGATATGCGCGGAAATGCAGGAGGGTAACTAGCTTAAACCGCAGATTAACGCACCAAGCAAGCGAGATAGCTAGATCACAGCTAAAGCGAGAATTCGTAATACGTAGATAACATAGAATAGATAGATCGTGCGATGACTAAGACGTTTAGACCCCACGATCGAGATTGTCGAGGTCGATACCAGCTTCAGCGGCTTTGGCCTCGACAGGAGACAACTCGCTGGAGCCAGCCGGTGACTTATTCTCAAGATTGCAGCTGAGATAGAGGCGGACCAGTATACTTTCCAGCTTATTGTTGAAGAAGATAGACACAATCTGCGCAAATGTCACAGCATACCATGCCACGACCACATACTGAATACCGTTGAAGTAAATGTCTGAATAGTTGTACCACAAATCGACACCATCGCATGCCCTGTGTATAGCCAGATCACCCTCAGACACCGATCCACTTGTGAGTGTACTAATTGTACGAATGAGAACTGTAGTGCACGACCTCGCAAGTCGGGCAAGCATCAGCTCATTAGTCTTGACAAAGCACTGGTAGACGGAGTACGAGGTGAGGAGGATCAACAAACGCCTGGTGACCGCCTGACTGAGCTCAAAGAGGTGCATAGCGCTGAATAAGTACGACACCAGAAACGGATAGTAGATGGCATAACACACGGCATTCCGTATGGAGATGGTCACTTGTCTTTGATCGTTCTGGTGTTCGATCTCCAAAGACTGATTGACCTTCAGGAGGAAGTTAAACACCACAAAGATGCCGATCATATTGATACTTTGGATGACATACATTACACGGCTAATGCGTAAAAGTGTTTCCGGCGATGTCTCGCGCTGGACTGGCGCTACAGCCTGCTCGTCGGCATGTTCATGTTCGCTCATGACGATTGTGGGGGTGAGGAAGCGCAGCAGAAGTGCAGCAGAAAAGCGAGATATGCGACGGAGATGCAGGAGGGTAACTAGCTTAAACTCAACGTCACTGACGGAGTGTTACGCACGAAGCGATAATTCAGAGTGGAGTATTACAGAACATTAGATTGAAGCGTTCCAGCGAGTGTCTATTTACTTGAGGCGTCCATTTATACTCGGTGATGACGACGACACGGCTGCGATGAGTGGTTTTCAGCAATTGATGAAGTACCTGTACTGATCAACACCAGTTTGAGGCTAGAAGCGTTTCGCGATTCTAGATATTGACATGTTTGACTTGGTCGGACTAATAAATACTTTTCTCGTAAGCCATTGGCGGAGATTGTCGGTCATACGAAATAGACGGGCTTGAGTGACGCCTTCTCGTCGACATAAGTCGGATGAGTGTGACCGACAAAAGCATCCCTGTAGCGCGGGAACTGGATGCCAAAATCTGCAGCTAGCATGCGCTCTAGCCTGTCGTTGGCAATGATAGTCACGATCTGCAGCAGTACGACGAAATACCAGGCAAAGGAGACAATGCGAACACAACTGACGTAGCTGTCGGGGAAGTTGTACCATTGGCTGAAGTCGTTGCATGTCATTTTTAGGTCGACGAGCGAATCAGGAGGCGCATACTCGATCATTTTCATATTGTGGCAGTTCTTAGCGATGCCAGCGAGAGCCAATTCTCCAGTGTTGACCAAGCACTGGTAGCCCGAGAATGCTGTGAGCACCAGTAACAATCGGTAGACGAATGCATGGCTGTAGAGGAACAGACGAAGAGTCACGTAAACGACAACGACGACGAAGAAATACAGAAACGCGCGTGACAATGCAGCCTCAAAGAACACCCTGATGACCTTGTCGTCGCCCTCACCACTGCGAACCAACGGCTCCGTGAGGTTGAGTCGATAACTCCATTTGACGAACTGAGCCACAAAACACACAGTCATGCAAACGTAGAACGTACGGATGCTCCCTAACAGGACCTTCTGCTTCCTCAGATCACACTCCGGCGAAACAACCTGATAGCTCATGACGCTCATGACGGCAGTTGTAAAGAGTCAGTAAGGAAGAGTCAGTAAGGGAGAACCGAGGCTGAGAGATGCCGCAAACTTATCTTGGCAACCTCCGAGGGTAACTCTATTCTATGCCGAGCGTCTGGGGAGCAGGGCCCGAGCGGGTGAGTTGCAGCACGCCTTTTACTTTTGAGTGGGCACAGATGCACCGGATCGGTATTGCTCACGAGACCACACGCTAGATGTAGTCCAATAGCTGGTGAATTACTAGTCAAAACGGCCGCTTAGCCGATCTTTTTTTCATGTCACTCGACGCACGTGCGGTGAACCGAGTAATCTGACAGGCGCGGCTGTCCGAACTGTGGAACGGCCAGCACGTGGTAAGCGAGAAAAGAGGGGCAGTTCCGGGGTTAGGACACGAGTTTATCGCGCATGCAGCTAGCCGCGGAAGTGACTGAAAGCGCCGCACATGTCGCGGCTCGACACGGCGGCATATCTCCGATTCACTATCGGGCAATTCACTAGCGGCAATTCACTATCGGCAATTCACTACCACCGACAATGACATGGCAGGACACAGCTCGGGCAAAACGCGAATCGCTGCTGGCTAAAATCCCTGCGGAGTGGCGATTGGAGCACATCCCCGACGCAGAATCGCACCGCAATGCCAGAATCATACTTGACGAGCTCCTACCACCCGACGAAAAGGCCATCACAGCACTGACTGTAGCTCAGCTGGCTAAAGCAATTGCCGCCGAGAAGCTCACCCCTACGCAGGTAACGCGCGCCTTTTGTCACCGAGCAGCTCTCGCGCATCAGCTCGTCAATTGCTGCTCGGAAATCTTCTTTGAGCAGGCTTTTGAGCGAGCAAGACAACTTGAAGAGTACTATGCCAAAACCGGCAAACTGATAGGCCCTCTTCACGGAATTCCTATCAGCCTCAAGGACCAGTTCAACCTCGAGGGAATTGAGACTTCGTTGGGGTACGTGTCGCTAGTAGGCCATCCTGTCGCTAAGAAGGACGAGACATATCTTGCGACGCTATTGCGCGATGCCGGGGCTATATTCTTCGTTAAAACGACAGTACCCATGGCGCTGATGGCTCCAGAGACATACTCCAACATCCATGGACATACGCTCAACTCAGTTAACAGGCTGCTGAGCGCTGGAGGAAGTTCTGGCGGTGAAGCGAGTCTCGTCGCCGCAGGAGGAGCACCAATCGGCTTTGGAACCGACATTGGCGGCTCTGTGCGCATCCCTGCCGGCTTCCATGGTCTCTACGGACTGCGCCCGTCGTCTGGCCGTCTGCCATACTGCCGTATTGCCAACTCAATGGCATTTCAGCCGGTTCTGCCGTCAGTAGTAGGACCTATGGCTCCATCTCTTGACGACATTGAGCTCATCACGAAGCTAATTGTGCAGCAGAAACCGTGGCTGCACGATCCTAAGTGCTACCCGGTCCCTTGGACTGACGTTGCGAGCGAGCTCAGATTCGAGACTCTGTCCATTGGCGTCATGCGCTGGAATGGCCTGGTAATGCCCCACCCGCCCATCTTGCGAGCTATCGACAAGGCCGTCGGCGCCATTGAGAGTGCAGGACATTACACACGGCCTTGGAGCCCTCCTGTGACCCATTCAGAACTCGTCAAAGCCACAATGCCCATTTACTCAGCTGATGGATACCAGGAAATTATCGAGACGTGTGCCATCGCTGGTGAGCCCATCCTTAGCCAGCTGGTTGGAGTACCCGATGAACCAAATCCCATCTCAGTCAAACAGCACTGGGGACAGGCTGAGAAGAAGTTTGAGCTGCAGGTCGCCTATGACGAGTACTGGAATGGAACAGCGGAGATCTCGGGTACGCAACGTCCGCTAGATGCCTGGATCAGCCCAATGTGGGAGACGGCTTCGTTCGTGACTGATCATGACTTGTCCCATAACTGCAGCTACACCTGTCCTATCAACCTACTGGACTATACTGCCATAACTGTTCCTGTGACGACCGTCAACAAGGATATCGATCTACCCGACCTGGCTTACAAGCCTATTAGTGAGCGCGACAGAAAGGTTCATGACTTCTATGATCCGGCCGTATTCCACGGAGCGCCAGTCGCCATCCAGATCATCACAAGGCGTTACGAGGAGGAAAAGGCCATCTTCATTGCGGGAATTCTTCGCGACGCAATGAAAGCTGTCTCCTCCAGTCATATTTGATTACAGCCGTGATGCTGTTCGAGCTGGAATCCAATAGTGGATTTAGCGAGGTTTGTGAGGCATATGGCATCGCAAGCCGTCCACTACCCGCTTGCCTCGTGTATCTCATTGATACATTTCTTTAATAGAACTTATTCAAGCAAATACTTAAAACTGTTAGAATGAGTATCGAATATTCAGTTTCTATATACAAGCTCCGGAGATGCCTGGAGCTCTGCGGGTAAGGGCACCGTCATTGGCAACTAGACTTCGCAGCAGCTGCCGAGTTGTATCGATAGTCCTACCAAAAGTTCTCAGACTTGGCTACCGAGAGACAAATATGACCTGCTTGTGTTGCAATTTCAATTGTCCTTCTGTTAACAGTGGCTACTTGCGATCTCCTTTCTGGCTCCCTCAACACCATGTCTAAACGCCGGGTAACCAAATATTTCAATGCTGAATGTTAAATCGAAGTTACTGTGAAGTTCACACTGAATAGCCACAATGGCGCCAGCATATATAAAAGGTGGTGTTTGGACCAACGTCGAGGATGAGATCCTGCGTGCGGCCATCTCCAAGTACGGGCTCAACCAGTGGGCGCGCGTGTCGTCGCTGCTGGCCCGGAAAACTGCCAAACAAGCCAAAGCGCGCTGGAACGAGTGGCTAGATCCGTCCATCAAGAAGGTCGAGTGGTCGCGAGAGGAGGATGAAAAGCTCTTACATCTAGCCAAAATCATGCCCACGCAGTGGCGCTCCATAGCGCCGCTTGTGGGACGAACAGCGAACCAGTGCATCGAACGATACCAAAAGCTGTTGGATGATGCTGAGGAGCAGATGCGAGGTGGTGAGGGTGCGTCGCTTGGCCTGACCGGAGTTGGTGCTGAGGCTTCAGGCCCAGCTGTGTCCACATCAGGAGACGGTTTCGTTCGTCGGCAACTGCAGCCTGGCGAAATCGACACGATTCCTGAATCTAGACCCGCGCTTCCAGATCAGGTCGACATGGACGAGGACGAAAAAGAGATGCTGTCTGAAGCTCGAGCTCGTCTTGCCAATACACAGGGCAAGAAAGCGAAACGAAAAGACCGAGAGCGACTACTAGAGGAGAGCAGACGGTTGGCACTCGTTCAAAAGCGTCGCCAACTGAAACAGGCTGGCATCAACACAAAGTTACGGTCAAAGCAAGGAATGGGGATTGACTACAACGCTGATATCCCCTTTGAGCACAAGCCAGCCCCTGGATTCTACGATACCGCAGAAGAGAAGGACGCCAATGCCCGGACGAAGGAGAAGTTCGATGCCATCATGGAGAAGCGCGGGATCCGAAAAAATGAGAAGGAGAAGTCTGACCAGGAAAAGCGTAAGCGCGAGCCAGAAGAATCTGCTGCACAGTTGGCAGTGAGAGCTCAAAAACTTCAACAGCTGAGCCAGGCCGACCAGGTATCTAAGCGACGAAGACTCGTACTACCGGAGCCACAGGTCGCTGATTCTGAGATTGAGCAGGTGGTCAAGCAGACGCGGCGAGGCGAGCAACTGGCGACTGATGGTGATGCCCAACTATTGCAGACCGGTGGGTACAGCGATGATTTCACTCCATCCACTGTCCCTACAACAGCATCAGTTCCCCAGAAATCCTCGATTCTCCAGGCCTCCCAAGATCTTATCAATCTCACAAACTCCCAGTCATCATTACTCGGTCATGAGAACACGCCCCTTCACTCTAGTTTTTCCTCGCAGAAGGAGTCGTTTCTCCCCCCTCAGACTCCTAACACGGTTTTACAGACTCGTCGGCGTGACATGCTTGGCGTGAATGCCGTTGGAGCTGATGCCACGCCTCGTGAGGTGATCCGAAGAGGATTCCAGGGCCTTCCAAAACCAAAGAATGAGTTTGAAATTGTTGTTCCTGAGACGCAGGAGGACGTTGAACCTGAGGAAGTAGCCAATGGACTCGAGGAAGACGCCGCAGAGCGTGATAGACGCCTGCAGGCTCAGCGGGATGCGGAGCTTCAACAGCAGCTGGCACGTCGATCTCAGGTTCTCCAAAAGAACTTGCCGCGACCAGCAGAGGTCTCTGGTCTTCAAGATGTGTCGCTATTCAAGTCATGCCCCAAAGAACTGGAAGACACAATTCGAGCAGAACTGGTGATGCTCATCCATTCCGACAATGTCAAGTATCCGACTGACTCCGATGTGAGGGGCCCGCAAACCTCACATGGTACTGTTGACGATCTGGATGATACCGTCAAAGCGCAGGTGCTCCGCGATATTGCTGAAGAAGCCGGCCCAATGCCTGCCCCGGCCACTGAGGAGAACGAGATCCCCGTTGATCTATCGTTCTTGTCGTCGGATGAGTTCTCGAGTCACCTGGCGCGTCTAGCAGAAAAATCGAACAAACAGGAGAAGAAGTTGTCGCTTGTGCTGGGAGGCTACATCAAGCGACAAGGCACTCTACGGACCAAGTTTGTTGAGGCGACTGCTGCTTTGCAAACTGCACGTAATGAGCTGACGGCTTTCAGTGTGCTGGACGACATGGAGAGTATTGCAGCCTCGAATCGTTCCGCTGTACTGCAGGAGCAAGTCGATTTCCTGACTGACTCTGAGCGCAAAGCCCAGGATCGCTATCGGGAGCTGCAGGCTGTTCGTAACAGCTTGAACGGTCACTCGAACGGGTACTAGCGTAAAACATTCTACTCCGCTGACGCGGATTGTACCATAAAATGTATTTATTCAACTAATAACGACAATTAGTCGGTAACTAAGCTTAGGCAGATGCATGCGTTATCAATGCATGATCATGCACGTCAACGTAAACTGCTGTGACTCGTCAATTTTGGCTTTCGCAACTACCATGTCAATCCTGGTTATCAACCCGAACTCGACGGAGTCGATGACGGAGGGAATGCGGAAGTCGATTACGAATTGCGATGGCATTGAGTTCGACTTCTTCACGTGTCCAGAAGCTGGTCCTCAAGAGATCAATTCCATTGAGACGGAGATCCAATCGGCGGCAATCTGTCTTGAAGCTCTCAAGCCGAAACTCGACTCATACGCTGGGTTTCTTGTTGCGTGCTTCTCAGACCATCCGCTAGTGCATTCACTTCGTGAAGTGACCACAAGTCCTGTTCTCGGCATCTTCCAGGCATCAGTGCTGCATGCTCTAGTATCCCCCGGGAAGTTTGCCATTGTCACGACAGAGAACAAGCTCAAGACCACTTACGAAGGAGCAATTAGAGCTATGCTAGCGGGGACGACAGACCTGTTCTTGGGTACCTACTCGTGTGGCCTCGGAGTACTGGATCTCCATAGCAAGCCGGCCGAGGTAGTGTCTTCGTCTATGGCGAACACCGCTGCTCAAGCTGTCAAAGACGGAGCCACGGCCATTATACTTGGATGCGGTGGAATGACGGGTATGGAGACTGCCGTCAAGGAAGCAGCTGGCGACCATGTTGTCGTGATTGATGGTGTACAGGCTGGTGCACAGATCTTGGCTGGGTATGTCAGGACCCATGCGTGAACATATAAAGTACAAGTAAGAGCCTCAAAGGCCTCTATTATGCTATAATACAATGCGAGGGACTGATGTGAGCAGTCCCATGCTATGAATGCGACAAGAGAGCGCGATGACGGCGCTGCATCTCCTTATATACAAAGCTGCCGGATTCGCTGTCCGATCGAAGGTTGTGAGTATGGGCTCTTTTCATTGATGTCGATGTGAAAAGAGGCCGGCAATGCGTACGTGAGGCCTGCCGTTGTGCCAGCTGTGCAATTTGTGGATGTAGGCCCGAGATCGAAGCTCCAGTGTTGAATGTCAGAACGACGAGCTCTTCGACTGACAGGTCCCATCCGAGCCGGATTTTCTGTTTCACTCGGCGCAAGACCTGTGCTTGGGCCGCCTGGTCACTTTGATCTGTCGGGTTTGTGTCGTGCTTAAGCAGAAGCGACAGTACTCCGCTGGGCTTGTCCACTGGTGTCTTATACCAACCTTCGGGAGGAGCTTCACGGTACTCTCCGGAAGGCGGGATGTAGAAGTCGGTATGCGTTTTATCGAGAAAGAGTCTCCATATCCGGTGGATATCTCTTGATTTCATACTAGTCCACTACAGTTGAGCCAACTGCATTCTTTGACCGTTGATCGAAACTCCGCTCTCAAACGCTCAATACTTCGCTCTCGATTCTTAGCACTCGATATCTTCAACTCTCGATATCTGAAATGCTCTCTCAATACCTTACTCTTTAGTTCTATCTCTTTCTTCAGCTTATAGCCTAAAGACTCCTGGTCAAGCTCAGTTATTCGAAATATTTAGATGATCTGATTTCAAATTCATGTGCCCGTGATTTTTCAGCCTAAGCGCATCGCATGCAGCTGCAAGACGCGGATAAACAACAGCTCAACCTAACTTCACACATTCGCCGCTGGTCATGGCAGATAACCTTCTATCAGTGCCGATTCGGCGCACAGACTCCATCTCTGTTCGTAGTGGGTTCCAGAAGTGCATTGAGTCCGAGTACAACCAGCTTCCAGACAAGTTTGCTCGCGATATCGACATTGTGGAGCGAGCTCGCCAGGAGATTGTGTCGACTGCTGATTCAGACGACTCGTTGCGCGCACTGGCCAGGTAGGTAGATTGGTGATCTGGCATTTTATTCTAACTAAGATACTATTCTCTCGTCACAGCTGTAGCTGCGAAGTTCCCCGACGATGTGAGTAGAAGTCGCCATCCAGTTCTCTAGCTAACAAGATCCGTGTCGACTTTGTATGGTATGGAACCCTTGGGTACGCCACTAACGCTGCTGGTAAGTCTTGTATTGTCGTCATGTTTTGTCGTCACTGAGTGACGGCTGTATTCCGTTTACTGTGTATTACCTTCACTGTGTACTAACTCAGTCTCTTATAGATCGATCCAGTTTGAGCGGATCAACGTGTGCTACAACATCGGCGCTGTCTACTCACAGCTCGCTTACAAGTGCCCTCGAGACTCGGAGGGTCTGAAAAGAGCATATCAGTACTTCCAGCTAGCTGCTGGCAGCTTCCGTCTACTCATTGACCAGGTGCTTCCCGAATACTCGCATGAGCTGCCGCTTGCTCTTGATCACAATACTCTCGAGTCGCTGATGTTTCTCTGCCTGGCCCAGGGACAGGAATGTTTCTGGCTAAAGGCAGTCACTGATGGTCTCAAGGACATCAACATCGCCAAGCTGGCAACCCAGGCTGCTGAATATTACCGACAGAGCCATGTGTATGCTCAGAAGTCGTCGATTCTCAAGGTCGAGTGGATAGATCACATTGCATTCAAACAGTTTCACTTCCTCGCCGCTGCCCAATACCGCGCTTCAGTGCACTGTCTGAGCAAATCCAAGTACGGTGAGGAAATCTCTCGACTCCGAGCTTGTATAGAGCTCTGTACAAAAGCCCACCAGCACAGCAAGTACGTGTCTCCCACAGTCCACGACGACTTGTCAGGACTGCAAACCCGAGCAAAGTCAGATCTCACGAGAGCAGAGAAAGACAATGACCTTATTTATCTTCAGGATGTCCCGCAGCAAGGCGCGCTGCCCCCAATTGGTGCTTCTGATGTCTGCAAACCGCTGGAGTCGCCTGCTGTGAAGCTGGCTCTGACCGACCTCCAAGGAAACGCAGCTCCTTTCATTTCTCTATTACCATACATGCTTTATCAGGCAGCAAAGGCGTTCGCAGAGAAGATCGTTGATTACGTCAACAGTAATGTGCTTTCAACGGCCGCAACTCTGACGTCAAATCTGCATGATGAGTTGTCAAAGCTGGACCTCCCGGCCGCTCTCGACGCTGCCGAACGTCCGCTCGGAATTCCAGACTCAATTCTCGGATACTCTGAAGAGCTCCAGGCCCATGGAGGACTCGAGCGGCTCCGCAGAAGCCTTCAGGATATCCATGTCCTGGCTACTGACAGTCGGAGTATCCTCAAGACGGCCGGCGACACTCTCGCGACAGAGGAGCAAGAAGACACGCACCTACGTTCTATTTACCCGAATTGGATTCGCCCGACGTCTGCCGAGGCTGCTGCAGATCTCAGTGATCAAGTGGCCAAGTTCGAGGCCTATCTCACAGAAGCAGAGAAGTCCAACGGCGAAGTGTTCGAGAGCATGGAGTCCATTGAGTACATCCTTGTCGTGCTGGGCCGCGGTAGAGTAAGTCACGAGTATCATGAAAGCTATGTTCTAACTCAGAAATCAATTGAGGAGCTTCTGCCAGAGTCCACTGCGACTACTCTCAGCCCGTATCTTGAAAAGGCAATGAGCGAGCTCCGCGAGGCAATTTCCGAAGCCCGACGATTGGAAGTCCAGCGCGGCCAGTATATGCGATCACTTCAAGCCACTATCGCAAAGATTGATTTACGTGAGTATAAATCCGGCACTCTCACTCCCTGCGTCCCGTCTAACCCAGTTCCTGAGATAATCACTCGATACAAGGCTCTTCAGGAGCGGAACCCTACAACCAAAGTAACCGTGTCACAGCTGGAAGGAGCCTATACAGCTAGCCTGGGACAGTTCGACAAGGACCTATTGTGGGTTCAGGAGCAACAGAGACAGCAGAGCACGATTGTTACGAATATTCAAAGGAAGAATACGACTTTCCGCGAGCTCTATGAAACATCAAGCGCAAGTTCACAGCGTCACGTTGTCATACAGAATCTTGAGCGCGCTTACACAAAGTATACAAGTATTCGCGCTAGTGTGGAGCAAGCACGGAACTTTTACAACAGTGTGACGTCGCAGCTTCACCAGCTCCAAGACGCATGCAACCAGTTCATGTACCAGAGAAGAGCTGAGGGCGCGAGTCTGGAGAGATCTCTACGTACCCCCTCTCAGTCACAAGAGAGGAGCTACGAAGAGCCCTCGAGACACGAACCAGAAGGTTCGAGTGATACTAGCCTCCCTGCTCCTAAGCCGCGGCGTGCAAAGCCCTGGGATCTGCAGCGAGGAATGAACCAAGGATGATTGCATAGCATATAGAACGGTGCGTCAACTCTCGAGATTTTTCGTATTTGTAGCAGTAACATCCTGTTGTTCATGTTCATTTTCATTCGTGGATTGTGCACCGTTTCTATCCACAATCTTCTTGGCCATATACATTTGATGGAGGCTTTTTCGCTTCTCGTATTTCACATTCGCACGGTGCTTTTTGCTATTGACATGAATGTCCCATGCTGGTTTGCCAATAGAAATGGCCTTGCTGCCATCTTTTCTCTTGCACACTTCACACACGTAGTGCTTCCATTGAGATGAAGAGAAAGTATCGTCTGCATCACGCGGTTGAAGGAGGTCTACCAAGTCGTCCGGAGCCATACTGACGTTGGTGGTAGTAGAACCCTCCAGTACCTGTTTACACAGAGCTACGCCTCTGTCAGATACATTCTGATGCCAATTAGCAAGATCTGTCGAGTCCAGAATGCCGAAGTTGCTTGTTCCGGTTAATTGGACCATATCAAGCAGCTTCTTGCGGATCCACTTGGTCTGTCTTCCGGCATATGCTCGGGTAGCCTGCTTCATAGCAGCGATACCAGACTCTGGAGAAGTCTCCACTCCTTGGAGCCACGGTAGGAACTCTTTGAAACCAATGACCTGCCAAATACCGCGCTCGAGATCAACAGAAGTGCCAGCTTCGGTCATGGCGGTGTATATGCTGTAGAGCTGTTTGATTTCGTCGTACAGCGTTGCTTCGAGCATTTGGTCGACTCGTGCATCCAAGCGGTCGTCGAGTACTTTCTTGTCACACCAGATCCATAGCACGAGACTCGGATCAAAACGTAAGCTTGTCGAGGTTTCGTCGGTCCCGACCCGCTGCTCAGAGTAAATGTCAGACGTTTTCTTGCCAGTCGTGTAGTATACCTCGAGGGCACGACGCAGTCGCCGAGTGTCATTTGGATGGAACTTTTGCGCAACAAGAGGATCCACCTTGGTGAGTTCTTCGAGAACGCGTGAGGGTGTGTCGAGAATTGAAGACTGAGCATCCGATAGCGGTGCTTTCGCTATATTCGGAGTCGATGCAATAGTCGCATTTTTAAATAAAACAGACTGGATGTAGTAATGCGTGCCACCAACAAGAATAGGGAGCTTTCCTCGACTGTGGATATCCTCGACCTAGGTTAGACTGAGTACCAAACTGTCCTAAAACTCACCAAACTCAAGGCCTCGTCTTCAAACTGCTTGACGCTGTACTCTTCGCTCCACGGAACATGACCCAGCAGATGGTGAGGAATACCCTCTCGTTCTTTAACTGGATGTTTGTTTGTAATAGTATCTAGTCCCCGATACATCTGCATCGAATCACCGTTGATGATCTCGCCATTTAGGGCTTTGGCTATCTCGATGCTCAGCTGGGTTAGAGGACATAAGCGGTACGCAAGAGAACGGACTTACTTGGGACTTACCGACTCCCGTATTGCCAATAATGGCTACGAGGCCCCGAGGCATCTTCATAAGCCGGTACCAGGTCAATAAATTATATGGAAATTCAGGGGAACTCAGGGGAGTTTTAGGGCTGCTTGCAGGCCCAAATTGGCTGATGGCTGTTACCCGCCCAGCTCAGCGCATGGCTGAAAAAAAATTCCCCCTGAATTTTGAAGTCGTCATAAACCGTCTCTTTTGTAGTCAATACTGGAGTAATGGCAGTTCGCAAGTCTTCGGCCAAGGCCGTCAAAGCCTCTAACGGAGGATCGAAACGTAAGACTGTGTCTGTGAACGAGAAGCCTGCCAAGAAGGCCCGCCACGAGTCTGAAGATGAAGATGAAGACTTTGGAGGGTTTGGCAGCGAGGGATCCGACCTCGAGGTTGAGGGAATCGAGGATGATGCTGCTGAGCTCGCAGAGGACGAGGACGATCTTGACAGCTCAGAAAACGAGCTTGAGGATGCTGGTGACGATTTGGAGGAGGATGAGGAGTCCGACAATGAAGGATCCGGTGAAAACTCTGCTGAAACCGACGGTGCCAGTGCAAAGGCCCACGCCGAGCAGCGCAAGCTCAAGCAAGAACGCAAGCTGGGCCGACAGAACGGTGCTCAAATCCAGGAGATCAAGCAGGTATGGGAGAAGATGCGAGTCAAGACTGGACTCCCCGCCGAGGTGCGTAAGAAGCTTGTCGACCAGTGCTGGGAGCTGAGCCACGACCATATCAAGGAGATTGTCTTCAAGCACGATGCTTCTCGAGTCATCCAGACATTATTTAAGTATTCCGACAAGGCTAAGCGAACGGCCATTACCAAGTCCCTCAAGGGCTCGTATGTCGAGCTCGCCAGGAGCGCATACGGCAAGTACCTGCTGGTCAAGCTTCTCCACTACGGATCGAGTCAGGTCCGCTCAGACGTCATCAACGAGCTGCACGGTAGCTTCCGAAAGCTGATGCGTCACAAGGAGGGAGCATATGTCATTGAGGATGCTTACCGCGACTATGCCACTGCTGCTCAGAAGGCACAGATTGTGCGCGAGTTCTACGGATCTGAGTTTGCTGTGTTCAAGGATATTGCGCAGGGCAAGAGCCTTAGCGAGATCATTGCTGAGAACCCCGACAAGCGACCGTTTCTGATGCGCAACCTCAAGGAGGTCATCGTCTCGGCCGTCAACAAGGGCTCGATTGGATTCACCATTATTCACGCTGCCATGCTTGAGTACGTCAAGAACATGGACACTGCCACTGAGAAGGAGGAGTTCATTGACCTCATTGCCGAGCAGTTTGCAGAGATTGTGCACACCAACGAGGGATCTCAGGTCGCATGCCATGTTCTGAGCATTTCCACTGCCAAGGAGCGTAAGCAGCTTGTGCGATCGCTCAAGCCGTTCGCGACGAAGCTTGCTGAGGACGAGTACGGTCATTTCGTTCTCATGACTCTGTTTAACAGCGTTGACGACACAGTGCTGGTAGCCAAGTCGCTGTCTCCTGATCTCGTCGAGCACATGCACGAGCTGGTTGTTTCGAAATCTGGCCGTCGCCCTCTTCTCTACATTCTTATTGGACACTCGCCTCGCTACTTTACCCCTACTCTGCTAGCCAAGGTCGAGGCTCTCAATGAGCTTAAGAAAGCTACCTCGAAGAAGGATGACCTCACTCGACGAGTCGAGCTAAGCAAGGCATTTTCGCCGCTCATCTACAAGACCATCCGTGACAATGCCAAGGACATTCTGCGCGAGTCTCTCGGATCACAATTTGTTGCCGAGGCTCTGCTGTATGGTGAAGCTGACGACAAGCTCAACGGTGAGGCTGTCAGTGCTGTCGTGTCTGCCTTTGGTGGTTCGCCTGACGAGGAGGGACACTTGATTTCACAGCCTTTCTCTGGCCGACTGCTTCGTACGTTGGTTCAGGGAGGTCACTGGAATAACCAGGAAAAGCGCGTTGAGAAGGCACCACGGGCACTCGACGACGTCAAGGAACAGCTCGCTGGTGTCATTCAGGAGCACGTCAAGGAGTGGTCCACTGGTGACGGTGCTTTCGTGGTTGTTGCTCTGTTGGAGAACCTCGAGGGGCCATCAAAGGATGAGCTTGTCAAGGCGGTGAAGAAGCACCGAAAGGCCATTGAGGCCGCTGCCGGTGAGGGCAAGAAGGGTTCAAAGCTTCTTTTGGAGGTGGTTTAACTGGTATCCGCAAGGTCACTGGCGTAGAGTCTCATGACCTTTACTGGTAACTGATAGCATTGCATATTTGTACTACATTAAGGGCGAGGCCCAATATAAGATATAGAAGAGTCGTAATTGTCGTTAGGGTGAGCGAGCAGCAGATGTCGAGCATTCGGGGTATTGGAGTGTCAAGTTGTCAAGCATTGGAGTGCTGAATCTCATTTCACCAAATAGAAATGTCGGCTGACTTGACGGTACCAGGTTTCCCTTAGAAATGGTTGATGTCCACGTTGGTGTATTGCCCAGAGTACTGTTCGTAAATGGCCTCGTCTGTGTGCGTGTCGTCGGCAAACGCCGCGTCCTCATAGCCCTGGGCATGAGGTGCGTGCTCAAGTTCGTCCTCGTGTTCTTCTGTTTTGGGTCGCACCAGCGGTCCGTCATCTTCGTCGTCCTCGTCGTCGTCCTCGTAACCGGCACCGCTCGAGCCGTTCGCGGTCGTCGTGCCCTTGGCGCGGCCCTCGCGTTCTTGCTTCAGCACCTGGAACTCGCGGTACTTGGCGAGATAGATTTTGAGCACCTCGGCATAGTTTTCAAATCCCAATGACGTCATGGCGAACAATATATCCTCGCCATTGACGGTCTTGCGCTTCTCTGCGCTACACTTCTCCGACGCCTCGGACGTGATGAACGATACAAACTCGCTCACGCACTCCTGTACACACTCCTTTGCTTCCTTGGAAACCTTTGCATTGTCCGGCAACGCGTTCTTCATGATGCGCGACACATTGGCAATGGGTAGCCACTTGTCTTGCTCGCGCAGCTCAAAGTCCTTGCCTGGCTTTTCGTCAGGTGACCGTTCCGACATGGCAGCAGCGCGTCTGTTAACTACGGGGATAACAGCGCGTGTATGTCTGTGATCACAATAGTGCAGTTGTCACGAATCGGTATTAGGGCGAAATTTCAAGTGCTGCTATAGGGATACCAGGGTTGCATGCTTGTACGGAGCGGCTTGTTCGGGAAGCAGCGGTGTAAGCAGAGAGAAAGAGTAGAAGGTTTATTCTACAGTTGAATAAGCAAGTCAGTGAGGGAGGACTGTGAGTTGGCATTTCACAGAAACTCTCGTCATTACGCTCGCTGGCACTATAATCTGCTGACTGCTACAGTGGATGTTGACATTCAGCATCTACCCCAACCCTGTACCCCTGAGCTGCTTGTAAATCATAATACAACACTTTCGGCGTTACCACCTTCATGAACTATGAAAGTAAAGTTCACACGATGGGATGCCGTGGCACTCTGGCACTGGGACATCCCCGAGGATGAAGTGTGTGGTATCTGCCGAGTGCAGTTTGACGGAACGTGTCCGCAGTGTCGCTTTCCAGGTGACGAGTGTCCATTAAGTGAGTGCTTTAGTCATTGACTGCCCGCGTATGAATCCCGCTAACAAGTGAATGGAAAATGTCACCACTCTTTTCACATGCACTGTGTGCATGTGTGGCTTCGCGTGGAGACATCCAAGGGCCTTTGCCCCATGTGCCGACAGCCCTTTGAAGCAGTAGACGAGGAGCCAGTGACTCTGGAGAGTGCATAACACTCGAAACGGCATACTGAAACGACGACACGACTAGATTTGAATGAATTATGATATTTACTGGGCCATTGTGGGGTCAACTAGAATAGGTTCAAACGATGCATTGTATTACAGTATATGCGTTGGGGTCGTAGATCTTAAGGCTTCTGCCAGAGTCGTAGAATTCGTAGCTTCGTGGAGTAGCCGGAGATTCGAGTAGCCCGTAACTCGAGTAGCCCGTAATTCGAGTAGCGCGTAATTCGAGTAGCCTCGCAAGCTTCGCCAGTTGCACTTCTTAGCCCAAGTCTGCTCAGTAGCCCTGCTGGGAACTTGCGAGAGTTTACCTCAGTAGTACCCCTGCTGGACACTGCTGGGGCTATCTCCTCGTGGGCTCCAGGGACCGCTGGCCGGAATGACATTACGCCCAGAGGGCAGCTCTTTCTCGACATCGGACGGATCGGGCACCGTCTGCAGCTCGTAGCGATCATTCTGAGCTCGATACTTGTTCAACAGGGCGTCGACAAGGACGCGCAGGTTATGCGATGCAGTCTGGATATCTGGGAAGCCATCACGCTTCGAGGCAAGCGACACTGAAGGAGTGAATCTCGATTTGAGACTTTTGGTGGACCCGGCCTTGAGCAGCTGGTCAGCGACATACAAATGGGCAATGGCTTTACCGGTGAGGTCGCGGTTTGCCTGCTCCGAGGCAGTTGACTTGTGGGCAAATGCAAGGGAGAATCTTCGGGCGTCAGTGAGCCATTTTTGCGTAGGATCAGTGTCGACGAGCGACTTTTTGGCGCTCGACTGCGACCATTGGGAAGCGGCCGATGTTAGGCGCTCAACAGCGTACATGGCTACTCGGCTCATGAGAGAGTACGAGGCGGGGGACGTCTGCATCGAGAAGCCAGCCTCGTGATCCTCCGTCTCTGTCTCGAGCGTCTTGAGAAGGACAACCATGTGCAGCGCAGAGGCAGCGATGTCGCTGAACGTGGTGACTGTCGAGTCCAATGCCAGCTGTCGGACATCTCCGTCAGCAGGATGAAATGAGTGGACTCTAATGTACTCGAGCACAGCTACGGCCTTGGTCAAATGCGCGTTGGCCTGTTTCCAGCGTCGCTCCTTGACGTCGCTGCTGTCGCTAGTCTCTGGTCTGGCGACAATAGCGTCGGCGAGTCGGAGAAGACATAGAGCGTAAGTGAGCGCGACCATGACGCGCTCGAAGTCGACGTGAGCAAACTGGACGTGCGGTGCCTCGGAGTTGAGCAGCGAGCTGCGCAGAGGTACTCTCCATGAAGTGGGAGGAAGAGGCGTGGATGGTTGGAAGCGAGCCGGGTCGTCAAGAAGGACAAACAGCTTGTCCATGTAAGTCTCGAGTGCCTGAGTTAGCAAAGTGCCAATTGCATTTAAAGTGAAACACGTACCTTGGCGACAGCGACAAAGTCAGGCTCATCTGAGTGTTTGGCGATCTTAAGGGCGTCACGCGCGAGATTGCGCGCTGAGTCGGCAGCAACAACCGTCGGTCTATCGACGGGCGAGCACCCAAGTGCCTGCACCAGCGACCATGGCGCCGTCGTAGGCAGAACAAAGCCTGGAACCGTTGTCATTGCAGTGTTGTTGTTAACTGAGACATCGAGCCATCAGATTGGTGGAGTCGTCACGTGATATGGTCAGGTGACCTGCGCTGCTGGCAGCAGTACTGAGATTTCAGCTCATTTGGGCGGGTAGAATAGCTGTAAAAGAGGCGGGTAGCGAGTATGCGTGTGCTTTAGGCGACTACCGCTGTAAGGTCCCGAGCCGCTGACCTGGTATGCCAGTAGAAGAGAGACTGGACGACGACGTCAACGAGAAGGTAAGAAGCAGCAGGACAGAAGGAGCAGAACAGAAAGAAGTAGGACAAAAAGAAGTAGAACAGGTTATCATCTCCTGAGCGCTCATTCAATCGAATCAGCAAACAGCCGGAATAAATCAATAAATGGAAACTACGAACATCCGCGGAGGCTGCTAGGCCCCATCGCAAGGCTTGCGGAGATTGCTTTTAGCTGCATAGGGCGGGCAGCGGCTGGGCCCCGAACGGGCTAGACGGCGAGCAGCAGCGCTAGGGCTGCGGAGCATCGATTGGTTGCGGTGGGTTGCAAAGGCAAGCCGGGGGTGCTGATTTAAGCTCTTGGCGATCGGCTCAGATAAGGTTGACGGGAGCTTTGACAGCCAGTGGATCCTCCTCGTGGGCGCGGATACAGGGATGCAGCATATGCAGCAACGGTCATCAGGCCGAGTTGAGTGCAGAGCGTAGGTAGGCAGTAGGAAGGCAGTACAGTAGAGCAGCAAATGAGAGGAGTACATTAGAGAGTACCAACCAGTACATTAGAGAGGAACCAACCAGTACAGTAGAAGGTTAATTAAAAGAGTGAAGTAGAGTGATAGGGGTAAGAATAGTACAGCAGTAGTCTGAGCACAACTAGATCAACGGCTGAATGTGCGGTTCGTGCTCAAGCCACGCTGGCTGACATGGCACGGCACTCGCTCGGATTTTCAGCCGAGTTCAGATCTCGCATCACAATACCCGCTTGAGCATCTGGCGCTTCACTTCATTTGCATCTTTCCCTATTTATATTCTTTGGCTTGTTATTCCTTGTTATTCCTATATTCCTGGTTATTCCTTTACATTGCAAGTGGTGTATTTGCCTCGCCGGATTTCAGGCGGGGAGGTGCGCCGCATTGCTTTTTGACCCGACCCGGCAGGTTTTTTCTTGCCCTGGTGCTGATTGCTCCAATGCTCGCTTCTGCATTTTTCTTTGCTTCCCTGGGCACCACCTCATTTCGTGCCGTTCTCCCTCCATTCGCCTCTCCTTCGCCCCTCACTGGCCTTCGCTCCTTGATGACCTGTGACCTCACTGCCCGCTAGTCGATCCGTGATATTTGCATCCCTGCCTGCCAAACTATGGTTAGCAGGCTGCCTGCCTGTCGTGTAGCTACAAGCGCGCAGAACGCATAACTGCAGTGGAGACGCTGATACTCGCAGCTGACTGAACAGGTCAACCAGCTGAGCACCGTCAACGAGCATCTGACTGGTCTTAACTAGAGCCCTGGAGGAGAATCTTGAGAATCGCCGAGTAGACACTGCCTGGCTGATCCGAGTGAAAAGTGGGGTATAACTGACAAATTGGCCTCAACTAGCTATTTCGTCTTCTCCCGTCTCTCCCGACCTTCACCTGTCACCTCATACTTGGGGACAAGAAGCTACAAGACAGGGCACTTAGACTCATTTTTCGACTCATACTCCGCTGATTTGGTGATATTCGTGATCGACAAGTGCCCCTGCCTCTGCTCATCCGGCTCTGCTCTTCCCGGCATGCCCGTCACATCGCCACCGCTGCCATCGCCGCCCAGCAACGGGTCGGCTTCGCTGCTGTTTTCGCCTGACCCGTCACGATCGCGGCGCTCTTCTCCGTCGCTGCCTAGAAGGGTCGCCTCACGAATGAGCCCTATGACACCTACAGCTGCACGGTCGCCAGCTGCTGCCGACCTCGCGCGATCGCCACCAACAACACAGTCCCGGGCAATGTCTATTGTCGAAGACCCGATGCGAAAACGCACGTCTTTAAGCGCTCCGGCTGATTTGACCTCGCCTAGTCAACCGCCGCAAGTGCAGCCAGCCGATATCCCGGCAGTTGGCGTCGCAGCAGCCACGCCGGCTACAGAGCCCGTGACGCCCTTGCGCTCCAACGCCATTGCCATTCCGCGCAACTTCTACGACTGCCCCATGAACGAC
Organism: Sugiyamaella valdiviana; assembly: GCA_030570555.1. Lineage (NCBI taxonomy): Eukaryota > Fungi > Ascomycota > Dipodascomycetes > Dipodascales > Trichomonascaceae > Sugiyamaella > Sugiyamaella valdiviana. Next base: position 157,725 of record JAJLWF010000003.1, read on the forward strand.
CTAGTACGCCTCGTGTCGTCGATGTTGCAAGAGCTCGTCTCTATTAATGACTCGCTGCCGTTCTCGACCGAGCAGCTGACACGTTTCCACTCGCGAAGCACTCCCGGCATCTCCATCCAGGACTACCTCGTACGTGTCGTCAAGTTCTGCACGCTCGAAAAGTCGATTCTACTAACCATCATCTACTTCATTGACCTGCTGTGCACGTCGTACCCCAAGTTCAACATCAACAGCCTCACGGTGCATCGTTTCATGATCACTGCAGCCATGATTGGCAGCAAGGGCCTGTGTGACTCGTTCTGCACCAACTCGCACTATGCACGCGTGGGCGGTGTCTCCAAGGTCGAGTTGAATCTGCTCGAGGTCGAGTTTCTGACCCGCGTCGACTACCGCATTGTGCCCAAGTTCGAGGTGCTGAACCAGTACTACGAGAGCATGGTGAGCCGTCTGGCCGGTGTGTATGTGCTACATGACGGCAGCGTGCCACCTGCGCCAAGTGTCGAGAGCTCGAGCCAGCGCGTGACTCAGGAGGGAACTCCGTGCACCGAGGACGCTGGAACTGGCCAGGTGTCCGTACCAGCACGCCCTACATCTGCTTCTGCAATCAGCACGGGAACCCCTGACGCTCCCACCGAGTCTCAGTCTGACTCGTCACACGGCCTTCGCTCGGTCAAGAGCACGCTCAAGGAAGCGGCGCACAATCTCACAAAGCTCATGAGCGAAGCTTCGCGCACGCACAAGGAGCGGCGATCGTCGTTCCTCAAGCGGCGCCGGTCGTCGGACGTTCAAGCTGGTGCCGAACAGGAACCAGCCACAACAGCATCGGGTCCTGCTTTAACTCCTATCCCGCAGAGCCCAGCTGTCGATACCATGCTGTCCCAACGACAGCCAATGACACCCAAACGGCCCAAGCCGACCTCTCCAAAACCGGCGCCATAGCGCCCAAAGCCAACATGGGTTAAACCATGGGCCAAACCATGAACCATACCATGGCTAATGCATAGACGTGTACTATAATGATTAATGAGCTGTCATACGAGGGTATAGGAGGTAATACGGGTTCAATACTAGGTATCGACGTGAGCAAATTTATACTGATACTGGTTCTAATGGTGTTAACGATGCTGATACTGAGTGTGTTAGATATAACTAGCACTGAACTACTCTTAACACTACACAGTGCTAATCTCAACTTGAATGTCTCACTATTCACTCATCACTGCTGTTACTCCCCCCAACCCAAGATGCCTCGGTACCCCTGAGTTACCCCTGAATCCCTGCAACCTCGGCAAGCATTTAACCTCGGATCCAACCGAGCTATCCCTGTCCTCTACCAGAGCACTGACACTCGCTATAGAAACGAACCAACAATGGTCGCTACTTTAGTGAAGATCACATGCACGCCGGCAAACCGCGGCTCGAGCCGGCTAACTGTTATCGCTGCAGGCCCGGGTCGTTTACTCGGTGACGCACGGCGACTTTTTTTATCACGATAAGCTGACCCGGGCGCATCTCCTCGGGCACCGAGTCAACTTGGGGGAGAACACAATTTTTGCCCACCCGTTTCTCTTCCTTCGTCCTTCCATTCACTGTCAATTCTGCTGGGTGCTGCTCGCGTCTGGTTGTCAATTCTCCAGTATCCGCGGTCTGTCTTAAGCGCTACTGTTCGGGTGAAGTCGGCACTGTAATCGGCTGATCCTCGAGATAAAGACGCTGGTTAAACTTTTCTGTACTCAACCAGCTGGAAAATGATTCGCGCTTCACGGTACTCTCGCCTCGCGAACCAAGCGCTTCTGGCGCGTGCTGTGCCGCGCTTCACGGCCACATTGATCCGGCCCCTGTCTGCTGGCGCTTCGCAGGTCGACGGTCGCTCGGCTCTCAAGCCTCTGGACACGTACCTGCGCCGACACAATGGTTCGTCAGCTCCGAAAGACCTCGCGAAGCTGCTGGCTACTGTCGATGCGTCTTCTGTCGACGAGTTTGTCGAGACTGTCGTGCCCAAGGACATTCTGACTCGCCGCGCTCTGGCCATCTCGAATGGCGCCAACGACGACGGTCTCACCGAGACGCAGCTGACGGCTCGTCTTCGTGAGATTGCCGCCAAGAACCGCGTCTTTCGCAGCTATATTGGCCAGGGATACCGAGGAACTATCGTGCCTCCTGTCATCCAGCGTAACATCCTCGAGTGCCCCGAATGGTACACTTCGTACACTCCTTACCAGCCCGAGATCGCCCAGGGCCGTCTCGAGTCGCTCATGAACTACCAGACACTTGTGGCTGATCTGACGGGCATGTCCATTGCCAATGCCTCGCTGCTCGACGAGAGCACTGCTGCTGCTGAGGCCATGGCCATGTCGTTCCACGCTCTGCGCGGAAAGAAGACGACATACTACGTCGACGCCAACGTCCTCCCACAGACGATCTCGGTGCTCAAGACGCGCGCTGGTCCTCTGGGTGTTTCTGTTGTGGTTGGTCTTCCCGAGGACAACGACTACTCAAAGTCGTTTGGTGCTCTCGTCCAGTACCCGGCTGCCAACGGCGAACTCCACTCGTGGGATGCCATCTCCAAGGCTGTGCACGCCGCGGGCGGAACTCTTTCCGTCGCCACGGACCTTCTGGCACTCACTGTGCTTGCTCCACCCTCTACTTTTGGTGCTGACATTGTGTTTGGTAACTCGCAGCGCTTCGGTGTTCCGTTTGGCTACGGAGGACCCCATGCTGCGTTCTTCGCTGTCGCCGAGTCCGAGAAGCGCAAGATGCCCGGTCGTCTCATTGGCCGCTCCAAGGATCGTCTCGGCGACCCTGCTTTCCGTCTGTCGCTGCAGACCCGTGAACAGCACATTCGTCGTGAAAAGGCAACGTCCAACATTTGCACCGCCCAAGCGCTTCTCGCTAACATGGCTGCCATGTACGCCGTCTACCACGGTCCCGAGGGCCTCAAGGATATTGCCAACCGCGTCTACAGTCTGACGACCTACCTCGCTGGCGAGATTGCTGCTAACCCTACTGTTGGTTCTGTCGTCAACAGCAAGTGGTTCGACACCCTCACCGTGAAGCTCAATGGCCCCGCCGACGCGTTCATCGCCAAGGCCGCTGCTGACTACCAGATCAATGTTGGCAAAATTGACGACACTTCGGTCGTTGTCTCCCTAGACGAGACTGTCAACGCCAAGGACCTCGCCGACCTTGTGTCGCTGTTCACTGGCACCACCTCCTCCATCACTGAGGAGTCGCATATCCCATACGCACCCATTCCTGCCGAGTTCTCGCGTTCTGGAAAGATTCTCCAGTACGAGGTCTTCAACTCGCACCACTCGGAAACAGAGCTGCTTCGCTACGTGCACCACCTCCAGTCCAAGGACCTGTCACTGGCGAACTCGATGATTCCCCTTGGAAGCTGCACCATGAAGCTCAACGCTACGGTGCAGATGGCCCCCGTTACCTGGCCTGAGTTTGGCCAGATTCATCCGTTTGCTCCTGCTGACCAGGTAGAGGGCTACAAGGAGCTCGTGGCTGAGCTCGAGGCCGACCTCGCCAACATCACTGGTTTTGACGCGACCTCGCTGCAGCCCAACTCTGGTGCTCAGGGTGAGTTCACAGGTCTCAAGGTCATCCGTGGCTACCTTGAGGCGACCGGCCAGGGCCACCGCGATGTGTGCTTGATCCCTGTGTCTGCTCACGGCACGAACCCTGCATCTGCTGCCATGGCTGGATTCAAGGTTGTGTCGGTCAAGTGCACTGCTGATACTGGTGAGCTGGATCTCGCCGACATGGAGGCCAAAGCCGAGAAGTACAAGGACCGCCTTGCCGCCACCATGATCACCTACCCCTCTACGTACGGTGTGTTTGAGCCCGGTGTCAAGAAGGCCATTGAGATTGTTCACTCGCATGGTGGCCAGGTCTACATGGACGGTGCCAACATGAACGCTCAGATTGGTCTCACGAGCCCAGGTGAGATTGGTGCTGACGTGTGCCATCTCAACCTGCACAAGACTTTCTGCATTCCCCACGGAGGTGGTGGTCCCGGTGTGGGACCTATCTGTGTCAAGGAGCACCTCAAGCCCTACCTGCCCTCGCACGTTGTGACTCCCGTTGCTTCAGCCGAGGCTGCTACTGCCATTGACGCTGTTTCGGCTGCTCCGTACGGCTCGGCCTCTATCCTGCCCATTTCTTGGGCTTACATCAAGCTCATGGGAAGCAAGGGACTGCGCCAAGCTACCGAGCTGGCTCTGCTCAACGCAAACTACATGAAGGAGCGTGTTGCCGGCCACTTCCCCATTGTGTACACAAACTCTGACAACCGCTGTGCTCACGAGTTCATTGTTGATATCCGTGGCTTCAAGGCCACTAGCGGTATCGAGGCCATTGATGTTGCTAAGCGTCTCCAGGACTACGGATTCCACGCGCCGACCATGTCGTGGCCCGTGGCCAACACCCTCATGATTGAGCCGACCGAGTCGGAGAGTCTTGCTGAACTGGACCGTTTCTGCAACGCTCTGGTGTCGATTCGCCAGGAGATCCGCGACATTGAGGAGGGTCGTGTTCCCCAGGACAACAATGTTCTGAAGAACGCTCCCCACACTCAGAAGGACCTGCTCAGCGAGAAATGGGACCGCCCGTACTCTCGGGAGCAGGCCGCGTACCCGCTGCCGTACCTTCGTGAGAGCAAGTTCTGGCCCTCTGTGACGCGTGTCGACGACACCTACGGAGACCTGAACCTGTTCTGCTCGTGCGATCCCGTCGAGGCTCTGGAGTAATCGCATTGCCCCGGTGCATTTGAGGAACAAAACTCAACGTAGTGCTATTTATATGTACATAGGCCGCTATTCAACCGGCGGCCGAATAGATTAATCGATACTTCTAGTGAGGCACTGGAATGAAGGGCCATTTGAGGGGCCACTTACTACGAGGGTCCAGTGCCAGTATACTGCACAGGCCTACGTGTGCTTGAGCACGTCCCTTAGGCGAGATGATAATATTCTTAGATTTGTGTGATCACTCATTTACTCACTCGTAATTGATCGTTATCGTGATGTCATGGTACAGCTGATAGTTAGCCAGTCAGGCTACACTGTCAGGCTATAGCTCTCAGGCTATACTGGTTATGTGTAATTAGATATGCTAATCTATCTGAGCTGACACCAAGTACTCAGTCAAGTAATCGATCCGAGTTTACCCCGCAGAATACACACAATACTGCATCAAACCTTCATATTGGGCTTTCCGCATGCCACTATAGAATGTGTGTATTGACGCCTTAGATTCAACTGAATACTCAGGCCAATCACGTCAACCTAATTCCCCAGTCCTTACTCGCTATGCTCTAGTCCCTACTCTCTACTCCACTCTACTCTTCCATTTATTCTCGTCCTTACTTCCTGCTGAATCATGCAGTTATGTCCGGCTGCTGGATAAGCTCTGCTGCACGATAATATCTTGCTTGCTACTAACCGGTCGAACCCCGGCGTATCTGCTACGTTGGCACTCGAAGGGATAACACTGTCGATATAGTAATTACATTTATTGCATTTCAGCCACATTCAACTTACCTTCATCCATATTCCTCTTTTCTATATTCCTCTTTTCTATATTCCTAGCCATACTATACCTTAGTGTGCCATCTGCTCGTACGCCAGGCACTATCTGCGCCCTGACCCTGCGTAAAAGTAATCGCGCTGCCGCTCCACGGCAACATTAGGGACAAATAGGTGCTTCGTTCCTACTGTTGTACCAACCTTTGGCGGGCAGTTTGTGTCATTTTGCGCTGTACAGTGCGGGAAAACCTGTCCACAAAGTGCCGACTCTGCGTCGAGTACTGACAAGCCGTCTCGAGTGCCCAAGATACCGCCCACCGCCGAGCTTTGGCTAAGGGCGTTTTGGTAGCCGTCTACCAGTTCGTGAACAACTGCACATCTAGCTGCCATGGGCGACGAAAGCGCCTCGTCGGGAGGCGAGGGACCGCCCAAGCTGGGGCGCACGAAGCCCAGCTTCACCATTGACCTGCCATCCAAGTCGTTTGCCTCGCAGACCCAGGCTTCACAGGCGGCTCAGGCAGAGTCAATTCTCGTCAACGACAAGCTCGAAAAGGCCCGCGCCGCGGCTCACAACAAACAGCCCTCGATGCATGCGCATTTCCTCATGAACGACGTCGTGGGCCACCAGGGCTCACGCAGCCGGAGCGGCTCTTCTTCTGATCGGTCGGATACTGGAGCCGAAGCCGACCTCGCACGCCGCCTCGAAGCCGTCGGTATCGCACCCGCTACAGCAGGGTCGTCGTCGGGCAACAGCAGCGCCGGAACCAAGAATCAAGGCGCTTCGCCGCGACTCGCTCCGACAAGCTCCACTGACACAACGACGACGGCGACGACAACAACGGCTTCTGCCATTATTACGCCCAGCGACGTGCTCGCCCGAGCTACCGTCCCTGCTGGCCACGTTTCTGCCGGTTCGGCGGGCCCGCTGGGCCCCGCAACCGGGCCTGCTCCTGCATCTGCTCCCGTTAGTTCTGGTGACCCTCGTCTTCCTCAAGACGACGGCAGGATTCACATCCTCATTGGCGCAACGGGATCAGTATCCACGGGCAAGCTGCGTCAGATCATCCACAAGCTCGAGGAGGTCTACACGAAACCCAAGGTGTCCATCCAGGTCATCCTCACCAAGGCAGCCGAGAAGTTTGTGTCTCGCGGCGAAATCCCGTCCAACATTCGCATCTGGCGCGACTCGGACGAATGGGCTACCTGGCGCGGCCGAACCGACGCCGTCGTGCACATTGAGCTGCGCCGCTGGGCCGACATCCTCGTTGTCGCGCCGCTATCAGCAAACACGCTCGGCAAAATCGCTCTAGGCCTGTGTGATAACCTGCTCACCAACGTCATTCGCGCCTGGAACGTCCAGTACCCGATCCTCATTGCTCCGGCCATGTCGAGCTACGCATACAACCACCCCGCTACGAAGCGGCATATAAAGACGATCAAGGAGGAGATGAAGTGGATCGAGACGCTGAAACCCGTCGAGAAGGTGGTCGGGTCATATGGTGACATCGGCATGGGTGGCATGATGGATTGGAACGGCATTGTCGACCGGGTTATCATGAAGCTTGGTGGATATCCAGAGGTCGCCGACGATGACGATGAAGAGCAGGATAAGGATGTCCAGGACGACGACGACGATGACCAAGACGATGACGACCAGGAGGACGATCAGATTGACGACGAGGAAGATCAGGACGACGACGACGACGCGATCGACCCCGTTAATGGTGCAGCATCTCGGCGTCTTAGTACCGAACCCACCGCGTCATCTGTCTGACCACTTGCAACAGCGAAGCCTCGAATGGCATGCCGTCGATATCTAGGCTTTAGCAATCTAATGACGCAATTCATTCGTTACATTAATGTTACATAAATAAGGCAGCAATGCTGCCCGTTGTTTACCGAGGGCCTTTGCTCAAAAACCTGTCCATTATCGAGTTGTGAGTACCGAGTGGCCTCTTTGCTTGTAGTCTAGGCTTCGGACGCTCACTGGCAAACTCCGTCACTGCAACGTTGAGCATGCGAACAAAGTCGGATGGCTTCTGCAGCTGGCTGTATAATGGCATACCGTGCTCCTTCACAACTCGAGCAGCCAGCTCGTTGCATTGACCGGGGGTTAAACGTGGTAAATCGTAGAGTGCCAAAGTTAGGTTCGTAGACTTGGACCTTCGAGACGGAAACGTCGTCGAGGTTGTGAGTCGAAATTTTGTTGGGTATGTTCTCCATTCCGAATCGTCGTCAATGAGATCTGCCATTATCTGCTGGAGCAGCGAATGACACAGCTTCACCAGTTGCGACTCGACCTGCTTACCCCGTATAGCAGTAGCATAGGTATCTTCAATGGAGATCTGGGTGGGAATGCCGACCGCTTGTTCCACGGGGGTCATGTCGATCCCGTGGAGCAGGTTCCATAGAACGGGGCCACGTTTGCTGAACTGCTCTGTGAGCCACTGCTCTGTCAGTACTGTGCGCGCCTCGAGCACAGACAAACCTCGTTTCTCGGATAGCTGAGCTGTATCACTCTTGTCAGGTTCTTCATCCTGGCCCTCGTCCCGGTCCTCTAGGAATGGATCCACTTTCACGCCAGTCGTGGAGAAGAAATGTTCGCGAATCACCTGATGAGTTCGATGGCCAAATCCAGGAACTTTGATCAACCGCTGCGTATCCATAAAATCCTGTGCATGCTCAGGCAGTAACAGAGTCAATCCAGCAGGTTTGTTGACAGTGCACACCATTTTAGCCAAAGCCTTGTTGCTTGAGACGCCAATGGAGCAGCTGTACCCCATGTCGAGTCGAATTCTCTCCATTATATGGGATGCTAGATGCGCCCCTATGTAGAAGCGCAACCGCTCAGGAGATGCGTATTTTGGCAGACTCGAGCCATATTCCGAGGGAAACGACTTAGCCGGCATAGAGAAGAAGAAGTCGTCAAACAGCACTGGTTCAGACAGTTCATCTCCAGTCATGTAGAGGTAGACCCCCTGAGCAGCATCGTCATCGACCTCCTGCTGACTGGAGGACCCTTCGAGTATCCTTGGTAATACACCCGTGGCCTCGAGATGTCGCATGTTCAAGTCTACAGCTGCCGTGAGGTCCATGCGGATCTCCTCGAGACCGAGTCGTTCAGCAGGAGCCGATTCGCCAATGAGGCTCTTGACAAACTCGAATATCTTCTTGCCTTCCGACCGGTACTTTGACAGGTTCTCACCATTGACAATACGAATGTCAGGTACGAGTTTGAGCGATTCTGACACTGTTCCCAGCTTACGAAGTCCCATAGCCCGCGCTGGATATGACAGCGTCGCCACGCAGTTCTTCTGAGCGACTATGAACGGTGTGTCCTCGGTTAAAGTCGGATCAAAGCGGATCTCGACCCCGCAGTAGAATGCATCAAGATCAATGGAGGCTACAACGGGCAAACGAGCCGGATCCCCCATGGTTGGCGCGTGTGAAGCTCACACTCACGAACAGTGCGCGTTCATCAGTTTGTAATCAGCATATCTCCATGCAGTTATATGCACCATGCCGTATGCACGCATGCACAAGTGGATTCTAGAGGAAAGGAAGGTGCTAAAATACGCGGCAGTTTAAGTAGAATTGAGGGGATGAAGAATGTTATAGCTGGATGCTATAGGTGATATTAAAGCTGTGTAGTTGACCTCTAGGATTAGATGTAGACTGTAAGGTTGATGTAGCTGCGAGGCTCAGATCACATAGTACAGGGGACTCCGATTAAGAAACCATTAAGAGAAACATGGAGGCTGTATTCGATCAGTCGAGTACGAAGCATTACCGACAGCAACAAGTTCCCACTCCAATCAACTAAAAGCTCGGTCCGTCTAATGATGGGTCCGAGCCATTCAAATGACAGTCTACAGTGATGTTATCACGTGACATAATTATAACATGGGGCTGACTGCGGCGCATTTCCCAAACGAGCCGGTTGACTGCTATTTCCTATTTGGGCAACTCCCACCGGAAATTTTCATATCAAACCCACCCCTGATCTCTTCTTCTCTTCTTCACAGAACTACGGAAAATACCAACTAGATTGGGAGACGTATAAAAAGTCAAAATGTCCAAGATTACTGTCGCCGGAGTCCGTGGCAATGTCAAGGAGCTGCTTGAGCACTCCAACACCAAGAAGCGTAACTTCCTGGAGACCGTTGAGCTCCAGGTTGGTCTCAAGAACTACGACCCCCAGCGTGACAAGCGTTTCTCTGGTAGCATCAAGCTTCCTCAGGTCCCCCGTCCCAACATGACCATCTGCGTGTTCGGTGACGCTGTTGACGTTGACCGTGCTAAGTCTGTTGGTGTCGACGCCATGTCCGTTGATGACCTCAAGAAGCTCAACAAGAACAAGAAGCTCATCAAGAAGCTGGCCAAGAAGTACAACGCTTTCGTTGCCTCTGAGGTTCTGATCAAGCAGATTCCCCGTCTGCTCGGACCCCAGCTGTCCAAGGCCGGAAAGTTCCCCACCCCTGTCTCGCACAACGATGACCTTGGCTCCAAGATCACCGAGGTCAAGTCGACCATCAAGTTCCAGCTCAAGAAGGTTCTCTGCCTGGCTGTTGCCGTTGGTCACGTTGAGATGGAGGAGGACGCCATTGTGTCGCAGATCATGCTGGCTTCCAACTTCCTTGTCTCGCTGCTGAAGAAGAACTGGCAGAACGTTGGCTCCCTGGTCATTAAGTCGTCCATGGGTCCTCCTTTCCGCATCTACTAAGCAGTGCGCTTGTTAGTATGAGTTGTATTATGTCTTAATGTAATTGTGCTCGCTCTACCACTAAGCCGTGTCATTGACGATTAGATGTCAACGTTACTTGCATTTTAGTATAAGTGCTTTGTTATTCCTGTTTGTTAACTGTCGGTAATAAGATACGTTTGCAACTTAACTGATATTAACTGATACCACGGATAACTGATGGTATTGTTTAGTTTATTGTCAAATTTCACATCGAGGTGCAACAGTTATGACTGCAATATCCATGCGTATTCTATTTAGCATGTAGATGCGGTCCGTTACTAACAAACTACAACCATCCAACTTTTCAAACGAACCAAATTTAAATCCATTCCAAAGGAAAACTGGCCTGAAGCCGTCTATCGCATTATAAATTGTAAGTCTCTATCATTATTTACTCCATCTTATATCGTCTCTATGGCTTCAACCTTCAACCTCAACCATCGTTCCCTGCCCTGATTCGATATCAGTCTAACTGCACTTCCAATCCATCACTGACCTTCTACGAAATACCACGGCAAAGAGTGAGCAGATACGCAGTTCACGACTTTCAAACGACACACAATTGTTTACTGTTACTGCTCTGGATACTGTGTATTCTGGTAACTGGAGAATACAGCATACGGTGACATACGGTGACCTGGCCATTTGACCATCATGGCACTCCAGGCTCCTGCGGGCCTAACTCCTGGGCAGCTTGAGGCCTTTACATCATTCACAGAGATCACTTCATGGACTGACGATCCCAGTCTTGCAGTTGTGCTGCTGTCGTCGGTCGACTGGAATGTTGAAGCTGCAGTAATGGCTCATTTTGACGGCTCGGCTCCGGCGCCCCCCGTTGTATCTCCTGTAGTTCCACCCCGGTCGTCGACAGCTTCTACGGCATCAGTGCTTATTGAAGACCCCGAGGAGGATCTCGAGAGAGATCTGGCGCCTCGCGTGGCCAATCCGTCGGGAGGAACCGTCAGCGCCGGGCCAAATGGCTTCTCGGGCTTCAGCATCATGCAGGCCATTTTGTTTGCTCCGTTCAAAGTCGGCTTCAAGGCTTTTAATACTGTCATGTACTTCCTGGCGTGGATGTTCCCCGTTCTGCCTCGTCTGACGGGCTACTACCCTGCCAACCGCACTGCAACACACACTGGCTCAGAATCGGGCGACTACGCTACGAACGCGGCCGCTCGGTTTATCCGCTCGTTTGAGGAAGTGTATGGCCCCAAAATACCGGAAGGTACGAAAGTGCCCTTCTTCTTAGGAGGATACACGGCAGCGCTTGAAAAGGCAAAGGCCGAACTCAAGTACCTCGTGGTGGTTCTGCAGACTGAGGAGCACGACTACACGACCGAGTTCAACTCAAAGGTACTACTGGCGCCCCAGGTTCTCGAGCTGCTCAGCAGAGACGACATACTTCTGTGGGCTGGAAATGTCCAGGAAAGCGAGGCATACCAAGTTGCCAGCGGCCTGGGAGTCACCAAGTTCCCCTTCTGCGCCCTTGTGGCTCCAAGCCCTCGCTCGCCGACATCCCCCGTTCTCGTGATGTCTGTGCTTGCGCGCATCCAGGGCGCTGGAGCTCTCCATCCTGGTGAGTTTGTCTCAACCATTGAGGACAAGATGGAGACACACACGCCCAAGATATATTCGCTGGTGCTTGATCGCCAGGAGCGAGAGGCCACGCGACAGATCCGCCAACAACAGGAGTCGGCCTACGAGCACAGCTTGGCTGTTGACCGCGAACGTCAGCGCCAGGCCGAAGAAGCAGCGCAGCGTGCCCAGAGCGAGGAGCAAGAGCGACGGCACAAGGAGGAGCAGGCCCTGCTGCTCGAGCAGAAGAAGGCCCAGTGGATCAGGTGGAGACGCCAGGAGCTGGTCAAGAAGACTGAAGCGAATGCAGAGGCCCCCAGCACCCGTGTTAGCATCCGTCTGCCTTCTGGTGAGCGTGTCATTGAGAAATTTGCCGATTCCACGACTCTCGACGACCTGTATGCATTTGTACAAGTGAGGATTGCAGAAGGAGCTGGCAATGAATCGGGCGAAACTACTGCCCCATCCGACTATACGCACGAGTACCCGTTCAAGATCGTGTGTCCTATCCCGAGAGCCGTATTCGAGCCCCTCGACTCGCCTATCCGTGACCAGCCCAAGCTGTGGCCGAATGGCAGCATCGTGGTCGAGATGGATCAGTACGACGAGGAGTAACAAGTGAGCGAGTATTGAAGTGAGATGAGAAACGAGAAGCTTCACCATCAAACTGCCAGCATATATAATGCCCTGAGCTAAGGAGCAAGAAGCTTTATCAACAAACAACCAGCATTTATATACTCACTTCACTCCTCACCTAACTGGTGTAGCCCTACCATGTAGATTCTATATAACAGGCACATCGCGCGGCTGTTATCGATAACGCATTAGATCTAATCGAAAGTGAGTCTGCCTCATACTGTTCTTTGTTGGGTTGGCAGTTTGCCACTAAAGACCCTCGCAAAGACCCCGAACAGATTAAATTAGCATCCTTTGAACTTGTATACGTGTCGACTCTCATGGAAGCTCTGGCCGTGTATCCAGGACAGGCGCTGGGCCCCTTTTGGCTCGGCGCGCCTCTTTACTCGATCCTCAGCTCGCTACGGTCGAATCCCGACAAGTATCCCCAGATCAACGTCATCCACGCGACCGAGGACCTCACGTACCATCCGATAATCGTACTTCTCGAATCCAACGGACTGAGGCTGCACTTTGACGGAGGCGAGCAGATGCTTCGCCTCATTGAAGTCATTGCATGGAACAAATCTCCGATCACCTACAAAGGCGCCCAGCTCGGGTGAGTGATATGCCACCGCGTGAATCAGCTGCTAACTCAGAAGACAGGGTGTTCTGCCGTTCAAGCAGATTTACAGCAAGGCGTTTGGCCCGACATACCCTGGTATCTACGACGAGAACTCGGGCAAGTACATTCTGTCATATCCAGGTGTCGCGTTTACCTTTGACGTGTCTAAAGAGGATGCTGCAGGCAAGAAACCAGAATCCATTCAGAAGATGCTGACTGCGCCCAAGGATCCGCCGGGATGCTCGGCCATGGCTGTTTTCCATGGCCACAGCTGGCCAGAGGCGCGCGCCGATATCTTTAAGCTGTCCAAAGACCTTCCTGACTTGCGAGCTCTCGCTCAGTCAAGTGAGCACGCAGATGAGATCGAGGTCGACGAGGTTATTGTGAAGGTAGGTGTGGGCGACACGCAATCTTGTGTCGATGTTTGCTGTTGAATCCTAGAACAGCCCCAGTGTACAAGTCTAACGCAGCGTGATACAGCAATCTGTACCGTCAAGTTTCTGGCGCATCGTAACGCGTTCCCGGAATACGATATACTCATTGGCAACACGACGATGCAGGACATCATCATTGCTCTGGGACCGCCTCGAGAGCGGGTGTTCAAGCAGGACTCGCGGCTCGCCATTCACAACCCGAGAGTACGCAAGCACTCGGCCAAATCAGCGACGGACGATGGCCGCGGGTCAACCGATCTGGCGTTCTTCAACTACTTCAACCTTGGCCTCGACATATGCTTTGACATGTCAACCAAAACGCCAATTGTTGTCAAGGTCATCATTCACGGCAATGTGCCCACGTCGCTATCTTTCCAAAAGTACAAGCGATGCCGCTGGGTTCTGTCGGACGCGGCACACTCGGAAGCAAACTTCTTTGACTACAAAGCGAACTATGCTGGCAAGAGCCTTCCTATGATGCTCGACCACACCATTGAGTCTCCTAGTTCAAGTGTCGAGTTTGTTGGCGATGAGCTTGACTTTTCTGACCTCAACGAGTGGGGTGTAACACACCTTTACGGATCTCCCCGGTGCATCTTTGAAGTCCTCAAAGCCGGTGCTGTGTCATCGCTCACTGTGTTTTAGCCCAACCCCCTATTTATCAATGCAATATTTATTAATGACACGACTCAGAGTTTCCTCAGCATCTCCTGCACTATATGTCGAGCTCGTCGTCGCTGTAATTGTGCCTGTATTCCTCCACGTAGGTTCCCAGAACCTCCTTGAGCTCTTCACGGTCGTCTGTGTCGCGATCAAAACGAGTCACATAGGTAAGCATCTCACGTAGCTGCGTAGAAGTGGCCGAGGAAACGGTCAAGCCCGTGAAGAGCGAGCCATGAGACACAAGCTCCGGGGGAAAAGACGACACAGAGTTGAAAGCTTGGGGGCAGTCAATTTTGGTGAGATCATCAGATGATGTTCCTTGCGATAGGAGGTTCTCCTCATCCATGGATGCCCAAGGGTCAATCGTTTCTGGAACCGGAGCAGCGTACAGGTCCCACGGGGATTGGCCTGACGCGATTGTTGGCACTCGAGAGTCTGATTGCTTGGTCTGAGCTGTCTCGATTTTGGATGACTCGTTTGGGGGTCTTACAATGCCCACTTTGGAAAACACATACTCTTCACCAGATTTGATTCCGCAGAGGGCACTCGAAAAAGTGAGCCCTTGGGAAGCAACAGAAGTGAGCTTCGTTCCAATCTCGTGTGTTGAAACGCACGACACAATCTTGCGTCCTGAGCCTCTAATGAGTGACGTTTCCAGATCCGCAAGCGACCAGCGCTTAGACTGGCCACGAAGACTCGAGAGTACAGAGATGGACTCATATGGCAGGCTGTATGCTGCCGCCAACAGCCAGTAGTTATCCCGATCAAAGGGATGTGTCTGGTTAGGAAGGAAAGACTGTTTCGGAGGAGCCAGCGGGATGAACAGTGAGGAATGCTCGACGAGTGCCGTAGTAGTGCGAATGCGAGACAGCCTGTCGTTCATAGACATCTTCTTAGGCTTGTAAACTTTGGAATCGTCGTCGAACCGGTCGATATCAGTATCATACAGACCCCAGACGTACCGAGACACCTTTGGGATGTAGTCGTCAACGAGGACGTTCAGGATCTCAGCAGAAAAAGACCCCCACGAGGAGTCAACCTGAGTCATGACGTTGACACCTGCTAGACTGTCGCACTGTTCTAGAACCGGGCGGAACAGTCTATCAAGGTATTCCTGGTCACTTTCCACCATTGCCTGATCCCACTGAGCGACTCCATTGTCGAATCCCTTGAACTGCTGGGCTGACGAACCTCCTCGCGGGCGGCCCAGTGGGTATTTTAGAGGATCCACCTCCCAGTCGTTCAGTGTCACTAGGGAGTTGGGTTGATAGTACACACGCAGGTAATCTGACCAGTACAAGGTATTTCTGCGATCCAGAGTCGGAAGCGTGTCGAATTGACCTTGATCCATAGCCTGCTGATAGGTACTGCTGCGAATTGGCGACTGGCGAATCTCCTGCACCTTGTCCCAGGCAGAAGTAGTGTCTCCTGTTCCCTCATTATAGGAGCCAACAAGGTGTTTGAGCGAGCCAAAGCCACCCTTCAGGTCCCATACAAGGGCTCGTGGCGTGTACTCCCTGCCTGGACGGAACCGCACAGCCGGATCGACTAGCGATTTGGCCGAATCAGCATCAGAGTACACGAAATACGACTCCTGGCTGTTGTACAGATGTGCGTGCACATGATTCGATAGGGACGAGAGAGAAAGGTGGATGATTTCGTGCATCACAGCTCGAGGGCCAGCAGGCGCAGATAAGCTATCAATGAAACTCCACCAATGTAACTCAGTATAGTCAATTCAATCTCGTTGAATGAAGTACTGAGTAATAGTATCAGATCAACGGAACAGCTTGACGACCCAGCTTACCAGTTTCACGTCTAACTTCACTTCCAACTTCACTCCAACTTCGCGTCCAGTTGTACAGCTCTTACTCCGCTATGTCGAGTTCTTGGCTCAGATACAACGCACTGGTATAATAGCTTTTATATTCTTCACTAAATGATCTTTGGCTCCCGTGACTTGAATGCAGACTGCACCGCCGCGCGCCTTGCTTTTGGCGATTTACGCGCGGCTGAACGCACAGCCGCGCCAACGTCTCCGAAAATGCCAAATGGCATAACGAGACGCTGTACAATCCATCCTTGACGTGTGACTTCCCCAGACTCAACATGAGGTCTTGGATGCTGGTGGGCCTACTATTTGTAGGTGTACTTCATGTGCTTGCTGCTGGTGCCGACTATTATAAAATACTGGGAGTGCCCAAATCAGCCACCGAGAAGGAGATCAAAAAGGCGTACCGAAAGCTGAGTAAGGAGTTCCATCCCGATAAGAATCCCGGCAACGATGCGGCAGCCCAGAAATTCGTAGAGATTGCAGGTGCCTACGAGGTTTTATCTGATAAGGAACAGCGTTCCCAGTACGACAGGTACGGTGAAGCAGGACTTGGTCGTGGCGGCGAGCGTCCAGGGCGAAATGCATTTGACATCTTCTCCAACTTTTTCGCAAAGCAGGGCGGTCACCGGGCGCAGCGGGGCGGAGATGTACAGACGTTTGTGACGTGTACGCTCGTTGACGCGTACCGTGGAACTACGATTGATTTGACGTTGAACTTGCAGGGCATTTGCGACGAGTGCGATGGAACAGGGTCGGCAGACGGTCAGGAACACATTTGTCCGCAGTGCCAGGGTCACGGTATTCAGGTTGTCCGGCATCAGCTGGCACCAGGAATGTTCCAGCAGATCCAGACAGCGTGTGACAAGTGCCGAGGGTCGGGCCGGCTCATTACAAACCCATGTCCCGTATGCCAGGGATCGAAGGTGATCCGCGAGGAACGCAAGTACCACGTTGTCATTGAGCCTGGTGCTGCAAAGACATTTGATTACCGTATTCCTGGAGAAGCAGACCAGTCGCCGGACTGGGAGGCTGGAGATCTAATTGTTCGCATTGACGAAGACCGCGAAACCAACATGGGCTACCGCCGGAGAGGCACGAGCCTGTTCCGTCGCGAAATGCTCACTGCACAGCAGGCCGTGCGGGGTGGCTGGAATAAGTCGATTCCGTTTCTCGACGGCACCTCGTCGATTGAGCTGTCACGGAAGCCCGGTGGGGCCGTTTCGCATGGAGAAATAGAGATCATCAAACATAAGGGTATGCCTGTCCGAGGCCAGCACGACCAGTTTGGCGATCTGTACATTGAATATGTGGTGGTTGTGCCCGCGGGCCGGCCTCATTCGGCCGCAGGCCCTGACCATGACGACCTGTAAATATTCATGGTGAAGAGCACGGGATCTCAGCTGGATCGCCTGTCGCGTCACGTTCGTGGCGACGGTGGTGCCAGTCTTATGGAGCATCATGATTTGACGACGCGTTGTCTATGGTGATTAGATATATAAGCACTGGGAGCGCCATGACGGGCTCTCTACGCAACACCTCATAAATTCCTCGCATCAATCTCCATTGTCGGTTTGGGCTTACGTAGACAACATGCTTTTCAGCAGACTTTTTGGCCTGCTCCTTGGCACGTCTTCTGCTGCAAGTACCAACTACAGTGTGCCTGCCCCGGGCATGACACCGCTGAAGGCTCCAGGAGTTCTTCCCATATGGCTCCAACAAATCACTGGCATGACATATTGGCCAGCTGAGCGGCCACCATATATTGCCATGAATGGCATTGATTTGTCTCGAACACCAACGCACATTCCGCAGCGCAAATTCGGCGAGTGCTCGAGCATTTCGCGAAGTGACTGCTCGTTTGACTGTTATAGATGTGTGGCCATGGAGGAGATTGTGTCGTGTCCTATAATGTCACAGACGTTTGACGATGGGCCAAGCCTACACACGCCCGAACTGCTACAGAAACTCAAGTCGCGGACGACATTTTTCACGCAGGGAATCAATGTCATTCGGCATCCAGAGATATTCCGGCAGCAGCATGCAGCAGGCCATTTGCTGGCGACTCACACCTGGAGCCATGCGCATTTGCCGTCTCTGACAAATGAGGAGATTGCAGCACAATTACAATGGTCCATTTGGGCCATGAATGCCACTGCTGGAGTTGTACCACGGTATTTCCGGCCTCCGTACGGAGGCATTGATGACCGCGTCCGGGCCATTTCGCGGCAGTTTGGCCTCATTGCCGTTTTCTGGGACCGCGACACTTTTGACTGGCGCCTCAACGATGCATCAAAGACGATCACCGAAGTGTTTGACGATGTGTATGCGTGGCAGTCGCACCGCACGGGCGGGCTTATACTGGAGCACGACTCGACGAACAATACTGTTCAAGCGGGAATTGACATTTCGCGCATTCTTGGCCTTCAGCAGCTGACAGTGGCCGAGTGCATTGGCGGCCCTTGGTACCAGAACCAATAGGACAGGCCGGGGCAGGTCGATGATTTGACGAATGGAGCGCTGAGGCATGGCTACACTGTAGCCAAGTGGGTATTTATGATGACTGTTGCGGTCTACACAGTATTTGTTTAAGCATGAGTGGAGTAGAGTCTAGAGTATGAAGAGATGTGGTGATGGGCAGTATTAGAGTAATTGATTGTCTTGTTAGTACCAGAAGTACCTAGAAGACAAGTATATGGAGTAGAAGTACGGGGAGGCAAGTATTTGTAGAACGCGATATAGAGGTATAAATCATATGGTGTGGAGTGCAGAAGAAGCACTCAGTAGTTTATAAGTCCAGGGTAGCAGTACTATTAACGTACTATCAAAGATGAATAACTTGCTGAGTAAAGTACCTGTATGCGTCAGAGTATCGCATCTAGAATGTCGAAGTAGGCGAAGGCATCAAAGATTGCACTGAAGTAGTATCAAGTAGTATCAAGTAGTGGTATCAAGTAGTGGTATCAAGTGCTGGTGTTAAGCAGTGGTTTGAAGCAGTGGTATCAGGTAGTGGTATCAAGTAGTGGTATCAAGTAGTGGTATCAAGTAGTGGTATCAAGTGCTGGTATTAAGCAGTGGTTTGAAGCAGTGGTATCAGGTAGTGGTATCAAGTAGTGGTATCAAGTAGTGGTATCAAGTAGTGGTATCAAGTACTGATGTTAAGTAGTGGTATCAAGTAATGGTATCACTGTGTTAAACTGGTATCACCAGGTATCCCATACTGGCGCCGTGCTCCAGATAACGGTGTAGCAGTGCCATACGCGGAGTTACCGCGTACGTGAGGCACCAGTGCGCCAGTATCAGTATCCGGAGTATGTAGTGTCGAGAATATCAATTGCGAGCCAGTAAACACAATCCCGCACAATTCACATGTATATTGCCAAGAATTCACCTAGATAGGCGGGACCACCTCAAAGGCCGTGTTTCGAGACCCCTGACTCCACCCGTAAGATTCCCCTAAGGCTACACCCTAAGGCTCCGTCGTGTGCATCTGTTGGGTACAGGTGCCACTCGTTGCGTCGATCCAGGGCGCTGATAGGCCGACGCTGTTGTCGTAAGTTGGTGTAACCTGTGCCGTACAACATAGGAGGTGTATACGAGCTAGCGCCAATCAAGCAGTGCCGCAGTCGACAAGCAGTAGTGATTGGGTGCTTCTATTCTGGTGGTGGTGCCAATTGCGGTGGCACTGTTCATGGCACGCGATACTGGACATTCCATTGCATGGTGACAGCTGCCGGATTGGTCGTTGGGCACGCGGGCGTGCCCATGTTCAACAGCAACGTGCGAGGCCGAGGCGCAACGGCCAGTTCACGGAAAGCGGCCCAACCCCAGCATGCAGCCGCACCCGCCGTTGGCACAGCCGTGCGCACATGCTCGGATCCATAGGCGTCCCTGCACAGGCGCGTGCTCGATAACGGCACATGCCGCAGGGACCCAGCATGACTGGTAGTCGAGTGCGGGACGAGTGCGGGGGCCGACGATTCGTTGGGGCTCACGACGCACGAGAAGCTGTACGGCAAGCACGGCAAGCACGACAAGCGTGACAAGCACGGCAAGTCGCACGAGCAGCGCTGTAGAGCCATGGTCGTAGCATGAGTGAACTAACGGTGAACCTGGAATCAGGGGAACACGGAACATGGAACCTGGGGTAACGGCTGATAGACTTGTCGCTTGGCTAAGGCCCGGCTGTGCCGTAGCCGTGCTAATCCCTCACTGGCCAATTGGGCTCCACATGAACCGCATGCAGCAGCCCATTGCCAATCCTGGATCCAGGGGCATCAGCATTGGCGTCAGGGAATCCCGCAATCCAATTAGCAAGCCATGACACGCAGTACACGCAGTTGATGAGCACTACTCAGCGAGTCGTCTGTGAATACAGTCTTGCACGAAATGGACCCCATGGAGTGCAAAGTTATACAACTTCCACAACACCACACCTGTTGTAAGTAACCTCCACTTTATGGCACGTCATACCGATACGTCGCGCTGGCTGCACGCGGCATTTCCCCACCAAAGAGCACATGGCAGGCATGGGCGCCTGGTTAGGCCGTGGGCAATGGCATGTGACAGCCAGGCACCGCGACGGATCGCGTCCTCAACAATTATAAAGGCTCGGCCCCGCCGGGTTGAGCTGCACCGGTCGCTCATTTCGACATCCGCCAACTGAACGCGACTCAGTCTAAGTCTTTAGACCAGTCTTCAACAGTCTCTCAACAGTCGCTGTCATCAACTGACCTTCACTTCACTTCACTGCCTTCACAGTCATTGCCCTTACGATGATCACGTACTTTGTTGGCGCTGCACTCGTGCTGGGCCTGGCTCTGGCGCTCACGAACCCGTCCGCAAAGGCCATGGCCCAGTTCTGCTGGTCCTGTTTCCTCAAGCCCATTGGCCATGTCGGCTCCGACCAAAAGTCGGCCCTCGAGAGCTTCTACAAGGGCCAGGCTGGAATCTACGACACCACGCGATCCAAGCTTCTGCAGGGCCGCGAGTCCATGCTGGCTCTGAGTGTTGCACACCTCAAAAAGAAGGCCGACCTCGTGTGGGTCGACTTTGGCGGCGGTACTGGCTGGAACATTGAGAAGATGAACGAGATCCTGCCCATTGCACAGTTCAAGGCTGTCTACCTCGTTGATCTGTCGCCCTCGCTGTGCGAGGTCGCGCGCGCGCGTTTTGATACTCGTGGATGGAACAATGTTCACGTCCTGTGCATTGATGCCTCCACTTTCCAGCTGCCCCAGGGCCGCGAGTCGGCTGATCTCATCACCATGTCCTACTCGCTGTCCATGATCCCCGGTTACTACTCGCTCATTGACAAGATCTCGCAGCTCGTCGGCAAGGACACCATCTTCTCCGTGGTGGACTTTTACGTGCAGTCAAGTGCTACGCTCAGCGGCCGTGCCACCTCGGTCGGCGGTATCCTGCTCCGTCACGTCAACTGGCTCTCGCGCACCTTCTGGCGCCTGTGGTTTGAGCTCGACCGCGTCTACCTCGACTCGTCGCGCCGTGACTACCTCGAGTACCGTTTTGGTACCGTCAAGAGCCTCAACATGCGCAACAAGTCGCTCGGCGGCATCCCCTACTACGTGTGGATCGGCTGCGACAAGGACCGCTCGCCCGACATCATGTACCGTCTCAATGCGCTGGCTACCGAGTCTCCGTACCTGGCTCCTTCCGAGGCTGCCACTGGCGACCAGAGCCAGGAGATCCAGATCCGTTCAAAGGGCTACGAGGCCACCGTCATCAATATGGAGCACAACCTGCCGTACCCGTCGTTCTTCTACCAGCTTGAGATCTGGCGTATCTTTTACGACGCAGAGAACCCGCAGTACCACCAGTTCAACAACCAGTACATCTACGCCTTCACGTGGGAGGATCCCCGCGAGGACCATGCGCTGCTCAACTTCACCGCTGACGACGTCGTGCTGGCCATCACGTCGGCCGGTGACAACATTCTGTCGTACGCTTCGCTCGACACCGCGCCCAAGCGCATCCATGGTGTCGACCTCAACCCGCACCAGAACCACCTCATGGAGCTCAAGCTGGCCGCTCTGCGCTGCCTTCCCTACGAGGAGGTGTGGAAGCTGTTTGGCGAGGGCAAATACGAGAACTTCACCGAGCTGCTCGTCAGCCGCCTTTCACCGCACATGTCGTCGGTGGCCCTCCAGTTCTGGATCAAGAACGGCGAGCGCACCTTCTCGGGTCGCGGTCTCTACGACACCGGATCCACCCGCTGGGCCATCCGCATTGCCCGCTGGATGTTCAAGGTCCTCGGTCTTGAGAACGACGTCAAGCGCCTCATCAAGGCCCAGACCATCAAGGAGCAGATGTCCATCTGGACCAAGACCATCAAGCCGGCCCTGTTCAACCCCATCGTGTGCCGTGCCATCCTCGGCAACCCCGTCTTCCTGTGGAAGGCTCTTGGTGTGCCTCTTAACCAGGCTGCCATGATTGAGGGTGGAATTCTGCAGTACATTGTCGACACCATTGACCCGCTCATCTCGCGCAGTCTCATCTCTGACGACAACTACTTCTACCACCTGTGCCTGACGGGTTCGTACTCGCCCAAAAACTGCCCCGACTACATCACCAAGAAGGGCTACTTCAACCTTGCCAAGCGCCGCGAAGCCCTCGACAAGATCCGTCTGCACACCGATACCATCAACGATGTGTCTGAGCGACTTGCTCCTGCCAGTCTCACCATTGCCATCATCATGGACCACATGGACTGGTTCACGCCTGGCGGCGATCTGGCCGTGGCCGAGGTCAAGGCGCTCAACCGCTCCATGGCCAAGGGTGGTCGTGTGATGCTGCGATCGTCGTCGCAGACCCCGTGGTACGTCAAGACGTTTGAGGAGCATGGTTTCACCTGCAAGGCTGCTGCCACCCGATTCACGGGTCAGAGCATCGACCGTGTCAACATGTACGCCTCGACGTGGATTGCCACCAAGAAGTTCAACTTTGACGAGACCCCCATCAAGGAGTTGACCCTATAAGGTACTCAATGCGCTTCATGGCTTACCATTAAAGATGTGCAGCACTGGTTGCTGCAAGTGAAGGGTTGAGGACGTGATAGATCCTCGGGATGCTTTGATTATGGCAGTTAGAAGGTCTGGATGACCACGTCCATAATCATGTATTGTAACGAATCAGCTTTGCTTATGTCACAGTGTAGCTAGACGTAGACAGACGTAGCTAGTCGACACTGGTGACCGAGTCCCAGGTGATAACGATATCAGGTTGTTCCGTTGCTCCCGGTGATAGATCAGGTTGTTCCGTTGTTCCCGGTGATACACTCGTTGAGTTGTGTGTTCGATATCAGGGGTCGCGTGTCCACGAGATCGTTCATGAGTGAACCGTAGTAGTTATATGGCTCTGCTTCCGTTGTGTTGGCGCCAGTGAGTTTCACCGAAGTTTGCGCTGTTCTTGTTTGTTCTGGTTGTGACGTGCGTATGGTTGCTGGCCAAGGGCCTTGTTGAGGGGGCCCCTATATATCACCGTCCCGTGATGCCTCGTAAACGCTGCAAAGACGAGGTCCAGTTGCATATAGCGGGATGTTCGTATTCGATTGTACTGCGAACTGGAGATTACGCGCGCATCGTAGAGCAGGCAGGGTTCCCGCTGTACTACCTGGTGGGAGACCAGCCGGTTCCTGTAGTTTGCGAGGAGCAGCTGCGTGGGTTCGTAGCCGAGCTCGACCTGAAAGGTACATATCCGGAGCTGTTTCTGACTCCCCAGGCCGATGTATCGTACTGGTGTCCATCAGGCATGGATCTTCGAACCTCAGTATCAAGCCACTCAAGCCATGGAAGCCTCAAGGGCCAGAGCAGCGGCATCCCGGATCTTCAAGAGCCGTCGTACGCCGCTGAAATGCTCGCTGGAGGGATCGTCGGAGCAGTGGCCTTGGCGGTGGGCGCCGTACGAACCACGACGGGACTCGTAAAGACTGCACTGCGCTCGCTCAGCAAAAAGGACATCTCGCTCAACGTCAAGGGCTCCAAGTTTGAGCTCCGCAACATCATTGATCTGATAGTGCGCCCAGAGCAGGGGGAAGTGGAGAGCGGTCAGAAGAGAGAACAGAGGGAGCAGAAGAGAGATCATAAGAGTGGCGAGAAGAGGGGTGAGAACACTCGGAGATCAAGCAGGTCTGGCCTAATCGACACAACGGGGACTATACCGGGGGAAACAGCTGAGAGGACCAGTCTATGGAAGCTAACAACGGCATTTCCCGATCCTGCATCTGCTCAGCCAGACTGGTCGCGCAGTCGAGTGCAACTCAGTTACGATCAAGATCATGAACCCACAGCGTTACAGCCAGACGGAAACCCGTGGGACAGTACCAAAATCCAGACCATTCCAGGAGCATATATATAGCCGTGAATAAGTGCCATTATCCATAGATAAAGAGATCGTAGTTGAAGAGATCATAGATTGAGAGATCATAGATGGAGAGATCATAGATCTGGACCTGGACGAGTCATACTCTGTGGCCTAATGACGTCAGCGCAGGTTACATTCCAGCCATTCGCGCTTGTAACCTTCCGGTTTAGCCAGCCATGTGCTATCAGCTGATGCGCTGCTTGATCTGCCAGATTTTGCTCAAATGTGCTCGTGAATGCTTAGAAATTTCACATAATGCGCAGTTTTGGCTGCTGCATGCGTCCCCTGGATTACCCAATCGGGCTAGTGTGCAGCGAAACTATCGCAAGGCTTATAAATTGGCCTACTATAAAAGATCTGAGATCTGCTTATCTCCAGAACAGTTAGCTGACGATTAGGTTGACTGATTATCTATTTACTGGCTATAATATCTGCATTTGCTACTTGCGTATATATATGCCATGGAATTAGCGACTTACACCTTCACGGTGGGAAACCTCCACTGCGAGGGCTGCGAGAGAGCCGTATACGACCTCATCAAGAACCTCGATCCACGCATCTCAGAGGTCCATGTATCGCATTTCGATGAACAGGTGTCTGTTGTGGCTCCAAAGGAGATTACGAAGCGCATGATTACGCGCATCCTAGACCGCGAGGGATACGACTTGATAAGCGAGGGCGAAACCGACGAGGCGGAGGATGTGGAAGATGTGGTCGAAAACAAGTCGCCCCATGCGCCGTGGACTTGGGCTTCGACGAAAGTTCATGCTTGGAAACGAACAAAGGCGCACAAGAAGACGTGCGTCAAGTGCCGCCAGGAGGCACTCGAGAGCCATGGACTGACAGCGACAGTCAAAGACCTGTTTCATCTGAGTTCGCATGACCACGATGGACACGACACGGATGTGACGATGGTCGACTCGGACGACTCCGGAGACTCACCAGGCGAGACTCCCGTGCTTCTCGACTCGTCATTTGCTCCACAGGAGTTTACCGCCGTCTACACTATTGGCGGCATGACATGCGCCGCTTGTTCCACGACTATCAAGACCCTCGTGGCGGAAACATACCCGCAATATGGCGAGTGTGCTGTGGATCTCATCAACGGGTCTGCTGCCATGACGGTGAACGACAAACCAACTGCACTGGCTATTCGAGACCTCATCAATGATATTGGATACGACTGCGAGCTCGTCAACCTGACTCCTGTCAGGTCGAGCCAAGCTTGGAGACTGACAGCTGCTATCTCGGGAATGACCTGCGCCGCTTGCACTTCAACTATAAAGTCACAAGTCGAACCACTGTCGTTTGTCAAGGATACACAGGTCTCTCTGCTCACGAACTCGGCATCGTTTGTCATTGATAGCCTCGAGAGCATCCCTCAACTGAAAGAGGCGATCGAGGATGCTGGATACGACTTTCAGCAGGTGGAAGTGAAACCTGTCGAGTTTGCGACCACCAAGTCAACTACACGAACCGTCAACCTGGCGGTCAAGGGAATGTATTGCGAGTAAGTATTGCTACTGAACCCACGAACTGCACTAACTCAGGCACTGCCCGGACAACGTCACCAGTGTTTTGAAGTCTTACGGAGAGACGGTAATTGTCGTGAACCCCATTTCGCTTAAGCATCCGTTCATCAAGTTCACCTACACTCCTAATCCCCCAGGTGTGACGATTCGCAAGATCCTGGCAGATTTACGAACCATCTCGACGCAGTTTGAGGTTGAGATCGTTCACCCGTTGACTCTTGAACAGCGAAGCCAGCGCCTAAGAAAAGAAGAGCAACGATCGCTCCTACGTCGTCTGCTACTGACTTTCTTAGCTGCCATTCCAACATTCATCATTGGAATCGTAGCGATGGACCTGGCGCCAAAGAAGACTCATCTGCGCATGTTTTTTGAGGAGCCCATGTGGGTCGGCAATGTTTCGCGCGCAACTTGGGCGTTGTTCTTCCTTGCCACGCCCATATTCTTCTTTGCCGATGATTTGTTCCACAGGAAGGCCATTAAAGAGATTCTGATGCTTTACCGCGTTGGCACTTCATGGAGGAGACGTATTTTCCGATTTGGTTCGATGAACTTGCTCATGTCTCTGGGAACTTCAGTCGCCTACATATCAAGTCTTATTTTGCTTGGGCTGGCCTCGCACGCTGCTCCTGGCAGTACTGACCCAATCTCCACCTACTTTGACTCGGTGGTGTTCCTCACTCTGTTCCTACTTATGGGTCGTTACCTTGACGCGTACTCCAAGGCTCAAACTACCTCAGCTGTATCGATGCTGGGTGGTCTGCGACCCGACACAGTCAACTTGGTTGAGCTGGAAGGAAAGCAGGGATCTCCGGCCATCGTCGAGGATGCTTTTACGAACGAGGTCGTAGAGCCTAAGGATTCGGAGATATCAATGGATTCGGAGATTGATATCTCCGAAGCAGATGCTAACGAGAAAATCACTCTCCCTATAACGACAAGCTCACAGGCACAGAAGGTTGCAATTGACCTCGTAGAGGTCGGTGATTATGTCAAGGTACTTCCTGGAGAATTCTGTTCTACGGACGCTCGAATCGTCGCAGGCTCCTCGACGTTTGATGAATCTGCCCTCACGGGTGAAAGCCGACCTGTAAAGCGGGAAATTGGGGATGTCATCTTCGCTGGAACTGTCAATACTGGAACCACATCTGTTGTTGGACTGGTTACGGCTGTAGAAGAGGGCTCTCTTCTGAACAGCATTGTCACTGTTGTTCGTGAGGGCCAGCTGCATCGTGCACCGATTGAACGGGTAGCGGAGAAGGTTACAGGTGTGTTTGTGCCGATTGTCGTTCTTCTGGCTGTTCTTACATGGGTCATCTGGTTGACGCTTGGTCTTGCTGGTGCACTGCCTGCTCGTTATCTCGATATTCCCGAGGGCGGTTGGGTGGTATGGTCACTGCAGTTTGCAATTGCCGTTTTTGTTGTTGCGTGTCCGTGTGGAATTGGTCTTGCGGCCCCGACTGCACTATTTGTCGGATCGGGACTTGCTGCCAAGTACGCTATTTTGGCTCGGGGCGGCGGTGAAGCCTTTCAGGAGGGTTCGCGCGTCAATATTGTCTGCTTTGACAAGACTGGTACTCTTACGGAGGGTGGTGAACCCAAGGTGACAGATGTTTCTGGAGGAGAGCTTGTGTCCGACGAAGACATTAGCTACTTTGTTGGTCTTGCGGGCCTTCTCGAAAACGAGTCGAATCACCCGTTGGCCACAGCTGTACGCAACTACGCTGCTGAGATTGGAGGCGAGTGTACTGCTGAGGTTCGTAAGGTAACGGAGGTTACCGGCAAGGGACTATCGGGGTTGACTGACATTTCCCGCAACGGCGAGCAGATTAAACGGCTTATCATTGGCAATGAGCGCCTTATGGAGGACAATGACATTGAAGTTGAGGAGTCACAGAAGGGGCTGCTGACGAAATGGCAGGATGCTGCCAAGTCGGTTATTCTGCTTGGATGCGCGGATGAGTCTGGCCCTTACAAGATCAAGCTCATGATTGGCGTTGCCGACAAGATTCGTGACGAGTCAAAGCTTGTTGTGGAGGCACTGAAGAAGCAAGGCATCGACTGTTGGATGATTTCGGGCGACAATGAGCGTACGGCCCAGGCAGTAGCGGCGCAGGTGTCGATTACGCCTGATCATGTCATTGCTGGCGTGCTGCCTCAGGAGAAGGCCGACAAGGTTGCCTGGCTCCAAAAGACGGGCAACAGCAAGAATAAGGGCGGTAGCAGCCGAGCTATTGTAGCCATGGTCGGTGACGGAGTCAACGATGCCCCTAGTCTTACCACTGCTGACGTTGGCATAGCCATTGGGTCTGGGTCTGATCTGGCCTTGACGTCGGCGCACTTTGTGCTCGTACGCTCGGATCTGAGAGCCCTCGTGCACCTGTTTGATATCTCGCGAGCTGTGTTTCGTCGTGTCAAGTTCAATTTTGGCTGGGCGTTTGTCTACAACCTCATTGGCATCCCAGTTGCTGCCGGAGTCATCTACCCGTTCCACAACTCGCGTCTCGATCCTGTCTGGGCGTCGCTAGCCATGGCGATGAGCTCGCTGTCGGTGGTTACGTCTTCTCTACTGCTGAAACTGTACCGTCCGCCCCGCGATCTCGGCGTATGACACTCGTGTGGTGTTTAATCCTAGCAAATGTTCGCATTTCACTTCTTTGCATTATTTATTGACTATTTATTACATGACATTACTGAGAGAAATTGACTATAGTGCCTTCCACATCTGAGATCAATCGCCCGCTAGCACATTAACGATGTCGCGTTATATGGATCTACACGGATCTACGAGCCCACCCAACATCGCCGGTATTGTACCGGTGTTGTACCGGTTCTGTACCGGTGCCCACCACAGGGATTAACCGCTGCATTTAGCCAATACTGCCAAGCGTCGATCCGGACAAACGCACCCCGCAGGCCCAGATCGGGTCTTATGCTGCCGGTGCGAGAAAAGAGCAGGGAATCTAATTTGGCGAAAAGTTTATCCCCGCATCGACTTGGCGGGGGTACGGAGATGAAGTGAAGGAGGGATATCATGTACAGAAGATGCAATTATATGGACGACTGAGTAGACTATAGAGTCTACAGTTATTCTCCTACTAATTGTAACATACTGCTCTTAGATCACTGGCGATAAAGTGGCCTGTTTGGCGGAGAAATGGGGCGGGTGGTTTTCCCGACTCATCGCAGAGATCGTCAGTGTCACGACCGCAAGGAGAAAAGCCGGAAGAATTTGGCCGATGTCTTGGCACCCCTGGCGGAGCGGGGGCGAGTCCATCAAGTTAGTAGGCGAACAGAACTACACGAAATAGTACAGGGGAGCATGTAAAGTACAACACTGTTGCAGAGTGTGCGGATTTCTCCCGCCTGGTACTCCCGCCTGGTTCTCCGTCCCACTTCCCATTCCCCACAACCCCTGTCATTCGATTTTGTGTTTCCGGTTTGTGGGGGTCGTGCATATCACCTCAACGCCAACTCTAAGTTGCTTTTCAACCCCGCTGTTTCGCCCGTTTCGCCAGTTTCGCTCGCTACAACATGAGTATAAATAGCGGTGATCCCGCTGCTGGATCCTCCTCCTCCTCTTCCACTACACCGCTCCTCATGAACTACGACGGAGTCAAGGACGACGCCGTCCATGTCGAGGGCGACAGCCATGAACATGAACCTCTCGCCAACACGCAGCTCGGCAAGTACACACAGCTGTTTGAAGGTGTGTCAATTCCAGACGCTGGTTCGTCTGAACGAGCTGCCATGGAGCGCAAGCTGCTGTGGAAACTGGACATGACCATTCTCCCTGCCGTTATCATCATGTACATTCTCAACTACCTCGACCGAAACAACATCGCCGCTGCCAAACTCGGCACCATCATGGAGGACCTGCACCTCACCAACACGCAGTTCTCGACGGCCCAGGCCATTCTGTTTGTTGGCTACATTCCCATGCAATTGCCGGCGAACATGATTTTGGAGCGTATCGGCAAACCGCAGCTGTTCCTGCCTGGAATGATGGTTGTGTGGGGTGGCTTGTCGCTAGCAATTGTCGGTGTCCACACCTACGGCGGTCTCCTCGCCATTCGTATTCTGCTGGGTATCTTTGAAGCCTCGTTCTTTCCTGGTGTTGCATTCTACCTGTCTTCGTGGTACACCTCGAGCGAGCTGGCCAAGCGCTACTCGCTCTTTTACTGCGGAAGTCTCATTTCAGGCGCGTTCAGCGGACTCATCGCCGAGCGTGTACTGCAATCGCTAAACGGCCATGCGGGCCTACCAGCATGGAAGTGGCTCTTTTTGATTGAGGGTGTTCTCACCATTGGCGTTGGTCTTCTTGTCATGCTGTTCCTGCCCGAGCTGCCAGCCACGACCCGCTGGCTCAGCAAGGAGGAGCGTCTGCTCGCTGTTGTGCGTCTCACAGAGGACGTTGGCCAGGTCGATGACGACTATGGCGAGGGTGAGGTTCCTCAAAAGGCGCTAGACGGTGTGAAGCTGGCCCTCAAGGACAAGAAGGTGTATCTGTTTGTGTTCACTCTCTTCTCCGAGGCTGCTACTGCCTCTATCAATGCTGTGTTCCCCAGTATCGTGGGCTCGCTCGGCTACGATTCGTCCAAGACCCTCTACCTCACAGTCCCTCCATGGATCCTTGTGGCTATCACTTCAGTTGCTGTATCATGGCACTCGGACCGCACTGGTGAACGATTCTACCACCTTCTCATTGGACCTCTCCTGTCTTTTATCGGCTTCATCATTGGCATCTCCACCCTCAAGACTGCCCCTCGGTACGTGGCCATGATGCTGCTGCTACAGGTTTACAACTCATATGGTCTGTCATACGCCTGGGCCGTCAGCAGTTTGCCGCGTCCACCCATCAAGCGAGCTGCTGCCATTGCTATGATCAACATTGGCGGAAACCTCCCCAATGTTTATGCCCCGTACCTCTTCCAGTCCGAGTTCTCTCCTCACTACTATGCTGGATTCGGCTACTGCTTGGCGTTTGTCGCTGTGGCCATTGCGCTGCTCACTATCATCCGCATCCACCTGTCTTCTCTCAACAAGAAGCTTGCCAATGGCGAGACCGTCGACGGCATGGAACCCGAGAGCGGATTCCGCTTCATTCTGTAGTTGCTTTAATGTGTAAATGTATTGCTGATGCCCCAGAATCGTTTGACTGGTAGTTTGTGAGTCGTTTGACCGCTAGTTCGTGGCTATTACCATCATGTCTCAATCATTAACATTATACTAGTCCTACCTACTGTCGTTAAGTTACTCGGCATCGAAAATGACATAGGCGTTGCTGAGAATCGTCTCAATGATCTGTGTCTGCACAGCCAGCTCAGCGACATTGGAGTAGTCGGTGGCCATGAGCGTAGGACCCCAGATCGTGGCCAGGTTGCCAATCGACATCCGGTTGGACGCCTCGCGCTCTTGCACGCGGTACAGATGGAACACCAGGTATCTCAGCGTGGCGTAGTTGGGATCCGGCAGCTTGTTGATGACACCGTGGATGGCATCACGTCTCTGAGCGTCGTCGGGAACCTTAGCTGCCGACAGGAACTCGGTGTGGAACTCCCGTGTGAGCAGGGGGTCGGGCAAATCGCGGAAGTATTGCTTCAGCACAGATGCCACGCTGTGGATGTCATTGAGGTGGGCCGGTGGATGTAGTAGGTCGACGGCTGTGGCATCCTTGTCGAATAGACTTTTCAAATCAGCAACCTGAGAGGCATTTCCATTGGTGCGGTAGATGCCCTCAATCTCAAGACCAAAGTGGTCAACCGCCTGGATACACTCAAACACAACTCGAGGCACTCCGGCCTCTTCCATGTCAAGTAGCACGTCCAGCGGTGTACCAAACGATGGTAGGTGGTGCCGAGTCGTGCCCGGCGGGAAGTTGTCCTGCGACGGAGCCGTCGAGGACGATGCAAAAGTGGGATTAAGCGAGGCCAGTCCTGGTGACGTGAAGCTCTTTTCGCCAGAACTGTCCTGGTTTGCCGATGGCTCGGAGAAGACAGACGTCGAACCCAAGCCTGGGGTTCCACTGGGGGTGCTGGGAGCAATGCTAGCAGCAGCAATAGATGTCGAGCTAACTGGCGGCGGCAAGGTACGCGGAGCCCCACCCACGTTACTGGTGGTGCCCACGGTGCCCACGGTACTCGCGACACTAGCTTGACGAGGAGTAGGAACAGTAGTCGACGGCTGTGACACCGACGCCGTATATGAGTTGCCCATCACAGGATGCCGTCTAAACGTGACGCCGGGTCTGTTAAGCGCCCGCTTCGTAGTCTTGGGCACGCCCAGCACGTAATTGTACAGGTCGAGCTCGTTGTCGACGTTAGCAGCCACCTCTTTGAGAGTGAGGTTGGCATTGGCGGCGCCCTTGGGCTTGATAGGAGCGACAATGAAGCCGCGGTTGAGCACAAGGGTCTCCTGGAGATTGGCGTACTTCTGCAATTGCAGGCAGATGCCTGAGTCGCATTCTAGCACCAGATCCTTGATCTGCTTGACAACAGCCGGGCGCGATTTGTTGATCTGGTCCTGGCGAGCGCGCTGAGCAGCGTCGACACGCTGCTGGTACTCGGTCTCTGCTGCGAGCACCTTTTTCTGGAGCTCCTCCTCATGCTGAGGAGTGCGCGAGTGCTTGAAGCCAAACTTCGTCTTGGACGGGTCGCCGGTGCGCATCTTGTCGAGCTCGTCACACAGGCCCTCGTACTTGGACTTTGCCTTTTCGGCCGTCTGTTCGGCTTCGAGCAGGCTCTTTTCGTTACGCAGTGACGTCTCCTTGATGGACTTGCGCGAGCGGTCCACAGCCTTTGCGAGTTCCGTCAGCTCGTCGTGCATGATGTGCAGCGCAGCGACGTACGAGTTGCCCACGTCGCACGCGCGCTCGTTGAGCTTGACAATCTCGTCGAGCTGGCGCGCATAGGTGCCCTGGCGCGACTCGGGCTTTTTGATGGATTCACGCGTGTTGCGCGCGAGCTTGCGGACAGCGCTGAGACTGTCGCTCTCCAAAACCGCCGACTTCTTTGCAAACGTGGCCAGCTCCTTGGCAGCAACTACCGACTGCTTGAGTCGGGCCAGCAGCGATTCGGAGCCGACATCCGACAGCAAAATGTCCTTGAGTTTGGGGTCTTCGAGCAAATACGACGAAGCAGACGGGCCCGAACGAACGGGAGATGTCGTCGAATTCGCCGTCGCGGTTGTCGACTCGCCGTTGAGCGTGTCTGTCGTCGAGGAACCCTGGCCATTGAGCGAGTCGTCAACGGGCTCTACAGTCGACCCCGACGTCGTGGAGACAGTGCTGGTGCCAGACACGACTCGCGAGCCACCGTTGGAGTCCATGGTATAGTATGTTACACAGCAACAATGAGAAGTCGGTCAAGGACTGCCTTGTAGGTTACAGTGCAATGATGAAACAAGATGCCAGGTTCTCCTATTTTGGGCTGTAGCCGTCAGCCGCGCGGTAAGCCACGGTAAGGCGGGGCAAAGCTTGGTTTATGCGGCTTGCCACACGCAATGAACGAGTGGAGTACTGGGGGCATAAATAAACTGGAGGAATACAAGATGATTAGAGCAGAATGACAGGTTGAGGAGATATTGTAGGAGGAAAGAAGAATAAATAAGAATAAAGAAAGGATGGAAAGGAGACAACGAAGAGGATCATGTGACGCGTAGAGCTGGGTAAGGCAGGCCAAGCCGAGTCAATTGAGGCAATTGGAGTCATGAGCTAGGCGGAAGAATCACGCGTGTGGGTTCTAGAGAGAGGTCTAGAGAGCCTTTTGGTACGCTGCGGGAGTTACTAGCCATTTAAATGCTATTCAGAGTCAATTGGGGTGTTTTTGCCGGGGTTCTACGGATACTAGCTCTAGATATGTGGGTATGGGTGTAGTTAGAGCTGAGGTGTTCCGCGGATCTGGTAAATTGCTGAACAGGCAGCACAATAGCGATCTGTACAAGTACCATCGTACCTTCCGGCTAATAGACAACACTGCACATGTCATACTTGATCGAACGACTTTTGAACTGGCTCTACTAGACACAGCCGCAGCATAACGTCGGGCTACCGCTTTGGGAATGAAATTGAGTGCACGAACTCACCAGAACCATTAAACAAGCACCAGTAGCAGTAGAAGACCTCCCAGCCAGCTCCCAGCATTTTCCTCGCGGCTCTACAAGTGGACTGCACCAGATCATACTGGATCTACGCGTCTTGCTAACCCTGTGCCCTTGCCGCAAACGAAGCTAATGAGCCAACGACTCTCGGAGTTTCAACTGCACAGCTTCAATTACAGTCTTTCCTCACCACATCCAGACCATTCTCCACGGTATTACCTTCTTCTTAACGAAATTCAATTGGCAGCTCTCGCGAACTGCCACTCCATGGCTATTATCCCCTACCCTGCATGCATGCAGCGATAACGTGCATATAAATTAAGGGCCATCTGCATACCTCGCTTCACCTTATCATCTTGTCATTTGAGGCACTTTGTATCATTCCTTGTGTGTCCTGTGTGCGAGTGACGTATCTGTGCCCCCCACAATTGCATTCCACTGTAACGAGTTTCGTGTTGTTTGAACGTCTCGTGATCCTGACCGCGACTTGTCTTTGACTTGTCTGAATCGCCTCCGCTATGTATGAGCGACACCCGTGGCTCCATATGCTGCGAGCTGCCAAAGCGCAGTCGCACTCGACGGCGAAGCATGCCCGCAGCCGTGGAGGCTCAGCGCTGAATCCGGCACGCACCTTGCACCACGAGCCATGGTCTGCAATGCTGACTGCACGCCTGTTTGCCGGCTCAAACCTCAAACCACAAACCTTCCACTGGTGCCGAAGTGTCTACTCTACTGATACGCCGAGCTCTCAGAGATGGCCTCAGTACCGACTGTTCCGGTTCAACCTGAACGAGGCGGCGAAAGCTACTGAATCGCAAGACCGTGCAGACTCCAGTAACGACTACTCCATTGATCTCATTGGTCTGAAGAAGGTGCGCAACAGCCCTGCTCAGACGGAGCGTGTGTCGAACCAAGCATCCAGACAGACTGGTGGACAAGCACCTGAGCCGACTCCGGAACCTCCGCAGGACAAGTGGTCAAAGCAAATGAAGCGCGACCGAAAGGACGCGAAGCGCTCGGCCAAAGCTGCCCGTCGCGCTGAACGCAGACTGTACAACTCCTTAGACCCAGGCACTGAGCCGCTCTCGCATCCAGAGCCAGTTGCATCCGAGGTTGTGGGTGAATCATCGGGCGAGGACTCGTCCTCGTCTCTCCATGCATCTGCATTGAGCGAGCACTCTCAACCATCTGCATTCTCTGAAGGTTCAACTTTCGTCGACTCAAAGGTGGTATCGGAAGAGCCGGAGACTTCATCGAGCACCACAGAGACATCGCAGCCTCGTACTCCCATTGAGGTGCCAACAATGACCATTGGTGATTATGACTGCGGTGCGCCCCATCACACACCTCCAACCATGGAGCCCATTGTGCCCATTGCGCCGTTTTATCCCTCCAGCATCCCTGTCACTCCTGTGACGCGTATTTCGGACGTCGATACCTCATTGAAGACATCTGAAGCTGCGAACGCTGCTGACCCTGAGGTCTGGCCTGTCACGTCGAACAGCATCAACCCTTCGCCTAGCGAGTCTGACGCCTCTCAACCTTCGCCCATTGGGTGGAACGCCTCTAAGTCGCCTATGGACACCGCTGATGCAGCGCCGTCGAGTCACATGTCTCAGTCTTTCAAACCCACTGATCTCTCTGATCTTTCTCCAGAGGCCATCTCTACGGCTTCTACGGCCCAGCATCCCGGCTCTCCCTTTCAGGTCGACAGCGTACCGGCAGAGTCCGACCGTGCACTAGACGACCTTGTCAGAGTGCTCAACGCCAGCCACATTGCACCGTCGCAGTCAGAGAAGTCAGAGTCGCAGTGGTCTCGTGACACGGCCGTAGATGGTCTGAACCTGACTGGCAAGTACAAGCAGAACGACTTTGAGCGTTTGCTTTCATTTGGTGACATAGAGCCAAAGGGTCAAGCTCAACCGAAGGCAAAGGCGCCTCGCCCATCTCGCCCGGATGACAATGAAGTCGAAACACTTCTTCCTGAAGACGTGCGAGCACAGTACACGAAGTCCCCTGCTGCAGCTGCTCCAACTCGAGAGGACATGGCCAGTCTTGAAGAAGCACTGCGCGAGTCGAAGGCTGAAGATGCAAAGCACGAGCGAGAGCTCTTCCGCATCCATAATGCCCTCGACTACTCGAAGGCCATGTCGTCATCGAACCCTCGATCCATCTCTGCAGGCAACTTCTTCACGTCGTCGTCTGTGCAGGAGGCTACTCACAAGTCGTCGGCGTATGAGTACGTCATTCTGACGCCCAACCAGAAACGCATTCGTACACGCACTGCTCCTTTTGTGTCCAGCAAACCACCCCAGGATATGTTCTCAGTGCTGTCTGGCATCTCGGATCCGACTCGTTACATGAAGTCTATTGCCAAGCTGGAGAAGGCTGGCTGGACGTGTGTCGGCGGAGGAGGCCCTGGTCAACTTCTCGTGTTTAAGCGCCCGTACAGCCGAATCCGTCGGGTCACGATTTTCCTGGCAAAGACCGTGGCTTCCGTTGTTGGAGTTGCTTCCTTGGTAACACTTGTTGCCGTCATGGTCGAGAGCCCGTTTGTGGCCGCATGATGCTATCCTATCTATTCATTATATTGAGGTCATTTATCAATAAATATGCAGTATTTATACTTGCGAGAGTGATCTCGATGCACCCAGTTACTCCATAACGTCTTCGACCGTGGCTGGAGCATTCGAACCTTGGGCGATGCGAATCATGGGAATGACATTGAGACCGCCGTGAGTACCGCTCCATGCTCGCAAACTCTTTACGACCAGTTCACTCGTCAGATCAGGCACATTGTACCCACTCTTATACGCCGCCAAATCGTATTCATACTTGAGCTGGAGCATGTCGTGGCGACTTGACTTGGGTCTGCCGGGTCGGCGATCCTGCTCGAGTCGCTTGAGCTCATCTTCGTCACGACGAATAAAGGCATCAATCATCTCTTTGATCTCATCGACAGTGTAACTGAGCTTATCGTCGAGCTGCACAGCTTCCTTGAAGAATCGGATGCTCACCACTGAGTTAGGAATGAGCTTTGAAGCTGCTGTTTACTTACATTGGGCTTCTTTGGTGTTGTTTCGTTTCGTTTTGTCCTTGGCAAGCTTCTCTTGACGGAGAGACGCTCTCGTGAGCTGCTTGAACTTGCGGCCCTTAGGGTGCACGGCACCGGAGCTGCCAGAAACCTTCTTCTGGACCTTGCTGAGACTTTTGGCAATAGGCATGGCGGCAAAGATGAAGTAAAAGGTTGGAAAAGTTGCAATAAATCTGTTTGGTACAGGCATGTTGTGCACGGCTGGGAAACTTTTCGGCGCGGCTGGATATGGGCACGTGACGCGACTCGATTACCCCACGATTGATCCATTCTTCAAGCCTATCTTGAAGCAAGAGTTCTATTCGTAGCTTTGCTTCAGTACCTCACTCCTATATCCTTCAGCTCTACTGTTGTAGTAATCTACGTATTGTGTGCTGGAAAATTCTTTATAGTCCATTAGCAAGTCGTAGACTCGTCATCAAATGTATACAATTGGGTCGGAATGACAAGCCAGCTGGCTACGAACCAGGCCCTTAAGCTACAGCCAGAGTCATATATGGCCATACCTTGCAGTTTAAGAAATCAAGACGGGTTAAACGTCCTTCCGGTTACTCGGCAGTAGCCTCGTCGTCTTCGGGCTGAGCATCGTTCTTCACGTCAGCAGGAGCCTGCTGCGACTGGCTTCCTCGGCGAGCTGGGCGCGCACCCTGGGCACCCTGAAACTTGCGGCGTTCTCCTGCACTGTCGGTTCCAAAACTGCGACGGTTGCTGTGGCCCCAGTTATTGTTGTGGCGCTGTTGGTAGCCTCCGTGGTGGATAGTATGGTGAGCATGCTTGGGGGCAACGACGCTCCAGCCCTCGTCCTCGTCCTCCTCAACAGCGCTGACACCAAGAACAGGTGCAGCAACGTGACGTGAGTTCGACTTCTGCGATGAGCCTGTGTCGGCAGTCTGGGCTGCTAGTGACTTGGCGTACTTGACTGGCACTCCTCCGGGGTGAGAGGTTTTCTTGGTCGCGGTGCTTCGCTGCAGGAAGTAGCGCGACGCCAGCTCGCTCAGGTTTGTGTCCGTGTCATCCTCCTCCTCTGTTGAAATCTGTGGCGCGGCCTTGGGTTCAGGCTCTTCCTCGGATTCGGATCTGAGTTAGCATGGATTAAAGAACAAGACTGAAAGCACAGGAGTGAGAAGTACAAAAGTCAGTATGACATAGATCGCCACCAGACAGTGAACTAGTTTTAGATCACTGAGCTTCAGCTCTCACTGAGCTTTAGCTATCACTGAGTACGAGATCACGTCACAGATCAGTGAAAATTGACATGGTCAAGCATGGCTAAGCGATATGTCGGCAGCCGACATTGCAATAATGCCTCATAACACGGAGCTATGCAATTCATACAACGCTCTCCTTCTGTGCGCGAGGAACAACTTACTCAGGCTGTGGAATGAACTCGTCAAGCTCCTTGTAGAGAAACTCCGGAGGCTGGCACAGCTCGCTGAAGGACAGTTTGACAAGCTCGTCGCGGGTGTAGTCGGGCATTTTACAGGTCGGGATCGCTGTGATAACAAAGAGAGAATCAAGTCAGTAACAGGCCAGGTCGAATCCAATGGCTTATGGATCAATGTCGTGAAGCAGAAGGCAGAGCGCTCGCTGTGCGTGTTCAGTTTTCTCGAACCATGGGTAGGGTAAGCCATCCATAATGTGGGGCACTTTTGACGGTAGATTCTGAACAGACCTGCAGCTGTCTAAAGTGAATTGGCTGGATATTAAACTACCAGTGGATTGTACTGCCAACTGTTTGTTGTATATTGTTATATACAATACTTTTGTGCCTTCTGGCCAGTTCTGACTGCTTCACTTATCCTGATCAGCTGCCGGGTAATGGAGCTCATCGGATCAGGGCACGGGTGCATCTTTATCTGCAGTGCTGACGGCTCATACGATCTAGATAATTCGCATCTAAGACGAGAAAGCACCTGCTGTGAAGGATCCCATTGTTGAGAGCCTGATCAATTGATTAGACCTGAAGTTGTACAGTTCTCCTACCTTGTTGTAGTGCTACTGATACCTTTGTGTGTTGTCTACCGGACAAACTCTATTCACTCCGGGTTTGAACAGTACTGACATTCTGTGTCCTACAAGACAGGATGTATCTAAAGACAGCATATCGTGGAGCTAGTGCTTTGAGATTATTCCCAAGGGCTTTCCAAGGCCTTGTACCTGGACTCTTTACACAACTGGCTTGCACTTCTATACGGCCATTGTCGACATCACTGCAATGGTATGCTTCGGATTCACGGATCGGAGTCAAGAGAAGCAAAATCACAAAGCCGGCTGCTCAGGCAAGTCTACGCCATCTTCCGAGGAATCCGTCGGATATAGACGATGCACCTATACAGCAAGAACCCGAACTGCCGTTAGATGGAGGTCTACAGAGCTGTACTACTGCTTCGACTTGTGAACAATACGATCTCGGCATTGCCGTTGATCAGCTTCATGCCATGGGTGTGCGGTCGGCACAGATTCTTCTTCCGGGTGAAATGGCTCATGCGCGGTTTCCATTCGGAACAGCCAAAGTAGCCGATGTTCTAGTTCTCGCCAACGGCACGGTCGTGTCGTGGGGTATGACAGAGCTCGAGGTGGCAGAGCATCTCATTCCCGCCCTGCGACCGGCAGAAGTTCGTGCATACAGCTGGACAGAGACTGAAGATATGGACTACATTGAAGAAGTCGATGAAATCGGTACGTCGAGCGAGCTACCAACGAATGCCCAGGCAGTATCCTCAGCTAAGGCACCAGACTCCCAAAGCGGAATGATTGGAGACGTCATTTATATCCGTGGAGCTACGCCTGCTTCCCGTCTACTTGCCAAGGCTGCATTCTCATCTGGCCTTGCTCGCAATACTAAACTCGCCTGTCTCGAAATTTCCCTGGACAAGTATATCACCTCCATTAAAAGCCTATCAGACGCTCTGGCGTCCGGGCAGAAGATTGGATTACGTGGGCCCGAAGTGCTCAAGATTACCGGTCAGCTCCTCCAAATACGTGGACATCTCAACCTCTACTCAGAGCTCATCGAGACACCAGACTTGTACTGGTCAGAGCCTCAGCTCGAGTCACTCTACTCGCTCATTTCTCGCAAGCTCGATGTCTCTCCGCGTATCGCCATTCTCAATAAGCGCCTGGACTACGCCAGCGAGCTGGTCGGTATTCTCAAGACTCACATCTCTGAGGAACAGAGCACACGCCTCGAGTGGATGATTATTATCCTTATTACTGTCGAGGTATGTTTCGAGATCGTTCACTTCGTCGAGAAGTATTGGCATTGAAGAATAGACTCCTCATCCGCCTGTTCATCTACGTCAGTGAATTCACCTTCTGAGTCGCTGCCCTCAGGCTTAATTACCAAGCATATCTGATTAGATTCAGTGAGCTTCAAATGTACATATTATTCTACCAAATGGTTTCTGTCATCAGCATTTCAGACTGCTGCATTCATGCGACTGTTCTTTTCACGTTAGACGGCCCCGGTCGTCTCCGGCTACTGACAGAGATGTCAAGAAACTGTTCAGATCAACCTGATCGTCGAGGTCAGGAATCTTAACTTTGGCAGGAGGGCTGTCAAAATGGCTAAGTGCACTGTGCACGCTGTTCGTTGAATGTGAGTCGAAACTGGCAGTTCTCTGTACTCTAGCATGAGCTTGTGGGTTGTGTTCCACTTGCGTCTTTGCCGATCCACCAAAAATAGCCCGTTTTAAATCGTTAATATGGGGTGAGAACTCATGACGGAAGTCAGAGCTGCCGATTGAGCTTTCGCGTGAAGTCTGGCGGAGACTTCCGGATCGCAACGGCCGGCTCTGTAGTTCACGACCATACTGTTCTTCACCCTTGCTGATAACACTCTGTCCAGAGACGGACACATAGCGAACAGATAAAGCTTGCCCACTTCGTAGCTGACGAAGAGAACGCGCTTTGCCCTCACCATTAGGAGTGTAGATGGACGATTCCCCATCTGTATCCGGCGACAGAGCCTGGAAGAGTGCGCTCTTCTCATCTTGGTCAACGCCATCGACGTTGAATCTGACCATGACAGCATCCCTGTCAAGAGGAACCACCCTCACGCTGTCATTTGGAACAGCGTTCTCAGAGGGCACAGCGGAGCCAACAGAAGCTGCCCTGTTGACATCCTCAGTAACAGTTGCAGCAATAGGAACATGAAGGCCAGCAGCCCACACGCCTTGACTAATTCGCTCCTTGATACGATCCGCGACAAACTCGCTCACTCCCTCCAGTTGCAAACGAATTGCTACCTGGGCCAAAACGGCGAGCGCGAAGCTGGTCATGTAGACGCCTTGACTTCGCACAAATTCTGAGCTTCGTCGGTTGTAAATAACGTCAACTCCAAATTCGTCAAGGTACCACAGTCGAGGGAGAACCTCCTGTACTGCAGAATAGCCAAATGCTGACAGTACCGCAGATAAAACATGGTAAGCAGCCACGTACGATGAAGGGGTGACTTTCGGTTCAACCAGGGACTGGAATATGCCATTGACATAGTGTTTGAGGCTGTGGCCATCACCCTTGAGCTTTGAAGCCGTATCTTCGGGTTTATGTCCATTTGTCAGAGACGATCCGTAGTTCGTGTCGACAAAGTTCAAGAAGACTTTAGCATATTCAGTAACAACCTCAGTGTCCTCGCTGAACAGCAGCACATGAGACTTCTCCCAAATTGACAGTGGCAATCGGGACTTTGAGTCTGTACTCTTTGACCTAGCAACAGCTAGCAGTTCTGCAATGTTTTGTAGGTCGCAAATGACAACCCTTCGGTCAGGAGTCGATCCACTCTGAACTGAGGAGGTCTGCGAATCTGCGGCAGAGTTCAAAGAGTATGCTCCACCGTTGGATACCTCAGAGCTGGCAGGGATACAACGGCCGAGTAACTCCGCGATCATGTCTGCAAGTTGGTCTGCATAGTAAATATGAGTAGCGAGAGCAGAAATGGCACTGCGCGTGACAGCGACCAGCTTGAGAGTCGTAGAATCTGGGGCAGGGACTTTTTCAGCAGGTGGAGGACCAGCCGACTTAGTAATACCTCTTCGCTCGTTGCGGGCCTGTTTGCGATCTTCACGGCGTGCTTCTCGTTTATCTGACCGCTCCTCTTTACGTGCCTGGATCCCCTCCTTATGAGCCTGGATCCTTTGTTTAGGAGTAGAGAGATCACCACGCTGGGCAGATGCCAAGCCAGGCTGCAAGGGCGCTGTGGCGGGGGGCTCAGAAACTCCGCCCTTGGTAAGCAACTGTACCTGGTGTCGTAACAGGGCTCTTAGAACATCCATCACAGACAGTCCAACCATGTTTACCTGGGATCCGAGTAGAAAGCGCACCATATGAGCCATACGGTCCTGGTCTGGAACATCGTCGCTCTTGAGACCCACAAACTTCTCAACGAGCGTAGAGAGGATGACAAACCGAAGCTGGACCGGCGTAGACATAGCAACGAGCTGAAGCAGGACCGTTGACCACGGCGAGGATGCGTTGGTATCCATGACGTATGAGATGACTCCAAAAGTTGCACGGCGAATCTGGACGAGCGAGGTGGTGTCAAAAAAGTAGA
The DNA here is from genome assembly GCA_030570555.1 of Sugiyamaella valdiviana. NCBI lineage: Eukaryota > Fungi > Ascomycota > Dipodascomycetes > Dipodascales > Trichomonascaceae > Sugiyamaella > Sugiyamaella valdiviana. The sequence continues at coordinate 200,396 of JAJLWF010000003.1, forward strand.
GGAGCGCCTGGAGGGCAGATTTGAGAAGCTCGTTCTCCTGCTGCGTGTTCGACAGCTCGTCGTCACTTTGGTTGTGACCAGAAAGACTGAGCCGTGGGGCAGCAGACGTTCCGGGTACATTCAGTGAACCATTGCCAGTCGGACCAGGTGCGGGCGAGCCTCGGGTGGGACTGGCGTTGAGGTCTAGCGGGCGTTGGTGCAGCTGGTAGTGTTGTGGCGAGCGTGGTGTCTGAGGTTCTGAGCTGTCAAAATTGAATTCGTCTTCGTCGACATCCTCGCCCGTCTCTACCTCGGACTCAGAGTCAGAGTCGGGGTACTGGGGGCCTGGAGCCGGTCTGTTGCCCGATGCCGACGGAGCCAGCGGGTTTGCGACGGCGTATGTCGATGCTGGTCGGGCAAATGACTCAGGATCTTCTGCAAGCTGCTTTTGGAGTCTCACGAGCGTCTGGCCCTTGGAGTCGCGGGTCAGCTGAAGGGTCGTGAGAAGTAGAGGGACGAGGACGGGGATTTTGTTCTGACCTGGCGGGGTAGCCAAAGCGGGCGAGGCAGCTAGGGCCTTGGCGGCATCGATTCCGATCTGGCGCCATTGAATAGACGTAGCAGCAGTCGGGGCCGTCTTGGCGGCAGCTTGCGGGATGCTGACAAACTGCGAGACCAAGAGGTCAAAGGCCTTGCCATAGGACGAATCTCCCGAGAAGAGAGCTCCATCGTGGTACTGAGAGAAGGTTGTGTATACCTCGGCGGCGCTCTGGCATAGAGTCAGGTCCGAGTGGGACTTTGCAATGACTGTCGATAAAATGTTCAGCACATTGAGAGCAAAAAGGTTGAGCTCGTCATGGCAGCGTTCAATGAGAGCCTTGACGATGTCGAGCGTGACATGGATGTTGCCGACCTTGTCACGGGACACGTCGAGTTTTGTCTTGTGGTCCAAAAATGTCGTCACCTTCGTGATCTTGGCCTTGCGACTTGACACGTAGTAGAGCAGGTATGAGAGCTCTGACGCATTGGGTCTCTTCTCGACATCGCGTCCTGCTGGGTAGCACTGGCGAATGAGCTTTTGGTGCTTTGGCGCTAGCTTGTGTCGCAGCATTCTGTCAAAAGTCAATGAGATGAGCGAGATGAGCGAGTTGATTAGCGATGCGATGATTTGATGACGATGATTTGATGACTTGGAGATTCGGAGATTCGTGATTTAGAGTCGAAACAACAGCCAGGATCAAAGCCGGAGCAGTTAATGGCGTCACGGTAGCAGTAAAGTCGGCTAAAGTCAGCTAAGTCAGCGTGAACTCGGCTTAGAGCAGTCGGAACTCCGGGTCAGCCACCGTAGCAGTTACAGAGGCGGCAGGGAAACTGCAATCTAAAAGCTTCAGGCGTGTAGGTTTCCGGATCAGCCAATCAGTTCACCTCACACTTGTCAGTCGAGCTACGTCAAAAGCGCGGAATTGGTCCGCTGGTGCTGGAGTATCAAAGTACAAAAGTGGAGAAGACCGATAAATTGGCGATTCGGCACTTTGCTTTTAGCGACTGGCCGAGGCACACCCTCAGGGCAGGGGTCGGAGGGTAGAATGCAACGCCGAGGCAAGCCTGCCCCGCCTGCACACGTCTCATTATGCGTGACAGCCGCGATGGGCGGGGAAGCAGCGGTGATCGGATCCCAGAAACCGGCCGGATGGAACACAGGCAAGCCGGAGCCGGATACAAGAGCGTTTGTGCGGATTCTGGTGAACTTCACCTGAGTCAGGATCAGGGTCTGCCCTGTCGGTTGCTGCTAAACTGCCGGGTAGCCGATGGCTCGGCTGTCAGTCGTAAATGTCGATGCTGCAGTTGGACCTGCAGGATTTGAGTTTGGCTGATACCGCGCGGTTGGTAGACGAAGCAGACGTGGCTGTCGGCACTAGAACACGCCGGGTGACACCGAGTCTAATGAAGGTTTGTTGAGAGGTCACTTGGTGTGTTTTGCTACCTGTTTTGTGCCACTGCCTATTTAGTCCCTGTGCGTATGAATAGCTGTGAAAAGGTGTTAGTTGGTAACGAAAAGCGGTTCTTGGTAGGAGATTAGTAGTTGCTCTTGACGAGTTGTTTTCAAGTCAGTTTTAGAATGGCACGTATGATTCTGGCCTGTTGATTTTAAAGCTGTGGCTTTTTACAATGTAAGCCCGTATATTGACGTATTCTGAGCAGTAGCTTTTTAGATGTTTTATGCCACATAGCCAGTGTTGTAGTCCATAATAAACATGTTGCTCTCAGAAGCAGCCATTGATACTATATTCATCTACTACAATATTACCAGCTGGAAGACTGGAGTCACTACTGTATTCAGTAAACAACGTACAGAATGCACTCTATTGAGTAACGTACAGAATCCAAGTGTATTGACTATTATGACTTGAATGAAGGCAGCTTAAAAGATATCTGGTGCGATGGTCTTGATAGACTGGCTCTTGCGCGCGTCCCAGTAGTTGCTGCGCACCTCGTAGTACTCTTCCCCAGTCACAGGATGCTTCGACTTGCGGAACCACAGTGGCTTGTAGCTCTCGCCCTTTGCTTCCCGTTCACGTCTCACTGCTCGCTGCTTCTCTTCGACCCGCACCTTCTCGGTGGACGCGTCGTCATAGCGACCCTCCTCCATGGCACGCTGGTCAGGTCGCAGTCGAGTGTCGGTGGGCGCAACCCACTCCTTGAGGCCCGTCGGAAGCGCGTTCAGCGTGATGGCAAACGGTGTTAGGTTGAAAGGGGCCGACGGACGCTCGTGAACCTTCCACAGGAGGATCCGGTTAGGACGCTGCGAACCCTCCTGCTCACCACTAAGTGGAGGCTGGTCCTCAGAGTCGATTCCGGGAGTTCCCGTTCCGTCGCCAGACACTTTCTTGGCCACGATGCGATCGTTCCACTTGCCACCGACAACCCACTCGGGCTGGCCACTGGGGGTCATAACAGTTCCCTTGAGCTCATACGCACCGCCTCCGCGCCATCCGCGAGCTTTGAACTCGAGTTGGCACTTGTAGCCAAGCGTATGGTTTACCACTTCCATGGGCCCGTAATTGTCAACAACTGGCGATCCAGTGATGATGCCCACAACGCTGCTCGTCACTTTACGGAACGAGTACAGCTCTTCTTCGACCTGCGCACCGGGGTCCGGTCGCAATACAACATACCACCGTCCCAGAGGATTGATATCGAAACTGCGTCCGTTGAATTTGGACTTCACATTGCTCTGGCCGTAGAAGTCCCACTTTGCTGACTCCGCCAGCATGGCGCCGACAGGGGGGTGGTGGCTCACCTGTTCAGAAAACAATCGGTAGCCAAGATCTGGTCGGCAGTACTCGAAAGTCTCTCCGAGCAACGGGTTAAAGGGCTTAGCAATACGGTTTGTGGTCGACGAGTATGACGACGCAGCAAAAGCAGCCACATGTGCTAATCTCAGCGCAGGATCATCTGTGATCTTGGCTGCTCGGTCTAGGATATCCGTGTACTCCATATCCTCAGCCGACCGCTGCAGTAGGTTCGTGCACTCGTTGAACGACACAGGAAGCGTCATGCGGGTCATATCTTTACCAATAAGGCTCTTGAGAACACCCCACAGACTGATCTTTGGCCTATCGTCATCGTTCAACAGAAGCTTCGCGCGTGGAGGTTCCTCATATCCAGCAAAAGAGTTCTCCTTGGTAATGATCTCCTTCTTTGACTCCTGTTTCTTCGTGAGATTCTCGCCAGACTTAGCTGTAGTAGGCTCATGTGCTGCCTTTGGCTCCGGCTCCTCGTAAATAGTCTCCTGCTCAGTCTGACTTCCGTCATTGACATCGAAAAAGACATCGTCATCGTCGTCATCTTCGTCTGTATCCACATACTTGCCAGTACTTCCTTGATTTCCAATGACTACTATAGGCACACCAGATGTGGCTTTGCCTTCGGCCTGAGCCTCTCGAAGCTTCTTCTTCGCCTCCTTCTGCTTCTGCAAGGCCTCCGCGAGCGAGCCCTGGATCTTTTCATACTCGACCTGCAGTGTGCGCAGATTCTGGATCCATAGGCGTTCCTTGACCTCTGCACGCTCCAATCTACGGGTGAAGTATTGCTCCTGGGACATCGATGACTGCACATATTGTGAAGTGAGCGATCCAATGGTCTCCAGGCAGTCCGAAATTGCGTGTGTTGTCTGTAAGACGTCCTCCTTTGAGAGGTTCGACGCGTCAGACTTTGTCTGCACAACATTAAGGAGCTCGCGAATGGCAGAAATCTCAACAGTCACAGAGCTCTCGAGTCGTCCGTAGGGCATTCGACCCAGTTCCGAACCGCCTGCTTCAGAACCTTCGTCTCCTTCGTCTTCGTCGTCCTCAAATTCATCCTCGGTATTGACGGCAACGTCGTCAATGAACCTACTATTGGTGACACTAGGCGAATATCCCGATCGTGTTGGGCTCGGTGGGGGGCCAGGCTCATCGTCACCACTGTTGGTTCGCGTACTCGGGACCTTTCGAAGAGACGATGCTCTGCTATGGGTCTGAGGGGGAAGTAAAGATGAAGTGGATGCCGAAGTCAAGCTCTTGGCCTTCTTCTCCTGGTCCTTGCAGTACTGGATGGCATTCTGGATTGCCCACACCCAGCGATTCGTCTCAACAGGATGGTTGCCTTTGAGATGGAACTTTGTGTTGGAGCCCCTGATGAGGATCTCGAATCGCAGTTTCTCAGATGAGTCTAAATGCAAGCGAGCTTGGCGAAGGTTGACTGAGCCACGACAAGCGCGCTCCGTGTCGTCCTGCTTTTTATAGTAGCTCAGCACACCTTGCTCAAGCACGAACCATCGCAGCTTGTATCCGCCGGTGATGTTGGTCCACTTCTTGAGGTACCCCTTCATGGCGGGTGGTTCCAAGATGCCTGTCGGCGCAGCGGAACCCCCAGTCGTGGAAATGACAGCTTGGTCCTTTCTCGCCGACTTTAGCAGCTTCTTGATGCTCTCGTCCTTGGCAATATCTATCGGGAGCACGCCCTTAGTATCTCGTCTAAACGGATCACCGCCATGGTCAAGGATGAACTCGACCATTTTGCGGTTCTTACGCTTGACATACTCGTGCAAGATAGTAGTGCCAGTTTCTGGGTCTTGGCCGTTGATATCAAGTAGCGAGCTGGCTCGAGGCAAGGATAGTAGCTCGTCTAGAGCATCTGTGTTCTCGTCGTCGAGGTACTTCCTCATGAGTCCAGCGATGTGCTCGACATAGCGGGCGCGCGCAATCTGCATGGCCTCGGCCGTCTGAGGCGTCTTGGCCTCTTCGACTGGCTGGTGACCGTTCTCATTGAGAAGCGTGTCGTTGATGTGACGGCGTGAGAGCAGAAACACGGCCAGTTCCTGGCGATCGTACATTGCTGCCAGGTGCAGGGGGGTGTTTCCATTGGCGTCGGCAGCATTGAGGTTGATGTTGGAGGCATACTCTGAGTTGAGCAACCACTGGATCGTCTCTAGAGACGCAATCTGGACGGCTGTGTTGAGGAACAACGGGTCCTGTTTGACGATTTCGGGGTGTGATTTGAGCAGCGCATTGATCTCGTCTGTGTTGCCAGACTTGAGGGCGCCTAGAGCCTTGATCCGCAGAACAGTCGTCTCCACCGAGTCTTGTTAGTATGAGCGAGGGCGTAGCAGGGGTTGCTTAACGCAATTGAGGACTTTGGCAGAGTAGGATGCCTGCAACTCATTTGCCACAGCAATGGTACTTACTGGTGATAGTGGCGGCATCTTCAGAAGCGATAACGGGCGAGAGTGTTCCCTCTGTGCGACTTTGTTAGAATCAGTGAGGAATTGCCAGGACAAGTGTCAGCTTACTCAGGAAGCACTGACTCAGGAGCTCGCGGCTCTGTCATGGTGAAGTTGTGAAGAATCGGTTGTCACGGAAATAGCAAGTAAACAAGCAATTGAACGCAATTGTACGCAACCAGGGCAATCAGGCAATGGCGCAATTAGGGGGTAGACAAGGCCCAGTGAAGCGTGTGATAAGTTTGGGGTTTGCAGGTAAGAGTCAACGGAGAAGCACGAAGTACCAAATGCAGGAAACACAAAGCTTTTATAACTTTGAGGCGGAACAGTCGGATTCAACGCACAGAGCCGAGCGTCCCTTTCGGTTGCTGGATATGGACTTGGGGAAGGTGGGTAGCGGACGAGGGTAGGGGCGCGGACGCGGCCGGGCTGGGCTGAGGCTCAAAGGGCGCAGCTGGTGGCCGTTGGATTCGCGGGAATACGAGATGCCGATGATTTAGGCGGTTGTGCTGTGGCTGTAAAGACAGTGGCACCCAGCGTCGTATTTGCTGGCTGCCGAGATGCCGGGGGCGCGGCAGGTGCCGCTGCGTGCTCCTGCAGGGACTGTGGGGTACGAGATGGGGGACCATCAGATGGCAGTGGCAGCAGTAGCTAGAGATCACAGTCTGGCTAGAGTTATGTAATTTTTATTATAGTATTGCTGATGATGAACTTCTACGAATCCACTATTGTTATTGGTATGTATTTTATCTGTATATTTTTATCTGTGTATTTGCATCATGTCAACATACAAAACCTAAACAGCCTACCTACATAGGAACATGTGCATTAACATGACGAATACGCAAATGCCACAGTTTGAACTTGACAGTCCTGTTAATAGAAGCCACATTCTACAATCTTAATCATTAATTCCATCTATTCATATAATCCAATATTACAGTACCAACAACAGATCTATCAGGTTAACTCATAACAGTAATCACGTTGGAGCGGCGCATATAAACGAGCGGGATTGGGTAGATCCATTTAGGACCAGATCGCTCAGGGGTATGCGGCTGCACCTGTCATGACATCAGCGGGCTCAAGTTGAGGCTGCAAATATATGAAGAAGAAGACCAAATTGAGCTCATTCATACGAGAATAGAAAACTAGAGACTGTGTGTTAGCGTGAAGTGCGGTTCACTGGGGTTGGAGCACTGCTGGTTAAGCAGCATACAAGCATTGTAGCAGCAGTTCACACAGCAGTTTACGCAGCAGTTTACACAGAAGTTTACGCAGCAGTTTAACACTATGCCAATAAACTACCTACTTCATCCCTGTATACAAATAATTTCCCTACCTGTTGGCTGTTATTCTAACTCTCGTTCTCTCCCTGCTTCCCCTCCTGCCGCGTACCCTTGCCCCGATATATCCACCTCGCACGTCTCCTCACCCCTGGTCAAGAATAGCCGGTGCCATGCCGCGAGCCGATTCTGCCCCTGGCAGCGGCCCAGGCCCGTACAACCGACTACCCCTCATATCTGCCGACACAATCGCCGGCGCTGTTGCTGACGCGGCTGCTGGAGCCACAATAATCACATGCTTTGAGGCGTGGGGTGAGTGTTACACTGCGATATCTAGTTGTGACATCAAAGGATCCCTTTGCACTAGACCCCTCATACTAACACAGGCTCGAGCATATACTTTGGCACTGCTGAGGGCGACATTGTGCACTTCTTCAGCACGGGCGGCGAAATCCCCAGCTACATTCTCGCATCTCGACAGAAGGCATACACGAGGCGCAAACGCCCCGTATCCCAGATCACTCTAATTCCCACCATCTCCCGCGCTCTCGTACTGTCGCATTCAATCACCTCTGTGTTCACGCTCCCCGAGTTCGCACCATGTGCCAATGTCAGTTCGATGCGAGATGTTCTCGCCATCTCGCGTGATGTCGACGAACCACTCCCGACTCCAGAGGAAGCAGGATCACCAACATCCGAGTCTGTCGAGGTGACCGTCTTCTCCAAATCAGCAATTCGTGTGGTCCGAGTGCATGCCACCGATACTCTCAAGTTGGCCGGAAAGGTGGACTATCCAGGAGCTATCACTGGTGTTCGCCGCTCAAACTACGCCCTGGTAGCCAACACCGAGAACTACGACCTCATTGACATTCGCAACGTCCGCAAAATTCCCCTGTTTCCGATATCGACCGGAATCCCCGAACCAGAACCAGAGGCTGAAGCTGCCGTCGAGACAGAACCACAGCCCGAGCCTGAACTGCCGCCAAAGCCGGAGTCTGATCTAGAGCCCGAGCCTGAGCCAAAGATGGAGCCCGAGGCCAAGTTCGAGGCCGAGTCACAGCTAGATCCAGGGACGGGCGCGGAACCAGGTCAAACGTTGGAGACTACAAACGCTGACCTTGAGATTCCAGCCACTACAACACTCTCACATGCGGCAGACGATAACTCTGCAAGTGCACCAGAAGCGCCTTCTGAATCGCGCCAGGGCCAAGCTGAGGCCCCTCGATCAGAGGGAACATCCTCAGCACCCGGAACATCCTCAGCACCCGGTGAGAACACTGCATTGCACACCGACTTTGATGACTCCGCCGAGAAGACCGAAAAGGCACCTCTCGGAGAATCCCAGCAAGATGCGCAACCACCGCCTTCTTCTGAGCCCTCTAAGCCTGAGCAAGCTGCATTAGCAGCACCAGACCATGGTGGTAAAACCTCTCGTGCTGCATCAGTCTCTTCGACGAGAGCCGAAGTCAGTTCACTGACCTCCCCCGCATCCCTTGTACCACTTATTGTACCCGTCGGTACAAACGAGTTCCTTGTTACATGCGGCACAACGCCTGATGACCGCGCCATGGGAATTGTCGTGAACTTAGACGGCGATATCTCTCGGGGCACCATTGCGTGGCCCAAGTATCCAACAGCTATCGCGGTGGACTATCCTTACGTTGCTGCGGTTATCGACTCGACAATCTACTTTCACTCTCTCCATGACCAGCAGACAGTTCAAGTGCTTGAGCTACACGCTCCTCCAAAGATTTGCTCAGTCTTGACACCATACTCAGTACCCTACGAACCGCTTATATCGCGGATTTCACTGATACCGCTTGTCGCTGGTGATGATGAGGCTACGAAAGCGAGACTCTCCGACGAGAGACAGTCAGCGGCAAAAATTGCTATTTCACAGTCTCGCCTGTTCATTTACACCGACGACGGTGGCCTCGAATGCTTAATTCCTTCTCCAAGACTAATGTACTTGGATACATGGGTTGCCGACGGTAAAATCGATGATGTCTCCGACGAAATGCAGCGACTGGACGTGGCGACTCAACTGGGAGTTATTGAGTACCAATACCTTGTGTTAGCGATCGCATTGCACTACCTCGACGTGTCAGAGTACGAGAACGCAAGTGCAACATGGCTCGGGGATGCCTCGCTTGATCCTCGACTTGTCATCTACATTTTTGACCCCGAGTCTGTCAGAGGAGCATCTGAGTTATGGCTGTTTCAAGGGATTGCATCCGTCGTGGAGCGACTTAAACAACGGGAAACGTCCTCAGATCTTTCACAGTCACTTCGAGCCGGCTTTGAAAGACTCCGTCATTCTGCATCCCGCACATCTCCCGGCACTGATAAGAAGGCGACGTTCTTCAAGTACTTCCTGGCTGAATGGCTGAAAAAGAGAGAACTGGCCAGCATCTCGAAAGAGCACGCCGAGAATATCTTCTGCTCCATTGAAATCGCTTATCTTCAGGTTCATTTGTCGACTCCCGTAACGTCCGACGCAGAGGTCATTAAACTGCTCGACGAAAACATTACCTCCTCGTCCCTTGATGACTGCATGGTCCTGCTCAAGAAACACAACCAGTACCACTACTTGGCACACCTGTGCAAAAAACACGGTTATAACCGAGAGCTTCTTGAGTGCTGGCAGAACATGCTGCGAAAGACTTGGGTAGACCCCAGGCATCCCTTTGAGCATGGTGAGGAGGTCATGACAGAACACCTCGTGCGTCTTAATGACGCCGAGCTTGTCTGGGAGTACGGCATTTGGGTCGTGGAGAACTACCCGCGCGCTGGTATCAAAGTGTTCACAAACAAGGATACTGTGGTACACTTCGATGATGACAGAGTTGTGGAGGCTCTGAAGACATTCGAGTCAGATGAGCCGTGGAGGCTCTATCTCAGGCACTTGGTGTACGATACGAAGAGTAGCCTGTTTGTCGCCGATCTGGCTACAGTTATGGTGGACGATGTTATCGACAAGCTTCAGAAGCCGGGGACTCGTGCTTTCGTACTTTCCAGCTACACTGCATTCAAAGCCCTTCCGGTGCCTAAACGAAGCTACGTCCAGTTTCTGAGGAGTCGATACCGGGCCGCACCGGTGGCATCTGACGAGGCGGATGTGTGCAAACTTCGCCTAGAGCTGATTGAGCTCCTTGAGTCCACCCAGGAGTTTGATGCCTCGAGCATCATGATGCAGCTACAAGCAGAAGGGGTAGAAGACTGCCTTCTCATGGAGCTGTGCGTGGTGTATGCTCGACTGGGACTACATGAGCAGTGTCTCGATGTGGCTTGCAACCAGATATCTGACTATAAATGGGCCACCGACTACTGTGTTGGTCGTACCCCGGTCGGAAAGCACGATATCGAAATTCAAAAGGATCTGCTGAGTCAACTGCTTGCTCGCTTCCTTCGGATAGAAGATGAATCCGTGCGCATAAGAGTGTCTCGAGAGCTGCTCGAAAAGTGGGGCAATATTTTGAATATCACCACTGTTCTCGCGCACATACCTGATTCGTGGTCTGTGGAGACTATCAGCGTGTACCTGTCGCAAGTTTTACGAGGACTGGGGAGTAACAAAGCATCTGCCCAAATGGACAGATCGCTAGCTCGTGCAGAGCATCTATTTGTGGGTATTGTGTTCGATCAGTGATTTATTCTAACCCAGATAACGGGACAGTTGGATGGCCTCAACAAGATGGTTCCTCATCAGAACGGGACGCAGCAGTAGGAAAGAATTCTGCGTGGATCAACGACTAATGGTCGTCAGAAAAATGACAAGCCTACCTTCAGAATAAGAGGAACGAACGTTTATCATTCGATCTCCTTTCTGGTTGTCATGTACTTCTAGCATCAAATGTACTTCATTCGCATTGCAGCGAGACAGTTAGATTTTCAGCATATTCAATTGCTAGATTCTCAGGCCAAGGGCCGTATTTACAATATGTACAGCAGTACCAGTCGGTGAGCGCAAGTCAGACTCGTCAAGAGTAGCTCTCTTCAGAACATGCCAGTTTAAGCCGACTTGAGCTGAGAAATAGGAATCTTGCCCGAGGCGATCTGCGAGATGAGGAGCTTGGCCGAAGGAGGCAGCGTGGAGTTGGCATTCAGGGTAGCAAACTGAGATCCAGCAGAGACAACGTACTTGCTGGTGGAGCCATTCACAGTCTGGCTAACAATGTCGGCAATAAGCTCTCTGTTGGATCGGATCAGTCGGCGTTGGTGGCTGTTGAGACGGAGCGTATTGATCGCCGACCACACGCGTGTGTCGTACGAAATGGCCGTGGGCACCAGGTTGGAGATGATATTCTCTGGAGCCGTAGGGTTCTTGACGGGGACGAAAGAAGTTGCCGACGAAATCGGGACACTCTGGTCCATGAAGTTGCGAAGCAATGCAATACCGTCTGAAGCAGTGATGCCCGACTTGGCAGCGACTGGTCGAGGGGCATTGGCAGCAGAGGCCGATCCGGTTCGTCGATCCCGATTCTGCGGTCGTCGGCGATTGCCAGGTCCGCCAGATGCTCGACCAGCGCGAGGACCAGAAGTGCGTGGGCTCTGCTTGGCCCGGAAGCCACCTGCTCGGCGGGCAGTCGAAAAGGCGTTCTGGTACTGCTTCGTCGTGGCAGGTGCAACATGAAGTTCCAGCTTCTCAGAGCTCTGCCCAGGAGTATGTCTGGCCTCACGGGGAGCGCGAGGCGAGTCTCTTGGCGGGCCTCGTGACTCACCTGAGCTTCTGTTGTTGTTCGAATTGGTGAACTGGCGAACACGTGACGACCAGGCAGAAGAATCTGATCCAGGAGCGGATCCAGAAGCGGATCCGGAAGCCTGCTTGGGCCTGGATCGCTGGTTGTGAGAGCGATTCTGGCCCGCAGCATGAGCTGGACGCTCAGCAGGTTTCTTCATAAGATCCTTTGAAACGACTTTGCGAGTGCTCGGCTTTGATTCTTTCTTGTCGCTCGGCTCATAGAGCTTGTCAATACGATTGATGAACGACATCACGTCAAACTTGCCCTGCTGGGAGGATGCGGCCGAGGTCGAAAAGAGAGCTCTTCCCGACCGTGCGAACACGCCACCAGCACTGCTGGAACCCACTACGCGAAGCATCTCGGACTATCGCAGTTGACGGTGAAGTGGAGTGAAATTTGATGTACCCTGAAATTTGGCAGGATGACAATCGGCGCTTAAGCGGGTCTCTTGCCCGTAACCGAATGGTCACGCAGTAGGGTCGGGGAGATGAGTTGCGATCCGTTCAATTAAACAGTGCTCTATAGCTACACAGTACAAGGCCGCTTCTATACAACAGCTAATGTCTTCTAAAACGAGACAGAATATGGGCTAGCCAAGCTGGGGCTGCTGGTAGCCCAAAGGTCCATAGGTAGATGGGGAGACCGCTTGAGATGAATAGAGCCACGAATAGTGACTCAATGGGCTTCTCAAATAGTGTACGCGACACGAGGAAGAGAGCCACGCAGCAGAATGCAATAGGTGTCACGATGAACGTCTTGTAGGGTCGATCAAGGGTAGGTTCGCGGATTCGCAAGATGATGACGCCGAGAACTGTGAGGAAATAGAACGAGTAACCTGCAATGCCATAGAAGGTGAGGAGTGAGTCGAACTCACCAACAATGATGTAGAGGGTAGTGACGGCGGCCTGTAGAAGAAGCGCGTTCACGGGTGTGCCTCTCTTTGGGTGGAGCTCGGCGAAACGCGCTGGCACAAACCCCTCCTCTGCTGAGGAGTGGACGAGCCGTGATGAGCTGAACACTGTAGCATTAAGAGCACCCATGCATGAAATGGCAATAAGAACGGCAAATACAATGCCTGCCGGGGCTCCCAGAGTCTTCGTAGCGAAGGTCACGACGACAGAGGTAGATGCTTTGATCTCGTCTTCTGACATGACGGAGAAATAGGCGATGTTGGCAAGCAAATATGCCAGAATCACAATTGGCATGGCAGCATGAATAACTCGCGGGAGATCGCGTCGTGCATTTTTCATCTCGGCCGAGAGGTAGTTCATGTTATCCCAGCCATCGTATGCCCACAAACCCGCATAGAGCGCGATTGCGTAGTCTCCGACCGAGGTGGAAGCTCCCTTGAAGAGACCGCCAGAAGCAAGCAGAGCACTTTCTGACGAGAAGCGTGGTAGGGAGATGAGTCCAATGACGGTGATGGCGACAAGAATGCCGATCTTGATGACGAAGAAGACACTGCTGGCTCTGGCACCGAGACTCGTGCTAATGCAGTTAGTTCCGACGACTATGCCTAGACCCAGAACAGCAATGAACTTTTGGAACCAGTAGTTTGTTAGTACTGTGTCCGTGCTACCGCCGGCCATGGCCTTGCATAGGTACTCAGAGAAGATGATGGAGATGATGGCCGATGATCCCGGCTTGAGGACCGTCAGAGCTGTCCACGAGAACAGAAACGACGGGAGACTGCCGTATATCTGGTTTAAATAGGCCTGAGAAGAGCCGTTGAGGGGGATTGCCGAGCCCAGTTCGGCGTACGACGAGGCTCCCGTCCATGCGAGCAATCCAGCCACAAACCATACCAGGAGCGACGTGCCTACAGAGGACACGGACGCATTGACCTGGTTTGGCGAAGCAAAGATACCGGATCCAATTTGAAGACCTACCACGAGACTGAGGCCGTGAAGAAACGTCAAGCGTTTCTGTTTTTCAAGCGGGACGGATGACCGTAAGACACCGTCACCCGAGGCTGCTAGGTTAAGCATATGGTCTCCAATCGTGGAAGCACTCAACGAGCGGCCATGGGTCAAGCCACGAAGCGAGATATCGTCGTCATTGAGTTCGCGACGGTACTCAGCTGGTGGAGAGCCGAATGTTGGCGAGCCTAGCGGTGACAGGTCTCTGCTGGAGACCGAGCCTCGCGCCTCAGAGCCTTCTGATGAAGCTAAAGACGCGAGTTCCAGCGAGTCGCCCGTGGCTCGACCGTCCAAGCGAGCGTACGACATACTGACGTATACTGGCCGCTAATTGTGCGGTAGAAACGGTGAACACCAGCCAAATGCAGATCGGCTGCTAATGACAATGACGAAAATCAGTCCAATCAGCTGGCAGCTCTGGAATTTCTCTCCGGAATTATGGAGACTCACAAAGCACCAGGCAAGTTGTGCGCACCGTAGACCGCGTTTGTTAGCGTGGCATCAGCTGGCAACTACAAGTTAGAGTATAACTGTAAACTTGTTCGCTACGAAGTTGTTAAGCGAAATAGCCGCGCCACCATGACGATGGTAGAGAATACGGCAGACATGAATGCCACAGAAGAGCAGGGACTGAACGCATATTACACCACGAGTGGTTGTTGATGCGTTGGAATCTTCACTGAGCTGCTCATTGTTGTGGTCTCACTGTTGTAGTGGAAAGGCAAATGAGGAATACGAGTGGACTAATAGGTGCAGGAGGAGCGGAGTTAGTAGATTTCAGTAAGGAAGTCAACACAAATGAAGACATATCAATCGATATTAATGTCATAGTAGATGATATTCCACAGTAAGAAGGCATTTCAATTTGACGTCCAGTAATCTTGACGTTCAACAGTTAGAAAGTTGATCTGCTGATGAGATTCATATCTGTGAGCAGTACTGTTATCTTGCATACCATCAACCACCGGGTCCCCTTCGATGTTTGCTTCACTTGCCTCAAGTCACTCAACTTACTTACGTCTATTCCCTTTCACCCGTCTTGACTCGACTTAACAGCTAACTCGAGAACTTCTCCACAACTCCCCATCCGATCTGTCACTTTGACTCCCCGATCCGTATACGCCCCTTGCCCTGGCAGGACCCTGCATCTGCGCGATTTAGACGTCGCTCGTGGCTTTGCTGTTACTCTGTGTTTCACCTGGTGATCCGGCTCGTCTCACAAGCGGCCTACCACGGCACACGTAGCGGGAGTACTCCTGGCACCCCAAGGTCCCTACCTTCGATTTCTCTCGCCCGCTGCTCGCTCGAGGCTTCTAGTACGCTTCCATCTTCACCATAGAGCTCAGTTTGCCCCTCATGGATTACTCGCGACTCCGCAAAGATATCAGCTCTCGGAGTGGAGCAACCCAGACAGTAGCTGTCAACCACCGAGCGTGAGTGACATGAGATGCCAGATCTGTGGTTTTCTCGATCTAACACCAGACTTATCACCCGAACTTTGACGAAGTATCCAGTCGACTATGCGCTGTACCGAGAGCTTCTCCAGAACAGTGCTGACGCGCGCGCAACCTCGGTCATCATTTCGTTCTCGTCCGGACCGTCTGCTGTGCCTCTCGACACCAAGGAGCACATCAAGTCGGTGCACACTCGCCCTATTACTCGACTGACGGTCAAGAACGATGGTGCACTCTTTGAGAAGGATGACTGGGACCGTCTTCGCGAGATTGCCAAGGGAAACCCCAACGAATCGAAGATTGGAGCGTTTGGTGTTGGGTTCTACTCGGTATTTGACCTCACAGATGAACCACTCGTCCATTCGGGTGACACGGCCATGGCGTTCTACTACGAAGGAGACCAGCTCCACTACACGAAGGATACATCGCTGACAGGAGACAAGTTCTCCAAATGGACCGTCATCGATTTGCCGTATAAAGCCCCGGGCACCGTACCTAGTCTCGCGCCTTTCACTGCTTTCCTGACTCAAACGTTTGTGCTCGTGCCTCTATCAAGTCTTCAACTTGAGGTTGATGGCGTGAGTCTACTTTCGCTAAAGAAAGTCACTTCTCCGCCTACGGAACTTACCATCCCTTCCCATATCAACTGCGTCACACCCTCTCGCATTCTTCGCCTCAAGAAAATGCAGTCAGAGGCGTTTCAGGTGGCTGTTCGCTTCCGAAATGTGACCCAGTCCAAAGATACTGGTCCCTCCAACAGCATCTTCAGCTTCGGCCGCAAGATTGTGTCGTCCTTTCTAACTTCCTCCGAGGACCCGCTTGAGTTCACAGAGGTGGTGTGCTTTCTGCGTAAAGTGACCGGCTACGCTGATGTAAGCATCAGCTCTTCATATGCTTCATCTATGAAGGCTACTGTCATGAAGGCCCCTGCTCGGGAGGCTGTCATCTCGATGCTTGCACATAATCTCCAGGAGAAGGAGTTGTCTGAGCTCAAACCCCCGCTCTCTGACTACATTTTCCCGGAGGAGTTTGCCGATGCCAAGATATTTATTGGCTTTCCTACCAAACAGACAACCTCGGTCAAGGCACACCTCTGCATGAACCAGTTAATCCCGACCATGGAGCGCACTGCTGCTGATATGTCGAATGGGATCGTCAAGGACTGGAACGAGCAAATGCTGTACCTCAGTGGAATCCTTATACGTGCTGTGTACGAGTCTGAAATGTCTTCAATTAACGTATCGCTTGCGAAGGATGTCCAGAAAATGTGGCAATCGGCCAGCTACACTATGAACCAATTTGAGTCTCACAAGTCCGCACCAGATGCCATGGTCGGCAACTGGATAGCTAGTGGTTTCTGGAAGTCTTCTAAACAGCTATCACTCCCCTCTCAGAAAGGCATCGTCTCGTCGACAACTGTTCGTGTTGCTGGCGAGGCATCTGCGTTTATCCAAGACACGCCGATTCTACCCAAGACCGTCGAAGATAACTGTGCAAAGTTCATCGATCGTTGCGTTCACGTCGGCCTTCTCTCAAAGATCTCGACTCGCGATGTTATCAATGAAGTTCAGGGACGGCCATTGCCTCCGGCGCATCTGAAGCCACTTCTCTCCTGGTGTGTATCGGGGCTCCATCAGGGATCCATGGATACTAGACAGCTTGCAGACCTCATGGGAAATACCGTTATCTCCTCCGCCGCGGCATCCTCTGGCAAATTTGTTCCTTCTACACTGATGCTCGGTAGTATCAAGTACTACCAGAACAAGTTCTCTATTCCAGAGGATCTGCCGTTGCCTGAATCCTGTCTACCGTTCGAATATGCCCGTAACATCCCGGCCAGTGATCTTGATGCTCTGGGCTGGACAGAGCTCGGGGTTGCGACATGGCTTGATTACCTCGTCAAGGACCGAGCAAAACTGCCGGTCGAGTTCAATCTTACAGTTACCGAATCGTTTGCCATTACGGTTCTCCAGACTGTTGGCCATTTCTGGTCATCACTCAATGTTCAGGAGCGAACTGCGATCCGCTCGTTGCTCTCGTCAATCACATGCATCCCAACGCAATTGGGAATGAAGATGCCATCGGAGTCATATCTCGTCGAGATACCGCTGTTCCCTCACCTTCCAGTAAAATCAAGCAAGGTAACGGCGCCATACACTTTCCTGTTTGATATCGGTCTTCGTGAGTCGGTGGATCTGGCCTTCGTATTTGAGCAGCTTCATAACCCCACTGAAGCAACGCTCAAGTGGTCGACGTTCGACTTGGTCAAGTATCTAACGGCTCACCGACAGTCACTGAAGAATTCAGATTGGCAGCTACTCAGCGAGGGTGCTTTCTTTGAAGCCGAGCCCACATCCAATTCTGGAGCGTCAGAACCTAAAAAACTCTACAGAGCTTACGAACTCTACGCTCCGGATAGGCAGCTTTCAAAGCTAGGATTCTTGGTTATGCGATGGTCTGGCGATGCCGTCTGGTCAAGTACTAGTGCTGAAGCTAGCTTGCTCTCAAACCTTCGTTTGAGGTCACACCCAACTGAAAATGAGTTATTTTCGATGGCTGTAAAGGCTTCGCGGGCCCAGCCAAAGGAGAAACCTACGAAGATTGAGGATTCTTTTGAGTTGACTGCCATTGACTACTTCCTAACACATTTCAAGCAGAATGGTTACGCAAGTGGTGCAGTGGCTCGTATCACTGAGGCATTCATTCCTTGTCAGTTACAAGGTGTAGCAGGCTTCCAGGCACCCGGAAGCTGTTTCATCGATAAAGAGGCAGAGATGTTTGGGTTTCCTGTTGTTGATGGGTTGTTGTCAAAGGAGGCTTGGAAGCTGGGGGTTTCTCAGGCCCCATCGGTGGACCAAATGGTGGCATCGTTGATCTCTGTACCTCCAACCACTGTTGCCACAGCGGAATCCAAGTTTGGCTACGTGTCACAGTTCGTCGACAAGCTGAGCAGATCAAGCATTGAAGCATGCCAGAAGGCTCAGTTTATTCCTGTTATAAGCAAGTCGTCGAAGGAGGCGACTATACGACTCCAGTACCCTACGCGTGTATTCCTTGAAAAGACAGAAGATTCTGATGGTGAAAGCAAACGGTTCTTCAAGGAGTTCTTTGACTTCGTTCGCCTGAGTCCCAAATCTGTGCCTTTCCTTCTCAAGGTCGGGGTCCGATACGAGCCAAGCATGGTTGAGATAGCCGAAGCCGCTGTCGACAACCCTCAGACGATGTTTGACATGGCTGGCTCAGTGACTGAGTACGAAAGCTTTCTTGCCGAACTGTCAGATAATCTGCCCGCATTAGCGGCTAGAAACAATGTGAAAGGACTGGCAGTTTTCGAAAGGATGAAGAAGACACCATTTCTCATGGCCTTCTCGTACCGTGAGCCGAGCAGTGACGACAGTCCATTGGTTGTACGTTCCTCTCTCGACACAGCGTCCAATATTTGCATCGTGGACAATGTGGTACTCTTCAATATGTTCAAGAAGCATATCAAGACAGCCCCGCAGGACAATCGTGTCGAGAAGCTTTACTCCAAGCTTGGTTCTCCTCTTCTCTCCGATGTAATTCGGTTGAGTCTGACAATGGGTAAACCTGTTCCTATGACTGAAGAAGTTGAAACCAAAGTGACAGCTATTAAAAGAAAGATCATTGAGCGTGTCAAGCTGTTTTTGGAGTCTACACGCGAGCCCAGCAAAGTGAAAGTGTCGGTACTGGAGAAAATCAGAGTTGTGCCCGTCACCTCGATTCAGCTCAGCCGGAAAGCTACCTTGCAGTCGGCAGTTCAAGTTCCCGTTGTTGAAGACTATGTGTCGGCGTATTTCAATCCTCAAGATAAGTGGGTGCTGAACGTGTGTCTCGACGGCTTTGACTGGTTTGATGTTGCTCAAGCTCTCATCCGTGAAATTCTTCAAAAGCCAACACCGGATGCCGTCATTATCCTTGAAATGCAGTTGCGATCAGATCTTAAATCGCTACAGCGCAAGGGATATAATGTCGAGAGATTGCTTAAGCAGCAACGGATTCATGCAAAGGCGGAGGCTGTGGAGCGTGAGCACATAAAGCAGGAGGCTCAGAAGAAACTTCTCAGAGAACAAGACGAGAAAGTCTCAACGACGGTTAAGGAAATTCCTACCGACATACCGGGTAGTTCAAGATCTGAGCTCGAGAAGCACTTGACTACTGTGAATCAGAATTCACTGGGCTCTAAGCCGGTGGATACCTCACGAGAGAGAGCCCTTAGTCTCCCTGCACCAGTTGCACTGCCGGGACGCTCGCCTCCTCCGGGCCATCCAATGCCAGTGCCTGGAGCCCGTGGTATATTTGGTTCTCTTCGTACAGGTCTACAAAAGCTTCAAGCTCAGAATCCACCTGGTTCTCACGGCTCCACTGGCCACGGCCACAGCCACGGCTTGGGAGGAGGTACTCCTCGACCTGTTCCCTCGCCTTCTCCGACCCCACGCCCCTATGGAGAGCCGACAAAGTTTCTTGAAAATGGCATTAAAGGAACTCGTCCTTTTCAAGGAGGTAACCTACTGTCTGGGCGACATATCGACATTCAGCCACCTGTCGAGGCCGTGGGATGTAACGATGAGGAGATCCAAGATCTTAAGCTTGTGATGGAAATGGCGAATGGACCTCGATGCTATGTCAGGTCGTCCGTACGTGGATTCACAGAAGAGCAGCTGCGTGAAATCGAGCGTTTCCGCAGTATTCTAATTGTGTGCTCGAGGGTAAGTTTTGTTTCAGTACCGGGACGGTGAGCAGAATTCTAACACAGGTGTTTGGTTGTAACTGGTCCAGCTTCCACATTTTCCTTGACGAGACTTCAAAAACAATGGCGTTCAATTTCAGAGGTAGTTTGTTCTTCAACCTCAGATACTTCTACGCTTCGTTCAAGGGCCAAAACCGGACGCTGATGGGACCCTGGGATCCCGTTGAGTCGCTCAACTTCTGGTTTCCCATTGTGGCTCACGAGCTTGCCCACAATCTGGCGACGTCCCATGGTGCGCATCACTCGTTTTACACCGAGTCTTACATCCAGTACTACTTGCAGCATTTCATCGAGGCGTCGTCGATTCTGGCAGAGGCTACATCTAGCCATTGAGCTGTGATGCCGATAAGTTTATCATTGTGAGTTGTTAAGCACCTGATATTGGCGAGTCCCGCACGATAATGCTATCGTACATAGAAATAGTTGAACTCATTAGCTCGAGATTCTATTGCTATGGTAATTCAGAAATCCAGTTCCCCGCTATATACTAGTTTCCCTCGTAAGCGTCGAAGTTACGGATGAAGTCATAGTAGAACGTGACACCAACCAAGTGTCCAGCAATGTGTGTGTGCTCGTCAACGGTGTGGATGTTGAAAGACTGGCCTGCAACCATGGGAGAAAAGCGAAACACATTGGTAGACAGGTCCCAGTAGTAGCGGGTGTCGGTGTTTCCAGTCATGATGCTAGGAGCAACAACAATGCTCTTACCATTGGGGCCGTCTTCAGTGATGTCGTAGTCCTCAAAGGCAGTGCGCAGAGTACCGCCGACAACATCCCAGATGGGGTTGTCAACGTGAGGGGTCAGAGGAGCCGGGATCAGGTCGCTGTCTGACGTGACAGCAAAGTAACCGTTAGCATTGTCGTTGGAGCCAATGAAAACAGTCTCGTTAAAGGCATTGATGCCCATGTCGTAAGCCTTGGCGACCTTGTTGACATTGTCGAGGATTTTCGATCTTACGCTCTCGAGTGTGGCCTCAACAGCCACACGCTGGTTTACCTGAACAGTGACGAGCTCTGGAAGAGCATTGATCTTGACACCACCGTGGATAATGTCGACGGCCTGACTTGTGCGGATAAGGTATCGAGTGCCTCTCTCAGAATCCACCTTGTCAATGACCGTCTTCTTGGCCAGCGGGCAGGACTCAATGTTCTGGATGGCAGTCTTGAATTTACGGTCAATGTCTTTTCCGTGCTCGGCAACGCACTGCAGCTGGTGGTAGTACGGGTTGCGGCTCGTGATGTCGGGTTTGTAGGGCGTTGCCTCGATAGTGCTAATGAGCTCGGAGATGACGCCAATGGCCGTATGGTCTGGAGGAGTCGACGAATGGCCGCCGGGCATCTGGACCGAAATCTCAACGTCAATGTAACCCTTCTCACCGGTACCGGGGAAACCAAACCAAGTTCCATAGATGTTTTGCACGCCGCTACCACCCTCGTCAAGAATAGCGAGCATGGAGTCCTTGCCGTACTTGTCTTCAATACGCTTTGCGAGGTGACCAGCACCTCGGTGGCCGCTGACTTCTTCGTCAAAGCCAAACGAGAGAATGAGAGTACGACGGGGCTTGAAATCCTGCTTCAGAAGAGCCGTGACCGCCTCAAAGATGCCAATGAGGCCATTCTTGCAGTCGCCAGATCCACGACCCCACAGGTACTCACCGTCAAAGTGAGCCGAGAAGGGCGGGTGAGTCCAGCGCGAGACAGTGTCCTCGGGGACAGGCACCACGTCCTGGTGGGCCATCAAGACCGTAGGCTTGAGTGACTCGTCGCTACCTTTGAAGGTCAAGAGCAGCCCGTAGGTGTTGACGTACTCGACATCGGCCTCTTCAAAGGCGAGAGGGAACGTCTCACGGAGGTAGTCGTGGAGGTCACCAAACACGTCAAATCGGTCGTCCTCACCGACCTCGCCTAGATCATCAAAACTCATGCTGGGGATCTTGACGGAGCCTCCCCACACGTCGACCGAGTGCTTCTTGTACTCGTCCGTGAAGAACTGCGACGCATTGGCAAACGAGTCGGCAGGAACAATCTTCTCGACAACTGCGCACTGAGACTTGTGCATAGACTTTCCGCGGTGGCCGCGGTTACCGTGGTGCCAGTGGCCCCGCACGCCCATATCGCGAAGCTGGTTGATGGGATCGAGGACATAGTACAGTCCTCCAGCAATGACCGAGACCGCCAGAGCCTTCTTCCAATTGAAGCGCGAGGGTGCAGCAGGTGCAGCAGGCGCCTCTGCAGGGCCAGCCTCAAGATCTAGCTTCTCGTACATTTCAAATCCAAAATCAGTTGGTGAAGAGAAGTTGAGAGCAATTGGCAATCAGCGGAGCTTTATATCCGCACGGCACCTGCAGGGCATCGCAGTCCGATACCGATAACGCACGTCGGTCCCAAACGGGGGGCTCAGGGTAGGGAGGAGAGTATGAGGGACACGACAGAAAGGAGGAGACAACACGCAATTGACGGCGAGAATACAGTGACAATGTAGTGAGCGTTCTGATATGCCAGATAGCTAAATCAATTGACCGCTGCATAGCGCTATCTCCATTTGGCTAGTTAGCGGATCATCAGGGATAGAAGTCAGGGTAGGGGCAGCTGGGGTGCTTCACTCTCGAGGAACCAAGAACGGCCGGCCAATTCAGTGATTCGAATGGAGTTGTAGGTTGATTAGCAGAGGTGTAAGTTCCACCGTAGGTGTACAAACCGTAAAGAGCTGCGCTGTGCTGCTTGGATCTGACTTGGTCTGCGATACCGATAACCTGGCGCGGCTGTGCCAGTTAAGTAGCGCGAAGTGCCACTGATCAATCATAATAGAACAAAACCACTATTGACCTCAGATAGTCGTTTAAGCAGTCGTTACAAAGTCTTAGTAACAGTCGCTTCAAACAATCCTTACCAAGTCTTTGATACCCCCCACGCTTCGTATCGGCTTCTCGGTGAACTCATGCGACATGCGGCTGCAGTTCCGAGATGGCACCGAGCAGTCAATTCAGTACGTGAAGTAAGAACTTCTCAAGTCCAGTTAGCCCATTAATTTCTCGGCTTGCGTGACTCATCAGTTCTGTTGATTCACTTCGGACTCATTTTGGCGAATCCTGCGACTTTCGTGTTCCATCTTGCGGTATAGCGTATACCATGCCGGTTATCGTAATAGAGCCTGTACATGATGGTCCGTCATATTAACATATTAGCATAACTGCGCGTGCATTAACCCAGAAACTAGATACACAGTAAAAACTCAGAAACCCAATAGAATTCAAGCAACAGCAACAGCAAGATTTGGTTCTGGGCACTGCCCATGTTAAGCCCACGTTAGGCCGAAGCTTGGAGCCAAGCCACCGGCCGGGTAACTAATGTGATGGAGGCGGGGAACTTCGATCCTTTGCACTCTTTATCCGATAAGCTCGAGCGGGCGGTTCATCCTTTGAGAGACCATTGCGACGCCATTCCGTGGTTGGCGCGTTGTTCGTGGATCATACGTTTCGAGCCGTTCATTCCGCTAAATTGTACTACCGCGCATCATGAGTTGGAAAGGATTCACAAAAGGCGTGGTGCGGGTATGTAGAGATGCGCAGTTGAATGAGCAGTTGGCGGGTTGCGCGGGTTGCGCGGATTGGCTAGAATATAGCGTACTGTCCGTGATATGTGACTATGGAACGTGATATTCGCGATATTCCGAATGAGCCACGTCCTTGGCGTATCATGGCAATGCGCGATATCCGGGACCAGGATGCCAGCCATCTTCCGAGCCGATGTACCGACCAGCTGTTCGTAACTTCTGTATATCGCTCCTTACTAACTGTAGGCCCCTCAGAGCTTCAAGCAGAAGTTCAATATGGTGAGTCGAACCAGCTTGTTGACAGATCGTGATGGATGTGAACGCTAACCGAAGGGAGCCGTGACCAAGGACGCTGTTTACATTGACGCCGAGCGCCGGTTCAAGGAACTCGAGTCCGAGACCAAGAAGCTGCACACCGAGTCCAAGAAGTACTCGGACGCTGTCAATGGAATGCTCAATCACCAGATTGAGTTCTCCAAGTCCATTGAGGAGATTTACAAGCCCATCTCTGGACGAGTGTCGGACGCCAACTCGGCAAAGCCCGAAGGCAACCCCGAGGGTATCCAGGCGTGTGAGCAGTACCGTGAAGTGGTGTTTGAGCTCCAAGCGACGCTCAAGCCCGAGCTCGACATGATTGAGACGAGAATCGTTGCTCCCGCCGACGAGCTGCTCAGCATCATCAAGGCCATTCGCAAAATGGCGCAAAAGCGCGACCACAAGCAGCTCGACCTCGACCGACACTCTGCATCGCTGACAAGACTGCAGAACAAGAAAGAGCGCTCCATCAAGGATGAAAAGAGCTTGTACACGGCCGAGAACAATGTCGAGATTGCCAAGCAGGAGTACGACTACTTCAACGACCTGCTCAAGACAGAGCTGCCCAAACTCTTTGCGCTAGAGGCCGAGTTCATCCGCCCGCTGTTCCAGACTTTTTACTATATGCAGCTCAACATCTTCTACACGCTCTACACCCGCATGGAGGAGATGAAGATTCCATATTTTGATTTGTCGGCCGACATCATGCAGTCGTTTGAGCAGAAGCGAGGCAACATCCAAGAGCAGGCGGAGGCCATTGGCATTACGCATTTCCGGGTTGGCCATGCCAAGGCGAAACTCGAGCTGACTCGCAAGCGATTCGGCAAGGACGCAGAGGGTTCGCCAGGTGGCTATTCACCGAACCCCGAGGCCATGCCTCCGCCTTACCAGGGCTTTGGCCAGCAGCCTGCCCCAGGAGGCTATGGCGAGAAGCAAGGTTATGGCGAGCAGCCGGCTTATGGTCAACAGCCCGCGTATGGTCAGCCGGCTTATGGTCAGCAACCTGCGTACGGCCAACCGGCGGCTGATCCTGCGTACGGCCAACCGGCGGCTGACCCGGCGTACGGTCAACCGGCGTACGGCCAGCCAGCGGCCCAGCCTGCTTACGGCCAGCCAGCTGCGGCTGCATACGGTGCTCCAGCTGCCGTACCAGCTCCTGCATCACCAGCGCCTGGCGTCGAGTACTGCACTGCGTTGTACGACTATGCGGCCCAGAATGACGGCGACCTAAACCTCAGGGCCGGTGACCGCATCGAGATTGTGCAGCGCACCGCTGACACCAACGGCTGGTGGACTGGCAAGGTCAATGGCCAGCAGGGAGTATTCCCCGGCAACTACGTGCAGCTTGGTTGAGCCGGTTGGTGCAGCACTAGCCCGCATGTTGAGGTTACATAGACCTAACGCGTAACATACACTGAAGGTAGTTGTTGTAGTATATTAACCACGTGAATATGACCAGGACGGTATGGTGGTCTATCTTTCTAGCAGCATATGGGCTATCTTCTTATTAGCTTATCGTGGTCTATCTTTCTAGCAGCTTATGGTGGTCTATAACGTTCCAGCATATCTCTTTAAAACTCGAAGTGTGAATTGGTTTGTGTAGATCGCCTGAACTCATGGTATTCAGTGTACTTCGTATCTATCCACTGTATCCAATCTAAATACTATCGATTCAACCCATGTCTCGTCAGTTGCTAATCACTCAATCTAATCATGACATGTGATGGATCTTCACGCTCATCTCATCCCATCTCATCTCGTATGCGCAGTTGCCGTTACGTGCGATGGATTGACCTCCTATTTTTATCCTGTCCAGAGTTACGCTGACTTTTATACTGTTTTATTGTACTACTCCCCCATGTACTACTCCTCCACGTAGTACTCAATTCATGTAGTACTCATTTCATGTAGTACTACCAGTACTAGTATTGTAATGCACAACACATGTTACACTCAGGTTACACTCGTACTTTCCATTACAGTCTGTACTTGCACGTATTACCATTTTCATAGTGATCTCCAGTACTGAGCTCTCCTATTGGCCATTAGTTCCCCCTGCAGCTCAATTGGCGTTCCCGCATTACTGCTTTCGTCTGCATTTCCAAGTCATTTCCTCTTCAGTCCTGTTCATTTATGTGCTGTTCTCCTATTGGCGACTCCCATTTAGTCACGAAGATCCTTGCGTGACCGTTGAGCTGCAGTGATTTAGCTCACGTTTAGAGTATGAGAGTGCGCGGAAGGAGATAGCGAGGTAAAGAAGAATGACAGCGCTTTTGTACGCTTCTTCGCGTACTTTGTGAGACCGCCCGCCTGGAGCTCTGGAGATGACTCCTCCGCCTCGACCTGCGTGCTATTATTAGTTCTCGTCGAGTCTGGCCCATTGCGTGCCGATCGGCGGGGCGATAGCAGAATTCGTCGGGTAGGGGCAGAGCAGGGCAGGGGTAGCGAACCAGCACTGCGGGCGAGGGTAGTAAAGGGGCTGACAGCATAAGGCGGCCAGTGGCGGTGTAGTGTGATTGGCAGCTCAAATTAGAACACGTCCTTGTAATCCTCCTAGTGATTTATTAACGAACAAGCTGACCCAACTCGTTGAACCAACTAGTTGAACCTGCTGTCTGGCCAACCTGCTGACCTGACGTGGGTCTATACCGACCCCTACCCCGCCCCGCCTAGAGCATTTATTCTGCCCCCCTCAACCCCACCGAACCGCATCGCCGCTCCGTTTGCTGCTGACGGTTTTATTTGCCATTCTCGCCTTCTCCGGTCCCCGCAATTGTCGACGCTGGAGCCCTCATGACTTGATTAGACCCTCGCGCACCCTCCATCAAGCCCTCTTGTCTGCTCCTGTCTCACCTCTCGGTGCCTCTGCTGAGACGTCCTGACTTGATACCCCACTCACCATATCTCGACGATTGCCCCTGCTCGACTATTGACCGATTATCCACCCAGGATTAGACCCATTCCACGACGTCATTGCACGACTTTGTTATCACGACTTGATCACGATTTGACCTGATTGTACCACTTGACTTTCCTGTTCACTTTCCTGTTCAACTTCACTGTATCACTCGACTTGTACCGGTTCATTCGATTCGTTCGATATCCCTGTCGACCATAAATGACTTCGCTCAAGCCTCGCGGCGCCGAGCAAGGACCCGGGTCGCCAAACACAAAGACCTCGCTGGCGTCATGGTGGAAGCAGTTCAAACAGAAACCTCATGCCGACCTCGACCCTCAAGCCGACCATGAAACTAACGGTCACTCGCATGGCCTCCATCTTCCGCGGCCCCATCTTCCGCACATGTCGCACTCGATGAACGCCATCAACGGAGCCAACGCGCACACCGATGAGCCCGACGCCCAGGCGCAGAACTTTCCCGATTCACCCATCTTTGGCGTGGCTCTTATCGAGTCGGTCAAGTACGCCAAGGCCTCCATCTCGCTCGCAGACCCCAAGACCGGCGACCAGTTTGTCTATGGCTACATCCCCGTTGTCGTGGCCAAGTGCGGTGTGTATCTGAAGAAGAATGCGCGCGAGGTCGAGGGAATCTTCCGCCTCAGTGGCTCAGCACGTCGTATCAAGGAGCTCCAAACGCTCTTCAACACGCCGCCGCGTTTCGGCAAGGGCCTCGACTGGACAGGCTTCAATGTCCACGACGCCGCCAACGTGCTGCGCCGCTACCTCAACAACCTGCCCGAGCCTATCATTCCGCTGCAGTTTTATGAGCAGTTTCGTGACCCACTGCGAGAGTACCCCAGCATCGTCGAGTACCTGGATGCCCAGTCGGCTTCGACCTCGGCGACTCTCTCGTCTGGTGCTGCCGGCCTTTCTCCGCGCATTGCTGTCCAGTCACCCTCGGTGTCCGGCATTGACCGTGAGCTGAAGATGGATCCGCCAAAGGCAGACCTCTCTAAAGAATCGGCAAAGCTCAACTCCAAAATAGCCAACCATGATGACACTGCTTCGCCAACAGTGACTGTATCAGATGATGGCACAGCTGCCGAAAACGCTGCCACGACGTCGCCCATTACTATTCAACGCCAGCAGGCCCAAAAGACCTCGTCGAGCCTCTCCCCTGTATCGCCTAAAGTGCCAGCAGGACCACTGTTCAACGACGTTAATGCCGCCGTCGAACGCTACCAGCACCTCATATCCGTCCTACCCCCCCTCAACCGCCAGCTCCTTATGTACATTCTCGATCTTTTGTCCATTTTCGCGGCCCGCGCAGCCCAGAACCTCATGCCTGCCGCCAACCTCGCCGCCATCTTCCAGCCGAGTATCCTATCTCACCCCAGCCACGATATGTCTCCTGAAGAGTACCACCTGTCGCGGTCGGCCGTTGAGTTCCTCATCCAACACAGCAACAAGTTTCTGTCCCACGTCGAGTCCGAGGCTATAAGGCTGCACCAGGAAGGCAAGCTCGACCCCATGGGCTCTGCATCATCTGCACCTTCCGAGACTCCGTCACCATACACTGCGAATCAGTCGCAGGCGCCTCAGCAGAGTCAAGGGCGACGGCACTCAAAGAGCTTGAGCAGCGTCAACAGCCCTGCCATTGGCACCTCTGCCAACCCACCATCTGTCCACTTGAATGGCCAGATTACCAGCAGAGTGCCTGTTGGCCAGGACTATGCTGCTCTGGCCGTTCCGCGTCAACGCTCCGAGTCCAATGGCTCCCTGACGAATGGGTCTGCTGGCGAACGAACCACGCGCACCCTGTCAAACGCCTCTGACACGGGCTCTGGCTTTCTCTCTTCCTTAAAACGCACCGTCTCCATCTCTCGAAACCCGTCACAGCCTAGGTCTGTGTCTGTGTCGTCGACTTCTTCCAACCCTGGCCACCCGGTAATTGCACCTAATTGGTCGCCCACTCAGTCGATGCGGTCGCCTGACGTGCCTGTGTCTGAGGGACAGCACGACATGTCACCGTTGGCTAGTCCAATGTCTGAAGGTCTGCCGAGCAGCGAGTCACGCCGTGGCCTGTCTGCTCTGTTTTCACGGCGATCCAAGTCCCCCGCTAAGCGAGAGCTGTCACCACTCAGGCCGCCTGCTACTCGCTCCGAGTCGGGATCTTCAGGTGTCGTCTCCCCCGAGTACCCTACAGGTCTGTCGCCACTGGTTGGCGGGGCTTCGCTGGGTGCTACAGAGTCGTCGCAATCCATTGATCAGGCAATGACTTTGCTGTCATCTGCTGAAGGACCTACGGGCTACAACTCACTGGCACAAATTGTTGGTCGCAGTGCGAGTGGATCTGGTATACCAGGAAGCACGAGCGCCAATGCGAGCCGAGCATCTGATGAATCTGAGGATGATGGAGAAGCGCAAGCTCGCGCTGACCGGAACGTTTCTGGCGGTTCTGATGCTGCTGAGCGGGCAGAGCGGTCACGACGGAGTGTTTCCAAGTGGCGCCGGTCCATTCTTTTGTTCAACTCTTCTGATTCCCAGGATGCTATCTCAGACGAACAAGTTGTTTTGTCTCCTGAAGCGCTCTCTCCGTCTGACTCCAACCCGGGCCGCTCACAAAGCCCGTCACGGTGGTTTCATAAGATGAAGCCTGGTTCACGCGACCGTAGCGTGGGTCCAGACGAGACGTCCTGAGCGGTCTCTTGATCAAGTTATGAAGATACGATTTTGAGCACGATGATGTGGAAGGAACCCCCAAGGGTACCTTCTCCCACGGAACTGGTTTCTGTACGAGGTGATGATTTTATTTCTCGGTGGAGTTTTTGGTACTTTTAGCTTAGTCCTAGGACGAATTGCAGTGCTTCTGGGTATGATGAATTTAGGCATATGTAGTCGCCAAATTGTTTGCTTAGTTAACTGAATTGCAGCTGTTCGCGTGGGTATCGCGGAGGCTCAGAGGATATCACGTGACGCACACCGTGATGCCGATATTCGCTTCAGCCCCTAACAAGTACCCCACGTTCAAGCACCTAAGCCATAGGTTTGGTCTTCTAACTAGTTTCCCGCCATGGCGGGTTTTCCCAACGAGTTCGATGCCGTGTCCATCGTCAATAACCATGTGTTCAGCTGGGTGTTCATGGTCGACTGGATCATGGCCCTGGCGTTAACGGTGTTCATGGTGCTCTACTTTAACCGCTTCATTGGCTGGGTCGTGTCGGTGGGTGTCAAGTGGTGGCTATGGCGTACTCACCGTGCACAGCTCGAGGTCCAGTCTTTGCAGGTCTCATTACTAGGAGGTCGACTCTTCTTCAAGAACCTGTCGTATGTCGGCTCTAACGAGGCTATCTGCGCCCTTCAGGGTCACATAACCTGGAGGTACTGGCTGCTGCGGCCTCGTCTTTCCAAGTTCGTGGCTCCACACTCTCCAGAGCTCACTTCGGAATCCAGTTCCGCCAAAATCGTCGTTCACGTCACGGGCCTGGAGTGGTTCGTGTTCAACCGCACAGCCTCCTACGACGATTTACTAGCCGCGTTCACGAAGGCGTCAGGCGCGCCAGATGCGAAAGACGCGGAGAAATCTCATAACCTCGGTGGTGACGCTGGCAATCTCTACAACAACCTGGCAGGCTCAGACAGCTCGCACACTGCGAGCCCGCATCTTGGCCCTACGATTACGAACCCAAGTTCACAGGGAAACGCAAAGTTGCAGCTACCTACCTCGCAATCCTCGGCCACAAATGCTGGTAGCCATGGCAAACAGTCTGTCGACTCGGCCGCGGAACCCACGGATTCAAATGACGCGCTGGGACCGATGCTTCTCAAGTTCCTCCCTGTCGAACTCCACTGTACTAAGGGAGCTCTCGTCATAGGCAACAGACTCACACCATGCCTGAATGTGCTTCATTTCGTGTCAGGTGTCATCGCTGTTGACGTCGAGCAGCCGGCCTGCTCACTGGACTTGTACAAAGTCGCTTACAGAATTCGCATGACAAACCTCATCTTTGAGATGCGTGCAAACATTGGCTATCATGGACCAGAGGCTTCAGGCTTCTCCCCTGTCACGCCATTTTCGGTCGCTCGAACCGTCGTCGGCTCTGCAAAGAAGTTTGTGCTTGCTAGACTCAAAACTTTCAAGCCACCGGATACAGATGTTCATGACGAGTGGGATGGCCGCGGTTTACATCCCCAGTCAACATTTCAGCAGGTTCCATCCAAACAAGAAGTCAAAAAGACCGCTTCGGCTTCACCCGTTGGTACTGGAGCTGTAGACGAATCACTGGATGGCCCCCAACTGTCTCCGTCAAACTGGAAGGGCCTTCCGCGGTACAACCTTCACTACGAAGCTGACGTAGCTGAAGAAAAGGAGTCATTTGAGTTCCCAAAAGACCAAATCGTCGAAGAATATGCGAAATACTCTACGCTCATTGATGCGTCCGAAGCCACGATAACATACTACTACGACATTCCGGGCAAAGTTATGATCTCTGCGGGCCCTGACGACCCTGCTCCTGAATGGGGCGTACAATTTGCATTTCAGGAGGCAACAATCCACTATGGTCCCTGGGCCGATAAACAGCGCCTCAAAATCCAACAGATGCTGTTCCCAAAAGCCTTTTTCGACACATCCCCGACCCCTCGGCCACGCCCCGGCTCTCGCCGGGAGTACAGTCACTTTTCAATGTTTATTGAGTTTGGCACTGATGTTATTATCAGAGTTCCTTTTCGTGAGCAGTCTAAAGCTGCAGGCTTCATGACGAACATCCGCAAAAATCCTAATGCGCTCCAGCTCAGCAGGCCGTTCGGTTGGCTAGAGCTGAAAGCTCGGAAGGAGTCGACTATTGATTATCAGCTCCCCATGATATCCAGTGCCGTAGGCTGGAAGAATGAAATCCGCATAGACTTTCGCGATTTTGAGGTGAGGTCTAGTGTCAACCATGGCCTGGTATTACGCGCGGACAGTCACTTGATCAACGGAATAATGGACATTCCGCATAAATGGAATGGACTTCAGACATGGAATTTCGGCATGACCTCGAAGAACCTCAAGACATTCTTTCTTCGCGAGCATGTCACGCTGTTAATTGACCTTGTAGGAGACTTTTCCTCTGGTCCGCCTGTGCCGTACAACCAGTTTGTTCCCACCCTGTACAAGCTCGACTGGACGGTGCGCGACTATGGGATCTTCTTGAATGTCAATGACAAGAACATCATCAACAATCCCTCGGATTTCGCCGACAACACGTTTCTATCGTTTCAGGGTCAAGACCTCAACATCCGTGTTGACATTCCAATGGAACAAGTCAAAGCCATCAAGAATAAGCTTGACTTCGCCATTGAGGTAAGCAGGAAATATCTCGGGTAGACACTCGCTAACACAGACTCCTCGCTTCGATCTAGTACTGGACGCACCTGAGTGGCACACATTTCACAACTTTGTTGAAAACAAAGGCTTGGGTCGTGCTTACGGTGTTAAGGTAGATGGCGTGTACACATATTTCAGCGGTATTTCTGACGTGAATACCGACACTCTGGAGATTGTTGTCCACGGAAGCGATACAACTTTTGTCACGTACGGATTTGCCCTGAACTATATCATCAAAGTTCGCGAGAACTACTTCGGTGATGATTCAAAGTTCCGTACTCTTGAAGAATACACTTCGAGCCCGGTTGACGCACCACCTGATTTCACTCATCTTCGGGTACGTGTTCCCCTGACCATGCTGATGGCCGTTTCTAACGCAGCTTGATAACGATCTTGACGTACTCATTCATGCGTATGTCGATAACGTGTCGCTTGTTGTCCCACTAATGATCTATGGTGCGGATACCAATTTCAACTTTGAGTTCTCATCCTTCGATATGGACTGTCGCTTCACCAACTACTACATGGACCTTCAGGTCAACTTAACTCCTTTGAAGGGTTACTATAATTCCCATATGGAGAGCGAGCAAGTCTTCGAGCTGGCCCACGATACTGGAAGCAACAACCGAGAGAGCAACGTCTTCATTGATGGAGTTACTATCCACGGTAACCGCATGTTTGGTCTGCCACCAACGGAGCCTACCTATTTCTGCAAATGGGACTTTGATGTTGGAGATGTCATTGCCCACGGCCCCCTTCAAATTGCCGAAGCCTATCAAAAAATTGGCCCGATACTGGTTTATTCCTACGATGATGCAGAGAACAAGCTTCTGTTACCAGAGCCGGAGCTTTTCGACGTGACGTACGTGAGTGCAAAGATTGCCTCGATTAAGTCACAATTCTACACAGAAAACTCTATGCTCCAAGTCGACACCGATACGATTGACTTCAGCTTTAGGGATCTGGCCAACTTCCGTTACTCTGCACGCGTCACTGTCGAAATTCCATCGATACATGTTGCCATCTTGTCGCGAACCAAGAGTACAGATGGTAAGCACCATGTGAAAGCTGCATTTCGTACTTCCGTCGTGCTCAACACGTTCGAGCAGAAGCGAGATATGGATGTTTGCCGTGTGAAGCAACAGGAACATATTGCCCTTCATGATTCTCCATTTCATCGATGTCCTTTTCTCCTCGATGATGAGCATCGCCATTCGCCTGATTACATGGACGGCAGACGGCACGGGCCAGTGCCCAGCATCCCACTGTCCACTGTCCCTCCCCCTTTGACGCGTGATAACCTGAGAATGATTGATCCGAACATGAAGGAACTGGCTGTTGCTACTCATGGGGATGATACTGCTAATACCTCGTCTGTTGGGTCTAGTGCTAGCCAGTTCGGCTCATCGCAGGCATCGTCGCGATCTTCCTTCAGCGACGACTGGAGTATGTCACATGGCGGCTCACGGCTCAGTAGACGAGCGAAGGCTTCTGTTCGAAAAATGGCAAGTGCGTCTGCTGTGTCTGATGAAACTGAGCTAGTAGTTCTTGAGTCTGAGTTTTTGCCACCGTTTGAGTGGCTTCCACTTGGTCATGAGGAGGGTGCCAACGTGTCAAACTCCTTCAATCTACAGCCCACCATCAACTACTCTGAGAACGACGTTAAAGGACCCAGTCGTGAGTTGGACCCCGCAGTTAAGTACATCAGTCTCATCGTCCAGTTTGGCGCTATTGAGGGAGAAGTCAGTCCGCTAGCTCTAAGTGCTATCAACGAAATCATCGAGTCCTCCGGCAATGACGATCTTGATCAGACTATGGACACTCTTCAAATTGACTTTGTGAGCAAGCTGCGTATTCGCCACGAGTCTATGACGCGACCACAGATCATGAATATACGTCTCGTGGTTCCGTCTTTGTCGTTGAAATACGGTAATCTACCTACTGGAGTCGGCTGTATACAAACTGCTCTGGAGCAAGGTGACACGCATATTTATCTTGACTTCCGGGAACTCAATTTCGTTGTACGACTGAGTGAGAAGCGACTTGAAATGGATCAGGTCCTCCAGGCCGAGGAGGTTCCAGTTCACCGAACAGTTTACTTGAATCTCATGAACGCTTCGATAGGAGTGAGAAGAGGTAGAAGACTGTCTAATGCTGGTGAAGAACCCACGGTCGAATCTACCCACGGTGATACGTACGATCATCGTGACGGGTACAGTCCTATGGTGCTCAGTATTGACCATACGGAATTCTGGTGGCATGAGGAGTCCCAGAGTGTGGGTTCGGTTAGGATCAGAACCATTGACTCGTTCGTAAGCAGCGATCATGTCAGCTGGGTTACGGAGTTTCTTGAATCCAACATAAACGACCTCAAGCGAATCACTGCCTCAAGCAATGACAAGCCGCGAAGGTCTTATCACTCTCGAGCTGCCTATATGCTGTACAATCTTGCATTGGCTGGAGAGAGATTTGAAATTAAGCGAGATCCGTCCGTTCTGACCCGTCGAGCTTACGTCATCCAGTCTCCTGAACACATTCGCGCTAGTGTCAGTTGGAAGATTATCATGCGACTGAGACACATTCTTCGCAGCACTCCTCTGGAATGGCAGGTTGACCACACACGTGAACTTGTAAGCAACACGTACAGCATTCCTCCTGATGCACAGCAACGCACTGTTTCCATTTTCAACCGTTGGAGAAACTGGGAGTTCACAAACATCTCTAATAGCTATGTGTTTGGCTATGTTTTCACAGAGCGATCTCTGAAGGAACGTATTATCTCTCTGACCACTTCGACATCATTGGATATTGAAAGTATTGCCCTTCGCCTCCAACATGCCGACTCGGAAGACTATCTCTGCTTTGACTACCTCAAAGTCTTGTTTGATTGGAGCAGTAAGGTCTCCGCAACCGGAACAGAGGATATTTCAGTTAGCCCTACTGAACAACCTTCAGAAAATCGTGTTCTTTCAGCTGATGTTAGCATTGGTTGCCAAAACATCCGAAGTCGTTACAGCCACGAGCTTCTTGACATATTCAGTACTGTTCAAGATGTTTTATCTCGCGAGGTGTCCTCCTTACCGGTACCTGAGCCCAAAGCGGGAGATGGAGGTCTGGAGGAAGAAGAGGATGGTCATGCCGAATCTCACTTGTCTCTCAATTTTCGACTTATTCTAATTGTTGAACAGTTGCAAGCTATTGCCATTGTGCCGTCACTGGAAGCAAAGATTGATCTGTCGGGACTTAAACTAACTGCTGCATATGAGCAACTTGACCCGACTGATAAGAGTAACATGGATGCTACTGCAGCTGTTAATTCAGATTCGATCGACTTTGTGTTGATTGCAAGGGAATCGGGCGACGAATCTAACGAGAAGCTTCTGCAGATTACATCAGAAAGTCCTGTCCTGGGCCTCAGTAGTTGCGGGCCCGTTTTGACGTCGTCCAAGTACATCACGGCTCATCCCAAAAGCCTCACAATTGAGTTGTGCACTGATGGTATT
This sequence comes from Sugiyamaella valdiviana, assembly GCA_030570555.1. Classification (NCBI taxonomy): domain Eukaryota; kingdom Fungi; phylum Ascomycota; class Dipodascomycetes; order Dipodascales; family Trichomonascaceae; genus Sugiyamaella; species Sugiyamaella valdiviana. The sequence goes on from JAJLWF010000003.1 coordinate 235,946, forward strand.
CGCATTGCAAACATCTTTGAACGCATGATTGATGTTGATCTGCCTCTCCTGCAAGCATTTGCTGAAAAAATGGCTGGGAATGAGGCGCCCCTTACTAACGTCATTTCGGACGTGAGGGATGCTGGTAGCTTTGAAAGATCTTCTGAGCCTGATTCGGCGGTTAACCCCTCAAAAGTGTCAGGTACAGATTTTCCGGTGTATGTGCACATTCGCTCGGATGACCTCAGCTTACGGTTTGCCCTGCTACCCTCACTTTCGTGCTTGTATGAGGCCCACGGAGCCGAGGTGAAACTTCACTACTCTGGCCCAAATGTGCAATCCGGATCTTTTGCACTGTCCAAGCAGACGTTTGATGTTTTGATGCGGACTGCCCATGAGCAGCCTCCCTTCGTGGCTGCAAGCATCCAAAGCAAAAATCTTCACGGTGTGTCGAAGTTGGAATTGCAGGTGTCTGCCTGTCGAACGCTCGACTTTATGGCCTCTATGGAGTCGTTGAAGGTTGATGTTGGTACGGTATCAGACCTGCTTACCGTCGCCAAAGAGAAACAGGCCGAGCGCGATATTGTGGACATGATGGGTCGCATCTACGAGATCCGAGGACTAATCAATACGAAGCTTCTCAAAAATGACGATTTGCCACCTACAGTCTCTAAAGGTTCGGCTTCCAGTCCTGCACTTCCCCTTATCAAGGCGAACGTAAGCGTTGGATCTTCGACCATTGCTGTACCTATGTACGGTATTGTCCCGATGATCCAAACAGAAGGTCTCATCCTGAGGTTTGGACAGTTCCTTCGCTACGAGGACGGCCTAGTGAGTAAGACTCCGGTTGTTGCTGGAGCATCGGTGGACAGCTTGATGCTGGGCGTGAAACGAACAGGCCATCGCATGGCTGAGCAGCAGTTCACCGTTCTTAAGATGCAAGTCGCTGGATTATTTGAGCAGTCCATGCACTCTGCTGATCGTTTCAGTTTGTCAAGTGATGTAACGCGAGTTATGATGAGCCCAGTTACTGTTCAGATGCTCTTTGAGGTTGGCGTTTCACTCTCGGATGAACTCACGAGGTTCGAGATTCTGAAATCTCAGCCTTCGGAAAGCTCTGCTTCGCGAGACGTCCACCTCGACTCGATCGACAAGCTTGCACGACAGCTGACTGCAACAATGCTATTCAAAGATGTGGCGGCTGCTTGGATGTTTGATGCAAAGGCTGGTGATCTAATGCTGTCTTCTCCAATTCTGCTCGGTCACGGCGGCCATTATGGGATGAACTTCCCAGGAATGCTCTTTGGCTACGAGACACTGGAGATTCAAGCAGAGTCTGGTACCGCTAATCTGGATCTAAAGGGAGTCTACACAGCACCGGCTGTCCCTCATGATACATTTTTATCGACCACTTGTACTCCTGACACGGCGAACTCTGCTACTCTCCCCAACGTAAGGTTGTTTGTCGACTACACAAAGAAGGAAGAGATTGTGTCGGTGAAATTGACGGGTGAATCGCTCCATCTGTCGCTTCTTTCCAGCAGCGTGGTGTTATTTGGTCGTTTTGGCAAGTCTATATCTAGCACCAAGTCGTTGATTGAGGATCTCATGAAGTCATCCGAGTCTTTGTCAAAATCGGTCCATCACCACCCACCGAGACCAGTCAAACCTATCAGGCTATCCTTGTCTTGGCGCCTAGATGTCAAGTTTGATGGAGCCGTCATTGACTTGTGGGACCATGTCGAGTTTAATCGCCGTCTAAAGCAACTTGAGAAGAGTGCCACTAGACCCCGAGAAGGATCAGATCCAGATCCTCAGGACGATGCGCCGAAGGATAAGGGTGATGACGTACCAGGCGATGGGGAAAGTGGTGTCGACGTAGCCTCGCCAGCTATGTCTCTCCACACACCTGCGTTGATGGCCGCTCTGCAGTACACCTCGAGTAAGTCGTCTAAGCGAGACAGCTTTAGCATGGAGATTCTCATCACTCCAACCTCGAACACAATCTACTCGCGTGTCATGCCTGTTGTTGTATCCATGACGCGATTGGTTAAAGAAATGGTACGTGAAGTCCAGCAGTCGAAGACAACGCCGAAGATGGCTGCCGAATCGCCTTTATCGCGGCGTGCCTCCACAATGGCAAGACGGGGATCAACTGCGCCCAGTGCTGATGAGATGGAACTGCTCTTCTCTGCAATTGATGCCAATATCGTTGTACGGTTTGCCAGTCAGGAGCTGACTTTGAGCTGTCTCCCAGTTGCCCGTGTTGCAGCTACTGTGTCAACTCACCGCTGCTTCATTGGAATTAATACCTGCGATGACAAGGCGGTGGGTAATTTCCTTTCTGCTTCTGTGAAGATCGACCGGTTTCGAGCGTCCCTTCAGCACATCTATTCCCGTGAAGTAAGTGGATTTGTGTCTGTCGAAGAAGTCATGGTTCTCGCGACCAAGGGCCGTCGATCAAAAACTCTTGAGCCGGTTCGACTGGCTGGAAAGGTTGCAGGCATTGAATTTGACGTCAACATGAAACAGATGCAGGATCTCGAGGTATTCCAAGACATATGGCTGCCTTCCACATTAAGTTACGGTCACGAAGAGAATGATCAGAACGCTGAAGCTGGTGAGCCTAACGAAGCGGTTGAGTCTCAGCCTGAAGAGGGAATTATGCGCAAGTACCAGCGTGCTGCAACCACTGTTGCTATTCCGTGGACTGTGAATTTTGCGGTGCTCGATATTGCTGGTCATGTCGATATGGGCCAAGCGGTGGGAAAGTTCCACTGCTCTATGGGCCATTTGTGGGTCTCACTGCGGAAGTATACTGACTGGGAGCAGCACCTCAGTGCCGGTATTGATGAGATTGCCATTCGGTCTCACGGCCGACTGGGTGTCAATGCAGAGATGGAGAAGTTGCATATTCGGTCGTCTATCATGTGGGAGCCAGAGTTAGAATCCTTCAACGTTCCGTTGGTGCAAGCTGTGGCCGGGTTCGATGCGTTTGATGCCCAGGTATATCTTGATTACCATACTTTTGCCATGGTTCGTGTTGACGAGGTCAATTTTGCCATGTCCAACCAGAAGGACCACGACAATATTCTTGGTGACCGATTGCTGGCAGCAGGCGACTGTAAATCCATCAGTATCCTTCTGACATCGCTAGCTGCGTCGAACTTCTTGGAGATCGCGCACACGTTCAGTCGGATGCGAACGGCAAGTCATGCTTCTTACGAGGCAATTCTTCAGGATTCTGTGGAAGACCAACAAGGTAACAAGCGCGATAATGTTTGGGACTTGCACAATAAGAAGCGGATCGATGTCACTTTGGATAAGCTTTTTACAAAGCTACGAACTATGTTTGACCTCCAAATCCAGGCGCTGAGTCTGTTTGTCTTTCCCAACAGTTTTGTGGATACTGTGGTGTTCACGACAAGCTTCAACCAGGCGCATGCACGGTTCATTCAAGAACAGCGAAGTGGAGTTCTTGAGTCGAACTTGAGGTTAAGCATGGACGGTATTTTGGTGGCTCTTTCTACCTTGAAGCGCACGTTCACCCAGGAGGTGGCACAAACTTCAACTTCCGAGTTCCTTAGTTTCCTGTCTGAATCTGTGCGGGGTGGAACCATTCTGCGTGTTCCTGTCATTCACGTTGCAATGAAGTCATGGCAGGAATTCGAACAGTCGGTTGTGGAATATACGTTCAACAACTCTATTGGAGGGCGCGTGGACATCAGCTGGAATCTCGGCTCAGTTAATTTCATTCGCGAGATGTTTGAAAATCATGCCCGTGCATTTGCTTCGCGAAAGGCTGCATACTCCTCGAAAGCATTTGAACCTTCAGCTCCAGTCACCACGAGTCTCAGTGAGGAGAACTTGGACAAGAATCTCAAAGAGATTGAGCTCAACTGGGCGTATACATATGTTGCGCGAGAACCACCTGACTTCGCTACTCCGCAGCTACGACAACTGGGAGAAGCGACTCCACCCATTGAGTGGATTGGCATTCATCGTCAGAAGCTACCAGGTTTGACCCATCAGTTTGTCATTGTCGGTCTTCAAACGCTGGTTCATCGAATTGGTAGGTTTTACTATCCATTACTTGAGGCTCGACTAACGCAGAACAACTATACGGACAGGCTCTGGGCCATTCATAGGAGGTGCAAGGCACATTATTTATTGTTATCAGCTATCGAGCGGATTAAAATCATTAGTCGTAATTATGTGTGAGGTTCGTAGGTTGGCGGCATTGGCATTAGTCCGTTAGCTTTTAGCCACTGGTGAACCAGCGAGCCTTCTCTTTTTAGGCTTATTGTTGTCGGTGGATTCAAGTTTAACGGCGCGCGACTTCTCAGAATAAATATAAACCTCTGGATCGGTACTGGCCGTTCTTGAGCGAGTGTTGGGCTTTGACGAGCTCGGCTTCTTGTCCGCTAGTAGATAAAGAATCGAGTCGAGGTCAGAGTCTTGTCGCCAGTCGAGGTACTTCTGGACCTCGTCGGGATGCCACTGTGTTTCAATCCACCGAACTCGCCGCCTGTCGCCCTCCGTAAGCGCCTTGAACAGCTGGGATGGTATTTTACCTTTGACCTCAATGAAGCGATCAAGGCAGTTGAGAAATAAATATAGTAACCCATAAAAGAATAGGCAATGGTTCGGCCGCGGCACTTCTAAGCTAGGACAGCAGCTTGCCAGCTCAGAGAGCGCATTCTCAGAAAGGTCAACGAGGTTGAGGTACGCGAGCCGATAATGCTGAGCGGACTTGGGGAGCCCAAGTGAGCGCGCAATGCGACCTAGAAGGTTGTTTGACTCGTAAGAAACTCTGAATCGCTCGTCAGTCGTCATGTATGAAAAGATACTCCCAATAAGCTGGTGGTAGATATGACTCTGTGCCAGCTCTGCATCGCACAGCTCGAGGATGTCTGCTATACAGCTGGGGTCAGCGGCCAACTTGTGTTGAAGGTACACAGCTAGGAAACGGGACCGTAGTTGTGTTGCCAAACGATGAGGGCGGCAGTCGGAAGCAATCGAGGACTCAGTAGTTGATACAGAGAGCAGGGAGCTGATAACGATGGCGGGTGCAACGGTTGATGACCACGAAGAGATGATAGAATTGTAGGTTCCTGAAATGGCGTAATCCTTTTCAACGACAGTAGCTAGGAAGTCAAGGAAGGGAGCCCAAAGCGGCCATAGTCGTGACCTTCTTGGTTCTGGAGAGACAGAGAGCGAGAAGGCGCGGGCCAGCATGGACCAAATAAATAGGGGTGATTCGAAGACGTGAGGCAATTCGTCTAGATTGACTGCCAGCAGCGATTCGTCGTGCGGACGCCAGTCTCGCGGCAGATTCGATTCGGGCGAGACTGGCTGAGAACCTGACAGTTTTCGTACCGGAGACCTGTCTCTAGAGGGTCTGGTGGGTGAGTTGGAACGGGTACTCTTGGAAGAGGGCTCGTTAGAACGGGTCTTGAAGGACTCGGTTCGTGTTGATTTAGTCGGCGACGCTCCGCGGGCGAGTTTTCCTGGAGATCTGGCGCGTGACCGCGATTCCTCATAGTCGCCGTCTTGTGCTGCCGAGCGGTCCAGTTTGCGTACCAGTTCCGAATCAAGGACAGGAACAGCGTAGTTGATAGGAGTCCGTTGACGTGAGCTGCGCCGGTACGCAGGAGTCGGCCCTGGAGCATTTGGAGTGAACAAAGCCGTGAATTCACGGTAGTAAAGTGGCGAAGCTGCGTCCATTCCTGGTGGTGGGAAACAGGCGCGCGCGAGTACTTCAAGGCATTGGATGGCCTGGGGGCCGATATCTGTGAGTAGCAGTGCCGAAGTGTAGGCTTCATGGCCGTACTCGGCAATTACAAGCGGTACAGCGATGAGACGGCGTAGATGATGACGAGCAGGTAGCAGACGAGGACGAGACGAGGTCGTGAGGAGCATGGCGCGTACAAACACGTCGATACGGGCCATTGGCCCTGCCGTCTCATCTACGCCATACCCCGACACATCGCATGAGACAAGCCACGGGTCGGACATGATTCAGTGCAGCTGGTCAATGGGCCCAAGGAGCCTGTCCCGCTACAAGAAGGGCCAGCCAATTGAGAGGTTAAGAAGCAGATCAAAGGCATAAACGAGTTGGTCAGAGTGGAGCTCGTAAAGTGTATGTCACGTGATCGATCAACTGTAGACGATATTTAGGGTGCGTACGTTGAAGTATAGTCGGCAGGAACATAATGTACCGAAGCAGGAGCGTAATATTCCGGGAGGAGAAACAAAAGGAGGTGAGGAAGGCGAAACGAAAGTATGAAGATGGAGATGGCTTTACAGAGATAAGCTTGGAGTCCCAAGATGGATCCCACATGCTGACACTAATACTCAAAGGACCTAACTATAGACATGACGTCAGTAAGGACATGTAGCTGAAGGACAAGAAATTGGAGTTCCCATTCTAGCATATGGGATTTGAAGATTTCCGGACACGACGGTGGTAACGACAGTAGATCGAGTTCATACTCCCCCATTAACGTGAGTTCATGCTTCCAACTTTATTCTCCGCCTCGTCTTTCTTCTTCCCTTGGCAGTTCCGCATTTAGATTGACGAGCGTATATGCGGCTCGCAGCCGTGCGCTGAGCCGCAGGATAGCCGCAGCAGGCTGCAGCAATCTGCAGTGGGAAAAGTCTTAGCTGGCAGTGAACTAAGTGGGGCGGATACCACGAGCGTACAACAAGCCAATCTGGGCGTAGAGGCGGGATGAAAGTTTTAGGTTCGGTGCATTGTCAGCACTTGCCGGGCGAATGCAGCGAACGCAGTGAATGAGCAGTTGACCGACAGCCGGCATAACCGTGTATAGTGGGTAACATCCTTTGATGACGACAGTGTACAGCACACGGTAATGCAGTGCAGCCGCTGCTGGCTCAGCCTGGACCCTGGCAGCCCTGGCATATGGCTCGGAGCGCGGAATTCACCATTGTGGTGGGGTCGCTGTCGCGGGGTCGCGGGGTGTCGCGTGGATGGAATGTAGGGCATATGGGGGTCAAGCGGGGAGAGACGAGCTCAGACAGGCTGAGAGGACATGTGTGACTTGCTGACTTGCTGACTTGGCACAACATAACAGCTGTGGTGTCGTACGCAATTACTGTGCGCCGTCTAGGCCCGCCTTAACCGGGTGGTGCCGATGTGGCCTGTGCTGGCGGCTATACGAGCGAATATCACACGGCTGGTCGGGATAGCTGATCGGAACGCCAGGAATGCGGAATGTAGAGTGCCGAGATAAAGGTAAGCTGGAGATGCTGGTGAAACTCGACCAGTAAACGAAACTCGGTAGAAATCACGACGTTCAAAATCCCGACATGCCATCCGCCTGCCTATCAAGTCTTAGCTTCGGTGCATCGATACGCCCGAATCTGGAACCGCAAATCTGCCGAGATGCGCTGCGCTATCTGCCGTGCCGAGCTGCAGATACATGCATGCTGTGAGGTGGCAGGTTGAGCAGAGTGCAGGGACGTAGGAGGAGGGGGGTGAAGAGGATGGAAAGAAGACGGCAATAAATTGAAGAGGGCAGCATCAAGTAATGGTACAATGACCACTCAGTCTGCTCAAACTTGGCCTCGTCGAACAGCTGTGTGTACGTCTATGGGCCTTGTTCCCTAGCGTGCCCGTACCCTAGTACGACCCTAGCCCGCTCCGCCCCGGCAACCGCGTGCCCCAACCCATGGGAGCCCTGCCCCTCCTGCCCGCCGAAAACGAGGCCGCTTGGTTTTTTTTAGAACTTGACATCCTTCTTTATTCTCTGCCAACCTGTCGGGAATTCTCTCGTCCTGAAAACAGTCCCTCGTTGTTCCTGGTCCCTGGCCCGTTTCGACTCTGCTGTTTAGTCCCCTGGGTCCCTTGGATTACTTCCCGTGTGTTGTTTTCCCCCCTTCGCGACTCCTCGTGGTCCCCCTATTCTGACTCGTCGAGCTCCATTATCACACTACCCGTGTGTACCGACAGTCGTTTGAGCCGTTGAATTGGTCCTTGCTCGTGGTATCCTCCTCTTCCGCCGCGCTTCTTCCATCCATTCGTCTCGTTTCGCCCTTTCCTCGGCCCTGTCGCGACTCACTTTCGTCTCCCCCCGCACCCACAGCAAGTATTCACCATGAAGCTCTCGCTGTTCGCGTCAGTCGTCTCGCTGGCATCGTTCTTGTCGCTCGCCTCGGCACGAGTCCTCACCGCCTCGTCGCTCGTGTCATGCCAGGGAAACTCGACCGTCTCGGCAACCACCTTTGACGTGGTGTTTAGCGCCGACAACCTCTCCATCTCGTACGACGTGACGGCCAACGTCGAAATCTCGGGTGATGTCACGGCCGACCTCACCGTCTACGCCTATGGTTTCCCCGTCATCACCAAGACGCTCAACCCGTGCACGATGAATCTGCCCCAGTTGTGCCCTCTCACCCCTGGCCAGATTAGCATTCAGTCCAACTCGCAGCTGTCGCAGTCGGTCGTCGATGATATCCCTGGCATCGCCTACTCGGTGCCCGACATCGACCTCGAGGTCTTCCTCCACGTCCACGACTCGGATGGTAACCAGGTCGCGTGTATCCAGGCTCAGCTCTCCAACCAAAAGACTGTCAACCACGTGGGTGTCAAGTGGGCGACCGCGATTATTGCCGGCATTGGTCTCGTTACCTCGGCTTTGCTGTCCATCTGGGGTAACTCGTACACTGCAGCCTACATTGCCACGAACTCGGTCTCGCTGTTCACCTACTTCCAGTCCGTCGTCATTGTCGCCATGGAGGCCGTTGACCGTGTGCCCCCTATTGCCTCATCGTGGGCTCAGAACCTCGCGTGGTCCATGGGTCTCATCGAGGTCAAGTTCATGCAGAAGATCTTCAACTGGTATGTTCAGGCCACTGGCGGCACTGCCACCAATGACTTGACCTTCCACACCATTCAGATTCTCGTCCAGCGCTCGGCTACGACTATTCTGCACCCCCGTGTCCGCGACCTGTGGGTCTCGCACGGTGAGCCCATTGCTGGCTACGCCATGGACCTCACGTCGCATCTTCAGGAGCTGCTTGCTACACCCGTCAATGCTATGGGTCTGAAGCGTTCCGCTCCGTTGGGCGAGCTCATTGCCCGTAACGACGAATCGGACTTTGTTGCCCAGTCGACCCCTATCCTCCTCGTGCTGCGTGGTATCAAGCGCATGGCCTTTGAGGCCGGCATTGAGCAGACTTCGGTTGTGCTGACGAGTTTCACCTTCTTCGTCTTTATTTGCGTTGTCATTGCCCTTGTGTTTGGATTTGCCCGCCTGGTTGTGGGTGTCTTCTTCAAGGGCCGCTTTGATTACTTCCGTCACAGCTGGCTGTCGATGCTTAAGGGCGCCCTCCTGCGTCTCGTCTTCATTGGCTTCCCCCAGCTGCTCATTCTCTCCATGTGGGAGTTTATCGAGCGTGATTCGGCCGCCGTTATCATTCTGGCTGTGTTCTTCCTCATTCTGTCCATCGGCATTCTGGGCTGGAACTCTTTCAAGGTGTTCATTATTGGCCAGAAGTCCATTGCTGAGCACAACACGCCCGTGTACCTGTTGTACTCTGACTCGCAGGTCATCAACAAGTACGGTTTCCTCTACACGCAGTTTGAGGGCTCGCACTACTACTTTATTGCTCCCGTGCTTGCCTACATGTTCGTCAAGTCGTGCATTATTGCGTTCGCTCAGTCTTCGGGCAAGGCGCAGGGCATTGCCATCTTTCTGGTTGAGCTGGCTTACCTGATCCTGGTGGCCTGGAAGAAGCCTTACATGGACAAGACGACCAACGTCATCAACATCATCATTGGTGTCGTTGTGACGCTTAATGCGCTCTTCTTCCTGTTCTTCTCTAACCTGTTTGGCCAGCCCACTGCTGTGTCGTCGGTCATGGGCATGGTCTTCTTTATCATGAACGCAGCCTTTTCGCTGGTGCTGCTGATCTTCACCCTCGTCACATGTGCTATGGTGCTGTTCAGCAAGAACCCTGACAGCCGCTTCGCGCCTGCCAAGGACGACCGTTCGTCGTTCATCCAGCAGCAAGGCAAGCCCGACTACGACGTGACCCATGAGTTTACCGCTCTGGGTGACGCATCTCGTGCTGACCACGACGACGCTGTCCTCATCCACTCACCGATGCCCGATTCGGACTCGATGACTGCTTCAAATCCTTTCAGTGAGAAGCGTCAATCCGGCTATGAGTCGGGCATGGAGTCGGAAATGAGCGGCAGCCGCGAGCCAACACGCTCGTGGCCTTCTCCCTTCGCGTGAAGTGTTATGCATAGACTTCACGCTGCGTAGAGCGCCCTCGCGGGAACGATCTGGTGGCTCTTCCCGCTCAACGCCGGGTGGTCCAAACCACCGGCACATTATGAGGGGCACCCCGCCCTCACTATATATTCAAAAGGGATCACACGAGTTTTGTTTGTTTGCGGTTTGTATGGTAGTGTTTGAGTAGAAATACATTGAAATGTCAATAAATAAACAGAAGCTAGGGGTCAGACAGATGAGCTTACTTTCAAAGAACGGAAGAGAGGTTCTAGGGGCTGTGAACTTCATGTCAAAACTCAGTGAACACCTTGGGCGAGAGTACTCACTTCCTCCAGTTCCCTGGCTTCTGCATTAGCTAGCAGATCCCTTATTGTGACGAAATCCGTGACCTCGAGAAAGCGGGAAAACGTCGAGTTTCGCTCATCCTTTGAAAGCGCTTTCTCCAGGCTATCTCGCTCCCAAAATAGACGTCGTGGATTGATCGTGAACACGTCATGAAACCTATTGACCACCCAGGCCACCATAGCTTTGAGCTGTAGCTTCTCCCATGGTGAATACTTATAGTTCTCATTGATGTCGAGTTTCTCAGCCCACACATTTCCGTAGTCCTTACGATGCGGGAACCGCGGGTCAATGAAATTTGGCGTCGTGGCTATCGGCACTCTTAGAATAATGCGTCGCCAAAGAGGTAGCTCGTACCACTTATTGTAGGTGCGGTCGGCGAGCAGAGGAAGTAGCGGTATGGCATTTTCATTGGTGCAAGCTGTGTCGTTTCCAGGGCATTGAAACAGACCACCGATCCGCGCAAACGGTGCGTAAATGTCCATCTTACGCAAAGCAAATTCTTTGGACCGCACAGCTCTATAGCATTGAGAATATGACACACAGATATCTGTGGCCCACTGAAGGTCGGTGTTGCGGTCGACAGGAACAAACGCGTCCATGTCAACGTACCCATGATCGCAGTGCGTGAGTCTCATGTGATGCAGGACAGGAATCCCCACCGTGAACTGACGTTGCAGTCGGTAACCAGTGAAAGGGAATATGAGATTATTCTCGCCTGGATCACATACCTTGTCTTCCTTCATGAACTTCGTTGATGCTACAGGAGTAGCCCAAAGAAGAGCAACTCCAAGATATGTCCATATCATGGCGCTGGTAAATAGAGCGATCATTCAAGCAGTCAATATAGCAATTGATACTTTAGAAAGTAAGCTTCAGCGTGATTATACAAATGCAAAACCCATGTCGATGAAACGCATCACCGGCACAGCACCCCATAATGAGTGTTGGCATAATCAAGAAGATCTCTTGGCCTGCACTTCAACCTCAGACCAGATCTGCAGCGCGTTCTGTAGGCTCTCCGCGTCGACTTTGAGTTTGAAGTCAAGGAGAAATACGAGTGCAATTTCCAGCCGGTAGAGGTCATTCGATGAGACTCCGGCAGCCGTGGCAAATCGCGACTGCGAGTGGTTGACGTCTTCTAGGCTTTTGCATGCAACGCGGATAGCCGCCAGGACAAGTCGATGGACACTGAGGCCTGTGAGTGGAATCGTCTGGAGGATGATGCATAGACGATAGATGTAGAGCCCTGCTGCCAAGTACACGGCCGTCGACGTCGGACAGTACTTTTGGAGGCGCACAAGGTACTTGTATATTGAGATGGTTGGAGCGGATTTAGACCAGAACCGTCGTGCGATTGCCAACTTTTGCTCTTGTGGGGTTTGTTCAGGAGTCATGGTCCCAGGACTGCCAGTGTTGGCCAGAAGAAGCTCTGGAGAGTCAAAAGCAGGGTCCCGCTGTAACCGCCAGTGTGGTTTGTTGAACAGCTCGCCTGCCTCGAGAACGAGGGCCGCGACTTGGGCCGCTTCGGCGAGTAGTGAAGAGGACTTCCTGCGTCTCATCTCCAGGTTCGAGGTCGGTGTGGAGCCGGAGGGTGATGCAAACAGCGTCTCGCTGGAGGGTCCCTGGACTGAGCCGGACGACCCGCTATCAGTGCGGTCGTCTTCAAACGTCACAACTGAAGAAGCGCGCCGCGTATCTATGTCGAGCGGAGTGATGTCATTCGAATCCTGTCCTTCACGAACAGATTCGGGACTCAGAGTAGCTATACGTGCGCCCGAGTGATCCATTTGGCTGGCAAAGCTCTCTGGCCGTGGTCGTTTTGGTTTCGAGAACATGGCAGATGGGCTCGCGGCCTGGTCAGGGGACACGAGGTCGTCGTCTATGACGGGTGTCGCGAGCGCTGTTTGATGCTGGTTGGTACGGAGGTTGTCGTGCAGTGTAATAAGACTCACGAGCGACTGGTGAAGATAGCACAGCGCCTGGTCGGCTTGAATGGACGTGAGGGCGGGATTCGAGTCGAGTGGAGGCCATTGACGGTAGCTGTGCAGTCCCTCGTCGGCCGCTTCGCCCGACTGCCCGCCACCGATGCGCTCGGGCAGCCCGCTGGAAGATGGAGCAGTGTCAAGCATGTTGTGATGGCTAGCTGGGCATTTGCGGGGTGTAGAGCCGTCACAGATCAATGGATGGTGAGGCGGGTTGCGGGGCAAACAGATCAACGCGAGACTCGACAACGGTGGGGCGGACGTGTATAGAGACAGGCAGCGCGATGAGCAATCGAGCAACGAATCAGCAAATGAACAGTCGTGAAACAACAGGAAGCAGATAATGGCAACTAGCGGATCCGCGCCTTTTATTCCAAAAATAATGGCACTCAGCATTGCCAACTCACCGAATTGGGCAGTTGGGCAAGGGCCCCGTATAGCGCGACCGCGCCGCGGTACACCGGAAGGCATACCAGAGAAGGCACTATAAACTCGAATGAGCTCAATCACACGCTTTTAACCTCGGCTTGAATATCGTGGATCTCCTACGTGAGAACACGCAATTTCCCGGCGCTGGCGCTGACTCGGAGCCGACTGTGCATCTGAGGGCCCTGACGCGGCTCAGACATGCAGCTGTCAACGGTCAGGGTTCCTACCCCGTACTTCACCGGTGACGACTAAACATTGAGTTTCATTGGCCATCAACAATTTAAGCGACTGTTAAAATGATGGCTTAAACGACTAAAAGGCTACTATGGAACACTTTCTTAAACGAAAACGCTTACTATTCCGTAGATGCAATATCATTATTTATACATTCGTAACTTGGTGTACAATGAGTAGATTCGCTACTCAAGTCCCTCCACTTGTTTGGCAAGAAGGGCTTTGCGCGTCTGCACGAGGGCCTCCATGAGCCGGGCCTCCATGTCGAAGCATTCTTGCTTCGTGAGTCGTGCAAAAGCGTCGGCGCTCGCGAAATCAGTGCCCTTGAGGGCCTCGTACACAGTGTGGCCGGTAGGAATGACAGCAACCTCGCTTGGTTCAGGACTCGACTCCATACTGATCTCGCTGTTTCCAAGCGCTTCAACGCGTCGTAGCTTCGAGCCTGTACGGCGGCTATGTTTCATGCTGCCCTTCTTTCGCTTGCGGAAACCCTCGGCATAGTCCGACGAGTCAATCACCTGCTGAGCGTCTCGCATCGAAACGACGGCCTGGCCGACGCGTTCCTGAGACTGACTGTTCATGCTCGACACCGAAGACGCGGGGGACGGCAGGTGGCCTGCCTCAGCGACGGACTCGTGAGACCTGGACCGACTTGCGCGGGTTCGACGAGGCCATCGACTAGGACTGTCCACAGAGTCGGAAATGTCCACATCGACGGGTGTATCCTGCGAATCGGGAAGCGTGTCATGGACCTCGCGCTCTTCTTGAACTGGCTCCGACGACAGAACAACCTCTGTACCAGCAGCGGGTTCTTCCGAAATAGGCTCTTCCACAGAGTCGGGTATCGTGTTAAGCGACACAGCCAACTCTGCCCCAGCAACAGAGACTTCAGGAGAAGCACTGCGTGAGCGTGTGGGCGAGGCAGCTGGAGATGGACTCTTCGCCATGACAGGAGACTGTGCGGGGGACTGCACCGATAGCTTCACTGGTGACGGTGACAGTGAGTCTCGAGCAATAGACTCCTGAACTGGTGACTCAACTGCCAGCTGAACTGGCGACCGTGACAATGACTCTCGAGCAGCAGGTTCCTGAACTGGCGACTCTGGTGAGGGAGGCGTTTCCTCGATCTCATACGGATCAAAGCTAAGGGACGAGCCTGGCGTCGGCGATCGCTGAGGGGTCTTGCGTTTACGGCGATTAACAACCTCTTCAACGGGCGACGACATGTCAGCAGGATCCTGGTTGCGCTCCATAAAGTGTCCCGGCGTGAAATTCGGCAGACCAATACGCAGCACTGCTCCGCTGCTCTCGTTATGGTCGTCGAAACCTGTCTCCGGGGGTGATGATGGCATCGAGCGGTGAGTCTCTATTAATTCGTCTGCTTCGTTTTCGGAGGATTCCTCGGCCTCTGCCACCTCTTCTGCCACTTCTGGGAAGTCCTCAGGGAAAACAACCGAGTGCTGAAGCCCGCGAACAGCCCTCACAAGCTCATCCGTGTATGGACCCAGAGGGGCATTCTGATGCGATACAATGCTGTTCCACGCCTGGAGGAACGACATGATAATCTCTGGGGAGGATGACGTAAACGCGGCAGCAAAGAATGGACTGAAGTCGCTCACGAGGCGCAGCTCAGACTCACTCGCAGATTTACGCAGTGACGCATGCCGGGCAGCGAGGATGTCCATGTACATCGCTTGGAGGAACGGAACCGTTTCAACCCGTGGTTTCAAGAGCCACGGCACAAAAGCATTGCCAACTTCGTGAGATATCTGCCATTTGAGGTCTACGGGTGCCGCTGATGACATGAGCCGAGCCATCTCACTCAACAGGGTAGCAGGCCTGGATTCATACTTGGCAGGTTCGCTCACAAAGTTGTCAAATGCTACACGGACAATTGAAATAGCCAGAGGGCTGCGTTAGTCAGATACTGAAAAAGGTGTGGATATACTCACGTTTTAACAAGCGATCTTGAGTGGTTCTCGCGCATCAAGTGCAGGGCCAGCTGATGGAGTGCGTCGGGATTAAGCTTCGTGTAACACTTTGTGAGACGCGCGTCAAAAAGTCCAGATGAATTCTTGAAGTCACGCTTGGAGTATTTCAGCAGCATCTCAATCAAAAGGTCAATGTCATCTGCGGAAATCTCGCCCAAGGCAGAGCTTTCACTGTCACTGAGTTAGTTGGTAAGACAGAGAGAGGGGGTACGTACGCGAAAGGAGAGCTCAGGTAAGATTCGACCTGGGGGGACACATCTAGCTTCCCAGACTCGAGTCGGCTAGTTACCTGAGTGCGCACAGCCGCCCAGGCGAAGGGGCCACGAACTGAGCCAACGAGGGAGTCGAACAGTCGAGAATCTGCCGAACGCTCACAGGCAAAAGCTGCAAACTCCGTCAAAATGTCATTGGTGTCAGAGCTGGTGACCTGGCGAACCATGGCCTTCCACATGAATTGCAGACTGTTGATCGACTCGGTCGCTCGTGCTGTAAAGGGTGACGGAGACATGCCGAGCGAGCCGGGTCGCGACACATTCTTGTACTTCGGCGACACTGTCAGTTCGAACACTGGCTCCTGTTCGAGTGATCCAGGCGAGGAGGACTTGCGTACCTCCCCAAGCACAAAGACCTTTGCAACAAAGGGCGAAACGCCCACCTCGTCGATTGCAGACTTGTACAATGCAAATGCAGAGTGCGAATCAAGATACCCGGCGACCCATCCCTTCTGGATAAGATTGCATAGTGATGCCACTAGGTGCATTGTGTCCGTTGAAGGGTGGATTTCGCGCTGGATGAACAGCTTGCAGGAGCCAAGCAAAGCTGTCCACGCCTTGGACAAGAGATCGTAGCCAACACGAGATTCGCTGTGCACTTTGCTCAGGGTGCCAAGCAGTTCGTACAGTCCCTTGAGAATCTTGGCGCTGTTGGCTTGAATCCACTTGGCTGTGAAGGACGGAACTTCCGACAAAAGGACAGGATCGGTCGAAAGGACTCGACTCCTGCTCGTTGCATGTCGTGATAGGGGAACCGCGGTTAGCACGTGTGTGAGAATGACAATACCTTGGTTGCGAGTGCTCTCGAGCTGGCTGCTCAAGTACTTCTTGAGAACAGGAATGAGCACCTGGTCCCAGACTGTCGAGTAATGCGAGGCGTCTGAGGACATGCCGAGTGTTGGAGACTGTATCTGAGGTTTCATAAGAAGGAATAGGAGGGCATGAAGTGTGTTGGTTAGCGCCTTGACACAGACTTCCTTGCCTTCATGGACAGAGCGGTAAGTATGGATGAGAAGGTTGAGAGTCCGCTGAAGGCTTTCCGGCTTGGAGTAGCTCGACAGGCTCTGACTTGTCCAAATGAATATGGGGGTGTTCCATGCATTGATTGCCGAGATCTTGGCCGACAGAAAAGGCGAGTTGAACCCGACCCGGAAGACTTCCATGAGCTTGCCGATATATGGCCAGTTCTCGATGCGGTCTTCTGGTCTCGGGCCCCAACAAAGGACGAGCAGGAGCACAGATCTCCAAATGGTCATTGCTGATTTGCCCTCGCCTTTCGAGATCATTGACACGAGCTTGGCGACGAAGGCCTCAACGTAAGGAGGCGCCGACGCGTCTTCGGAATCGCTGCGAATGGGTGACGATGGCGGAGGAGACAGCGGGGTGTGCTCTTGACTTGGTGGTTGTGATAGAATTGGGTCTTTGCCTTTGACGGGCGCCATCTCTTTTGGAGTCATTGACTTGATACCATCAATGTCGTATAGCTTCGCGGCGTGTGGGTCGACGTCGGACTTGGCGTCTTTGATGGGTTCGTTGAACACTTTAATGGCTGCACGCGCAATAGAGCGGTCTCCGAGTAGACGATGTGTGCAGTCCTGGACGGCCAGAAGAGCCTGCTGGCGGACGACGGGGCTTGGATCGACGAGTGAAGTGAGCAGAACAGGAACCCAAAGGGGTGCGTTTTGGGCCATCACCGGGGAGCATGTATCTATGAGGGTGCGATAAGTCGCGACATACTCCGAGGTGACGCCTGCGGACGAGAAGTTGGGTCGCTCAGTGACGGCGATGAGCAGTCGTAGAGCAATGTCTGTAGAAAGAGGGCGCGGCAAGCGCTGGTTGTTGAAGAGGTGGAGGTAGGCTGTGACGAGGTAGCGGGACGACGCGTGGTCTTCTAGGACGGCGAGGCCGCGGGCGAGAAACCACTTGACGAGATCCGAGTCGAGCGTAACGGCGATGTCCTCGGCAAAGAATAAATAGTCCACGACGTGGATGATCTGTGGCACGACGCGCGCGTCGAGCGGCGACGTCGAGGCCTCGAACGCGACGAGGTCACGCTTGGCGTAGACCGCGAGCGTGTTTGCATTGTCAAACAGCAGTTGCGTGGAGATGGCTCTGCCGCGGTCCTTGCATCGCAGAGCAGCGTTGAGCGAGACGTAGGCTTGCAAACAGAGGCTGGCACTGGGGGTCTCAAGAACCTGGCAGGCCATGTTGAGCACCGCGTCGAGGTTCGCGATCGTGGCGGGGTCCACGATGCCGAGGTAGATGTCGTTGAGCAGCGACTCGTCCGAGCTCTGGCTCGAGGGAGAGTCGTCGTGCCTTGATTTGAGAATCGACTTCAGCGTTGACTTGGATGCCTGGAGCGACTTTGGGCGGACCTGAGCATCTTCTTCTGGCTCCGAAGAGCCCGCCGACTCGTCAAATTGCTCCATGATCTGGTCGATCTTGGGCACCTGGCGAACCGACACTTGGGTCGAGAAGATCACCTTCTTGGCCAGAGGCGCCAGAGGCGAAGATGGTCCTGGAGACAGCGGAATCATTTCTCTGGAAACTGAGGATTCCACGGAATGCACCTCTTCTGAGCTCACTGGAGATCCAACTGGAGAGCTCACTGGAGAGCTCACTGGAGACTCATCCAGCTTTCCCTGAAACTCTGACGATGACAGCTTTCGATGTCCCCTGGACTCGGACAAGAGGCCTCTGGAGCTGGCTCGGCGGGTGCGGAGGCGGCGCTGCGGGGTCTTTGGCGACGCCAGCTGGCCTACAGGGCCCCGGACAGCCATGGCAGAGGAAGAATAGACGGCCGGGCTTGCGATGTGCCGTGAAGCAGTCGAGTGGACAGAAGTGGAAAAGCTTTGGCCGTGCAGGATTTGAACGCGTCGCAGCCACGACAGACCCGCGGCTGGTTCTATTAGGCTTCCGTTTTGGGTGCTGCGTTCAGCCACCGACGCGTCCTAAGCGGGTAGCGGTGCAGCACCAGTAGAATAAGCAGGGGGAAAGAAGGGAGGTGAAACTGTAAGAGTAATGTATAATAGGGGATAACATAGTAGGTGATTCTCATGGTGATTGATTTGGTTATTTTCATTTAGTGGTGATGTTTACTCGGGTGTTGTAGCTGGTGCTCTATAGAGTGCTGAGACTGATAGTGGGTTGATTGTAGTGGGTTGGTTGTAATGGGTTGGTTGTCGTGTCATAGCCAGCATGGAATGTCTTCGTCTCCAACAAGTTCTTCACTATTTGACATTCAAGGAGATTGATTAATTGTCTGGATCCTGAGTTATCTCTTCAGTTGATGTCCCTGCTCGGGGTCTCCTGGACCTTAGACTGCCATCCCTGGCATCGCGCGGCTCAAAACGCTCGTGACTTCTTACCACCATGGAAGACGATCTCGAGGATGTGCTGGAGGAGGCGTTCAATGCGGTACAGGCGCCGGAACCGCAGAGTGAACTGACAGTGCTGGACAAAGAGCTGGCTCAGGAGTCGCGGCGTGCCAAATTCAAGCCCATTGGCAAGCCCACCAGTAAGCCCCAGCAGCCTCAGCCAGACACGACCAAAGTCAAGTACGTGCGAGGACCCGATGGGAAGCTCAAAAAAAAGGTCAAGCGGCGGCCGGGTGAGGCGAGTGTCAAGCCGGAGAAGCATCTAAGGGCCGGGAAGGAGGTGGCTGTACAGTCTGTAGGACACGCACCGGACGCACCGCCTGCTTCAGCTCCTAAAGATCTGCCTACGGAAGTTAATATCAAAGACAAGTTGACGTCCGAGTTGGCTACAGGCGCAAGTGGGAGTCATGAGGCGGCTGATGTTACTGTAAAGGAACAGGAGGAGTCTGGGATTGTATTAGAAAGCCTGACAACTCCTGCGGATGCACCTGCTCCAGAGCCGGACAACATCGTTGAAGTTGGGACGAAGAGCATTCCGGTTCCTGCTCCGGCTCATTCTACTGATCCGTCTCCGGCTCCTACTCCTGCTTCTGCTCCTGCTCCTGCTTCTGCTCCTGCTCCTGCTCAGACTGCAGGATTATACTCTGATGAAGAACTCTCGGACTACGATCCTTTTGCCGAGACAGAAGACACAACTGTTCCTTCGCAGCCTGTTCAGGACTATTTTGGCACTTCGGACACCCCTAAAGCACCGAAAGGGCCAGACGCATCGGCCCTCGGATCGCTACTTCGTTCAATCGGGTCGCGAAAACCAGACACAGAGCAAGTGATCCCTGCCAAGTTCTCTGCCGATGACGGCTACGATATTGACGGTTTTGTAGGCGGTGAAGGCAAGTGGGATGATGACGACGACGACGACGCTCCAAAAAAGAAGAGGCCAAAACGAAGACTGAGAGGCCAGGATTCCACGCACACGGAGTCCTGATATTTATTCGGCATTATAGCCTCTGGAATGACAAAATGCAATCTATTAGATAAATATATAAATAGAGGCGTCACTGTGACGGTAGACATGTATCGAATGTCAGGATCGCCTGGGGATAAATACGCTCGGCGGCTTCTTGCGAGGCGTCCGTGGGCCCGGGTCGGCCCTCTGCTTGAGGTCACTGGTCGGCTTTGGAAGATTGGACAGCCCAGAGTCGATCCTCATTCGTTTCTTTGGTGGGCTCGAGTCAGACATAGGCTGCTTGGTTACAGTGATAGTTCCCGACTTCACAGACGAGTGAACAGATACCGGGGCATTGGTAGCCGTAGATGGTAGAGGTGATGGATGTATCTTGCCGGGCAAAGAGGCTGGCCTGTTGGCGCGAGAGAGGGCCATTGTGGAGCCAAAGGGTTGTGCAGAGGTCTTGGCAAATTGGGCATTCGACGATGCAAACTTGCGCCCTTGTGCTCGAGCAGCGTTGCGAGCCATATTCATTAGCCGTGAGCCTGGAGTCGTCATGGACCGGAACCCATGCGTTGACGAGTACCGTGAGCGGGCAGGCCTTGGAGCAGTCTCAATGGTTGTGATGCCTCGTGAAGCGCGCTCCTGTTGGTACTGCTTCATGCTCTCGCGCAGACGATCGCTGGCACTCTGCAGCTGTTCGTCTCTCTCTTTCTGGTAAGTCATATATGTTTCACGGAACCTGTCTCTTGGACTAGGTCTGTCTGTGAAGTCGCGGCGGATGTAGTAGAGCCACATCTCGCCCGAATGTTCCTTCAGGTGTGTACACCTGTCTTCAAGCTGTGCAAACTGGTTACCTGTCATTCGCTTGAATACAGGTACCAGCAGCTCGTACGGAGTGTCGCCAATATCTGCGATCACTGGGTTAGCATATGAGGGGCGTACTATGGCAGCAACTTACGGTGAGCGAACCGCACACACTGGCGTTGAGCCAGGTCAAATAGCGACGTCACCCCCATTGGAGGCATGCTATAGGTGTGACAGGGAGATCCAAACGGAAGTAACGAGTAGTAGTTGGTGGTTCGTGGTTAGCTGTCAAAATTCTGGACATGGATCCGTCCTAACGCGGCTGGCTGCAGGGGAAATCAGGAAGCAAGCAGAGTAGCGGGTAGCGCGCTGTGGTATCGTAAGAATGGCACTCGAGCGGGCAGATCAGTCGACGAAGAGCCATCCAAGTGTTGATTAGTGGAGACACGAAGCGGGAGTTGAAGGTTAGAGCGTAGATCCAGTGATAGTCACAAGCCAGCACTCAAGCCTGTGTCTGTGAAACCAGTATTAATTGAGTATTAACTCCTAAACTGATACTTCCAACAAGGAAGGTAGTTCATGAATTAAAGAATTGGCGAGTTCAACTGGAAATGGTCAATCCAAACGACAGTTGAAATGTAATAGTGAGAGAACTGAATTGGTCTTGGGTTTATATAGGGGCTGTATGGCAGCCGTACTGCTGGTGTACTTGAATATGCGGCATTGGCTGAATGCCGGGAAGCCTAAGGGTACGACAAATTGACAAGTACAAGAAATTGATGAACTTCTACTAAAGTATCTACCTCAATAATCCTGAATTCTCCTGGTCGAATCCACAGAGCTTCCAAGTGTCAATTCCAGTGTCTACTGACTTGCGGTACTAGGACTGCTGGCTACCCGCTTAAGAGGACTCGAACCCGCCTACCCGCCTAGTCTGCCAACCCTATCCCCGCCAACCGACCACTCAGAGGCCATGGCGCTAGGTCTGAAAAAAACCCTCTGGGCCCCGCTGCTTGGGACTTTTCGGCGCGGGTGCTTAACCGCCATTGGCTTTTCTTTCTTTCTCTCCCTCTTCACCGGTTGTTGCATCTTTTTCCTGTGTCTGAGTCCACTTTTCCAGTGCCTTGTTGTTTCCTGGAATTGCGTCCTTGTCAGCACTAGCATCTGCACACTACCAGCTGGATAAAACGTCTTCCCGACTCAAAAGACAATGTTCCGATCTGCTATTACTCGCCGGGCTGGCTTGGCCCGTCTGACGGTAAGTCTCAGCTGTGAGACGTGCTTTGAGACTCAGTGGCATCCGCATCTGTGTGCAATTGACGTGGCTCGTGTGTCCCGCTCGACTTGCGCTCAATTGCTGTTCGTTGTGGTTGCTGTTGCTCTTGAATCCATCTCATTCTCGTCCGTCTGTCTGTCAATGCTAACAACAGGCCCCCCGTGTGGCCCGCGCCTACGCCAAGGCCGCCCCCACCGAGGTCTCGTCCATTCTTGAGGAGCGCATCCGTGGTGTCTCTGGTGAGGCCGACCTCAACGAGACCGGTCGCGTTCTGTCCATTGGGTAAGTTTGATCGATACAGAATCATTGGTTCGCCACGAAAGGGTGTCGGGTTAGGACTGGGCTGTACACACTGACTGTGACCTTCAATGGCCCCGGTTGTCTTTGCTACTGCTCTGTTTTGGCGCCAATTGCCGGCGCTGGTGCTGTTTTGCGCCGGTGCTCGGCGTGGCTATTTTTCATGCCATTGGCCAATCAGCGGCAGCGCAGCCCTAGCCCCAAGCCCTAGCCCTGGACCCCTGAGTCGAAGGCTTTTCTGGTCTGGTAGCCGTTTGGTCAAGATGATTGGCTAGGCAACAGAAGTGGCTCTTTAAAATGGCTTGCAAAGGTCGACTACTACGAACACAGCTAACTCAGTGACGGTACCGCCCGTGTTTTTGGTCTTAACAAGATCCAGGCCGAGGAGCTCGTTGAGTTCGCCTCTGGTGTCAAGGGTATGGCCCTCAACCTCGAGGCCGGCCAGGTCGGTGTCGTGCTGTTCGGTTCTGACCGTCTCGTCAAGGAGGGTGAGACCGTCAAGCGTACCGGTTCCATTGTCGACGTTCCCGTCGGACCCGAGCTTCTCGGCCGTGTCGTTGACGCTCTCGGTAACCCCATTGACGGTAAGGGACCCCTTAACGCCAAGGAGCGCTCGCGTGCCCAGCTCAAGGCCCCCGGCATTCTGCCCCGTCGCTCTGTCCACGAGCCCATGCAGACTGGTCTTAAGGCCGTCGACGCCCTTGTGCCTATTGGCCGTGGCCAGCGTGAGCTGATCATTGGTGACCGTCAGACTGGAAAGACTGCCATTGCCATTGACACCATCCTCAACCAGAAGCCCCTGAACGCCGGCTCTGACGAGTCCAAGAAGCTGTACTGTGTCTACGTTGCTGTTGGTCAGAAGCGTTCGACCGTTGCCCAGCTCGCCCAGACCCTTGAGGCCAACGACGCTCTCAAGTACTCGATCATTGTCGCTGCCACTGCCTCTGAGGCCGCTCCCCTGCAGTACATTGCTCCCTTCACTGCCTGCGCCATGGGTGAGTGGTTCCGTGACAACGGCAAGCACGCTCTGATCATCTACGACGATCTGTCCAAGCAGGCTGTTGCCTACCGTCAGATGTCGCTGCTGCTGCGTCGTCCTCCCGGTCGTGAGGCTTACCCCGGTGACGTCTTCTACCTCCACTCGCGTCTGCTGGAGCGTGCCGCCAAGATGTCGGACAAGTTCGGTGCCGGTTCGCTGACCGCCCTGCCCGTCATTGAGACCCAGGGTGGTGATGTGTCTGCCTACATTCCCACCAACGTGATTTCCATTACTGACGGTCAGATCTTCCTCGAGGCTGAGCTGTTCTACAAGGGTATCCGTCCTGCCATCAACGTCGGTCTGTCCGTCTCGCGTGTCGGTTCCGCCGCTCAGGTCAAGGCCGTCAAGCAGGTTGCCGGTTCGCTCAAGCTTTTCTTGGCTCAGTACCGTGAAGTCGCTGCTTTCGCCCAGTTCGGTTCTGACCTTGATGCCTCCACCAAGCAGACCCTGCAGCGTGGTGAGCGTCTCACCCAGCTGCTGACCCAGAAGCAGTACTCTCCTCTGGCTGCCGAGGAGCAGGCTCCCCTCATTTTCGCCGGTGTTAACGGTTACCTTGACAATGTCCCCGTCAGCGAGATCGGTCGCTTTGAGAAGGAGTTCCTGGCCAACCTTAAGACCAACGAGCCCGGTCTGCTCGAGGCTATTGCCAAGACCGGTGAGCTGAACAAGGAGAACCTTGCTAAGCTCAAGGACGTCACTGCTGCCTTCTCCAGCTCCTTCAACTAAGCGCACTGCTACTACGGCGCAGGCCTAGCATAGTGACTAGTAAAATAGATCTACTATTAAGAAGTCTAGACTGACCCGTAGATGTAGGTGCAGGAGAGTACTAGCCTACTGAGATTGTATCATCATATATGAACTAGACACTGCCTTTCGTCACAATAGTAATCCACTGTTACGGACTTATAGAAATAATAATACGGATCCTGAATGGCCCCAGGCTTGAACACGCAATCATTGCCTACTGCTTCTTCTTGTTGTGGAAAGCTTGCACCTCGGGGCCTACAACCTTGTCGACGTTGTTAAGGATGTGAGTGCGAATTCCTAGACCGTGAGCCACCTCAAAGACGACGAAGAACGGTGCGAGCACGAGTGCTTGGAGCAGGTTGTCAAGAAGAGCAGGAGCACGGTGCTCAAAGAAGCCGTGGCCGATAAACTGGGCAATCCACGAGGCAATGTGAACCCACAGCGCATACTTCCAGTAGACTGGGTCGCTAGCAATGAGGTCCGTCTCCTTGATCGCCGCAGCAACGAGCAGAGGCACGGTAGGCAGACCGAAAGGAATGTCCAGATAAGTGTAGAAAAGGCTGTATCCAACAGCTACTGCAACACCCGGATTGAGGTACTGGACGTATTTAACGGGGAAGTCGGGGAACACCTGCGCCACGAGTGAAGCCGGTACATGGCGAGTCGAGTTGAGGGCAATTGCCGACAACAGAATCATCGGGATACACGCGACGTGAATGGCGACATTCGTGTGGTCATCTGAGTTAGCGGATAATTCGAGTGTTATTCAGTGATGAGCCGAGAACTAAACAGCGCAGATGAATACCAACGTTTGACTCGATACACGTGGGGTGTGAACAGGAGGAGATATCGGACATACAGTGATATTTGCGATAGAACGAGAGTTCCTTTACCAGTCTTGAGCTCATGGTGTAATTGTGTCCGTGTGCGTTGATGGAAGTTGACGGGGTGGTATGGCTAGTCGGATGTATGGGGTTCGTGCACAATATATAGAATTGCGGGGTACCTCACCGGAGTTTACCCCTACCTCCGGACTTAAGTTCTACCGTCAGGTTCTGATTGGCAAGCCGGGAGCGAGAGTGAGGACAATCGACTGTTAATCGAAGGCTGCGGTAGTGGAGGCACTGGAAGGAGCGGCATGCTATTGAATTCTTAGTATAAGCCTCGGCACACTATGAAAGCTCACCCGCGGAGGTAACGAAAAGTGCCGAGTGTCACATGACAACAGGATAGCCGAGAAGTTACAGTGTCATAAGATAATACATTAAAATAGACTACAATGGTCCGAGGATATGTTCCTGGGTTATTTTGCGTTGTGAGCCGGGCAATTGAGGTTCCGGTTCCCGAGTTTGACCTATTTCCGAACTCGGGGATACGCTCGCGCTAGGCATTACCGATACGCACTAATCGCGCTAGGCATTTCCGTATCCGACGAGCGAGATTAGAAGTACCACGAGCTTGGCGAGGTCCTGAAGCTCTTTGGCTCCATCCCGCTGTAGCATGTCAAGCTTGAGAACGGCCACCACTAGTCGCTGATGATTGTGGAGAAACTGGCGCAGTCGTTCCAAAACAGGTTCATTATCGGGTCCCATCGATAGTACAATAGCACTCAACACTTGGAAGACAGGAACGAGAATGTTATAAAGCGACACGACCGCCTGGTCTGCTGCATCAACGCCGCTGATCTGAATTCCAACGTCGAGATCAATATCGAGGAACCGGCACTGGTCGAGCACATCAAAAACACTGCTCTGGATGAGCTGTACTGCGCCAGAGCGCGTACGAGCTACTTCGAGAACAAAACACAGCGTTGCCTCGAGAACCTTGAAGTCATACACAAGCTGCGCTACATCGTCAGTGACAATCATCCCGCCACTGTATGCAATGCCCTCTGATTCCCGCGCACTCGTAATCTCGCCATCAAGACGCTGCACAGACTTGACGAGTAGCAGCAGCAGATTGTACCGCACAAGACCGTCCTGCACAAACGTCGCGTTGGCCGTCGAACAGAGCGAATAGACAACCTTGAGGAAAACGAGTGCTGCTAGACGAACAACTCCTTCTCCCTGCAACGAATCCGCACAGACACGCTCAAGTAGTTTGTCACCTGCGGCCCGAATAACCTGGAGTGACTGCACCGACTGGCTTGATTTGGGGCCACTGGATTGTATGCTGCGCAGATATCGGTAACATATCATATAGAGGTTGGTTCGAAGCTCAGGGGTTGACAGGGGTACAAGAATTGACTCCAGGCTGGCACGGAATAGAGCGTATGACCTGTCGTAGCTGTCGACAAGCTGTGGCGATTCACCACCAGCATCTTCCTGGTAGCTCTGCTGCAATGAAACCATCAGCGAGGCTAGAACTTCGGCGAACTCAACGTCGCTAGATGAGAAATCCATCAGCTTTGCTATGAGTGCCTGTAGTGTCTCGAGAACAAACGTCATTCGCGTAGCGGTACTCATCTCTGTGTCGGATAGAAGTACCAATACAAGCTTCGACCATGCCTTGAGGCAGTCCAGCTGGTACTCACGGATTCGCTTCATCATAACTGCGCGTAGATAAAAGTCAAGCACATTCTGCTTCACAGCGTCAAACTCAACACGGGTCTTGGCCTTTGACTCGGCGGCGCGTACATCCACAATCTTTCCCTCACCAGTAAGCTCCTGGCCTTTGATATTGAGTATCTCCTCTACCAGCCATACGCCGCTGTCGTTGCCATCACTAGACTCTTGAGCAAACTCGAGCGATAGTTGAATGAAATCCGCACCAAGAAGTTCGATTGCTTCATTGCTCAGCTGGTTCGCGCCGTTGCTATCGCCGTTGCGGTGACTGTAGAGATGCGAAACGTCTTGGCCAAACACCTCCACGACGTCAAGGAACGATAGAACCATTGCGGACCGCGACCGTGAGCTGCGCTGGTAGTTCTCCAAATTGACTAGAGTCTTCAGATACCGACTCACGAGAGACAGAGAGCCATGAATGGCGCTGTCATGGATTTCAAGAGAGATATACTCAAGCAACGCAGCACGATGCCTCAAGAAAGCCACGACCGAATCTGCTGCACCCGAACGTACAAATTCAGCAGATGCACTGGTACCTGCCGACGGAAGAGATAGTCCATTCCAGCGTGTACGATCACCCGTGTTTGTACGATCAATGACCGGCTCCGCGTTCAGGCGAGATAACGCGAAGTCTCCCTCACGAAGTAGAGGCAATATAAGAGATGACGAGAGGGGATCTTGCGTGAGAAGTAGAATGATCTCCATACATGCTGAGGCAACCCGACTCGAGTCTTCGTTCACGTCTGATGCAAGCGAAATTGAATCAACCATGAACTTGAGAAGACTCAACACACATGAGAACACTGACGTCTCCGATGCAATGCCACATCGCAATTCGTCGAGCCCTAACGACCCATCACTGTTGATATTGAAACCAAGCAGGAAATGGGCAATGTTTGGGATTTTAGCGTGCTCGCGCAAATTGGTGAGCAAGAAGTCGAGTAAGGAAATCTTGATCTTCATACCCGACTTGGACAAAGACGACGGACTCCATGGTGAGGTCTCGTATTCATCAAGTGGGCGTTCGAGTTGCTCAATAAAGCCTTCTTTGATTGCGATGCCTCTGTCTTCAACAGTTTCGAGAGCCGACAACATGCGGCTTTTACGCGCACCGGTACCACTGCCGGTAGACGCGGAGCAGAATTGCGGAGAGACTGACAGTCTCTGCAGCAGTTCAAGAGAGCGCGAAGCCAACTCAGCATTGGAACTGCCGAGATAATGTGCGAGGTACGTCACGACCGGTAGATTGAAGAGAATAGCATCCTCAAACATGCGCAGTCCGTGTGTTGTGAATTTGAATTCGCGAACAAGAACATCAACGAACACCTGTTGACGGTCCAGCACATCATTGATAATGCGGATCGAATGTACCAGAGTATCAAGGATGCCATCATGGTACACACTTGGAGCCACGCCAGCCAATGCAACAGTGCCAACAGGTGAGCGTGACTGATTACCGCGTTCCGATATAAGGTCGTATCCGGTGCTTGTAATGGCAATCAACAAGTTATAAACACGCGAGTCAAACAAATGGCTCATCATAGGTCCGCAGGGATGTCTTTCAAGATAGCTGGCAAACGTTGCTCCAGGAGTTAGCTTTGCTAACGCACCTGCATCAGCCAGACCGAGAGTAGTAGTCATTTGTACCATCTGAGGATCCAGCATCTCTAGACAATGCTGGATGAATCGCAAACAAGGAAGTTGGAGGAACATGCGCTCCTCAGTGGTGAATCCGGGCAACGCAGACGACAGGAAGACCTCGCTGACAATGAAGTCAATATACACAGAAACCCCAGGATTGCGGTACGCAGCACCAAGGTCGAAAGGGAACGGATAAGCAATCGGTGTAGACGAACGAGGACGCATTAAAGTTTCGACAAGAGTAATAAACCCAACAATATCGCTTGAACTCCGCAGTAATTGGTTAAGGCGATCCCCTGGGAGAGCCTTGGGCTCGAGTGAACCAGTCTCCTCCATGTAGATAACTGAATGAAACGCCCATTCATCGAGGGCCGTCCAGATCGCTGTTGCTGTCTCCGGGGATTTGGATTCAGCAAGACCACTCAGAGCGCTGAAGAGACTTCCATACAGAGCTGTCTGGATGCTCATAAGCCTGAAGATAACATTGACCAGGGGTAGTTTGGACTTTTTGGTTCGCCAAGACAGCATATCTTGAAGCGCCTCGGGGCTGTTGCGGGCCACCGATTCAATCAGTCGGCAGTGCGCAGACAGAAGTAACATTGCATCGTCGTCGAGCTCGATATTACTGGGATTCGTCCTACGCTTGGCCTTTCCGCCTAGACGTGACATTACTTTCAACGTGCTATTGCGCCCCTGTGGATCAGTTACCTGCTCTGCGTAATAGTCAAAACTGTCGAAAATTTCGTTCCACGACAATTCGTAGGACCGTCGCGATGCAGCCAGCGGCATAATTGAGTCCGTGCGAGGGTTGGCACTCTCTAGCACTACACTGCTGTCACTTGACGAGCGTTGACCACCCAGAAGTCGGTGAACAGCCAGTGCAGATGACGAGCCACATGCTAAAGATGCAAGCATGTCACAGAGTGTAGTGGACATGAAGGAGACGTGACATCTGAGAGCCCAAACCAGAAAGCCATGTAGGCTACCCTCTGCATCCGACCAAAATTTGGCCGACGCCTCGGGACGATCCGAGTAAAGATACGATATAAAGATGAAGAACCGCTCGAGGTCAACACCGGGAAGTTCTTCCGGAGCTGTCTGTCTTCTAGAATTGTGGCTCTCTTGCATCTCGAGAAACGAGTCCTCCTCGCTGAGCCGCATTTCCTTGAGTAGATCCGCGAGATTCGACACGAAGGACGTGACAAATCTTTCCAGTTCAGCAGTGAGGATGGTGTAAAACTCGCCAGAAAGCTCGCCAATGCTATGAAGAGAAGGAATACGCTGCTGTACCGAGGGTCGGTAATCGTACAGGTGGGGTTTACGCACCAGCATTGGGGAGGTATCAGCAGCCAGAGTCATGAAGAACTCGAAAGCGCCGGCATCAATGGCCTGACGCGATGGAGCAAGGACAGTTGCGTCGTATGGAATCTTCGAAGCGACGTCGATTGGCTGAGTACGGCATGAGCCACTGTAACTTGATGCAAGAGCCAACGACAAAGCGTGCTGCCAATACTGGAACTTTGAATGCACTGATGGCAGTTTGAGACTTGGGCCACTTGTCGGCAGCGGCTTCAGTTCCGCAAACACGGCATTATAGACGGATGTCGCATCGTTGAAACTCGTAGTATAGGATGTGCCCGTGAGGTCGGGGTCAAGTGATGAGATGTACAGCAGGACGCTCGGGATATAATGCACAAAAAGGGTATTATAGCTGGGGAAGGCACCAACCTGTGGGAGTATTCCATTGACGAACGCCTTGGGGTCGACTAGCTGCTTAGCGACAAGCCAGTATAGAATCTGACCGAGATTATCGTGTTCCCGCAGCAGAAAGTTCCGACGGATTTTGAGTGTTGCGATAAAGTCAGAGTCAGTGCTCTGGCCAAGGAACTGTCCACGCTTCTCCTTGACTTCAAGGTCAGCGAACCCCTGCTCGACCTGGCGGAGAGCCGCTAGAACGGAATCGACGAGGTCAACTGATTCTCTGCGTCGACCGGTCGAATCCTCTACCCAGAGATCGACAATCTGCTGAAAGATTGGTAAGTTCGAAGGAGACGACGCTTGTAGTAAGATGAAACGCACGAGGTCGAGGACATACTGTCTTCTGACGTAGAATAGAGCAAGACCACCCTGGCCCGGGGCCATGCCTAGACGGCCAACATCGCTCAGAGCATAGTGAACGAGCTGAGCTGCGACGAGCTCATCCAGCGACAGTTCGTCCGCAACAGCGACTGCGACCTGAATAAACTCCTCGTTGACCTTGCATTCCTCGCCATCGAGAACAATTGTAGCTTAGTTAGTTTGGAACTCACGCCCCATAGCACACTACGAACCTTTTTGAAGTGCAGCACGACTCTGCTCCGACTTTGGGGGGTTGCTCAGGAGAGCACGCAGGTCAGGAAGAACGTCTTTGACGGCTTGAAGCACAGCAGGTCGTCCCCTACTGCCATCGCCGAGAAGCAGGTCCTGGACGAGCTCATGGGCCTTGATGAAGGGCTCAGTATTCCACTGGAGCGAAGGCGACGCCATAGTAAAGCACAGGCTCTACCAAAGACAACAATTGAGGAACTGGATGAGAAACAACAGATGAGAGGACAGAACAGGAGATATCAGAACAATAGCTAAATGTGAACAACTGAACAGATCAAAGCGAAGTCGAGGCTCGTTGGATGGAGTGAAGCCAATGTGCGAGGAACCAGATTGAATCACAGCGATTGAGTGTAACAGTGACTATACGAGTCAACAGATCATGCTCAGTAGCTATCGTCACACGAATAGCTAGACCTGCAAGTGGGAAAAAGTGTAGTTCGCGTGTCGAGTAAACAGAACGCACCCGAAATTTGACGATGGTGCGGCTTGTCGATGCGTGAAGGGAACACCGGTAATGTTGCATTTATACATCAGGGGTAGACACTACACAATCAAGAGGATAAACTACGGGTTTATAATTGGTATTTCAAGTGATCCGTGCTGTATACTCTTCAGGTTGTACTTGTCTAGTGTTGATCATCTACAGTAATCACTAGAGAAGTTCGCCATAGACCTGATTTGTATGGTGCAGGCTATAGCGACCTTGATCTGTCGTGTCATTGAGTTGAGGTATTAGGTACTGTACTTGATCTGAAGTACTACCAATCTGTGAGAGAACTACTCACTGCTACCTTCATTGGATACCGCACTGTGTTGTCACCGAGCAATGTCCCGACATGATTTAGGCCCTGAGCGCCTCAATATTGCTATGAGACCTGGAACGCAGTACTTGGCTCCAACAAAAACGATTCAAAATCCTTCGGACATGCCCGTTTTTCACAACTCGGATGCTTATGCCACAATCATGACGCTGGTCACGTCGTTTTCAGCGTTGGTCGTCGACTGTCAGTGCCCCAGCGAGCTGCTAGACTCAGCACCTTCATCTGTGAAGGGCGTCTCAAGGCTCCTAGACGAGCTGACACAGCTCACAGCTGACGTGGAGCCGTTGTCGGGACCTCGGCGGTTTGGCAACGTTGCATTTCGAACATGGCACGCCAGACTCAAGACCGAAGCACACGACCTGATCAGTAGAACGCTGGTACTGTCAGGTCCCGGGCCTCTCGTCGAGCTTGTTCCCTACTTCACGGGTGCATTCGGCTCGCAGCAGCGGCTCGATTTTGGTACTGGCCACGAGCTCAGTTTTCTGGCATTCCTCGGCGTGCTGTTTCTGTCTCAAGGACCTGAACAGACACCATCTGGACCCGAGCTTCTCTTCGTCTTCAAGAAGTACTTTGATCTCGTCGGATCACTCGTTCTGCGATACACACTTGAACCTGCTGGCTCACACGGAGTGTGGGGACTTGATGACCACTTCCATCTTCCCTATATTCTTGGATCTGCCCAATTGTCAAGACTGGCAAGCCCGCCGCCTCCTTCGTCGGTCATGGATAAAGTTCTAGTTGCCAAGAACGCCTCCACGAACCTATATTTCAACGCCATCAATTTCATCTACAAGGTGAAACGAGGTCCCTTCTATGAGCACTCTCCTGTGCTGTACGATGTGACCGGGGTGCCACTATGGTCGAAAATTCACACTGGAATGATCAAAATGTACGCTGTCGAAGTACTTGGGAAGTTCCCCGTCGTACAGCACTTTCCGTGCGGTGGTGTGTTCTCGTGGACCGACTCGAAATCCCATACCAAGCTACCACTATCTACACCTGTCGACGACTCATCCGCGGCCCTGTCACGAGCAGCCGCCCAACTACCGGTTCCTACATCGAAGCCGTTTGCGGAGGCGACGGCAGCGCCTTGGGCACGCAAGCCCTGACAGCTGTCCCATAATCTTGAATTCCATAATACTTCTTATTATCACGCCGGGTTCTTGATCTTTGCGCGAGATGAGCATGAGACACCGCAATGAGGTTGCACTTTGTGTGGTATTTAATTACACTGTTGGTGTTTCCGAGGAAGTTCGGCTCGCATTTCGCTGAAGCAGATGAGTTGGTGTCGGCTACGGACGTCTCTCCCGAGTTCATCGTTCAGATTTCACCCGACATAAGCTTCGATTTTTTTCTGGGGATTTATCCGTCGCTCGATGCCGCAATTGAAGGAACTGTCAACATCGGCAACTTTCAAGCCATATACGGCAAATTCGACCGTCAGTTTGTCAAATACTTATCCTTCAGCAGCTTGGTAGGTAGTGCAAGTTCGTGACGGTTTATGCTAACGCAGGTTGTTGATGTCGCGATCGATGTACCAGTTAGAATCATGAGCGTCCAGACCTCGGCGCCTCGCCACCTTGCACGACTCTCGCAAGCGGAAATATTATCGGGCTCAGGTAAGCTTCTAACAAGTCTTTAGCCAATCTAACTCAGGCCCATTTGATTACATTTACGACCCATCTGGGGGCCTCGATGTGGATGTGTACATCTTTGATACTGGTATCTCTGCACAGAATCCAGAGTTTGGTGGCCGTGTGGCGCTGAGTGAAGACTTTACTGGCGAGGGTGTCCAGGATGACAATGGCCATGGTACTTTTGTTGCTGGAGTTGTGGGATCCAAGACGTATGGAGTCGCAAAAAATGTCAACCTTGTCAGCGTGAAGACAATTGCACGTACTGGCAGAGGAAAGCTGTCGTGGGTTCTAGCGGGCATTGAATTCGTCACGTCCACGAAACAAGTCCGCAACCGCAAAAGCGTTGTCAATATGTCGCTGGGCACACCCAAGAGCAACATGCTCAACCGTGCAGTACAGCAGCTGGTGGACCTGGGGGTTCCCGTTGTCGTTGCAGCTGGAAACTCGGACTCCAATGCGTGCCACTTTTCTCCAGCCAGTGCTGTGGGCGCATTTGTTGTAGGAGCGCTCGACGACCGCCACGATACAGCAGCCAGCTTTACAAATTGGGGAGAGTGTGTTGATGCGTTTGCATCGGGAGTGAACGTCGAGAGCGTCGCACTCAACGAGGAGGTTGGCGCTGTACTGTACTCCGGCTCGTCAGTGTCTGCACCAATAGGTGCCGGGCTGGTTGCGTACTACTTGGGAATGGGCGATACTGGCGAAACGGCGCTGCAGCGAGTCAACGATGTCAAGATCCGCGGCGCCATTTCACGCACGAGTCTCATTTTCAAGCCGTGGACCGACAATGCCATTCTATACAACGAGGCCGGCGACCCTCTGTGGTGAGTCAGTTGGAGCCGTACAGTTCTTAGCTATTTAGTATTTATGACATTACTTTATAGAATGGTAGACTGTTTACTCTAGAATCGTTGCTTCGCGATACCCCTGATTTCCTCATTGGGACAAGCCGCGCATATAGCGGCATATATCGTGGATTGGCAAGTTTAGCTTCTGCTACCGCCAGATGATTTCATAGGTTAGCCGGTTCGTTGGATAGCCGGTTTATGTTGGTGCGATGTCATCCTTCCTCACAACAAATACTACGCCTCGTCGGCAGAGCGCCAATGACAAGCTGTTGAGCCCATCACCAGCCCGACGCGCTCAAATAGCACACCCCGAGACCAACTTCTCGTCTCCGGATCGTACGCGTGAAGCTCGTCGGCAAGCAGCGGAGCAGGTTCGCCAACAAAAGCGTGTTAATTCGTTTATGTCGGCACGCGGCGGCCTCGATTCAATGGCAGATGATGTAATGCGTGCCGAGTATCAGCAAGACCTCGAAGCAATGGAGCAAGCAGCAGAGAAGCAGGCCCGTATCGGCGAGCTACGACCAGAAGACTTTGAGGAAGACACCCAGGACAGGCAGGTGAAGAACCACAACTCTCAGTCTGAGAACGACTACTACGAGATCATGATTCAACAGCAAGAGGAGGAGCTAAATTATCTTGCCGATATGGAGGGATGAAGGGAGAAGACCTGTTAAGACCTGCTGTGAAGTAGAAGTCAGTTGAGATCAACCGGTGAAGCAGATGTCATCAACAGGCTCAGTTAAATCTGTCGAATGTCTACAGTTCTGTATATGCAGGTCTGCGTAGACGTATACTGTGGTGTACTGACACTACACTATCACGACCAGCTCTTGGGCTCCATATCTGTCGGAGGAGAGACGGGAACAGGGCCCTTTTGAACGTCCTCCCAGTTGGTACTGAGGTTTGTGCCGTTACTCTCAACGAAGCTCTTCATCATGGCGCGTCGCGTATCTTCGTCGGCATCTTTGTACAGATCGCGGAAGAACTTGTCTGGGTCAGCGTCGTCGTCGTCCTTCTCGTCGAGCTCTGAGTCAACAACCTTAGACCAGTCCTTGGCAAAGGACGGGACATAGCCCAATTTAGAGGCGTCGGCAGAGATGTCGGAAGTCGCTAGAGCTGACCTCACCTCCTCGAGTTTCGGCTTAGCCTGCGGGAGCGCTGGGGCAGAGTCCGCTAGTAGCTTCTCCCATTTAGACGAGTCGGCTTTGCGCACCACGAGCTCAATTTTGGTTCCAAATACGCGAAATTTGGATTCTTCAGGCACAATGTACCCGGCAAACGGACCAATGGTGTACGAGTAGTCGGTGCCATCGGCTGTGAAAGAGATCTTTGCTGAGCTAGAGTCAAACTCGACCTTTGTAGACTCCTTTGGAGCGTTCTTGATGAATACAGCAGCTTCGCACACAGACGACGACTGGAAGAAATCGCAGCGCACGTTGTCTGGAGAAGGATAGGCCGGAGCCGCAGGTGCGGACGCTGGATTCGAGGTCGTTGGCAGTTTTGTAGGAGCCAATGGCCCAGGAGCCTTGCTGAAACCTTTGTCAGCGGATCCGCTAGTATTGCTCTGTGTAGTGTTCTCGGCTGCAATATCATCTATGTTAGCTTCTGTAACCGAACCATTCAATATGCGACTCACCTTTTAAATTGCGGTCAATGATGGATTTCCAAATATCTACAGATGGGTCTTTGTAGTTGTACTCTTCGACGAGCTTCAAGGAGGCTTTGGCTTCGGCGAACTGCTTCATTGAGGCATAGGCGACACTGAGTTAGCGCTGACTGATACACATCATTGTACATACGCTCGACGAAAGTGGCCCTGTCCTACATCTTCACGTACTCCCGCCGACTTGGCCAGAGAAACGGCCTGTTCCGCAAACGACAGCGCATTCTCGTGATCTCCTAGTCGGTGCAACGCAGTTGATCTGCTGTTAGTGTGGGTTCTAAGATCACCTCGATACTCACTTCTGGAGGTACGCCTTGTATGATTTTGGCAGCTTCTCAATAGCAGCAGATGCCAGCTGCAATGAAGACTTGTAGTCCCTAGCCTTGAGGGCTTCCTGGCTTTTGCGTATTTCGTCCATGCCAAGCAGGTAGATTACAGATCAAGTCGAATCTCACAGAATCATAACTGGTGATGCGGCGCTATACTCGAGTTTGAGGCTTTGCTTTAACCAAGCCAGATTTACAGTAAAAGGTTGTCAGAACAAATAAAACTGGTAAATTAAAGGAATTGAAAAGGAATTGAGGTTGAAGTTGTTTGTCACATATATCTTGTTATTGAGGCGGTGCGTAAGGTACAGGGTATAGTGATGAGAGTCCAGATCGGCCAGATTCGAGATGCAAGTTCTATTCTAATAACTATACGAATAACAAGGTTGGTTTACAGATATGTCGATGTGACATTTGACCTATTAACATGAGTCAATTGACTTCCTGTACTGATTTACAGCGTCTCATGTCGCGTATATAACGCGTACCTGGGCTCTTCACGAGTGGCACTGTCGCTTTGCTGCATATATGTCGTCTTATATGTGCATCCTTGTGATTGATAGCAGCAGCTCGCATTGTCGCTTCTTAGCTTGATCACAACTCCAAAATGTCTGATGAGGAGGATTTTATGATCTCCGCCGATGAGGAAGATGTAAGGCTGTCAATTTGGGTATTCCACTTCCCGTTTAACGCAGTATGACTTTGATTACGAAGATGACGATGACCAGGATATGGATGAAGTGCGCGAATCGGAGGACATTGATCAGGTAAGTAGCGAGCTTTGGGCATTGCGTACACTAACTCAAGGAAAACAAGTACTACAATGCCAAGGCTCTGAAGGAGGACGACGCGGAACAGGCACTGCAGCGTTTTAAAGACCTGTCTACTGAAGAACCTCTCAACAGCTGGTAAGTAGCACTACAATTGGTGCAGACAATGGCTAACTGAAGGACGTTTAAGGCGGCGAAGCAAGCGGTGAAACTGCAACTTGTGCTGGGGAAGAAGCAGCAATTGCTCGAAACGCTCGACGTCGTTATAGCACAGATGGCTTCTCCCGATGTAACGAAGAGTGCTGCGGAGAAGTCAATCAACAACCTGGCCGACCGGATATCGACTGAAGAAGATGACAGCCTAGTTGAGAAAGTGTACGCAAAGCTAGCTACTGCGCTGAGTGGACCTGCCGGAGACCGGTTACGCATCCGCATCAACATCAAGCTGGCCACGATGTTCATTGCCAAGAAAGAGGTCGACAAGGCCAAAAAGGTCCTGAGCGAGCTTCGTGCATCGTACTCTACGGAATCTGGGCTCGGTACCTACCTGCTCGAGGTTTACGCACTCGAAATGCAGCTTTGCTCGACGACTGGAGACATTCGACAAGCCAAAAAGCTGTACAACGAGTCGCTGAAACTGACCTCGGCCATTGCACACCCGCGCATCTTGGGAATAATCCGTGAATGTGGCGGTAAAGTATTCATGAGGGAGAGTAAGTGACAAGATATTGACAAGTCGTCCGTTTGCTAACAAGATCAATGGGATGTTGCGCGGCAGGAATTCTTCGAAAGTTTCCGCAACTACGACGAGGCGGGCTCGCTGGAGCGTGTACAGGTTCTGAAGTACTATGTTATGGCCTGTATGCTGTCTGAGAGCGGGATCAACCCGTTTGACTCTCAGGAGACGAAGCCATACCGGCAAAGTCGAGACCTCGCGGTGATGGCGAGTCTCGTGCAAGCGTATCAGACAAATGATCTCGACGAGTTCAATTACTATCTGCAGACACACAAGGCCGAGCTTCATGGAGACGAGTACATTTCCAACTACCTCGACCTCATTGTGACGAGTCTTCGTTCTCAGACGGTCCTGAATGTCCTCAAGCCATACACGCGCCTGTCGCTGTTCTATCTGGCTAAACAGCTTGGCGTTGCAGAAGATGCTGCTCGGAAAATCGTCATTGCCAACATTTTGGACGGCAAGCTACAAGCACGGCTCGATGATATCAACGCGATTGTCGAGATGGACGTGAGTGAGACGGTATCTTCGCGAGCATCCACGCGGCCCTCTGCTAGTGAAGCGAAGCTTCCTGCTCGCTTCTACCGTAGCGTCGACGAGGGCGCCAAGAGGCAGGAACAGAACAATCTTGTCAAGAGCTCAGCGTCCAATATCGAGCTGGCTAATCTGCCTGCGGAAACTACAACTACAGCCTCAAAGTCACGCATAGCAGCTCTGTCGAGTTGGGCTCAAGAGGTTCGAAAAGTTCGCGAGCTCGTCCGGGAGGCCTGACTGGAGGCATTTGAGTCCTTTGCAGACCCAACCATCTCTACACTACCATATCTCCCTGCCTTCGTACACTATTTATTGTCATTTACTCGCTAGAGATGAATGATTGCTTTTTGCTTATCTGGAGCCGCGCCATCCGGGTAAACCCTACTATCTGCATCTCGTACTCAGTTGGTCTCTAATTAATCTATCTTGTACCAGTTCTTCTGACCTTCGAAACGCATTGCGAGCATTCGAAACTGCCACTGGTCTTCATCTGCTGCTAGGTACAACCTCGGTTGCGTATGGTTGTTAAGAAACGCCGAGCTTCGTCCCAGCAGTCTGGAAACTCAAAGGCCCGACAGTCCCGACTCAAATCGACCTCTGAGGCGAGCCCACAGTCGAAGGAGAAGAGCGAGGTTCGTGATACAGCACCTAAAGACTCTCCGTCGTCTGCAGTCAAAATGGCGCTACCTCCACCTACTACAAGACCCGTACTTGAAAGTTTTCCAGGACCTGAGCTGCCTCGTAGTGCGCCAAACTCGGGAGTCGTGGCTGCTACGACGGATCCTGACCGGCAGCTGAGGCTCAATTCGCTTGTGTCTGGCAAGACGCTACTTCTTGGTCGCACGAAGCCGCGCCAGCCTCGTAAGCTCGTGGTGCGGTCGGTGGATGCCGATAATGTCGCTTCACAGCCCCCTACGAGCTCGAAGCTCGAGTACTACGCCGATATGAAGGGCAAGCTTCAGCGCGCTCTAGACACGATCTTCACGACCGGAAAACTGCCCTACGACTTGAGCCAGGAAGAGCTCTATAGAGGCGTTGAAAACATGTGCCGCTTCAACCAAGCAGCTGATCTTGGCAAGATGTGCCTTGACACTGTGAAATCGTACTCGCGCAAGCTACTCGGAAACGTCACTAAACGCGACAACGAGTTCGTTATGGATGCCGTGCTGGCTGAGTATCAGCTGTGGACGTCCGAAATTACTCTTGCCCGTAACATATTCTATTATCTCGATCGCTCGTACTTGCTCGAGAAGCGCGGCGACTACGGTTCCGGCTCCAGTGAGAGTGACTCGACATTCTCCAAATTGGGCGAGAAGCTCTTCTTTGAAAAGGTTCTGGACGCAAAGTCCATGGGTAAGCGTCTCGTGTCCGAGGTCGTTGCTGCTGTCGCATCCCAATATGAGCATGGCCATCTCGATGGTCGACGGGACAGCATCGTCAAACTCGTCAAAGTCTTGGAGTCCACCAAAACCTTTGAGCTTCCCTTGTTTGAGTTGCAAAGCGGCTTGTCAGATTACCTCTATGAGATATATCAGAACGGCATCGATGTCGACATTGTGGCTTTCGTCGACTTATTGCAGCAACGTGTCGTGTCCCAGCGCAAGCTGGTCGATGACTTTGGCTTGCCAACTGCATGCATCCATTATTTTTTGGATGCAACTCACACGGCTATGCTGGGCAGAGGCCATGGCACTGTAATTCGAGGCGAAGTTGGCACGCTTATTATTGAGGGCTACACGGCTCGGTTTGCGTACCTATACAATGTTCACAGCCACATCCACGAACTCGACGCTTTCATTGATGCAGTGCGCAGCTTTTCAATTAGCCGTATCAGGCATATTCTAGCATCTCGAGTAAACGAGGGCGCTACTGTTGTGGATGACCTTGTCGCTTTCCACAAGCGCGGGGCAGATCTGGTTGTGGCTGTCCGCGAGCACGAAAAATTGGCGATGGAACATTACTCGTCTCCTCTGGCCGAGGCATTGCGAGCTGCATTTGCGGCTGCGCTCAAGGATGATGGCCCTATCATGGCTGAACTCTTAGCCAGCTACCTCGACGGAGAACTGCGCAAGAGGCACCCCGACGGTGAGCTGGAAGAGAAACTTGATGGATCGATGGTGTTATTCAAGCTGCTCGACCAACCATCACGATCAGACATCTTTGAGAACCTCTACCGCCGGCAGCTTTCGAAGCGTCTACTGGGTCGCAAGTCCAGCAGCATTGCTGATGAGGAGGCCACAATTGCGCGGTTCAAGGCGGAATCAGCTGGTGCATTTACTTCGAGGCTGGAAACAATGATAAAGGATATGGAGCAGTCTGATGAGTATGGAAAGCAGTTCAGACAATCTACGGAGAAGGTTGACGTGGATTTTGGAGTGTCTGTCTTGACCCAAGAGCAGTGGCCGTCGACTCCAGACCTGGAGATAAAACTGCCGGCAGAGGTGCAGGGTGCTATACAAGCGTTTACCGACTTTTACGAAGACAAGCATGAGAAGCGTGTGCTGACGTGGAATACGACTATGGCGAACTGTGTAATGACGGCCAATTTTCCCAGCGGACCCAAAGAGCTATACCTTGGTGCGCACCAAGTGGTGGTGCTTATGCTTTTCGATGAAGACACGACCAGTTTGAGCTTTGAGCAGATACAGGTGGCCACAAAGATTCCTCCCAATGTTCTAAAGCGTACACTACAGTCACTGGCATGTGCACAGTACAAGATTCTGTCTAAGACACCGGCGTCACATCAGGTCGAGGTAACGGATAGTTTTGCCTTCAATGAGGACTTTGAGTCGGAGGAGACAACGATCAAGATTGGTCAAATCCGCAGCCACGAAGAAGATATTGCTCCTGCCGCTGGTCCAGTCGAGGTGGTCCAACGTGATCGCACTATGGAGCTTCGAGCTGCAGTTTCTCGCATCATGAAACGTGAGCGTACGCAGAGCCATGATCAGCTTGTGGCACAGATAATCCATGAGACGGCTCGCTTGGGTGCTCCCAAGACTGAGGAGATCAAGGGCGCCATTGATCACTCGTTGGAGCGCGAGTACATTGAGCGTAGCAAGCAGGACTCGAGCGTCTACGTGTATATCATGTAGCACGCGAATGCACAAGATCCAGCCCGTGTGTTAATTTATTATAACAACTTTCTAGAGCAGTAGATTAAAATTCTAAGAAGAGATGCAAAAGATTGGATTGCCTAAATAATACAATGTCTAGAAGCAAAATCAGCCAAACACAGAAGGGCAACTGACAAATGGCCACGCTGTATGTCTATGCGAGGAGCTCAGAGGCACACCTGTATAAATCAGTGATGCTCGTGGTGCTCATGGTCATCCCACCGGGGCTGGCTTTTCTTGACATGGATCATAAAGAGGCTGAGGGCGATGCCGGCGAGACACGAGGCGGCAGTGACAATAAAGGCAATGTTGTAGCACCCAGAGCCCTTGAGGCAGACGTGAGCACCTCCGTCTTCAATAATGCTGTTGGAGTCGTAGATCTTACCGAACATGACGTTGAGCAAGTACGCCGAAAACACGGGGGATGCGGCCACAAGACCCCAGTTCTGCGAGAAGTGTTTGAGACCAAAGCTCTCGCTGACAATGGAGGGGTACACACCAAACACAAGGCCGTACGACAGGCCAATTGAGACGGACACAAGCCACAGGTAGCCGGTATCTTGAATAAAGATGCCGAGGGTGTGGCCAAAAAAACCGAGAATGAGGGAGACCACGAGAAGCCACAGACGCTGGAGACCGAGCTTGTTGACCATGTAGTCCGAGAGACCTCCACTTATAAGTCTGCCAATGAAGTTTGTAAGTGAGATGAGGGCTACCTGGAACGCCTGCATGGACTGGACGTGTCCTGGAGAATACTCGGGATGCCAGGTGTTGGCGAGGGCGCGAACGCAGTAACCTACCGAGTAGATGTACATCTGGCCCGTTCCGCTGACAAACGCGAGAAGGACAAAATATTCCCAAAAGTCACGGCGTCCTAGCAGGCGCCATCCCACATCAGTGTGGGGATGTTTCTCGGTGCGAGCAGGGATGTGGTGAGTCTGTTCGAGGTGGACAGAAGGTCGCGCAGAGCCGGACGACTCAGTATGAAGCAGAGAATCTGACTGCGAGGGTTCTGTCTCATCTTCGAGCTCGACCATATTCTCCTCATCGTCGATATTCTGGTATCCGTCGGTGCTGGCGGTATCAATGTTGACTCCGTGAATGTGTCCTCTACCGTGTCCTTCAGCGGGTTGAGGAGGTGGAGCTGCTGCTACGCCAGCGTACATGTTGGACATGTCGCGATGGACATGGACAAACGGCAGACTCAGAAATGCGAGACCGCTGGTGAGCAGCATCAGGATCTCCAGGAATCCGGCCGTGTCTCCAGGGAACACAAGACCGGCGACGCTGGAGAAGAAGAATGCAGAGAGGCCAAAAGCACTCATTGGAACGGAAGTAGCTGTTCCACGCGAGCGCGGGAAGTTCATGGCCGCAGCGCGCACCGACGAATTGAACACAAGTGTGTTGCCGAATCCGGCAGCAGCGTATGCTACGATGAGCAGCGGCAGGTTCTGGGTCGAATTGACGTAAGCAAGGTACATCTGCCGATAGCCGGTGAAGATGAGCAGCGCGCCTAGGAACATTGGCAGCATAGGCTGATGCCGGTCAATGATGAGACCACCGAGTGCGCCAAACAGCGACAGTCCAGCCTGACCCGCGATGCCGAGAATTGAGGCCTGCGTCGCATTGAGGCCTATCCGGTCGGCAAACTGCGTCGAGTAGGTCGAGTAGACATAGGAAGTGCCGCAGCCAAGACTGGCGGTGAAGGTGAAGACGATGGTCACGTACCGCTTCTGCTTGAGCGTAAGCTTTTTTAGGAGAAATGGCGCCGACATGGCTTGGTCGACCGGTGCGTCTTTACGGTGAGCCCGTTAAATTACAAACTAAATGACTGGAGCCTGCAAGAAAAGACCTTAAACTACGCTGGTGATTAGCGCGTGCGGCTGCGGGAGATAAGATAAGCTCGGCCAACTGCGGCACTTCCAGTTCGGTCTCCGATGCACGCCGGAGATCCCACCGGGCCGGTATCAAGAGCCAGGGCGCTACACAGGTTATTTCACAGGTGAGTGCTGAGATATAAATCAGCGGGTGCCTTTGTATTGGATTTCACGGCTATAGACCAAGACACTCGCTTATAGCCGACGCTTATGATTCGCTGTTATCAGCAATGCAGGGGGCCCTTGGCGTGCAGGCGGACGAGGCCGCGGATATCCGTTTGAGGCTGTCTTGAAAGTTAATTAAACAATAATTAGGGTGAAGCCTGATATAAAGAAAGACATATTGGAGTAGTGGATAAGAGCTGGTGGAGCGACGTACCGCGGTCCGTCATATCACTCGGCAGGCTATACAGGCCCATGAACAAATGAACAAACCGTATCCAACATCTGTATTGCTTCCTGAGTATTGCTCATATCAGTTGATTGATAGTGTCAGTTGTTGTTTATTGTCATTTTCATTCTCATTTATTCATATACTCATATACTCGTCTACTCATCTACTCATTTAGTGTGGTGTCGTTGAACGTCAGTCTGACGTCCTCTTTCATCACTCATGGTTCATGTGTCCGAAGGGCTTGCCCTGCTGCAGCTCGCGCACAAGCTCGATGACGTTGGTACTTGCCCAGCATGACCTGTTTGACCGAGGTTGTCTAGCGCAAGACAACCTCGGATGCGACTGCAACCCGCGCAGGGGGTGTCTCGGGGAGAAGATAGAAGAACAGGAAGAAGAACGCGTGCAGCTTGACGGATTCAGGAGTGACCTTATTGTTGTACAGCGCGCACATCTTCCAAATGCCGTCAAGCTTCTTAAACAGCCGGATATTCGCCTCCGCGCGTTCCATACAGCTGGCTATCGTCTTGATACCGGCGATTTGGATCTCGTCGGGCATATCGAGCTGGAGACACTCAAAGAGGGTCTGTGTTAGCGTAATATAGGGAGCAGAGCTCTACATACACGCATGTTTCGTGGCGTCGAAAAGATGCGGCAGCTCGATGAGTGCGAAACGCAGCAGCCTTGAATCATCTCGAGTCTTCGTGTCGTTCGTTTGATGTTGTCTGTGTTAGTTGGATCGGTTTGTTCGTTTGCTACTCACTTTCGGGATCAAGCAGCATGCTCTGCGTATGGATCAGCAGGCGACTTGCCATTTTGAACATAAATCTGTCCTGAAGAGCCAGAAACTGGCGAGCCTTGTCCTTGTTGCGAATTTGCCTCGACTTCAACTTTTTGCGAGGGCCGCGGGGGAACCTGTATCCTATAGCTGTATGCAACAGTTAAATAACCCTCACAAGACGCGTTCCCTGACCAGCCGTATCCCGCAGCCGCGCAATGCCCCTGAGGCTTTGGTGAGCAGCAGAAAGTATACAATACATTCAACATCTCAATTGCCTCTTGTCCATTGCTCATATCAGTAGATTGTGTCAATTGTTGTTTATTGTCATTTTCATTCTCATTTATTCATATACTCATATACTCGTCTACTCATCTACTCATTTAGTGTGGTGTCGTTGAACCTCTGACGTCCTCTTTCACCACTCATGGTTCATGTCTCCGAAGGGCTTGCTCCTGTGCAGCTCGCGCACAATCCCGTCGACGTTGGTACTTGCCCAGCATGACCTGTTTGACCGAGGTTGTCTTGCGATGCGACTGCAACCCGCGCAGGGGCTGTCTCGGGGACAAGATAGAAGAACAGGAACGCGAGGATGTCCAGCATGACGTCATTAGTAGCTCCAAGGTCATATTGATTGATGGGCGAAGCCTGATTTAGCTGGTGCTTGTAGTGTCTAACAGCAGGTGGGTGGCCTGGTCAGATAGGCTCGTGGAGCTCTGGGTCAAGTACGTATTGATCATT
This sequence comes from Sugiyamaella valdiviana, assembly GCA_030570555.1. Lineage (NCBI taxonomy): Eukaryota > Fungi > Ascomycota > Dipodascomycetes > Dipodascales > Trichomonascaceae > Sugiyamaella > Sugiyamaella valdiviana. The sequence continues at coordinate 280,742 of JAJLWF010000003.1, forward strand.
GGCCAATGCCGGTATGGATACAGCCAAGTGCGAGAAGTTAGAACCTTCAAATAGTTATAGCTCACTAATCTTTGAGCAGTACTGAAATGTGAACCGAAACGGATCTAAAACATGTTCCTATGAACATTTCATACTAATCTGCGCTTTAGCGGTTGAAGGTCTCTGCACACTGACTCCATGAGCTGTACTTCTACAACTGGAGTGCTAGTTCAACTTGTTCATGATGAATGGACTGCTCCTCCTCTCTTACTCAACGTCTAGTGTATTCTACAGATTACCGCACTAGCCTGCTAGTTGTTGACCTCGGGCTTCATGGCAGGGAACAGAAGAACCTCCTTGATGGAGTTGGAGTTGGTCAGGAACATAGCAATACGGTCGATACCGCAGCCCCACCCTCCAGTGGGGGGCAGACCAAACTCAAGGGCCTGGCAGAACGTCTCGTCAATGAGCTGAGCCTCGTCATCACCCTGGTCCTTCTGGCGGGCCTGCTCCTCAAAGCGCATGCGCTGGTCAAACGGATCGTTCAACTCAGTGTAGGCATTGGCAATCTCCTTGGTGGCCACAAATACCTCGAATCGCTCGCACAGACCAGGAGCAGATCGATGGTACTTGGCCAGCGGCGACATCATCTGCGGGTGACCAAAGATGAAAGTGGGGTTAATGCAGGTGTTCTCCAGGTACTCTCCCACAAGCTTGTCGAGCATACGGGCGTTGGTGAGGGGCGGCGAGCAATCAAGACCGTTCTTGGACAGAACTCCACGCAGGAACTGGTTCGTCTCGTCAGTGTGAAGCTCGTCTCCCGGAGGGAAAGTGACACCAAGACGCTCCTCGAGTGTGGCAATCATGTCCAGACGCTTCCAGGGCCGTGAGAAGTCAACGTCCCAGGTAGGGCCGTCAGCACCCTGAGGCTGGTACTTGACGACATAGTCACCAGTAATCTCCTTGACCATCTCAGAGAAAAGCAGCTCGGTGGTCTCCATAAGGTCGTACACATCGGCGTAGGCCTGGTAGAACTCGCACGTCGTGAACTCGGGGTTGTGGGTGAGGTCAATGCCTTCGTTACGGAACTGACGTCCAATCTCGTAGACACGCTCCATACCTCCAACAACAAGCTCCTTGAGGAACAGCTCGGGGGCAATGCGCATGAACAGGTCCATGTTGAGGTCATTGTGGTGGGTGATGAACGGCTTGGCAGTGGCACCACCAGCGATCTGGTTCATCATGGGGGTCTCAACCTCAATGAAGTCGCGCTCGTCAAAGAATCGACGAATGTACGAGATGATCTTAGAGCGGATAATGAACCGCTCACGGGTCGGCTTGTTCATGATGAGATCAAGGTAACGCTGACGGTAGCGGGACTCGAGGTCCTTGAAACCAAAGTGGTCGGTAGGCAGCATTCGCACAGAGGGAGTCAGCAGCTGGATGCGCTCAACAAACACCGAGACTTCACCCTCACCACCCTTCTTGGGAGCAGTGCGGAAGGGGTAGCCCTCAACACCGACAATGTCACCGCGTCGCAGCAAATCGTGGACAGGGTCGAGCTGGTCTTCACCAACAGCCTGGGCGACAACCTGGACCTCGGTACCCTCGCCGTGGAGGACGTAGAACTTGAGCTGAGTACCGCTCTCACGCTTGACGTGGATACGGCCGGCAATTGATACCTTGACGTCCTTAAGCTCCTCACCCTTGGCGAGGTTGGCGTACTTGGACACAAACTGATCAATGCGTAGCGACACATGGAACTTGTGCGGGTACGGATCGGGGTTCTTGGTGACCTTGAGCTCCTTGATTTGGGCACTACGGATCTCGTAGTACTCGTTGGGGTTACGGTCGTCATCACGCTTGGACTTGTTCTTGGTTCCAGCGGCGGCTTCACGCTCGGCTTGGGCAGCGGCCTTTTCAGCACGCTTCTTGGCGAGATCGCGAGCCTTCTGGCGCTTCTTCAGCTCCGTCTTGGACACCTGCTCGCCCGTCTCCTCGTCGAGGTACGTCTTCTGCAGCTGGTCTGCAACGCTATCTACCTGCTCGGACATTATGATTTGTTCAGCACTTGATGGTAGCTTGTAGGTGAAAATTTCAGAGTCATCATATCCGGTTAAGGGTGGCTCGGGATATTCGCTAAGACGGCTGCGCAACAGGGTACGTCATGGCATCAAACAGGTAGAGGCAACGAGATATTAAGGAGAATTTCATGGCAAGTATCGAGAAAAGAGGAATAGAATTTAAGATTCGACATCAGCTTTGAAAATATTGGTGCCTGAAGGTGGTACCTGCTCCGATTACGTGCAGTCGCTGATGTACCACAGTAAGGGATATAAGCATCGCCGCACTACTATATGCTGACAAGAAGGAATCCAGTGTGAGAATAGAGTAGAAAGACGAAGGTTGAGAACAAAAATATAGTATAAGCGGACGCGAGTACAACAGAGGGAATTATATAGAGGTTGATTGGTACGGGTAGCTTGATACGGGCCGTCATCCGAATCGTTCATGAGGCATACGGCTGGTCCGGGTAATCCGCTGTTATGAGAGTTATTTAACTGTTGCATGTACTTGTCTCTGTAGTAGTTCCCCCACCCAGGCCTGTATTTCACGATGGCAGAATCGCTTCTCCAGGGTCCTGACGACGAGTGGTCGGATCTTCTTTACAAGCGTTCAATAATTCTCGACAAGAGCGAGGTTCGCCAGTTTCCGGCTCTTCAGGACGAGTGTTCTGACGACGAGTATTTCTCGATGGAAGAATCGCTTAACCAGGGCTTTGCAAAACTCGAGGACCCGGCGCAGATCAACGCGGGTCTCCGGGAGCTGGATGGTTTGCTCATGGACCTGTTTAGCCTTCTGACTGATATGGTGGGCCGCGTGTCTGGCGACCTGAGTACGCACGAGGACAAGGTTCGCCAGTTCCTGGCTCTTCAGGACAATCCCAAGTTCGATATGGCAAGCCGGCTGCTGGCCCACACGCAGTGCATGCTGCGTGATCCCGGAAGTGAGTAGTAAATGAACAGACCGAGCCAAGCTAACAGAGACAACATCAAACGAACAACACGAGGACTCGAGATCATTCAAGGCTGCTGTCACTTGCACCGCCCGAGCCGTCGCATCTTTTCGACGCTACCCGCAATGGGTGTAAGTAGAGCTCTGCCCTCTATATGACGCTAACACAGACCCTCATTGAGTGTCTCAAGCTCGACATGCCCGACAAGATCCAAGTCGCCGCTATCCGCACGATAGCCAGCTGTATGGAATGCGAGGTGGCAAATGTCCGGCTGTTTGAGAAGCTCGACGGCATTGCAACAATGTGCAAGCTGTACAATGAGAAAGACACTCCTAAACGCGTCAGGAACTGCATCGTCGCGTTCCTGCTCTTCTACCTTGTCTCCGAGACAGCCAATGCGCGGGTTGCAGTCGGGTCCGAGGTCCAGCGCAAGACAACCTCGGAAAAAGCGGACATGCTAGGCAAGTACTTACACGGCGTCGACGTACTTGTGCGCGATCTTCGCCGGCGCAAGCCCTTCGGAAGCATGAGCCATGAGTGGTGAAAAAGGACGTTAGACTGACGTTCAACGACGCCACACTAAATGAGTGAACGAGGAAAGAGTATATGAGTAGATGAGTATGAGTAAATGAATAAATGAATAAATGAGAATGAAAATAAAACAATGATTGACACTATCAATCAATGGCATTATCAATCAACTGATATGAGCAATAGACAGGAGCCAGGTAATGGGCTCAACTACTATTACTGGGTACTATTTGTATGCATCATATGATAATCGGGCTTCCCAATGTCGCCCGCAATGGCCTAATATTGCAGTAGTACACTCGGTCGCTTGTCCAGACTTCTTTGACGGCTACAGAGTGCTCATAAGCATCCTGTTGAGCTGCAAGTTTGAGCTTGAGCTGCAGAAACTCAAAACTCCAATCTGCCACTTTCGCCAACGAGGTCTCATGACGCCGTGGCCACCATTCTAAGCATCATGGATACGCATTACGAGGGACTTCGAAAGGCGTCGTCAAAATCGATGTCGTTTACAGCTATGACGTCTTCACAGGCGCGCGGCTGGTCCGGGTAACGCGCTATTATGAGGGCTATTTAACTGTTGCATGTATGTGTCTTTGTGCTATTACCGCCACGGAGACATGTATTCCACGATGGAAGAATCGCTTATGCAGGGTTATGCGAAACTGAAGGACCCGGCGCAGATCGACGCGGGTCTCCAGGAGCTGGACGATTTGCTCGCCAGCCTGCTTAGCCTGCCGACTGGTATCACGCACCGCGCCATGTCAAGCTCGGGTTCTGACGACGAGTCTTCTGTCGACGAGTGTAAGTGTTCTGGCTACCCGTGTCGGCGCATTCTCGGCAAGGACGAGGTTCGCCAGTTCGCGGCTCTTCAGGACAACCCTATGCTCAATATGGCCGGACGCCTGCTGGTCCACACCCAGAGCATGCTCCTTGATCCCGAAAGTGAGTACTAAAGGACCGAGCCAGCTAACACAGACAACATCGAACGAACGACACTAGGACTCGAGCTCATCTCCGAGTGCTGTTTTGTGCACCCGCCGAGCCGTCGCATCTTCTCGGCGGCAAGCGCCATGAATGTAAGTAGAGCTCTGCCCTCTATATTCCGCTAACACAGATCCTCATTGATTGTCTCGATTGCCACATACCCGGCAAGAGCCAAATCGCCGCTACGCTGGCGTTGATCAGCTGTATTCCCGGCGAGGAGGCGAATGTCCGGCTGTTTGTGGAGCTCCGCGGCATTGCAACGATTCTCGCGCTGTTATGCGATCAGGACACCCCTGATGACGTCAAGCAGCTCATCGCCGCGTTCCTGTGTTTCTGTCTTGACCCCGAGACATCCACTCTTGCGTGCCGTTCAGTCGGATCCGAGGTCTAGTGCAAGACAACCTCGGACAAACAGGCCATGCTACGCGAGTACTTCCCCAGAGTCGACGTGCTTGTGCGCGAGCTTCACCGGCGCAAGGCCTCGGAAGCGTCAACCATGAGTGGTGAAAAAGGACGTCAGACTGACGTTCAACGACGCCACACTAAATGAGTGAATGAGGAAAAAGTATATGAGTAGATGAGTATATGAGTATATGAATAAATGAGAATGAAAGTGACAATAAGCAATAATTGACGCTATCAATCAACTGATATGAGCAATTGATAGGAAGCAGTAGAGATGTTGGACGTTTTCCGTACTTCGGCTGCTCATCCAAGCATATCAGAGGTATCGCACGGCTGCGAGATGCGGCTGACCAGACGAACGCGATTTATGAGGGTTATTTAAGTGTTGCACGCACTTCTCGTTACTAAAGATCGGATGACCAAAGGTACATGGTAACAGATATCTCCCGTCGATTTCTTAAATCCACCTATTAGCTGGGCACTATATCAAAACGAAAGAATCAATTTCAGACTTCGCCATGGCAACCCTGAAAGTGCTCATGATTGGCGACGCACAAGTCGGCAAGACCTCGCTCATGCTGAGCTACGTCAAGGGCTTGTTTGCTGAGGACCTTACCCAGACTGTCGGAGTCAACTCCATGGAAAAGGCCGTGACCTTCCAACAGTGTGAGCTCAAGCTCTCAATATTGGATGGCGGTGCCCAGAATGTCCAGATGCTGCCTCTCTTGTGCGAGGAACCCGTGGCTATTTTGTTCATGTTCGACCTCACTCGCAAACCCACACTTGACTCGATCAAAGAGTGGTTTCTCGAGACACAGTATCGCCACGCATATATGTTGGACACGACCTTCACCCCTATCCCTCTCCTCATTGGCACAAAGTACGACCTGTTCCTCGAGCTGTCTGACGAGGATCAAGAGAAGATTACCTGCCAGGCCAAGCGTTATGCAACGGATATCGAAGCCAGCCTCATCTTCTGCTCCGCCAAGAAAGCCGTCAATGTCCAGAAGATCTTCGAGACTGTTGTGTCGAAGGCTTTCGCCCTTAATCTCAACCTCAGCGAATGGACCGCCGTTGGAGAGCCCTTGCTCATATTTCAGCAGTGGCAGTCGAACTGTTTCCCAGCGACGCCGCCGAACACCACGCCCGCTGACGTGAACGTGCCGCACAAGAACATGACAACCCTCAAAGTGGGCATGGTTGGCGACGCACATATCGGCAAGACCTCGCTCATGCTGAGCTACGTCGAAGGCACTTTTGACGAGGACCTTACCCAGACGCTCGGAGTCAACTACAGGGAGAAGACCATGAGCATCCGACAGTCTGAGATCGAGTTTTTAATATGGGATCTCGGTGGCCAGAATGTCCACATGCTACCTAAAGTGTCCTGCGAATCCGTGGCTATTCTTTTCATGTTCGACCTCACTCGCAAATCCACACTTCACTCGATCAAGGAGTGGGAGCGCCACGCACGAGACTGCAACAAGACGGCCATGCCTTTCCTCATTGGCACAAAGTACGACCGGTTCCACGAACTGTCCGACGAGGACCAGGAGGAGATTTCCTGCGAGGCCAAGCGTTATGCAACGGCTATGAAGGCCAGCCTCATCTTCTGCTCCACCAAGGAAGCCGTCAATGTCCAGAATATCTTCAAGATTGTTGTGTCGAAGGCTCTCGACTTTAAGCTCAACCTGCGCGAATGCACCACCACTGGAGAGCCCTTGCTCATATTTCAGCAGTGGCCGTCGAACTGTTGCCCCCACGCAGACATGCTTGTCCCGGTGGAAGAATCGCTTCACCAGAGATTTGCAGAAGTCAAGGGCCCGGCGCAGAGCGACGCGGGTATCCAGGAGCTGGATATGTACATGCACCTGTATAGCCTGCCGACCGATATGACGGGCCACGGCACGTCACCGTCGACGCAAATTCTCGACGAGGACGAGGTTCTGTATTTCCCGATGAAAGAATTGCTTCCCCAGGGCTTTGCAAAACTCAAGGGCCCGGCGCAGAGCGACGCGGATCTCCAGGAGCTGGATATGTACATGCACCTGTATAGCCTGCCGACCGATATGACGGGCCACGGCACGTCACCGTCGACGCAAATTCTCGACGAGGACGAGGTTCTGTATTTCCCGATGAAAGAATTGCTTCCCCAGGGCTTTGCAAAACTCAAGGGCCCGGCGCAGAGCGACGCGGATCTCCAGGAGCTGGATATGTACATGCACCTGTATAGCCTGCCGACCGATATGACGGGCCACGGCACGTCACCGTCGACGCAAATTCTCGACGAGGACGGGGTTCTGTATTTCCCGATGAAAGAATTGCTTCCCCAGGGCTTTGCAAAACTCAAGGGCCCGGCGCAGAGCGACGCGGATCTCCAGGAGCTGGATATGTACATGCACCTGTGTAGCCTGCCGACCGATATGACGGGCCACGGCACGTCACCGTCGACGCAAATTCTCGACAAAGACGAGTTTCGCCAGTTAGCGGCTCTTCAGGACGAGTATTCTCACGACGAGTGTCCGGAACTTCTCTATATGGGTTCGGTATTTCCCGGCAAGGACGAGGCTCTTCAGGACGAGTATTCTTACGACGCGTATGCTGACGACGAGTATTCTGACGGCGAGTATTCTGGCGACGAGTATTCTGGCGACGAGTATTCTGACAACGAGCATTCTGACGACGAGTATTCTGGCGACGAGTCTTCTGACGACGAGCAAACCCACACAGACATGTATTTCTCGATGGAAAGTAGCCTTCCGACCGATATGGCGGGCCGCGGCACGTCGTGGTTGGATTCTGACGACGAGTGTTCTAAATTCGAGGACCCGGTGCAGGTCGACGCAAGTCACCATGAGCTGCATAATAAGCTCATGGACCCGGATAGCCTGCCGACTGATATGAAGGGCCGCGGCACGTCGCGCTCGGGTTCTGACGACGAGCGTTTTGACTACGAGCGAATCCCGACAGATGCGTATTTCCCGATTAAAGAATCGCTTCTCCAGGGCTTTGCAAAACTCAAGGATCCGGCGCAGATCGACGTGGGTGTCCAGGAGCTGTATGATTTGCTCACGGATCTGTGTAAGCTGCCCACTGATCTGACGGGCCGCGGCACGTCACGGTCGACGCAAGTTCTCGACAAGGACGGGGTTCGCCAGTTCGAGGATCTTTGGGAACATCCCATGTTCGATATGGCGGGCCCGTCGCGGTCGACGCAAATTCTCGTTAAGGTCGAGGTTCGCGAGTTCCTGTCTCTTCAGGACAACCCCATGTTCAATATGGCCAGTCGCCTGCTGGACCACTTGCAGAGCATGCTGCTTGATCCCGAAAGTGAGTAGTAACGAGCAAACCGATCCAGCTAACAAAGACAGCATCGAACGAACGACATTAGTGCTCCACACGATCAAGGGCTGCTGTCTTTTGAACCACCCGAGCCGTCGCATTTTCTCGATTCTAAGCAGCATGCGTGTAAGTAGAGCTCTTCTCCCTGTATTACGCTAACACAGACCCTCATTGAGTGTCTCAAGTTCGGCATACCCGACAAGATCCAAATCGCCGCTATCAACACGATAGTCAGCTGTATGGTATGCGAGGTGGCGAATATCCGGCTGTTTGAGGAGCTCGACGGTATTGCAACGATTTGCGCGCTGTTACTGAACAAGGCCACTCCTAAACCTGTCAAGGTGCTCATCGTCCATTTCCTGTTGTTCTATCTTGTCCCCGAGACAGCCACTGCGCGGGTTGCAGTCGGAACCGAGGTCCAGCGCAAGACAACCTCCGAAAAAGCGACCATGCTAGGCAAGTACCTCAAGAACGTAACCGTCGTCGAGCTTGTGCGCGTGCTGCACGTGTGCAAGCCCTTTGGAAGCATGAGCCATGAGTGGTGAAAAAGGACGTCAGACTGACGTTCAACGACACCACACTAAATGAGTGAACGAGGAAAGAGTATATGAGTAGATGAGTATATGAGTATATGAATAAATGAGAATGAAAATGAAAATAAGCAATAATCGACGCTATCAATCAACTTATATGAGCAATAGACAGGAAGCAATAGAGACGTTGGATGTATTATGTACTTTCTGGTGAAACTGCACACATATTGACGACATAGGTTCACGATGTAGCCAATATGAAGTCGACTAAAATAAGCACACTCGAACCACATTGCAGTGATGTGAACTCAAATACTTGTGATCCGCGTTGGTATTAAGGTTAGTATGCGTCGATGAGCACGTTACGTGTTCGTGGTGTCGAGTGAGGATGCTGTGTGAGCGAAGCTTCAAGTTTAAGTAGACGGCTTTATTGCAGAGTATGATCAAGCCCAGCCAATAATATAAATGGCATTTTGCACTCAGTCAGTAATATAATATAAACGGAATTAATTCGCACTGAAACTAGTGAGAAAATTGGCGCCTTCATTGGATTTGTGTAAGCTGCCTCAGCGCTCGTACTGAACATTGCCGGCATATTAGTATGAGTCGCGTCGACATTGCATGTACGTGGATATTTTTGGACCGCGCCAAAGCTTAAATGAGATGCTGCAGCAGAGTTTCAGGTAAATGCGGGGAACCTCAAAGTGACAAACGGACTTGAGGGTGAAATGGGTGATATGGATAACAGGAGACAGGCAATGGATTAGGACCTCTACGGTAATTGAATGCCCGGGGCTCAAATTACTATTACTGGGTACTGTTTGTATGCATCACATGATAATCTCGGGCTTCTCAATGTTGCCGGCAATGGTCTTGTGGGGGAGAACGCGGCCTCCGTTGACGTAGACCTCGTCCTTGACCTCGACGTCGTCACCAAGCACACTGGTGTTCTCGACACGCGCCCACTGGCCGACCTTTGAGTTCCAGCCGATAATCGAGCTCTTGACATAGGCGTGGGGCTTGATGATCGAGTTGGCCAGCACCACGCAACGCGACAGGCGGGCGCCAGCACCCACAGTGACATTGGGGCCAATGACCACATTGGGGCCGACCTTGGCCTCGGGCGAGATGGTAGCAGTGGGGTCAACAAGGACGTTGCCTCCGTGGACATAGGGCTGCGTCGAGGCGCACAGCAGGTCCGACTTCTTCTTGGCCAGAGCCGTGAGGTAGAGGCAGGTGCCCGACAGGAAATCCTTGGGCTGACCAACGTCCATCCAGTAACCCTCGAGGTCAAACGAGTGGAGGGTTCCCTTGGCCGACAGCTGGGGGAAAGTCTCCTTCTCAATGGAGGTGGGACGCAGCTCGATGAGGTCAATCACCGAGGGGTTGAGAATGTAGATACCGGCGTTGATGCGGTTGCCGACAAACTCGACGGGCTTCTCGACGAATCGGTCAATCTGCGACGAGCCGGCCTTGTGGACAATGACTCCGTACTTGGAGGGCTCCTCGACCTTGGTGGCCACAATGGTGCCCTCACCACCGTGGGCGGCGTGGAACTTGGCCAGATCGGCAAAGGGGTAGTCGCAGATAATGTCAGAGTTGAGCACGAAGAAGGGCGAGTCGTCCTTGGTGAGCACCTCCTCGGCGAGCTTGAGAGGACCAGCAGTGCCCAGGGGCTCCGTCTCCACCGAGAACGTGATGTTGATGCCGTACTTCTCCTCGTACTGCTTCAGCGTGGCGACCATGACCTCGGGACGGTAGTTGACGGCCAGGACAATGTCCTTGACACCAGCAGCAGCCAGCGACTCGACCTGGTGAAGAATCATGGGCTTGTTACCAAACTCCACCAGGGGCTTGGGGATCGTGAGCGTGAGGGGACGCAGACGCGTACCGTAGCCTCCAACGAGAATTAGTCCTTTCATTGTTTTAGGTGAGAATGTGAAGATGTAACGAAAATCGTCAAGGCGTGAAGCTGGGGACTGGTTGCTATTTATTCGACACCTCCAACGCGACACCCTGCAGCCCTGCCTCTACGTGGCTTTGATGAAAAAAACTTGGGAGGCCGGCGTTGCTTTTGCCATCTGCCCAAACAGGAAATGGTGCTCCTTAAAAATAGCCACGCGTTGCTTTTGACTGGATTCCTCGCGGGCCGTCATTTGCCGCTTTGGGCAGCGGCGGCCACGCCCCGTCGACAAATGGCCAGACCGGCCATGCGCTCAAACCCGAAAATAACTCCCAATGCGCTGAAAGCCGAATGTCACCCAACATGTCTCAGGTGCTACACGCCTATAGCGCACTACCTGCCTACGCCAATACTCCAGTACTCCAGCCAATACTGCTACTGCAGCCAATACTGCAATACCCCTCCATGTCTATAATGCACACCTCGGACTAAATGCACGCTCCGGTCCATACTCCGCTCACTCCTGCTCACCCCTGCACCATTCCTGCCGTCCATTCCTGGAGCTCACGGCGTGGCTGGATCCGCCCATTGGCTCGTTATCTGCCCCTTGCGTGAGCTCTCCCCTGAAATTCCCTAATCTGGCTCCACAGCTTGCCTCAATTATGGACCGCTGATCTGGTCACCCAACTTGGTGAGCACAATCGTGCCACTAGTACGCAGGCGTGCCATACAGGCGTGCTATCAGACGTCTACAGCGGCAAGCGTGCAAACGTGCAACGTGCAAACGTGCCAACGTGCCAACGTGCTAAAGCGTGCTACTACGCGCCAAGTGGACAGCGCGTGTCAATCGCACCGTGTCAATCGCACGTTGCCCTCGCAACTCAACCCAGAGCTACCCGACCCACTCCGACCTCCGACCCACTCCGCTTCACCAGTCGCTCACAGTGCATGCTGCAGTCCCTCGAGGCAGTCACTGATACGCGGATCTGCACGCGACCGAGGTAACGGGCCCACGATAGGATCAATCAAAATATCAGATTACTGTCAATTAAGCGATTCAAAGATAATTGGACTCCGAATTACGACTCCTTACAGTGCTCACTTCTGTCGTCAGTACTTGAGCTCAGTTCTACGGTTCTCACCTCTTGAACTCAGCTGTAAAGTTCTCACTTCTACAATCTTCCCTTCTTGATCTTCACTTCTCGAGCTCAATTGGGACTGAAGTATTGACGACAGTAGAGTACTAATTCTCATTTGATTGACTTCTGTGAACTGCTCTTTCCAGTCTTGACAGCTCTGGTATCAGCTTACCTGCTGCTTGATATTAACTTCGGGTGCTTCACTGTACTTCCTGTCACTGTACTTCCCCGTACCTGATCACTTGACTACTTTTGTCTTCCCTGATCTGCTATGGACGCATGGCTGGCGAAACGGCTTCGGCACGGCCGAATGCTGCTGTCTGGAGACGCATTGACCCGCCGGTTGCTCAAGCTGCGAAGCGCGCTACTACGACTGCAAAGGCCCAACCCAGCACCGTTGGCCGAGATTCTCGCATCACCAGACGGTCTTTCCGTAGTTGTGCGCTTTCTCACAGACGTAAAGGCAGATCTACCAGCCCCAGCGCTGGCAGACACTACGCAGCGCATGTCTCAGGCCATTGATCGCATCTGCCACGACCTCAGCTTCTGTAATCTGTTTCTGCACCTCGACGCGCTCACTGCCTTCGCCGAGCTACTACTCGATGGCAGACTCAGCTCGAGAACTGCACAGTGGTCGGCCTTTCGTGCCCTCCTCGGCTTCACAGACAACCTCGATGATCCTATCACCAACTCTATCTCCTCGCACTGGCGTCACACTCTGCTCACACGCTACTCGGATCGCACCGAGGCTGGTCGTCGCTTCTCGAGAGGCTACTCGGGCCTCACGCGCCACGTACTCGCCTGCTGCCTGGACAGACCCAACTGGTTCGCCGACTCGTGCGCTACCTTGTACGATAGAGAGCGCCATCGTTGGACGCACTGGGTGAGCCTGGAAGAAGACATTACCACTGAGACTGCTGTGAGTGCGAACATGCAGAGCGCCAGTTTACATACCGGCTCAACCAAAGCTGCACCAGGCTTGACGAGCTTGGTCTCATCCATGATGAGTGGAAAATCGCGAAGCAAGCAGAGTCGTCGAACTACTGCCGACTCCCATACCTTGCCTACTCCATCCTCAGGCACAGTAGACCGTTTCGTGGTGAACCTCGTGACAAGCATCACTGGCATTGTCAAACGAGCCCAAGGGCAAACTGTCAAGGACACTAGGCATTTCAAAGTTATCCATATGGATTGTCCGTCAAGATATGAATGCTTTACAATACCCACCGTCACGAAGCTGGCAGACTCTACCAACTTATCGTGGCTCAACTCATGTCCATGCTGCTCTACATATTGCCATGGTACGCTGGTAGCGCCAGACTCCCTCGATCCAATACCCATTCAAGTATACTCGTGTGCCGACTTTACTATTAACACATACCATAACGCAGATATTTACGCAAGGCAAGCCTTCAAGAATAATAAAACCCGTGCGTTTGTCGACATCCTCACTATCAATTCCTTTAATGCCCGCCTATGGAAGTTTAAGCGCTCCGGAACTGTCTCGTCGTTTCAGTTCAACGTCAATACCCACTGGAAGCGGCTTGTCCGCATCATTGTAACATTCCTGACCGTGTCGCGGGCTGATCTCGGTTACGCTGCGCTGCTAGCACCCGTGCCTATACCCACTTCCGACGATTCTCCAAATACCCCGGTTCCCAATCTGACCGGAACCGTGACAATTGTGCAGAGGGTCCAGCAGGCCGCTCAGGTAGAACGCGGTTCATACACTGAGCTTCACATCTCGGAGCTTTTGCAATGTATAAAGCTCACCAACAATGGCACATCCTGGTACTCAATGAGGGCCGTCTCGTCAATGATACAGCAGAGTACATACAGACCTCAGAGCTCGCGCCATCTCCGTCAGTCGTCGCCTCAACCAGAGCATCCAGTGATACTGGAGCAGCCTCTCCAACTGCCTGAACTGGTTCCGGAACCAGGACCTGAGCCTTTATTAAATCCTGAACCAGAACCGATAGCGGAGCCTGCGGAGCCTGAGGAACCCGAACCGGTGCCTATACAAGAGCCTCTACCGGAACGTGTATCTGAACAGCCAGAACTGGAGCGGAGGTTTACGATTCCTCTAGATCCCAGTTCTCAACAACTAACCTTGCCAAGACGATGCTCACTGTCAATGCTTCTATCACGTAGCTCTAACGCTTCCACGCCAAATACCTGGTTGTTTGGCCGGAATATCGTGCACTCGGGCGAAGCTTCTACGGAGCTCACGCCTATCGTCAACTCACGGTTACGGCTCTGCGATTACGCCGGTAGTTGTGAGCGGCCAGGCTCCCCTCGCATAGTGGAGCTGGACTAACTCTCTACAGATCAAACGCTTGAAACGTCATCTATGACTATAACAGTCTACTGTGTAGTTTAACTATCTATACAAGATCTCAACCAGTAGCAGCGGTATGCCGCCATGTGCATGCTCATTTTATCATTACCGCATCTAGGACGACTCGGGCTCGAGGGTGGCTCCGGCCTGGATAGTACCCCAACCAATAAGACGCCAGTGCTTCTCAACTCGTCGCGACAGGGCGACCTTCTCGCCAATGTCCGTGCAGGCCGGCGAAGTCAGCTGCAGCTTGGCCATATCGGCACGCACACCAACGACACGGGCACCAGTGGTTGTCGAACCGACGTTGACCATGAGCACCTCACCCTTGGCGAGCTTCTGGATTTTCGTCAGCTTCTTGTCCTCGGTCTTGACACCGAGAAGACGGCGTAGCAGGAAGTAGTTGATCTCGAGCTCTGTGTAGATATCGGGCAGATGGCCAACGTGTCCAAGGACGTGTCCAACGAGACGGTCAGCTCGGCACAGGGTGGGGTCAACCTGGGTACCAACACCAATCAGACCACCAGGAACAGCAAACTTGAGATCGTTGTTGTCGGCGAACAGACTGACAATGCGAGACTTGATGGGGCGGCACTCAATGCGGCCAGTGGTCTCGTTCTTCTGAACAATACCGGGGCGGATCTCAATCTCGTCCTCAAGACGCAGGACACCGTTGAGAATGGAGCCACCAGCAACACCTCCCTTGAGGTCGTCGACCTCAGTACCGGGCTTGTTGACGTCAAACGAACGGATGACAATGAGACGGGGTCGTGTCAGAAAGTCACGCACGGGCATGGGGATCTTCTCGACAATGAACTCGTTGACAGCGTCAATGTTGTACTTGAGTTGGGCAGAGATGGGCACAATGGGGGCGCCCTCAGCAGGGGTTCCCTGGATGAAGCGAACGACGCTCTGGTAGTGTTCGAGAGCTGACTCCTCCTTCATCAAATCAACCTTGTTCTGCAGAACAATAACGTGCTCGAGAGCCATAATCTGAATGGCAGCCAAGTGCTCCGAGGTCTGGGGCTGGGGGCAGGGCTCATTACCGGCAATGAGCAGCAGCGCGGCGTCCATGACGGCGGCACCGGACAACATGGTACTCATGAGAATGTCGTGACCGGGGCAGTCGACAAACGAAACGTGACGCAGCAGCTCGTAGCGGCCGGTGCATCCGGGACGCTCACACTTGGGCGAGATCTCCTTGCCCGATCCGTACGACTTGAAGCGGTCGGGTCGTGAGCACTCGGGGTTGTTGCACTTGTAGATCTTGGCGTTGGCATAACCGAGACGAATGGTGATATTTCGCTCGAGCTCGTTTTTGAATCGGACGGTCTGGACACCGGAAATGGCCTTGACGACAGTCGACTTTCCGTGCGCGACATGGCCAATGGTTCCAATGTTGATGGTGGCCTGGCGCTGGATAATCTCGGGCGACAGAGGAGTTAGGGTCGAAAAGTCGAGGTCGAGACGCTGCTCGGGCAGACCACCGCCCTCCTCGAACTCCTTCTGGCGGCGCTCGGCAGCCGTGAGTCCGTCCTCATCGCGGAACTCCTCGTCCTCCTCGTCGGCGTCGCCTTCGGCCTCGGGAAGTCCAGTGAACGAAACAGTCTTCTTGCCGTCAGTGGGGTGAGATTCCTCGTCGCTGCCCTCGTAGTCGAACTCTTCGGGGTCGGCAGCCACGCTCTCGCCGATCACAATGTCGGGCACCTGGTCCTGAAGGTCTTCAGCCATTCTGCCTTTCGTTTAATCCTATCTGATCCAACTGAAAAAGCTGTGAATGTGTATATGACACATGAAATTTTCACCCCATACCCACAACGCCGCGCCAGCAATCTCCTAACCCGGGTATCCCCACCAAGTAACCACAAATTACCTAACAATATACAGTCAATTAAGTGTCAATAAATATAAATAGCGTATACACGTGGAGCGTCTAGCACATTCCACATAGAGTGTCCCTCGGAAAAGTCCACAAAGAGTGAACCCCTTAAAAGTCGAGTCGTAAATAGTACATCGTCACATCAGGGAGGCCACCTCCTCGACGCGGAAACCAAAGTCGTTCATCATCGAGTCAACATCCTTCCATACAAGATCAACGTCCCAGCCAAATCCACTCGTACTCGCTGGCGTCGGCATCGCAGTCTCGGTCACAGCAATGTCGCCAGAGCTTACAGGCGGGAGAACGTTCTGCGAGGCTTCAGGCCCCATGTTGAGAATGAGTCCGTTAATAGGCGGCAGCAGAGGACCAGAACCAGAAGGCGTAGGTGCTGACGACGCCAGAGCAGACGATGGCGCGGGGGTCACGCTCGCTGTACGATTCATGCTGCCATTGAGATCAGCTTCAGCCCATGTTCGCTTTGTACCACTAGCATGCCTGCTGCGGCTAGAAAGCGACTGGCCCGGGCCAGCTGCCCCGTCTGAGTCGTCATCTGACGACGTCGTTCGTTGGTTGAGAATCGTGGGAGCGACCGAGCGGATTTCGCTCTGCTCACGCATCGTCCACAGGCAGTCAAAGAAGACGCTAGCTGCCAATCTCGTTCGTATAGAGACCTTGGCTTCAATCATCTGCGGATACGACTCAGGTCTATCGGAAAGCGAGTCGTAAACCTGCCACATCTGCTGCATGATTTCACCAGCACGGTACGGCACGTCATGTTTCAAGATAGAGGCTTTGGACACATGCAGTGCAGTTGCCGTGTATAATCGCTTGCCTGTGTCGGTGTCCACATACCTCGCGTAGGACGAGTGGTAAATCTTGTTGATGATGGCGGTTGCTTGCCACAGAAGCTGAACGTGGACTTGTGGAAGGTATCGCATAAAGTCCTTGTCACGACGGCACACTTGGTCGCAGTGATCCATGACAGCCAGTGCGCTGTTATAAGCCTGCACGAGGCCTCGCTGGTGCTCGAATCCGTTTGTACGATCGTTGTCTAGGAAGTAGTACGTCATGAGGTGCATCCGTGCTACAAGGAACATGAAACGGCGGAGATCATCAAACCCATTGGACGGCTTCAATGTCAGTTCCAATTCGTCAAGGTTCTGAGCCATCATTTTAATGATCGAAAGTCGCTCAGACAGCTCAGAGAGTCCAATAGCATCTTTGAGGTTGGAGTTGAGGGCTTTTTCAACGGCGTTTTCGAGGCGCTGGATAAGCATCATGAGGCGAATGCTCTCGGGGACTTCCATGCCCGAATCAGCCTGACATGCAGACAGGACGGTGGCGTCAAAGCTAGTGAAGGACGGGAAACCAAACATGCCGGCCACAGACTGTGAGACAATGTTGCAGCAGATCCAAGTTCGCACCTGCTCCGTGACCTGGGGATAAATAGGATTGTCCTGCTTGATGCGGGCAAAGTCGCGAGCATATCCAGGACAGTGCAGGCCGACACGAATGGCGCTAAACATCGCAATACCGGCAGAATTCCAGGACGAGTCAGCCGAAATGGTCGATGTCAATGGCGGCCACATGGTACAGATGAGGAATGCCTGGACCGAGTAGACCGAGGCCATGTTGAACACGGCCTGGGAGGGACCCTGTTCAGCGCTGCCGTACCGCGTTACAGGAGAAATGGTGATCTCAGCCAGGCAGGTACGGAGAAGCGGCGTCAGCTGCATCATGAGCTCGCCGTCTTTGTCGTAGCGTCGAGAGGCCACGGTCATGATTGTCCAAAACAGTGATGGGCACAGCGAGTAGATGCGTTCGGGGCCGCGAGACACGTCCACGACGGGTAGGAAGGGGTGGTACTTGTCGACAAACTCACGGAACAGGTTCGCAATCGTCTCTGACGAGAGCGTGAAGCCGTCAATGGTCTTGGGCGTGCACGTCCAGTCGCTGACATGCCACACTGCCTTTGCCCGCGGTTCAGGCGACGGTTCGGGGAAGTATGTAGGTGGCGGTAGCAGCTGGTGGATGGGAATATGACTGTACGCTGGGTCGTGTTTGGGAGCCATACCGCCAGATACTGTAGGAAGAGTTGTTGGAATCACAGGGGGTCCAGAACCTGAAATAGAGCCTTGAATTGTCCCTTGCATCGCTGGTATCGGGCCCTGAATAGGCGTGCCTGGTACCATCTGGACGCCTGGCATTGCACCCATTACAGGAACGCCCGTCATCTGGGGCGGCATCTGCGACACCTGGGCCATCGTGGCCTGTTTTTGCATCCTTCGCAGCTCCTCCATCTCACGCTCCATATCCAAAAACTTCTGGCGCTTGGACGTGCGTTTGAACCCCGTGTCGAGCTTACATTCGCGACTCTTTTTGGCGCATTTGCTACATGGCTCGGGCCATCTCTCATGTGCGTCGCATCGCACCTTTTGCTGCCGGCACTCGATACACGCCACGCGCTTGAGCGCTGGGTCTTCGGACCCGCCAGACCCGGGATCCGACGGAGATTTGGTAGGCGTCAACTGTGGGTCGCCTTTCATGAGAAGCAGTTAAAAGCACTGAATAGCAGACTTCGCACAAAAATTACTGATACTTTTTCTTACCCATATCTGAGCGCCGCGCGCGGCGTGATTACGACTGGCAGGTGAGTCAGCCAATCTCCCCAAAGTCAGTGGCCATGTAGACTCCAATTTAATATTTTCATAAAACGAGCTATTCGAGAGTTGACCTTTCCTCCTTGCAGTCATTTCCCTTTGTATTCCTTTTACTTTTCACTGTACTTTGACTATCCTTTATCTGACTCTCCCCTGCTTCCATGCATGGAACTGAGTCATCTCGCCCTAATAATTTTCAGGGGGATATTCACCGCTGATCTGGAGTAACCTTTGTAACCTTCGCTTTCATGGCTTGGCACGAGTTCACGGGCATTCCCTCGCTGTCACGGGCGTCACGCGACGTGCGCATTCTGCTCGCGCAAAAGTTCTTCCGCATGCTCGCGTACGGCCAGACGATGCTCATTTTGGTGCTGTTCTTCCAGGAGCTCGGCATAGAGGAGACACGAATTGGGTTGTTTATGACGCTAACGCTGCTTGGCGACGTGGTGATCTCATACGTGCTCACGTTTTACGCCGACACCATTGGCCGCAGGTCGGTTCTTGTCATTGGATCAGTTGCAATGGCCGTATCTGGTGCTGTGTTTGCGACAATGTCCAACTACTGGGTGCTGCTGGGTGCTGCCGTCATTGGTGTTATCTCTCCTAGTGGTGACGAGATTGGCCCTTTCCGAGCAGTGGAGGAGTCTACTTTGGCGCATTTGACGGACGACGACGATCGCTCAGACATGTTTGCATGGCAGGGCATTGTAGGCACGCTTGGATCTGCGCTTGGGTCGCTATCAGCAGGCACGCTGGGCGAAGTTCTACATTCCCGCTACGGCCTGTCGCGAATTGATGGTTATCGAATCATATTTTGCATCTACGGCGGTCTTGCTGTCGTCAAGCTCGTTCTAAGCCTAATGCTGTCAGCGAAGTGCGAAGAGAACGAGGTGGCCGAGTCAGACGTATCCGACGCATCACCAGATCCATCCGAGACATCTCCGCTAATTGGGGCTACTGTCAAGTCTGCAGGACTCACAGATTACACCAAGTCCATCATTCTCAAACTAGCCATTGTATTTTGCATGGACTCGCTGGCGTATGGGTTCATGCCCAACTCGTGGCTTGTCGAGTACTTTGTGTCTGTGTTTGGCGTCTCCGAGGCCACGCTGGGCACGCTCCTATTCACGACCAACATGATTGGATCAATGACATCCATGGCGTCGTCGGTGCTATGCAAGCGCATTGGTTCTATCCCCGCCATTGTCGTGACGAAGTTGCCATCGGCTCTATTTATGGGACTTGTTCCACTTTCTCAGACGGCATGGCCAGCTATGCTACTGATAATGGGACGCGCCTGGACAGATACTATGGATGTTGTTCCACGCCAGGTGTTTTTGTCTACGCTTGTGCCCAGCACTGATCGCACCAAGGTCATGGGAATTGTCAATGTCGTGAAGACGCTAGCTCGTGCTGTTGGACCCGTTTTTGCCGGCTACTTTGCCGAACAGCACATTCTGTGGGTCTCATTCGAGTTCGTGGCCGTCCTCGAGGCCGCGTTTGCCGGCGGTCTTGTCGTTCTCTTTGGTAGGGGGTCGTAGATCACTATCAGCTCATGCCTCATCGGACTTCGGTGTAAATTCGGCGCCCCACGCATCTTCTGCACGGAGCTCTCAGTCTGTCTTATCTAATCACCACTACCGCACTATCAGCGTTTACTGCTTTGCACAATGGATCTGGTGCTGCATGCATCTGGCGGCTATCTGTATCTAAGTTTAGTTGCTGCGTATCAGAAGCCATTGTGGGGTAGGACATGTGTCTATTGGACGAATAAGTATCCGAGGCCCTCCGAACGATGGATATATTCTGTGGATATATTGTGTGTCTGGTGTATTGTGGTTTCCCAGTTATTTCTGTTCCTGGTGTTATGGATGTTACGTTTTGGCTGCAGAGCCTAATCTATGCACTTCCCCGCATATATCTCAGATACAGCTTATCAGCGCCGTAGCCAAAAGGAGACTCCCAGCGGTTCCGACGGGCCTACCGAATGCTCCTAAAAGACTGCTTGAATACAGACTGCTTAAGTACAGACTTGTACTAACATGAGTCTGCTGTACTATGACCTCCTGCTCCTGGCTTACTGCTCCTGGCTTACTGGTTTCAGCCACCTTAAAGGCCTAGGGTTCGAGCGGGTCTGGCCAACGAAGTTGCGCCACGATACCCCGCACGTCACGAGGACACGAGATGCACTGCGTCTGGTTATCCATGCGGTCATCTCGTTGCTGTCGGCCCGAGTGGCAGCCCGATTGGCCCGACTGCCCGCCTGTTGGTCCGCAGTGGTAACTCGGCGGCGATTATGGGCGGATGCACCAGTGACGTAACGCCCTGCATATGCGTCATCACGGCATGCTCCGTCGCCAGCACCAGACTTAAAGGGTGGCCTCTAAGGTGCCTTCTGGTAGCCTGTAAGGTTGAATCTGGGGCGAGAGCAACTGTATTCGTACAGGGATACTACTTTGGCTGGTTAATGCTCCGGTTAGTCACGAGCCGTCACCGCTGCGGCCCGCCATAAGCATATAGAGGCGTGACCCAAAGGTATATATAGTGATCTAGACGCCATTACGCATTTACGACTTTACGCCATTTATTTCCATCCTATTTCTTCCTACTCTTTAGGTCGTACTTCGATCCTGCGCTTTGGCTTTGTCCTGTGATCTCTGGTCTTAGTCCTGTGATCTCGTGTCTGCCCTGCCGTTGCTCCGCAGTAACCCGCATCCGCATTAACCCGCGGCAATAACTGAACAGCCGGCACACGTGGATTCTTCTGGATTCTTCTGATCACGAATTGCCATCCTTATCATCTCGTCTCTGCACGAGTTATCATTATCTTACTACACCCGCTCTTCCCGCGCCCTTCCGTGTCTAACCGCCTCCTAACTCGTGTTTACCATTCCTGCGATCATTCCAACTGATAAACCCAATTAGGCAACCGGCCTGATAACGTGCGTCTGTAGATCCCTGGAACTATAACTGCGATAACGTGCGCTGTTGCTTGTTCCCCACTGTTTGTACTCAGCGGGATCTCTCGTTGTGCACTTCACTGTCTGAACCGTTAGCCTGTGCCTGTTAGCTGTGAGCCCTTTACTGAGTTTCACACTATAAGCTACCCGCTACTCACTTCGCTACCACTCTACAACATCGTCACTGTTGTACCCCCCTCACTACCACGCTACTTCCCCATGTTTTGGCTCTGGCCGTCTAAGAAGCAGACGCGTTCTGAGGAGTCGACTGAACCGGCACTGCCCGTGACTGCTGTCATTGCTGTTGACGACAATGACGCTGAGGGCTTTGCTCACGTCTCGGTGCGCCCTATGACCTATGCTGAGGTCGCACATATCACGATTAGCCCCGACCAGGCCCCGCGCCGAATCGAGCTGCCCGCCGACCTCAACGACGAAGATGACAACTCGGACGACGACGCGTCGAGTCTCGACGCATCGCAGGCGTCCCTCCCGGCAGCCCACCCGTCGGCCAACGTCGACGTGCTCGGCGAGCTCGAGTACGGCGACCGCGCGTCGCTATCGAACGCCACAAGCGACAAGTTTGCGCGTCGTCGTCGCCACACCGTCATGATGCGCGGATACTCGTGGGTCACCAAGAACCGCTCGGCTGCCCACACCGATAAGGCGTAACTGACACGTCAGCTGTGATATCGTGTACTCAGTGTCTCTGCTGATCTTCCCTTCATGTTCTTTTATGTTGTATTGTAATGAATAGACTTCAAACCAAGAGTAGCGCGAGCACCAGGAGCGCAGGCAGCAGGCAACAGGTAGAACACCAGACAGAACACCAGTTAGAACATCAGACAGAAAGATCCAGACAACACAGGACAACACGCAGATATATCCAGACAACAGGGATACCAGGGAGATAACTCAGGCACGCGATACGATACCAAGGCAGGACTAGACAACACCAGACACAGATACCAGATACCAAGCTCCAGACAATAGGCATATCACAGACACCACTACCAGGCAGATGCCATCTGTCTACGAACACATGGCGCCCCTTCAATGCCATATCTTCCTTACTCTTCGCTAAAGATCATCAACGGCATGGGTCTTGAACTTGCGACCAGCACGATCAGCAGCGCGGAACAGCAACCGTGATCCAAGGATATCAAAGGTAGTACCTGACCGGGCGTCTCCATCTGGTCTGAACACCACCAGACGGAACTTGGCTCCCTTCTTGCCAATAATTCGCAATCCTCCAACGGCATCAGCCACCTTGGGCCCACTCCGTCGTGGAACAACAACGACAAACGAGCTGCGAGCCTCCCATACAACAATGCCCTCGACGCCTATCAAACTCGGGTTGCGGGCAGCCGCAACAGTCAGCTTGGCTCCATGGAAGTCTGCCGATGCCAGCTTACCGGCTGCGACCATATCACTGACTGTTGAGCTCGGATCTGTTCCGTAGATGAGGTCGCTGGCATATCCTCTCCACAGGCGGTGAAGTTGCTCGAACTCCTCGTACTTCGGAATGTATCCAGGCTGTTCTGACTCACTGAATTCGGTGGCACCACCATCACGCATCAACCGTCGGATCTTGGCAACTTCACGGCTCTGTGCCGTTCTGGCTGTGCTTATCCACTGCGTGAGGGCACGTCGACAGTAGCCTCGACGAGACTTGCTGCTGGTAGGCACTGCGACCTTTTGACCGGCACTCGCGAACGGCGAAGCGCCTCTCGATGCCGGAGACACTGGCTGCGAGGCATTTTTGCTTCCCTGCGTGGGAGTCAGCACCAGAAACGGCTTCTGTGCTCCCGATAGCGAGTACCGATTCTGAAGTAGCTCTTCGACCCGCTCCGGCGTGTGCGACTTGAGCAGTAGCGCCTTCTCAATCTCACGATCCGTTCGGTCCATCAGTAGATAAGAACAATAAATAAATAGCCGAGTAAAGGCGACAAATAAATAGCGCAATAGTGAGTGAGTTGTGAAGTTGAAAGTTTCAAATCAGGGCAGAAAATTCAGGGGTAATGCATGAAATTTGAATGGTGAATTTCTGACCTTTCACCTGCAAGTTACGGCGATTCCTACGCGGATCTGTGATGCCCGCTGGAGCTCTTGGAGCATCTCTTGGGGCGTCTCTTGGAGCGTACGTGCGGAGCGCTGTCCGGCTCGGGGCGTGGAAGCCTACGTCGCGCGTCTTCGTCTCACTTCTCACTGACCCGTATATCAACCTCAGTCTGGAGCACCACATCTTTAAAACGACGCCTCCTGAGTGGCCGAAGCTGATGCTTTACGTCAACAACCCATGTGTCGTGATAGGTCGCAATCAGAATCCGTGGCGCGAGTGCAACCTGCCAATGATGAATCAGTTGGGAATTCCGCTCGTCCGTCGTCGCTCTGGAGGAGGAGCAGTTGTCCACGACTCTGGAAACGTCAATTTCTGTGTCATGACACCGCGACAGGACTTCACGCGCGACAAACATGCGCTTATGATTGTCAACGCCCTCAACGCCATCGACGAAACCGTCTACCCAGCCATGGTATCTGACACATCTCCAGAGGACATGGAGGCTGTTCGCGAGATGGAGTACGTTAATATCGGAGCTCCGTTCGCTCCTGGTCCGCAATTGGACTCAGAAGCTATAATACACGGTCTACCGCTGAAGGGACCGACTGTCAAGCTGAAGGTCAACAGCAGGTTCGACATTGTCACAGACGATTTGGAGCGGAAAGTGTCTGGGTCAGCATACAAGATCGAACGTCTACGGGCCTACCATCACGGTACAATGCTGCTCGATTCGCGCCTAGATACTCTAGGTGCGCTCCTACACAGAGACGTGTCTCGTCTCGGAACCGTCGAGGGACGCGGAGTGGCTAGTGTCAAGTCTCCCGTTGCAAACGTCGGCTGCGACAGAGACGTTTTTCTTGCCTCCGTCATCCAGTCTTTCCACCATCTGTACCCTGACACAGCACACGAGCCAGTTGGTGTCATTGACAGTGCAGAGGTACTGCCAGCACAAGTTTTGGAAGCAGCCGACAAACTGCGCACTTGGGACTGGCTCTTCGGCCAGACGCCCGAATTCACGCACAAAATCGCTGACGTGGACTCGGACGACGTGCTCGAATTCACAGTCAACAATGGCCTCGTCACCCGCGTTCACGGATCCACGGTCCAGATCCCTCCAGGCACTCGCTACGTCGGTGCTGACCTCGCTCCCTACCTTGCACAATTCCCGTGGATCCTCCAGGCCATCGATGGGTTTGAGTCTACAAAACTTCCTGGGGTGTGATTCCAATGTACATTACCTATTTATGCATATGCCTCCATCAGATGCCTTTCTACAGTCAACGGCTACTCTCTGGCACGTAAAAGGACCAGGCAAAGTCAAGCGGTCCAAAGTCGTCAGAGCCACTCTCCACCTCGTACTTCACCTGTCGAAGCCCCATCTCTTTTACTAGGGTGTAGAACAGGTCTCTGTCGGCTTCGAACTTGGGTCGCAGCGGTAGCTGGACACAGACGCGCGCGCCCGGGTTCTGCCAGTCCAAGTATCGACGGAGCATGTTACACACCATTTGCGGGTGGTCTGGCGAGTATATCGGGTCGGCAACCATTATGGTTTTGAACCTTTTTTCGGGAAATCCCTCCGGGTTCTGCCAGTCAAGGGCTTGAACGATGATGCACTCACCCGCCGTACAGTTGAGATCGACGTTGGCGCGAAGGTTCGGCACGATTTCAGGCAGATCGGTCACGCAGATGTCGTGGCCAAGCTTGGCGGCCGCGATGCCCGTGAGGCCTGTTCCAGAGCCGAGCTCGAGTACCGGGTCAGCTAGAACCTCGGCGTGATCCCGGGCCAGGCGGTTGGCCAGAACGAGCGCCGACCCCCATGTCTTGAGCCCGAGACTGTCCTCAGTGAGTGCCGGCTCAATCATTTCGATGATCATGGGCTCTTTTTGGCCTGGAACTGTCACTTCCATCTGCCGGCGTATACTCGGTGAAGCTGTACGTCCGCACCGCTCGCTGAGTCGAGTGCTCGCGAGCTCCCAGATCTGCTCTCTAAGTGCATCGGCAGACTCTTCACCGTCAGCTATCCAGTCTAGAGGCGATGCAATAACGCCGGTAAGCCATGCGAAGAGTCCCGGCTGTGGTTCCTCATTCAAACTCGACTCAAAGTTCTTGTACTGCCGCGGAGACAGCTGCTGGAGTACCAAAAGTAGCTCCGACGCAGTTGGAAGCCGCCGGATGTTCGGGAGATCCAGTACGTGCATTTTAGGGAGTCGCACCCGGCGAGGCCACCACCCGAAAGCTGAATGTTGGATGCCAATCTTACATCTTCGTAATATGCTTATAAAATTTAAAAGCCGCATGCACCCCTGAGTTGCCCGAAGCAGTAGATATAATGCAAATTACAGCTATTAGCAAAATAGTAAATATATAAGACATTAATACTCAGCGAGTCGCAGTTTGCGGCCAATTTCCTTCTTGTTGCCGCCATTACGCCGAGCAGGAACTGCTCCAGGAGGTGTGGGAGGACGTGAAAACGGCTCAAAGTCTCCCATATCAAAGTAGCCGTAGCCGCCAAGATGGTAGGATGATTCGGTTTCTTCTGGTTCGCGAATCGTGACAGGCGTCGGCGTGATTGTCTTTCCAAACGGCTGAAGCGGGGCCTTGACAATGGACGCCGACCGGAGATTCTCGTAAGATCGGGCCCGGGTGCTCTTGGACAGGCGAGAGTTGCCATTGGCAAGTTCCGCGGCTCTCCATAGGTTGCGGATCTCGATGAAGCACGAGTTGAGAGTATCGAGGAATCGCTGGGTCTGGCGATGCTTTGATGATGCACAGATGGTGATGGAGTCTTCTTTGATGATGTAGCCGAGCCCGAAACCATCGGGGCTCGTGGGGCCGAAACCAAACAGCTTCAGAGACATGTTTCCACAATTACTTGTCGACATTATGGCGTTGCCAATCTTGTCCCAGCCAGGATCAGAGAAGATGGGAGGCATGGGGTGTAGAATGTCCTCCTCGTTAGGCTCGGCACCGTCGCTGACTCCGCTAGCAGTACGTCGGTGACCCATGTAGCCGTTGGATGAGTCGTCCGATCGCGATCCATCGTCCTCAAGGCCCAACTCACACTCTTCAAAATGCTTCTTCCAGGTGCAGAAGAGTGCGTACAGGTGTCTGTCCTGGCCGAGGCCCTTGGAGCACTGTGATGTCGTCGCCGAGTGTTTCTTGCAGGCCTTGCGGAGGTATTCGATCTTCTGCGACGCAGGAGCATCTTCGCAGAACTTGCGCACAAACGCAGCCGATTCCTTGGACACGGTGCGAATGGACTCGGTGCGGCCATGCAGAAACGCCTTGGTCATGGCCGGCTCGTAAGTACACTCTACACGGCCGTACAGCGAGTAGTAGGCCGCCTGGAATGCCATCTGGACAAATGCATCAGGACTGAATCCCATCTGCTTGATGGAGTTGATTCCATAGCCCGTGAACTCGAGGGCCTGGAACTCGTTCTGCTGGATGAGATCGGCCAGACGCGTTTCAGCGAATCGCATGGCTAGCAGCAGGTCAGGAGTGGTGGTCCACTCGAGCTTGCGAGGAGTCGTGGTGACGTCGCCGAAAGAAGCTGGATCTCTCTCAGACGGATCTGGCGAATGCGTTGTCCAGATGCTGGGGGACTTCCCGTTGATGCTCTTGGCGAAGCGGAGCAGGGTATCAGTGTACACGTCTGACACAAAGCGCAGCACCGTGTGACCGTCTACACCCGTGTGCTCAAAGTTGACGCCGACCTTTGCGTTCTTAGTGACAATGAACTGCAGCTTATCGTACCACCGGTTCGTGCAAGTTCCGACCTGGACTCCCTTTTCAATTGTAGAGGACCCACAGAGCATTGTACGGGCGAGCTCGGAGAGCGATTCGGGAGCATTGTGGTCTAGACACACAATGAAGAGCGCCGAATCAACTTTGCGCAGGCACTCTGAATTGTTTGTTGGCTGGCCCCAGTCGCCGACGACGGAGCTCGACAGCGAAGGCTCGCCAGGGCGCGTTAGAGAGTCGCGGATGTTGGCCCAGATGCGTCTGTTCTCGGCGGTGAGCACGCCGACTGCGCTCTTTGCTGCTTCATGAATCGGTGTTGTCGTAGCGTCCTCAATGATGGACTCAAAGTTGATGGCAATGTCCTTTTCAGACATGATGAGGTCGTTGTTGTCGTCGAGCACGTCGAACCAGTAGAACTGGGATCGGCACATGACGACAATGTGTTTTGAGGTGTTGTCTGTTTGCATGATACATCCCTTTGAGGTGGGGATTCGCGAGCTGCCAAACAGTCGCGAGTACTGGTACATGCAAAGAGGGCGACCCCGAAACTCGTCGGGCACGAGCGCTTCACGACGGAACTCGCGCACAAAGCGAAGCGCCGATGTGACGACCTGCGAAGCGCGCGAGACCTGGCTGACGTGGTACGGAGTCGAATCGTCCTCGAGCAGGAAGAACGGGTTGAGGTTGAGCACGACGGGGTTATCGTAGCTCAAGTATGAATCGTACCAGAACTGTTCAATGTAGCTGGATCGGTCGTGCGAGTAGTTCATCAATCGCTCCTGGAGCAGCGGGCCCGATGTTTCGAGAAACTTGCGAACCGCCTCTTCAGTGCGAGCCTGTTCTTTTGACGACTGTAGCGGAGCCAGCACTTCAAGATACTGGCGACAAGTATCGGCCAGATCTGGAATCGGCAGCTTCGCCAGCTTGTCCTGGTTAGCAAACGTGACGCCGGTCATATTATAGGAGGTGGGGGAATGCAGAAATGACAAATTGATGAAGTGACAAATCGAAAGGCCGGCCTTTAATATTTATATGGATCAGGGCGGAAGAGGCTAGTTGAAAAAGCAAACGAGTGCTCAAGTAAATCCGGGGTAACGGAGGCCAACGCGACCTCACCCTAAAATGGCCTGTGTGTGCGTCCGGGCCACCGGAGGGGCGGATGAGGCACGGGCATGCCGGTAGTCCGGGAGGTCTTGTGTCCGGTGGAGAGATACATAGTATTAATTGGGGATGGTGCCGGAGTAAGGCCGGAGGAGACGAACATGGCCTTAGCAGAAGTTTACAGAGCCGGGGTCCGGTGTGGGTTCTGGTGTGGGGCCGCCGGTGGTGCCACTGGGTAGCGTCGCATTGCCTAGACGGATGACTGTAGGGCTAACGCTGACGCCGTTGTGCACGGCACGGCGCAGTCTAGACCGTTTTGGTGCAAAGCTAATAGCCAATTGACGTACCCTGGCCCGCAAATTTATACCAATTGAGACAATTGCCAGCGATCTCCAAGCTTTGTACGTTACTTCACTCATTTAGGTGATTCGCTCATTGCTTGATTCGCTGTCTGACTCGCTGGTGTCTTCGTGCTTCACTAACTTCTTCAGCCTACCCGCTAAGGTGACGACCTCGTAAGAGCTTGAGAACTAGCTGCCTATTCTTCGCATCACCACGAAATGCCCAGAGAATTGGACATTCCGCCAGACTCACACATCCGCTACGACGATGCCATCAAGTACTGGGAGTCGATTCCGGCCACTGTAGATGGCGTACTGGGAGGGTTCGGCAACACAGTCGTTCCAAAGGTCGACATTGTCGGATCCAACGGCTTCGTCAAGCGTCTCAATCTCGCCGAGAAGCAAAAGGGACGACGCGTAGCTCTTGACGTGGGGGCTGGAATTGGCCGCATCTCAAAGGACTTTCTCAGCAAAATCTGCGACGAGGTCGATCTCGTCGAGCCAGCTCGCAATCTCGTCGAACAGGCTCATGCCAACCTCGCTGAAGTCAAGGAGCAGGGAAAACTAGGAACCATCTTCGCGGTGGGGATGCAGGACTTTGATCCTCAGCCAGGACGATACTCGCTCATCTGGTGCCAGTGGTGTGTGGGCCATTTGGACGACACGAACCTCGTGGCTTTCCTCAAACGCTGCATCACAGGTCTCACTCCTGACGGCTATATCGTCGTCAAGGAGAATAACACGCGCGTCAACGACGACTTCGACGACACCGACAGCTCAGTGACGCGCACCGACGCCAAGTTCAGACAGATCTTCACCGAGGCAGGTCTTGACCTCATTCTTCATGCTCGCCAGCCTGGAATGCCCAAAGACCTGTATCCCGTCACAATGTACGCTCTGAGGCCGAAGCAGGAGTAATGGGCTTAAGCAAGACATTTATACAGGACAACATTCCAGGACGTTCACTCCAGGAGTTCGTGTCACCAGGATATTTTGCCAGGAGCTGTATTACATTTCTGGGGTTACATCAGCTACATACTGAAGTTACATCACCGGTGTTGTATTGGACATGACTGGATTTGACACACTGATGGTCTATTAGACTTCACTACAGTTGATTTAGTATTAAGAATTGCATTACTTATCGCATAGCTGATATCACTAGATGTGCTACTTAGTTAGCTTGTTCGGTAACAAAGCGCGCTCGCAATACAGGTCAGATAGGAGCGAAAGACATTGATGGTTTATATTTCGTCAACGATAGTAGTCTCCGATGAACTATGCGAAGTAAACAATCATCATGAAAATTGCGAGCAGGTCCAAAATACTTACAAGTTGTAGGCAGCTGGCAGAAAAATTCTCGGCCGCGAACATTTAAATATTAGCCGCGCTGCCCTGACGACGATCCGCCAGCGGCAGGAAGGATCGTGAAGGTGTAAACATATTCCCTTAGAATGCGAAAGACGAGTTAGGCAGCAAAGGAAGTTGGGTAGCTGAGGTAGTTGAGTGAGCAGTTGAGTGACTTAGACACAGCTGGATGTCTTGGAACAGCCAATTCCGTGGATATCTCGGATGGCTTTCTAGTCACATGACCATATCAGCTTAGACTAAGATCACCAGCTCATACCAGAGCTTACAGCCAATCCTGCTCAGGCAAAAGTCCAGTTCTTGCCCTCGTAGGTGGCGTAGCATCGGAACTCGTTACTGAGGCCCTTGCCATGGACGGGGTGGAAAGTCGTCTCCTTCGCGTCGGGGTAGACCTTGCTGATGAGCTCGCCCATACGCTCTCCAGTGCACACAATCGTGCGGTAGAAAGAAGTCTTCTCCTTTCTTGCCAGCCATCGAGCAGTCAGCGAGGCCTTTGTTTGGCAGTCCTGCGACAAGAACGGAGGATCAATGAGGATGCGGTCAAACGTGCCCTGGAGGTACTTAGGCAGGTCGAGGGGTCGCGCAAAGTCGTAATGCGCAAACTTGTCCTTGGCTAGAATCGCAAACCGGTCGTCGAATTCGAGCAGATAGATGTGCTTCGTGGGAAGCGAGTCAGCAGGACGCTTCGAGATGGCCGCGTAGACAGAGGGAGCGCTGACTATGATGACGCGGGTAGACTCGTCGGCTCCTTCGAGAAGCTCGTCCGCAAGCAGATTGGCTGTTTCGTCATTGTACCAGAACTGCGACAAGTTCCAGTCTTCTTGGAATGCTTCGATTCCAACTCCGTCAGAACTCGCTTCCTCGCTAACCTCGTCGAACCGCTGCTCTGCCTGTGCAGACAGCTTTGCAAATTGCTCCTTACGCGCCGTTTCCTCCTTCATAAACTCCTGAAGAGCCGCCATAGTCGACGACGAGAGCCTGTATTAGATATGAGCGTCAAGGGAATCAAGTAAATCAAATCATCAAGCTAATAATCAAGCACATCATCAAGCGCATCAAAGCTAATTACAGCTGGTTCACTTACGTCAAATCGTCGTCCTCCATTCTGAACAGTAATATCAGTCAATGATAATATTGTGTATTACGACGTTGAGAGACTGACAGGCCTGTTGAGTTGCTGTCAGAGTAAAATATGAGGTCAAGTTCATATCAGGATCAGGGATCTGTACATTTGGGATCTAAACTTTTCATTCCCAATTGGGAAGTTCAGGGGAGAGAAGTCGTTTACCGTCATTTATCTTGTCTTTACTATAAATCTGTGTCTACACTGGAACTACACTGGAATACCAATAGCATCATCAGGGGTATCGTAAAGGAACTTCACAAAAATAACCTCCACGGTAAGTTCCAGACTACAGGTCCGTGGCCTAGAAAAAAATACGCTCTAGGTTAGCTTCTGATACTCACCAAATGATCACAGCACGCTTCTTAGATATCGCTTCTTGGATGCCCGCTTCTTAGATATCCTCTTGGATGTCCTCTTGGATGTCCGCTTCTTATGTCCGCTTCTTATCCGCTGTATCCTCATGTACGATCCTTGAGCTCGCATTCCATGGGCCATCTGGTCCTCCCGCCATACGATAGTAACAATATATCAATAGTAAACGAATAATCAAGGGAGCCGCCACAAAACAGGCCACGTCTAAAAATACACCTCATCCTAGACACAATCCTTTAATAGTCGTTTTCAGGCTCACGGGGAGCATCGCGAGGCTCGGCGTCTCCGTTGCTGCGAGGAGCAGGAGAGCGCGAGCGGTCACGAGGAGCAGCCCGGTCGTCGTAGTCATCGCGACGGCGGTCGCCACCACGGTACCCATCGTCGCGGTCGCGGTCACGGCGGTCGTAGCCACCACGGTCTCCACCACGGTCATAGCCGCCACGGTCTCCACCACGATCGTATCCACCACGGTCTCCACCACGGTCATAGCCACCACGGTCACCACCACGGTCACGACGATCATAGCCACCACGGTCGCGACGATCGTAGCCACCACGGTCTCCACCACGGTCGTAGCCACCACGGTCGCCACGGTCGCCACGACGGTCAAAGTCACGGCGTCCGCCACGGAACTCGTCGCGGTCACGGAACGAGCGAGGAGGAGGAGGGGGACGGTCATCGACACGAATGTTGACAACCGAGCCCTTGTGCTCCTGGCCATCGAGCTTGCTGAGAACGTTGTCCATGTCGTCGCGAGTCAGGAACTCAACGACACCGCTACCATCGCGACGGCGCGACACGTCAGTGTACTGAGGCTCAACATCGGCAGTGCGGATGAAGTCCTTCAGGTCCTGCCACGAGCAGTCCTGAGCCAGGTTCGAGAACGCAACGCGGAACTCGGAACGACGAGGGGTCGTGCGCTCCTGGCGAGGGCCACGGTCCTCGCGAGGAGGAGGACGCGGCTTGGCCAGCTCGACAGTGAGGGGCTGGCCCTGGAAGTCCTGGCCCTGGAGGCCTTGGATGGCAGCGAGAGCATCGTCGTTCTGCTTGAACTCGACGAATCCGTATCCAGACATGAGCTTGACCTCCTCGAGGGCGCCGTACTTGGCGAAAAGGTCCTCGACCTCCTCTTTGCGAGCTGCGTTAGATTCAGTTGGTGCCACCAGCAAGCTTGTTGCTGCCAAAATACTGGTTCAGGGAACACAAATACTCACCATCGCGGTTGATAGGTCGCACGAAAATGCGCACTTCGGAGTTATCCATTTTGTCTGTTTTGTCTGTCCCACCTTCTTTTCAACGAGAATACAAGGTTGCAGGTAAAGAGTGACGAAGATGAAAAAGTCGAATATCGATGATGGGCACGGGTTCCCACCACCCAATAAGGGCCGTTACCCTGCGCTCGAGGAGCTGAGATCCTTACCCGGCCATACATGCGGCTCACTTCAAAATGTGATCCAAAAATTTGGATCTCTCGACATCAAAAGCTCTTCAAATCATGGCCGTCATCTCGGTAACCCGCTCCATTGAGCCTCTGCACACTGAGGACGATGTGGATGTCGCTTATGAGGATGCTGCCAGCGACTCGGACGTTGAAATGGAAGAAGGTGATGGAGCTGGAGCTGGCGGATCAGTCGTCACTCCAGGTGAGCTCATTACGGAGGATTCCATGTGGATGAGAGGCCACGGTACGTTTTCTGCGAGCGACAAGACGTACTCGTCGGTAGTAGGCACTATCTCGCGTGTCAACAAGCTTCTCAGCGTCACAGCACTGCGAGGACGATACATTCCAGTCATTGGAGACCACGTTATTGGACGCATCACAGAAGTGGGCAATAAGCGATGGAAGGTGGACATTGGCGCTTCGCAGGATGCGGTGCTGCTGCTCGGATCGGTCAACCTACCCGGTGGAGTGCTGCGACGAAAGTCGGAAAGCGACGAGCTGCAAATGCGCCAGTTTTTGAAGGAGGGTGATCTGCTCAATGCTGAGGTTCAAGCCATCTTCTCAGACGGAGGTGCTTCACTTCATACACGATCTCTGCGTTACGGAAAACTCCGCAATGGTATGTTTCTCCAGGTACCATCGTCGCTGGTCATTCGTCTGCGAACGCACCAGTACAGACTCCCCGGTGGAGTCGATCTCATTCTCGGCATCAATGGATACATTTGGCTCAGCAAAAGCACCGGTGAGGGCTTCTCGGCCAATGTTTCCATCACTAGGCTCGAAGAGTCCGCGGGGCTTGAGATCTACTCGGACCGTAACGACGAGATCTCAGCATCAACCCGCGAGAATATCGCCAGATATGCGTGCTGCGTACGAGCTCTCGTGTTCAAGGAAATGGGCATCAACGAGTCGCGCCTCATCGCAGCATACGAGGCTAGCATGGCATACGCCAGTGTCGGCGACCTTATTGACGACGAAGTCAAGACGTCGCTCGCTTACGAGGCGCTGGCTGCTGAAAACGAGCATCAGTAGACTACGCATCTGCTGGAACGTGGCTTGCCACGACTATTTAATGTAATGACCTCCTAATGAATGCATTTAGTCTCATTGTACATATATATACAGATTATTAGTACTTGAATGAGTACCGTCTCATTGAACTATGGGTCTCCGGGAACCTTGAGTTCGTAAAAGTACGTTGTGCCGTAATGAAACGTCGTGGAGTCGACGATTTCGAGTCCACTCGACTGCACGATCGCGTCAATGTCGAGGTTCCACCTGCACCCCCATTCTTTGGCGCGCTCGTCGGCAGTACGGTCTATCCTTTCGTTTATGGATTCATACGACTTTGAGCGACCATGTTCCAGCAAAATGATGCGACCGCCGGGCCTGAGCAGCTGGCGGAAGTTCTGCAGAGCAGAGTTGGGGTCTTCGTGTGAGCATAGACCAAAAGACTCGAAGATGGTGTCGAACTTCTGTCCAGACTTGCTGGCAATAGATACGAGATCCTCAGCCCGGCCTTTGACGTACTGGACATTCTCGAAGTCGGGGAACTTGTCATCAAACTTCTTCTTCGTCACATTAAGCATTGCTTCCGACGAGTCGACAAACGTGAGCGACTTCACTTTGGCTGGCCGCAGGTACTTCATGTTTCGTCCAGTTCCGCAGGAGACCTCGAGAGCATCGCCTCTAACTCGACTCACGAGCTTTCGTCGCGTGTACCAAATGTATGTGAACAGCTCCTCCTTCCATATTTTGTTGTCATAGTCCTCGGCAAGCTTCTCGTACACCTCTGTCGTGTCTCGTGGAGCAGCTATGGACGCCTCAACTTCAGCAGCTTCGGCTTCGGGAGTCAGCTTCTTGTACGGATTCTGCTCGCCTGTGGCCTTGTATCTCGTATCCTTGAGATACTGGAACCCGAACAATCCCGTGACGATGTAGAATCCGAGAATGGCGAGCGCGAATCGCTTTCGTCGCGCAGGATCAGCATCCATTTCACGCCATTTCTGCTTCAGCTTCCGGAACACCGCAGGCGACTTGTCGTCGGGCTTGACGGGCCGAACCGTGGCCATGAGCCTCGCGGTATACGCACCATGACCTATGCCGCTCAATCCCAGCAGTCGCGTGCCAATTGGCGGCGCTGGTCGAGCTACAAGTCGGAACATGTGAGGATAAAGTGAGATGCATAGATTCCCCCTGAAAAATGCCATTGCCCGCTATAGGAATATTTCTCTGATCTGGGACGGCGATAACCCGATAAGACCTCTGTTCGAAAAATTTCGCTTCAACGTTTGATGCCTCTTGGTCTTGGAGTGCTCAAGTCGTTGTTACCTGTGTATTCTCGTGTATCCTCCGGTGTTGCGAGGCCTCGGGCTGTTCCAAAGCGCGGACTCTTCAATTTTCTTGCCTTCATGGCAGAAGCACAGCCCAAAAAGATCAAAATGACCGACGCTGATCTGATCCGGCCTTTCAAGCCACCAGTGCATCGAGGCATGAAGGAGCTCGACAGAGAAGCCTTCCAGAAGAAGATACAGCTAGTTGCTGCTAAGCTCAAGGACGTTTCTTACTTTACGAGCCTCGGCAAATCCGCGAAGAACGACCTCCTTCAACTTCAGGGAGTTTCTCGCATCATAAAGCTCAAGGAAGGAGATTCCGAATCAAAGGCCATTCTTCTGCGTCAAGATATAACTTCACCAGACAATGTTTTATCGTCAATATCTGCATCGACGGCCGAGATCCTCGAAATGGCCGGCGCTACCTTCGTCCCGTACACGCTACAACTCAGCTATGACTATTGGAGGGCCGAGGAGATCATCGAGGCCATTATGCCCGAAGAGTTGGTCGAAGAGGTTCCTAGCGGGTTCACGGTTGTGGGTCACATTGCGCACTTGAACATCCGCGATCAGTACCTTCCATACCGCTTCCTAATTGGTCAGATCATCATCGACAAAAACCCGCTTATTGAAACGGTAGTCAACAAGCTCGACTCGATTGATACTGTGTACCGGACTTTTGACATGGAGGTTCTGGCGGGAAAGGACGATTTTGAGGTCGAACAGAGCGAATCTGGCTGCAGATTCAGATTCAACTTCAAGCATGTTTACTGGAACTCGCGTCTTCACACTGAGCATGGCCGATTGATTGACAAGTTCGCCAAAGGCGAGGCCGTCTGCGATGTCTTTGCCGGTGTCGGGCCATTCGCAGTACCCGCTGGTCGCAAGGGTGTTCTCGTGTTCGCGAATGATCTGAATCCTAACAGCTTTAAGGCTCTTGTCGAGAACATCAAACTGAACAAGGACCAGACATTTGTGTATCCATACAACGAGGATGGCCGGCAATTCATCAAGGACTCATCCAAGCTTATTGTGCAGTTTGGCAAAGAGCACCCGTCACTGGATCTGTTCCCACGTCGAGTATCACGCTCAAAGCCTGTTCCTCCAGACACTATTCCTGTGCCTCGCAGTTTCAACCATTATGTGATGAATCTTCCTGACACAGCCATCGAGTTTCTGGACGGATTCATTGGTCTGTATTCTGATGCTGCTGTAGCTGAGGCCGCGTTCGGTTCTGCAGGACCTACGAAGGAACAAATGCCAATGATCCATGTGCACTGCTTCTACAAGCACGATCCCGATTCCCCTGATCCTGAACCTGAGCAGATCCACGAGGATCTTCGATCACGAATCAGCAAATCCATGCAGTTTGAGATCGCTGTTTCGGAGCTGTCATTCCACAAGGTCCGCAAAGTGGCCCCTACCAAGACGATGTTCTGCGTCTCCTACCGTCTACCGCTAGAGGTGGCCCTCACTGAATAGGTTAGCATAAGTAGCTTACATGTATATTACGATGCTCTTCACGAGCAATTCATCATTCATTATCGACATAATAATGGTCTTGCGTGTCACAGTTCATGTCAGTTCATGTCAGTGTGTCGTATCACAGTTCATGAAAGTGGGAGCGCATCTTTTCTGCCACGCCGGCGGGCAGGACGTGAACGGGGTTTAGCGGCTCGAGACCTGGGACTGTATTCTCCGACGACTGCTCGTAGGTCCACAGGAAGCTGAAATCGCCGAGCTCTGCTCTGCTAGCTGCATCATGGTCGTACTTGGCGTCAAACTGCGAATGCGACAGTCCACATAGCGAGTAATTGGTATGGTATGGGTCAGCATTAGCCCCGGGTTTATCCCTGAACCCTCCGCGAGGTTCCTGGCTACACTGAAGCAGATACTTGACGAGACCATGGCGATTCCACAGACTGTGATTGACAGACGGTAACGCAGCCATAACGAGGCTCCAGCAGCCGCCGACCCAGTGGCTATAGCACGCATCGACAAGCTTGTTGGTGCGACCCGAGAAGCCCATCTCGACGTCGAGCTGGCGCCGGCTCAGCCATTGCAGTAGTTTGGGTACATTAATGCGCTGGAGAACTTCTGCTGGGGGAGCCAGTAGGAACAGAGACGCTAATGAGCAGAAAGTGTAGCCTCCGTGCGCTTCATCTCCAGGAATATTGGCAAACCCACCCTCGAATGTCTGCGTGCTGACGAGGTAGTCGATGCAGTTTGCCGTCAGCTCGGGCGTCAAAAGGTCCAGCAGTCCAGCTGCTGCGAGAATGCAGTATGTCGCTCGACAGTCGACTTCGCCGCCAATAGACGTCGCAAAGGCTCCACTCGAGTGTTTTACAGACATCATCCAGCTGTAACAGCCAGCTCTGTTGATGCGCTGCCACGCGGCGGCTTGGCCCGTTAGTGCCAATGCATTGACTGCAGCGTAGGTGGCAGCAGCGTGCGCCAGCTGGCGATTGCCGCCGCCAAACCCGCCTCCGGGTGCTTCAAATGCGAGCGCTGTCTCGGCTATGCCCTCGGCGAATGTCGCGATTTCGACTTTGAGAATTGACAGCCCATTCGCCGTCCAATAGAGAAGCCATGGGCGCGATGCATCGAGGCTCTTGAACGACGCGGGAAGAGGTCCTCGCAACAGCGTGCCCAGAAACCGCTTGTGGATGTCGCTGTTCAGCACCAGCTCTGGCTTCTCCTTGGCGTATATCCACGCGCAGTCTTGTTCTGTTGATTGCTGGTCAACCGAGCTGTCAGTGACCAATGAGTCCCGTAGAAGGCAGTTATCGATATCTGTCATTGAGGCTGAGTTCTTGGCGGGC
This sequence comes from Sugiyamaella valdiviana, assembly GCA_030570555.1. Taxonomy (NCBI): domain Eukaryota; kingdom Fungi; phylum Ascomycota; class Dipodascomycetes; order Dipodascales; family Trichomonascaceae; genus Sugiyamaella; species Sugiyamaella valdiviana. The sequence continues at coordinate 319,121 of JAJLWF010000003.1, forward strand.
TTGGCAAATCTTCGCATGCGCACCCTCCGCGTTCGCATCGACTCCTTTTATAATAACCAAGTGAGGGAAAGGAAGGAGTGAGGGAGTGAGAATGAGGCTTCAAATGGCTATGAATGAGGCTTGAAAATCCAGGGGTCCATGCATATGCGGTCCGCTTGTTCCGTCCCAAATTGGCAATATCTAGTGAACCTCCTTCACTTTCATCGGCTGAGCAAATCAGAGGAGCGAATTGGAGCGAGTAGACGAGTAAGCGAGTAAGACGAATATCATATCAGGGCCAAGCGGGCTGAATCAATGACTCGACTGCAAGATTAATACAAATAGCCTTGGCGCCGGTATCTGCGTTTACAGGTTACTCTCGACTATAATTCGTCCACGACAGGCTTAGGTTCACGGCAGGCAAAGCTCGGCCCAGCTCACGTTATGTCTGACATGCACGCACACTTCTCGCACTGCCTGTACTTGTACTCGGCGGGCAGAACGGCAGAGGCCAAAAAGGCGGCTCTCCAGGCCTGTGTCGACTACAATCGCATCATTGACGAGTGCCTCAAGTCGAACATTCCGGCTTCTGCTGCTCAGAGATGTCTTCAGCGAGCCCTCGATGTTCACGACGCTCTTCAGAACAACATGAAGTTCCTTGATACACCAACAATGCTCGTTCATATTGGCTCCAAGGTGGGGCCCTATATGTTCTACCCCTGGATCGATCCGATACGAGTTGCAAGCCACGAGTCAGACCGGGGGTCAATCTTCACTGATCCCGACGGGTTTCTTCCTATATCACAGCACGAGGTAGAGTGGAAGAGAGTGAGTTCGTTGTGTGGCGATTTCCGGTCCATGGAGCAGTTTCCGCTGTGCGAGAGAGAGCTTCTTGACACGCTATCGCAAAGCTCGACCAACGACTGCTCCGTTGTGGCCTCCTTACTGTCTATATTCGAGTACAGACTTCGAACCGGAAAGTCTCCAGTCGAGTTTCCTTCATTTGACTCGTCAACTGGAAGGATCACATTGAAGATGTTCTTCAACGGCTGCAGCAGGGCCGTTGTCATCGACGACTACCTGCCATTTTCTCAAAAGGGACCGCTGTTTGTTCATAGCACTCGCACGCAGTCTCAAACCGAAAAGAAGGACCTAACTTATTACTGGCCGGCGCTGCTCGAAAAGGCATATGTCAAAACGGTGGGTGACTACGACTTCACTGGCTCGTATTCGGCGCTCGACACTCATGCTTTTACAGGTTGGATTCCCGAGTACATTCTGTTTCGCGAGTACTTTGAGTCGTCGGGAACTGGTCCCGATGAGCTATGGGACAAGATCTCCGCTGGTTGGAACAGTGAATCTCTGCTCATTTGCTTGGGTACAGGAACACTTCCTAAACATGATCTCGACGGTCTCACATTGATTGGTGATCACGACTATGCAGTTGTCGATCTTAAGGAAACTATGGATGGCGACTCGGCCCGCGTTCGATCCCTTAAAGTCCGCAATCCGTGGAACCACTCTTCACCCACGGCGCACTGGGTCGATTTCCGCACTGTGCGCTCGCGATTCCAGTCGATGTACCTGAACTGGAAGCCAGACGAGTTCCAGTCCTCGTCGGTGCACTTCATCTTCCCTGTCGATGCACTTGGCAGAGATGCGGGTTCGTTTGCGTCGAACCCACAGTTCACGATCCAAAACAAGCAACACACCGCCATTAAGGTGCGCCTACTGCTGATGAGACACCTGTGTTCTCAAATACGCTCCGAGAACGCACCGCTCATTTCCCTCCGCATCTACTCTTCTGCATTTCGCGTCATCGTTCCTGATGAATCCAAGGCAGTGCTGGCGACTCCCTCTCGTAACACACTATTCCAAACTGTTGAAGTCACTGTGCTGCCCAAATCTGCCATCACGGTAATTGCCAGTTGCGCATACGACGCTCCAGATTTCAAGTCGAACAAGGGCGTTACCTTCTCCTTCGTAGCCTTCTCACCGGGAAACGATCAGATCTCGTTGGCAAAGGCCGTAGACGCTTTGCCGTCCAAGGTAGAAGTCAAGGGAGAATGGACAAAAGCAGAATCGGGAGGTAGCTGGGCGCTTGCTACTTACAGTCGTAATCCCCAGTACCAGGTTACGGTGCCAAGTACTATTGGTTCTGTTCCTGTCTCGTTCTATCTCATATCTGACAGCGACGAGCCCATCAACCTACAGGTGATGTGGAGCAAGGGCCACTATGTGTCGCGGTATCGAGAGCAGGAAGTACATGCCAGCAGTGGACGCTATCGTATAGGAGCGTGCTCGGTGGACACAGAGCTGGCTTCCGGCAAGTATACAGTCATTGTGTCGACGTATGATGCGGATACAATTGGAGCGTTCCGGTTGATCTGCCAGAGTAATGCCGGTCTAACGCTCACGAAGCTGATTCCCGAGACCTCTGTGAGTATACCAGTCGTACGACTACCAGTCACTAACGAAAGAGTATGTTTTCGAGGGCCATCACGATACCATGGAACCATTCGACTGCCAAGTACGTCGCATGTACGGTGCCGCGGCGGTCAAAGCTCGTGGTCGAGGCAACGTTTGAACCCGAGTCAAGCTCGAGCTCCTACAAGCCTCATATGGTTCTCAGCATCGTCGACGACTTTAGCGGATCCAAAGTCGTCGCTAGCACCGGTGCTTTCTCGTCTTCGTTCCCTCTGATGCTCGAGGCGCATCTCCACGGCGACCGTAGGTACCGGCTCATTGCCGAGCGCATGGAGGCAGGCGATGGCAGTGTCCGCATAGATACGCACTCAGAGGTTGTCATGAGGTTTCTGTAGCACTACGGGCTGTAGGTGAACGTGTAATGTATTTATTAGTAGCGCTTCGTCTCGTAAATCTGACATCTGAGTACCCCTGAAAGCCGCATGCATATTGATTCATTTGAAATCAACATTGGGCTTTCATCTCAACTTGAGTTTTCGCCGCAACGTGACGTTCTCGTCCATTTTATAGATCCAATGGCTCCTCGGCGGCGCGTCGTCCGTCAGCAGTCGCTGGCCTCGCGGGTCACATCGCTGCCCTTTGACCTGTGGCTTGCCGCGTCTGAACGCGTGTTGACGGTCGACTGGGATTTGCTGGGTGAGTCCTACGCAGTGCCCATTGGCGCCAGTTTGAATCTGCTGCTGTGGCTGTGTCGTATATATTGGTACTTTACGCTAGAACGGCTAAGACGATCGGGCTCGCTGTTTGAGACGGATTATGGCGATGTGCTGTCAGCAGGAGTTCTTGACGACGCTCCACGGCGAACTTCACCAGTGGCGCTGCTCGTGTCGACCGTGGCGTTTGTCACGTCGAGCGTATCGATTGTAAACGCAGTCTACAGCATCACGCGAACAAGGCATTATACGCTCATGGGTCGGGCCCTGGACAATGCACCCGGAACTCCCTCGGCTCGTAAGGTTCTATACCGGGACAGCGACGAAGAGGACGAGCCAGTATCGTTGTCAAAGCAGTTCGTGTCTCTCATTCTGTCTGCCATCTCCGGCATCCTTCATGGCTCTCCGCGCCCGCTCAACTCCTCCTCTGGCTCGCCCAGCGATGACGAGCTCTGGAGTATCGACATGTGGGATCCTCCGCTGTTCAATGTCTACCTCCTCAGCACCTTCTCTCCACTCCACGTGTTTGTGCTGTGGTTCTGCCCTGTTGGCTGGTTCCAGATCATGCTGCTGCTGCTTCTATCGGGCTTCCTCTACTCGATGAGCCGGCTGTTTCTAGTGCTCGTCAAGGACAAGTCCGTCGTGCACAGCGAAGTGCTCTCTGAATATGGCAAGAAGGTCGTTCATCCACTGATAGCTGTCAAGAGGAGAGACGTGTCTGTGAGCACTGACGACGATGTTGTCGAGGTCTTCTCACCGGCTCAGGGAGGTAACTTTGTGCAGCACGATGTGCGAGCTTCGCGGTCGCGCACTAGCATGGCTCCTACACGTCTCACCAACTGGACACCGACCACTCCTGTCCGTGGTTCTCGTCTGCGTAATACCTACGTGTCTTCTCCCCTTGCTCGACATAGCCTAACCTAGCATTATAGTTCGCCTGAGCATCACGCTCCCTATTGACTCCCGTCCCTTAGGCCAAGTGATCTATTACTCCTCGGTATTATTGGACAGCGCATCATTGACCAGTCATTCGACTATCGAGCTGGTCCTTTGCTATTTATGAATAAATCTGTATCATTAGGTTGTCGTGTCGGTATATTAGTATGTTGGCATGTTGTTATGTACGTTATTCACAATGCATATCTACCCGTCTGGTGACATGTAGTGATAGAACTCAAGCTCATCATCTCTCATATTATGTAAAATAGGAAGTAGTCACTTGAAATAAACATGCACTGCTTCATGTTATATTTGAAGATTCAATACTTCTCAAATTAATAGTCCAAGTCAGTTCCGTTTTACCATCGTACGGAGCTGTGGCTGTGCGTCTCTGACTCCAGATAAAGCCGTGCACAACTTCACCGAACTACCTTCGTCACAGTCACTTCTCACTGGAATGCCGCCTCGACCTGCGCAGCATGAGCCTATCAATGGGTTCAACAGCGATGAGGTGTCCTCATACCTGAACCAGGGCTACAAGACGGCTACCAACGATGCCTCACAGGGCAGTTCGTCGACGGGTATGTAATGCGATCTCGAGTGTCTAGGTTTGCAGAAAAGGCGTTGCTACGAGCTCAGCATTCAGCAGTCCATCGTGAAGACTTGAGTCGCTCACGGTAGATAGGAGCTGAGGAGGCCCCTTAATACAAGTTCCTACGTTCTAACACAGTCGTGTACAAGCCGACTTCAGGCAGCTGGACGACGACGAAGTCGAACTACGTCAACAGCCTGACCGCAAAGACGAGCTCATTGACCAACGATATCCTCAAGGCGCTCAAGGACGGCGGCAAGACTGGCGGCCAGAACTCGCAAAAGGCGCGCAAGCACTCGCGCTGAAGTCATGTCATATAAAATATATTCGTTCATACGTTAAACTACTGTCATATCCATTCGAGCAAGGCAAAGCTTGGTCAATCCTGTCTCATTATCAAGACCAAACATGGGAATATAATGCGGTGGTCAAGCCAGATTGTGGCATTGCTCTAATCGATCTTAGCCTCGGTGAGCGTGCCGTGACGCAGGTTGTTGGCGAGCCGGACATTGAGGCCGCGGTTCTTGGTCTTCTGCAGCTTGCGACGCGCTACCATCACTGGTACCGACGACTTCTCGACAATGTAGTTGGAGAATGAGCCGAGCAGAACGCCCTTGATGGCAGATCGACCGCGCGAGCCAAGAATGACGAGCGTAGGCGTGACGTGGTCAATGAGATCTGTCAGCACATGGCGAGGGCTCTTGCAATGCAACACTTCGATCACGACGTGGACCTGGAGTCGGGTGCGGTTCAGCAGATGCGTGGTCGTTTTGGTGATCTTCTTCATTGCCTCCAGTCGCCATTCCTCCTCCGTCTTGCCCTCACCTACATAGTCTTCGTCAAAAGCACACACAACAATGAGAAGGTTTCCATCCCGCAAAACAGTACCTATTGTCCACTCGAGAGCATGCGTAGCCTCGGGAGACAGATCCGTAGCAACGATGAAGCTCTTGAGTTCGTCTGCACTAGAGGGCGGGGCGTCTTCGAGCGGTTGTAGTGTTCCTCGGCGCATTGTGCGAAGCATACGTCGTGTGTCGAGATTCGAGTGGATCTGACTGATCTCGGTTGTGAGCTCGGCTGCGCGTTTGGCGTCGTGTGCTTCCTCATGATCAGATGTGTAAGGCACGTCAACACCACCGCCGTCGCCGTCATCGAATGCAGTGTTGGGGTGGATGATACGGTGTTTGTACTGTGAATAGGCGATAGCAGACGGGGACACGGGACGCCGGGCCTGTGTATTTGGCGACGTGCTCGTTCGCCTCGGAGCCTTCTTGCTTGGCTTGGGCTTCCGCGCGACACCGACAGATGTCAGTGGGTTATCCTCAGCGGCCTCGAGTGCAGCCAGCAAGTGCATTGTGTTGGTGGGGACACCCTTACCATGGGTATCAAGTGCACCGGACGGCCCAGCAGACACGCCAAACAAGTCACTCACGTCCTCATCGTCAGATTCGTCGGGATCACGTCGTGAAGTACGTCCTCGTCCAGGCATCCTCGTTACAGGTACAATGGTTGGTCCTTTGCGGGCGCTCTCGGAGGGTCTTCGACGAATAGTTGGCACAGTGAACTCCGTCTCCGACTCGCCACTTGTCTCTGAGCTGTCAATGCCTCGCGTGTCTTCTTCCTCATCTGAATCGATGTGTTTCTTGGGGTTGCGATGGATCGTTGGATCGATCTCGTCGTCTTCGTCCGTCGAGTCTGAAGAGTCTGTATCTGAGTAGTCGTCCATGGCATCGACATGCAGTCTTGTATTGGGGCTCGGGGACCGCATGCGCGACAGATCGGGTCCACGAAGCGCCTCCTTCGAGGGTCTACGGTCTTTAGAGGAATGTGGGGCCGCTGACAGGTGGGTTTGATGCATGCCATAACGGCCTGGGGTCGTGCCGCTGCTTGACCTGCGCTCTGTCGGAGCGGCCCACTCGTCACTCAAGTTGTCATCGTCGTAGTTAGATCGATGGTACTCGTTGGCGACGAGATAGGCTGCGGGCCCGTTTGAGCGAGCCAATGGCGGCACACGCGTTCTGCTCGTCGTGCGCGCAGGTGCCAAAGGACGCGATCCTGTCTGCGACGAGTTGCTCTTCGTCGGCACCAGCTGCGAGGTGCCGAAGTTCATGTCCTCGAGTGGATGGAACAGGCTTTCGGCATTGAACCCAGCATCGCCTTCTTTGAGTGTTGCGGGCACGACAACTGGTTCGTCTCCGTCATTGAGCACCACTGACGGTGTCTGTTTGTGTCCCTTGGCAGCAGATGGCTTATCGGCCGCTGGTTTAGCGGGCTCGACTTCTTCGTCGTCCTCGACCACAGCTTGCTGTCGTCGATTCTCCTCACTGTCCCAGTCCTCGTCGTCAAACACCGACGGGTGGCGTGCACGCGCAGCCTCAAATGACTTGCGAACCTCGCCGTCCCATTCATCCGTGTCGTTCCAGTCATCACGCCGCGAACGAGATCCTACACGGCCTCTGCTTGTAGTGCTCTTAGTGCTGGCACCAGACGACTTGCGGCGGTTAACCGTCGCCTTAGAGGGCCCACCGCTTTCATTCTTGCCGGACAGATCCTTGAGGATCTCCAGCCGGTCTTGTTCCAGAGCCGCCTCCATATCTGACAGGCCCTATTGTAATTGTTGAAGAAAGAGATGATGAGATGAAGCAGATGATGGGACAACCCCGCCATCCGGTGGGCCCAGGGTAATTTATGCTTAAGCCGCCGATCGGTGCAGCCAGTACGCAACGCGAGGAAGCGAAACACGAACATAACGTGAACCAGTGTTATTAACGAGTATTTCAACGAGACGTCTTTATCTGCTGTGATTTCTGTCGTTATCTCTGTCTTGGAATCGGCTTTACCGTTTTCCGTTGGATAGCTTGCAGGCTGCTGTCTGGCGATACTCCTGCACTGCCACCTATAGGTGCGCCAATTTCAGGCTTGGCATGCCAGTATGAGTCTTCCACGGGTCAAATGTAGATAGGCTAACAGTAGAAGTATCAGTAGCAGTTCTATGAGAGTGTTGTGCTGAAGAGTAGCTAGATTTCTTGGGAAGCGAATAGGATAGACTAGGAGACGCAGTGCCGAGTATAAGATTCGCAGATGGTACTGACTATCAAGTTGACCAGCAGTCTTGACCACGACTCAGTCCACTCACCCCACTATTAAGTGCTCATCTCAGTCCAGTAGCTCAGAACATGACAGTTAGTAGCCATCTTCTAACGCCTGTATCTATAGTGATCACTACTCAACTGCTGTACCGTGACAGAGCAACCATCACCAGTAGTCTACTAATATGCAGTAACAGCAGAGTAAATATTCGGTAGCTCCTACAAATATATAGTTACAGGAGACGAATATCTAGTATCTACTGCTTGAATGCTACCGCTGTACACTACACAGCCTACTATCGGCTGAACCACTATGACGCTACTATCCTACACTGTCCTTCGTAACCAAGATACATTCAACTAAAAAATCACAGGGCATATCGGAACGACGGGTTCTCGAAGTCCGTGAGGTCTGCAAACTCGGCATTGACATAGTCGTCGGGCAGCCTGTCCCCACGCTTGTCGCGCAGCCGGTTCGCACGCCAGTTGACATAGTACAGCGCGCACGTGAGCACGAGTCCTGCAATGTAGCAGATGACGATGGCTACCTTCGCGCCAGAGTAGCCAGGGGCCTGGTTGGCCTTGAATGTCTGGGGGCCCACTAGGTTACCAACACAGTAGCCAATGAGTAGAGCCGCGTTGAAGACGACCTTCTTGGTGTGGCCTGCCGTGTTCGACGCGATGCAACTGAGAATGGCAATGAAATTAATGGGGGACAGGCCAATGAGGTAGTACCCAGCCAGCTGGGCATGTGTGTTCTTGGCAAACGCGAGCAGACACGAGGCCAGCACACTTACGCAGCACCCAAACACAGCAATGGGCATACGGTTCTTGGTCCACATGCCGATAAAACCAAACAGTGTGCATCCCACGAGCTCGACAGCGCCCTGTGGAGAGGTCATAAGCAGCGCTTTGGTGGTGTCGTAGCCCATGCCCGAGATGAGGATACTTCCAAAGTTGCTGAGACCTCCGTTAGGGATATCAGTGGCCATCAAGATGAAGAAGCACAGGTACAGGCGGATGTCGGTAAAGGCCTCTCTCACCTGATACCACTTGAAGTGACGGTTTCCGAATCCCTGGTTGTTGGAGCGAATGCGCTCTACAACCTGTAGGCGCTCCTCCTTGGTGAGAAACCAGGCTTGAGCTGGGGTATCGGGGATGTGCACGACAAACACAAATCCCATGAAGATGGTGACGACGCCGACAATGACGAAGAGCAGGCGCCATCCAGCAATGGGCAGCGAGCCGGCCTCGTCACGCTTTGCAAGGCCATAGGCGATGAGCGAGCCAACGACACTTCCCAGGCCATTGAAGGCTACCCATGTCGCAGTTCGCAGAAACTGTTCCTCCTTCCTAAACCACTGCGACGTGAACAGCACAAACGCCGGCGTGATGGCAGACTCGAGGATGCCGAGGGCCACACGGGCAGTGATGAAACTGGGGTAGTTTTGGGCTGTCGACGTAAGGCACAGCACGAGGCCCCACACAATGATGTATGTGCCAGTTATTTTGGCCATGGGGAAACGCTGCAACGAGTAAGAGGTGAGGCACTCAAAGATGAGGTAGCCGAGGTAGAACGAGCTGCCGACCCAGCTGTACTGGTTGCCAGTCATGTCAAGATCTGTACGCAATCCCATGATGGCAGCGTACGAGTTGGACACCTTGTCCATGTATTGGATACAGTAGATGACACACATGAGCGAGCACACGTAGAGGTCGATTTTGCGGAGCAGGCGCTTATTGGTTGCTTCGTCAATGACGAGCCCTGCCGACTCGTCGGCCAGGGCCATGGCTAAGTCCGCATCTTTGAACAGCACCGTCTTCTCGATGGTGCCATGATCCTCGTCGTTGACGGCCACGACGGGCTCTTCTTTTTCTGTCATGAGTAGCAAGCAAAACTTGGAGCAAGAGGTAGAATCCAGAGCCGAGTACCTAGTGAAACAGGTTGCACGAGAAACCGTGAACTCAAGCAGCGCCCCGCTTAAATAGCAACTGGCAGTACTTGACTGCGGCTAAGAGTACCCGCGTGCACGCAATCGCCGATAAGCAATGCGACAGATACAGATCGTCAGCCAGCGAGTGGGGGCAGCCGAGGGCACAACGTTCACAGATAAGCGGAGGGGGTCGTCCCAACTAGGCAGGTAGAGCAGGTATCAGCATAAGCTCGGGGGCCCATTCCGAGGTAGGAGGGGAAGGAGAGCAGAATAGAGGAGTAGAGGAGAAGAGGAGAGGAAAGGAGGAGTACGGTATAGAGGAGCAGGCAAATCAGTGGACGAATCAGCCAGATTGAGATGTAGGTGAAAAGTTAGTAAAAAGTTAGAGAAAAGAAGAGTATGCCAGTAGTGCCAGGTCTTGTGCACAATACAGCGGTATACGTGGTATTGTTGGGTCGCAACACTGACACTGTTGTATCTTGTTCACTTCCTCTTCATATTCCACGGATGGCGGCTCGCTAGCCGGCGCCCCCACCAGTGCGCGCCCCTGCAGCATCGCAATCATAAGTGCGTGACGCAGGCGGAGGCGTGCATCGGCCAATGACAGTGCAGAGCTTATCGGCAACATGCCACGGGACGCCAGACGCGACCCGTCAATTCGACATGACAAGAACGGATGAAGCGCTGAAGAGGAGACAAGAGAGACCTCAAGAGACCGTCTACGAGACATGAAGTTGTAGGAGTATAATAGGACTAATGAGGCGGGCTAGGGCACGCGACCTCGGCAGATGGCAGCAGAGCCATAGCAAGTCACAATAGCAGAGCAAAAGAACTGCCCGAATGAAAGACACCGTCACGGACATTTCCATCGAATACAGCGCTCAAGTCCTGAACTAGCTCTACAGCTATTACAGTGACGCAGTTTTAGCTTGTAAAATGAAGTGGCATCACCAAAACTGCAAGACCCTGCATTAGCCTGCATCGAGCGTCTTGACAGCTGATAAGCCAACAAAGGACGCTCCGAGAATTGGTGATTGGCCAGCTGGACAACAAGTTGATTGGCCAATTGGCTGCCTAGTTCCCTTGGTGTGTTCACTCATAATTCATCTATTTACATAACGTCATTTACATGTGTTATGAGGAGGCTTGAGCCTTCAGTCTGTGGTCAATCCTCCTCGAAAACATCCACCGTCTCAAACTTGGTCTGCGCGTACATGTCGGCGTGGGAGCCCGACATCGAGTTGGAGCGGCGGCGAGCGTGGTTGAACGTGAACTCGCCCGTCTCGGCAACGTCCTCAACCTCATCGCCCTCACGGCCCCAGTTGCCGCGACCGTGGCCGTCCTTCTTGAGCTTGGTGGGGTCCTGGTTGAAGTGGCCCGTCTTGCCAAAGTGACGGGGGAGAGGCTCCTCAGAGCTCATTGCGCGGGTTGTGCGTGCCATGTTGTAGTAGTAGAGTAGTTGTGGTAGAGTAGGTGTGGTTGCGGGTACAGAAATCTGACGAAATCCGTGTGATGCTAACTCTGGGGCGGGCAAAGGCCTGTATTTATACTTTTCAGACCCCCCGACCCAACATACTAGACACTTCGATGCGCCCCTACCCGCCTGCGCCCGTTTGCATCATCTTATGCTTGATGACATAGCGGCAGTGGCAGTGAGGCAATGGCAATGACGACATGAAGGCAACTACAGCAATGACAATGGCCAAGCCAAACATACCGTAAGCCACCACTTCCATTGGCCAGTTGCCAGAACAATTGGCTAATTGCCTGCTCTTCGGGGCCGGGGCAGCCCGACGGGGCCTCGAGTTACCCCACATTTTGCTGCAGCCCCTGCCCCGGCCCGCTAGCGGTCTCATGACTGGTGCATGGCGTCACTGCCAGCCGCCACGAACTGCGGCACGCAGCGAGCCTGCAAGAGTCACCAGCCGCCGGCAATGGCGTGCCGGTTCTGACTCCGAAACCACCCGCTCTTTTCCGAATTCGTACCAAACGAGCACCGCTAAAAGTACGCTTTCGCTGCCCTTCAGCTACCCACGAGCTACGAACTCGGGCTGCCGCCTTAGCGCAGCCCAGTCGTGTGCCCCTGGTGCGAGTACCCTAATCTGGCCCCAATCCTCAGCTAGCCGCTACCCTGGCCTGACTACTGGCTCTCCTACCCCTTCCCTGGCTGAGTCTCAACAAGCGGGGTAATGCGCAATCCAGGACATAAGAACGGGCGAATTTAGATGCCCTTGTCATGCCAGTACGCTAGAGTATGCTCCTGCTGAAATCCTGTACCTTCCGCTCTACCCGCTCATATCTCCACAGCATAGCCTTTGGCGTCACCGTACAGCCCGTATCCCTACAGTTAAGCGCTGGCCCTAACCTGCATAACAAGCCGCAACAACAAGCCTGCCGCTTTAGCCTAGCCCTGGCCCTGGCAGGTGGATTTAAGTTACCCTGCCTATATCCCGTATTTACCCTGCGTTGACCTCTTGCCGCGGTCAGCCGTACTTTCTGATGCTATCCCTTCTCTCCATGGTGTCCCAAATAGGAAACTCCCAAAATGCAGTCACGCGTAACTCTGGAACCGACTCACTCCACGCTTCAGCTCATGAAATATTAGCCCTATCCATCATTGTCGACAGCTTTTCAGATCACCACCGAATTGATAATAGACACCATGTCCGACGTCGAGGAACAGCCCATCCAGGAGCAGGAGACCGTTGTTGAGGAGACTCAGCCGGTTGTCAACCTGTTCACCGCCCTCCCCAAGGACGTTGTCGCCAACGCTGGCCAGGTCCGCCTGTTCAACAAGTGGTCGTTTGACGACGTTGAGGTCAAGGACATTTCGCTCACCGACTACATCCAGATCCGACAGCCCGTCTACCTGTCGCACTCTGCTGGCCGATACGCCAGCCAGCGATTCCGCAAGGCCCAGTGCCCCATTGTCGAGCGTCTGACCAACTCGCTCATGATGCACGGCCGCAACAACGGTAAGAAGCTTAAGGCCGTTCGCATCGTTGAGCACGCCCTGGAGATCATCCACCTGCTCACCGACGCCAACCCCCTGCAGATTCTCGTTGACGCCATCATCAACACTGGTCCCCGTGAGGACTCGACCCGTATTGGTTCGTCTGGTACCGTGCGACGACAGGCTGTTGATGTGTCGCCCCTGCGACGAGTCAACCAGGCCGTCGCCCTTGTCACCATTGGTGCTCGTGAGGCTGCCTTCCGTAACGTCAAGACCATTGCTGAGTGCCTTGCTGAGGAGCTCATCAACGCCGCCAAGGGTTCGTCCAACTCGTACGCCATCAAGAAGAAGGATGAGCTCGAGCGTGTCGCCAAGTCCAACCGTTAAAAGACGTGCATACCTAAAATCGTTTATATTGTGTATGTTTCCATCGTGTATAATGTAATGCAATCATTAGCCGAGTTGTGTAATCAGATGAGCATTCAAGAGACCAAGAATTAGAGACATGAGATTATAGATATTCATTAGAGTCGACTGGGCGATACCAGCCTATACACCAGCCTATACACCAGCCTATACACCAGCCTATACACCAGCCTATACACCCAGCCTACACCAGCCTACACCAGCTCACTACTACGTCTTAAAGCATACATCCAACTATGCGCTGGTCAGAATGGGTTCAATATGTTCCACCAGCATCCAACAATACACATGCCAGTACAACATTACACCTGTAATGTTGTACCTCACCTCATGTAACACAGCTAATGTTATACTATGACACACCGCTAATGTTATACAATGTTACACCTAATGTCGCACCTCTCTGTCTACTGCTCCTGCTATCAGGCTCATGTCATTACAGTACAGAATGTCCACTGATCCAATTTCATCCAGGCGACTTTTACCGCGGTTCCATCGAGAACAATCAACTCTCTAAGCAAGGAAACGGTTCGAGAGCTTGGCCAGAACGTGCAGAGCCACAACTGAAAAGATAAAGCCCAGAGCCATAACCATGACAACAACAGGATCGACGCGTAGACCTGAAGCCTCCTCAGTGTACAGCTTCAGCATCGTGCTCGAGCTGCCACCGGCGCCGGCAGCGCGCGTCGAGGTCGGGCGCTCGGTGGCGGCAGCGGCCTGACGGTCCTGGTTTGCGCGGCGACGAATGGCCGTCTTGGGTCCTCCGGGTGCTGGTGACGACTGGGTTAACAAAGTGCTTGAAGCGAGCGGGAACGCCAGAATTGCTCGGCAAGCATGTGCCGTACAACACACACAGTGTGTGTCGCACGTGTACGGCCCGCCATCGTCATCGCTACACCTCAACTCACCATGATTTCTTCGCCTATTGATGAAAACTGGTTGGAAAGTGTAGAGGGTGACATGGCATATAACCTGGCAGTAGGGTAAGTATGCATCGGCATGCGCCGTGCGAGTACCAGGCGCAGGCCAGAATCAAATCAGGGAGCTAAAACTGAAAGCAAATGTTTTAGTTAAAATATCAACATAAGAATATTAACAGTTCTGTCAGTATGAATAAAGTCATCAGTCGAATATAGATATAGCAATCGCTTCTTACTTACCTCTCCCTCGTACTTGACACTACCTCGAACTTGACTCTACCTTGCACTACTGCCTCTCTCTAGCTTCTGTGAACATGCCTAATAAATATACTACATGGTCGTCTCGGGGTCATCTATATTCTCAGGCCCCGTGCAATCATCCAGAACTTCGTAATACCGTCATGCAGAGCTCGAAACACCCTCCTTCATCATTCCTTCGTCCATCTTCAAGCATCCGTCATAAACACCTTGACCATGTTGTACTCATCAACTAATCCATAGAGACGGCGTGCTCTGGAGCGAAGCTGCGTCATCAAAGTCGCTCTGAGCTGACAGTCCCAGGTCTCCTGACGAGTCCATGGCGCCGAGCTCGCTACCAGCCTTGAGACTCTGGCGTTGACCGGCGAGCAATGGGTACACCTCAGCGGGGAAGTACGAGTCACGGACAAATGACGGCGTCGACGAGCTGCGTCGCTGCGAGATGATGGACGAAGCGGTGCTGGGAGTTCGGCCCCGACGACCGTAACTGGGACGGCGCATATCCTGAAGCTGGGTCTGGATATTCGTAGCACTGCTATGCATGGAACTGTCGAGTGACGGTCGCGCCCCGGCAGACAACGCGTGCACGGGGTCCTCTTCGTCCTCCTCCTCGTCTTCGCGAACCTCGTCCATAGGGAATTCGGAGCGCTGGTCAACAATGTCAACACTGCTCACGACGCTGACCTGGCGGTTGTTGCGTCGCGCGCCGCTGGCCGAGCTCGTCGAGCCTCGAAATGAAGGGTCAAAAGAGCTGGTCTGTGTCGAGCTGCCCGCAAGAGTCGCATTCGAATCTTCTGATGACGAGGAGCCCGTGCTCGTTGTTACGACGCTGTTTACACTACGGCCGTCTGTACCGAGGGAGAAAGCATCGAGGGTCGCCCGTGTATCCTCTTCGGGGGAACTGGGAACTGGCGAGCCCATGGCTGTTTCATAGGTAGGCGGTAGGTCCCTGTACATGGGCGCTGACCCATTGAGGTCCAAGCTGGGTGGTGGCTCATCAGCATCAAACGGCGGCGGAGCAACTGACGGTTTACGGAGAAAGTGAATAGGACGTGCTTGCTCTGCGGAGTCGGTTCGCGTGATCATCGGTACCGGCAGAGTACTGCTTGAAGCGTTGGACACAAGACTGGGTCGGCGAGCATGGTACTGCGGCAGCATGAGGTTAGCATTGGTACAGTGGTTGTCGAGGAGCGTGATGGGCGAGTCGATTGAAATCTCATAGAACTTTCGCTTGCTGGCGTCATTTGGATCCATCTTCGACAGGCGCAACACAAGCTTGATCCAATGGTGCACCTGGATGTTCTCATATGCCGTGTTGGGGTGGAGAATGTTCTTTTCGTTGTTGAACGATTCCGGGATGTGTACGTTGTACTCCATTTCGGTGGCTGAAGTGAGATCTGCGCCCGAGTAGTCGTTAAGTAGCGATCCCGCAATGCCGTCATTGGGCAAATACTCCTTCATCAGATACTTCTTTGTTGGCTCGATGCGGTGAACCTTCTTTTTCTTGCAGAAGTACTCAATGTTCTCAGTAACGTAGACACGGATGCGGTGGCAGCGCATTTTGGCGAGGGGAGTGAACTTGAATGCAATGGGGATGGCAGTGCCAATAGAGAAGCATTTGCCGCCAATGACAATGTCATAGTGTAGTTGATCTTCCCAGTCTCGCGAGATGGCGATTGGCTCTGTAGCCTCGAGGTTATTCTCCGAGGTGGTGCGCACAACTTTTACATCGCGTGTGCCACTAATGTTGGACTTGAATGTACCTGGCCGCTCAATTAGAGCCTCGAGCTTGTATGCGACGGAGCCGAAGGTGGCTTTGATGGATTCGGGCAGAGATTGTGGGATGGCCAGCTCAAAGTTGTAGATGTATTCACCGGGCTCGAAGACACGGTAGCCTTTTGCGTGGGCGTCTTGCTCGTGGGCCTCGGTTTTGGAGAAGCTGCGGTGGGGTCCGAGAGCAATGCCCGAAAAGGCCTGGAGAGAAGCAGCCGAGGACGGGTTGGGACTGGCCGCACGTCTAAGACGCGATGCTAGGCCTTTGATGGCGCTGGCGCTTGAGGTTGTGGTGTTGAGCGAGGTGTTGAGCGAGGTGGTGGAGTCGCCTTGTTGGTGTACGCTCAGCGACGAGCGGCCGCGCTCGGGCGGCGCAGCAAAGTCGTTGCTGGACGAGCGGTGTCGCGAAGCATTGCTACCACTGCGGGTGCGGATACTAGCGAGCGAGTTGTTGCTGCCGCTTCGCGGACGGTTTGTGTTGAGGGCCGCGTCGGTGGAGGGCGAGTCCTTTGCGAACCTGACGAGGTGTGCGCCCGACGAATACTCGGCCATAGGGAACGAGGCGTTGAAGAAGGACCACACATGGCAGTGGAGATCGTTTGTCTCGGCGTTCTCGGTGCGTTTGGGCGGGATGCCCTCGGGCCAGTCGGTAGTGCTCTGGCCCTTGAAGGTGAGCGTGATGGCCTTAATTCGCGTGGCTTTGGAGGTCGAGACGACGAGCGAGCCACGCAGGAGCGCGGGAGGATGGTCGTTGTATTCTTCGGGCGTGAAGCCCTGGAGGAACAGCACCTGCTCTGCGAGAACAATCGATACGGACAGGCCGCCCGACGACGAGACCTGGTTCTCGAGTGCTTTGATGTTGGACTCAGAGGTGAAGGACGCGCTCGGGAAAATTGGCGAGTTGGGCGCTATTGGCACCACGACGTCTTCGAGCGAGGGCATTGTGTGTGCGATGTGAGTTGAGTGATTGAAAGCTGTGTAGCGCAAGGATTATTGGCCTTTATAGGCAGACGCAAGTCAGGAAGGTCGGTGATAAGAAGCGGGGAAGCGAATCTGGGAAGCGGCAATAAGCGAAATGCGAGTACAGGATACTTCTACGGCTCAGTCAGCGTGAGTCACGGCCATGAACTAGCGGTGAAAACCTGATCAAGCGGGGAAGCAGTCGGGTCTTGTTCGGCAGTTAGGCAGGTAGTTACCGAGGCAAGAAGTGCAGTCGATGTGGACGTCAGTGGACGTCAACCTCGAGGCAAATGGCAAGAGCAAGTCGGGAGCAGAGACTTTGGAGCCCTTGTATCGAGGCACCACCTTGGTTTTATAGATTTGCAGCGGATGAAGCGAGGTCGGCATCCGCTATAACTTAACGGGCGGCGCGGCTCAGGGACGGAAAGGGTTATCTGCTGCATCGAGCGGGCTGTGATTGGAGGCCGGGTAGAAGCTTCAGGCGTGTAGTCTTGTGACGAGGTTTTAATAGCGCGGATCAGGTGGAATGAGGCACGAGACGACGTGACAGCCGGAGAGTCGGAGTGCGAGTTGTCTGGCTCGTTTTTGCTGTGGTTGTAGCTGTTGTTGTGTCGACCCGCCGATGTCCGAATGCCAAACCCCTGCACCCAATGCAGAGCCAATCTGTCAGTTGGGATCTAGCGATGAGGCGCGGCATCTCCGGCAGTTGCTGCAGGTAAGGAGCACAGGCTGCCGGGCAAACCGAGCATCCGGCGGCATTTGCTCGGAACATGTGAGACCAGAGTTTTGCGTAAATACGATGGTGGGCGACAACGTGGGCCAAAGGTCGACAGAGGTTGACAGGGGTTGAAGTGGACTGGCGTGATGATCTGACGAGCTTCGCACTAGCGATAAGGTTTGTTGCGAGCGGGAGACTTTAAAGGTACAAGGCTGACAGGTCAGCAGAGCAATGCGGGTAGAGTAGACGGTATAGTAGGTACGAGCAATTTAGAACAAGGGGTCACGTAGAAGCTGACCTTGGCAGTTTTGTGAGTGGTACCGTTTTGTGAGTACCATTAGACTACTGCAGCAAGTGACTCAGAAGTTGGATCATATGGCTCTAACGTGTCATTCCGTCCACATCACATGTCCCTTGTATATTCTCCTTGTATATTCTCCTTGAATGCTCCCCTCATCGTCTTACATTTCTTTCACCCCTTATCCTTTTACACCTTCACCCTTCCCTCCTTGTATACTTAATTTTTCGAGTCCGGGGTCTCACAGTCATGCAGAGATCTGCGCTACTGTGGCAGCATGCGGTTATGTGCATAAAACCGTTGGCTGCGACTCCATCGCCAGTGCAGCCCACACAGCCGGGCCCAGAATGGCCAAAGCATGGGCGCAGTCATCAGGCAGTGTTGCTGATACGCTGATACTGCTGCTAAAGTGCGATACACCTGCTATACGAGTCAGCTTAATAGGTGTCTGCTGGTCCAGCAACTACCTTACACTGCCCTCTGGATACGAGCATATGCCAGTTAAGTAGAGGGCGGAGAGGATGCCATATGTATAAATCACAAGCCAATATAAAGACCAGCTCATGCAGGTATAAGATGAAGGAACAGTTGACATACAATAGGTAGATATGACTGGAATCTACTATGGATGTACCTTAATCCTGGCATCACCCCACCTTACCCCTATTACTGAAATACCATGCTCATCACTACCACCACATCAGTATAAGCACTCCACCACCTCCTCCATATCACCTGTAGCAGTCCTCTCGATACTCCATTGTCTATACACTACACCCGTAGTACCGATATGTCGTGTAGCCATCATTACGGCCTTCATGGCTGCCTTCGTTCAGCCTTCATGGCCGTCATTACGACTTTGATGGTCTTCGTGGCAGTCCATATTGTACTTCTTCGCTACAATCTGTCGCTTGGCTCAGGATGTCTTGTACGCAAGCACCGCCAGACGGTCGACGTAGAAATAAATAAAGTTGTTGGTCTCGTGCGTCACGTACGATCCAAAACTCTTGCCGACAATGCAATGCCAGGTGATGCCGTACTTGCGGTCGAGCTCCTTCTTGATCTCGGCGGCCACGTCCTTCTCCAGCGCGTCGGGACGCATCGCTGTCTTGGCTAGTCCTATCACCTCGGCCTGCATGTCGGGCGACTGGTGTTAGTCAACCTCGGCTTCACACTTTCGCGCCTCTCTTACCATGTCCACCGCCTTAATGGTCACTGTGTTAGCGCTGTATGTTCATGCGAATGTTCCGACTCACCGACGGGTCTCAGGGCCTTCTCTTCAGTCATTGCGTGCTGCTTGTTGCGTTGTCGAGTTAGATGTTAAAGTTGACTCTCGCCAAGTAAATAGCCTGATCATCTTCGTCACCCGGCAGTGCCCACTGTAAGCCCCACTCAGGGGTTATATACGCCAAACTGCACAACAGTTGACTGGTGGTGAAAGATGACTATTATATTAAATGAAATTAGGTATGGAACGAGATAGCCAAAGGCATTACTCTCTTTAGATGAAGTCTTAGGAGTGACAGGTACACGGGTGAGTCAGGCTCCTTACCCCGAGTCACCCCAGATCACCCCGCAATTCCCCGCAAGACATCAATTACGGCTTGCTCTTCGCCAGTTTTGATATTCCAGTTGCACGGGGCGACGCGAACCGCGCTGCTGCCCGCCCACACAGTGCCTGTAACGTAGACCTTGCGAGATGCGTTGATTCGCGTCTTGAGATCGGCATTAGCAGCGGCATCGCGAGCTCGAAACAGCACCACCATCCACACCGACTCTGGGAAGTCGACGAGCAGCTCGTAGCTGTCGCTGTTGTGGATCCATTCAGCGAGGTTGCGACAGAACTGGACGACACGGTCGAGAAAGTCACAGTAGCCCTGCCTGCCGTATGCGACAAGCGACGCATACACCGGCAGAGCCCGGAACCGTCTGCTGTTCTCAATGCCAATATTCAATGGGCTCGGGATGTTCATAGCATCAAATCCATTAATGAGATGAGTCTCTTCGCGCTTGGGCTCCTTCAAATATGCAGCTCCAGCATTAGCAAAGATCTGCTGGAGGATTCCACCGTGCCTACACAGAAACACTCCACAGTCGTACGGCACATTGAGCGTCTTGTGGCCGTCTCCGCCAATGCTATCTGCCAGCCCCAGCTCACCAGTGACGGAGGCTGCCTGGGATGCAAACTTCGACTTGCTCTTAGCCAGCATTGTAATGTACATGCCAAACGCTCCATCAACATGCAGCCAGGCACCATAGGCGTCACACATGCGACGCAACTCAGCCATCTGGTTGGTGAACCCTCCGGTATTGACTTCACCGAACTGAGCAACAACAATTGAAGCAGTGCGCGCCTTCTGGTTGCTCTTCAGAGTGTGTTCAAGGTGCTCGATATGAAAGTACCACTTCTCGTTTGGATCTTGCACAACAGAGGTTCGGCCGAGACCAACAACAGAAGCAGCCTTGGCCACTGACGAGTGCGACTGGCAGCTGATGACCTGGATGTCGTCGATTCCAGCCTGCCGACATGCCTTTAGTAGCCCCAGCTCGGCAACGGACGAACCGGGCACGACATACTCGCGTCCGCAAGCCAATCCCATGATATTACTAGCAGTGGCCCCACTCGTGAACGTTCGGTCGGTCCACTGCTGTGGATCGAGATCCAGCATCTCAACGACCATCTTCAGCGCCGCCGATTCGACGACCGTCGACACAGATTCAGCGGGGAGATGGCTGGCGACGTTGGTATCCGCCCAAGCCACGAGCTGGTCGGCAACCCGGGCAGCTGGCGTGACACCGCCAATGACGAAGCCGTAGTAGCCGGCGTCGTGGTTTGGCAGCGCTGGCAGGATCTTGCTAATGACAGCCTCCGTAGTGGCATCTTCGCCAAGTCCGTCGGCTGAGAGAGACGAATGCTGCGATACCCACTCAATTGCGCCGTCGAGGTCCTGTTTCAGCGGAAGGGGGCCTTCCTCAGCTGCTCGGAACGAATCTCCTGCGGCTATCTTGGGCCAAACCGTCTGGTAATTCATGTTTGGTTTTAAGAGGAAGACTGTAAGAGGAAACGCCGTCTTAGTGCTGCACCGCATCAACCTCCCGCATTGAGCGGCGGGGTATACCCCGGACGTCGAGCCCGAAGTCCGCCCAGCCCACTTTCACTCCACTCAGTCCAACCACCGTAATGCCATGGCCACAATTGGTTGTAAAGATGAATGCTAAATAATGTATAACAATAGCTCGTTAGTTAACGTAACTTTGGCCAATCGATACCCGGGTTAGGTCACTTATGCCAGTTGGCGTGAACTCTCCGTCCGCTTGGATTCAGCAACCGAGGCGTCATTACTAAATCTCATGGAAGTGGCCACTCTGGTCCAGCTGATCGAGCTGTCTGCAGACGACAAGGACAGCCGTCAGCTGAACCTCGAAGATGCGCATTTCTCGAATGACGAGGTATGGAACCGGCTCTTCAACGAGCAAGCCATTCACGACACAGTGGGCCAAGTTGAGGCGAGGATAAAGCAGTCGTTTGACTCGCTCATGTCAGCAACGGAAGCAGATGGCACCAACCTAGACCTGAGCTCTCTTCCGGTCAACGAAGACGCTGTTCCGGGCGAGTCTACGCTCCAGTACCAGCATGAACAGCTCACAGAACGCGCTGCTGCTCTGGATCAGCTGTGGGTCGTGCGTACGGGAATCCAGGAAACAGAGACGCTTCTCAGCATAGGAGAATTGGGTCAGGCCATTTCGTCTCTCGAGACTGCGCGTGCTAAATTGGCGGACTTTGGTGCTACATATCCAGGGACAATCCTCGAACAGGACATATCTCGACACCTCAGTGATCTGTCTGGTAAGATTGCCACGACGGTTGACGAGGGATGGCAGGAGGCAATTGAATGTTCATCGAGTGCCTCTGGTTCCGTTCTCAGCGTGTCCCAGTCTGTCAACAGCATCAGTCTCGAGGAGCTCTACGGTGCTGTGCGCGAGCTTGAAACGTCAGGCACTCGCAATGCGCGCGTCGAGCAGCTGCTGCGCAAGCTGGAAAAGCACATCGTCGACCCCATTCTCAACGGTCGTATATCTCGCGCAGAGGTGATGGGTGAGCCGGGATCAGAAGGCACCAGCAGCCTCAAGCTCATTCAGGCGGAACCGCCTACTGTCTCATCTCTCATGGCCGTTCTATCAATGACGATCCAGTTCCTGCAATCTGCATTTGAACCGTCCTTGATCTCGCTGACTATCTCGAAGCGGTTTGGCTCGAATGTGGTCAGTCGCCTGTGCAATCACACCCTGCCGTCCCTGTTCCCAGCGGACGCCGATCATCTCCCAGCATTTAAGAACGAGCTCGATACTGTCCTTGCATTCAACGAGCTCTTACGACAGACCTGGGATATAAAATCATCTGAACTGTCATTATGGGTGGATGGCTTCGTCAGTGAATGGATTGCCTGGCGCCGAGCCTCATATCTTGACATCCTGCGACACAAACTTAGCTCAGGCACTGTGCATCTGTCGCGACGCGTGGTTGTTGGACGGGAACCCATAGATGAAGAACCCGTGAGTGAAGACGTCCCGGGACCCGGAACCGAATCGACAGCAGAGAATGCTGACGAGTGGGGGTGGAATGACGATGATAATGTCGACAAGCAGGAGCCTGTGGACCCTGCGGAACCTGAGAACGAGCCTGAGCAAGAGGATGAAGATTGGGGGTGGGGCGATGAGGTGGAGATCAAAGATGATAACACCGAGGCTGACACGACACGGCCTCCAGCGAATCGTCCTGCCGACAAGCTTATGATTTCCTCCGAATCCCAGCACGACGGAGAAACTGTCACATCTGTGATTGAAGATGTGACTAAAGTGCTGTCCGGGTTCCTCGGCGAGGCATCTGCCTATTCAGACTCGCATTCGCAGTCGGTATCGGCGTTTGTGCATCTCTACTTGGCTCTCGCCCCCATTGTGTACCAAGACATTGCTCATGGCATTATTGCATACAACGATATGTCGGTGTTGGCTGCTACTGCGTCTGAAGGAGGGGTGTCTTTGTCAGAAGATGACTGCGAGGTTTTGATTCAGCACGCCGACAGGAGACTGGCTGTGATTATTGATGAGGGCCAGACAAAGCTGCTGTCGATTCTGTCGACTACAAATCGGCTGACAGACTCAAGTGGGGCCAATGTTGAGACCTGCGAGAATGCCGTGGCCCAGATCATGGGGTACATGCGCGGTATGGCAGGCCAGTTGATGGAATTCGCGTCGTATGGCGTGGCAAGCCAACTGCTTGGTACACTGCTCGAGACGGTTGTGACGGCGGTCATCAACGCCATTGAGTCACAGGAGGACATTGCCGAGAAGGACTCCGTGCAGCTGTCGAACATCATCCAGGCTCTGATAGGACTGGACGAGATCTTTGTGCCGCCCGGAGTACCTCCGTCTCCCGAGCACCGTGCTGCGTTCTACGTACCCTCGTGGATGAAGTTCCAATATCTCAACGAGATTCTGCAAAGCAAGCTTGTCGACATCTCATATCTGTACACTAGTAATGCGCTCGTTGATTACACGCCCAACGAGCTTGCAGGACTCATTCGCGCGCTGTTTGCTGACAGCGAGTATCGGCGCAGTGCTCTCGACGAGATTCTGAGGTGACAGACCAGAGTGATTGTCCAAGTCGATTGCGTCAAGAATTCATTAAAAGCGATGCTAGGCTATCGGTACATACGAAGAAAATGCGATTTACAGACATGTCGTTAGGTGGGGTACGCGTTTCCGGCAAGCTCGTCTAGAGGGCATTGGAGATGATGCGTGAGCCAATGAGAAGTAGAGTACAATAAGACAATTAGGTTCCCAGAGAAGCAGAGTACAACGAGACAATTAGAAGGGTTCCAGAGAAGGGTTCCAGAGAAGCTCAGTGCAACAACTAGAACCTCCAGCCTGAGCTACTTGAGAAAGTTCCCAGTCTCACTAGAAGGTACCCAGCTTGAGAAGGCTCTTGGCGGCACCCATGGACGCTGGGGTGCCGCGGACGTCATGAGGAAGGGGTGTCGAGCTGAGCGAGTTCGTGGTGTCGACACGCGTCGGGCGAACGGGCGTCATGGATTTTGAGTAGACAGCCGGGTGGGCGGGCACCTGTGTGCGTGGAGCCGGCTCCTCGATGTTTGCCAGCGACACGTGAGTCTGGTTCGTGAGGACCTTGTAGTAGGCGATGCGGAGGCGGTTTTGCAGGCGCCAGGCATGAGTTCGGCAAGCCTCGTCCATCTCGGACTGGAGACGCTGGGCCGACGAAGCGGTTCTGGCATGGACGCCTCGGCGCAGAGGTAGCAGCGGCACTGGCGAAGCGAGGCGACCGAAACTACTCGGAGCAGGCGGCGACGACGTGAGATCGGTCATGTGCGGGTGCGAGTGTTTTAGTGACGCGCGGTTGATACCAGGGCTCGCCGAGTTCACGTAGCGAGCGGTGTACGCTGGGGAGTTCGCGGAATGGCTGGTGTGAGCGTGTGCGGACTGGTGAACCATAGGCGAGTCCTGGTTGAGCTGGTGCTGGTGAAGCTGATGAGCTTCATAGGCGTCGATGTTCGTGTAATTGACTTGTTGATGAAGCTGAGACCAGGTTGGGTTCGACACGTCTCGCACCGACACGTCTGGAACGTCCCGTACCTCCACGTCTAGCTCCCGCACCTCGGCACGTCCACTCCAGTGACCGTCGCTGAGCCGGGGTTTCTTGGCCGACCTCGTGTAGTCCGAGTAGTCGGAATTCACTTTGTTGGGACTCAGTTCCTGGAGCACCTGGCGCGGTGCCAGCGGGGTTCTGTTGAGCGCGGGCATCGTGGCGCGAACAACAGTCGACGTCGCGAAGCTCGAAGTGGTATGTACAAGAACAACAAACACAGTGGGTCCGTGATGCTAGCCGAGCATTCACGTCTTATATGTGCGTTCCGAGCCTGCATGAGCCCCGCAGATCGCGTAGCTAAAAATGCCCTTTCCTCCCCCTGAAAATGGACTTTGCTCCCAATGCGTGCGGGTATTTCTGAAGCTTAGTGCAAGCCAAGCCACGCGTCGTCAAGAGTCAAAAAGTGAAGGCAAGTAGAGAGGTTTTGAAGTACCGACTGAGAAGTATCGACTGAGCAGTGCGACTCTCCAGCTGAACTTGCCTGTGTTATATCCTCCACGCGCTCTGGCCGTGCTTACCTGCATAGCAACACAGCCTAGTAACCAGAATCTCAAACGTGGCTAACCCATATACACATCTGACGTCACTTTGTCGATTTGTCACTTTGTCACTTCTGAGCATCTTTTCCGTTGTGTAGTTTGGACCAACGTCAAAATGACCGCTCAACCCGTCTTATTCTTTTTCTTCTTCTTGCGGTGCATCCTTAGATCTCATGTAACTCCACACCAAACCCGCTGATTGGCAGTGCAGCTGCGGAGGTCTCAAACCGGGTGTCCGCACGGCTGTGCCACGCATATAAGAAAAATTTCCGCCAGTTGGTTTTGACTCCATACAATGTCTTTACAGGCGCCCAGAGTCACGGACCGCTGCTTATTGTGAATCGGTCGTTTTGCCTTGCAATCTTGCGTGCTAGGGTAGCCTCATATTAAATGCGTTATACGCTGCGTTGATCCGGTCCTTTGAATCGTGCAATCCTTATGGATTGTATCGTGACTCCCGACAGATATGCTCTTTCAGTTTTGAAGGTTACTATTGATGCCAGTCTTGATAACTTTAAGTCAGGTTGAAGAGTAGTCTTGAACTGACAGAGCCGTAGATTCTAGACTCCATAGCTAGACCATACAATGCAAACTTCAAGAATAAAAGACCCAAAGACACGACACGTAAGAGAAGATACTCAAGTCCATATGCTTCAGGTATGCTGTAGCGCCCATTATAGGTTTACACTCATTTGATCAAGGTCGCATCGACCTTCTCTCTCTTGCGCTGCTCGATCTTGAGCTGAAGAAGTTCGGGACGAGGACACGCAATGGGCTTCAGATCCGTACCATTGTCACGATAGATGCGTGAACAGCAGGAGTACAGCTCGTCAATGAGCTTCGTGCACTTGGACTCGTCGTAGCGGTTGCGCTGAATGCAGTCTTGTTAGCAGGTATTGGTAGAAGTAGTAGATACTTACTTTGAATGGCGCATGCCTCGGCATGGCAGGAGTTTGGTGTAGCCATACTCGGTATTCTGGAAGTCACAGCCTTGTATAAGTAGAGAACTTCAAAGGACAGTCTCTTAGATTGGCCAGTTCACTGAAATAGCAACGGCAAGGGGTTTCCCCTGACTTGCGGACGGTGAAGAAGGGGATATGCTTGTACCGTGGAATATTCGCTTAAGAGCCTATCGCGCTGTGAAAAATTCCGCCTGAAAATTGGCGTACCACAGTTGGTCTGCCTGATCTGATATCACCAGAAAATGCTGAAATCGTAAGTAGCTCATTTCCGGATTAGCTGATTCCCAAGCCCCTTACGCTGGCTGCTTTGCCCTGTTTGGCTGGGATCACGCGGACCCAGCTATTTGGATGTCGAATGCTCGGCTAACATAGAACCCCTGCGATTCCTACGCCAGGAACCTCCAAGCAGGTGCTGGTGGACTCGAGCGTCGTGCTCAAGATCATCAAGCACGCCTCGGACCAGTTTCCCTCGCAAGCGTGCGGTCATCTGCTGGGCCTCGAGGACAAGGACGAAGAGTCTGTGTCCGTTAGCCACTGCTTCCCTCTACCCGCCTCGGCTGTCGACAACGACGGCAATGGTCTGCGCACCAAGGCCATCCAGAAGTACCAGAGCGATATCATCGAGCACCTGCGTGAGGTGAACGTCGACTCTAACTCGGTTGGCTGGTACGTGAGCTCCAACATGGGCCGCTTCTTCTCACAGAGCATCATCGACAACATGCTAGCTTACCAGTCGGAGAACCCCGAATCGATTGTGCTGGTGTACGACGTAGCCAAGTCGACGCGCACGTCGTTCTCGCTGCGCGCCTACCGCCTCTCAGCGTCATACCTGGCTGCCAAGAAGGCCGGAAAGTTCACGACTGAGAACCTGGTGAAGAACGATCTTGCATACTCCAACATCTTTGACGAGCTGTCAGTGCAGATCCGCAACTCGCACCTCATCACCCTGTACCTTCACAGCGCCAAGGAGGTCGACGAGTCCAAGGACTTTGAGGACCTGACCATCTCCGTCGACAACTTCCTGGAGAACAACATCGAGGCCATTTTCGAGTCGGTCGACGACTTCCACTACGAGCAGGGCAACTACAACTACTACCAGCGTCAGTCGACGAGGGAGAAGGCCAAGATCCAGCAGTGGCAGCAGAAGCGCAAGTCCGAGAACTCTGCGCGCGAAGCTGCTGGCAAGCCTGCCCTCCCAACTGATGAGTGGAAGTCGCTGTTCCGCCTTCCTGACGAGCCCTCGCGCCAGGAGAACCTGCTCATCAGCGCCCAGATCGACAAGTACTGCAGCCAGATTGAGGAGTTTGGTGCCACTGTCACTCCCAAGCTGTTCGCGACCAAGCGGGTCTTGGAGACCCCCATTACTGCTGACAAGTAGGGTGCAAACATTCAGGAGAAAAGTGCAGTTCATGGAGAAAATGCCAACTAGATGTCGTAGAACAAATCAATGACATGTGAATGATAGTAGATGATAGTAGTGGGTATATGGCGGTACGAGAGACTTGTAGGTGATAGATAAGGATTACTCGTAAGATATGAGAACTAATAAGTGAGATATGAGAACTACTGATACAAGATGCTATTGTGCTGTGGATATGACTCCGAGAATATGGGTACTCTTGTTCAAGCGCACTCTTTCAAGCGTATTCTTTGTTGAAGGCGCGACCAATGAGCATACGACGGACCTCAGAGGTGCCGGCGCCGATCTCGTAGAGCTTGGCATCGCGGAGAAGACGACCAGGAACCGTTTCGCTGACATAGCCCATACCACCTAGACACTGAATAGCGTCGAGGCAAACTTCGGTTGCACGCTCAGCAGCGTATAGGATTACACCTGCGCAGTCCTTGGAGTCGGGCTTTGCGCCAGCAGCCTTTCGTGCGTCGGCATCGCGCGCGGTGGCATACAGGTACGCGCGCGAGGCAGCGTACTTTGTGTACATATCAGCCAGTTTTCCCTGGAGCAGCTGGTTGTGAGCAATGGGCTGGCCAAACTGCTTGCGCTGGTGAACATAGGGAAGAGTTTCGTCGAGAGCACGCTTCATGATACCGACAGGGCCAGCTGAAAGTACGAGACGCTCTACGTCCAGTCCGCTCATCAGCACGTAGACACCGCCGTTGAGCTTGCCGAGAATGTTCTCCTTGGGCACAAAGACGTTGTCAAACACGAGTTCACCCGTGTTTGATCCGCGCATTCCCAGTTTGTCGAGCTTGCGCGAGCACGAGAAGCCGGGCATGCTCTTCTCGACTATGAAGGTCGTGATGCCTTTTGATCCAGCCTTGGGGTCAGTCTTGGCGTACACGACGAGCGTGTCGGCATCGGGACCGTTGGTGATCCACATCTTTGATCCGTTAAGAACGTATCCCGAGCCGTCGTCTGTTGCAACGGCAGTCGTGCGCATCGACACGACATCAGAGCCAGATCCGGCCTCAGACATGGCCAGAGCTCCGATGTTGGTACCAGCAATCAACGGTTCAAGATACTTCTTCTTCTGAGCGTCCGTAGCGTGTAGTGAGATCTGATTGACGCACAGCTGCGAGTGAGCAGCGTACGACAGTGCAATGGATCCACTGGCGCGCGAAAGCTCTTCCATCACCACGGCATGAGCGAGGTAGCCGAGGCCCAGTCCGCCGTATTCGACGGGAGCTGTGATTCCCAGCAGACCTGCTGAGCCGAGCTTAGGCCACAGGTCGTTGGGGAATGCATTCTCGCGGTCTGTTCTCGCAGCGAGCTCCTCGGGGATTTCCTCGGCGCAGAATGCAGCTGTTCCGTCTCTCAACTCATCAATGGAGATACCCGTTGAGGAGTACCGCACTGGAGTCGTCAGGCGCACCGAAACAAGAGGCCGCAGTCGGGCAATACGTGTAATGCGCTTTGCAAGCATGTTAAACGACCTTGCGTTGAATGTGGATTTTGTTGGTCAACCGCTAAAGTTTGCAGTGATTTCGGCATTTTTCGCTACCCCACATCTATCCTCGGCTGTAGACGGTTACCCCACAGTTCCCCGTACCCTTGACGGCTTCTCATCGGCATCCACTCGGTATAAAACTGGCGAGTCTGCAGTTTTTCTACTGTATTACTGATTCGCACTTTTGCGTATTTTTGCGGTTCTCCTCTTGTCGGTCTGTTCTCGATCTGCTGTTGACAGCCTCAATTGATCGATTGGCCATGATCTCTGCCGTTCGTTTTGGCCGTAGAGCGTTTGCTCTGTCGTCTCGGTCCCCAACATGGACGCGCTTGGCTTCAACACAGTCTGTGTTTGCGACTCAGCAGATGGCCAACGAGCTTCAGGTGATTCCCACGCTCGTATCGCCCCAGTCGCCTGAGTTCAAGGAGAAGGCGGCTGCTATGAACGACCTCATTGCCGAGCTCGACGGACTTCACGATCTGATCACGAACCCGGACAAGATTCCGGAAAAAGTGCGCACAAAGCACCTGGATCGCAAGAAGCTGCTCCCACGAGACAGAATTGCAGCGCTCATTGACCCTGGCACGTCGTTTCTGGAGTTCTCGCTGCTGGCTGGCCACTCCATGTACGGCAAAGATGACATTCGCGCTGGAGGTATCATCACCGGTGTGGGTGTTGTACAGGGCGTCAAATGCTTGATTATTGCCAACGACAGTACTGTCAAGGGAGGTACCTACTACCCCATCACTGTACGCAAGCACTTGCGTGCGCAGGAGGTAGCCATGGAGAACAACCTGCCGTGCCTGTACCTGACGGACTCTGGTGGAGCGAACCTGCCTCACCAGGCCGAGGTGTTCCCTGCTCACAACCACTTTGGTCGCATCTTCTACCAGCAGTCACGCATGTCTTCCCAGGGCGTCCCGCAGCTGGCCCTAGTGCTGGGTCCTTGCACTGCTGGAGGAGCCTACGTGCCAGCAATGAGCGATGAATCCATCATCGTCAAGGGCACCGGTCATATCTTCCTAGCAGGTCCGCCACTAGTCAAGGCAGCAACTGGTGAAGTCATCAGTGCAGATGATCTGGGCGGTGGAGAGATGCATGCGTCGGTGAGTGGGGTCGTAGACTACCTTGCCGAGAGTGAGGAGGAGGGCATTTCGATTCTACGCCAGCTGGTGTCGAATCTCAACTTCCCGGTAGCCAAGGAGACTCCCAAGGCCTATGAAGAGCCTCTGTATGACCCCGAGGAGCTGGGCGGTATCGTTGGAGACAATCTGCGTGTCGGATACAACGTCAAGGAGGTGATTGCTCGCATTGTGGACGGCTCGCGATTCAGCGAGTTCAAGAAGAAGTTCGGCACCTCGCTTGTGTGTGGATGGAGCACTATCTACGGCCATCCTGTGGGCATCCTCGCCAACTCTGGCCCTCTGTTCAGCGACTCGTCTCTCAAGGGCGCCCACTTCATTCAGCTGTGCAAGCAGCGCAACACACCGCTGGTGTTCTTGCAGAACATCTCCGGTTTCATGGTCGGCTCCGAGGCTGAGCGAGGCGGAATTGCCAAGAACGGAGCCAAGCTGGTCAATGCTGTCGTTGGCGCTGGTGTCGAGAAGTACACAGTCGTCATTGGTGGCTCGTACGGAGCAGGCAACTACGGTATGTGTGGCAGGGCCTACCAGCCGCGATTCTTGTGGACTTGGCCCAACTCAAAGACGGCCGTCATGGGAGCTGAGCAGCTGGCATCAGTCATGGGAACAGTCGGATCCAACAAGGACAAGAACGATGAGCTGCAGGCTCGCATTGAGCACGAATCCAACGTCAAGTTTGGCAGTGCGCGAATCTGGGATGACGGAGTTATCCGACCCCAGGATACTCGGGCGTACCTCGGTCGCGCGCTTGAGATCCGTGCGCAGGCTCGCGCCTTTGAAGCGTCCCAGCGTCCCAAGGACCAGTTTGGCGTCTGGCGTATGTAGTACGAAAGAAAATGTGCAAAGAGAGAAGAGGAAGAGTTGCAAGTGAGGGAAGAGTAGATTCATACGCAGCGAGATCGCCGAAACGTATACTAAGGCTTTGGGAGGCATCGCAAGTGCAGTGATCAACCGGCGATCATGACGATCGCAAAGGTTCCACTGCGAAGATTCTAGAGTAGGATTCTAAGTGGAAATTCTAGTAAAGACTGATCGCAGAATTCGATAATATTGTGCATCCTAGTCATAACAGCGAAAATAGCAAACAGATAACATAACAGGGCATCAGTCGTAACAAGAGATCGTAAGAGAGATCAGCAATGAGGAGTCACAGGTCCGAGGAAAAGAGTGAGGAAAAAGAGTGACAGGCGTGAATGGGTGACGAGGATAAACGAAGGGACATGGGTCGGTCATGAGAGTGGTCAATGGGTAATGAGTGACATGAGAGGGAGGTAGGGGTGCATCACATAATAACACAGTCCTTTTCCTTCTTTTCAGAGCTGGCGACGCGGTCGGAGCGACGCAGCGAAAACGTGGAGGCTTTGCCTGACAGCTTGCGGGAGCTGTGTTTGGAGCGGAGGAGTCGGCGAGATGGCTTCGATTCCATGGGGTCCTCGTCAAGAAACCCGTTCTTGAGGTGGATGCCATTGGCCGCTGCGGCTGCCGTGGCACTGTGCGAGTGGTTGGAGAAGTTGCTGCTCGTCGAGTTAGACGACGTGTGCGTGCCCATGGCAAAGGTGGCTACGCCGTGGTGCAGATGGCTCGAGGAAGAAGTAGCCGAGTGGTGGCCGAGCGAGAACTTCTTGTTGTGGCTCGAGTAGGAGCCATTAGGGCCCGACAACGCCGGCTTGATGGGCATGTCGTCGGTGGGGATCGAGTTACGAAGGCCCAGGGACGAGCCAAACGCCGAGTCTCTGCGCATAATTTGGCGCACAAGGTCCACAAAGACCTCGTCGACGTGTAACCGGTACTTTGCCGAGGTCTCGTAGAAGGGGACTCTGCCCCAGGCGTCTGCGACTTGCACGCCGTGTTGCGGCGAGATGACACGGTCATCAGCCAAATCACACTTGTTGGCAACAAGAACCATGGGGATGTTGGCATTGTCCTTGATGTGGATGATCTGCTGCCGCAGCTCCATGAGTTCGCGTAGTGACGACTCGTTGGTGACCGAGTAGACGAGGATGAAGCCGTCGCCCGTCTTGATGTACATCTCGCGCATAGCCGTGAACTGCTCGACGCCAGCGGTGTCGAGGATCTCGAGGTTACAGGAGCGCGAGTCCACGAGGCATTGCTTGCGGTACGAGTCCTCAATGGTCGGGTCGTACGACTCCGAGTAAATGCCCTGGACGAACTGGACGGTGAGGGCGGATTTGCCGACTCCACCAGCGCCGAGCACGACGATTTTGTAGTCGCGCATCGCAAAGTGCAGAGGGGTTGAAAGAAAACGAGGTCGAAAGAAAAAGGTCGAAAGAAAAAGAGGAAGAATCCAATTAATAAAAGGACTCCGATCTGAAAATCAGGTTTCGGGGGAGGGGGTGCAAGGGGTGAAAAGCGGCGGGTTGCTTTTTGTTGTCGTCTGGCTGCAGGTGTCTCAAAGTAAACTCAAAACAACGCGTGTCGATGAGGTGGGAGGAGAAGATGGCGGAAAGTGGGGGGAAATGGGCGAAAAACGATTGGCGCGGTGGATTGAAAGGTCAATTGAAGGGCGTGTGGGCGTGTAGGCGTGGTGGTGTGCTTTTGTGCTTTTGTGCCTTTGTGGTTGTATCGTGGAAGCCGTTAAGGCAGGGGAACTGTGGACGCGAACGCGTGGTGGGGACTTTGCAGGGCGCGGGCTCGGTTGGCGCAAAACAAGGTTCCGACGCGAGGGCAGAGTGAAATGAGGTTTGGGTATCAATTGAAGATACCAAGGGATTGCAGGGATTGCAAGGACCGAGGATGAATGTTGACAATGCCAGTATTGACTTACAGGACTTGCCAATCGCGATGTCAACAACAGTCGGGCGGCAAAAACGCCGATTGGACCCGATCCAGTTTAGTGGTAGCCAGGGTCCTCGGTGGGGGGATGGCACGGCTGGTTTGTTGACAGCCCGACGCGTTGTTTGTGGCGCGGCTGAAGAATGCAAGCGGCCGTGCACGAGCGAAAGCCACTTTAACCCGGCAGGCAGCCCGAGTGGGCTAAAGTGGGCCATGGTGGGCCGAGGTAAGCGCCCTCGAGGAGTGTGATGTAGTTAGTGCGTATTGTCCGTTGCGGTCTTCCGGGGAGCAGCTGGGATTGCGTCTTTCTGCATGTACCCACCCGAGCCGGACTTCCAACGGTTGGCTTACGAGATGCCGATGCACCGACCACATGGCGAGCCCGATCTGGCAGCCATCAGCCCGATGAGCCGAGGCCTACTAAACACTTGGACTCGCCCAAGCAGCAAAGCAATCCATTCATCACCCCGAAGTGTCGCCTCTTCCCGACACTTGGGTT
This sequence comes from Sugiyamaella valdiviana, assembly GCA_030570555.1. Classification (NCBI taxonomy): domain Eukaryota; kingdom Fungi; phylum Ascomycota; class Dipodascomycetes; order Dipodascales; family Trichomonascaceae; genus Sugiyamaella; species Sugiyamaella valdiviana. Next base: position 352,605 of record JAJLWF010000003.1, read on the forward strand.
CTCGATACAATATCAGAGCAGTTTGATAAGTAACAGGAGTGGTATATTACTGCTACTGCACTATTGGTGTAGGTCAGAAGCACATAATAGAGCTTGCAACTGAGCCAGCTCGTTTTTTCTATCATAGGCATCTGGCAACGCCTTACTGACCGTATAATCGCCAATCATCAATTGATACCGCCTTTCATCTTGCCTCTTACCACTGAGAGCTAGAATAGTTACAGAAGGGGAAAGACTCCAACCTCGATAGCTGACACTACTGTTGGCAAATGGAGATCAGATTTCTGGTCGTCATCGGTCATTTCGAAACTAATTAGCGAATAGTAAGTATACCAACTTATCACTGCAGAGTATGAGCTATAAACGTAGTACGGACGAGTCACAGGCATCTTCCCGGCCTTCAAGGCTTAGAATAGGCCTGCCATTGAGCGGCACACTATCAACAGCCGAAGCTGTAGACGATTGTAGGCGATGTAGGAGTGCTGACACGCTATGCTCTGAGATTTTTTACAATATTCACGTCCTCACCACGACGAAGGGAGGGCCCGTGATGGGCGGGCTCGGTCGGCAGGATGAAGTTTCGATATTTACCCGTAAGCAGCCGGGCAGCACTCTCGTCCTGACCACGACGAGGGAGAGCCCGTGATAGGCGGGCTGGGTCGGCGGGATCAAGGCTGCATCTTCATCCAGAAGCCCCGGGACAACGATATTCTCGTTCTGATGAGGACGATGGGTGAGCCCGTGACGGGCGCGGGGCGCGTTCGGCTGGGGCATGTCTCGATCTTCATCCACTCGGCTATGCGGAGTGCTCTGCGCTGCGGGTGTCCCGTGACGGGCGGGCGCATTCGGCTGGGGCATGGCTAGATCTTTATCCATAGGCTGCAGGCCAACATTCTGGTCCTGACCACGATGAGGGGTGGGCCCGGCTGACGGGGCCTCTTTTCGAAGTGCAAACATCATCAACGCGTGAGTGGCTTTCTTCTCCTTACGAGGAGGACAGGAGCGCCCCTGAGGGGCGGGCGCGTTCGGCCGGATCATGGCTCGATCTTTATTCCCTCGGCTCTGCGGAGTGCTCGTCGCTATGGGTGGCCCGTTTAGTATCATGCCTGTTGGCGGCCTGTCGTTCTGGGCACCTGCATGATATGGCTTGGCTGCACGTGACGTATGGTAAGCCATGCAATATGATGAGATCGTGCAGAAGGATGTCTTGGGTGATCCCGTAAAGTGTATGATGATCAGGGCCGGGCCAGTTCAGTGTGTGGCTGTCCAGGTGAGTGTTTGAGTTGTTGGTTTGATGAAGGAAAAACAGGGGATTTGGGCCCAATTTATATCCGGGAGGTCTCAGGGGTCCAGGGAACAGAGCAGTAGGTTGACGTGGTGTTTCCTCTCTATAGGGCAGCTTTAGAAACAAATAAACAGCCCAAGTTGGGTCGAAAGAAGCAGCTAAACCTGGGTCAAAGTAAACAGCGGAAATCCCGAACCGGTCTCAGAAGTTGCAGGCCTGGCGTTTACCCAGGAAATCCAGGCACAAAACGCACAAGTGTGACATTATTATTTTGGCGACAGATGGAACAAGTCGTAGTTGTTTACTCAAGACCTTTATTGGCTGTTTACTGTTTATTCTTTGCTGTTTATTGACTGTCAGCTGTTTATTCTTCTGTTTGTTGATTGTTTACTGTTTATTTGGACCTTCCAGACAGCTCCACGAAGTTCCTTGAGCACGAACTCTAGCGATCCTAACTAGGCAGGGACCTGCGTCTGGGGTACAGCTTCGCCAATTAGCCCACGCATGCAGTCGTAAATACTTGGCCTGCGTTGAAGCGAAACTATCCGCTGTTTTGGTTCCTGAATTTTTAAATACTGACATGAACAGTCTCAGCTGCCTGCCGAAAAGCGTACCTGCTTCATGTCGCGAACCTAAAGCGGCCCCGAGCGTCGAGCTTATTTGCTGCAGCCTGCACTGACCAGTGGGTTTTGTGTCGCGTGTCTTCCGTGATTCAGTTTGTAAACATCCTCATTCCTTACCCCGCTGGAGACACGTGATAAGCTAACCGTACCTCGGTTAATGACGCGTCAGTAGGCTGGCTGCGATGGGTCCAGACCTTCTTTACCCCAGGAATCCGTCTGGTGGGCAGCTTGCATTAAGTCATCATAAAGCTACGTTATCAATAACCTACTACAACTGTGTTACTTCATTATTACAATCGCCCTGGAACTACAGGAATGATATCTGTTGTGTCACTGCTAGCAAGAGTAAACTGCGTATTGGCTGCTTCAGTGTATTACAGCACTGGTATTACTATACCGCGGTAACGTTGTATGCCCTGACACTATAGTGAGGACTCTACTGGCCAGCATTGTATCGATGGTGTCATACACATTGAACTGGTGAATACACCACAGAACTGTGACTCCATGTTGTCCAATCGCTCAAGCGTGAGTCGAGAACGTCCTTCTTAACCTAGACTGGCTCTAATTGGCTGGCTCAAATCGACCGAGGGAACCCCATCTGGTCACCATGGCTTAACTTGACTGCCTCAACCGGACCGTACTCAAACTCTGAACTACCGGATCCTACATCCCATCTGTCCAACCTCCACTACCACATCTACTCCCTCCTCCTTTTCCTTGTTACTTCGACTCATATATTGACTTGATGGCATGTGCGCTTCACTACTATCAAACTACGTCAGTGGGTTCAAGACGATGTTAGCGAAAAAAGCACTCTTCAATCTGCCTCCCTTGTGTTGCTGCGCCCACCTGGACGCCACGGCTGCTGGCAGAAAACCTGCTGGCTGCCAAGGGAGAGTGTGAAGAGAAGAAATGTAGAGTCTGAATTTTTTATACGAGCGGCGCCGCACGCTGCGCCGTGCGCCGTTATAGCCATATTCCATAGCATTTAAAGGTTTCATCTCGACATTTAACCAGCGTTTCACCTAGTTCGCATCTCGGCATTCTGGTGTACTGGTCTTTTGCATCATGTCGTTCAAGGTGTGTATGGTCCTTTGGTTTGATCTCGTCTAATACAGATCCCTCTTCTCGTGGTCGGCATGCTCGTGTCGGGCTGTTCCAACTCGTTGCTCACGAAGCTCCAGGATTTGCAGTGTGTAGGCAATTGCGATGCCGTCGATGCCAAGGACCGCGTGTACTTTGAACAGCCTGTGTTCCAGAGCGCCCAGATGTTCATGGCTGAGGCCTTCTGCTGGTTTGTCTACTTCGCCATGAACAGGGCGTCGAATACGCCGAAGTACACACCCGTCACAGACGACTCAACCTCGCTGGACGCTGTCGACCGACCGCTCAAAGGCTGGAAGACACTGCTGCTGTCCATCCCTTCATCGCTTGACCTACTGGCCACGACTCTGATGAATGTCGGTCTGCTGCTCGTTCCCGTGTCCATCTACCAGATGGTCAGAGGCTCCGTGGTTCTGTTCGTCGGTGCTCTGTCCGTCGTGTTCCTCAAGCGCCGCATCTCCCGCCGCCAGTGGCTGGGCTTGCTGTCAGTCTTTTTTGGTGTCTTCCTCGTCGGCCTCAGTGCTGCATTTGACCGCAAGGTGTCGACCTCGACCGAGCTCGAGAAGAACTGGGAAGCCATTATCGGCGTCATCCTCATCGTCATTGCCCAACTTTTCACGGCTTCGCAGTTTGTCTACGAGGAGCACCTGCTCGAGCAGTTCTCACTCGAGCCCGTGAAGGTCGTTGCGTGGGAAGGCACTTTTGGTGAGCTCATTGTCATCGTCATGTCAGGTCTCATTGTTGCCATCTTTGGCGGCAAGAACAACAAGGTTATCGACATGTTTGACCTCAGCGAGGGCCTCAGCCAGACGCTCTCACGTCCTGGCCTGATTGGCCTTTCCGTTGCCATTATGTTCTCCATGGGCCTGTTCAACTTTTGCGGACTCAACGTCACGCGTCACATCTCGGCCACCTCAAGGTCCACCATTGACACGTCGCGAACTGTCGGCGTCTGGATCACATCGCTCATCATTGGCTGGGAGAAGTTCCGTATCCTCCAGATCGTGGGTTTCCCGCTCATGGTATACGGCACCCTGTTGTTCAACGGCCTCATCTATGCCGAGGACTCCGATCCCCTGCCCGAGGAGTTTGAGCACACCTGAGCTGAAGACTCTGATCGGCTCAAGGAGTTGGAACAGACCTGAGCAGTTGCGTCTGTTAACCAGGCCAAGGCCGATCATTGGCCTGGCTACTATGGCATTTAGATGAGATATGTTGTTTGTTGTTTGTCATTCGATATTCATTAATAAAGTGCATGACCATGGATATCAACAGCTCTGCCGTCAATACCACGTCACTATCAGTTACATAGCGGGCGGTCCAATCAACTCAGATGCCCCATTAGGTGAAGAAGAGGGCATCGCCTGATCGGCTCGTGTCTGTGTGCAGCACGTAGGCTGTTCGTCCTTAGACTTTTCGGTGTACAGTGGGGAAAGAGGGGCCAAGTACAAGTGGAGTCCACCTGTCTCGGATGCTGTCAGTGACGCCTCCAGTCGTTTACTGGTTCTTCTTGGCGTCAATGTCGGCAGCATATTCGCGGTCGTCCACCTCGTCCTCGACCGAGGAGCGGATGTCTTCCATGGCCGTAGTCTGCTTCTTCCACGTCGACTTGGCCTGCTTGAGGGAGCGGTCAAACAGCTCCTTGTCGGGAGTGCGGTACGAGCCGCCCAGACGGTCCCACAGAGTCGTGTACTGGCCGTAGTTGTAGTTGAAGTAAAGGTGGTGGATGGTGTGGCACGCTGAGCCGTTGATGACGGGGTCATTCGACAGGTACTCGCCGTCGTGGATCATCACGGTCCACACGTTGACGATCATGAACAGCACGACGTACGACACTTTCTGCAGAGGGAAGATAAAGGGGAAGATGTGGTATGGCAGCGATTGCATGTAGCCATCCACGGGGTGAAAGGCATGCGACGCAAACGGCGTGGGCACGATCCATTTATGGTGGGGCTTGTGTAGGTGCTTGTAGACGCCCGGGGTGTGAAGCCAACGGTGGATGAAGTAGATGAGCATGTCTGTGAAGAGCAGGAAAAGGGGGAACTGAAAGATCATGTACCAGGTGCCGTACTTTGAGGTGCTCCAGTACAGCTTTGAGAAGCCACGAAGCTCGGCCACGAACCACGGTACGGTGAGGGCCGTCATGACGGGGATGGCGCTGAGCGACTGTTCGAGCTCGAGGCGGACCTGGTTCTTGAGGTACTTGGGGTGCTTGAAGTTCATGGGATCGTACACAAACCGGTAGCTGAGGCCGGCCACGAGCAGGTACAGTGCGTAGCCAAAGATCCAGGTGATCAGGAAGATAGACACGGCCTGGCGGATGATGGAGTCGCGGCCGAGCAGCGACTGGGTTGCCCACTCGGACGGTTCAAAGTAGTAGGTAGCATGGCGGCCGTAAATCTCACGGTTCGACGACGAAAGCGCGCCCGTGACGGTGGCGATGAGCGGGTGGTCGAGCACGGACGCAGCCGGAGACGACACGGTCAGATTCGAGTAGAACTCGCTACCCTTTGCGAGGTTCGTGTTGACAAACGTGGCCACGGATCCGTGTCGTGGCAACACCTGCGCGTACAGCTTGTCAAGCACAAACGCGTCAAAGATTTCCAGCACGAAGTCCATGGCGGCGGAGGTGCTGACGACAAACGGACAAACTGGAAGCGACAAACTGGAAGCAGACAACTACAATGACACTGCAGGGGGGCACGCACTATTTATATCGGATACATGCGGGAGTGCCGTGACAGCAGGAGCAAAAAAAAAAGTTATCAGATCATGCGTTCCTGGCCCTAGCGGGTTTAAATGTCGGCTTTGCAGTAGTTAGCGGCGGAGGCGGTAACCGGATGGGCCAATAAGGGTGTGCTGGTAAATGGGCCGGGCCATGGGCTGTGCTTGCAGGGTCGCTGCTGATGTAATGAGCATACAGTTCCGGCCGGTTAGTCGGGCCGCATTTGCACCCGGGAGATTGCGCGGGGCTGAGAGCGACGGACCCGACGACCCGACAAATGCGATCGGCGGGCAGGGGTAGATCTGCCGCTTTGGGATGCAAGGTTCAGGCGCAGGTTGGCAGGAAGCACGATGATTAGTAGGCTAACGCACGGGTGTCAGTGGAAGCCTAGCATAGGCGTTGACAGTCTACGCATGTGTATAACATGATCATACGGCATTAATACAGTAATGGTGACTATGGCGAGTAATGTTTCATGGCGATTATATCAAATAATTACATGGCGAGATTAGGTTGAATAACCTCTATGCTTGATGCAGCGGCCCCTGCCTTGGTTGATGTACAGGACAACATCCAACATGTGGTGTGAACACAACATGCAGCGTGTAGTATGGCCTGAGGCTGAGTGCATGGCAGTGGGCCGACTACTTGTGTCCACGGAGAGCGGAAAAGTACTGGTCCATGCCGCGGTCCTTGCTCTCGAGAGGGCCATGCGAGAGCATCTCGTTCTCGAGATCCTGCCACTTCCGCTTGGCTGTACGGGCGCCTCGCTCCGTGAGGTCGGCGCTGAGCCAGCTGTACGCAAGCTCCAGCAGCGGAGTACCTCGCGTGTGCGCTGGCGCCTGCTTAATGACCTCGTCGTACGTGTCGACACTGACGACTTTACTCATGTGCATGTGAACGACATGCGTGGGCCATTCGCTGAGTCCGTCGAAAATATGCGTTGCGTAGATCTGTGTTAGGCCAATTCGGTCAAGATTTAAACTCAGTTCAACTCACAATCTGGCACGGGCGTGACTTTGTCTCGTCCATGAGGAAATCCAGCAGACGGGCGCGTACAAGCACGTCGAGATCAACTGTCACCTCGTCGAGAAGAAGCACATCCCACGGACGAAGTAGGCCCATAGCAAGCTGGACTCGCCGTCGCTCACCATCACTGACCTGGTGCATATGCCAGCTCAGATCGATATCAAGAATGTCTATCAGCTGGTCTCGACGCTCGGGAAACAGGTTTCCTCCAATACTCGACAGCAGCAGCACTACGGGGATGTCCTGGCGAACCATGGGATTTCCCGCCCATTCTGTTCCCAGGTACGTGATGCCCTTGAGCCCGTCACGGAACGGATCCTGCCCGTTGATGTGTACTGCACCGGCTTTGGCCAGTGTTTTGCCAGCCAGGATCCGCAACAGAGTGCTCTTTCCAGCTCCATTGGCTCCAATGAGCAGCGTGCGTGAACTCGTCGGCAGCGTCATCGTTGACGGGCTGATTCCAACCGTCGAGTCGGGAAACACATACACGAGGTCTTTTGTCTCGATCATCGTGAAGTGTAGGAGGTAACTTGTGCTGTTAAATTGTTCCGATGATTGTACTTTGGAGTAGAAAGTTGCACCATCGAGAGTTCAGCCGTGCGGACTGTTCTACAACCATATGCCCACTCTGCGAGCCTATTTGTCTTTTTCCTGCCTGTTACTGAGCTGATTCATATCCAATTGAGTGGTCAATACTGTTTTGTAGCTGATACGACGATGTCGTGGCCACGTATTAGCCAGTTCGGAGTGCCCTCACTGCTACTTCTCGTATGGGCCCCTACCCTTATCGGCCAGCCTTCCAAATCCCAACTTCGCTTGCCCCACAAGCTTGTACTCCACTGACTGTCGCCATGTCGGACCGAGCATTCCGCTTCTCGATACCGCACATCTCGTCGAGCCTCTTGCGGGCTTCGGGCGTGTACTTGTCCGGCGCTTTTGTAGGTTTCACCCCCTGTATACCGTGCTTGTCTAACTCAGTACGCCGCCGGCTTCTACGCCATGCTCGACTCGGCACTGTTTTCGTCGCACGACAACGCCTCTATTGTGCACGTCAAGTTCATTGACTGGCTGCCGTTCATCCTCTCAAGTCTGGGCATGCTCATCATCAACACTGTCGAGAAGTCGCGGTTATCATCCGAGTCGTTTTCGTTTGGCTCGTCCAATGGCTACGGCTCCAGCGCCGACTGGCAAGCCAAGGTCGTGCTATTCCTGGGCTTTGCTCTGCTGGCCGGTGGTCTGTCTGGAAGCACCGTCATTTTGGTCCTCCGGTACATTGTGCCCAAGTTCCCGATGCCGACTCTTGGCATGGGTGTGTCAAACGTCGTCAGTAACGTGGCGGTAATGCTGAGTTGTATCTCGCTGTGGCTGGCCCAGAACCTCGAAGACGAGTACAGCTACTCGCTTCAGCTGTGAGCGAACCAGCGTTTTGAAACTGACCCCTACATCTATAGGTAGCATACATTATCAACGACGTTGAATGATACACCAAGTAGGCAGTAGATATGAAGGCATGAAGTAGGCACGACGTAGAAACAGACTAGCAGGCTCCTACTTCAAGCTGTTCGTAACTAGTACAGGGGACTTTTATTACTCGTGGAGTAGTTGGAACTTGTTATTAGAATGGAGTGGTGAAGACTGGTGAACTGTTGTGAAGCTTGGTGAATATAGAATACTGGCAAATTGGAGAACATGGCAGCTGTGAAGAGTAGCAGCAGACTCTTTTCATACCACGCTAAGTTTGTGCATTGCAGTCCTCTGATGACTCTAATATAGTAGTCACGCCATACCACTGTTCTCCGATGGAGCAACCAGATCATTACAGTCTCGTCAACAGCCAGCAGGTCCGTCTTTAGTTCTCATTATGCATTGACTAGTCTAGTCTGCTCTACACAGGATCAGATTTTGGCTCAGTTGATGCTGGCACGGATCTCCTCGGGGCGCATGGGCACAAACGTGTCGAGGTCAATGCCATGCTCGGCACGCAGCTGCTCGCGCGCGTGCGGGGGCACCAGCTTGTGGTTGAGCTCGGGCGCAATCGAAAGCTCCATGGGCGTGAAGTTGAACAGTGGGGGCATCTCGCGGTCCGGCTGGCCCGGGTTGCGCGAGTCGGGCAGCTTCGTGGCTGGGTCGCGCAGTTCGTCAAAAAGCGGGTGGGTCATGACCTCAATTGCCGACAGACGCGAGCCCGGCGAGTACTCGAGCAGGCGGGATATGAGGTCGATGGCGTCGGGCGCCGCTTTGCGGAACACTTTTGAAAAGGGGTGGGGCTTTATTTGCGGGAACTTGTGCTCCATGTAGTTTGGGTTCATGGTGCGGATCTGCTCGCGCGACGGGGTGCCCAGCACCTTGATGATCTCGACAAGCTGGTCGATACCCGACTCACCAGGGAATAGGGGCTGGCCCAGCATCAGCTCGGCCATGACGCACGAACTCGACCAAATGTCAATCTTGGTGGTGTAATTGGTGGCGCCAAAGATGAGCTCCGGGGCGCGGTAATAGCGCGAGCAAATGTACGACACATTGGGCTCGCCCGGGACGAGGATCTTGGCCGAGCCAAAGTCGCACAGCTTGAGGATGCCCGTGGCCGGGTCGAGCAGCAGGTTCTGCGGTTTGATGTCTCGGTGGCAGATGCCGAGGGCATGAATGTAGGCGAGCGAGCGAAATAGCTGGTAGGTGAGGAGCTTGACTTCTAAAGCCGGCATCGACTGCTTGTAGCGGGTGAAGTGTCTGCAGGCACGGTACACGGTTTCGGGCACGTACTCGAGCACGAGGTTAAGGTAGACCTCGTCGCGCTCCGAGGTCGAGTAGAAAAACGCCTTGAGCTCGACAATGTTGGGGTGGCGCACCTTGCGCATGATTTCGAGCTCTCTGTTCTTGAAGCGCTTGTCCTGGAGTACGCGCTTGATGGCCGCGTCCTCGCCTGAGGGCGAGAGTTTCGTTTGGAACACAACGCCAAACGAGCCCGAACCGACAACCTTATACTGGGTGTAGCATAGCTCGCGCGCCTCGCCGGTTCGCCCGTCTTGGACCGTTTCACGAACCAGTTCGGTCATAGTAGGGGGATCGAGTTAATCAACACAAACAGCCATATAGCAGGCAGAGCAATAGTCCACGATGGGAGAGGGAGAAAAGGACGAGATGGCACAACGACAAAGAATTGTGCGAGGGCCGTAGTGCGCGTCGCAAAAGGTCGCAAAAGGACAAGTGACACGCCAATGAGTCGTCGACGGGTCGTGGGGTCAATCGAGAAGCGATGGCCGAATCAGCAGTCGAACGATGAACAACACACAATGGCGATGGGGCCGGATTGGAGGTCGAGGCAAGGGGGTCAGAAGAGACGACTCGGTGGGACGACTCGAGCGGGGAGGTTACGGCAATAGCCCGGAAAGAGCACGCGACGGCGATGCCTACGGGTCAAGACGTCAATTGCAGATTGGGTCTTGATTGCAAGGAGTGTGCAACCGGTTTTTTTGTCTAGGGCCTTAGTTGGTGGGATGAGTGGGATGTTGGGCGCCCTAGCCCTTGTCATGTGCCGCGTGGTTAGGTCACCCGGGGCAGCAGTGCGGGGCGGTGGGCAGGGAAGGGACGAGGGGCAGGTAGAAAGACGAGAAGAACGGAGGGAGATGTGATGAACGGTTTTACGGGGTGACCGGAAGTAGAATTGATCATTCAGGTGGTAATTTCTACTGTTCTGTGCAAACTACTGCCTCCCTGACACTCCGTGACCCCGCCCGGACCCTGCACCTCTGGCTGCAAGTGCCAGCAAAAAGCTTACAGTGCAGGTGACCGCGAGGCTGGCGGGGGTTTCGGACGTGCCAGCGGGGGCACCGGTCCGGCCTGCTGGCTCCACAACATAGCCAGTGTTGTACCAGGTTATAGCGAGTAAACCAGCATAAGAGTAACAGCAGAAGGGCCGCCCCAGTGCCACAGATGCTAGTGACAGCTGGGCTTCTCCAGGGTAGGGGCTCCTTTGGCGGGGATCTACCAGTGCCCAGAATTAGCGACGGAAGGAGAATGTCCGAAGCTGTAAAATTCTGTACAGAGCTGCGGTTATGCGTAAGGTTGGCAGGGTAGGAGTACCAGGAGAGAGTAGTAGAACAGTAGCAGGAGTAGCAGGGAGTAATAGAGGAGTAGAGGAGTAGGCGCAGCAGCAAAGGGTGGAATACACAGTATGAGCCACTCAACAGCTATCAGTAAACCGTCAATCAACTGTCAATCCCGCCATTGGTTGGTCTCCCGGTCTCGTGGTTCCTCGGTACCCCACCAATCTGTAGTCCACTGGCCTGCGGTATTTTGGTTGCTAGTCGATTGCGGTCCTAGGACTGCTCGGATATTTCGGGCACGGGTTGACCCCTGGCACGGCTGTGCAGTGTCGTCATTCTTGGCATGCAGCGAGAATCCCAGACACGATGCGAAATCGGTGAGGTTGGTAGCTCCACTACATATATAAGTATTCCCGTTAGTTAACTCATTGGTAGTTTTGCCAGTTCAGTGGTGTTCTCCCTGGTCTACTCTCCTCCCCTCTCCTCTGTCTCGCTCATCTTGTATGCCACGTGACTCCCCCGGATCAGCCGTGCGTATGACTCTCGTTTTTCAGATTCATCGAACGACCTGATCCATCTTACAGTCACAATGGCCACTAACATCACCTGGCACGCGGGTCTTACCCACGAGGAACGCGCTCAGTTCACCGGCCAAAAGGGAATCACCCTGTGGTTCACAGGCCTGTCGGCCTCGGGCAAGAGGTGCGTCCATTGAAGATCCGAAGTCTCCTCAGCTTCTCCTCAGCTTCTAACCCAGCACCATTGCCACGGCTCTGGAACAGCACCTGCTGCACAACAAGGTCGCTGCGTACCGTCTTGATGGAGACAACGTGCGTTTTGGCCTGAACAAGGACCTCGGTTTCTCCGAAAAGGACCGCAACGAGAACATCCGCCGTATCTCCGAGGTCGCCAAGCTGTTTGCCGACTCCACCACCGTCGCCATCACCTCGTTCATCTCACCGTACCGTGCTGACCGTGAGGTCGCGCGCTCGCTTCATAAGGACGGTGGTCTGCCCTTTGTCGAGGTCTACGTGGACGTGCCCCTCGAGGTCGCTGAGCAGCGTGATCCCAAGGGCCTGTACAAAAAGGCCCGCGCTGGAGAGATTCCCCAGTTCACCGGCATCTCGGCTCCCTACGAGGAGCCCCTCACTCCCGAGATCCACATCCGCAGCGACAAGCTCACCGTCGAAGAGGCTGTCGCCGAGATCACAAAGTACCTCGAGTCCAAGGGCTACATCACGCTTCCGTAGACGGCCTCTCACTTTAGATAGCACAATTCAGCTACCCAGGAATCACTCTGACTACTTGGTATTATATAGATACTGCTTCAACTACAACTGACAAACTCACAAGTGCATTAATTGCTGCCTACTATCTCCTCAAACTGTCGAGACGAGCCTGGAGGTCGTCGTCCTCGCTGCCGCCAATGGCCTGGGCAACGCGGCCCTCGGCTACCTTGTTACCCGTTATTGCCGACGGTGTCTCGCCGAGTGACTGGTGGAGGTCGATGCCAATCTCGTCGAGCACCTGGTTGACAATCTCCTCGGACTCCTCCTCGTCGTTCTCTATCGTGTCGTCAATAGCATCGTCCATCATCTCCTGGCGCTGGTCCATGATATCGTTCTGCTTCTCGAACTCCATCACAATGCGCTGCAGGCCCGGCAGGTTCATGCTGCGGTTCATGGACCCCAGCAGCTGCGTGGCGCCCTTCATCGACTGCATCATCTGCTGATTGCTGCGCACCGTCTGCATCCGCAAACTCACCGCCTGCAGCTGCGTCTTCATCTGGTAGAACTTTTGGACGTATCGTCGGGTGCGCACAAGGTCCTTCGCCATGACTGTACATGCCGCCATCTGCCCATCCTTGGCAGCTTTCTTGATATCGAGAATCAGCTTCTTCTCCTGCTGCTCTAGCTTCTGGCGCTCGCGGTCGAGTTCACGCTGAGTGCGCTCCAGAGCCCGCTGATGCTTGCGCATCTTCTCCTGGGGCGACAGCCGCCGCCCAAAGGCCCACTCGAGGACTTGCATCGTGTTGAGAGGCGCAAATTTAAAGGCTCAACTGGCCGGTTGGCTCGGCGCTGAGTTTTGCGCTTGGGTTACCCTCAGTGACCTCGTTTACAGGTTCGTCGGAATCGATGACGTTTAGGCTAACAAGCCTTCTTAGAAGTCGTCTAGATCGGCCCTGTGGAGAGTAAAGTGAAATTCACGAGGCTATGTTCTTTATCTATGCCGCATTTTCAGCCGCATACTCAGGGGGGTATACCGAACAGAGAGCTGAGCGAAACATGCCAATTACTTACGATATATATACACATAAATCAAGTATTCCCATTAGCAGAAGCTTCTGTTACTACTCAGTAATATCCTACTACTTATAAGTGAGCTTCTACTATGAACAGAGGCCTCTGGTTGACCTGCGTATAGGGTCTGACTGTACCGCCTGACGGATCTCATTAGTCTATGTACAATGGCGGGATGGCAATGATGAAACCAGTACTGAATCTACTCAGTCCTGCCTTCATCCTTGGCCTCAGCACCGGCCTCGGCCTCTGTCTCGCCCTTCTTACCGCGCTCGGTCATGTATCCAGCTAGGGTGCCAGCAATCAAAGAGTCGACCTTTGTCGAAACGGCCGTTGACCATGCAGAGATGACGCTGGTGAGCTTTGTAGCATCAAGAGGAGCGGCCCCTAGTTGCGCAAAGGTAGGTGCAGCGCGAGATGCCAGAGTGAGGTCCACAACAAACGGCAGACAGACGGACGCAGTGTCAGTCTTGGAGGGCTCAGGAGCCGAGTCCAGAGCATTCTGGGCCTCGGCAGCATGGAACCGCGCTCGCGCAGTGAGGACCTCCCTCGACTTGCCGCTCGCCTTTGCAGCGCACGAAGCGTATCCGGCAGCAGCTAGGGCGGAGACAGACAGCTTATTGCTTTGCACGTACTCCTCGGACAACCGAGTCAGAGCACGGTTGATGTTTTGAGCGGCCGAATCAGCCGAGGCGTTCTCTGACTGGGCTGCAATGGCCCGTAGGCGCAGCAGTTCGTGATCCACGACATCGCCGACCAGCTGGCGCCTTTTACCAAACAGCTTGTAGTGGCTGGCCAGCGTACGGTATGCATCTTCAAGGTGGCCCAGCTGAGCCGACTTTCGCAGGAACTGCGCCAGATGCTGGGGCTTGAGGTTTGCCCGAGCATAGCGGCCGTAGTGGAACAGAATGGACTTGGTCTGTTGGTACTCTTCGCTCGTCGAGGCCTGGTCAATCAGTCGGAAAAGGCTTCCTCCGCCAGGCACTCCCCGATATTCTAATGGTTTGAGTGGTTCGCCATCAACAACAATGCTGTGCTTTCGAGAGCTGAGCTCCTTTGCTCGGCGAGGTCGAAACACCAAGTTACGGTTGGTCGAGTTGAGTCGGTCATGAAGGAACCGCTGGCTCAGATCCTCGTGGATCGCAGCAAACGAGACGGCAGCCTGAGCTGAGGTAGCAGAGGCCGTCACTGTTGGACCAGCCAACCTTGCGCTCAACACAGAAAGGTGTCGTGCTCCCTTCATCGTGTGTTCTGCCAGTAGACAGTAACAAACCGAGCCCTGAAATTTTCAGTCCATATACTAGCCCTTGCCCTGGTATAGTGAGTCGCGGTCGTTGATTCAGGACAACCCCCGAGTCAGACACAAAACTGGACAAACACAGTGTCCATCAAGCTTGTCTCTTCTGATTGAACTGCACTCGGTTTATTTTCCTTCTCCAGCCTGTCTGTCGTCTCTGTGCCTCAGTGTCATCTTGAATTTGTAGCCATCCACTGGAATGGTTACTGGCATATGCTTTACAAATCGCTTGCTCCAACATACCGTTCGTTACGCCTGAACCGCAAGTGTGACTTTCAAACGTATCTGGTACGCTAGCCCCTTTAACCGAGCTAGAGGCGTTGTTAACCGCCTATGTACCCTGCTTAAGTACCCGTTGAGTCGATACAATCCTCTCTCCATGTCCTCTCGGGGGCTGACCCGCGCGTCGAGGAGCGTGCGGGTTCCCGAGGTGGGCTACGCATACACAGCCATGTCTGTAGCATTCTGCTTCCTCAGCTCTACGATTTTCTCTGCTTTGTTTCTCCTTCTCCTCATGTGCTTGGCCATGTTCACTCACTGGCGTAGTAAAATGTCCTCGCAACAGGGACCGGTTGTCACGAGTCGTACTATGCTCTCGCGAAACGAGCGCAGGCTAGTGGGCGATCTCAAGTACTACATTCGAATGCACGGGTGGGATCTGGTGGAGCACCGGTTGACGACTGACGACGGTTTTCATCTTCAGTTGGATCACATAATCGACCGCAGTGAGTCTCCCGAACAGCGCAACAAGCGATACCCCGTGCTGATGATCCATGGCCTGATGCAATCTGCGGCCGCCTTCTGCTCAAGTGGAGATAACAGCCTGGCTCTGCATTTGTTTCGTAACGGCTACGACGTCTGGTTAGGCAATAACCGAGGAGGTTTTAAGCCGAGTCATGTACGGTACTCGCGATATAACCCTCACATGTGGAAGTGGGGTCTCAAGGAGCTCGGTACGCGGGACGTGCCCTGTATGATTGATTTCATTCTCGAGTCCAAGGGCGCGTCTAAGCTGGCATTGGTGGCTCATTCGCAGGGCACAACTCAGGTGTTCTATACGCTGGCTCAGGATCTGATGCCGGAGCTGGGCAACAAGATAAGCAGTTTTACCGCGCTGGCACCCGCAGTGTTCGCTGGTCCGTTGCTTAGCCGGTGGTTTCTCAAGTTCATTCATCCCATGCCGATTCCCGTGTACCGATTTTTCTTCGGACACTTCGCATTTATTGGCCTCATGGGTACGTTTCGCAACATCATGCCGGAGCGGTTGTACACGTACTTTGGCTACATCATGTTCAACTACCTGCTCGGGTGGGATGACAGGCTGTGGAACAACAGCTATCGCAGTCGGCAGTTTTTGTTTTCGCCTGTGTATGTGAGCGCTGACCTCATGTATTGGTGGCTCGGGAAGGGCGGGTTTGCCACGGAAGGATGCATATTTGACCAGTCAGCGCCGCGGTGGTTTGACCAGCAGTTTCCTCCTCTGCAGCTGTTTGTACCAGGCCGTGACAATCTCGTCAGCCCTCTACGGCTAGTGAATCGACTGCAAAACTATGAGGATCTCCAGCATCTGGAGATTGTGGATCTTCCGGGATACTCGCACTTAGACGTGCTGTGGGCTGCTGATGCCGTTGACACAGTTGGGCGGCCCATGGCTGACTTTATCTGGTCGCACGTAGAGGATCGTGCAAACTGGATCGAGCCGAAGTGAGGTCATGGATTGATCTGCATGTAGTATAGTAGCATTTCATAAATACATCAAGTCTGGATGGAAGGTGATTCATAGAGATGTTTGCAACGCTGTGATCGCATCTTCAGCTATTGATATGCCAGATGAGAGCTTAATGAGAGGTGTTTACCGTCTGTTTAGAAGTCTGCTCACAAGTATGACTTGGACTTTTCAAAAGTTGTTTACTGAAAAGCATTATGTGCTTAAAATAGAGCTATCACTTGTCGTGTAACGGCAAATTGGTATGATCACCGCTTCATATTGATATAAGGTTTGATCGCGATATGCGCATGGTATATGCAGGTCACAAGTTCGGTAGCGAGCATGTCGGGAAACAATTGTAATAGACACCAAACACAAAGTTAGTTGTCCAATGGAGTTAAAGATAACGCGAGATATGACGGTTGATATGGATGTGAGGTGCGAAACTCGATTCTTGAAGCCCCTGGAGATTGACCATCTATGCGTGCTTCGTGCCGGGGAAGCGAATCGGCATTCTCGCCTGCGGGCAGGGGCCCACTGTATGCCAGCAATCAGGGTGGGTCCTGTCCGTGTCAATTAGTCCAACACGGCAATGCACTGGACCGCACCACAAGCGGGCATAATGCAAATTCCAAGACATACATTCCGTAACGAGTGTGGCAGAACACCCGACGAGGCTAAGTGGGGATGCAGGGAAGGTCCCTGGTAGGCAGTAGGGGGACAAGAGATGAAGTAGCAGGGTCAATATGAGTGTAGTGACAGCGTTGAGTCGTGCTACTGGTGTGTTTGTGCTGTGTACCGCACAACATCGGCAATGTTGTGGTGACTCGAGGCGAGATCTGGTGTCGATCGATGCAGCGTGCGAATCAGCAGCCGTTGGCGGCAAAAGAAACACCCCAAACAACACGCGAGCTGCGGGCCCAATTAGGCACTCATTAGGCCACTTCGGTTGCAGCGCACCAGATTTGGTCTTGTTTAAATGGCATTAAGGCCGAGTGAGAAGAGGTTGAGTGATTGAATGAGAGAAACTGAGAGTGAGGATGAGACTATAGCGCAATTATATAGGGCAGTTGCCGTATAGTCTGAAGTCAAGACAGCTGGCAATTGCACTCCGGGCTTCCTGCCAGCTGTCAAGTCTCTGTATTACTGCTGCGTCACCACTGTTGTATCTGGCCTCTGCTTCTGTTGCCTCGACACTCCTGACTGGTGTAACAATGCCGAGTGGGGAATTGGAAATATGTGCAGGTGGCCCAACTAGGTGCTAAACAGGCTTGCAGTCGGCAGCATGGACGCAAGGGTTTGCACGCGACGCCAATCTACGCGACCGAAAAGCAAAGTTAAATGCTTGACCCCGAGCCTTGGACGCAAAGGGCAGCCATAAACAAAACAACTCTAATAAACCGGCCGGAAAGGGCACATTTCAGTTAAATTAGCTTGTTGGCTGCACCTGCAATATAAACACGCCGATTGCCGTGCTGTCGAACCAGTCGTTCCCCACGTTTCTCACCACACTCTTTCCTCGTCTTTCGACAAAGCCACCTTCGCCACTGTCCATTCTTTACAGGAGGCTACACAGCTGTTCATTCATTCACACTCATCAACGCATCCGTTCACTCCACACCTACTCCACGGTCACCCGTTGAACTACACACCCACTCGCTTCTTCACTCATTTACACGTCAAACGACACATCCACTCCTTCACTCCACTCGTAACTCTATGAACTGATGTCTGCTCCCTACGCCAAAACGTCCATCCAGATGCTGCTTACCGACGACGAGCCTGTCAAGCACTCGCTACCGACCCCGGCCCCGACGCCCTTCTCGCCCACCGACGCCGAGAAGCACGCTCTGCAGTCGCAGCTCGATTCGGTCAGCGCGAGTCTCAAGAACCAGCCGTCGTACGCCTTTATCTCGCACTCGCCCTCAACCTTTCTCTACAAGCAGCCGACAATTGACAACCTGCAATTGGCCCGCCGCAAGCGCCGTCGAACCTCTGCTCACGAGCTGTCGGTGCTCGAGTACGAGTTCCGCCGCTGTCCAAAGCCGAGCCGGATCGAACGCGAGATCATTGCTCAGCAGGTGGGCATGACTGAAAAGGCCGTTCAGATCTGGTTCCAGAACAAACGCCAGTCCCATCGTCGTAACCAGATGAAGCAGGAGATGCTAGCCGAGCGTGAGCTCGAGGTGCCGTTTCTGTCGCACCGTGAGCCCATGATGCGACGCTCGTCCTCGGACTCTGACGACTCGTCGCGAAGTGAGCCCTGCTCCATCTACGTTGACCCTGTCGAGCAGCCCGACGCCTCGGCTCTCCGCTCGCCGCCAAAGATGCTTCGTCTATCGATGAACATGGACGGCAAGGCCGAGCTCGTCGTGACCAAGTCCAACTCGGCGTCCATTGCAGCACCCGTCGTGCGTGTACCGACGCCTGTTGCCCCAGTGCGCATGCCGACACCTCTCGCGTCTGTGCGCTCGTTGACGCCTGTCTCTGCGACCGCGCCTACACCTGTCATGGCTTCAGTGCCTATGCGCATCCCCACGCCCGTCTCTACAGATCCGTTCCTGGCAGCGCCCGTGCCGCGCCAGCCCCTCCAGATGGCCTCGGCAAGCCTGCTCAACCGCCAGCAGACGCTGCCACCGCCCGACAAAATGACCTCGCTTGCTGCCTCTAAACCCATGGCCAAGTCCTGTGCCAACTCGGTTGTCGACAGCAATACGCGCGAGGCCGAATGCATCTCCAACCTGCTGTCCCTCAGATCAGGTATCTGGAACTAATCTTCGAGGAGCTCCTCTCATATGCCCCTCCTCTAACCTCTCGTCCGCTGTTTTCACCCTCCTCACACGCAACCTCTAATATCCAGCTGCATTTGCTTCGCTCTTGATTCAAAGCTCCTTCCTGTATTTTACCTATGTAGTCTTCTGTCTACTTAATGAATGTGTATCATGAAACGCTGCATTCGGCACCCTGCATAAGCATATGTTCGCCAGTCTGCATTTCCCCGCCTAAATCGAGCCACTTCACGTCAAGTAAACATCAGACGTCGCGTTACAAGGGCTGTGTCCTTGGACATGAGTGATGACTCGAGACTCGAGGTGAAGCTGGTGGATGCGGGACTGCGCTCGAAACAGCTCGCGTCCGAGCTAGCCCGCGTCCAGGTTCGAGCATTCGCTGATGATGCCGTCATGCGTTATATGCGCCGCCAGCGCTACAGAGATCCAACACCTCGTGATCTGGAGACTCTCATACGCCGGAAAGCACGTGAGATCTGGCAGTGGTTTCACCTTTCTGATACTGTGGTATGGGCGTACTTTGTCGAGTCGCTGCCTGTTGGTTACGTGTGCTACCGGCTCAGCTCGTCAATGGCAAAGCTGATGCCTTGGCCATCTTCACGGTTAGCTGCTGCTCTTGTTACCATCTCGCGGAACTTCCTGGTTCTGTGTGACTTGGTCTGGAAACCGGCCTGGAGTCCCTGTCGCCTCGTGTCGGTTGCAGTACACACCAACAGAGCACTTTACTCGTACTATGAGGGCAGAGGCATCCCGTCGTATATAAACGAGCTCGTTGTAGACCCGCAGTTCCAGCGTCGCGGTATCGGGTCGGCTCTTGTACAGTTCAGCCTCGAATATTTGAAGAGTCTACGAGAAATGCCTCTACGGTGCTTTGTGTTCGCCTCGGAAAGTGCCGAGTCTCTGTATTTGAAGCAAGGATTCGAGATCAAAGAGCGCGTAAACTTCAACCCCAGGGGTCAAGATGTGATTGCTCTGTTTATGGACTTGTCAGTTGTCTCTCAACCGAGTTAGGATATATCAATTGCGGCCGAGTCTTACTGGTTAAATCGTGGGATGCTCCCGAATCATATTTACAATAGAGGCTGGGTCTAATTATGCACTGGTGAGACGCTCCGCCAAGTCTCCAATGGGCCGAGGTCGGATGGCCCCAATCTGTCCCTGGGGACGGTACTCCTGAGCAAGGAACTTGAGAGCATCGGCCTCAATGATGAGTCGCTGCGGCTTGAGCAGATCCTGGACCGTCACGCCCTCCTTAGAGATGATCTCGATCTTGTTGTAGCCCAGGGTGGCATCGTGCAGGTTGTATCTGAAGTCGTTGACAATAAACGTCACAGACTTGCCACCAAGACCGTGCTCCTTCATAAACAGCTTTCCAGCCTGCTCGTGGTTGGTGACAAAGTCGGCAACGCCATCAATGACATAGAGGTGGCCCTTCTGGTATTGGTGACTAAGGGCAGTTCGGAGGGCCTTGGCGTACACCTGGTTGGGGAGATCCGTGGACCAGTCATGACCGGCAGGGTGGCCGAAAGCACGACCACCGTCGTGTCGAATTGGGTTTCCTCGATCTCCCATTCGCGCCATACCGCTTCCCTTTTGCGGTCGCAGCTTCTTCTTGCTGTATCCCATGTCACCACGGCCGAGGATCTCTTGGGCGCCGACTCGAGCAGCATCTCGTTCGTACACGACAGCCTGCCATAGAAGATCTCGTCGGAGTGGCAGGCCAAGAATGTCGTTGCTAACGGGTTGGAACTTGACGGGTTTGAGTGATGGAAATTCCCGGAAAGTGGCCAGCACATATTTAGGGAGCTCGGCCTTGCGAGCCTCGAAGTTGACGGCACTGGACAATGACCGTGCCGACTTTGCAGGCATATGCCACAGGTGAGCCGTGGCTGCGGCCCGGTTCAGCATTTTTGCTCGTCGAATTTGCAGTCGTGATCAACTGAGCTAGAACTGTGAAGTACGCATTATGGAATTTTTCACGCATCACGTGAGTTCAGCCGTGTCAGGGGAAGCTACGACGAGATCTGAGGAAGAGCATCTAGTGAGGATTACTGCATTCAAGCTCGCGCACTACTAGATTATAAACGGGATCCTGACGATAGCAGGTCAATGAACCAGTTTCCGAGGTCGAAGATCATCTCGTCGGAGCACATGTGGCCTGTGTTGGGCTGGATGAACAGTCGAGCTGACGAGGGTGTCGCGAGTCCGCGCGTGGTGCGGTAATTGGCCCACAGCTCGGAAAACTGCGCAGGCACTAGTGGGTCGTCTCGTCCACACAGAATGAAAGTTCGGATGAGATGGCTCCAGTCTCGCTCAATGGCAAAGTCGGTTTTGGTGAGCACGTCCCACAGCTGACGGGGCAGCAGCTTTTGGACGACGGCGGCGTGTGGTGAGTGTGATTTGGTCAGACCGTCATAGATGGCATCACCCACGGCGACTGGCGACGAGACGCTTGCAGGGAGGGTGAGCTCTTCGTTGAGGACCTGTCTGTAGACTCGCTGCAGCATCATGAGCGAGAGGTTTGGCGAGCCAATGATGGGGGCAGCGGCATAGATTTTGGACGGACCCAGCATGGATGTAACCCGCCAGGTGATGTGGCCGCCGAGAGAGACGCCGGTGACGATGTTGCGGACCTTTGAGGTCGAGGTGAGGCGCACCGGGACTACCGACAGCAGGTAGTCAATGACGAGGGCCGCGTCAACCGCAGAACCGTCGACGCCCGAGCACATATCCTGTGCATGGGTCAGATTCTTAATCTGGAAGGAGTCGACTTGTACGGCGGCCATTTCCGGCGGGTCGGCTGGGTCGTAGAACCAGTCTTCGTTGTTGTTAGCGTCGACCATGCGTTCACCATGGTTGCGGTTGTCGAAGGTGACGGCAATGAGCGGCACACGAGTGTCGGGCGTCCCGTCATAGTACATGTCGAGCCATTGATCAATGAGGGTCTCCGAATAGCGGAAGTTGACACCCCGCGGATGTAGCACGTAGAGCACAGCCAAGTCCGACAGCGGAGTTTGCTGCGAGTCAGGGATGCGGTCTAGTCCGTACACATAGACCTTTACACCTGCGACGAGAAACGTGGAGGACATGGCGTTGTATCCATAAGCAGTCAAGATATGGTTAAGATGTTCGAATCAATCATGAAGATAGCCAACCCCGCTTGACCAGATGCACAGTACTCGCATAGGGTAGGGGTGGCTCTTGGCCGAGGCCGGCAGTAACGGCGGGTATACAGGCTACTTAGCGGACGTAGGCTAATACGAACGCGACACCGTCACGTTATGTCAAATACACCTGAATAATTAGGTTCACGAGCTGTTGTATTTCGTTGGAAAAACTAGAATCTGCAATAATGGACCAAGCGGTAAGCGAACAGTGGAATTTACTGTGACAAATCATGTGGGTCCAGGCCCAGTGAAGCAGAAATGCAGTCTCAGTGAAGGAGAGAATGAGCAGGGAAGAAACCACGAAACCACGAGACGTCTACATTCAAATACAAAGCGGGTTCGACACACGACCTGTTTCTCGACCACTTTGTTCTTCTCTTGCTTTCCTGTTTCTTTCCTGTTTCTCTCCTGCCCTTCACTCACCGCATTCTTCCGCCTTGTTTGTTACATTATGGACTCGCCACGGATCCATCAATGACCCATACTAAAGTCGCCAACGCCACCCTTTTGCCTCTCAAACCGGCTCTCCATCACGAGCCACGGCCATTTAGCTCCAGCGCGCGCTGCACCAGTCCGTCCCCGCCACCGTACGCACATCCTCGCTCATTCTCCCTCGCATTCTACTGGCTTCTGAAGCGGGAAAAATGCCATCCAGCCTCCTGTCGAGTGCCGCTGGGTTGCCCGGCCCCATAGCCACACCCACGCGTATATTTCAGCACGCTGCATGCCACGCCGGACTACTTAAGGAACCCCGTTTCCTTCGAGTCCGGGGACCTGTAAACAAACTGGGCCCGAGGCACAGCCGTACACTCCCCAGCATATTTCAGGGTCAGGGCTTTAGAGGGTCGCGGAGTGTTACGTTTTTTGACAAGTTTACTGTCGAGGGAAAAACGTTTGAAAACCAAAAAATCGATACTGTTAAAATGTCGAGCCACAACGACCTCAGCCTCGAGTCGCCGGACGACGTGCTGTCTCCCGCCCCCAAGGAGGACCTCGTGGGGACCGACGGGTTTGAACCCAAAAAGGAGCTCATTGCTGCGCCCATTTCGCCGCCCGTACCCTCGCCGACGCCGGAGCACGACGAGGCGCCAAAAGTGCCCGAGTCGCTGTCGTCTGAGCCCGTAGAACCTTTCGAGCAGGTCGATGCCATGGACGTGGAGCCACCGACCAACGGATCCGTAGAGACGAATGGTGAGACGAACGGCGAAAGGCACGGCGAAGTCAATGGCGAGACCAATGGCGAGACGTCGGCTGACAAACACGACAGACCTGACGATGCCGCTGAGGATGAAAGCGCTGTCAAGCGCCTCAAAACCGAGGAGAGCAGCGAGCCTGCGCCACAGCAACCGGCTGTTTCTACTCCGGCCCCGGTGACTGATTCAGCCATCAAAGCAGAGACCCCCAATGGTGCGGATGCTGTTGTCGAAGCGGACCGCGATTACAGTGAACTCGACCCACCCGAGCCGAGTTCACAACCGCTGCCCAAGCACCAGAACAAGTTTGCCCTGTCGGTGATTCGCTCAGTGAAACGTCTGAAGGACTCGGCTCCGTTTGCACATCCTGTCGACTATGTCAAGCTGGCCATCCCCACGTATCCTGAAATCGTCAAGAACCCCATGGATCTGTCGACAATCGAGAAGAAGCTGGTTGCAGGCGAATACACGTCTATTGTGTCGCTGGCCCAGGATGTCGACCTCATTGTCACCAACTGTATCCTGTTCAACGGTGTCGACTCGGCCATTTCAACCATGTCTCGCGGTATGAAGGCTTCGTTTGCAAAGCACATGAGCAACATGCCCGCGTATGACAACCCTCTGGGCGGAAGCGCTGCAAAGCCCAAGAAAAAGTCGCTGCCTCCTGTGGTGACAACACCCAAGTCTCAGCGTGCTGCTGCTCATGCTGCCAACGCTGCTGTCTCGGCAAGCACATCTCTGTCCCCTACTGGAACGCCCTCTGACTCAAAGCCGTTTGCTTTGCGCCCGTCTGGTATTCCCATGATTCGTCGCGACTCGCTTGTTGGAGAAGGTGGACGTCCCAAACGTGAAATCCACCCGCCCAAGTCCAAGGACCTTCCGTACGATGCCAAGCCACGTCGCAAGAAGTTTGCTGCTGAGCTCAAGTTCTGCGGTCAGGTCCTCAAGGAGTTGATGAGCAAGCGATACGAGAAGTTCTCTTTCCCGTTCATGCAGCCGGTGGATCCCGTGGCTCTCAACTGCCCGACCTATTTTCAGATTATTAAACAGCCCATGGACCTTGGTACGGTGCAGGAGAAGTACAACAACAATGAGTACGAGACAGCAGAGGCGTTTGCTTCTGATGTCAAGCTCATTTTCCGCAACTGCTACAAGTTCAACCCTGCTGGCTCCCCTGTCAACGATATGGGCCGCGATCTTGAGGCGGTGTTCGACAAAAAATGGCTTGAGAAGCCTATTCCGGAGCCTAGTCCTCCTCCGGAGCTGTCCGATGAATTTGACTCGTCTGAAGATGAGGACGATATTGACGAGGGTACGGTGACGAACCCTATGATTCGGATGGTCGAGACTCATATCGATACTCTGAAGAAGCAGCTTGCGGAGCTTCGTCGCGAGGCTGTTCGTGAACTGCGCCTTAAACGGGCAGACAGTGTCCCCAAGAAGCGACGCAAGTCTTCAAAGGGAACTACTGAAGCCGCTGGGCGCCGTAAGTCGGGCCCTGTACCTCGACGTGGCAGTCTCAGCGGACTGAGTGCCCCGGTCACGGTGACTTACGAGATGAAGAAGGAACTTTCCGAGAAGATTACTACTCTGACTGAGAAAAAGATGCGCCATGTCATCAGTATTGTTCAGGAGGGCATGCCACAGCTCAAGGCTACCGGCGAAGAGATTGAGCTGGACATGGATATGGTGGATCCCAACACGCTTATGCGTCTGTACAACTTTGTGGTGAAGCGGGACGACAAGGCCAAGGTCAAAGGTATTCGTGGCGCTGGCACCTCTTCGGGTCGCCGCAAGAAGAGCAAGCCCTTAACTGAGGCTGAACAGAGCCGCCAGATTGAGGAGCTTCAGAAGAAGATGCGTCAGTTTGATCGTGCTCGTGATGGTGCTCCTGTGGAGGAGGGCTCTGAGGAGTCTTCGTCTGGCGAGGAAGACCATGACGGCAGCAGCGATGACTCCTCGTCTGAAGAGGAGTAGTGCTGAAGGTCACTGGCTGGTTATTTATTTTATGAAGATGAAGAAAAGAAGCGCTACGATGGTGAAGAGCGTTACAAGGGGGACGATAAATGATAGAGTAATACGATGGGATGAGGTATGGTTGTTAGTAGTCTGTTATCTGGTTCGTTTCAGTGCGGAATAAATAAGAGCGAGTGTACGCCTTCCATCAGGAAGGTACCACAAGCCAAAAGCTGACCAAGTCAAGACGCCTGTCAGCTCCGAGCATACTTGGCAGGCCGCGAAGGCGTTTGTGGAGTTGATGGCTCCTCGGCAGTAGGGCGCGATCGTTTGCGATGGCGCAGTTCCAGTTGGTCAAGGACTTTGAGGGCACCTTGTACTTGGCTCTGGATCGATACGAGGCTCTCTCGCAGGGTTTCCATCTCAAGTTCGACAAACATATCATCACTAGAGCTTTCTGACAGAACAGGGGGGCTTGACTGGAGGACCTCTGGTGCTCTTTTGACGGCTGGAATCGGCGTTGGTGAGCCGGGGGACAGAATCTCGGGACCTGATCCATACATCAACTGGATACCATCCGGAGCGCGAGGGCTCAAATATCGAGACTTCACCTGCGGAGTACGAGGTGTCAAATCCGCTGCTGGTGACGGCATCATCTTTATAGACTTGTAGAAATTATCTGTAGTGAACCTTCGCTAATTTAGCCTAGTCAGATGTGGGTCAGGAACAAGAGACGTGACGCGTTTATTCGTATCGTGCAGTCATGACGTAACCAGGGGAGGACTGAAGCTAAGCTACTGTAACGCACAACGTACCAAACGTATAGAAGAACAGCTTAAGTACTAGGCATTAAAGAATGTCCCGTGAGTGAATAGTTAGAAAACGACTGGTTGCAACATTGTATGGATGTACGGCATTAGCTGAAGTACGGATGTGTTGGAGAACTGGGCTGATTTTCAGGTAACCGTCAGTGTATGCAGAAGCTCTAGAGTCGCTATTGATTGGTTTCACATCAGTAACATGCCCAGCTTTTGGTACACCGTCAACCTACTCGTAGGATCCTGTCATATTAGGCGGTCGAGACATAGTGTGGCCGAATTAAGCGCGGCTGAAGTACTTCGCAGTCACAACACTCCCAATTAGGAATCAGACTCGAAACAACAACTAGACTCAGATATACCGTGGCATACGGCGAGGAACGCACTCCAATGAAATATTGGTTTGGCAGTCCTCACCTTCAGACCGAAGTCCAGCATCAACTGTTCGTTTGTTAATTACCGACATTCAATATGAGCTACAGCAAGGAAAAGGCCCCCGAGGCTGAGCAGCAGAAGATCATCAAGATCAGAATCACCATCACCTCGACTGATGTTAAGAAGATCGAGAAGGGTGTGTAACCTCCGCGACTTGTGAATGACACCATGACCATCGACCATTTAGACGGTAGACGACGACTGCGGCAAAGCTTCGATAAAGAGCCAGCTGAAAGGCCACAAAGGGAAGCTTGGGGACTGTGTGACAATTGATGGCTATTTCCCTGCCGTTCCGGCCCAGCCCTCAAACGACTGCTCGGTTCCCACTGTTGCGCCTGCCTACCTTCTACTTGTGTCTTTGGTGTACCGTCAAACACTTCTTTGAGTGCCATATCTAACAGCAGTCTGCAACGACCTTGTCCACCGTGCTAAGGCCTCGGACCTCTACACCAAGGGACCTGTCCGAATGCCCACCAAGGTTCTGAAGATCACCACCCGTAAGACCCCCAACGGTGAGGGTTCCAAGACCTGGGACTCGTACGAGATGCGCATCCACAAGCGTCTGATCAACATCCAGTCGACTGGTGAGATGGTCAAGAAGATCACCTCGTACAACATGGAGGCTGGCGTCAACATCGAGATTACCGTTGCCCAGTAAGCATGTGGTTGTCCCCCAAAGTGTACATGGCCATGTTGTAATGAAAAGCATCCCGGCGTAAACCAGCCCGAGAGCAAATGTATTTGGTTATTTAGTCTAGTGCAACGTAGAGTGGAGTCGGTCGCCAATGTCGCCGATGCTGGAGTTAGTCACGAGGGTTGATGATTGAACGAAGAGTCGTCTCTACTCACCCTGGGATGATGTAGCCCTGCTCGTTTAGGCTAGGATCGATTTTGCCCACGTAGAAGTCGATGTCCGGGTATTCGGCGGCAACCTCTTCGAGGCCCTTATCGTATGCAATAAGGGCGCAGAAGATGATCTTCTTGATGCTACAATCTCTGATGTTAGTGACAACCATTGAGTTAGATTGGACCTCACCTCAGGGTCTGGATAACAGCACGGGCAGTTCCACCAGTCGCGATAATAGGATCAACAACAATCGCTAGATCGAAGCTCACCTTCGAGTTAGGCAGCTTGTTATAGTACTCGATGGGGACAAGAGTGCTCGATTCGCGAAAGATGCCTAGATGATAGACAGGAGCGTCCTCGTCGGGCAAGAGCTTCTGGAATGCTTTGATTAGGACAGGAGACAACAAACAACGGGCGATCGCAGCCTGAGAACTCACCATGGAGCATGGACAGTCCCGATCGTAGGACGGGGACGATGAAGTACTTAGAAGGCGCAGCAGTCGATGTTGTATAGGAATGGCCGATAGCAGACACGTCCTCCGGACCGTCAAAAAGTGCAAACGTAGACCTGGAGGCCTCGACAGCCAGAATACTCGACACAGCGTCCACCAAGTGGCGGACTTCGGCGGCAGAGGTCACCCTCTCACTGCGAAGCTGCGATAGCTTAGTCTGGAGAGCCGGGTGCTGCGACTCAAACACGTTTTTGGGTGCCATTGCGGATGTGTCTTGGGATATCTATGCGAATCAACTGATGGGTGCGAGACTGTGAAGTTACTCGTGAGTTGCAAAGTCAATTGATCGAATCAATAAACACACGACGGGCCACTCAGGTGGCTGGGATAGTGCTCGAGACCTGCCGCGTGATAAGATAACGCAGTCTAACCTTGCCCTCGACCTATCGTAAACACCGATCTGCCGAACTCTTGAGCTTGTTATATCCTCGAGATAGTGCCAGTCATTGTCTAGCACGAAAGACGTCGAGTCCGTTATTAGCCCAAGACTCACACTACTCTCGGATTGAGCATTGACGCTGAGGCTTGTCTTGTTGGCTGTTCATTGCAATCTCCTTCCTGTCACCATGGTCTCGGCTGCATACTTGTTATCCATTGAGGCTGTCCGTGAGAGATGCTCGCGGGTGTTTGAAAAGGTCAAGAGCAACTCACTGTCGAACTTCGATGTCGACCTGGAGAAATTAGATCCGCTAGTTGCGAGCCTGAAGAAGTCAATCGGCGAAGAGTATCCCAGCTACGCTGCGATCCCTCCGCATGGACGCTGGCAGCATTTTGAAGTAGGGGATGTTCCTCGTATCACTGACCTGGTGGACTCATGGAAGAACAATAACATTCCTGAGGTTGAGATCGCCCGTCGGCTGGTTGACCTGTTCGTGGTATCCGTCCTGCTGGACGCTGGAGCCGGCAATGCTTGGAAGTACCTTGAGAAGGAAACTGGCCAGACGGTGAGTCGCTCCGAGGGCCTCGCAGTCGCTAGTATCCGCATGTTTATAAACGGTGACTTTTCTTCGGTCAAAGCACTCCCCTATCAGGTCGACTCTGCTGGATTGTCGAAGCTTACGGAGGCTGTCTTACGCAAAGGAATGCAGGTGACGGAAGCCAATCCTTTGGCTGGAGTGGAGGGCAGGGCCAAGCTACTTCGAAACCTTGGCGATGCTTTGGAAACTAAGCCGAAGTATTTCGGCGATGCGGGCCGTCCTGGGCACTTCGTCGACTATCTGTTGAGCCACAAATCCACTACGAACAAGTCTGTACCTCTACCCGTGCTCTGGAATGCTCTTATGGACGGCCTTCAGACGGTGTGGCCTCAGGGCCGCACTAAGTTTGAGGGTGTGCCTATTGGAGATGCTTGGGCCTGTTCTTCTCTGCCGGATTCAGGCGAGCCAGGCTCTAACATTGTGCCGTTTCACAAACTGACACAATGGCTTTGCTACTCACTGCTCCGTCCCATTGAACAGTTCGGAGGTGTTACGGTACTTGATAAAGAACTTCAGACGGGCCTGCCTGAGTATAGGAACGGAGGCCTTCTTGTTGACTATGGTGTTCTCACGTTGAAGCCACATGCCAAAGCTGCGGGACTTGCCGAAGCGGCAGCCAAATCCTCGCCGACACCTCAAATCCCACTATTTCCTGTCGATTCCGACGTCGTTGTGGAATGGCGTGCAGCAACCGTTGGACTTATTGACGAAATACTGCTCCGAATCAACCACTTGTCTGAGACTCCCATGTCGCTTCCCCAGCTGTTAGAGGCAGGCACTTGGAAGGCTGGCAGAAAGATCGCCGCTACGAAACGGCCCCAGACTAAGGGACCACCTATTGATATCATTAGTGATGGAACTGTGTTCTAGATTAATTAGCAAATTGCATTCAAGTACGATAGCTTTATCAAACGTAGCTGAATCTGCTGTTAGTTCTGTTTTCAGGAAACAACAACGTTGTGAACAACAAAAGCTCATATTGAAGACTGAAGGTTTATATCTCTCATCATCGGCAGTGCCTGAGAGTGGTGCATGAAAACATTAATCATAGCAGGTTGTTTTTCACTTGAGTACTTACGAGTCAAGCTTGTTATCCACAGAGGAAATGAGGTATATGAGATGGGTCTATCGTTAGAACAGATCTTCAACAAGATAATACAATATATCAGAGGTCAAGAAAATTGTAGTGTTTCTCCAGTATTGTCAGAGAGATTCCCATCTTGATGAATCATCATTATATCGTATCATCCAAACGCTTGTACTTACATATGGTATGTGTTGAGGAGGAAAGGCAGAAAAAAATCTTCGAATATCTTACAACGCGCGCGCGTCAGCCCCGTAAGAACAGAACAAACATACAGGCATGCGACTACACAATGTGCCTACACCCATTGGCCTTGAAATACCACCATGGGAATCTTAGAGGCATTAATTCAGATGTTATACAATTCAACTCTTGCCAATTGAACTAGGCTATAGCTGAGGCTGTGGTGTGACGGTGGCTCATAGATCACCTTCCAACGGTAAACCGGAGGGAACACGGGTGGTGAGCACTTTCTCGGGGTCGCAACGGTGTAGACCTAATGAACAAATACAACTATTGGCTGTGAGATTAGCACTTGTGGCTTACATTTACAAAATGTGGAATGGCAAGACCGTAGTGACCTTCCAGAACTGCTGCTCTAGAACTGCTGCCCGTCATTGGCATTAGCAGAATCATCTGGTGGTACTAAACCAATTCAGCAAGTCAGTGAGCTCTACGTTGTCCACTCGATGACAGTAGCGTCAATACAGACTAGAATTCTGTAGATCGCAACACACTGTCACCACCTACAACCGGCCAAGATGCTACTGGGCATAGGCAAAACATGTCGTTACTCGGAGCCTCAATCTGGTTAAACTTTCTATTCAATAGCTTATGCAAACACAAGGACGCGCTCAGAACGGAGTGTCCTCAGGATCAATCGAGTCGTCGTAGTATGGTCCAATAACAGGCAGCTTCACAAGAGCACCCTTACGCAGGATAGGAATAGAGTCGGCAAAGAACACAACAGCGAACAAAGCACTGCCACCCCAAAGGGAAAGAGCAGGTGTCCTGAGAGTTAGAACCAGATTCCAGCCAGGGCGATGCCGCAGCTTCAGCACATCACCGAATACAGCTCAAACTTACCACTTGAAGACCTTGGGCAGCGAGAAGATGCTGAAGGACGGGTTTACCGAGTATTTGGGAGCTGCGACGTACGACTTGAAGTTAGCAACTTGCATTGAGCATACGGAATACCTACCTTGGAAACCATTTTTGCTGTGCAATCAACGTTACAGGACAACTATAAAGTTCAATTCACCACTTTCAAAATTGGCTGAACGAGCCAATCAGCGGCAGCCGAAATGAGAGGGTTAGGTCACATACAGTATGGGGCAGAGGGCCAAATCTGATGGCTAATGGAGGGTCCCTAGAGGGCCGCCAAGATGCTATAGACAGGGGAATCTCTATTATACGGTCTTCCTAAGTTACTTGACATATACCACGGCTCATGCAAGGTATATCACAACTCTTCGCAATCACCGTTCTCGCGCCATACCTATAGCAACCATTCAACCTTCCTCGGTAGAGGTCGCGAGCATTTTCAGTAACAAGCGAACTCCAAGGAGAATAACACATAGAGAGATCCACTCGAGTGTTCTCCTGCTTATTTTTCAAATATTTCATCCTCATCTGTTGATGGGTGCCCTCACCAATCGATTTGGCTATAATCCCAGACACGGCTTAGTAATCTGCAGCGATCTAGTTCAAATATATCAGCAACCATTTGATCCGGCCCAGTTGGCATCCTACCGTTTAATCCACCACAAGGTAATCTCAAAATGATCACCCAGCACTTGGTGAGGGCTGCAAGCCGCGGGATTCGCACAGCAGCAAATGTGACACGCTCGCGGGGACTGTCAAATATGGCGGTCATTCGAACTCGACCTATGTTGAGAACTGCAGTCACTGCTCGGCCGTTGCCCCTTATGGCTCGTTCTATGTATATCCAGACTGCGTCAACGCCCAACGATGACGCTTTGAAGTTTTTGCCATCTCAGGATGTTCTAGGACCCGGTTCTGGTACTGTTGAATACGTCTCGGGACGGGAAGCTCACTCTTCACCCCTGGCCCGTAAGCTGTTCGCCGTGGATGGCGTGCGCTCGGTGATGTTTGGTACTGATTTCATCACTGTTGAAAAAGACACAGACAGCAACTGGATGCTACTGAAGCCTGAGATTTTCTCTCTCCTCACTGAGTTTTTGTCCTCCGGCCAACCCGTTGTACTAGAAGGTACAGCGGCTAATGCTGACACACAGGCCTCTGACGAGGACTCGGAGGTCGTGTCTATGATCAAAGAGCTCATCGATACTCGTATCCGCCCAGCAATCCAGGAAGATGGTGGCGATATTGAGTACCGCGGATTCACCGATGAGGGTGTTGTACAGCTGAAGCTGCGCGGAGCATGTCGTTCATGTGACTCGTCTTCTGTCACCCTAAAGAACGGAATCGAATCAATGCTGATGCATTATGTTGAGGAGGTGACTGCAGTTGAGCAGGTTTTGGACCCAGAGGAGCAGATCTCCCTACAAGAGTTCGAGAAGCTGGAGAACAAGCTGAAGACTAGTAAGCAGGCTTCGTCGGAAGACATGGCTCCTGCTTTGTGAGCTTGATACTTGAGTTCACTCAGCTGTTCATATCATATTTATAACAACGATCGCTGCTCATTACAAGAGGATAAGAAATTTCAGGAAGTCTACTGACTCTTCTCAAACATTTGCATTCTATACGACCACAGTTGATGTAGTCTTTTCAGCTGCTTTCACGACTTACGCTTCTTACTCAGACTGCTTGTGAGAGTTGAGATACTCAACATATGCGTCATAGGCCTGCTGGATTCGGCGGTTTAAGATAGGCTCATCATCAACCCACTTTAGTAACTCTGCCCGATCCTGCTCCAACAGCATGCCTGTAATTTTACTTGCCAGGTCTTCATCCTGAGATATGGCAGGATGACAGACGACGTGAGGGTAGATGGCCTCACCAATGACCTGGACTTCGGCTTCAGGGTTAGCGGCAGAAGCAATGGCTGCCAGCAGAGAAGGGCCGTATTGCTCACGCTGGCTAGCCTTGAGTTTGGATCGTTGTCCATTTTGGCGGCTTCCACGCGAGGTGGAGCTCGTGGGTGTACCATTGGGCGTAGTACTGCGACTGCGATGCGGGGTGGTAGTCCTGCTAAAGTATGTGCCTTCTGCACCTCCTGGTCCAGTGTTTGAGAAACCAGAGAGGGGTGTTGTGGCTGCCGAATTGGCCGCTACAGAAGCTTGAAGTGAATGTACCATAGCAGCTGCAGCTGCAGAAGGAGGAACTCCTCCCCAAGGAGTGCCAAAGGAAAGAGGCGCACGGCCAGCTCCAGGTGCAGATGCAAAGAAGGGTGGAGGTGGAGCCCCCACTCCCTGAGGTGTCAGAGAGTAGTAGAACGAATTAGGAGCCATGAAATGGGGAGGTCCGGCCATTGCAGGAGTCATGGCAGGGCCACCTGGCGATGAAGTCCCGCCAGGACTAGGAGGCACAATGCCATACGGCCGCATGGCGGGCGAGGCAGATCCGCTGGGAGGCGCCGCCATATAGTAAGGCTTCGGACTACCATTCTCTGCTCCATTGACAGCTGCTCCATTCTGAGGGAAGTAGGCAGGCTGGAAAGGCACGTGAGGGAACTGGTGAGGGTGGCGAGGCGACGGCGACAGAGTGAATTGTGCCAATGCAGCAGCCGTTGCAGCGACAGCCGGTCCATGATTGACTCTGTCATCGCGGCGCTGAGCCAAGGCAACGTAGAGTTTATTTCCATGTAGAACCCGGTCGTGCATCTCGCTGATAGCCCGCTGAGCCTCTTGCGGGTTAGAGTAGCACACGAAGCCGAAGCCACGGGATACACCCAAGTCATCGGTCATGATGCGAGCCGAAGTGATAGTTCCATAAGGTGCAAATGCTTCCTTCAGTGCCTCGTCATCAACACGCTTATCCAAAAACTTCACGTAAAGATTGACACCCTGGTGATACTTCGCCATACGTTCATTCCGAGCCTGTTCAGACTGCACACGAAACTCCTCATCTCGCTCGTATCGCTTCTGAGCCCTGTTGACGTAGAGCAGCCTGTCATGCAACATGTAGTCCTTCAGAGCATCAACAGCCTTCACTGCATCGTCATGGGATTTGAAATTGACAAAGCCAAAACCCTTAGGACGGCCGGAATCATCGACAGGCATGGATACCGAGTCGATTTCGCCGTACTGAGCGAACAGCTCACGAAACTCGTCCTCGGTTGTGGCAGTGTCGATGTTTTTAACAAATAGATTGGTGTAGTTGATCTTGAGCATCTCAAAGTTGCGCTCTCGTTCCCATTTGTTCATGTGGATACCGACATACACCTTTCGATCGTTCATGAGCATACCATTCATGCGAGAGATAGCTTCTTCCGCAGCCTGCTGGGACTCAAATGTGATATAAGCATGGCCCTTGGGCATGCCGTACTCATTAGTAGCCACTTTGCAGAAGAGGATCCGGCCGAAAGCAGAAAACGTGTTGTACAGCGCGGTGGAGTCAATCAACGGATCGAGGTTCTTGATGAATATGCTTTTGGACTCAGCAGACTGGCCACCCGTTGGCTTTGCAGCTGGAGCAGCGAGATCTGAGTTCGAGTCGTGGATGATGGCACCTCGGTCCTTTTGGTAGGCGGCAACATTGAACGGCCTATTTCTGAACAGCCGAGGTGAGGGGTCCTGGAGCGCGGCCGCGGCATCCTCGCTATGGGAGAAGTTGACAAACGCGTAGCCCAACGACCGACGCGACCGATCTTTTGGCAAGTGTACCGATTTCACCGGCCCATACGCCTGAAAGTGCTTCAACAGATTTACCTCGGCCATCAGCGGGTCCAAGTTGGACACGTAGATGGTGCAGTCCTCGGAGAGCGTCGGCCCAATGTCGTTGGACTCGGACTCATCCAAAGGCTCTTTATGAGGCGGCAGCGAGGCAGATTCAGAGTGGTTGGACTCGTTGGAATTTGGCAGTCGGGCGCCATTCTGGTGGTCCGAGGCCGGGGATTCATTGGTAGACATTGCTGGAGAGACGGGAAGGCTAGGCTTGCTGGAGCCCAATACCAGGGGAGTACAGAGAGGGAAACGTCAAAGAAGAGCACGGACACTTACAACAGGGCAGCAATGGACAAGAGCCGGTGCAATTGTTGAAGTGGGCCGATGGGTTGCGAAGCAGACAGAAGCAGCTATAGAGAGACCCAACGGGATGTCATGAAATGTGACCAAGCCAATCGACAATCCAGCGGCCAAGTGATGCAAGCCAGATAGTCCGGGAGAGGCGTGGGCGACCGTGTGCAAGGAGAGAGAAGGAGTGGGGTCGAGGGATATCCAGTCAAAGGGTGACAATTAAGGAAATGACCAAATCCACCCGTAACTTAGTAGGGCCGTGTCGGACGGGGTTTACAGGGCCCGGGGTCAGGGTTGGGCACGATATGGGGAGGGACAACGACCGACACGGATCAGGGTCTGTAGGCAGAGTCACCCGCCGAGCATGCAACCTAACCTGAAGTCTAAATGGGTTTCAAGGGGGTGGGCTAAGGGAGGGGGCACTACAGTGGGGACGATGAATAGCAAACAGAGGTGGGATCCACTCCGCGGCAGTTTCTACTAGAATACGCTACTCTCAATCTGCCTGTTTTGAGGCTAAATATGCATGCCGTTTGTTGAGCACATGACAGCGTACAGCAGGGTAGGAGGCAGCTGTAACGGGTGGGTACGTGTGGCGACCAGTGGGCGTGCATGCTGCAAGATGCCAAGCGCCACGAAAGCCGTAGTCAAGCAAGCACTACAAACTCGTTGAGTGGGTGGATATGGGGTTCGCAATAATAACAGGTTCAGGAGGTTTCTGGCTGCTATGCATATATCAGGAAGCGATTTACTCTCCGAGAAGCCGATGAGTGCCGAATGATTGCAGACGATGAAGCTATGTAAGACAATATTCCAACTTCTTATTCAACAGAGTACCGCGGGGTTCTCAGACCACTGTGAGCGCAATTCGTAGCCAACCCACTCAACGAGTTTGCTCTTTCTGAGCGTTCTACAGAAGTTGGGCAAGAGACGCTGGATCTCCAACCGTCTTGGAATTCTAATGTCACGATACGTTGGCGATGATTGTAGCAGTCAAGTCCATTAACAGGACATCAGCGAGAAAAAGGTCCTTCCGTCACTTCAAAGTGCCAATAGTGAGGGCCATCCTGTCTCCTAACACTCAGGCTTACAGCGAACAGTTTCCATACCCCTGAAAGATCGCCACGGGAACCCACAAAAGTGGGTGGTAAACCCAGCCGCTATCTCCGACGCCGTGCTGGAACTGGGGGTCTCGATATTCTTCCTTCCACCATCGCGTTAAGGTCTCAGGATGAAACGAGCAACGGCGACAGTGCACCCTAATTGTCAGCTGCCATTGCTTCGCTTATCACGCGGATCAAACACGTACCGTCTGTTGTCTACATCGCCTGTTTCCCTTCGCAAGTATACAAAGGCAACCCAGCAGGATATTGGTCCGCTTAAGTCCAGCGGGTGGCAGGAGTCTAGCAGCGGTCTGGCTCTATCCAAAACGTATCAATTTGGATCTTTTACAGATAGCTGGGTAAGATCCGGGAGCTGATATGACTATTTCGCGTCTAACGCAGGCGTTTCTGACGAAAGTCGCCATGCATTCTCACCTCAAGGGCCACCACCCCAAAATAGAGAACATCTACACTACCGTTACCATCAAGCTTGAGACACATGACATCGGCTGTATATCAACTGCCGATACTCTAATGGCGTCCAAGTTCGACAGTTGGTCTAATTAGACCGTAAAACTCTTCTACTGGTCACTCGCCGAATACCTACAGCTTATGACAATGCGGCCACCCGTTCGAGTGCCAATATTTATACGACTTTGAATGACCTCTACTGTACACACTTGATACGTATTATTCATTCTATGTCTGCGAGCTCTTCAATATAGAGCGCCTGCTGACGCGCACCAAGCCTAGAATTATAATTGACCCCAGCCTGCAGCCCCATACCCAGTAGCGCGTCTACAACCATTTCGTGGTCTCTACGGTTTGGGAGCGTCCACTACAAATGGTAGCTTCGGCCATCTTCTTCCTGGATAGTAAGGGCCACCCCTTGCTATCTCGGAACTACAGGGGTGACATTCCGATGTCCACAATTGATAATTTCCCTCCGCTTCTGCTTGAGTCGGACGTCCCTTGTATCAGCCGGCAAGGAGTCAACGTGAGTCTGTCTTGCCCGTCCTGAATGATTCTAATACATCAGTACATGTATATATCCCACAACAACATCTACGTCCTTGCACTTTCAAAGAAGAATGCGGATGCGGGGGTCATCCTGCAGTTTCTTCACAGCATAATATCGGTAGGTATTCGAGAAGCGCCAGCCGAAACGCCTGTCTAACGTGAAGGTCTTGAAGGAATACTTGGTAGACGTACAAGAGGAGTCCATCCGGGACAATTTTGTTGTCATCTATGAGCTACTGGATGAAATGATTGACTTCGGTCATCCTCAGGTTTCCGATCCAAAAGTCCTTCAGGAGTACATCACCCAGGAGAGTCATCAGCTGGATTTGGAATCTGCCTCGTCAATAGTCAGCCAATCTGTGCCATGGAGACCGAACGGAATCTTCTACAAGAAGAATGAGCTTTTTTTGGACGTTCAGGAATCTTTGAATTCTGTAATAAACTCAGACGGAACCGTCATCCGCAGTGAGATTATCGGCAAGGTCAACGTCACCACTTATCTGTCCGGCATGCCGAACCTGAAGCTGGGACTGAACGATGCCATTACTCGACATAACACTCCACAGAACCCGGAGGCTCCAACACGAGTTTCTCGAGCAGCAAAGTATGTCAACATGACCGACGTGAAGTTTCATCAATGCGTCGACCTCGACCAGTTTGAAAAGGACAGAGCAATTCTGTTCGTACCACCTGACGGAAAATTCGAACTCATGAGCTACCGAGTTGCAGACGTCAAATCGCGTCCTCTGTTTCTTGTTGATTGTAAAATCGACACCAAGTCTCATAGCCGGGTCATCGTCGAGGCTAAACTCAAGTCACAGTACAGAAAACGCTCAGTTGCCTCGAGTGTAGAAGTTGTCATACCTGTTCCCCAGGATGCTGATTCGCCTCGCTTCAGAACCCGCATTGGCACTGTAGTGTATGCCCCTGAGAAAAATGCTGTTGTCTGGCACATCAAGAACTTCGCTGGAGGCCATGAGGCGTCAATGAGTGCAGAGTTGCAGCTTCCCTCGATTCGTGATGAAGATGATCCCAGCAATGCGGTGGGTGGACCAAGAAGCGCCGCGTCTCAGCTGGTTCAAGTCAAGTTTGATATTCCTTATCTGGCAGTTTCGGGCTTGCAAGTGCGATACTTGAAAGTCACAGAACCAAACCTCAAGTACCAGAGTCTACCATGGGTCCGTTATCTTACACAGAGCGGTGATGAGTATTCAATCCGTCTGTAGCATCTACAAGTTTATCATGGACTCATATAACCGATAACTATGTACATAAAGCTAAGGCTTGGTCTTGTCCAAAGCACTTTGCATTTTCTTTACCAGATGGGCTCGCTCTGCGATTGCAAGCTGCTGGTGTAGGACCTTCTTCTCAAATGCCTCCCAAATTACACCTTCGCCGCTGTTCAACACCCGCCTCGCCGACTCCTTAACTGCGGTTGTGAAGGAAAGGAGCGCCTTCGACCACCCTTTCTGAAGATAGCGGAAGCCTGATACCACACCGAGAGCAACAATAGAGCCCATGGAGTACTCGGAATAGTCGAAAAAATAGATGCCGAGCAGTGGAAGGATCGTCAGAGGGAGCTGAATTCCAAACAGCGCAGTCCCCAGAACTTTGAGGCCAGTGTTATGAAGTTCGACAGCCTCTTTCGCTTCCAGCTTCTGTTCTTCCTTTTCAATCAGACCATTGGCTACTGACTTTTCGGGAACCGACCCGTAAAGCTCTGAGGCACGTGAATCAATGCGACCTAGGCAGTATTCTAAGTTGGACCGTGACAGAGGCAAGAAAGATAGCTGCAGGGTTCTCGTCGAGATATCGTAAATGTCATCGACTTTCCCATACAGCTTCCACCATGGAAGCTGCGATCTTTGGAGCACTTCCAGGTTGTCCGCGAGTGTCGTCTGGAGCTCTCGGTGGGCTTCTTCTGACCAC
Source organism: Sugiyamaella valdiviana (assembly GCA_030570555.1). Lineage (NCBI taxonomy): Eukaryota > Fungi > Ascomycota > Dipodascomycetes > Dipodascales > Trichomonascaceae > Sugiyamaella > Sugiyamaella valdiviana. The sequence goes on from JAJLWF010000003.1 coordinate 391,711, forward strand.
TGCTTCCTCATAGATTGGGCGTCCTCTGTCTCAGCAGCAATGTGTTCGCCTTCGCGGAGAGCAGCGCTAGTGCTGACCAACTTGTCACACGTGCTAATGATAGAGCTTATGAGTAGTTTATCGCGCACAGGGACAGAGGGGAATATGACGTCGTCCAATGCCGATATATTGCTCGCCTTCCACTTGGACAGGTAGCGAGACACGTTTGCTGCGGATGTGATGATATCCTCGCTAGCATCAAGAGCCAACTCAGAAGACACGAGGATAGAGCCACCGCCTAGACTCTTTCCTCCTTTAGAGGTCTCGGAAGCAACCAATTGTATTGCTGCCTGAGGAAGATCGAGCACCAGAACCGAAGGGTAGTCTGAAGGTAAATCCTTTCCCAAGCCATCATTGAGACTAGCAGACACAAATACGTGCAAGTGACAGTTGCGAATCTGGTCAAATGAGTCGAAGAATGAGTTGGCCTCTAGGATCTGCGTGTTTCGCCTGTCTGTAACATCAGTAGCCTGGGGTTGAGAAGTTGACCGTGCTGCAGAAGTTGTGCGGAAGGGGATTGGAAACTCCACAAGAGAGTTGTGATTCGACACGTAATCAAAGTGGCCCCACTTCACCAGCACATCCTTGCTCAGAAGCCTGTTTTGAAATGAGCGGAACCACGCTTGGTCGCTGGATAGTGGATCTGCCACTATCGCTTCCAGTAAGCCTTTGATTTCTAACCGTGACGAGGAAAATGGAATCACGGCGACACGAGTCACTACAGATTCTGCTAGAGCCAGATCAATCCTGGAATGGAGCCCTCCGCTATCGGGAAACGTGGATTTGGCTTGTCTCAGCAATCCTGGCAGATCATCCGTTGCTGGTGAAGCCCCTGGCTGCGTCTCGCTCAATTTGACGTCCGGAGCGGTCACGGTGGATGACAATCTGGCTCCTGCGAGTCTAGAGACGCGACAAACTTGCTTACTGGCACGATACCATAATCTTGTTTTTACACGAACCGGTAGCATCTCTGCCTGTCCGTAGGTTGTGACGAGTGGAATCGGAACGTTTCTCTGTTAACCCTAATTCGACATCTTGGTCCCCCACAAAAGATGCTTTGAGAGCTTACATGCCATCTGAATCTATGTCAAAAACCGCTAGGACCCTGTGATGCTTATCAAAAGGGCACACAATGCTCTACAAAGGCTCCAGGCGTATACTACAGGTTCGTCTATATGGGATGGTCTTCCATATACAAGGCGAGCAGCTGTGCTGGTCATCCTCTACAAGAACTGGAGCGGAGAGCTCGGCTCAGTTCTAACTATGCGATCCAACCACTTGTCTTCGTTTGCTGGTCACGCAGCTCTCCCAGGAGGAAAGGCAGACCATTCCGAGGAATCGGCGATCCAGATTGCCCGTCGTGAGACCTGCGAAGAAATCGGCCTCTCAGCTGACAACGAGCTGCTGAAACAACAAGGGTACACTCTGGAGCATACCTGTACATTACCAGCATACCTGAGTCGAAATCTTCTGGCAGTGAGACCTGTAGTTGCCTATCTGAAGAACATCAACCCAGATCATGGTATTTATCATAACAGTGTCATCGACCTGCCTGCCATCATCAGCACGAATCACAGCCACTCGGAAGAAGTCAGCGAGGTGTTCTCGGTGCCGTTAAGTAAGTTTCTGAGTGGTGATTCTGAATGGCACAACGGTAAGCATGTCAATTGGTCAGGGCTAAGTTGGAACCAGCACTGGTTCAAGGCAACCCGACGCCAGAAGCAGATTGGAGATCTCCCTTACATGTGGGTGTGGGGACTTACGGCGGACATCATGGTAGATGTCGCTAGAATAGCATATGGCGTCGAGCCAGAGATGCCTCATCGAAAGCCGGGATCTTTTGGAGACGAAACGCTCATTTCAGCGTTGTTGGAGCATGGGTGCTTGCCTGCCAAAGTGGACAAAAAGGCTGACCTTAGTATACATTTTGCCGAGGTATTTGGCAGCGACTCGCCCTTGCTTGACACGCGACGATAGCACGAAGTAAACCGTCTACGCCTTGGACCTCAATGTTGTCATGTAATTTGTACCAGCTATATTCGCGGAACGTATTGTTTATCTTAACCAATCTAACGTAGGAGTCCCTTTGAGTGTCCCATCACATGCATGCACAAAATGAGATGTGGATATATTATGCGTCAACTACCCCACATCGATTTCATACTCCTACCGTCGCTACGTCAAAATGGAAATAGAAAGGTTGCGAACGTTCGAATCACCGCAATCCCAGTATCTCTGGGATGCTGTTCCATTTGATCAGCGGGCAGCGGTCCTCATTATCCTTTACAGGAACGCCAGACAGCAATTATCCGTGATCTTAACAGTTCGGGCACTTAAGATGAGGACGTATCCCGGTCAGGCCGCCTTCCCTGGAGGGAGATGTGACAGTCAAAACGAAACGCCCTGGGATACAGCACTGAGAGAGGCCAACGAGGAAATTGGTTTCGACGAGGCAAATTTCAAGTTCCAGAAGCTTTGCATACTACCATGCTACTTGAGCAGGCACTATGTTGTTGTAAGGCCCTGTGTATGCCTCATCGAGCCGTTGGACCCCAGCACTGCTCACTTATCACTCGACCAAGTGGTCACTGGCATGAACGAAGAAGAGGTGTCTATCGTTTACAGCATTGATTTTGAGTCCTTTTTGCATTCTGATACTTCGTTCCTGACCAGTTATGCCTTGACCGAGTGGGCAGGCCGGCCTTGGGTGTACTATGAGTATGAGGCAGCTCGTAATGATAAATCCGAATGGGTCTTTCAGGATCCATCATCCGAGCTGGCAGAAACTTACTCCTCCAACGCTATCACTGGATTGACGGCCCACATGGCGTTGGACTGTGCGCGAATTGCGCACAATCGAACTCCCGACGGCATGGACTTCCTAGCAGACCTCGGATACGACCAGGCAGTTGGGGATCAACTCAAGGTGGGCAAATTCGAGAAGAAACGGATCTAATGTTGTCGTAATGAAACATGCTATATGCTATGTAAATGCGGTAGGTTCTACGTTTTATATGTTCATGCCGTAGGAACCGGATCATTCTGTCCCCACTCCTGTAGATTGGCAGCCACAAAGTTTTCAAGAACAACGATGACGCCCATAATCCACCATGCCAGCGAGATCATGTTCCACTTAACTCCTAGAGAGTAAACGTTGCCGAGGATAAAAGGGCCAATGCAACGCGCAATGCTCGTTACTGAGTGAGTTACGCCATGCACAGTGCCCAATACCTTGCGAGACGGAGAAGCGTTAGTTATAAGAATTGTCATTGGAGGAATGGCGAATGTTCGTCCCAGAATGACAATAGCTGCCATAGGCGCGGTGACCAGCATACCAAGAAATTCCGGCTTGGCAGGAATAAACGAGAGGTATGGTATGAGAAAGTAGCAGGGCGGAAACACAAGAAGCGCCATCTTGTGAAGTCGGGCGTTCCCTAGATAGGCGGCAAGCCGAGGATAGACCATCAGTTGGAGAGACACACCGACAACACCCAGGATCGATACAATGATACCGATCTCTGCACTTTTGAGGCCAAGACCACCATTGAAGTGGAACGGGCTTTTGTGGAAATCCTCACCCATGCGCGGGGTGGACAGAAAGAGCGGCAAGAGTTGCATGAATGTCGGACAGTGCAACATAAGGATGATATAGGCTAGCAAAGTGACCCTTACCGGCTTAGTCAAAATAGCCTTGAGACTCCTGTCAACAGGTGCATCCGCCAGTTCGTCAGGTTTGACAGTCGGCTCCTCCGCGTTGCTCGAATCACCCTCTCGAGGGATAGCTGATGGGTGCAGTAGCGGTCCGTCCTCTTCAATCTCCTCTTCCTCGAGCTCAGAGAGAGAGAGCTCGTCGTCATCCTCAGCAGTATTTGTACTCTGATCGACAGGTTCATAGCTGTGACTACGGCTCTTGAAGAAGCGAGCTTTGATAGACTGTCCCCAGCTGAGACCGAGGTCCTTGTCCTTCGGAAGGATGGCGCCTGAACCCTCCAAGGTCTCCTCGATGAACAAGAAGGTGCAAATAAGTCCAGTTAAAATAAATGGCAATGGAAACAAGTTGGGAAGGATGTAGGGATACCTCTTCAGGAATTCAGAGTCACCGAACCATGACGGGTAGCTGTTCGCAGGATCCGCCAACATGCCGCCTATCATAGGTCCAACCACAGTTCCTACGTTCATCGTGATAGGAAGAATAGCGAAAGCCCTGGTTTGGTACTGCTTCTTGTCTCCAATGAACTCCGCGACCATGGTTCGCATGACTCCCACGTTGCCGTTCAGGAGCCCGGACATCATTCGTCCAGCAATGGCCCACAAGATGTTCTGAGATGTGCCAAAGATAATAATCGAGATAGCAGTTCCCAAGAGCCCAAGCATTAGGGCCGGCTTGCGGCCGTACTTGTCGGCAAACCTGCCCCACCAGACGGCAGTCAAGGCTTGTCCAAAAGAGAACGAGGTAGTGATAAGAGTGACATATGCTGAGATTTTGGACGGATCGCTGTAGCCAAAATCGCGAATCATATAGTAGATGTAAGGTGAGATCGATGCATATGCCAGAGGTTCGGTGATTCTGCAAACCACAAGATAGAAAATCTGTTCCCTACGAGGAAGGGTCCAGTATGACGGCTCCTCATCTTCCTCTTCCTTTTGCAGTTGCTTGGCACGCTCACTTCGAATGCTAGACTGCGATTTTCGCTTCCAGCGAGTCGGGGTCGTAGGGGTGGTCGGTGTCACCGGTGCTGAAGATGCCGGGCTCCGGGCTTGAGGAGAAGACGGGGTTGCCGACGGGCCGGTGATAGGCGTCATGGACCCATCGCCAGCCGAGTAAGAAGACGGCAGTCTTGGCATGGTCTGATTCAGAATAGAGCCAACGAGATGTTAGACGACCAAACTGTCAGGGAAGGACCGTATATATACAGCTAGCCAAAACCTTCTGGGTGTTACTGATAGTGAAATTAATCCGGTCAAAGAGCGGTATCTGCGGAAGCTCAGTACTGAAAACGTATCGGCAGGCCCAGCACACACGATCAAGATAACGACCCGTCACAGTGAGCACTCGTAGTTGTCAGACTACTAAATGCTTCGTGCAGAAGTGCAATAGAAAATACTGGGGAGCCACTGGCTTTTATCTAAGATGTGCTTTTGCCCGTCGGGGTCCGACTGCAGGTTAAGCCAGGGCACAACTGAATTTTATTAGCGGCATTGCTTTTTGCGCCACGTTGGTTGGGGCCAGCCGCTTCCTAATAAAACGTTGACGGCATTCACCGCGTTCATCACGCAGCCGATATAGCCGCATACCGGCGCCTACTCCGACAAATAAAGAGGACTGATCAAAAATGGCCCCACGTAACCGCGACGTAGAAAACAATTTAGCGCGTATGACTTAACCATATATGACTTGTGCTTCGTGTAGTGAGGCCGTAGAAATATTTGGCTTCGTGAGCTTTGCCCGCGTTCCGGCTGCCTAGCATGACATGCCCGAGTAGATTCCAAGGCTGAATGGATCTGCAAGCTCGAGATCGCGAATAATCAATACATGTCTTTCAGAGGTCGGTATGTGGTTCAGACAAATGACTTCGACGGTCTCGTACCATATCGTCTTATGTTATGTTGTCTTGTTTAAGACTCCAGAAACTTCTTGATGGATCCGCCAATGTGCTTGACATCCAAAAGAAAGGTATCATGGCCAAAAAGACTGATGTCATGGCCCAATTCAACGTGCTCAATCGACTCAGGGGTCGAACTAGCTTCCCGGAGAACCTCAGCAATCTCTCTCTGCTGCCAAGCTGGAAATAATATATCTGAAGCCACGCCCACGACCAACACGGGGAGGTGACTCATGGGCATTAGTCCCTGAACCAAATCCTGTGAGCCTTGTACATCAACCGTTTCACGTGGCTGCTCCACATATGGTACATCCGGAAGACTGCACTGGGGGTCCTGATCTATAACACCTGCGGCGCTATCTCTTATGGCCTTGGTGCGGGTCAGATTCCGGACTCCAAGATCGAAGAGATCCATCGCTTTGGAAACGTACAGCAAAGAGTTGGCGTCGTACTCGAGACAGAACTTCTCGCCTTGGTGATCCAAATACGTTTCGATTAGGAAGTCGGGACACAGAGCTGGTGCCTTTGACGGATCAGCCCGGTCTCGCCCAAATCGATTCTCCCACTCGGGGCCAGATCGATAGGTGATTGTGGCAATCTCACGAGCCAGCTTCATCCCCACATGGGGAGGTACTGAATCATAGTAAAAGCCACGGTTCCAGTTCCGGTCGGCCATTAGAACTTGCCTCTGGGTATGTCTCATCGCGATGGAGCTCGGATGTGATCGGGCGCAACCTGAGATTGAGACAACTCGTCCAACAGAGGAGGGGAATTCGTTGGCCAGGGCAAGAGACTGCATACCGCCCATGGATGCGCCAACCGAAGCGTATAGTTTTTCGATACCGAGGTGTTCCCGGATCAATCGGTGCTGGCCGCGGACCATGTCGTTGACGCTGAGAATAGGAAATCTGGTTGCATACCGTTCATTATCTGCCGGATCAATTGAGGAGGGACCTGTGGATCCATAGCAACCGCCAAGGACATTGGTGCAGATAACGAAATGCTTGTTTGTGTCGATACTGAGCCCAGGTCCAACAAATTGCTCCCACCAGCCAGGCCGGGGGTTCCGGTCGTGGGATCGTGCATGCGACGATGCCGACAGGCCAGTATGTAGCAGCACAGCGTTCGATTTTGTTTCATTCAGCTTTCCCCAAGTTTCGTAAGCGATGTCGAACTCGGCGAGCACTCCACCGTAGTCGAGTCTCATGGGCTCTGAGCTGTGGTACAGTTCGTACCCGGAAACAACTTTCGAGTATGCCGGTTCGGGACCGAGCTCTAGAGAACTGGTTCGCTTTTCTAAGTTGTCAAGACATGGAAAAGCCATTTGCGGGTTCGTCGACCTCTTAACCGTCGAAGTGGTTACAGCATCTGACCGATGAATCATCGAACTGGACATAGGACGGGAAGCGGTAGGTGCCGACGAGAGCAAATACACATCTCGTATCCTAAACACTGTTGCAGATGGCCTCCAGGATCCATGGAGTAGTGCAGCTCGCCCAGATCGTCCAGTCTGTAACATGGAGGGATGTATGTTTAAACGTTAGTAATTGCTTTAGGATGATGAAATGAGATGCGACTTACATGCGGCTTGAATCATCGATCACGTCAGCTGCTGCCGAAGGACCAGCAAGACACCGTTACGATGCAGCAATTTCTATAGTGTAAGGTATTATAATTACAAATAGTGGTATATACTGGCACACAGTAAAGTGTGTAATTAGATGCGTACAGGCGTATAGGCATCAACCAATGTGCTGCCGAGGCTTGGTTCGATCGTCACTTAGCCGCTCGCAGGTGCCTCACGTTATACAATAGATATTACAGACAGTTACAATCCGTACATGTAGCGAATGACTATATGTAGATAGATATACACAATGCATGTTGCCGTTTTAGAATATGGCTGTGGACAACCAGGACTAGGCATCTACTAAGTGCCTTCTTCGGCAAGTCCTTGCTGATATCAAGGGATGGTTGGGGTCCATGGAGAGGCGACTCCATTAATGATGCTTACTGGGATGATGCTTCTGCGATGGCCACGTTTGCAGCATTTGGTTCCCCGGTTTGATGGAGCCACTTCATATAAAAGTCTTCCATCAACATCTGGGCGACATCAGCGCGTTGAATCTCAGTCCGAAACCTTTCTTCACGGAGCAACGACAGAATATGCAAGCAGTTTGGGTACACAAGATAGCGGGCGTTCTCTGGCTTCCTCCAGTACTCTAGGTACTCGAGATACTTCAAAAATTCAGGACTTTCCAGGTACTTATTCTGCGCCAAGTAGTTCACATACAAAGGATTCGAAAGAGACTGCACGAACTGGTAAGTTAGAGTTACGCACGTGGTACAGTTACGTCACCTGCTCAAGCTTACCTCTAGCTCAATCTCCCATCGCGTGGGTGGAACAACTTCGGGCCCCTCAGGCTCGGTCATTGTCTCGCTTGAAGCCAACACACTTGAATCGAGCCTATCAAGAGTTGACAGGGCAGTTCACTTCTCAAGATCCACTACAGGATTTCATAGATGCACAGTCACCAACGGCCTAACAAACGCTGTGTGTGTTGTGAAGACAGCGCTGAGCTAACTTTCGGATGTCCGAAGTCCGGATATATAAGCATATGCATTAATCCGCGCTGCACGAGCCGATGTTCTCGAGTGTTGCGCCTGCCGCGGATCCGCCCTGCGTCTCTCTGCCTTTTGCCTCGTTGGCAGATATACCGTTGGAACACACTCCGTAATGTCCGCTGATCATTTACGACCAGGAACTGAGGAAGAGACTCTCTCGCCTGATGTGGATGAGCATAGCGAACTGTCTTTCTCTTCGACGGTATCAGTTGCGGCAAAGACAACATGGGGCGGATGGGTGCTTGTGGAGGAGGCGGCAGTAGTTTGCATCTATCCTGTAATAGTACTGCTGGGACAGCTGGTTCACATAGCGTCTCCGGAGCCGAGTTACTTTAGCAACAAGAAGAATATCTTCAACACGTTATTCGTCAAGCAGGCATGGCTATGGACGACGCTGGCGTTCGTTGCTTGTCAGATAAATGCTTATCTGTTCTCTCTTTCGAGCAAATCGCGACCACGGCTCTCCAGAAGTATACCCACTGTCATTGCCAGATATCTTGTGTGCACCATGTGGTGGATTGTTTTCACCCAGTGGATGTTTGGGCTTCCTCTCATGGACAGGGTGTTTGTACTCACTGGAGGAGCATGCACTGGACCTGACATTTTCAGTAATAGTGCGGACAGAATACCTGCTGATGTGTCTTCAGCGTACTGTCGGTCAATTGGCGGTACTTGGATTGGAGGTTATGATCCGAGTGGCCACACGTTTCTTATGACACACGCAAGCATGTTCCTCTGGTTTGAGCTCCTGCCTTATCTGGGTCCTGGCCAGTGGTCTACATACACTATTTTTGCTAAGTCTACCTTTGGATTGATAGCTCTATGGGGTTGGATGATGCTCATGACAGCCATTTACTTTCACTCTCTTGCGGAGAAGGCTGCTGGTCTGGTCGCTGGTTATTGTGCCGTCACTCTGGTGTATATTGTGGCTCGTCGTATTAGCATTGGTCGCAAGGTTTTTGGGGTGGAAGCTATCTGAGGATGTCGCTTGTCTTTCGACCTATGGGGTACGCCGACCCCTTCGTGTTTCGACCTTGGGCGTACGCCGACACCGCTAACATCTATATCTGCAAGGAACTATACCGTGAGTATTGTTGTACGCAGAGACTTAGACTATCACACATATACGATGTACAATATAACCGAGATCCAATTCGAGGGTGATCCTGAGCCTGCCGAACATCTGATTGATGGTGTATAATGCAATAATGCACCGTTTTTGTCCCCAGTGCCATACATGATAATGAACTAACGAAGGCCACATCCAGAAATCGGCCTGATGGTCTAGTGGTATGATTCTCGCTTAGGGTTGTAACCTTAAGTTAATTTGCGAGAGGTCCCGGGTTCAATTCCCGGTTAGGCCCGATTTTTTTTTAGTTCTATTAAGCACAAATGACCGCTCTCGGTCGAGGAAACCATCACCCTGGCGGTCGAGGAAACCATCACCCTGGCTACTCCGTATTTCAGAGTAGCAGTTTCGATTTAGTAACTGATGCCCTGCTGGATTCAGACGCAACCCCTGACAACGACTGGGACAGACCCCGTATTTCATCATTAGGTGATTGTAACGGCCCGAACAAAGTTTGAGTGGTGAAACTTAATCCTCCGCTTAACCATTGTTTGATTATCCTAGTCGCTGTCGCGTTGTGACTATAGTTGAAATCCCACAGTCGCGTGACAGCAGTGAGGGTGACGTGCATCGGCCATCGATAGCTGTGACGACGAACTACCCCGCATGCGGCTGATTTTGGTCGGGTAGTTGAGGCGGGCATTTCCACAATATCAAAATTAGCAGTCGACACACTCAATCAAAATACAGAAGAAAGCTCGTTGTTGCTGGTCTGATTAGCTATTACATCATCCTTTCCTTGGCAGAGCGAAAGGACCGACCTTGTATTATACGGAGCGCGTAGCGATGCCAGATTCGAAGATGAAGGAAGAAGACTCTGGGGGAGACTCGTCGTCCCCGAGTACTCCCGGACAACACAAGAGTAGACGACAGAAGGCCGAACTGGCATGCGTCTACTGCAGACGATCTCATATGACATGCGACAACAAGCGACCGTGCTCCAGGTGTATTAGGCGGTCTATTGGTCATTTGTGTCATGATGAGTTGAAGCCTGGCAAAAGCGGGCGCGTTCAACGGGGTGACAACTATGACAGTGCTGACAACGACAATGTTCAAGCTTCTACGAATGTGCTAACAGATGACGGGGTCATTGCGTCCAGTCAGCACATGTTGGTTCCTTCTACCCAGTTGGATATAAACAACTCTACCAGGGCTGGCTCTATGGCAGGGTCAAACTTGGGCGCCGTTGCGGAATGGAGTGCACCCTTTAACAAGAATTCTAACGGTTCGACAAATACTGGGGTGTTCAGCCAAGCGCTTCCTTTCAGCCACAACAACCCAGTCTTTTTCTCAGAACAGGCTGGGAGCGAGTTTTCTTCCCTCAATGATTTTCTCTCCATGATTGATGATCCTTTGCTTGGCGATGACCTACTTGATGCGAGTTCTGCCGGAGCGAACGCGATTTTCGATGACGTCAGCTCAGGGACGCAGCAGACGGGGCCGCCACCGAGTTCGTCAGTGGCTCAACCTCGCCAAGTTCCACAAGTCTCTGAATCTGCCCGGGATAAGTTCTTCCTAACGGCTGCTGATCCGTCTGAAGACATATCACCTGAGGAAAGGCTCAAGCAGGTGATTCATGCGAAAGTCGAAGCTGGCCTGTTAGAACCTTTCAACTACGCCAATGGATATACTCGCTTACAGAAGTACATGGACAACTACATGAATCATTCTTCTAAGCAGAGGATTTTAAAACCGCTCTCGGTATTCAGGCCAGCATTTCGTGGCGTGGCGCAATCTCTCAAGGATGTGGATCTCGTCTTGGTGGAGGAAGCTTTTGAACGAATGCTGTTGGACTATGATCGTGTGTTCACCAGTATGGCAATCCCAGCGTGTCTATGGAGGAGGACGGGAGAGATTTACCGAGGTAACAAGGAATTTGCGGGACTCGTTGAAGTGAATGTTCAAGATCTTCGAGACGGTAAGCTGACAATCTACGAACTGATGACCGAAGAGTCAGCTGTGAGTTATTGGGAGAAGTATGGTAACATTGCTTTCGAATCTGGCCAGAAAGCTGTCTTGACAAGCTGTAACCTACGGACACGCGACGGAAGAAAGCGCCGGGCTTGCTGCTTCAGTTTCACAGTTCGACGAGACCGGTATAATATTCCCAGCGCAATTATTGGGAACTTCATACCGATTCACCACTGAGTAACTACTGTAACATACGCTGATAGTTCTGATATATATTACAGTAGATTCTATTAGTAAAGTTCTATCACTATTCAGCTCATCTCAGTCATTGAATAGTGATCGATACCAGATACGAGCCCGATGCGCTGGAGCTGATAGTACTAGATCTCGCTCCGATATAGATGCCGAAAGACGTCTGCGAGTCACTGGTTCTGGTGCATCAATCTTCCCACCGGTTACGATGCGTGCAGAGGCCTCCAAATACCTTTATGATAGGGAACTGGGGCCAACCACAAAAAAATTGAAATGGCTCTACTTGGCACTCTTCGTTCGCTTCTTACGCGAAACGAACTCGGCCAACTCCTCCTCATCAACAACTTCAGCCAGAGCCTGCTCAAGTTTGGACATCTTTGGATCTCTCTTGCGTTTTGTCTCCTCCCCACCATCGGCCCTGTTACCTGCCTCTTCGATATCATCCTCCCCGTATATCTTCTCGGCAAGGTACACAGGTAAACTCGGGCTCGCATCAGTCTTAATATGAACGGCACGAATTCCAGTCCACCCAGATTTGATGATGGCCTTCGAGGTGATGTAGTCGATAACGGCATCGATGTTCTCCGCTATTTGCTGGGGAGAATGCTCAGGCAAGCCAACTCGTATCGTGAGCATTGTGCTTGGTGAAACCGTGAACCATGTTGACCCCAGAATACGGGAAATCTGCGACTTAGATCTCATAGTACTCAGCTCCTTGGTTTTGGGATCAGCGAGCCCAATTGAAATTGGGTACTTGGCTGATGGGCCCTTGTAGAAGATCTTACCCAAGAGCTTCGGTAAAGCTGTCACCACGCTGTCCTCTGCCAAGAATATATCATATGAGTCCGCCAGCTGTCTACGGGCCTCGTATGGCTTGAATTTTCCCTTCAGCTTTGAAATGCCAATAACCCGAGACACCAATCTGCCCTCGGTCGATTGAGGATCTTGCAAGAGATCCTTGTAGGTCCTCTGAGGATCCTTGGTGAAAATGCAGACAGATGGTGCATCGCGACCACCATCTTCTCCAGATGGTTGGTAGATAGGATGGGGCAGCTTTACAACCTTCGGTTTAAGCGCTTTGTGGTCGGCCAGGTACTTCTTTGCAGTTACAACCAGGTGGACATATCCTGAGGAGACTGAGCGACTATCGTCCAGCAAATTCAGGTTATCCGCCTCTACAGTGTTTGATTTCTCCAAGTAACTCTGAAGAGCCTTAACGGCCTTTTGGCATTTGGTGTGGTCCAACGACATAGTCCTCACCAGATGTCTAACTGATCAATAGAAAATTTCAGAGATAACTTATTTTTTTCGTGGTTTGGGTTCTAATCCTGGTTTAAAGATTACATCATAACAGCAACTGTATTATATAATCGTGGTGAATCTCTAGTTGTCTCATTCGCGTAGGTGAATGTCATCTCTCACTCTTTCGCAAGTTAGAAGTGAACAGAACTAATGGTAGGAAACGTCGCAGATTGCTTCATTTTATTCCAGTAACTAACTGAAGGGTAAACGAAAGAAGAGCTCTCGCGGGCCGACCAAGAAGCTAAAGCAAGAACTCTCGACAACCTTCTCTTGTCTTTTCTGTAATCATGAAAACTCTGTGGTCTGCGTCATGGATAAAAAGCTGGGAGTGGGCCACTTAAATTGTAAAGTCTGCGGACAAACGTTCCAGGCGTTGATCAATGGTGAGATATATTGGCAGCCAGCTCTTTCTTGGGTTCTAACAGGTAGCTCTATCGGCTCCGATTGACGTGTACAGCGAGTGGGTGGATGCTTGTGAAGCTGTGGCTACTACAAAGGAAGGAAGTTTTGTTGTTGAGGGAGGAGAACAGGATCGAGTTGGGACTGGTGATTTGTCTGATCTTGAGGACAATGAATTTGCCTGACATAGCTAGGGCACAAGGTTACCCCTTGCGGCAAGTACCAGAACTATGGGAAGCTAGGTTGAGCATATGGAGAACCACCTTGTTTCGGAAATATGACGACCGCTGATGATAGTTCCTCTATGACTCATCTTTATAGCGACGTTTTGAGGATGTGTAAAACCTTGCAGTGTCTGACCACGAGGATCAGGCTCATATTCACATGCCTAAGAGAACATTCATCGCATATATATGACCCCATTGTTATCTATTTTGTCACAGTGTGGTGTTCTCATTGTTTTGGAATGGATGGAACGCTGCTTTGAAAAGATTGACGCTGTTGTACTGATATCATTGTGTACAGTAATCTGCCAGCACATGTAGAAGTGTTTAGAATAGCGGTGATACAACATCGTGCGCTTTCTCACATATTATTCTGGTTAAGTTAGAATTCGGCAACCATGTTGAAGTCAGTAGGTTTATCTAGACACGTGAGTGCCCGACACTTACATCAAGGACTCCGGTGAGTTATAGGTTATATCTCACTTTCTAACCTACTTGAAATTCAGGGTTGAGCACACAACACACAAAATGTTTCCTTCCGCTCACATAGCATAGACATCAAATTTGTCCTTACCCTGATTTTTTCATCTAGTTATCACCGAGGCCGCGAACAGCTGCCTGGTGACCTTCCATCCATCGGCAAAAATACGCATATAGTATGATATGACACCTGGAGTTACTCTACTTAACAGGCTTGCTCGGAGGCCGCGCATACTTTGGCAGGTGCCATGGGATTGGGCCTGGCGCACTGGTCAGAGCCGTCGAGCCAAGTCTGGATCTATCTGGCACATATCCAATGCCGTGAGTAGAGGTATAACGAATGCCCTCATGACAGCAGATCCTCAGTTCTTTGATGAAAACCGGATGAGTGGTCCTCAAGACTCAAGCTTCGCTCTCCATGAAAACATCGAAACTGTAATGCGTCTGATGCTACCCGCACAGCTTCTCACTAAATTAAAAGACCAGTCGTCGACGGAGAGATTAAGGCTGGTTCTCGACTACTTCGAAGTATTTTCCACTCTTGACATGACTCGGATTGATCCAAGTCGGCAATACAGCTTACAACTGCGACGCTTACAGCTGTTTCGGAGGGCCACCCGTCGCTTGGTTGATCAGGGCTACCCTTCAAGTAGCGTACAACAGCTTCGCCCATCTACGATTCTGTGGATCATGTACCTTCCTTTGAGGTATGATCTGGATGACTCTACTTCGCATCTACTTGGCATAGGCCTCTTTCGGTATGGGGATACCAAGAAATCTATGGCAGTTCTCATAGAGAACATGACAGCAGGTCAAGTCTTAACAACATTGCGTGATAGCATAGTCCCGATGTTTGGAGGCCAAAGAGGAAGGGAGTTTGTTGTGTTCGAAATCGCTCGCGCGATGATAGAGCTCGGCCAGCAGTCCTTGGCGAGACAGTTTCTTGCTGAGCTGGATGTGGAAACGGGTGATCTGCAACCGAAAGCGGAAGCTCTCAAGATTTCTGAAGCTTCTGTAGTTGTGGAAGCAAGTTCTAAGTGCAACGACATGGCATCCTTATATGACTTTCTTCGCGAGACGGTCGGTGCTAATTACCCTCAGCTTCTTAAAGATCGACCCGATCTGATGCTCTGGACAAGGTTCTCACTGCTACATTTGGCTTCATGCCTTGACTCTACACATATTCAGAAGATAATGTCGAGGAAGAAGTTTGTTGGAATCTTGACACAAAAGTTTTTCCTGCGAAATCTAATGATCAAGAGCATGACGTACGACGAGTCACAGAACAGATTTGCCAGTTTATTATCCCAGTTGTTCAGAAACTCCGAGCACATGAGAGCCGCAGCTATATCAGATTTGGATTTAGAGCTCATGCCTTACCTGGCCGTCGATGCCTCTACTCTGAATGCGCTGTGGGCGACCTTTCGCCATTCACACTTGAATGTTCTTCAGCGATACCCCCAGACACTGGCATCTTTCCTCATCTCGAGCATTGCTTTCAAGCAAACTTTCACGTGTGGAGAGATTGCTAAACTTGCCAATCGTGCTTTGATACAGTCGCCAAGCACTATCAAAGAGGGTATCTATATGATTCTGTCGGATCATAATATGTTAAGTAAGATGGTGTCGCTCTTTCTGTGGTCACAGCGGAAGTCGTCCTCTCCAGAGAGATTCCTTCGACCG
This sequence comes from Sugiyamaella valdiviana, assembly GCA_030570555.1. NCBI lineage: Eukaryota > Fungi > Ascomycota > Dipodascomycetes > Dipodascales > Trichomonascaceae > Sugiyamaella > Sugiyamaella valdiviana. The sequence goes on from JAJLWF010000003.1 coordinate 407,358, forward strand.
GGACATATTGATACTGCCCTACTGGTGCGTTTAATTTGCGAATCTGCTCGACAGCCCGTGATTCAAGCTCTTGAGGAGTCGTCACGGGCTTTGCGGAACGTAGCCCGTGAGGATTCATCTGGCCCGGCCTTGTGGTACCTTATAATGGCTATAATTAGGTCTGATCTACCACAAATTCCTGAGAGCTTGCAGAAGAACATTGGTGTTGCGATCTCAGTACGACCACTAGTAGAACAATTGAGGTACATGGCGCTTCCTAAGGTTTCTGTGGAGGGAATAATGGTGGTCGTGAACGAACGACTAAAAGCACTGAATGCTTCCAAGGAAAGTTCGTCAGTCCGCGATATTGAAACCCTGGAGAATGAAATGGACGTCAGATTTGTCCGCTTTGCCTTGCATTGCATTGAAGATAAGACTGTTCAGTCGCGTGACTCTGAGACAGATACGGTGAACAGAGGGACTAATATGACTGCGGACCGGAACAAACCAGATCTGCTGACTGGCGAATTTACATCTCAGGTCCTGCATGCCACGGAAGTGTTGGACAGCTCGACTTCCCCGGATCTTTTCCGAAACCTTTCGCCTGAAGCATCAATATCGCCCGCAGTGGTGAATCAGATTGTTCCACTGCTTCTGCGGCACAACAATTATATCCTTGCATTTCAAATTCTGCATGGCCTTCCTGAGGTTCCCCGGACTGTGTTCTATTCGTATCTCGTGAAGGCAAGTTGGCAGTTCCCAACGATATGCTCGCGAATGATACATTGGCTTCGGAAGGATCGCAATATTTTGGTCCCATCTTCAGTCATCAGGCGCGTAATTATTGGGTTTGCCAACAGTAATCGGCTGAATTGCAGCACCAGCAACCGATATGTGGTTAACATGATCCGCCTTCTGAGAGCGAGACACGAAGGTCCCGGCCCAGTTGTATGTCAACACATTGTCACATCTTTGCTCAACCGTGCTGAACGAACTGGCAGTGGGAGTCGACAGAGGCTGTTGTGGGCACTTGACCTTGCGAGGAATGAAAATGTACCCGAAGAGGTAGTCAGCACATGGGCTAAACAACTAGAGGTGATGCGGCAGGGTCGCCGCGGTTATTGGAGCTCAAGGTATTGGTACCGTACTCGAATGATTTGATTCTGCTTCCACCTATACCAGCATTCTAACATGTCCTGCATGTTTATTTTTATGTGAATCATATTGCATCAAGTTTAAGACTGTTGCTGGCACTGTAGATATCAATTGAAAGCAGCTAGAGTCTTATAAAACTTTGTCACACGACTGTCAACTTTCACAGCATTCCTGTGAAATCCTAAAATCTGTAAGCGCTCGGTACTCGTAGCTCGAGACACCGCAACGTAAGCCTGGCCAGTTTCAAACGAATCCTTCAAATCCACTATAACCCGTTCAAGGGTCTGACCTTGAGCCTTGTGGATGGATAAGGCCCATGAAAGGATAAGAGGGTACTGGTGACGGGCTGCAATGACAGTTTCCTTTGGAGGGGGCGCTTTCACGGAGAACTCGTGTCTTTCAATGACACGGTCCACGATGGCTCCCTGTACGGAAAATCGAACGACTGGAAGAAGCTCGTTGGCGCCTGACAGTTCTTCTATGAGTGACCTCTGACCCGGAGCGAGCGCCTCCAACTTGCACTTCACATCATCCCGCACCGGGAAATTCAGGTAGCAGTTATATATCTCGATGAGATCCTGATCAAAAGCCATTCTGAACCAAGCTGATTCGTTAGGAACAAATGTAAGAACCCGTCCTTGTAGTCCGTTTACCATGCCACCCTCGGCGTCGATGTTTGAGATCAATATTACTTGAGCACCAATTTTCAGCTCCAGTTTTTCTAGAGCCATAAAGTTCTTGAACAGTGCTGTCCGTATAGCAGGGTCAGCAATTCCACTGTCAGTACTCTGATACGTGAACGTCCTGCCCTCTAAGCGCCTCATGTGATCATCGTTGGCCATCTGTACCATTCGACGGGTAGGGTAGAGCATGGTTGGAGCAATATTATCTGAATAGCGGACTTCACGTTCCAACTCACGAAATTGCTTCGCTATCTCATCTGTGATATTGCCTTCTCGCATCGCGTTAAGCATCGAGATGAGCTTTGAATCCCCTTGCTGGCGAAATACTTCGGTCAAAATAACCTGTTTTTCAATCGCACTAGACCATGACTTCGCTTCAAAGCACAAGACAGAAGCTCGCCGGATAGCAACAGGAGGTAGCTGGAAGAAATCGCCGGTAACTATCAGTTGTATACCGCCAAAGGGGAGACTGTTTTTCCGGACCCGTCTAGCAACTTCTTCGAACTTGTCAAACAAGCCTCCATCGACCATTGATACCTCATCAAGAATGAGTGCCTTTGTGCCGCGCCACCGTTTCAGTGCCTCCTGGTTTCTCAAGACTCTTGCGACCAACACGTCCACAGGGGCTTCGGCAACGCCCAGTTTTGACCAGCTGTGAAGAGTGTTACCGCCAATGTTAACGGCAGCCAGACCTGTTGATGCCGTAACAGCAACCTGGCCGTACGAATACTTCGCTCGCAGAGCCTGGATAATGGAATGCAGCAAAGTTGATTTTCCTGTTCCTGCAGCACCTGTGAAGAAGATACTCTTTCCATCTGTCGCAAGTTTCAGGACATGCTTCTGTTCGGTGCTGTATTCGATCTTTTTCCCCGAGGTGGATCGCTTTGGGGGTTCACGGGACACCTTGTTCTCTGCAATCATGACCCTAGTGGCAGGCCTGGAATTCTCTGTAAAGTCCCAAGGAACGGATTTGCGCTTTGTTGCTATCGCAGGATTCGTACCGGAGGTTGCTGAAACGTTTGGTTGCGGCAAAGGACAGGAGCCCGTTTGTTCAGCCAGAGCTCTCATAGGTAGCTCACTTGGCAACGTGACAGTGCGAACGATCTCGAAGCCATCAGCCTCCAATTGTTTCAAATCCTCTTGGCTTACACTTAGCTCAGAAGCTATCAAGCTATATTGGGCCTCTGGCGACTGGTCACCGGGAAATGTACTTGAGGATCCAGACTCAGAGAAACCACTACCAGAGTGTCTCATCCACCCAGGATTACGGCTGAGGACTTGCTTTTCTGGGATCCCTTGAGCCTTAGACATTATAGGACTGTTCTCGATCTCATCAATTGTCCCGTTACTAGGGACCGGAGGGGTAGCACGAGGTACGCGCTTAATACCAAGAAACATCTCCATGCTTGTCGCTGACGAGCTCACATTCTGACTGCTCTTGGCTTTAGTTCGCAAGGTGTTCTTAGGTGCAGCCATCGGGTTGTCGTCTCGGCTTCACGGTATCAATGCGATTGACAATGATGATGCTGCACGCGTGTCTTTCGCGTAGCGATTACCTAGTTAGTAAAGGTTGGATATGGGTTCGACGGTCAGACGAAATATCGATCGTAACGAAATAATCTCTTAAGCAGCATTTAACCAAGGCGCCGTACCGCTAGGAGTGAACGCTCATATAGCTTATCAAGGAGGTTTTTCAAAGAAAGACTTCGTGCGGGGTAGCTCTTGCCAAAATCCTGGCTTCTCTTCACTAGTCCCTCGTTCTTCTCTTGGACCCTTCATGACCACTGCGATTTCTAAGTATCAGCAGACGCGGTTAAGGGGATGTTAGGATTCTAGCAATCCTTTTAGCGATTGATGTCCTCGTGTTCAGAGGGAACGTCCTAGCCTCCAAAAGTCTCCTATACAGCAAATCTACAACGAAGTTTTGTCATATAGAGAAAGGATTCGCATAATTTATGAGAAGTTTAGCCTGTCCTTAAGTCAATTTTATGGACGCGGCCAACTTCAAACGCCCCACAGAAGCAAAGGTGATGCCGATATCTTCGGGTAGGGTAACCGATGTTTCCCGGTACAGCAAAGGAGGCTCAGCCAGAGATGCTCCACAACGGCATTGCCTCTTTGACACCACCGGTCGGTTTGAACTCTCGAATATTGCGCAGATACGAGATAACTGTGCTGTTAATTCAAGGTACTTTGATTGCGCTTGTTCATTTCGTTTCTTGAGGGCACTAGATCGCAAATCCTTCAGTTGCCGCTTAGTTCCGTGAAGCCGGTTGAACGCAATGGACGCCCAACCTACGTCGAAACCGACGACTTCCGTAAAGCTGGTTCTCCTAGGAGAGGCAGCTGTTGGAAAGTCCTCACTTGTCTTGCGCTTTGTGAGTGACGATTTTCAAGAGAACAAGGGTGAGTATCTTAAGCTGACCTACTAACTGCTTGCAGTTGCTAACTTTTAGAGCCGACTATCGGTGCTGCGTTCCTCACACAGAAGTGCTCGCTGCCTAGCCGAACCATCAAATTTGAGATATGGTAAGTTATGCTACTCCTCCATATACTGACTGTTTGGTCTCGCATCAAATTAAGAATATATGTGGAGATAATCCATCAAGCCGCCTCACGTCGAAGCTCGGGTTTCTAACTACAGGGACACTGCCGGACAAGAAAGATTTGCTTCACTGGCTCCCATGTACTATCGCAATGCACAAAGCGCTCTGGTTGTTTATGACGTCACCAAGCCTGCTTCTTTTGTGAAAGCACGCCACTGGGTGAACGAGCTCAAGGCTCAGGCTAGCCCCGGCATCGTTATCGCACTTGTGGGCAATAAGTTCGACCTTGTCGGCGACGAGTCCTCTGACGGCCATTCTGTTTCCGATGAGGCATCTGGTGATGCTACTGATTTGAGCACTGGTACCACGTCAGCTGAAACTGAGCCCGGTCTTAGTTCGCGCAAAGTAGCCGTCCAAGAGGGCAAGAAGCTAGCCGAGGACGAGGGATTGCTCTTCTTTGAAACTTCAGCGAAGTCTGGTTATAACGTCAGACAGGTGTTTCTCGCTATTGCGAACAAGATACCTCAGGATACTGGCCGGCGCGTTGGGTCAGTCGCTGGGGCTGGAGCTCGTGATTCGTCGAACCGCAATGATGGGCGTATTGATCTTTCCAGAGGAGAAGAAGGAAGCTCGACCTCATCTTGCAACTGTTAGTCTATCGGTCAAATCTATATATTTTATAATGAGAATAGTTGTCATCGTTTGAGGTTGGACAGAGGCGCCCCACCAGTTGGAGTGCCCGAGTAGTTCAGCCCATAGGAGGTGTCTCAGAGCATTGGACACGTCAACCGGCAGTCGCTGTACAGTTATATGGCGTTAATCGTACGCTGATTCCGTGGTAGTAGTTTTGATGCAACCAAAGCACAAGCACCCAAAAAAAATCGAACTATTGTATCACCGCAGAGGCTCCCGATAACATATATATCTTTGCCAACTTCCAAAGATCCTGTGCTTTCTATGCCGCCCCTAAATGTCCATTTATCAACCAGCTGATTGGAAGTTATGTCCAATCCCAGTGATGGACACACAAAGCTTAGGGAACCTGATCGCCCTGTACAGATATTGATTTGCTGTACAGAGCGGAAAATTTGCGTTCCATCCTCGAGTTCGATCTCAGCAACACCATCATGAGTTACACGAAGGAGCTGGGCGTTTGCTAGCCCCTCGTATCTCTGTCCTTGTCGTTTCCGCATTAGTCCAAACACCTTAGAGTACTCAGGGTACAAATCTTTCGGAAATCGCCGAAAAGAGCATGGACTTCCATGGATATCATGCCACTTGAAGATATGAACGACGGTGCACTGAGAAAGTAGGCTGCTTACGGCCTCCGCTGCTGAAATTCCTGTCCCAATCACAAGAACGGTTTTAGCAACGTCTGGCATCGAGCGCTCAACCGTTGAGTATACCGACGACGAAACAGCGAGGTTTTGCCCCTCGACAGGAGGTGTGAAAAGAGGGGGAAGGATTATGTATGAACCGCTGCCAGGTTTATCGGACGGTATCGCTCTCAGTTCCTTGAAAGATCTCGGTGAGCCCTCAGGCGCTAAATACGGCTGATTCAATATGCCCTTCACGGATGCTGTAGGGGTTATCCATGCATCGGTATTACCAAGAATCTCCCTCCTTCTATCCCTTGCGGGAGTTTCGTAAATCCCAGAGGCGAGAACTAGTCTGCAACATCTGATTGTCGATTCGCGTGTACCAGCCGGAACATCAGAACAGCTAGTCACGACAAGAAACTGCCCATCAGCTTCTCGATTAACAGATCTGACGACGACCTTTGATTTGATCGATTTGTCAATACCTACAGCCGAAGGGTACTCTGCATAGTACTTAGCAACTTGGTGTCTTGGGGGTCGAAAAAAATCTGGAGGCACTGAACCGAACTGATCATGGTAGAATTGCGAGAAGGCATATCCTGGGAGTGAGAGCATCTCACTGTAGCTGAGACTCGGTTGCTGTTGATCGTCGAGACGAGAGCTTTCCCATTGCCCTCCTGGTCGATCGTGATGACCAAGCACCAGGTGATTAACTTTGAACTCTGGTTTCTTTAGCCAGAGGATCCGGCATTGCCTTTCTTCATACGAAGCAAACTGCGACTCATCAGAAGCTGCCAAAGCATCCATTAGTAGGTTGAATGGTAACACCGAGTTAGAGAAGAACGAGTCGCAGCTGTACCGGATGTACTCCATTATCTTCTCATCCGAGACTGCCGAGAGGAGCCCAGCAGCATCATCCGACTTCTGCACTGTATACGGCAGCAGGAGGTCATGTAATAATGGATCTGGGTGGGATCCAAATAGTTCAGGATTGTAATAAGGGATGTTTCCATGAAGAATGTATGACAACATCAATGCGCTCGGGCCGTCTCCAACAATGACGACATCGATAGGCCCCATCATCATCGATTGCTCGTCTCAGGCGCCGTCACAAAAACCGCGGTAAACTGTGCACTATAAAATCATAATAGATCCCGGGCGTTGTATCGCGCAAAAGCTTGTCGTGTCGGTTCTGAAGATTTAAAACAATCAACGAAACTATCAGGTTTGAAGTTACATTGAAGGGTCATCACTGTATATAACATCAGCATGCGCTTAACGACAGAATATCTGTTTAAGCGCCTGTGTTCCCGACGGCGAGAAGGCGGTCGGCAACAGTAACAGTGCGAAGTTGATGTTGAACGCTCGAAATACGAAAATATAAGGATTATCATCAGGGGTTTAACAAGGAAATCCGTGTACATCTTTGCGGCCGTGGAGAGAAAGCTCCTAGGCGTACGCGACTTTTGGTGCATGCGGTAATGTCGGCCACGCGACACCAGGTTGACTAGATGTAGAACTCAGTCTCACTTCCAAGCTTACGAATATACGACTGGTTGCTGGTTTGATACTATTGAATTGACCAAGTTAATAGAACGGTGGTTCAGGCAGCAGTGGCACGTCCGCTCGGCTATCTTGTTCACTTGGTGTTATGCGGTCCAACGATCCGATGGATCCTGGTCGGGCTCCACCCACTCCAAATCCAATCCACCAGTTTTCCAGTAAGACTGATAGAGAGATTCCTCAGGCGTCGGCAACAATTGCAAGTGTCGACGTCGCAACTCCTCGTTTATGTACCCATCCAACTCTGTATCGATGACACGACTAGAGTTCCTGTGGAAATTCCTGACGTTGACATCCAACACTTCGTCATAGGCCACGACTATTCGATTAACCATGAGTAGTTCGTCACATCGGAAGAACCGATAGCGAAGCGACGTGTGCCCGCTCCAAGCTACTCGCAAGCCATCTTGCGATCCGACAGTCCTGTCAAGAAACTGAAAATACTCTCTCCGCCCGCTACTCCAAAAGGACTCTCTCCCGCCCGTGTTTTCAGAATTTGGAAACGATAGATCCACAGCACCAAATGCGTGGTAGAGGTCTTTCTGGTACAATGCGTTGCGCATAATAGAGTACACGAGGTTAGTTTCACTGCGTCGTGAAGAGCGGTGCCGAGAGCCGTTCTCATCGAAATAATTCTTAGCAAGACGAAGAGCTTCACTCGTTGACAGGGCCGGTATCGAGTTACAGAGGTATTGGAGAATAGATATGTCTTCTCTGAGGATATTCTGCACTGGTTCATGTTTCAGCAAAGCAGTTAAAATACTTTCCGCTGAAAGCCTTGTGCCCAGGCCGAACTGATCGAGACCCAGTGAAGTAATGTTAGGTCGAGAGGAACTAGCAGCTTCAGACGCTTGAAGCTTCTTACAAGCGGCCAAAGCCCCCATTAAGTCAGCTGTTCGTGGCTCATGGCTATTTCGAAGGATTACCTCTTGGATTCTGCGGTGTAGTATTTGAGCATTGAATGGTTCATCATCAAAGTGAAAGAAGAACCGGCTGGGTCTTATAGGTCTTGCGGACCTCATAGTATTACCCAAGCATGTCAGTGCGTGAAAACCTCATTAGTCAACTGACGACTGCTCGTAGGGAACACAAGTTCAATTTGTTGGATGGTATCCTTTGTAAAGTGGTAGAGCACTACGTAAAAGTACTACCAAGATTCTAAAGATACGGCCTGCAAGCTTACCCGGACGAAGTTTCTGGTTACTACCAACGTATACTACAGTTCTCCACCAGGTACCAACGTTGCTATGCCTGTCCAAGAGACTGAATCGGAAGTTCTGCTGTCTCATCCTGAGGCCAGCACATCCTCGGTCCGCATCCTGAAATATGGAGCTACAATTGTCTCCTGGAAGGTCTCCGAATCTGAGCAGCTATGGCTTAGCTCCAAAGCTCACCTAGATGGATCAAAGGCGGTGCGCGGCGGCATTCCTTTGGTCTTTCCGGTTTTCGGAAAGGGTGAGAGCTCGCACCCTACAGGTGCTCTACCTCAGCATGGTTTCGCCCGCACTTCAGTTTGGGAGTTTCTTGGCCAGGTTGACTCTGGTACGGTTCAATTCGGCCTTGGTCCCGAGAATCTCTCGGAAGAGGCGCGAAAGCAGTGGCCCTGTGATTTTACGTTGATCTTCACTGTGTCCTTGTCAGACCCGAAGACCTTGAAGACCTCTTTGCGAGTTGAGAACACTGATAAGGCGCCGTGGGAGTTCAACGTTTTGTTTCATACATACTTTCGCATTCCAGATATCTCGCTTGCTGGTGTGGAAGGGCTACACGGCCTGAATGTTATCGACAAAGTATCGAAGAGTTCCTACGTTGAGAAGTCTGAAACTGTTTCGGTTACCGGTGAGGTTGATCGCGTGTACACATCATCCTCTGGCGAAGCCGTGACAATTACTTCTGGTGCCGAGCCTATCTTCAAGATTACCCAGCGCGAGAACTTGTCTGACGTTGTCGTCTGGAATCCTTGGACAGAGAAGGCTAATGGCCTGAGTGACTTTGAGCCAAAGACTGGATTCAAGCAGATGGTATGCGTTGAAAATGGGTCAGTGGCTAAATTCACTAAAATCGCCCCCGGCGAGATCTGGACCGGATCCCAAACAATCCGCGCAAACCTGTGAAGCCGCTCCTCAAATGCACATCAAATAACAACCACATTGCTTCACATACGTTTAGTTTTAAATTTCATATTTTCTTTTTTCAATAAATTACCCGTCTCAAAAAATACAAATCCGAGCCATGTGCGTAAATCTCAATACGGCAAAACGCAAATTTCTACAATAATCATGAAAATAAATACAGACCTTAGGTCTATTTCATGCGACAATTGCAAAACTCATTAATAATTGAATTTTGAAATTAAAGCCGCATAACTACTAAAATGTAAAAACATACGTGAAAATGACATTTAAATATTTCTGGACATGAAGAAGGAAACTAAATTAGCTTTTGCTACGCTGGTAATAAATTAATTGAGTTAATAATGATAAAGCCGGGTAACATTAACATCCGGGTAACACGTTGTTTGGTGTCTGTTTCAACTCTATGATTTTTTGGTAGTAGTGGGGGTTTCACTACTTTTGTGAATAAGATACGGCTGAGCGTGGTCCACGCGAAGTAGTAACCCATAAAATGTGAGTTTGCATACTCTTAAGGCCGGGTAAGAGCCGATATCTCGCTGCTTGTGTCGATCGATAATGCTGCGTTTGTGTACTTTGGTGGGCTCTAGCACGGCTGGTGCCTCTGCACGACTAGTGAACCGTCAGATTGTAGATTTTGTTTCTGTAGTTCCAATATATCTCTGTGGGCTGTTTGTTGCAAAAGCATACTTTTGCCACTAATTCAGCTACTTGTGTGGAATATTTTGCTAAGGTGATGAGGAGGAGACGTTGTCTAATAATTGTTGATGTGCAAGAGGACTTTCTGCCTCCGGTACGTTAGCTGCTCCAGGGCTTAGTTGATGCTGCTAACAAAATCAGGCGGGCTCATTGGCAGTGCCAGGTGGAAGAGATGTTGTCCCTGTCATCAACGATTTGTTGAAGCTGCACTGGGATATTACGGTAGCTTCGTTGGACTGGCACCCAACAGATCATGTCTCCTTCGCTTGTAATCACAGTGGCGTTTCCCCGTTCAGTTCGTACGAATTGAGACATCCGAAAGACCCGTCTCGCATCATGAGTTGCAAGGCTTGGCCCGTCCACTGTGTGCAGGACAGCAAAGGATCAAACCTCTCAAGTGAGCTGGATACTGAGAGAATTCAAAACTTTGTTAAGAAGGGCCAGGAGAGCGATAGTGAGTTCTACTCTGTCTTCGAGGATGTATGGGGCTACCGGAAGACGCATATAGAAGCACTTCTTCGAGAAGCCAGGATTGATGAGGTTTACATAGTGGGTCTTGCACTGGACTTCTGTGTTTTCCACTCGGCAGTAGACTCGGCTAAAAAAGGGTGGAAGACATCTATCATTAGAGAGGCTGTGCGCGCGGTGGACCCTGACTTAACAGAGGAAATGCTGCGCAACCTAAGCGATTGCGGGGTGGAATCGTTGAGCTGCAGCCAGTTAGTTGGGTATGAGATATAGTCAGGCGAAGTTTACTAACCGATAACTACGCTAAAACTTGCTACGAAACGCTCATACCCATTCAGATTTCTTCGTCAGTGCTAGAAGAAGGCGTTCCTCTTCACTGCCGTGTTCTGGAGAGTGTGCATAAACCCAGGATACCAAAGGAGGCATGGAAACAAATATAGATTCAATCCGGGCCTTCGGAGTTTGTAAGCCGAATGCGGTTCCCCTATCATGGACAAGGTTGAATTCCACATATCGACCTCTGCGAATCAATTGCCATTGTCTGTTCTTCTCGTTGAATGGAATGTCCTTGCGGCGATTCAAGATCGTAATATACGAGCTCAAGAAAGCCTGGAATCCATCTTTAACGAACTGATACAACTCTTCTGGCTCACGGTCCGCTACGTCATCGAAAAAGATACCCCCAATACCTCGAGCCTCGCCTCGATGAGTATTGTAAAAGTACTTATCGCACCAGGCTTTGAACTTGGGGTAGAAGTCAGTTGAGTGCTTGTCACAGGCGTCCTTGTGTGCCTGGTGAAAGAGCTTAGCGTCTTCTTCAAACAAGTAGTATGGCGTTAAATCTGCGCCACCTCCAAACCACCATGCCTGAGGGGAACCATCCGCATTCTGAGTTTCAAAATAACGATAGTTCAAATGGGTAGTCGGTGCCATTGGGTTTCTCGGATGAACAATCAGACTCAACCCACAGACCTGGAATGGCACACTCTCGCCCTCTTTTGCCTGCAGTGACCTGTGATCGGCTTTCATCTTCTTAACAGCCGGGGGTGGCAAGATTCCTTGAATGATTGAAATATTGACACCGGCCTTTTCGATTACGTCGCCGTTTTCGAGAACCGCAGTGACACCCCCCCCTGTACCGTCATCTCTTGTCCACTCATCGCGGAAAAACTTCTTCCCATCGACGGACTCCAACGCCTTGACGATCTCATCTTGTTTTTGCCGAACTAAAGCTTCCATCTTCGATCTCATCGTCGGATCGCCGCGAATCAGCGTGGACTTGTTCTGTTAGAGAGCGGTTCAACCCAATTCAATCCAAGAAACATACAGAGCTATCGTCAGTCATGCTTTCAACAGGCCCCATTGTGTTGATTTCGTTCTCCTGTTCCATCGTTAGAGAGTGTGGGAAGCCAAGGTTTGCAACATATAAATACGCAGTGCGGCGGCTCTCCTGATCTGCTATATCAGCTCACTCTCTCGCCGCGGCTAGGTTAAGGTCTCCGCTACTCATATTTCGCTGAACTCGCTCGTTGACCTAAATAACAGGAAAGGTAAAAGAAGTTTAAGGCACTGAAAGTTTGAAGAAGTGTATTGGAATGTTGCCTTGAAGACCAATTCAGCACGAAATCCCCTATAGCCGCTACGCTAATGTATTGATCACACGTGATCGCAAATGCCGTATCGCACCTGCGGCAGGCATACTAGATCGCCGCCATGCCTCGCCTCAGTCGAGGATATGACCCGTTTCGGGAAGAGCTTGGTTTGCCACCTCGGTCACATCGTGGATAGCGGTAGTCAAATCCTCTATCAGATGGTGAGATTGGTAGTCAGAAGTTCTACGAACTATCGAGAGCATGCCGTTGAGCAGATTCAATATCCAAGAAATCGCTTTTCGGAGGTCCGCTGCACTGACATGTTCGAATATGAAAGTGAGAAACGATCCCTCAACTTGCACTGCTACCCGAATGGCCTGGAGCTGATGGCGGACGAGGCTTGCCACTGTTAGAATTGTCAAGCGAGTTGAAATAACAAACACGTCCTTGTAGAGAGAAAGTATCTTTCGTCGTCTGCCGGGCTCGCGGCCCCCCGTCAAAGTTTCCAAAACGACAAGCAAGGATTCCACTGGTAAAGATAGAGCAATTCCGAAGAGGTCTGCGAGATCGGCGGCCTTCGACTGATGCTGGAACTTGATTTTGATTCCTTGAGGTTTAGCCACAATGGTTTTAGACATGTTCACGTTCTAGCTTTGTGATAAATAACCCGCAGCACTACTCCTATATAAGCACTGGTGTCTTCGATTATGGGCGTTGCATAAAGTTGCATGGTCGCCCTCCCAGAAGGCTCAGGCTCGATAGTCGGACTGAACGACAAAGGCGATCCTCTCGTCGTCATCCGGACTACCCAGGTACTCTTCAGCGACTTGTATCAGATGCGAGTCTGATATTTCCATATGGACTCCTTCAATCTGAAGGTAGTCAATTCGTCCGGACTCTCCAAGTTTACGCAGTCCTATCCAATCTTCGATGTAGAGGTCTCGTCGTTCCAGAGGAACTACTACTCCTGACGTCAAATTATGCTCCTGAAACCACTGCGATTAGCTAAACGATGACCGAGACCAGACCAGGGGACTCACGGCACTCTCTTTCGGTATGACTGTTTCATCTTCTGTAAACATTACCATGACCAATCTGCTGAGGTCGCGCAGATTAGAAGCATATGTGGCATTACGCTTCTCTGGGATTTCATTATTGACATCAATAAGAAAGCGTGAATGCTCGAAGTAGGGATCTAGATCTTCAACGTTCTTTTGGTTAGTGCTCAGCTTTGAACGTCGGCCGTGACCTACTCGAAAATACTGGGCCGGTATCAAATGGTTCTGCGCATAATCTGACCAGACTTGAGACTTAAGGATTCGGTTGAACCTTTCGCAAAAGAAGTCGTTCGATCGACAAGGTGGTAGGTCAGCTATGCCATTGTGAGGAGAGCCATATGTGACGAGATTCTTCACAGGGGGATCGTTGAAAAGCTCGACGTATGAACGAAGGAAGAGCCCGCCCTGTGAAAAGCCGATGGCGTCGAAGCCCCCGCTCAACTCAGAAACCTCAGCCAGCTGCTGGGCTACGTCGGCTATCTACATTGTTAGCGAAACCGAATACAACGAAAGTACATACTTCGGCAAAAGCATCGCCAAAGAAGGACTTCTTCTGGTCCTCATCTGGTTTCTCAGAGAGATACACCTTGTGAATGAAGATATCTGGGTGGACCTTCTGAATAACTTCACATGCGCGGGCAAGCTGGACAGAGTCGTACTGATCGCCAAGGCCATGCCATACGACGAGAGGCCTAACAGCAGACACGGAAAAAATCCAGCAGTTCAGCAGCAGTGACAAACTTATCACGGTCATTCGTGCGATTCACAGCTATCAAACCAATCGACAGGGTGTTGTTTAGTCGCCATCCAAATGCGGGGAGGTAATTCAGAGGTGCGGCGGTGTCCTGCAGGGTCCTATTCAGCAGAGGAAGACACGTCCCTCCGGCCTACAGTCTAACAACCATCTTGAGATTCACACTATTTCATAACCGAAAAAGTTGCAGACGCGAATAATCCCAATAGATCAATGTCCGTAGCAAGCTGAGATTGCCGATCGTCATTTCTGTTCGAGCGTACTGAGATACGGTTGTCAGTTACCCTATCTTTCAATATCCTGCGAACATAGAATCTATTACGAAGTTTCTGACGGGCACGGACTACGGCTCTCGTTGTGATGAACATATCCACATCTACTATCGCGCAGAGGCGACGAAAGCCAACTCAAAATGTCAGTGAGGAGGAAGATGCGTCTCTGCTGAAGCTTGGCCCGGAGTTTGACGTGAAGCAAATCACTCACGACGGTATTGAGACGCCGCTAATCACATTGAACTTGTCGGAGACTCGTCTGCTCATCAACGCTGCGCTGAAGCAACGCCGACGTGAAGCTAGTGGCAGCTTCGAGGATGATCTGCCAACTAACGACGATGACGAAGAAGAGGACTTTTCAAATTCGAATGAGTGGGTAACTGCACTTCAGCAGCCACAACAGTGCTAACGGAAGGGTGTTGAGAAAAACCCAGGAGTACCTGTCGGTGTTTGCCCGATTTAGAGATGAGCAAACAGTGAGCGCTGTGGAGCAGCTTCTAAAGACGACCGAGAATCAGGATCTTCATCCCTTTGAGATCGCACAACTAGGTATGATTTTACTGCTTGCAAAGCCACGATCTAACATTACTAGGTTCCCTTGCATGTGACGAGGCAGATGAAGCTAAAACACTCATAGCCAGTTTGACCGGAAAGCGAACTGATGCCGAGCTACAGGTTTTATTAGATCACGTAAGGATTATTTTCCTATTTCTGTGTACATTGTTGCTAACTTCAAGTTGAGAAGATTTGGATGAATGTTGAAAATATCCAGTTTGAATCTAGTCCATCATTGTCCCTACGTTCGTGAAGTTAAACATGAACTGTTTTCCTGCGTGGTACCACCACTTTGGAAGGCAGGAGTATGGCTGGAGATCGGCGTTGTGTCCCTGAAACTCGTTACACACGCATCTTCCAGATAGATAGGAGGCGTCGTCGTGCGGACATCTGAAGTATGGGTCATGCCTGTTTGTTAGCGAATTCTTGCTAGACGGTTCACCTTGCTTACTTATACCCAATGTCGGCAAAATGATGTATCTGGGTCCGGTTGAGAAGTGCTGTTAAAGCAATAGTGTGTACTGGTGCATCTCCCCACCGCTCGTAGAAGAAGCCGCCCGCTTCATCAAGATGCTCGAAATATTTGAGATATGCCTCGGTCCTGAAGAATCTAAGATCTGCAATCTCAAAGTTGCTCCAGAAGTGACATAAGTTGTAGTCACCGGTCGATTCCATTATCAGGTCTCCCATTCTCAACTGTGTTTGATCTGTCACAAAATCCAATGCATTGTGCTCCGCGATATACTCGGAGTTAGCTTGAAAAAATGAAGCTGCCGTGTCCCATAGCGTTGGAATGGTCTCGATGTATTCGTACAATGCGATGACAAAGCCATACACCTTGCCATTATTCTTCATGAACGCGAACGGGTCACTGCGTTAGAGAGGGCTTCAGACGGAGAATGATAAGCTGCCAACATACTATCTTTGGTCACAGTAATACTTCACCCCGGGCTCAGTTCTCCAGTACCAGTCATATTTTTCCATGAGTGGATGTCTGAAAAAGAACCCAGAATTGAATCTGCACATAAGCCGGTACGACATGCTTCCTCCGTAGACCACCTGATTGTCCTCCATTGCTGCCATTCGCTCTCGCATTAGCGTCTGGTTGATATGGTCAGGTATCGACCAATGCTCTACGGGCACTTTTCCGTATTCCACCCCTCCAGATACCAAGCCAGACGTAAGTGATTTGAACTGATAGTTAGATAGTTCTTCACATATGCATTTCACGAACCTCATCTGTGAAATCTTCGTCATTGAGAAATGTCCACGGGTACCGAAATTGGCGATTGAATCGATCCTCTATCTGCCGTATCGTATCTAAAGCGTCCTGAACCTCATAGTTTCTCACGAGCATAAAGAGAGTCGCTTTCTCCTCACCAATCTGGGTGCGATTTTTTTCGACAATAGGTACCCCTGGGCTATATGTGAGGTCCTGAATCTTGCGGATCTTCTCGGGCTGGCGTAAACGCGTATGCTTCGGAGAGTCAAATTTACTACCAGCGACTGATAGTAGGACACAGGCAATTCCAAGACAGATTACCCACTTGGACCACGAATGCCTTGTCATACCTGGCTCTGTCATCTTGTCCCAACACTCGGCTGAGGTTGTCGCACCAGAGTCCTGTGCTTGTTTGACCGCTTTGTAAGAACACAATATTATTGGGGTACATGCGGCTTCTTTTGAAACTGCTCTTAAGAGAAATACGTATTTGCGAACAGGGCTTTCACGATTGCTTTAGCGTAGATACAAAACCCTTAGTCAACCATTCAAAGTAGTACTTGCTTCAAAAGAAGTTGGTCGCGATCGCGCTAGATGACTGGCTGGCTGGTGTGACTTCGTGAGTTCGCGTGTTTACCCCGGTAAAGAAATTCAGCCTTTCCTGGCCAACCCACATCAAGAATATGTACTTGATGTCACACAGTTCTGTGTGAATCCCTGAAACGTACAGAATGTATCTGCTGCGATTGGGCAATTCCTCTATTCCTAGTAGAGCAATTCCTAGTAGAGCAGTGAGGCGATATGTCTCGACTTTCGGTGGCGAGGCAGGTGTAAAGATACGACCTAAACGGAGACGATTAATAGCAGTTGGGCTTGCTGGAGCGGGCACGTTGGGTGCCGTTTACTGGACCAATGAGGAATTCGCGACGTCAATGAGGCATATCTCCCTGGCTGGCCAGAGGGTTGCAACCGTTAGTCGAGCGTGTTTCAGGTGTTTCACGGCTTATAGAGCGGTTCTGAACGAGAACTACAACAGCGATGAGGAGTACTCGAGTGCTATGTCAGAATGCCACACAAAATGTGCCCTCATTACCAGAAAGGCTATTGAGAAGAATGCCGGGCTTTTCATCAAGCTAGGACAACACATTGCTGCTCTAACCTACATATTTCCCCAAGAGTGGACAGATGCAATGATCCCACTACAGGATAAATGTCCTACCTCATCCTACGAGTCTGTGGAACATCTCTTTGAGGCTGACACAGGATCAACGATCGAAGAAGTCTTCGATACTTTCGATAGGGCACCTCTTGGAACTGCATCACTGGCGCAGGTACACAGGGCCACGCTGAAGAGCACAGGTGAGGAGGTAGCTGTGAAAGTTCAACATCCTGCACTGGAGGAGTTCGTGCCTTTGGACGTCTTGATGACTCGAGTTGTCTTCAACATGATCGACTACTTCTTCCCTGAGTACCCACTGGGATGGCTGGGTGATGAACTGCAGAACTCAATCTTTGTGGAACTGGATTTCAGAGAAGAGGGGAAGAACGCGATGAAGACGAAGGCTTACTTCAAGGAGTTTTATGGCGTAACTGCGCTGCGTATTCCCAACGTGATATGGTCGCGACGTCGTATACTTGTCATGGAATACATCCTCGGAGGGCGAATAGATGATCAAGAGTTCCTCAAGGCGCACAACATATCGCCGAGTGACGTGAGTGCCTGTCTATCCCACACCTTCAACAACATGATCTTTACACCCGGTGTGGGACTTCATTGCGATCCGCATCCAGGAAATCTGTCAATCATCCCGATTCCAAAAACTCATGGAGGACACAATTTCGAGATTGTCCTCTACGACCATGGTCTCTATCGCGATGTGCCAACGGCGGTCAGACGCAGCTATGCTCATTTTTGGCTTGCCTTGTTAGAGGGAAACGACGAAGATATGAGGTACTACGCCAAGGAGTTTGCCCATGTGTCAGATGATAACTTCCAACTGTTTGCTGCAGCAATCACTGGGCGAGATCTCGATAATGCCACAAGCAATGTTGTGTCTAAGCGATCCAACGATGAGATCTTGAAGATGAGCACGGCCATCACTGAGGGTGGGCTGTTGAGCCAGATCATGGTTCTTCTTCATTCGATGCCTAGAATCGTGCTACTTATCCTTAAGACCAATGACCTCACTCGATACCTAGATCAGTGCCTGGCGTCGCCGCTTGGTCCAGAGAGGACCTTCCTAATTATGGCCACTTATTGTGCTAGGACGGTGTTCTATGAAGGAAGGGAACTCATTGCGCGTCAGTTTAATGGCCATTGGTCGTTTCGACGGCTAATTGCTGAGGTCACTAACTGGTGGGCGTATTTTTACCGTACAAGCAAACTAACACTCTACGATATCGGATTAACTCTCAAAAGAAGCTGACATAACTTCCTTTGAGGATGTACGTTATGCATGGCATCTGATCGAGAGCTAGCACTGATTTCTTACCCTCAATTTACCTGGCTGCTGAGTAATAACGCGACCATAGCCTGGTCGCTTCTTATCCACCCTTACTTTCAGGGGTGTCCGAAGGCCTCCACCTGAAGGGCCCAGACCGAAACCAGGTTTCCATCCATAGCGCTGTAGTAGCTCGAAAGAGAAAGACTTCTTGCTTTTCAGTGGGGAAGTATCGTCTCCAACTTCAAACGTCTCGTCGCTTGCAGATTCAGCGTCAAGCTCGAGCCCAGGATTGTCTCCAGGACTTTCAGATTCAACGCTCAATAAATATGCCTTCCAGTCTCTTTCTTCCAAGACTCGCCCTCCTGTATCAACGTATTCTCCGTACGCGTTAGGGAGATGCGGATCGTAGTCGGACGAATCAGAATAGGAGTTCAACTTGAACGCATCGGCTGGGTTGAAGTATTTGATAGCTGCCACTTCGGCGTCGTGATTGGCCCTCTTCTTTGGAACGCGAGACACATCTGTTCTTTTCTTTGTCCTCGTTGGTCTGAACTGTAAAGCTTCCGTTAATAATCGTACTCAGTCAAAAAAAAACCAGTGTACAAACCGGATGATGTCCCTCTCTCCGAGTAATGGAGGGGTTCTTTGACGACGACGGTTGACCTGGAAGTCAAATCCGTATCCACATCTAAGTTATCATAAAGGCGAGAAAATTCGTGACCCTCGTCTGGCTTATTCGCTGTATCAGTAAGGCCAAGCTCAATGTCATCGTAATATGACATCGCCGTCGGATAGTCTTCTGCACAGGTCCGATAGGGTTCATCAAGAAGATGAGGTTGCGCGGCTGGACGAACTCAGCGAGATGTCATGAAGAATCGAGATAAATAATACATAAATTGCTTACCACAAGGACTAAGGACTGTTAAATAACATGCTGAGCAGCAACCGGTGAAGGTGAGGCCGGCGTAGTGGCTTAGCCAGGAAGTGATTCATGCCAACAGCTAGACAGTCGTCAATGTTGGATGAGTCAGCAAAAGCAGAGACGCCGACAATCGGCCCAGTGAATCCCAGGTGGGATCTGATTAGCTTTGTAGCCTCTCTTCCATCAAGGTTAGGCATTTGGACATCCATGAAGACAACGTCATACAACTGGTTTGCTTTCATGGAGGCACGGACGTGCTCGACTGCTTCCAGTCCATCATTCGCGACGGTCACGTTCTCAATACCCTCCAGCTTGAGCATGCGGATCATCACTTCCTGATTAACCTTGTTATCCTCAGCAATGAGGATCGAAACTGGGAAGTTAAACTTCCTGTCTTCTTCTCTGCTTTTATGGGAAGCACTCCGAGACATAGGAGGTCGCCTAAGTTCTCGCTTTGGCAGTTCCATGGTGATACTGGGCTTAACCTCCGCAGGACCAGCCAGGGGGGTTAACGGCCCGAGTGTAGATATGACATCACTATTAGACTGTGAGCTCGTTCGCATGGCACGACTGTTAACGTCCTCGACTTCTTCTTCAGCTCGTCGCTCGATAGTGTCAAAGTTGTAGGCATCATACTCAGGCCAGTCCTGGACAGTGGACAAGTCGGCAAATATGTAACGAGTGCCATCTTTCACAACACGAAGAGGCACCTTGAAGATAAATGTAGAGCCTCGACCCAGCTCAGATTCCAACTCAACCGTTCCATGCATCAAGGTTGCGAGCTGGCGGCAGATAGAGAGTCCCAGCCCAACACCCACTTGCCGCTGAGACTGAGCAACATCTCCTTGAACAAATGCTTCAAATATACGACCCTGCAAATGAGGAGCGATTCCTGGCCCCGTGTCAGATACTTTGAAGACCACGGTTATGACATCAGTGTCAGATTCAGATGACCAAGAGTCCTCCTTCTTCTCGGGATCAGATTCGTCATAAAAGTGGGTAGAGTCGGTCAAGGATATCCCGCTGGCTGCGGTGGTCACACTGTCTTTCGTTGTGGTGCTACCTCTCTTGGTCGAGTCATTCGACTTATTCTCGTTTGATAGCTGCTGTCCGCCAACGTCTCCAACCAGGTCCTGGAGTGGACTCTGCGATTCAGCCGCTAAAGAAGCCAAGATATGGTCGCTAATGATACCAGACACAACCACCCGAACCGAACCTCCTGGAAGTGTAAACTTCAAGCTGTTCGACACCAAGTTAATTATAATCTGCAGTATCCGGTTCATGTCTCCGTAGAGGACAACCTCTCTCAGCTCCTCTGTTATGCACTCAATAGACAGATTGACTTGTGCCGTTCGACTTTGTTCCCCGAACACAGCATTAAGCTGCGTTAGAGCCTCTGTGATCATAAACTCCTTCTCCTCTAGGTCCAAGTGACCAACTTGGTTTTTCGAAAAGGTCAGCAAATCTGTCAGAAGGTGGAGGAGCAACTCGCCGGATTTGAATATGATTTTCAGAGACTCTTGAATCTTTTTAGGATCCTCCTCATCCATAGAAACAGCAGTCATACCAAGAATACCGTTAAGTGGCGTTCGCAACTCGTGGGTGATCTTTGCAATAAATAAGGACTTCGCTTCGTTGGCACTTTCCGCGACCACCCTGGCGTTCTCAATTTCAACTGTACGCTGTTCAACGCGCTCTTCAAGAATGGAGTACTGCTTCCTCAGCTCGTCAGTCATCTCGTTAAACTTCTCTGTGAGATCAGTAAGCTCGTCTTTGACATGACTTCTGGTGCTCACCTTATCCGGGATGCGAAATCCGGTCGATGCTGCCGAGATGCTCTGCTGGCGCTCAACCCCTGGTCTCCGAAAAAGTGGCATCATTGAGTTACCGTCAGTGGAGTGCTGCATCAACAATTGAAACCACCGCTTCATCGGACCCCCAGAGCGCTTGCTGGTTCCACCAGGGCTCAAGTCATGCTGCGTTGACTGCTCCGTCGCCGACTGGAGGCGCGTGATTGGCTTGACGGCCCAGCTGGACAGGAATAGTGTACCAATGAACATCCCCGCTCCAATAGAGAATAAAGCGATTAGCAGCATATTGCGAATGCGATACAAAGGTTTGTATACCTCCCCATGGCTTTGATAGATAAATGCGGCCCAATCACGGTTCAGAACAGTTACAGGGGCAAAACCGCCGGAAGCCTTCGAGCTGTCACCAACTTGCGCGTCAATAAATGATCCACTTTGATGGCCCACCAAAGCAGCAACTTCAAACGACAATAAAGGAAAGGTCCGGTTGTAGCAAGATCCGCACGAAGTTGTGGGGAGGACATACCGGCCTTCGAGAACCTTTGCGTTGACGTCATCGCCCACAAGCTCCACAAGACCCATTGAGCCGCCGTCCTCAAGACCGTCTGGATCCCTGATGACCCCCAAAACAGGCTTCGCTCGGGTTACTACTGTGAGATACCCAATACTGTTTCCTTTACCTGCACTGGCCAAAGCCTGTGATCCTATGATAACGTGGTAGTCGAACTCAGGGTTGTTTTCAGTGACCAAGCGCGTAAACGACATGGCGTATCGGTCGTTGACACGCTCAGGTCCAACAAGGAAGCACTCCAGCTGTGAAGTAACATTTGAGAGATATGCTGACGTCTCAAAAGTTGTTGGGAACAAGCTCTCGGGTAGAGTTTCGTTCTCAAGCATATCGGGGCTCTGGATAGAGACGACTAGCTTCAAGTCCAAGCTGTATAGATTAACAGCAAGGACATAATCAGTGGCCTCGACGGCAAGTCGAGCCTGGATGAGGTTACTATCATCCTCCGCTATAGATCCCGCCGTGTAAAAAGTTGCCAGTAGATTTTGGACAAAACTCCGACTTGTCAGCAGAATCGTCTGACCAACTAAGCTTCCAATGGCCTGCTGAACTTGGGCTGCCTTCATCTGTGCAATCACCATAAGCTTCTCTTCTCGAAGATCCAGAACCAAATTACGGTTGCTGATGTACTAAAGTTAGCCCAACAAAGACATCCACCACGACAAGGTGCGGGACATTACTCACGGTTGCAACGGATAAGACACCTAAACTGAACATAGCCGCGACGCAGACAAACAGGCTCAGCTGCGCCTTGATACCAAATCGAATCGGGCGCAACTTCATGATGGAAGGAGACCGGCCACGGTTCAAAACTCGTAGTGCGTGCTTGGGGATCCCACGGTGTCACAACGAAGGTCCTACTTCGAAAGCCCCGCTCAGCCTAGTCGTATTAGTGTGCCTAGCCCCAATATTCAATCACGTGACAAAGTTGATGTATACGCCTATACGGTGCTATACGCTATATATACTTTTGCCTAGTTTCGCGCTTTTACTCGCTTGTGCTCAGGCTCAATACGCTCGTCAGTCATAGTATCATCGGCCTCTCTTTTGCTACCAACTGTCTCGTCTGAAAGTTAGTCGAAGCACGCCCCTTGATGACGTCACTTACCTGTTGGGGTGCCATTCCGTTGCTCATGATTGTCAGCCGTCTTTTCGTCTGACTCAGGAGTGGGTTTATCTTCTTGACGTATTCTCAGATTCGTCTCGAGTTGCACGACTCTGTCATTTGATGAAGGCGCTTCATTCAATGTCACCATGTCATTGGATTCTCCGGCGATACTCAAGATGGAAGAGTCCAGCCGAATATCTGCATGTTGACTTTCGGGAGCGCCATCTTCGCTCAATACATCGAGATCGTCTCCGTCCTCAGCGTACTGCTGCTCGTGTGACTCATCATTTTCTTGAAGGTCGTGAAACATAGTTCTTGACTCGTTGTCAACCTTTTCAGCATCCTGCTCCAGAGGCTCTGCGTCCGATCCAAATGCCCCAGTATCGCCCTCATCTTCCTCGCCTTCAAATTTAAAGCTTTCAAACTCTGGATCTGAGTCGTCCGCATTCGAGGATGCGTTTGCAGCGATATCCTCAAGCTCTAGGTTTGAGCCATCCTCATTCGACGATTCGTTTTCAGCGAGATACTCAAGTCCGCGTCCCTCCCGCGTAAGTTCTGAGATGAGGTTGAAAGAGGTAACGAATCTCTGAACACTGTGAGCGGTGATCTCCAGATAAAGTGGAACCATCTCAGCGGGCGTGTTCTCGCAAAGGGTTTCAAACAAGTGTAAAACGTCGAACACTGTGACCTCCTTCGTGGAAACATTGTCCTGGAGTTAGTAAAGCATAGCAGAGTTCTTGGAAGACACCTACCTCGCCTAATGACAGACGAAGCTGTCTGAACTGCAGGACAAGCTCCAAATCCATACCGAACTCGAATCCTTCGTCCTTCAGACCCTCGCGCAAGGAGATGAAAAACTCCTCAAATGTTACGTCCGGTTGAATGCCATTTTTGAACAATACCGCTAAATGTTCGACCTCAGGGCCTGCAACATCATATAACGGAAACAGGCTGAATCTGAAATTGCTATGCTGTAGAAGTACGGGCTTCTTCGGTATAAGCTCCGTACGTACAGTTTGCTCGCCAATATCGTTCTCAGGTGCGTCTTCGCTGAGATCAACGCTACCTGCAGCATCCCTGTGGTGCTCAACAGCGGGCTGCACCTCCAGAGATTCTGGTTGGATACTGGAAGGCGTACCCATATGCTCCAAATTGTGGCCGCGCTCAACATCCCTAGAAGAAGACGAGTGATCCTCACCAGGATAGTCACCTGCACTGAGCTCGACTTCATATCCCGGAAGTGGTGTCTCCGGATTGTGAACGACTGCGTTTACGTCGCTATCGCCGAGATTTGCTAACGCCGACTCTTCAGTAGAAGAGCCAAGAACAGAAATTGGCCTCAACTCTTGCTCACATTTTGCTGTAGCAACTGGATTCAACTCGCTGGCAACATCTGCTTCCTGAAGATCACCACGATAATCAGCATCATTCTTCTCTCCTACTTCTTGAGTGCTGTTTGGTTCAAGCTTAGGAGCAAAAGCTTCAATACTGCTCTCGTCCACCTTTTCATTATGCATCTGATTCATTGTATCAGAGTCTAATACAGGTGTTGTCCCCTCCAGATCAAACGCTTGATCCTTGTGTTCCGCAGAGTATTCTTGTTCATAGTCCTCCAGTTCTTCTAGATCCACTTCAGCCGGGGTGCCTCCTCCCAGGAGTGGGTCATCTAGCACATCTGCCGTTATGTCATTGCTGTCGCTCGTTTTGACGGAAAAGCTCTCGGAGGCGCTGTACGCGTCCGGCATTGAAGTGTTCTCGTAGTCGTCGTCGTCGTCGTCGTCGTCCAGAAGAGGTTCAAGTTCATCCATTGCCTCTTCGGTCTGAGCTGACTTGGGATCATCGAGCTCCGCATGCAGACTTGAAGGCATATTCATGGTAGTATAGTGTCTGTTCCTCTATACTACACCCTACGTTAGTTCACCTCGCACTTACAATGCTATGAATGGGACCGTATGAAGATATATGGTATCACTGAACCACGGTCTGGATCCAGTTGGAACAGGAGGAGCTGATACCAGGTAATCGAGCCTTCCTAGGCTTGACTTGATAGAACGTATGTAAATCGCCGCTATACCTTAAGTTCTCTGAGTTTTAACAGTCAATGACGTTTCCAAACGTTCGTGAGCCTCAAATACATACCCTAGGGTGGATGCATCAAATCCTTATACCGGGGGGTAATACGCGAACAAATCACTATATGGGATGTGTTCTGGAATAAACCTGCCCTAGAGGTTTACGAAAATCAAGTTCTGTCTGGATTCACTGTTCTACACGAGAGCGACGCTATGAATTTCGGAGGCCAAACTCCCACTATTGTTGTTCTCAAGGAAGGAACTGATACCTCTCAAGGCAAAGGACAGGTCATCAGTAACATCAATGCTTGCATTGCCATCCAGGACACTTTACGCCCTACTTTAGGCCCCCTTGGATCTGACATTCTGATTGTCGGATCCAAGGGCGAGACCACAATTTCCAACGACGGTGCTACTATCTTGAAGCTGTTGGATGTTGTGCACCCTGCTGCCAAGGTTCTGGTCGATATTTCTCGCGCCCAAGATGCTGAAGTTGGTGACGGCACTACCTCTGTTACCTTGCTTGCAGGTGAACTGCTGAAGGAGAGCAAGGGGTTTGTAGAGGAGAATGTGTCTACTCATACAATAATCAAGGGATATAAAGCTGCTGCCCGCTTGGCCGTTGAGAAGGTTAAAGAATTGGCAGTTACCGTGGAGAAAACTGATCCCACCGAGTTCCGTGATCTACTGGAGCGCTGTGCCGCCACAGCTATGTCATCCAAACTGATCCACAACAATTCCGCCTTTTTCACCAAGATGGTTGTCGATGCCGTTCTCGTCTTGGATCAAGATGACCTCAATGAGAAGCTTATTGGAATTAAGAAGGTCACCGGTGGTGCCATTGAAGATACCATGTTTGTTGATGGCGTTGCATTCAAGAAAACATTCGCCTATGCTGGTTTCGAGCAGCAACCAAAGAAGTTTCAGGACCCTAAGATCCTCTGTTTGAACGTGGAGCTGGAACTGAAAGCTGAAAAAGACAATGCTGAGGTCCGGGTTGAAAAGGTGTCTGAGTACCAAGCTGTCGTTGATGCTGAGTGGCAGATCATCTACAACAAATTGGAGGCTATTGAGGCATCAGGTGCTAATGTGGTATTGTCGAAGCTGCCCATTGGTGATTTAGCAACCCAGTTCTTCGCTGATCGCGACATTTTCTGCGCTGGTCGTGTACCAGCCGATGATATGAACCGAGTTGTTGAAGCTGTTGGAGGTAGCATACAGTCTACCTGCTCTGATCTTCTTCCTGAGCACTTGGGCACCTGCGTTAAGTTCGAGGAGAAGCAGATTGGAGGGGAGCGATACAACCTGTTCACTGGGTGCCCCAAAGCTAAGACTTGCACACTTGTCCTACGGGGTGGCTCGGACCAGTTTATTGCCGAAGTGGAAAGATCCCTACATGACGCCATTATGATTGTCAAACGCGCTGTTAAGAGTAACACTGTCGTTGCTGGAGGTGGTGCATGCGAGATGGAACTGTCTAAATACCTGCGTGAGCATTCGCGTACGATTCCTGGAAAGCAGCAGTTGATCGTTGCTGCCTTCGCTAGAGCTTTGGAAGTTATCCCTCGCCAGCTCTGTGACAACGCTGGGTTTGATGGTACTGATCTACTTAACAAGCTACGTATGCGTCACGCAAAAGGTGAAATCTGGGCCGGACTTGACTTCGATACCGAATCTATCTCGGATAACTTTGCGCGGTTTGTTTGGGAGCCTGCTCTTGTGAAGACGAACGCCCTCCAGTCGGCAACCGAAGCTGCTTGCCTCATCTTGTCTGTAGATGAAACCGTCAAGAACGAGGAAAGCGCTGCACCTCAAACGGGACCGCCCATGCCGCAGGGTGCTCCTCAGCGTGCTCTTCAGGGTCGTATGCCCCGCTAGTTGTGTGTATATAGATAGGTAGCGTTGAGCTCGACGCAGTATGTGTACGGCTGACATCCCCAAGGAAGAGTTTTTAGAGTGGGTTCAACCTCAAGGATCGGTTCATACACATGACGATTAGAAATTGATACAGGGCTTTAGACTGATACTACGGTTATTGAAGCTATTTCTACATTATATACTGATCTGGTCTCTGTAGACCGCGGGTGTCTTCAAGTTAGTGGGCAAGGGCAGGCTGAATCCACTCCGTACTTACTTTTTGACAGCAGCCAATCACAGGGTTGGTAAATTTCACAGTATCATCAACTGA
The DNA here is from genome assembly GCA_030570555.1 of Sugiyamaella valdiviana. Lineage (NCBI taxonomy): Eukaryota > Fungi > Ascomycota > Dipodascomycetes > Dipodascales > Trichomonascaceae > Sugiyamaella > Sugiyamaella valdiviana. The sequence goes on from JAJLWF010000003.1 coordinate 434,465, forward strand.
TTTAGAAACAGGACAAACCTATTAAGCCTCCTACACCCGTCATGCATATAAAGGCCTCGTCAAGGTCGCGACTTACGACATCTCTGTTCTCCATGACCTTTGTTATGGCTGTATTCACTGTCGCAGCCCCCCAATTACTCCCCTGTCCAGCCAGGCCTGGAGCGGTTGGAGCCGAGTCTGGAAGACGCAAAAAACCTGACGACACCCAGGCAGATGATTGTCGCGAAAGCAGCCTACAAAATGTTGTGGTTGTTGGTCGATAACTGTCGATTACTATATCTATTTATTGACACTTCGTCCTTTAAGCTCTTGATATTCGTTCATATTTGACTCGATACAAGCGCGGTGAACTGAAGTATTACGATCTGTCAGGTGGAAGAAGCGGCAGGCGAGTTTCAGTCATTCCGTCGAGCTACTTGATTTACTTCATATGCATATCTCATTGTACTTATATGTATCGATGTGAATCGATTTGAGATTCACTCATCATTGATCATTCTTCTTCATCTATATACAATAGAAACGAAAGCTCAGCAAGCCCAAACGCCTATTCTTCCATCGTCGCGTCCCTCGACAAGATATCCCTCGCGATAGCGAACCGTGTTGACAATAGCGGCATCAGCCTGCTGCTCTCCCGCTCCACAAGTCCAATGCTTTTCTACCTCACGATCGTAGATCTTGACCGTGGACTCATGATTGGCAGAGACTATTCGTCTGGGGTCAAAATGCAACGAACTGATTGGTGAATCATAGGCAAATGCGTCAAAAATCGAGCCAGTTCTAAGGTCCCAAATGCGAATGCTTCGGTCAGTACTTCCGGTTGCGAGATGCACATCGTCGAACTGCAAGCATGTTACAGGCCCAGTATGCCCAACTAGTGAACGATGGACTTGCCCAGTTCTAAGATCCCACAATCTCACAATGCCATCTGCGGTACCTGTTGCAAGAGCAGCATCAAAGCATTGAAGCGCACCGACAAACGCGCTGTCTCCTGCTCCTTGGATAAGTGTCGACTGTCGTCTCCACTTCGCACTATCCAAGTTGGCAAACCCAGTGCTTTGCGCCGCAGCCCACAAAACATCTAAGGTCTGTAAGCATCTCCCTGTGTGGAGATCCCACTGCCGTATAGTTTTGTCATCTGAACCTGTTACCAAAGTTGAGTCGCTGAAGTGCAGGGCGGTTATCTCTCCCAGATGTGCTTCAAACGTCTCTAGATACGGATCGGTATCGTTGGCGAGATCCCAGAGCTTTATAGTAGCGTCCGCAGACCCGGTTGCAACGAGGTTGTTGTCCATCTGAAGACATTTAACAGAAGCGTTGTGTCCAGTCAGTTCTGTCAAAGCTGTACCTTTGCTTAGATCCCAGACTGTGACAGTATCATCAACTGATGACGACACCATGGTGCCAAACGGAATATCGAAATCCAAGGCAGTAATTCTTTCGCTGTGAGCTTCTATAGTTCGAATATTCTTTCCAGGAGAATAAAACTGCTGTAGAGTGGGCATCGTTTTTCGCCGCGAAGCCGAATGACGACGAACTTTATGAGGTTTCGCTTCCTGAAGTTTTCCATATACGCTCTCCGTCATCAGTCCACCTTCCTCGTAATCAGATGAGGTCGTCGACGGTAGAGCACTCGCTGCACGCTCCGGCGTCAGCACTGATCCGTTCTCTCCGGCTTCGATGGGGAGATCATCCGTACGCAAAGCCTCAAGATCATCATCGTCATTGAGTCTCGCATCGAGTTGCTGCAGCTCGCTTTCAAGAGATAGCTCCTCCTGCTCGAGTTGCGCCACCCTCTCAAATACAATTTCTCTCATAGACTGCAAGCGATCTATGCGCTGGTCAATCTCCTTAATCTCCGTCGAAGCAAGCTGCTTCCTAATCTCGAGGAGATCCAGTCGGTGATTTATAAACTCCTGATGGGATTTGGGGTCTGTGTGTTCCGTGTTAGGCAACGCCTTGGTGGAGCTTCGAGCCCTTATGCTGGCAACGATGTCCTCCTTAGACGCCTGAAATCCTTGGAACAACGAGAACGGGTTTGAGTCTGCTGGGATATCACGCAGCAACTCATCAGGAATCGTAGTGACAGCCTGATACTGTATTTCACGTTTTGAGAAAGATGACTTCACAACTTCAGACGGCGTACGTCGCGAGCTGAACGAAAACAGTCGTCTCTGAAATGCCGGCCTACGAGCAATGTCTGTCATAGCCGATTGATAATGGGTATTAGATAGATCTCCATATGACGAGGAAATAAGAGTTGATGCAGTCGAAGCAACTGTCTTCGATAAACGCGACAGATTGTTATTCGTCGCCGTCACTGTGGACGAGAAGGAGTCATTGGAGCTCGTCATTGCTGCCAACCATTAAGGAGCCCACCTCAACAACAAGCGAATTAGCAAGCTGTTGAATTACTCAAACAGGTGCTTGCCGACCAACACCTTAAGCTTTCCAGGCAGGCGTAACCACTAGTGACAATCAGATCAGCAGAGGGCACAATGCCAGATTTGGGGCATAGGATCAAGATCCTACCTGATCCGTACACGACTTAGAATTGAAGAATCACAAAGGAGTTCTCAAGTTGAAACAGTTGACCGTCGTTGACCGTCAAACCTACGACTTCTTGAACGACAGTTCTTCACAAGTGTACCCCTGTGCAGCCGAGCCCGAGTTTCCTATTCGTGGGTAAGGAGGCAAATTGAGTTGACCCAATTATCATGCGCCGCGTTCGGTATTTGGCTGTAACGTTTTTATGGGACTGGTTCTCACGTACTATACATATAAAAGCTGACTTATTCTACGACCCGGATTTCCGCGGGATGCATTCTGAGGAATTTACCACTGAACAACAGGCAGTCGCAGAGATTGAGCGTCCTGGGAGCTTACCTGACGCAGTAGCTACGTCCCACACCGCTCCTACTGCTGGACGTCAAGTTGTCGATCCAGCTGACACGAATCCAATAGGATCACAAATAAGTGATCCTACGGACGTGCCCACTTCTGATTCTGTTTCCTCCAGTTTCTCTGCACTTGAGTCCCGATATGTTCCAACGGACTCCCTGACAGAGACTCCTGCAAATCAGCTCGATGGTCCATCATCGGGTACACCACCCCTGTCTAAAGCATATCCACAGCTCCATCCTGATCGCAACTCCTCGGAAATATCCACTTCTGATGTTCCTCCGCTGGTTGAATCTTCCGTTAGAGTTGCTACTTCTCCAGAGGCTTCGAGGAAGTACAACAGTCTAGATCTGAATCCACAGGCACCTCCAGAAGCAGCTCCGACTTCGACCAGTGAGTCTGCGGAGGACCCAGCTAACAGTCATAGTCCAGACACGATCCAGGATCCAAGTAAGACTAGCATCTATACTAGTGATGATGATGACGACGACTACGATCCAGAGACCATCCTTTACGATTCTAGCGGCACCAATCCAGCTGCGCCGGCAGTAACGACGGCTGACCCAACAATGTATGCCGACAGTACAGCGCCGAGTGCACATTCTCTGCTACAGTCTGTTCTTGCTCAGTTTGGATCAGACAATGGGTCGCCAATCCCTAAGACTGGACAAACTGACCTTCACAAAATTCTATCGACTATTCAGTCGGCGCCGAAATCAGAACCAGATCACCACCAACCTGGCTCGCGTGATACCAGTATACCAGGGGAAGACCGCGGCGACGGCGACATATTGGTTGATACTCCGTTGAATGCTCAAGAGAGAACAGAATATGAACAGTTCCTGCAAGACGAAGAGGAATATGTAGCCGGCGGTAAGTGGAACCGATTCCCATCCGGCTCTCGCTTATTTGTTGGAAATTTACCCAGTGACCAACTCAGCAAGAGTCAGGTCTATCGTATATTCCAGAAGCACGGGCGTATCGCGCAGATATCCATGAAGCAAGCTTATGGTTTCGTCCAATTTCACACCCCCGAGAGTTGTGTTGCAGCTCTGGCTGCTGAGCAAAATCTGGCACTTCGAGGAACCGTTTTACGTGAGTTCATGCGTTGGCACATTCTAATTATTCTAACCGCAGACCTCGAAATATCTAAACCTCAGGCACCAAAGAGTAATTTTCCAACTCAGATTGGATTTCCACAAAGGCAGCGCTCGAGGTCCCCCCTTCGTCGCGGAAGTGGTGTTCGCTATGACGAAAGAGGATATGGCCGAGGCGGACGACGTCGTTCACCGCCACGGCGATACCGTGACAGAAGTCCTACCCGTCGGGCAACGGATATTCATGTGCTACTATTGGATAGGTTGGATCCTGCATACGTTGACTATGTTGAGTCTTTATTTCGACGTGCTGGTTATAGCGTCAGTGTGGAGAATGCTAATCCCAGCATTCCAACAGAAATCATCGTGCAGCAGATCGCCCATGGCGGCGCTCTTGCTGTTGTCACACTCGACCAAGTACTCCAGCAGTCTGCTATGATATCTTTGGAGGTGTTCCACCGGGACTCCAGTGGTGCTGTGCGCTTCAGTCGATATCAGGGAATCGCGGCAAGTGTGGCCCTTGATATTGTAGGGCGTGCCAGAAACGGTGCCGTCGGACTACCACCAATACCTGTCAGCAATCGCGGGAGAAACTCTGTCACTGCCAATCGTCAGGTGGGAACAGGCCCGCTGATGCCGACGGACAGTGGTAATGCAAACCTGCTAGGGACTTTGCAAAACATGGATCCAGAATCCCTACGTGTGGTGCTGAACGCTCTTCAGCAACAACAGCACCAGCAACAGCAACAGGAACACACACATCCGCACCAGCGCCCGCACCAACACCCCCACCAGCAGCAAAGGCCCCATCATGGGCCTGTACCTCGCGACCAGTCACTGCCGATCGGTTTTGCACAAGACTATGGGTACCGTCGGCCACCCCATTCTTCTTCGTCGTACAACGGTCCTGGATATGATTCGCCCTCTTACGCAGGCCCTACGCCGAGTGCTCAGCAGCAGTCTGGCCAGGATGTTAAGAGCATCATGGAGCAGCTGGCAATGTTACAGGGGCGGAAGTAAGAAAATATTAGGCCATCCTCATCGCAGCACCGTCACGTAATGTGTTCATTTTTCACGCCAATTGGCGTTCAAGTTGCTGGACTTCTCTGCGTCGTCGCTCAAGCTGTCGCTCAAGCTCACCAACTTCGTGACGGAGCTTCTGCTTAGCCTGTTCAATGGAAGCAGAATCTTGCTCAGCTGGTGTAGCCGTCACGTCACGTCCTCCTATGGTACTATTGAGCTGTTGAAGTTGTTGCCGCTGAGCTTCGACGATCTCCTCATTCTTGAATATACTCTCGTTAAGGGACTCAGCCTTGGATCTATAGTAGGACACTCGGCTCTCCAATCCGTCCAACGGGTATAGGGCAGCAAGTTGTTCAGCTGCTGAACATAGAGCGTCGACAGAAATATCACCTGACACGTCTAACTTGGATGAAACTGCTGGTGGTGCGCGTATGTGTTGGCCTGCTCGGCCAGCTGTGCGGAACAGCCATTGTTCGTGGGCATCAGCATCCTGGATGAGGGTCGTGATTTCAGGTTTAAGAATTACGGCATTGGTAAATATCCCGGGATGCCGGAATCGCATGGTTTGAATCGACTCAGCAGACTTCCCTATCTTCTGCAAGTGGAAGTCCATTGTTATTGCGGATGTCAATGTTGATTCGCGAAATCCGTCACGTAGAAAACCTCGTACCCTAAAGTTCCCCACATTGGTTATTGCATGCAGCCCTAGCAAGTTCACATCACTACAGTACCACCACAGCAATGGATATAGGGAGCAGAGTGAAGCAGCTGCTGGACTCTTACCACTCCATTCTCGATCTCCTCTCGCGACTGGAGAACCTCAGCTCAAGTTCTGAGGCGGTCCGCGTGGAATTGTCAAGTACAATCCAGCTTAAGCTGAAGGAATATGCTACCGAAGTAGATTACCTCGAGCTCGAGGTAAACGGCGAGCCTGCCAGCGCCAGCAAACGTGGTCATGTCGTTTCTCTGGACATGCTGAAGGAAAATATCCGACTGTAAGTGTAACATATTAGGCTGATCGAATCTAACTTTCCAGTGCTCGACAGAAGTTTCGACGGGCGCAGATCCAGTCACAGAAAAACGTCGAGAGAACCTGGAAGGAAGAGCGGGAGCTGCTATTTGGAGACCGAAGTGCGACGCCGTCGAGCCAATCAAAGCCGCTGAGTGACCAGGACAGACTGGTGAGCAAGTCTGAAAGCATTACTGAAACTCTTCGCCACATTCATCAAATGGCGCAGGCAGAAGTCGTCAAGTCTGCACTCAACGCCGAAGAACTACAGTACTCGACTAAAACTCTACGTGAGCTCGAACAGAAGTACTCAGCATTTGATGTTATGCTCAATGGTTCTCAGCGATTGATTCGACATCTCGAAGAGGCTGATACACGGGATCGCCGATACATGCTCGCGTCGCTTTCCTTTTTAGGTGCGGTTGTCCTGTGGATTCTTTGGCGACGGATATTCAAATTGCCAGTTAAGTTCTTACTCTGGGTCATTCTCAAATTTTTCGGGGCTTTCAATTTCTTTCGACCCTCCTCTACGGACCCCGATACCATGTCGAAGATCACAGAATCCGCTCTATCAGCGGTCGCGTCCAGTGGTGAAGCGAGCTCCATTTCAAACTTCGCGACACACATACTCACTGAGGTTACTGCTACTGCATTGGAAATCACCTCTATAGTTTCCCTGACAGAGGTATTATCTGACCTTGCTAGCAGCGTCCCAGACGTCTCAGTCGATGACTCCTACAGCTTGAAAGAAGTAGAGCGGCTATCGTCAGATAGCACCCCAGAAGTCCCATTCGATGAGTCTTACAGCTCGACAGAAGTAGAGCATTTGTCGTCAAAGAGCGTCCCGGACGTCTCAGTCGATGAGGCGTCCAGCTCGACGGAAGCAGGGCGGTTATCGTCAGAACACACCTCCACTTCACTATTACATGAGGATTTGTGAGCTCTGCAAAACGCCCTAATTGGCGTGGGGGTGGAAGATTACAAGAACACATATTGTTCATTCTCTCCATGCAACATGGACTTCGTCCGTTCGAAACCGTTGTGTGCAGACTGAATCCAGCAGGCCGGTTCTTGCTCCGGTTCGATATGCAAGGAGTCCTGCGTGCGCTATCATGATCCCGTTGTCTATGCAAAACCTCTCATCAGTAGCATAAATACTCCCGCCTCTGTCGCGCGCCATGATTGCCATCATGTCCTGTAAACGTTCGTTGCAGCCCACGCCTCCAACGATTAGTACCTGCTGGGAATTAACGTGCGCCATAGCTCGCTCTGTAATCTCAACAAGCATAGCAAAAACTGTCTCCTGAAGCGAATAGCAAAGGTCCTCTTTGGTTATCCGAGTCCCTTCTTTGGTCTTCGTTACTGACGAGTTCTTCCCCGTTAGCAAATCATGGGCAACACCATCAATGTATGCCAGTATTCCGGACATCGACAAATCCATCCCTTTCACAGTATACGGGAGCGGGACATAGTTTGACCCCCTGCATGTTAGTCCTCGGTACAGTCCTACAGAATTGTAAACATACTTCTTGGCGAGCTGCTCAATATTATAGCCGGGACTCGGATCGTTTGGAATCTTTAGTGTTCGTGCGAATCGGTCTAGGCAGTTTCCAACGGCAATGTCGAGAGTCTCGCCGAATATTCGATATCGCTGATGAGAGTAGGCAATAACTTGAGTGTTTCCTCCGGAAACATAGAGGACAACTGGGTTATCAGCACCTGTGATCTCGCGACCCATCTCAATGTGACCAACACAGTGGTTCACACCAACCAGTGGCTTGTCCCACATCAAGCTGATTGCTCGCGCCGCGATAACCACGCTCTGTAGGGGCGCACCCATCCCCGGCCCCTGAGTAAAGCAGATGCAGTCAATGCTGTCGATGCTGACACCACCCTCTTCAAGGGCTCGCTTGATCAATCGTACAACCCAATTCCTGTGATGTCTAGCAGTGTCGCGGGGCAAAAATCCTTCTCCTGGTGGCGTTATATAGGTGTCACGGATGTTGGCGAGAACTTGAGCTCGATTCTCTTTCGTGATGGGTCCAAGACCATGTCTGATGATACCAACACCCAGTTTATTGGCCGAGCCTTCCAACCCGATCGCAATATATGAATCTTTTCCAGATCTTTGGAATGTATCAAGATCTATCACCATGGTAGGCAGCACTAGCACTAGTTAGTCACCGGCTGTGGCTGATGGCAAGAGATGAATCGTCATTGATGCAGCTTAACATAAATTTTAGCCGCGCAGCTCCTGTCGCACCGAGACGTAGAACTGGGCTCAACGCGATCAGGTGAAACTTCCCTGCCTCGCTCGTTAAAATGGGCAAGAAACTACGTGGTTTGACATTTAAGCTTACAACTTGGCTGCCGAGCTCATAAGCTCGACAGCTTCCAGAGCCATGGCATAACCACTCTGGTAGCCTGTGCCAGCGGCTCCATAGTTATGAATGATGGTTCTACCTCCCGAAAGCACCTGCTTTTCGATACGGTTACCACCCTTCCGGGCCGGGCGAAGACCCGCGGCTTCTCGAATGATCTCAATGGGTTGACCGTTGATTTCAAGTTCCGGGAGCAGCACTTTAGCTCTGAGGACGATCGACTCTGTCTCATAGCCGTAGGTATCACCGCACCAGTTGTGCTCCTGGTAGTAGCCTCCCAGAATTACGTGACCACCCGAAAACGGTCGTGGGATGATATAGGTCAGAGAGTGACTTCGAGATATGGCCAGGTTCTGCTGGACATGTGGTGCGCGCACAACCACTACTTGGCCTCGGACAGGATACACATTGATGTCCTCGACACCGCCTAACTTGCGAGCACCAAGGCCAGTACAATTGAACACCAGCTTGGTACTCCGCGATAGGAATGCGTCCTCGATGTGAGAAACCTTGCGTCGGACAAAACTTGCTCCCTGCCGACGTAAATTTCCGTACAAAAACGTCAGAAACTTGGGGGCATTGAAGTTGTAAGTTGTGTAACTGATGCCGAATGCAACGTTAGGGGGCAATTCGTCATCATCCAGTACTAGGAGCTAGAGTTAATATGCGACAGTAAGCACGGGAAGTACCATACATCCGGAATATAATCCTTCTGAGATTCGAACTTTGCCTTATCAGGCAGCGCATCCGCCGCCCAATATTCAGCGGCAGGCAATCGCAACAATCCCGCCTCTTCACCGAACTGATCGAAGATATCGCTCAACATCTGATAGGATATACGGTCATGGCGAAGTGCTTTGGGATTGTCGCCGGAAATCGACGAGAAGTTTGCACCTGCCCACGGAGACGTGTAGTTGATAGATTGATCTCCTGGATAGTACTCAGCAACATAAGTGATGTGCGGGGTCTTGTCCTGCTTAGCAAGCACCAAACCAGTGTAGAGGCCAATTATTCCACATCTTAGGTTAGTATGAACGAGTTAGATACGGGGTAGTAATACCCAAGAATCACTATCTCATCCGACATAGTTGTAAGTGTGAAGAAGTATGATTCATTTGTGATGCGATCTCATGCACAAATCTGCACAAGACTATACTAAGTGCGGGGAAGGTAATCTTGACCTGAGGCGTGCTATAAGTCACGGACTTGACACCACCCAGCAATAATCAGCATACTCCGAGTAAGCTAAGGTCAAATACGTCAATATCAAGAATATAAATTGCTTCCTGGGTCAGTTTAACGCGGTTCTGTTTTACCCCACCTAAACCGCCCTGCGCCGGAAGGGTTCAAATTTAGCCGTGAGTCCTCGGTTCGTTCATCTCCACAAACCTGGGACGGTGATGTCAGCAGATTCGCTTGGCTCTGTTGGCGGCGTCCAACAGGGCTTGAACAGAACTCAGGATATTGGACAAATACAGGGTGCTATATATTCATTGAAGCTGGCAATCTTACCTATCGCCTCATATCTGGTACGACCACTCAAGTGGCTGTACAGACGATCACACACAGTTTATCACCGGTTCTCGTTCTTGCTCTCGCTTTCAACATGGGTCGACGTATATACCTTGGTGAGTTCCACACCAATGTTCTTCAACAATGCCGCATATGCGATACTTTTACTTCTGTTGGCATCGGTGGGTCGGTTCATTCGACCTCCGCCCATGACCATAAGGAACATACCGATCTCTGTACGCATCATTTTGTTCAGCTTCGCCATATTCGCTCTCTCGACACAGGTCGTCAGTCTCACTAGTGCAATGGCGTACTTGTACGTGGAAAACCTCCCAGGATGCCAGAAACTTCCGTGGAGATATCTGCCACAAGAGGTTGTCTTGAGGTTGGCTTCGACTGGCCCCCGTTCGGTTCTCGGTACACCGATCAAATCATCATCTTGGTCTTCCGCAAATTTATCGCCTACATCGCCTACTGGACCAGGGCATGTGTCTAATGTACTACTGGCATACGATTTTGGAATGGTTACATTTCTCCTTGCCAATATTTACATGGGGGCTGAGACACACACGTACACACCGATTTCGATGTATGCGTTCACTGAAGTAGAGTCTAAGCTGGGTTTCAAATCGGATCTACTAGGTCTTCGTCTTGCGGGATGCACACTGCTCTTGGTCGAAATGGTGTATGTCCTGGTTGGTTTCGTTGTTAACCACCCAGAACACAACTTGCTGCTGTCCTCTCTGCTCCGTGGTGCATTCGTTGTTTTCGGTGTGTTCTCCGAAAGATGCAGAATGGAATCTGCGGATATCTTCAGTCATCTTAAATTGACCAGTGAGGTTCTACGAGCGCTTGATCACCTTAACTATGCCAGTGAGCTTCTGCTTCTTTGCGGGCTGATCTGGGCGTTTGCTGTCATTATTGTCGGTCGCCAAAACATGCAGACTCCGTTCGAGATTGCTACACTTGATCGTACAATGACCGTTGATTCTGCATTGAGTCTGAACTTAGCCCGTCTTGTGGAATCTGTTGTGCAGGACAGATGGGTCTATTCAGGGTCGATACAAACCCCTCAGTCGACATGGATCGAAGGTGGAACGGACACTTCAAGAGCTCTCCAACAATATACCAGCCTTGAACTTTCGCCTATGGATAAAACTTGGTCAAGGCCATATGTTATGCTGAAGGCTACGTTGCTGTGGATCTTTTATGAGAACTTCAAGTCACCATTATCTATCAGGGTTGGCGACCTCTACAGGCGCCTGCGTGAGGTAGATGAGCTCGACCATGACAGTTCGGGTGATTATGATCCTGGCAGTGACGATTCCGACGAACCCTCTGAAAGCAGCTCCGATGAGGAAGAAGATCAGAACTTGGAAGACGAATTCAAAGAGCTTCTATTGACTCCATCTGATAGATGGAGTGGAGTTCTTTCGCCCGAGCCTAGTGAAGCTGCTCAGAAACTACTTTCTTTAGGAGATCACTTCTCCTCCTCGAGGAAAGGCCCACTGACAAGAGCTCAGTCCCGAACCCCAACTATACCCAGCATATCGCATTCGAGACGCCGAGCACTGCAGCAACCATCAAAGTCCTCTGTCGATAATGATGACCCAGTTTGCGTTGTCTGCATGAGTGAACCTCGAGACATTATTACGTGGCCCTGTGGCTGCTTCGCATTATGTGACGGCTGTCGGATAGCTTTAACAGAGAAGCTCCTTGAAGGGTGCGTCAACTGCCGGCGGAAGGTCGAATCATTCTCGCATGTACGCTAATCTTCGAAAGATGTGTCTCTATAATATTGGCAGGCTAATGCTGTTTGCCGTTTTAATGTGAATTCCGATGACGTTATCCCAGCCTCCCACACTCGGGACGCCTGTAACAATGTTGTCAATTGCTGAGTTGATGTTGTCAACAAGCTTCGCCTGTGGTGTGTTGCCGATCGTACCAACCAGTACGGAGAAACAAGTACTTCCTTCACTAGGCACTACGAGGGTTGTACATCGGTTAACGATCCGTCGGACTTGCTGTAGAACCTGTTTCGGACTGATATCGTTGCCGTCAATTTGCATGGGGATAGGCACTGTTTTACCGGTTGCATATAGCTTTGGGTCGACGATATCAGGAAGAAGGTGAGAAACGTTGGACTGAACGAAAATCAAATCAAAGTTATGGGGGTCCAACGGGCTCTTTTTGGAATGGGATGCTGCTGCCAGTGCTGCCAAACGAGATCGCAATTTAGTCACAGAAACTATCTCCGCAAACAGGTCATGTGTCGGTGAGGTCGTGTCGTCTTCTAACACTTTCTTGTACTTCGCCTGGGGATCCTTCACAACCAAACATATGGTCATATCTGACAGCTTCTTTGGACGAGCTCGGTGCGGGATCGGGATCAGGTAGGGTGCCGACAGTCTTTTGACTTTCGGAAGTGGCAGGCCTTTGCCTGGATTCTTCTTCACAGTTATTTGTAAATACACGATCTCATCAGGGAATCGTTTGGCGAGACTCCTGACGGCCTCATCAGTTTTTCTCTCCGAAACAGACGTCATAGCCTATGCTAGGTTGGCGGGCCCGATTTTTTTCAGGGTTGGGCAGTTGTAGGCCGAACCTATATGGTCCAGTCCATCAACTTCAGTCTAGAACTGCCACGGTCGAAGAGGCAGGTCCATATACAAATCAAGTATAAGTCTGCGTGATTCAGATATCGATTATGGGCCATTTCTACATTGTTGTGAGAATTGAAGTTAAGACGCCATGTTAACACAATTGTATTAATTACTGCCGGTATGAATGTTATTTACGCGATACACATGACGTAATGGAAAACGACTGAATCGTACAATTCCAGGAGATAAATGCTAACACGACAATGCCACAAGAACACCCATGTAGCGGTCTGTCATAGTGAACCTCATCAAGAAGTCATGTTTCTATGAGCACAGACGATACTCTGGAGTCGACGTCATAATAGTGAGACGTAGGAGCCATACTCCACCCCTGCCCTAATCAAGCAACCCTCGCCTCTCCGTCACCCTCTCTTAATTCCTCCCTCCAACCTATTCAATTTTACCCATTGCAACTCACCCGGTTTTCAGCCTGAGCAGCGACGTTTGTGCTACCCCACTAACCCGGAGTACGCGACGCACTCGACGAGACCCGCCAGATCCGACCAGAATACATATTAACGGGTAAGCAACAATCGACAGGGTCGTTTATGGTTGTCTAAGGGGTTGTTTGCCACCTACATTCCGCTCTCCCTTGTTCGATCGAGAAGCAGGAAAAGGTCGGGAATGAGGCAGATTTTGGTTCATTTGTGTATCCAGTCGTGTCGTGAATCGAAGTGAGCAGTTTCGTCGTCTCATTGACCTCCAAGCGGCCAGAAACACCACCGTTGACTTTGTAGTCTCGTTTTTCGACGAACTCAATTGTCATGACTGTGCTGATGTCGTCTTGGTAGTTCGCACATTAACTTGGCCCAAACCCACAACCTGACTGCCCCCTGAGGTACTGGATCTTGGACAAAACTAACAGCAGACATTAAGGCCTTCTTTCACGCCAAGCATGAACACAATTCTCAGCAAGATGCCCTCTCGTTGGGTGCTGAACTCATCTTCTGAAGACCGCCCGGATTCGTCGAAGAAGTCCAAAGAGGATGAGGTTGGCAATGACGACGGCGGCAGCCCAGATGCTCCGTTAGAGGAAGAGCCCTCGGCAGCCCAGGCACTTCTGGAGCTGGGCAACTCATCCAAAAACAAAAAGGGCAAAAAGTCAAAGGGAAAGAAGAAGTCGAAGAAACAGCAACAGGAGGAGGAGGAAGGCGAAGCCAACGAAGACGCCGAGCACGAAGAGCTTATCGGCCCGGCCGATGAAGAGCCTGAAACGATCAAGTCCACTCATGACGACATAGCAGCCGCTGACGCCGATGTCGTCGCTACACAGGATCAACATGCTCGCGAATATCACGAGGGAGGAAATGTTGAAGATGCAGTAATGCACATCGTCGGAGGCACTCTACACCAGGAGAGCGACAAGAAACGAAAAGCTGCTGGCTACGAGAACCCCGATATGGGATTCGAAGGCCTTCAACCGTGGGAAAAGTTTTTGAACGATGATATTGTACTCTTTCCCGACCACCAGCGACAGCAGACTTTGATGCAACCTCTGGGAGGAGGCCAGCAACAGTCTTCGCAGGGTCGCCAGGGACCTCGAGCGAAACGTCGTCGCCCCAACCATGCCACGACGGACGCTACCAGCAATGTTGATCCTGCTCTGGAACACCTTGACGATAGCCATGGTACTGAGGATTTCTCCAAAAACCAGGAGCTCGTGGAGCAAGCCATGCTCCATGCCTCGGCAATTGCGTCGTCCCTTGGTCCTGGACCAGCGTCACAGGGTCAGCATGATGGTCATCTGGAGCTTGTCCAGAATCAGGCCCTTGCTTCACACGGCCAGTTGCAATCTTCCGGTGGTGCTGGCGATCTTGGCGATCTTGACCGCAAGAAAGGCTCGTGGGCAGGAGACGGATCCGAGGCTGGTGGGTCATTCACTAAGGAGGAAATGCAAGAGATTGAGAACTACATGCTCGGGTACATGGAAGATCACAATCTCAATCGTCAACAACTTTGTGAGCGAGTTTGGTCCAACGAGCGGAAAAAGGACAACTTCTGGGATTCGGTGGCAAATGTGCTATCGCATCGTACTCGTTCCAGCGTATACAAGCATGTCCGACGACGATACCATGTTTTCCATGTCCGTGGAAAGTGGACCCCCGAAGAGGATGCCCAACTTGGCCAGCTTGTGAATGCAAAGGGAGCCCAGTGGAAGGCTATTGGCGTGGTTATGGGACGGATGCCTGAGGATTGCCGAGACCGCTGGCGTAACTATGTCAAGTGCGGAGAGCAGCGAAACCAGAATAAGTGGAGTCCGGAGGAGGAGAATCAACTCAAGGATGTGGTTTTGGATATGATACAACGTGACCCAAGCGGAGAAGTTAACTGGACTGTTGTCAGTGAGCAAATGGGTGGAACCCGTTCACGCATCCAATGCCGGTACAAGTGGAACAAAATCAGCAAAAGGGCCAGCGATGTGCGTGCTGAATCCATGCAGATTACCGACAAAATTGCGGTGATGAACTTGTTGAAGAACTACAATGGCGAGGATCAGATAAACTGGGAAACAGTCTCTGTTATCGAAGGAAAGAGCGTGTGGTCTGCCAAGGACATCTCGAACATGTTTTACCGTCAAAAATCCAAGCTTGTGGATAGCGACAAGATGGAATTCCATGAGCTGATCGATGCCATTGTGGATGACCTTCATAAGTCACAGCCACGGCGACCTCGTCGTTACCGAAACGGCAACGGCGACGAGGGTGTGGTGGGCGATGTTAACTGGGACCCAGAACTTGGCAGTGGAGACCAAGCCTGATATAAATATCGCTTGCAATCTTTATTTAATCGGCTGTCCTAACGAGACTTACAGAGAGAGTATAGCTAGGCAGCACGTCCAATATAATGTAGCTGGTTATGCAAGCTATACAGTACTAGAGTGGAAGAAGGCACTTGGGCCGCTAGAGAGAGGTCTTGAATAGCAAACAGCCTCGATACAGATACGTGATAATATGCATTCGAAGGATCAAAGCACATTTACATTATTTAATACATGTGACATTTTCATCGTGCACCACTGCAGATGCAGAACTCCAGCCATTTAGAACTTGGAGAACTGCTTCTTGCCGGAACCGGCAGCAGGGGCAACTCGCAGAACGTTGAATCGGACGGTCTTCGAGATGGGACGGCACTGGCCAACAGTGACGGTGTCACCCTCGCTAACTCGGAAAGCGGGGGAGACGTGGGCAGCCAGGTTCATGTGACGCTTCTCGTAACGGTTGTACTTGGGGATGTAGTGCAGGTAGTCACGTCGCAGAATAATGGTACGGTGCATCTTGGTGGACACAACGGTTCCGGTGAGGATACGGCCACGGATGGAGATCTGGCCAACGAAGGGGCACTTCTTGTCGATGTATGAGCCCTGGATGGCCTCCTTGGGGGTCTTGAAACCAAGACCGACGTCCTTATACCATCTCTTGGTCTTGCGGTTGACCTTGGCCTTGGTGTTCTGGAAGATGTGAGGCTGCTTCTGGAAAGCACGCTCAGACTGAACAGTCAATTCGGTAGCCATTTTTGTGTTGGGTGACGATGACGGTGACGAACTGAATGTCAAATGCTACTGATGAACCATGGAATTTTCAGCGAGTGTTTTCCCAACGCGGTAAATACAGGACTGGGAATTCTAAAATAGGAAATGCTTTGTTGAATGGTTGTCATCAGCCCTAAGAGGCTAACCCTACCCAGGGTTGCCCTCTATTGGCTTCTCTGCACTCTTGACCTTACCCAGAATATGAGTAGCACTAGATTCCTCAAGAAAAGCAGCTGCCGCTGCTGCGGTTGTAGGTTTAGCCCTACACCGAACGGCCCGCAGCCGAGTAGGGCGAGTTCCAGTGCAGTTACGTCCAGCGCAATTACATCATTGTGTTGTACTGCCTGTTTAAATCGAGAGGCTCAATATGCCAGCTTCAGTTATTGCCAGCACCAAGTTCTTGCGGCACTAATGAAGACTACTTTACGTAATGTGATACTAGGTAACTAGGCCCCTCTAGTCGCGCCCGTCGCGCCCCGTCTTCCCCTGTACCCCCTCCTATCTGGTTGGGGTGCATACTGCATGTCACACACGACACCCAACAATACTGCCCATGACGACACGGCATTGATACGTGCGAACGTGTCGGCAGCGACGCGTTAGTCAGGACTGTCAGGAAACGACCACAACAGTCGCGTGCAATTGCCGCTACCCGTTGCTATCTATCTGTCATTTACTCTACTTGCATTTAGGCGCTTATATCGTCTCTGCAGCCCTATACTAGCACTGTGGGCCTGTAGTCATTCTACAATGTAGAAACACCTGGCAATTACCACTTTATTTGTTGTCTCATTCTTTTGAGTTTCTATTCCCACCTGCCCGATCTGTCCGTAGGCCACTTTGCCTGTCCTCTCGTCGAGCCGTCAATGCCGTCGTTCCCCCTCGTAACGGTCTATCACTCGGCCGGACGTCCTGCATCCCTCTGCAGATCCCGTCAGCAGCGTACATACTTTTTTGGCGGGGTGGCATGTGAAAGCCCACTTTCAGAATCCCTAGCTTGACCCGAAGTTGCCCTCAAACTCCACTCAACTACGACCAATGTCGTCGGAAGCTATGCCTCCCGAGGTCGAACCGACCGTGCTCGACAAGGCCGCGCCAACTAAACCGGTTGCGGCCCCACTGCCTGACAAGATCTATGGCAAAACCCCTGAGGGCCGCATCTTCGAGGTCCCCGAGACCCACGATATGGTCCGCAACCTGCTGGATCCTCGGCTCAGCAAATCGCTGTCTGAAGTCATAATTGTCGTGACCCTTTCTTCCTACGTTCTTCTGTTCCTATGGCTGCCTCAAAGCTACCGTGTCCCTGTCTTCTTCGTCCTGTTCGCCTTCTGGAGATCTGCCTACAACGCCGGCATCGGCTGGCTCCTATCCCAGCAGTCGAACCGGAACCTTCTTGTGTCTTGGGCCAAGGAGCTCAAACTATTTGACAAGTCGAAAGAAACCACCACCTGGCAGCATTTCCTCCGTCGCGACCTTGCCGTCAAGTTCAAAAATGACCCTCGGTACGAGTTCTACTCCATCCCTGTGGAGTACAACACTTGGCTTGTGTTCCGTAACTTTGTCGATCTGGTGCTCATGAGTGACTTCACCTGTTACATTTTACTCGCCTTCAGTTGTGCATCGTTCCCGAACAACCACACCTGGCCCGTTGTACTTGGCCGCTGGCTTGCGGGCATTGTTCTCTTCGCTTTCAATCTATGGGTCAAGCTTGATGCCCACCGTGTCGTCAAGGACTATGCCTGGTACTGGGGTGACTTCTTCTTCCTCGAAGACGTACACCTCACCTTTGACGGTGTCTTTGAGATGGCCCCGCACCCCATGTACTCAATCGGATACGCCGGCTTCTATGGAATCTCACTCATGGCTGCTAGCTACACGCTCTTCTTTGTGTCTGTACTGGCACATGCTGCCCAGTTCGCTTTTCTCATCATCGTTGAGAACCCACATATTGAAAAGACTTACAGCCCCCCTCCTCCTCCATCAAAGCCTCGCAAGTCATCTCGCCGAAGAAGCAGCCGTCGCCAGCGAGGCTCTCAGTTAGCCGACCCAGAGCTCGATCCATCTCTTCGCAGCATCAGAGAACTCGGTACTACTACTGCCGATGATTCTGACCACTCGGATTCAGTAAGCGTCGATGCCGCCGTATCAGTCCCGGTCGTCGTGGACGAAGATGATAGCCACCAAGAGATCAAGCCTCGTTCGAAGGCCTTGCTGGTTTTCAACGAGTTTTCTATCACTCGCTCCAGTGATATCCTACTCGTCCTCCTGGTCCTTCACTCTTTCGCACTCTACTTCGTTCCTCGTTCTGGACTGTGGTACGTAGTCACCTTCATGTCGGCTCTTCTCTGGCGGTTATTGCACAATGTGGGGCTTGGATATCTTTTGCGCCAGCAGAGCGAGTCCAAGGCTTGGACTCGTATCTTTCTGAAGTTCGGCCTAACTCCGCTGGATGCCTACGAGCAGTGGCAGGTTATTTACAATACCAGCACCGTAATGTCTTACGTGACTTTCGGAGTGTTCTGCTTGCGCCAGTGGGAATCTCCGATAGGAGTTCCGTTCTGGCCATTCCGCTACATTGTTGGTGGGATGCTCATTGCCCTTCAAATGTGGACCAGCTACTCCATTTATGAGTCGATCGGCGAATACGGTTGGTTCTTCGGGGATTTCTTCTACACAAAGCCTGAGCAGCAGCTCACTTACTCAGGCATCTATCGATACCTCAACAATCCTGAACGTCTGTTTGGCATTGCGGGTGTCTGGGGAATGGCACTGCTTTCAAACTCATCCTCTGTAACCTTCCTTGCTTTCATTTGGACATACGGTGGCATGGCCTTCATTCAGTTTGTTGAACAGCCCCATATGCAAAAGCTGTACGGTGGTCAGATCAGACGAGAAGCTGGAGTCACAAAAACCATTCGTCAGGCCACCAAGCTCGCGCCTCCCCAGCTTGGATCTAGGGTCAACCACATTCAAGGATCCATTGACAAGGTCATTTCTGATACTAAGATTGCTGTTGAGAGTTTCCTGAGTCAGGCTAAGCCCAAGATTACAGGTGTCAAGGATGCTGTTTCTGATACGAAAGTGATGCTTCGTCAATATCCAGCGCGAATGACCATCATCCGTATAGCGGATGACATTCACGTTGATACTAGCTTGTACTCGTTGAAGGTGCACACCGAGCCGCTTGTACGAGGTACCGATGAGTCGCTTCATTACGAGTTTGGTACTCCTCTAGAAGTGGAGTGGACCGCCGATGCCAACCATTCTAAGAAAGATTGGATTGGCCTGTACCGCATTGCGGACAGTGCTGATCGCGAGGTCACGCGTATCAGCAGCTCTGGAAGATGGAGTGCTGTTAATAAAGAGGGCTATCACGGCCACACCGATAGCATTATCAACGAAACAGACACGTCGGGTAAAGTCAAGTTTTCCGGCTCTAGGCTGTTCTGGGAGTCTGGTACTTATGAGTTCCGATATCATCACGACGGAAAGCACAATGTGATGACGATTTCTCAGCCATTCCAAATTGTGTCGACCGCTCAAGAACTGAGCGAGGATTTGGATGACACTGCTGACCATATTCTGGAGCTGGTTGCCACCTGTTATCAGGGAACAAACCTTGAGCCACCTTCCGACGTTGACGACGTGATTGAACTTCAGGAGAACTCGCCGATTCTGAACCGACTGGTCTACGGAATCAAGGAGAAGTACGGAGTTGACCTGGCACCTTCTGTTGTGATTGCCGACCAAGATGCCCTGGGTATTGCCGTACGACTCCACAAAGTGAAGTCGGCATTGCGTCCCTTCGTTGAGAGCGTATCCAAGCCGTCGTCTCCAGTGCTCCACTAATGTCATTACATTGTACATAAATAGAAGGCTTACATAGCCATATAGAACCTCAAGAAAAAGATCTATATTGCGCCTGAGGAAGCCTCGGTCTCACGGCGACGGAATGCTTCGATCAAGACTCCGTTCAGAAGCGCTCGGACTTGGACCCCGATGGACTGACATTCAGAGGAGAGAGCTTGAAGCTCGTCGCCAGAGATATGTCCACCGTCTGCCCACAATCCGACCAGTTGATTCTGCCGTGCTGTAAGGAAACTAAGAACTGCTTCTGCTTGATCCGAGTCACGAGCCAGAGGGAGCCCGGGGTCATGTATCACGATGGGTTGCGCCTGAGTGCGGTCGAGAAGTACTGCACCAGCGGTAACCATGTCGTGTAGAGCGATGCGAGCGTCAGCAAGGGCGAGACTGGCTACATTGGTGGCAGCTGCAAGGATGCTTTTGTGATTGTTTGATGCCAGATCGGCCGAGATCACAGTGAGAACAAGGCTGATGGCACTTTTGGGGTACTGGGAGAGAATAATAGATGGAGTTATGCTCGTGTGCACAAAGGAAGCAATGTCTCGTTCAAGACTCGTTCCCTCGTCGTCGTTGGTCTGAACCACTCCGGATATCTTGGCCTCAACAGTGACATCAGCACGTTCCGTGAATGAGCCACGGATTGGCTTTGGACCATAGATGGAGCACTGCAGTCGAATGTTTCCAACTTCAATGTAGGCAGATCCGTTAGCATTCGCCACGATCCCGGACTTGACAAATAACTTCCTGATCTGGTCATGTTTTCGTGGAGATTCTGTCTTCACGGTGGACTTAGGTAGGCTCAGAGGAACGGTATCTACCGGCGGAAGGACCCTCCTTCGATCTTGTAAGACGCTCATGATGCTACCAACAAATCAAACAGGAGAACGAACGGAAGGGGGGACTGATTCGAGGATTCGAAGAGCTGCTGAGTAGCAGTATCTGAAAAATATATGCGAATGCAGGATAGGGCTGAAAGAAGCGGCCGTGCAGCAGTGGGTGGCCATGGAACAACTAACCAATCGTATGAGCAGTACTTCATTTACTTGCAACGAGGCTTGATATGTTATCCAACTTGATCAAAGACGTTAAACCTATTACTACTGATAATACTACTAGTTTACTACTGACGACGGATGGTGACCCTGAAGTGCCGGAGCACTGCGGCGACTTCTACCCCGGTACAGCGATTGCCACTTTCTAGCGCGGCTGTTGCCGTGCTTATATATCTGGGACCCCGTCTTGCGACATTGTTCTCATTAGCATTTGTCAACTAGATCCACAATGGCTGGGGTAGGTGGCAACACGGACTGAATAGGTCCGCCAACAGCACAACTAACATTAGACTGAAGATAAGATGGCTGTAGATGTGCCGGCAGGTGCCGAGCACGAAATTGACGAGAGTCTGTACTCTCGTCAGCTCTATGTTCTGGGTCGTGACGCAATGAAGCGAATGGCTCAATCGAATGTGCTGATCGTGGGCCTAAAGGGCTTGGGTGCTGAGATTGCAAAGAATGTGACTCTCGCCGGTGTGAAGAGCATCGCTTTATACGATCCCTCCCCTGCTGAGCTTAGCGACTTGTCCAGTCAGTTCTTCCTTACTGAACAGGACATCGGAACTCCTCGCGCCAAAGCAACAGCAGCCAAACTCTCTGAGCTCAACCAGTATGTTCCCGTATCCGTGATTGAAGGTGCTGAGTTGTCGGAATCTACTGTGGCCAAGTTCCAAGTCGTGGTGCTCACCGAAGCAGACCTTGAGACACAGGTGCGTATCAACAGGTTCACCCACAAGAACGACATCAAATTCATTGCCACGGACATTCGTGGTCTCTTTGGATCTGCCTTTGTGGATTTTGGAGAGAAGTTCCAAGTCTTTGACCCCACAGGAGAAGAGCCCCAGACTGGAATCATCTCTGACATCGAGCCCGATGGAACTGTTGCTGCCTTGGACGAGACCCGTCATGGTCTCGAAGATGGTGACTGGGTGAAGTTCGCTGAGGTGGAAGGTATTGAGGCACTCAACGATGGTGAGCCCCGTGAGGTAGAGGTTACCGGTCCTTATACTTTCCGCATTGGCAACGTGTCGCACCTGGGAACATACAAGCGTGGGGGCGTATTCACTCAGGTTAAGAAGCCGCTAGAAGTCAAGTTTGAGGACCTTGAGACTCAATTGGCTAAGCCCGAACATCTGATCACGGACTTCGCCAAGTTTGATCGCCCAGCTCAGCTCCATATTGGATTCTTGACCCTCCAGGCTTTCCGTGTTAAGAACTCGAATGCCCTCCCTCGTCCTTACAACCAAGAAGATGCAAACCAACTTCTACATCTTGCGCGCAACGTGGCTGCCGAGTACCCCGCCATTCTCGGAGAGGCTGAAATCGACAAGAAGCTTTTGACTCAATTGTCATTTCAGGCACGTGGTGACTTCTCTCCTATGGCTGCAGTGTTTGGAGGACTAATTGCACAGGAAGTCCTGAAGGCTTGCTCTGGCAAATTTGTGCCCATCCGCCAATGGTGCTATTTCGATTCCCTCGAGACCTTGCCATCGGATGCTGAGAATCCTATTACTGAGGAAGATGCTGCGCCTCGTGGTTCTCGCTACGATGGTAACTATGCCATCTTCGGCAAGAAGTTCATGGATAAGATCAGCAACCTGAAGGTGTTCTTGGTCGGTTCCGGTGCTATTGGATGTGAGATGATAAAGAACTGGGCTTTGCTCGGTCTCGGCTCTGGCCCTGATGGAAAGATAATTGTCACGGACAACGACTCTATCGAGAAGAGCAATCTGAACCGTCAGTTTTTGTTTCGCCCGGGCGATGTGGGGAAGCAGAAGTCGACTGTCGCCGCGGTGGCAGCTACTAGAATGAACCCCGATCTGCAGGGCAAGATCGAGGCCCGAGGTGATAAGGTTGGCGCTGACACGGAAGACATCTTTGACGATGCATTCTGGAGCAGCCTAGATTTTGTCACTAATGCGCTCGACAATGTGGACGCGCGAACTTATGTTGATCGTCGATGCGTGTTTTTCCGAAAGCCTCTCCTTGAGAGCGGAACTCTTGGAACCAAGGGCAACGTGCAGGTTGTCTACCCTGACTTGACGGAGAGTTACTCATCCTCTCAGGATCCTCCTGAGAAGAGCATTCCTCTGTGCACGCTGAGAAGCTTTCCGAACAAGATCGACCACACAATTGCCTGGGCTAAGAGTCTGTTCCAAGGTTACTTCACTGATTCGGTTGAGAATGTAAACCTCTATCTGACTCAGCCGAGCTTTGTTGAGAGTACTTTGAAGCAAAGTGGAGATCAGAAGGGCATCCTTGAGACCATCTATTCTTATTTGGTCTCTGACCGACCTCTCACATTCGATGAGTGCATTGTTTGGGCTCGCCTTGAGTTTGAGAAGAAGTTTGCTGATGAGATCAAGCAGCTACTGTACAACTTTCCTCGTGACGCTGTGACCTCTACTGGCTCTCCATTCTGGAGTGGACCCAAACGCGCACCCACGCCTCTCGTCTTCGACACTGAAAACGAGAACCATTTCAATTTCATTGTCGCTGCTGCGAACCTTCACGCTTTCAACTATGGTTTGAAGGGAACAACTGATTTGGATATCTATGCTAAGGTTCTGAAGGAGGTTAAGGTTCCTGAGTTTTCTCCCCGCTCGGGTGTGACAATCAAGGTCAACGACAACGACCCCGAACCTGATTCATCTGGTATGCCTGATCAGGATGAAATCCATAAGATTATCGCGAAGCTCCCTCCACCATCTTCTTTGGCAGGATTCCGTCTGATTCCTGTTGAATTTGAAAAGGATGATGACACGAATCATCACATTGACTTTATTACTGCGACGTCCAACCTACGTGCTCTCAATTATGAGATTGAGCCTGCTGACAAGTCCAAGACGAAGTTCATTGCCGGTCGTATCATTCCAGCTATTGCAACAACAACCTCGCTAGTGACAGGCCTTGTTTGTCTTGAACTGCCCAAGGTCGTTGACGGAGCCAACAAGAAGATTGAAGATTTTAAGAATGGTTTCATCAACCTTGCTCTTCCCTTCTTTGGATTTTCTGAACCGATTGCTTCTGGAAAACTGGAGTACAACGACAAGAAGATTGACAAGATCTGGGGCCGATTTGACATACACGATTCTGAGATTACCCTTCAGGGCCTTCTTGACAAGTTCAAGACTGCCGAGGGCCTCGAAATCTCAATGGTATCATCGGGAACAACTCTGCTCTACGCTTCTTTCCATCCCGCCTCGAAGCGCAAGGATCGCTTGCCGATGAAGCTTAGAGAGCTAGTGGAGAGCGTCAGCAAGAAGCCAATTCCTGCGCACGTCAAAACAATCTTGTTTGAAGTCGTCACAGATGATCTGCAGGGTGAAGATGTGGAGGTACCTTACATCTCGCTGCACTTGTAGATGCAGAATTAGCACCATTATAATTGATATCATTTGTTGTTCTAGGTTCATATCTTGATAATGCGGTCCACACTCGCAGAGATCTCATCTTGATGAGTGATGACTAGCAAAGTCATGTCGCGCACGATTCGCCTTCGTTCTATGAAACGCTTGATGCACTTCATCGAGTCGGCATCTAACGACGAGGTGCACTCATCAAGAATAAGTAGCTTGGGACACCTCACTAGGGCTCGTGCTATGCC
Organism: Sugiyamaella valdiviana; assembly: GCA_030570555.1. Classification (NCBI taxonomy): domain Eukaryota; kingdom Fungi; phylum Ascomycota; class Dipodascomycetes; order Dipodascales; family Trichomonascaceae; genus Sugiyamaella; species Sugiyamaella valdiviana. The sequence continues at coordinate 459,103 of JAJLWF010000003.1, forward strand.
AACGCGTTGTAGCTGACCACCAGAGAGGAGGCCGTTTCCTCCATTGGAGTTCCCGATTGGAGTATCGTAGCCTTTCTCCAACGAACTAATGAAGTCGTGAATGCCGCAATCACGGCACGCATCTTCAATTCGGTCCCGGGCCTCAGACGCGGGAATGCTGTCTTCTAAACCGTACCTAATGTTGTCGGCTATGCTGCCTTCAAAAAAGGAGAGAGGCATCTGGTCAACAACGGCTATGCTCCGGCGGACTTCCTCGTCAGACATTTCCTGTATTGAGCGACCATCGATGTGAACGCTTCCCTTAAGTGGAGAGTAGAGTTTAGTGAGCAGTCGTGCCACCGTTGACTTACCACTCCCCGAAGACCCAACCAGAGCCACTGTCTCGTGTTCTTGAAGCTCGAAGCTGAGACCAGCAAGCACGAGTAGTTCCTGGCTTGGCTCACCATAGGATTGACCGTACGAAAAATAGACATCCTGAAAACGAACACCTTTAACTCCCCACCTTTGTTGAGAGGGGGTATGAAAAACTTCAGAGCGCCTCTTCAAATCAATGAGACTGATGAGCTGTTCACAGGTCTCAAATGCGTTGGCTAGCTCGGGCAATGTACCCACAACCTGTTGCAGCGTGACAAGAGAAAACAATAACAGCGCAAATACCATCATTGCTGACTTAATATCGTACTCTCCCGTTGATACCAGCTTCATGCCGTACCAAAGCAAAGTTCCCTGACAGAGGTAGACGAAGATCTGGTTAATTCCATATCCCATACCAATGTAGGTTGCTTGTCTTATACCGACTTCCCACGCAGAATCTTCGCGGATTGCCACCTGCTTCGCAAAATATCGTTCTAGCGACAAAATCTTAACTGAGCGGATACCATTAATGATCTCACTCATCAAATTTACCACCACGTTGGTCTCATCACGATAGATTGCTTCCCACTTTGTCATGACTCGCTGAAACCATGATGATGTAAGATAGAATAATGGAAGACAAGATATCCCGACAAGACTGAGCTTCCAGCCTACAATCATGGCCCAGGCAACGGCGCACATACCAAGAGCAATGCAATTAGCAATGCCAGTCAAATACCGAGTGAAGATGAGCCGAACAGATTCAGAGTCATTCATGAGGAGTGTCGTCATGACAGATGCCGCATGCTGCTGATTGTCATACCAAGTCATATCCATCGTCATGAGTTTGCGAAAACAATTCTGTCGAACGTCCAACAGCCATCTTTCGGATGCGATGTCGGCGAAAGACTTTCCCAGGGTAGTGATACCATCAGCACAAGCAACGGAGACCACTATCAGTGTCCATTTCACCAAGCCTGGGAATACTGGGGTAAGAGCACTTGTCTGTATAACCCCTGTCAGAAGATTTGAGAACGCGAACGAGAACATAGGATTGGTGATACCATTGGCAACCGCCGATGCGATACCTAATAGCAGGAGACCTTTGTCGGGTACAGTCCTTAACAATCGAATAATCATAGTAGCAGTGCGTAGCTTACTGCTTCGCTCCCAGTTGATAGCCTTTTCGGCCATATCCAGATCTGTCTTCAGAGCTGTTGGGCCAGTGAAGTCAAGAGCTGAGCCAACCTCTTCGTATTCCACCCGAGTTCCAGATTTCGTTCGAACCTTATCCAGTGCTTGAAGTTCGACGCGACCCTTATCAAAGGCGTAGGGGGAATGCCTACTGGTCAACGTACACGCGGGCGGAAAGTCGTCGACCTCTCGACTGGAACTTTCGCTGGTACAATTCGACTCGGCCTCAAATGACTCTTCCAATGATGGAGAGTACTGGGCAAGCGAGCTGAATTTAGAGCCCTCGCAATCGAGACCCTCCCTGTATCCTTTCTCAACAACAGCTCCATCCTCCATATAGAAGACATAGTCGCTCTTACGGATAATAGCGAGATCATGGGTTATGATCAGTGTAGTTCGGCCTCGACGGTACTCTCGAACGGCATTCAGCATGCGCTGACGCAGGGAGCCATCAAGAGCACTGAAAGATTCATCGAAGATCATGATAGGGGCGTTGCGCATGCGAGCGCGAGCTAGAGCAACTCTCTGTTTTTGTCCCCCGCTGAGTTTACTCCCTTTAGATCCAGGAAGCGAATGAAGGCCGCCAGGCAGATTGCGAGCAAATGCCGACACCCCAAAGTCATCAGCTGCTTTCTCGACATCCTGGGTTGAAGGTCTGTCCATCATGAGGGAGCCCAACTTGATATTTTCTTCAATGGGAATATCAACAATGAAGCTCTCCTGCTCACAGACATAGATATTGTCGGATAGCCATCGTGGACTTATCGTGTCCACGAGGAGATCATCAACGTAGATCGACCCATTAGTAACAGCGTACTGTTTCAGTAATAAAGAGCCCAAGGTCGACTTGCCACAGCCAGATCTGCCAATGATGAAAACTAAAGAACCCGGTAAAATACGCATGCTGAAGTCCTTCAGTGCAAGTTCGTTTCGTGCGGGATATTTGAAGGAAACCTAAATGTTAGCAGTGAAATAGTTGATGGACGAAACATACCTTATTGAATGCGATAGCACCTTGGGATGGGGCTGGATAAAGACCAATACTGCGCCTAAGCTTAAAGCCATCTTCGTCCGTGCCAACTAGATCGCCCAGTTGGTCAGCTGCTGCAATACCCTTCTGGAGAAACATCAACTGAGGACTCAGGTTTCGGAAGCTTTGGGCTACAGACATGCAGCACCAAAAGACGATCAGTACAGAGCCCGAGTCGACCACTCCTTTGCGAATAAGGATAGCTCCAACACTGAAAGACTGAACGAGCATGAGAAGTACAAGTACCCTGCTCAGGGCCTCCTGAACGTTCATGTAAATATACATGCGAACGGACGCGGCGTATCCTGAGCGGAGACTGCGACGAAACTTCACGAACTCTGTATGTTCGCGTTGGAAGAGCTTTACTGTCGTAACTGCAGAGATGGACCACACCAGAGAATCAGAAGCACTCTGAACGGCCCGCTTAGCACCCGTAAGATGGCGTTGTACAGGGATAGAGCAAAGGACAGCTACGGCAACCACTACCGGGAGCCCTGCCAATGACACAAGCGTCAAAGACCACGAATGGTAGAATGACAGCCCCAGAGACGCCACAATGGACGCAAAGCTGTAGATTGATATCGCTAGAGACATCGAGTCTGCCATTCGAACCTCGTCAATGTTACTTAGGTTAGCTTTCCCGCAGGGTGAATTATCTTCCGGGGGAATAACCTACCGGTGGGCTAGTGATAGCAGGCCCATGAGCTCAATCGACGAGTCGAAGTATTCCATAGGTTTGTAGAGGAGCGACCTCAATAGCAGCGTACGAATACGCTTGACGAGATTGTCGCCAAACAATCCCCACAAACCGACCATGCCCCAGCCGAGGAAGACGGATGCCACACCGAGCGTGAAAATTCCTAGGACACCTTGGAGTACTTTGCTCATGAACTGTGAGCTGGATAGCTGGCCAAGAGAAAAATCAGAAAGGGCGCTGAAGATGATACCCATCAGGACTGTCAACACAGGTATGAGGACTGCATTGCCGATAGAGACGGCCACGGCAGGACCCGCTAAGACCCAGTCGGAGCTCTCACAAAATCTGAACAAACTTCGCAAGCCTACCATTGATAGATAGTTGCAGCAAAGGATGTCCTTGTTTGAGTCTGAAGCTATCTTATATATGGGGCACTCGTAGGCGCTCCGCTCCAACCACCGTTGCGGGGGGACCTGCATGGACAGTATTGTTAAGGCCACATGAGGAAATGCGACTGTAGATCTTCACGATACCGTGTGAAGCTGCGGCCTATATCTGCTGCCAGCGCACGAGGTCCAATGACGCAAGGAAGACAATTGTCAGTAGAGGAGCTCAGAAGGTGGAAAATGCTGATCTGCGAGCTCAAGATTGTGCGTTTGTGTAGTTATCAACAGGTTTTCTCAGCACTTCCCGGCACTCTCTCATGCCTTACCGTGCTATTACCCAACGCTACCACGCCACTTCAGGGCCCAAACTGAACATTGGCCACCCATGAGCCGAGTCGAGTACCTCAAAGTAGGTCCGACTTAACTCAGCTTAAAGTCGAAGACGCTCTTGTGAAGTACAGAGTCAATTGCTTATGAGGCATTTGCAACTTCGGCTGATCCTACCACGCTGAACGTCAAAGTCGAAGGCTGATCCAGCATCATAAGCCGACAGGATCAATGGCATTACTTGGATGTCGTTCCAATACCACGAAGACTTCAGTATTCAAACTGGTAGATTCGCTCTAAGGAGGAAGCTCAGTCTCGGCGGAGCTCGGGCAACCGCCGCGCCGCATGTACCACGAAACACGGGGCGCGTCGTACCCGTAATAGCCCGTCACGTTACGAACATTGAGGAGCTGCGCTGCCTTTTAGCACGAAGTAAAAATGCAGCTGCCTGAATTCTCGCGTGAATCCGCAATGGCGAGCCGTTTTGTTGTCGCATCGGGTGGAAGATTGTAATTCGGGCCCCCGCACGTACAGCCGTTGCGGGCCGCTTCCCCAACATTGTGCCTAACCGCGACTATCACATGCTACGAACTGGGCCAACGTTATAAATTAGGCAGGGGGTCCGGATCTCGAGTTGCTGACATCGACAAAAGCTCAATTGCTCAAAATTAAAAAAAATGGCTGACATTCTAAACTACATTGACTTCAGCCAGCCCAGTCTGCTGCGTGAGTAGCTTGTGGAGATGATGATGTCATAGCTAACGGCAGTGTGCTTCGGCGCCATCGCATTCAACCCCATCTTCTGGAACATTGTCGCCCGACTAGGTAAGAATCCCGCACGCATAGCTGGACGAACTAACAGCAGAGTACAAGACTCACATCTTGTCCAAGGCGGCATTTGGAAGCAAGAAGTTCGGATGCTACTCGTTAGCCATTACCATCTTCTCGTTGGGACTGATCAGAGACCACATTTTCCAGTTGGCCCTTAAAGACCAGCCTGCCTATCCTGGCTTGGACAACAGCTTTGTCAAGGCCGCTGCGGCCGCCAGTCTAGCTATCGGATCCGTACTTGTCGTCTCCTCTATGTGGGTCTTGGGAGTGACTGGAACCTACCTGGGAGACTACTTTGGAATCCTCATGGATCACAGAGTCACGGGCTTCCCCTTCAACGTCACCAACAACCCCATGTACCACGGAAGCACTCTGTCGTTCCTCGGCTTTTCCCTGTGGAACGCTAGCCCAGCTGGTCTGGTTGTCACCGTCTTCGTCTTCGTCATGTACCAGATTGCTCTGGGGTTCGAGGAGCCGTTCACTGGTGAGATATATGCCAAGCGCGAGCGCGAGAGAGCTGCAAAGCAGAAATAAGGGAGCCAACCGTCTCGTGGACGTGATTAGACTCTTACAAGCGCCCTCCGTTAGAGTGGTAGTGTGCTGTCTAGGAGACGATCATGTCTCCCATCAAATAGTTAGGGGTCGTAAAAAATACACCGGCTCATAAGCTCATTCTATATGTATTCTTGTCACTCTAGATCATCAATCATTATTACCATCCGAACCGTTCCGCGTAATAGTGGACTCCATATCTCCCTTGGCCTCGGAGGCCTGCAACGCAGTTCCGGACCTCACGAAGTAGAGGGTCCGGGCCACACGTCGCAACCCAGCAATTATCAGAATTGCCAATATATGAAGTCACTAGAGCATGCACGTTCGGCCTTCCTTGCTCCTTAGTTATCCATACGTCCATCCCCTTATCAACCTCTATCCACGACGTGAAGCTACTATCAGGAATTATCCACACGAACTTGACATCGAACCCGTCGATACCAGCGTTTCGAAATGATAGCACATACTCCTGCCAGAGAGAGTATGTGAAAGCCACCCCTGCTCCGCCGGCAACCAGGACTATGCGCGTGCTGCGGTCATGCACGCCACGAATATCCAGTAGATCGTGCTGCACTACTGGCATCTCGGGAGGCTCAAGTCCATAGGGACCATGAAAGATACACCAAGTGTCTACATCACCACCATTCGAACTGCAGTAATCGTATAAACGACGTGAGAACCCATTTCTTGCACGAATGATAAGATTCAGTGTCTCTGAGTACCGCATACTGGTTGCGATAGTATATGGATGAGATTCGAACATACCACAACTGGGAACTGTGATATACAAGTGCTGGCCCGATTTCCAAGAAAAGGGATGACGCAACATGATCCTGTCACGCCACGTAGAATGCTTTGGTAGAGGTATCTCCATGATCACAGTACCGCCAGCGGTCTGTACTAACCGGCACTTCACAAAACGGTAGTCGTAGAGAAGCCGAGCCGTTCTATCGTAAAGCACAGAGCAACTGGCAAGTACTGCAAATGGTCTTGCAGTGGGGTAGTGGATGAAAATGGCCGGCAACGTAACCAAGAAACAAACCAGGTGGACATAATAGAATGTTTCGTAAAAGAGGTTGCGGAAGCGGGGCAGACTGGTGAGACCAATCATCATGAAACAAGTGCCGGCGACAATCCCACCAATTGACCACAAGTGCATGACTAGATAGCCAGCACGAAAGTACACAACAAACACTGCCGTGTGACCAAGAATCGCGCAGACGCATAGCGTTCCGACGTATCGGTGAAACACATTGATCTGCTCATACGACCATCCCGTGATGAATGAGAATGGGCTGCGTTTTGCCCCTAAGATGTAAAGCAGGGGAGCATTGACTGTGGCCATATGTCCAAGTCGGAATCCTATAAGAATCGGGTGGCTCGAAACGTCATAGCAGCAAAAGGACACCGACACAATGATGTAGACCGCGATGCTCGTCATAACACCGAAGTTCTCCATGCCGTTACCTTGTGGCTGGGTCATGAAGAAGCCTACAACTTGGTTGTAGAACCGCGTGACGGACCCTTGCTGCGTATCGGTTACCAAGAATCTGACCTGGCGACGAGGCTTCCGTGGTCGAGGCTGGGCTTGTGGAAGTAAGCCTGAGCGCTCGTTAACGCTGGATTCCGATATACGGAGGGATTTGCTCCGCAATCTGTATCTCTGGAGCCAGTACTTGAGCTGTGACGACCAGTGACAAATCACTACTGTCATAAACACCGCAAGTAATAGAAGCTCATAATAGACGACCACCCGTCGACCAGAATAGATGTTTTCAATAAGGCGCTCCCTCTCTGGTCCCTCAAATGGAGAATTACCCCGAAATGGATGCTCACCTTCACCATGCTTCTCGCCCCCAGCAAACGCGTGAAGATCCGGCGAACCGGCCCCTGGGCTGAGCATTGGTCAAGCAGTCGGCTGGGCTACCGATTGTGGCGCGATGTGGGCTGACTGCAATGCTAGAAGCTCACAGCACCATTGACGGCTGGCACATTAACAGCCAATTCCTGCTATCACCGAGATCTCACGCTGCGATGGGGGGTGATAGTAACCTTGCAAAAATCTACAGATCTTTCTTGGCGAGATTATCAGATAATCTGACGTAACTGTGCGTCATTTCTTTTTAGTACCCTATCCCACAACTATGTAGCCGAGTCGGCTTGACCTGCGTAGCCCCGAGGAGTTACATAGTGCAGTAAAGTTAGGTAGAGGGGATAAACACGTGAGTCGGTTGTCGGCGGCGGAAGCGGATCAGCATGACACGGTTCTGCGGTCATCGGCCGACCCCTAGCGCTGGCAACAGCTTATTTAGAGTGCGTCCAGTCAATTCATCACATGTCATCCAGATGTTGTCTATATTCGGCCGCAGAGAAACTTGTCAGTACCGTGCTGATAGCTTCGATACAGTTAACGTCTTTGTAGTTGGCTCCACGTAACTGCTCTTCAATGGACGCGGCAAGGAGATACCAATGTCTGTCATTCTCACCACAGAGTGATATGCGATCAGTTCACGTATTATGGACAGGGTTAAGAGCGCGGCTTCTCTGCTCCTCTTCAGTCCATGTCGCACCAAGGGCGGCCCGTGTTCTTTTGGTAACCACACAGCGACTTCTCTAACCACAGGCTGATGAGAGCAGCAACTACAATGCCACCTGAATCACTGACTCCAACGGCACCCATAGAAAACTCTCGCTCATGCAACGGAGCAGTCTCAAGAACCAGCAAAAACGTGTTGACATAAGCCAAGCCCCCCAAAAGACCTTCATAGAATACAAGTAGCATCACAACGTAAACATTGGGCAGTACCATGTATAACGACTGGATGATGCAGATGAGCACATTCAGCATCTGCAGTGCTGCAGGTACATACAGCTTGCGGACGCGGAACAGCGCAGATGATGATCGTGAAATAAATACACCCACTGTGTTAGACATGGATAAATCGCGATGAATCATACTCACGCTGATAGATGGTTCCATACGTAACGTAGACATCACGGTATCTATCGAACGGTAGATCTTCAATAGGGAAGAGCAGAGTCGGGGAGATTCCCTGATTAATTGTGTATTCCCCGACGTACACAAGCATTAGAGGAGCCCTGGTGTTAGAAATAGATACTCCGGCACGCGTGCTCGAAGTCAACTCACATGTACGCAAACACAAGGGGTTTCAGTTGGTGTATAGTGCGCTGGAAATGTGCGTTGATTGTGTCCAACTTGCTGCCTGACTCGACGGCATTGTCTCTGAGGTCTTCACCTTGATGAACTGCCGAGTAGGATATAGGAGTTTCTGGACTCGGAAGGAAATACGCGTACACCGCCCAAAATGCAAAAGGCACTAGACTGAAGATAATCAGAGTAGCCCTCGTCGATACTGACATCCACGATGTGAGAAGCAGGAACACAAAGCTGCCTACAAGCCCTGCAGCACCGGTGCCCGAACTGAAGCCAGGCATTGCGCCTGCATTATAGAAATGCGTCAACGCCAAGAAGGAGATCTCTCCAAGACCTGACGATAGCGAGGCCATCATTACACCGAGCAGTCTGATACCCACACTGTCAAACAGGGCAATGACAAGCATCCCTAAGAAGCTCAGAAAAATGAGCATCGCGATTCGGACATGGTATGGGATAACGTGAATAAAAAATGGTGCCGCTAGTTTGACGATGAACGACGGGAGAACATCTGCAAGTAGCACAATGGCCTTGGGTGCTTCAGGCCCTACCAGGTCAATCGCTGCCGAGAGGATAACAACATAGAGGACGTTATTCACTAACCCAAACACCCAAAAGGATGCAAACGTGCGTCCCGTAATGGAGAGATTGAGGGAGACGGGGGCAGCTACCATAGTCGGGGATTCACTCGACTCCGTCTAAACCGCACAATCACGTCCGTTATCAGTAGACCTGCCGTCTATCAGATCAGGCTCAGTATACCCTAACCTAAATATCACTGCCGTACTAGGTTTCTCAGGGGCACTCCAACAGATCAATTCTCGTAGACTTTTTAACAAATGACTGACCTTCAGGTGGTCTTCGACCAATTGCAGGAGCGGACGGCAATAACTTCAAAGGTCCAGGAGGCTTTACGGGCTTGTGTCGACGATGTCGACTCGCATGTTCGATTCTTGACCCGCGAGCTCTCCTCCATTCATTCCGCTAACCAGAAGGGCCGCGACCTGCCAGAAATTGGATCAAAAATCCTTGCCAGCACTGAATTTGGCTCTCTAGTCAACACGCTTCAAAATCTTGCCAATGAAGCATCGAGGCACCCCATGTTCAAATACAATTCAATCTGGACTCGAATCATGCAGAACAGCATATTCATCGTACTTACTTGTCGTTGGCTCGTACACCGAGTCTTGGCTTCTCCCGAGGAGATTTTTGAGATTCTCCAAGTACCCTGCGAAGTTGCAACTCACACGAAGTCAGATGAGGCTACTCCACCCGATGCCAAAAGGCCTAAAGTGACTACTGACAAGTTCTACTTCTCGATCGAGGAATACCTCCACGCTGCGGTCAGCCTGTCCAACGAGCTGGCTCGATTGGCTGTGACTTCTGCGACCTCCATTGCATTGTCTCCGAACGAGTGGACGGGGGAGTTTGCCAGCTTCCCTCGCACAATTGAAAGCTTCGTGAAGGACCTCCAGTCGTCCTTCATGATCCTCAACCTCAAAAACGACTCGCTTCGTCGTCGTTTCGACAGCATAAAGTACGATGTCCGAAAGGTCGAAGAGGTTGTCTATGATCTGTCTCTTCGTCTACCAGCACGCCCATGAACATGTAACGCGATAAATTCAAGCATCTAAGTAATACACCGGTACAATGCTACTCTAGAAAAACTCGATGTCCTCGTTGAACTTGAAGAAGAGCTCCTCGATCTGTGATCGGACCGTGAAGCCATTTTCGCTTCGAAGAACACCGATAGTCTGAATAACCCATGGACGTGTGTCTTCAGTAAAACCATCAGCACCAATGGCTCTCTCGCAGATTATCGACAGATCTCTGTCCAGTACACGAACAACATCACCAGTTCGTTGCAGCATCTCTGAATCGTGAACACTGGAACTCATTTGAACAGCCTCAAGCATACCTCGAATGAGTACTCGAGCATGTTGCAGTGTCTTGATGGCAGCTGGGCCATCTGACCTTGCCACATCAACCAAAGCCGCTTCGAATGAGTAGGCAGCAAACAACAGAATCCGTCGGTGTGCTACCAACAGCGACTGCTTGATGCTGGGCGCCAGAAATATTGGAATATCAAAAGTCTCACTGGTCATGCAGAGGTCCCCTTCCAAATCCGCCGTCGGGGTGCCTGTCCCAGCATCTTGATCGTTCACAACCTGAATACAAACCTGGCTCGTTGCGACCAGAGAAAACTCATCCTGTTTAGGAGTGATTGCTGGGTGTGGAATAACTGAATCCAGCGATGTAGACCTCTGGAAATCCTCGCATGCCAAACGAACTGAGAAGAGATCAATCTTTGATTGGTCCAAGTGCTTATCGAGCTGCGAAGGCTCCAGAGACGTTTGAATCAGATAGCTTCTCTGCTCTCCGGCTCGTAGGTTTCCTACGTCAATCAGATATGAGCCGGACGACGTTCTCTGAATACCACGAGTATTGGACGGCTGGGCCTGCCCGGTCCTTAACGAGGCGGAATCAATTGTCAGGTTGCAGTCAGTTACATCTGTGATGTAGGCTTGGCCTGCTCTTCCTTTAGCAATGCTGATATCTGCGTGGACATTGCGGAGTAGAAACTTCTGGTCCGCTCTATACCGCGAAATGATGCATTCGCCGACGTCAGCCCACTTGCGACAGTAGAAGTATGTGCCTTTAGTTCGAGCAGAAATATCGGCCAGCACATCCGGGTCATGGTCGGAGCCAACGCCAAACGTGTGGACGGAGATATTGGCATTGGAGAATCCAGTGGTTATATCCTCATAGACCGGGACATCGATATCACGCGAGCCAGCATCGTTGACTAGGTAGACACAAGCAGCGGGGTTCACAATCTTGCGATTCATTAAGACGCGGCACGATGAAACGAGAGCATCTTGCACATCGTTAAATGGGCTAGTGATTCCAGAAGCACGAATTTTGTCCAACACAAATTCCCAAGTTTCCCATTCTTGTCGCTCGAGCTCAACAACTGTCGACAGGTGCTGGTCGGAACTATAAAGAACCAACGCCACACGGTCGAACTTGTTCCTGACATGTAGGAGACAGTCCATGATATTTTTCATCTCCGCGTATTTTGATAAATGATGCGCTGAAGCCGTCATAGGGAGTGCCACGACTAGGTCAACTGGAGCTTTCGCCAAAAACCGTGGACTCAATGGAAGCATGTTGGCAATCATCCATGATCGGTGATGGCCAAATGTCATATTATCTCGGACGGGAAACTTTAGGTCATCCACCAGCAAAGCAGTATGCCAAGCATCCATGACAGCGGGATCCTCTGAGGAAAGGAACAGTAAGGGGTTTGTCTTGGAGAAGAATGTCAGGTTGAGCACATTGTGCTTCTCGGAGACGAGAGTCACTGACTCAACCTTGTCCCCAAGCTCGAATGTCGCCACGACAATGGTCCTTGTCTTACCATGCTGCCCATTCGAGGCACCGACGTTTTGCTGACTTATCAGAATGAGCCCCTTCTGGAACAGATAGCACTTGTGCTTTCGCCAATGTAGACGATACGGATCACGAGAGATATATAAGTCGTCGTAGAGACGCAGAAAGCCAAGGGACAGAATATCAATCCCTGTCTTCTGGAGATAAGCCATCGAAAGGTTCATATTGATCTTGCGAATGCACTGGAGGTCCTCTGAGGTAGTTCGATACTTTTTCTGGTCAGAGAAAAATGTAGGTGGTATAGATATTGTAACCACAGAAGTGACAAGACATGGCGACGTGGAGCTTTGGCCAACCTGAATACTCTCCGCCTCTGCTTCAGTGGACACAATAGGCAGGGGAGGCCGTGGTGCAGGGATATGCCGCGTGCTTCGGAACGGTGGAGAGCCGTGTTTTAACCGTCTAGATTCTTCAGTAATAGAGTACTGAGAGAGGTCAGAGTAGCCTGTTGTGCTTGTTGACGTCGGTTTAGAGCTGCGCAGCGACTCAGGACTTGTGCTGACGTTGGATGCAGCATTAGTAATTGGCGTCATTATCGAAGGTGTCTGGATCAGTGCCGGCGGAATCTCACCCACGAAGCCCGAGAACATGTTTTTCGGAGCTTTCATGCCTCCAAAAATGGGCGTATAGGAAATAGTGTTCGACGCCGAGTTCCTGGGGCGAACAGAAGGCACATGTGACATTCTTGCAGGAGGTCCCATCACTGAAGGCTCCGAGTTTGATCTTCCAGGAGTTACATATCCTTGGGAGATCAAGTTGCGAACCGGAAGTGATCCCATCGAGCTGAGAAAACTGCCAATGTGGGACTGTACCTTTCGTGGTATCAGAGTATCGTATATACCATGGGACTCTGGCTGCGCGGGTGAATCACAGTGAAAACAGTTTGGGACTTCGGCCATGGTCTCGTCGAATCCGTTCAGTATTGTGATATTATCTTTGTAGCACAGTGCGTGTGCCTTGTGGGAACACTTGAGAGTGACAACAGACTCCTCAGACAGCGTTATGTCAAGAGGCTCTTTACAATAACAGCACCCATTCAGGGGTGACCGCTGCGGTCGCGATTGTGTCGTAGAGAGGGAATAGGGAATGACGGGCGGGGGGCGGTCGTTTCGCGAAGGCGCTTCGACGATTGCAATTACTCCTGTCGACGGCAGTGCCAGCGGGGAAAGACGACTCCCATTACCTGCCATGGTTGGCGGTAGGATAGGAGGAAGGTTGTCAGGGATGAGTTTGTTTTCGAGCATCACCTGCATAGGAGTTGGAATATAAGGAGCAGTAGGTGCAGGAAGCTTCGTTCGGCCAAACAGGTTTTTAACCGGTGGACTTGTGGTGTACCTGCGGCCAAACTGCGGAAGCGCAATTTTGCGACCTTCTTGGACGGAGAGGTTCTGAGGACCGATGGATCCAGTTATCCGCGGGTTCGGTGCCCAGGTGCCGGTGAGCATGCTGCTCTTCGACGCTATTGCGCTTGTGACGGAATTGCGATTGTCACGCACCACATGGTAGTAATGGTCCACATTAAGTGGGTTGATACTCGTGACCGACGAGCTGGAAGCAGCAGCGCTAAACGTAGAGCTTCGAGGGCTGTTCTGGTCCATGAGATCAGTCATACTGCGTTAGTCTGGCCAGCGATAGAAATAGTCTATCTCACCTGAACAGGACGGTTTGGTGGTTCGTCATTGCAAGGAAGAGGGAGCGAGAAAGCAGGGTACAGCAATGAGAGCGAAGCAGTTAACGAAAGCCGACTGATTTACTGCGTTGATCTCGGAAGTAAGATTAACGGCGGTATTTATGACAGGTCAGGTTTATGTCAGATTGCAAGTCGGATCCTAGGGATGCTATATTTATGGGATCTGGTGGGCGCATGGGCCTACCGCCTATCTTGCATCTGCGCGCTTACAGCGGCCCATGATTGGGCGCAGAGCAGTAAACGGCACCCCCTTCTTTCAGCGCTCAGACCAGTTTGGCTGCTTGATCTGCAGTTGTGGGCGCATGGTGAAGGGCCACAATTTGGAGGTCGAGCAGGCGGTGGAATGGCTACTGTAGACTACGGGTGATCCCAGAAACTGGCGGGTCTACGACCTTTTAAACAAGCCCATTGAAGCACCTCGTCTCCACCACAGTCCCGTTCTTCATTCTTCATGTCGCACTTTTCTCAGGGGCGGGCCTCAACAGTGTTGCCAAGGGTTTCCCTAGCGTCAATTTTGTGGTTAAAGTTGCATAACACGCTGATCGACATGCATGCTGGAACCCGTTAAAGAAGTCGCCTGCAAGGTTCCCGCAGCAGGGTGAGCGGGGTTGGTGCCATTGCCGCCGCGAGTACTGAGAATGTAGTAAAGGAGTCAGCAACAAGCACAACACAAGGGCTGTGGTGACCCTTAGCAGGACGCATGCGATGCTTCTGAAACGCCAAGCATTGCCTATCTGGGCTATAACAGAGAACCAGCAGCTGAACTAGCATTGTTCTGGACGACTGCCGCTGAACCGCGGGGTCCGCGTGATATTCCGTGGTATCCAGCTATCCAGCTATCCAGCAGTTGAGTCGTCAGGAGTGTAGTACTAGGGAATAGGGATAGAGCTGCTCAATAGCCAGGTAGCGTAGCATGTAAGATTTACCGCACCTCTCAAGTGGATAAAGCACCAAGATGGGTGGGGCAGAGCACATGTATTTCTATCAATAAATGACGTCCTGCGTTAGAAAGGGGCAATCATCTAAGGGCACCACTAGTCGCTCTTCTGAAGCTGGGCAGCCCTGGAAGCCAAAGAAGGAAACTTACACCTGCTGGTCGTTTGAAATTCAAGAGTAGACTTTACAGCATGTCATCCGAGCTCCCCCATACAGCGTATGCGCTCAAGGGTATACGGTAGGATCCCAGGCAGGAATAGTCACGTAGTACGCCTTGGGGTCGCCGAAAGTAGTCATGTCCTCCTTTGAAATCTCGAAGTCAACATCGAGGTTGTTCAGAAGGCGGTCCTCATTGACCGACTTCGGTAGAGGAAGCAGTCCCTTTTGAAGGTTCCAGCGCACAAGGATCTGAGCTACGGTCTTGTTGTACTTCTTGGCCAGCGCCACAAGCTCAGGGTTGTCGAGGTTCTTACCACGCATCAGCGGAGAGTAGGCCTCAACAATGATGTCGTGCTGCTTGCAGAGGTCGAGAATGTCCTGGTGCTGCAGCCACGGGTTGATCTCAATCTGGTTCACCGACGGCTTCACCTTGAGACCGTCCCATTCGAGAAGCTCTTTGACGTGGTGAGCGCCGTAGTTGGACACACCAATGTCCTTAACGCTCCCCTCTGCAACGGCCTCCTGCATCGCGCGGTACGCATCAAGACGGTCGCTCTTCGACTTATCGGGCGTGTGGATGAGGAACAGGTCAACGTACTCGATGCACTTGGTGCGCTCGAGCGTGTTGGCAATAGCGGTCTTTGCCTTGGAGTACTCGAACTCGCCGATCCACAGCTTCGTCGTGAAGTAAATGTCGCTACGCTTGACGTGCGGGTTGGCCTTCAGGAAGTTGGCAATTCCCTGGGCGACCTCTGCTTCATTGCCGTATGAGCGAGCCGAGTCGACATGGCGGTATCCGAGCTCCAGAGCCCGCTCAACAAGGGCAGCTGCACCCTGAGGCGGAGATAAGTAGAATCCGAGGCCAATTGACGGAATAATACGGCCAGACTGGGTCTTGAAAACGGGTAGGTTCGCCATTGTAACAGACAGAGGTAAAGTTTAAGACTGAGTTCCTCTGGCTTACAAACGGCCTTATATAACCTCCGTCTTGTTTACGCTGCATATACGACTCCCAAACGCCGCTGTCCGCCGATCACCGACCTCTAGTCAAACGCCGCTGTCCGCCGCATATGCCGGCATCACCTGTGGGGGGTGCCATCGGCCAACGGCCTCGTATCTCAGCGGAAATAACCCGCAATTGCTGCTGCAACGGCCGGGTAGCTTTCAGCTGCCTGCTCTTGACTGTCGAGATCGCCATTGATGATACAACTCGCTATCAGCTCCATGTCTGCGTTGTCGTCAGCCAGCGGCGAGCTGAAGTCGTATAGCAAGTCGCGTGCCAGCTCCCGGATGCCCACGTCCGCCGAGTGACAGCTTAGCTGGGCGAGCTTTAGCGCGGCAGCCTCGCAGCCAGACTCGCATAGATAATACACGGACTTAACGTGCATGGCTCGCAACGGCCCACGCTTCACGATTTGAAGACACTTAGTAATACGAGCGCACGCCTGTGCCAACACGCGGCGATCCCGTATGCTGATACCACGTTCCGCCATGTGATTGAAGAAGGTGGACGCATTGATAGCCATTCGCATGCCGTGCGCACGAGGATTCATCAGCTTCGTCACTACCGAAATAACGCCATCCACTAGTCCGGAAGTGCAACTCCGCAGCCTCCGAGCCACGCCATCTGAAGCCTGCACGTACAGCTTATCCGGCAGCCTGTCGTTGCCAGCCGTAGTGATAAATCCCTCCAGTATATGCTGCATGTTGAGACGCGACAGCCCAATGACCGCTGGGGTGTCAACTATGCCGCGATAAGCGTCTCCAACCGTATCACCGGCGTGCAGAATTGCCGCCATCTCGTAGAAATATTCGGCACTGTTGACGTCTGCAGTGGCCGCCACGACGCCGCTGATACTCTCGTCTAGCGGAACCTCCGTAGCTATCGTACGCAATGCCTCGGTCGCGAGCCGGCGGAGCTTGTCAAGAGGCTCAACACTGATCCTCAATAGGTGCTCGACGACGCGCGTTTTTTGCTCCCTGTCATGGCACAGCTTCACCACAATTGATGACTTCTCAATGGCGGCACTGCGCACCCACGATCCAACATCGCCGCGTGCGTCAATCGTGTAGTCTGTAAACGCACTGTCAAAAGCCGGGAAGACGGCGATCTTTCCTTCACCATCATGGTCAGCTAATACTGAGGCTAGGCTGCTCACAGCAGCCTTTCTTGTATTGATGTCAATGACACGAGCCGCCTGCTTGTCTCCCATGATAACCTTGACAAGTCCGTCGACAATCTCTGGTATGCATCCCTTTTTGAACGAACCCAGAGCGACGGCGAATCCGTGCCGGCCGTCCATCATACGATCGATCCATTGATGACAAGTCCCATCGGGAATCTCTGCCCGTAAAGAGTACTCTCTGATCAGATCCGCAGCGCTTTCAATTACTTCGGCGTTGTCGAGCTCGAGGCATAAAGCCACCTTTTGTAGTCTCTCGGCTGTCACAAGGTTAGTTTCCAGCCGGCTCGCTATGAAGTGGAACAGTCGGAGAAATGCCTCGCAGTTAAGCACTTCGTTGCTGGTTCCCCGCAGGTCGGCCTCGGTGAACTCATCGACAATCCTAACCAGTTCCGTTTGTCTTTCGTTGTTCACGCCTACCCCTTGACTGGCAAGTAGCACCTGTCCTAAACTGTACGTGGTTCCGTGTCGTGCATTTGTGTCGGCAGTTTCGTAATTTGAAAGCAGAAATTGAACACAGCGGCCCAAAACTTCGCCTGAAGGGTCGGCCCTTACGAGAAGTCCGAGGCTCTTTGCACACAGTACGCGGACGGCCGGGTCTGCAGAGAAGACTGTGCGCGTGAGTGCGTAATCAACGACGCCCGTGATCCCCAGGCTGTAGACGCTAATGGCGACTTCGAGGAATGCGCGACTCCGCAGCCCAACCTTGAAGTAGTCGACTGTCTGCACAATGGCAAGTCGTATATGAACCGACCCGTCGAACCCGCCCTGACGACCAATTCCCTCCTGCAAAGCGGCAGAAGCAGCGCGACGGATGTTCACCTCTGGGTCGTAGCACGCCAGATAAACGAGATCCTTGAGAAGTGAGTCTAGAACGTCAATTGACTGAAAGATGCCATCATCTTTCTGGTATGCGCGGAACATAGACCAACAAACGTAACACGCTGCGTCACGAACGTTGGAGCCCACGGAATAAGTTATTCTCTGTTGCTCAAATCGCATAGCCACAGGCAGCATATCCAGCGCGATTCGCCTCAACAGCTGCTCTGAGGCGATCAAGTGTCGTCGCATCATCTCGGCGATGCAGAGAAGCGTCCCATGCCACGTGAAGTGGGACACTCTGTCCAAGCGAAGATCACGACCAGAACCTGAATCCGGGATTCTGTTTTCGTCAAAAGCTGCAATAACAGCTTCGGTCAGTTCATCCCGTAGATCCTCCTCAGGTATCTTACCAATGACTCGAGCCACGGCCTTGGAAGCGCTGTACCGCACCATGGTATCTTTGTGACCAAGAGATGCAAGGAGATTGGCAATAATGGCGTCGACAGTCGACAGAACATCGTCATCTTCGCTTGTTAGAAAGATTAATGCGATTCTGCCCAAGTTCTTGATTCGAAGTTTCTGGTAAACCGAGTTCGGATTCTGATCGTCCAGAACTTGGTCGAGTAATTTAGAGAAGAATCGAAGCACAGTCACATTAGAAGGCAAAGCCAGGCGGGCTAAGGTCGCCGTAGTTTGAAGGATTCCAATACGACGGAATATCTCTAACGTTGAGCCTGAGCCTGAGCTTGAGCCACTAGCATACTCTGCAAAGACGGGGAGTAAAGTATCAGTACAGTCTGGCCGCGAGAGCAATCGAGCCATGACAAGGCAAGCGGAGTCTCGTTCCTTTCCGGGTACCGATAGGTATGTCTTTGCAACTGTATAAATGCGTTCTTCCGTTTCGTTGCCAAATGTTTCCAGATCAAAGGGAGCCAGCACGAGGATTGACAGCCAGAGCAGTAGGCCGAATCTTTGTTGCCAGGTATGTGGGTGATCGCTGTCACCAGCGTTTTCAAGCATCACCACAATGTCTTCGAGTAGATTCACCTGACATGGCAAGAACCTTGATACCGTCTTTGCGCCACGGATCTTGCACAGAGAATACAACAGCTCGAATGGCCATTGAACAACTGGAGCTTCCAAAAGAATCCTGTCGCTTAGCTGTTTGACCAATGCTTCGAGAATGGGATCAAGCAGTTGACATGACTCCTGAAACGGCTCCAAAAGCTGAAGTAGCTTCGGATCAGTCGTCAGTTTTGGGTCGGAAGCAGCATTGGACACGCGTGTCAGGATATCAGACAACAATGACGGAGCATGTTTCTCAATGCCGATATCATCATCGTTCATTGATGCAAGTAAGTGGGACGGCAGAATACGAGATCACTTCAGGTTGTGCGGACGATACCACTCCGTACAATGCATAAGGTGGAGTAGAGAGGTCAAAGTAGTACGTGCATATGTGCAGTTCTGGAATCTGCAATGGTGAGGTAGACCGTTTCACGCTTGCTACCGGCTCGCTAACAATGAGACCTTTGAGAAGGAATCTTTGGTCGTTGGTACGTCCAGTGCGTAGTTTTAGATCACGTATACTTCTAATAAGCCTATTCGAGTATAGGAGCTAACACGCCAACTGAGACAGCTGACGGAAAGGAAAAACGGCTCAAACGAGAATATTAGTAAATTTACAATACTGAAATGAAATAGAGCTACTGCCTGTCAATAAATAACTAACAAATCACTGGATTAGAGCTCAAGAGACGCGAAAGTCCTATAGCAGCGATGTCGAACCAGCGCGACGCGAACCAACCCCACAGCCGGGTAAGTCGTGATGGTCGTGCTGCACATATAGATTAGACAACTATCGGCACCCAGGGAACTGGCTTTGCTACTGGAACTCACAACCTTCAAGCGGCTCTCGTCTATTCCATCTGGACTCGTCTTGCGTTTTGTTCAAACCAGAACGTGTTCTCTTCTTTGACATTCCACCTCAATGGCAGTGCGACCATACAAATTTGTGTGACAAAGTACCGGTAGCGCGATCATCGTCGCAGCTTCACCAAAATCAAATCGAGTCCCGCCTCGTAATCTGTGTTCCGAGTATCAAGAAAGCTACACCGACATGGACTAAACTTGGAACGAATAGAACCGGCTTTCAATATGAAAAAGAGCTTCTCCAGGAAAAAGTCGTCCTCGGCAGGGTCGAGCCAGACCTACTCGCACACACGAACGAACTCGTCATCATCGTCAGCGTCTAGCGCTGTTGAATCACCAAATGTGACTCGTTCAACACGTACGCTGTCGGATTCGGTGGCTGAGCCGGGCGGCAAGGCGCCTCAGTCTCCGCCCCAAATGCTCATCCCTCCCGGTGCTCCGCCATCGTTCAACTCGCCAGGGTCACGAGCATCATCGTTGGGCTCACCCTCAGGTTCACCGTCAATGACGAAGCAGTTCAGCCATTCGCCATCGTCATATCAGTACACGGCCTCTGAGGCTGCTGCCATGGCAGCTCTCCGCAACACGACACAATCAGATTCGCCTTCTCTTTCGTCGTCTGTTATGACTGGCTCAAATATGAACCTGAATGCACCTTCAATACACAATGAGCCACTGATGGGCTCAGGCTACTCGTCACCAAATCTACAGGGACCGAGTGTCGGTGGAGGAATTCCACCCATTACTCGCGTGTCTACAGGCTCGGCGTCGTCCGCGACTTCCAACCAATCCCCAAAGCTGAGCGCCAGCGCAGCGGCGGCTGCATCAGCAGTATTTGCAGCTCGTCCAAAGGAAAGCGCTCTCGCCAAGGCAAAAATGTTTGCACGCCAGGCTACGAAACCGCACTCCCAGACAAGCTCTGGCAACAGCCATAATCCCCTTCACCCGAATAAGACCAAAAAGGGCCTGGATTTGACAATCCAGACGACTCTGCCCGTATCGCTGCCATCTGGCCGTCCCTCGCTTTCGGAAAGGTCCCCTCTCATGAGGCCGTCTCGGGAGCTGGAACGAATTGCATCGATTGGCTCATCCCTCGACGTGCTCGGTACCGCAAGCCCGCCAACGGGTCGCGAAATTGCAGAGAAAGCATTGAAACACCACCTCACATTTCGTCCACGCAAGGATGCCCATGGCCTTTCGTCGAGTTTTTCCAACTCGAAACTCGTCTCCGACCATGGAAGTATTTATTCCTTCAATCCGTCGTCGCCTGGGATGGCGCCGCTCGAGCTCAAAAACCTCGGATCGCGAGAAGAACGAGAGCAAGTTCTCGAGGGCTCCTGGTCACTCCTCCGGGCTCGCATTCTACGCCTTTGCTCACGGCAAGGTCTTCGTGTCCCTGTTGAAGATCTCAACAGTCTGGTACTGATGCACTTGACAATTCTCGTTCAGCAAGGAGGAACGGCCCGCATGATCATGCACGAGTTCAGGGACTTGCTTCAATTGGGCATGTACAACATGGATGTAAATCTTCAGAAGGTTAACGATGAGCATCTATTGGCGAGCTTCGTCGAGGTGTGGCACTTCTTCTTCAATGATGTCACCCCGTACTTGGAAGCCATCTTTCTGCCTCTTCAGGCAGAGTTCCAGGGAGCTGGCCGCATTGTGACAGGCACTGATCATGCCGTCTTCTGGAAGGATCTTATCGAGCATGACTCGCCTCTCGACACGCGCCGTTTCATTCTCATGAGCTTTCGCGACTGTATTGTGCTGCCGGTTGTTGACCGCCTGGAGGCAGCATTGACCAGGGCCACGCCTGACTTTGAGACGTCATCTGCGTCAGAGACCGCGATGCGCATTCTCCAGTGCACCAACGTCCTGTCGTCGATTCAGTCGAGCAACATGAATCAAGGCAAAATCGACCATCTCGCTTTAGTTGTCCGAAACAGCTGGCTGAGCAGACCACGCATGGGTAAAGACCGGCGCGGTGTGGTGATGGGCCGTAACTAGAGCAAATCAAAACAACATTGCATACATGGCATTAATTATGTAACTGTCATAGAGATAACGTTAAATCTCGTTCCAAGGGCGACTTTTTTCGATGGTTTAGTTAAGCGCAGTCACTTTGATCCACCCAAGTGACTTCCCGCACGGATCCCCTGCGAAAGGGTATGGCGGTTTGAGCCGACGTTTCGGGCTCGGCCGCGTCCAACGGCAGCAGCAGCTAAAGCGGCGGCAGTTGTTTCGTCATCATCAGGCGTGTCGTCGCCTGGGCCACCGATTGACGAGTCAGCTGCACCAGAGCCATTCTTGTCCGGATCCTGGTCCCGAGATTTGAGTTCTGTGTCGACCTCGGACATAGACATGAGTGTGCTGTCTTTGGGACCGAGGACCGCGTCCGTGATGGTCACAGCACGGCCCTTTTGGCCGTGTGTTACAAGAATGCGGCCTGTGTCGACTTTCCATTCGGTAGGGCGCGCGTTTCGAGCGCACTTGTCGCAATGCTCAACAAAATGCTTCGGTGTAGGGAACATCTTTTGGCAAACTCGGCACCAGCCGCTGTCCGATTGCTTAAACTGCACAAAATGGACGAGGCGCAGGTGTCGCTTCAGGACATCCAGACGGTTGAACGCACCGCCGTTGCGGTGGCAGGTCGGGTCAGACTCCCAGTACGGGCATTGGAAGGTAGGCTTTTGATGCGAGCGCAGGTGTCGGCGCTGGTCGGACAACCGCGCAAACGACCATGTGCAGCCGTCAAACGAGCATGGGTATGGCCGCTCACTCGAGGCTACCGGAATGGCCGACGTGGCTCCGCCAGGACCCGATCTCTGCACCGAGTCACTGTCGTCTTCATCGTCTGCTTTGCGTTTGCCAACAGGCCGCTTAGCTAGCGGCCGTATACCCCGTCGGTCGCCGGCGGAGCTCGCAGTGGCCTCCTCGAGCGCGTGAAGCGCCGAGTTATCGTAAAACGGGTACGACCCGGCGTCAAACGACCCGAACGGAGCGCCCTGGCTGCCGTTTCGCATATTTGCTGGAGGATAGCCCTGGCGACCCTGCTGAGGCCCAGGTCCAGGCGCGGGTCCCTGAGCAGGCCCTGACCCGGGCTGACCTGTCGGATACCCTCCGTAGTAGTAGCCATATCCAGCGGCACTCGATGGGTAGTAGCCTCCATAGAGCGGCGGAGGGTACGACTGGCCTGCCTGACCGCCAGCATCGTTCCTCGACGCGTCGTCCTTATCGCGAGCCTCCTTCTCACCGCTTCCGTCTTGAGGTGGAGCATACATCGGATATGGAGGACCTCCGTAGCCGTAAAACGGCGGGAAGTTGCCCACTGCCGGCGCCGCCTGGCCGTACGGAGCTCCACGCGCGGGACCTCCGGTTTGCAGCTGCTGGTCATCTCCTCCGCTGACGAGATTCGCTATCGACGCCCGGCGATCTCCCGGTCCGTCCGACGCGCTGCCCTTGTGTTTGTCCATCTCGTCGAGTTCGGCACTGCCGCCAGCTCCGTCACCGGGCGCAGATCGATCACGGCTCTCGCTCGCGTCGTCAGCCTCCTCGCCGGCGGCTCGAGATGCAGCCTCCGAACTGAGCTTTCCGTCGCCATGGCCCTCGCCGTCGCCTCCGTCGCCGCCACCACTCTCCGCGTCCGGCCGCACCTTTGCCTTCTTCACGGCACCGCCATTATTACTTCGTGTACCTGCCATTGACTGTGTTACTGTCTCGGTGGGCACAAAGATACAGAGTGCCACACATCGAGGGGCGCGTCCGCTATATATGCCGGCGGGTACGGGCGGATTCACCGCCGGGTAAGCCGCTGCATATCTGCAACCTTGTTTAGCCGCTCCTGAAATAGGTAGGTTATGCATGCAGTGGAGTGAAATGAGAGGAGTCATCTAAAGTGAAATGAAGAACCAAGCGAAGGGATAAGGTAAGAGACTAGTAACGAGAAAGCGACGACAACTTAATTATGAGTGCGCTGGAAATCTAACTCAATGCTTCAATAACAATACCTAGTGTACACATTTTGCTGTAGTACTAATACATCGTAGACACCCTTCGCTGTAGTACTCTTACTACTCCTCCATGGCGTCGGCGACATCGACTGTAAACGCAACCTCTTTGTCGGCATCCACGTACGAATCCGACATGCACCAGACCGTCAGCTCGTGCTTTCCAGCCGACGGCACGACAAACTCCACAGGCACAGCCTGTGAGGGCTGCGCAATCGTAACACGCTTGATACCATAAATCTGGCGTGTCTCAACAGAGCCCACAACGAGCCACCAGTTCTCCGTCTTGGGCAGCGGGAAAAACTGCGACTCGACGGCCGTGTCAATGGGCTCGTCTTCGTCAGCTTCGCGGTCAAGACGCACAGTCACCTGCACCGGCTCGCCTGCAACGATCTCCTCATACTCGTCCAACTCGTATGATACATCAACGTTCGGGTACTTGTTGACAAAACCAGCGATCTTGGACACACGCACGTCCTCTTCGTCCATGCCAAGTATTTCCATCCGCACATCGTCATCTTCAATCATAATAAAGTCGTAAACAGACTTGACGCTGAAAGTTAGCTTAGTTTCTGGGGCTCGCAAGTTGACATACCTATGAGTTGTTGCCCGCTCAATCATCTCCGGTGTAAAGTACGGAATCTGCTTCAGGGGTGACTCCTTCTCCCACATGGCCTGCACAACCATCTGACTCAAATCCATGGCTGTCAGTGCGTTGAGATGACCACTGCCCGACAGTACATCGACACACGCTGCCAGTAGCGACAAAATCTTCTCAAGTACCAGCAGCTGGTCGGCAACGAGCTCAGGGGGTAAAGTGAGTCGCGAAATGTGGGCCTGCAGAAGCACAAACGCCTTGAATCGTGGACTTCCATAAGCTGGCTCGGCCAACTTGAACGGAACTCTAGAGTACACCTTCGATAAAATGATGTCCTCGTGCGTGCGAATCGGCAAAGACGAATCAAACTCAGCAGCTGATGTGACAATCTCAAGCAGAGCCCGTAGTTTCGTCTTACCACCAAGCGACAATGCAAAAGTCTGCATGGTGATGAACGATATGTTGTAATAAGCGGCAATGTAGGTACCGTTGAGTGCCGTGATTTGTTCCGCCTCTTCATCCTCGGGCTCCTCATCATACTCGACAAGTTGCGCTTCACTGAGATCGTGCAGAGTAGACTCAACCAGCTCCGATAGATACTCGTTGACGCCTTGGTCTGACTGCTTTGAGAGTCCATAGTATGATGGATTCAACCGCAGCCGTCGGTAGAAGTAGGAGTACGTTAGCCAGTCGACACAGTCTTCAGGTGACTGGATAACACGCTCACTGATCTCGGCAATGAAAGCATCATGCAACGACAGGTGCAAATGGCTCTCAATTGGCAGCGCCTCATTCAGGAACTTCGTGTAATATTCACGCTTGGTTGTGTTAGTGAGGATCTCCACTTCACCAGGCTGTGAGGGACCACCAGAGCCGCGGCAACGGCCAATCATCTGCAAGAGTTCGCTAATTGGATAATCGATGTAACGGTGCTCGCGACCCTCATACAGCTGAGTGCCGACGACAAGTACAAGATCGGCGTACGGTGCCGTCCAACAAGTGTCGCGCACTGCAACAAGAACACGCACAGCTCTTGCTTGGAACAAAGCTAGCACGATCTTCTTGTCGCTCCCTTCCATGTACGGGTACAACAAGCCGATGCCATTCTCAAGGCTTGTTTTTAGCTCCTCGTCCTGGACCTCGCCAATGAACTTCGCTGCCTGTTCCGCACTGCTTCCTCGGAAGAGACTCACGCCCCGTGACGTGCCATGAGCCAACCGTTGAATGTCAGCACTGGTATCGATACACTGCTTTCTATCGTTAACGAATAGAAGAGCTCTACCCTGCTCGGGGTTAGAGTCGAGTGTCCGCTCTATAGCCGTAAATGCTGGCCGTGCCATAGCAATCATCAAAGATGGGTTATGAGGAATGCCAAACGACTGCATGCGGATAGTTACAGGTCGACCCAGATGCGTCGGTGCAAAATTAAACATTGCCTGTTGTGAAGATGCGCCAATCCACTCACCAAGGTCCTTGCCGTTGGCCAGAGACACACTAAGGCCAACAATGCGCAGACCCGACTCAAGTTGAGCCGCCATATAGCGCATGCGGGCGACGACAATCTCGTAAACAGAACCGTTGAGGCCTCCGAGAAGATGGAGGGAGTCTGCAATTAATAGTCCCACTCTCTGGATACATCGCCGCTTGGTCCACTTGCGGGAAACCACGTCCCATTGTGTTGGTGTAGCAAGAACCAAGTCAAATCCACCGCGATCGAGAAGTTGAACATTACTGGTCAGCTCGCCGGTGAGCTTGCCAATCTTCTTACCACCATGCACGCCACCGAAACGACGCTGCCACTCTTCAAGAAGTTCATCAACCTGATCCTGCGAGGGTGATATATATACTGCGTATGTCTGAGAGTCGTCCTCCCGCTTATCCCAGAAACGGAGCAAAGAGAACTCAGCACAAATAGTCTTGCCAGAACCAGGCGGAGCGCCAACAAAAACATTGGCATCTGACTTATATAGCGCACTGAATGTCTGCGTCTGGAACTTGTTGAACTTCTCAAGATTGCTGTAGGCAGCCTCGTAGTCGGGATCTTTGAGATCGACTGGTCTTACTTCCTCAAGGTCATACAAAGGCGTGTGAGCGGGGAACTTGGAGGGAAGAATGAGGTTCTGGAAAGAGAGCACCAGTCGAGCCTCAGAATGTATCCATCGTTCGGATATCAAAGATACAAAGTAGTTTGGAGGCAGCGGGTCGTTGGAGATGGGCACCGTGAACTCAATAGTGTGGTCTTCTGTTGCATACTCTTGTCGCAGCACAAAGGTATCGTAGAACAATATACGTTCACCGTCACTGTCCTCGACCAGAACAATGAAAGACTCAGACGCGCCGTGCACATCGTAGTTCCACTCGAACAATGGCGCCACATTGAGTTCAACTCGTAACAAACTCGGCGTAACCGGTTGGAACTGCGCACTTAACTCAGCACGCGGAAACTGCTTAAGCATTTCAAACACCTGCTTACCAGCTCGCTCCACACGTATAGCCTGGCCAACCTCAGCTGGGTCGCTGAGGTCAAAGTAGCGGGGCCAGGGCATCTGAGAAGCCTCCATTTTGCGAATGACTTCAGGAGGGCATTGGCTGAATTGGCGAAGAGGAGAGTTCGAAAGCCACATACGTTTTTCCACCATTTTGCACATGTCAAGAGTCAGTCGGGAAAGTGATGCCCACTTCTTGCCGAGAGAAATCTCGAACATTGCACGGATCAGTCGTCCAGCTGATTGCGTCACGTAGATCAGATCTGCTGCCAGCGCGAAACCTTCCAGTTTCAAACGGCAAATGTAGACTTGCAACAGAATAATGATCTTGGCTGTGGGATCATCAACTGATTCCTTCACTGGAATAGGAGCTCGCTCCACAAGCTTGGCAAGTTCCAGTTTCTCCTCCTGCCTAACAGGGATGTACTTGAATTCTTCGGATTTCGCAAACACACGCAAGAGGTCAATGGGCGTCATGTAAGGTGAGAGCGATTTGTGGTATGTAGCCATGGAAGCGTACGAGATGTAAAAGTGGGATGCAATTCTGCCAAGCTCTGTCGGCAAAACTTTACCAGTGGAAGCGTTGTAGTTCACGAGCTGGTTTGCGTGTAGCACAGTAAGGGCAGAATGTGCCAAATCTTCTCGTCGTCGAACAAGGAGCTTGTCAACTGACGGATCGTCGGCTCCAACCTTGTACACGTCAGGCGACTGTAACATCCGCACATATAAATAGGTGTATCCGAGCCAGGATACTGCCTCCTCTCTACTTCTCACAGTACCGAGGACAACTTCCGCATTAACAGCGTCTGCCATTTTCGACATGAGCTGACTCTCGATTGGGAGCTTCGCATTCAGCAGAGACATGTAGTAGTTGAGTTCAGAGTGGGCCGTGATGATGATACCATCACCTGAGTCATCGAATCGGGGGCGACCAGCTCGACCCAACATTTGCAGCACATCCTGGGGAGAAAGCTCCGTCCAGCGACCTTTCTCGGGGTTGTACACTTGCGTTCCCTTGATAATTACAGTATGTGCGGGTAGGTTGACACCCCATGCCAGAGTGGCTGTGGACACCAGTACCTGTACCTGCCCAGTAGCGAATAGGTCCTCGGCTGATGAACGATCTGCTCGGCGCAACCCTGCGTGATGAATAGCAAATCCAGTGGGGAGCAAATCACGTAGATCTGCATCGGAGACGCTCTCGCTTTCAGATCTTAAGATTTCTCGTGAGGCAACGTCACTACGCAGGAATCGCTGCAGCACGCCCTGTTCTGCTGCTTTGTCTCGAAGAAAGCGAGCCGTCTTTGCTGTCTCTTTGCGAGAGTGGACAAAGATAATCACCTGGTGCTTACCAGCATACTCCATTACCTTATCGTAACATGCGTCATTCATTGCCTGGTAGCGCTTGATCGCCTTTTTCTCCGTGATTCCAATAAACTTCTGAGCTAGTGGGCACGGTCGGAAGGACGCGTCAAAGTAGAACACGCCGTTTGTCGCGGGATCCGCGCGAATGAACCGTGCCACATCCGTGTAGTTGGGAAGGGTGGCAGATAAACCAACGATTCGGACCGGGGATTCTCCTACTCCAGCTGTCGAGCGTATCAGAGACCGCGAAATAATGCTTTCTAGCACAGGTCCCCGTTCATCGTGGAGGAGGTGGATCTCATCGACGATCAAGAGGCGCACCAAGTTTGTGTAGCTCGTGTCAGAAGATTTGCGAGTAATAACATCCCACTTTTCTGGCGTAGTGACAATGACTTGGGTCGATGCAATCTGCTTTTTAGTGAGATTACGATCTCCGGTCAGTTCGGCAACTTGGATGCCGAACGGTGCCAACTTTTTTCCAAATTCTCGCACCTGCTCTTGAACGAGAGCCTTGAGAGGGGCAATATAGATGATTTTGAAAGCATCCAGCTCGACTTGTTCGGCTGGTGACGAAATAGACGCGTCCCGGAACTGTGCAATCGTCCGCAGCATTGTTAGCAGAGCTACATTTGTCTTTCCGGCACCAGTAGGGGCACAAATTAAGAGATTCTCATCCGTTCCAAACGCAGTAGGAAAAACAGTGCTCTGAATTGGGTTCAGAGAAGTAGTTTCCGAGAAAGCTGGGTGCGTCCACTCCGGCATTTCAGAGATCTTGACGAGTCGCTGATTGGCCAGATTTGCTCTGGCTGGCGGTGGAATGCTGTACTGCTCGTATGACTTCGTTGGCGGATCTCGTGTAGATCCAGGAGGTAGTGTGATGCGTCCTCCTGTGTAGACGTGGCTGCCTTCAGCGAACACAAGCGAGTCGAGGTCAACCACTCGAGGCTCATAGCTTGGGGGCTCGTCGACATCCATCTGTAGGTCACTTTGAGGTATATCCACTTCACTATTCGGTTTCTGTTCACCGTTCTGACCTGGCTCCGAGGTTCCTTTTAGTTCGTCAATGATACTCTGAAGTCCAGAGGAAGCCATGGATCGCAGTATATCCTCACGATCATTTCCTGTCTCTGCACGAGCTAGGCGCGTCAGCCACACAATCTTGTCTCGGTTGATGCAAAGCTTCTTTGCAAGTTCGAAGTGGTCGTAGTCAAAGGCTTCCATGATATCATTTTCAGCCTGGCCTAGAGATGTCTGCGAGGCCAGGATCTCAAAGACTTGAGTTGTCATTTCAAGCAGTACATGGGGGTCGGTGAAGATGGAGCTAAGCTGTCGCTGTAGCCAATACGCGTCAATATCGTGGGCACTGATTGTGTCCGTGTCCACTTTAGTATGTGAACCGCCCGCAACCACCGTCTCGACGCCCTCGTCATCGTCCACACCCTCAATAGCAGGAACGTCAACCGCATTGTCGTCGTCCACTTCTAACTCGTCGTCCTCATCGCCATCCTGGACATCGTCACTGTCGTCTCCAAAAGTGACCGCTACTCCAAGATCATCTATGTTGCCGGCTCCACCAGTCGCATTTGATGTTGCTTCGTCGATGTCGGGTACTCTCTTGCTCAGACTCAGCAGTTGCGAGAATTTCTCGCTTGGCACAGAACCGCCCACAAGCTCTTCAATTTCTTTACGCTTGGCGGAATCTGTGAGTCTTCCGTCCTTTGCAGTACTGATGATGGCATCTGTGGCGCTTCGCAATGTATCTTGCGGGACATCTTCGAGATATTCCTGTGTCCAGTTCATAATAAGCTCGATAACCTCCCGAGATTCCGTCGTAGTTGGAACATAGACGAGACCTTCGAACTCGTCACTAAGTTTAACGGGACGAGATCCGTGTTGGGTCTGTTTTCGGGGCTTTGATTCTGCTACAGGGCGCTGGGCAGATCCGGTCGGAGCGGTTCGCCCGGCACGCGTGCCCATATCAGACACTGACAACTTCCCTCGCAACGATTCAGGCTCCGCAGATGTATCAGCACCTTTCTCCACGAATCGTCGGTCCTGGCGAAGGACCTGATTGGACATCGCCTCACTGCTGTTAGTGTATGCTCGAAAGGGAGTGTAGGCGTTAATGCAACGAGCTACCGTTGCCTATAACTTCTGTCCCACTTTATGGCTCCCGGCATTGTTCTCGTACTCACTATTTGTATAGGGAATTGTCTCGTTCTGCCATCTTGGATCTCTACTCGATTCAACGGCGCCGCTGGGGCAACAAAACAACAACGGGTAGCGAGGTTGCCAGTACAAACGGCACTGTCGAGGTACGAGATAGATAAAGCTAGAGCGTCCAGTGAATGGCAATTTTCAGTCTAAAAAGACAAGATGGTAAACGGCAGGTATCACAGAGTGAATGTAATACTCGTCGTCTTCACCAATAGTGAAAAAAGCGCAGCCGCACCAACACGCAGCCGCGCGTGCACAGCCGCACCATCATCGTGGGGTGTGCCCAAATTGACAAAAGCCGGGCTTTTCTCGGTGATTTCAATGTTTCCATCTCATTGCTCAACCTGCCTATAGCAACAAGTGTCGTTCATCAGTTTGTTGTAACCATAACTGGATTCCCACGTAACTTTCACGGGTACCACACCGGCGCCGAGGCGTATTGAGGTGAGTTGTTGTCGTTTTTGCCTGTTGTGACTGCGTTGTGGCTCGAGTCGTGGAGTCGCCCCGAGGTCCCGGAACCCTGCCTTCACCAAGTCCCCGGCAGAGCTTGTTCTTGCATCGGGCTTCTGCTGCTCTAGAGCGCGTCTGTTCTCGTTTGGGCGGGCTGATTGTCTCCTATCACCCTTCTCCCTCGGTCAACACATTCGGACTGCAGAGCTGCCACGAGTACAGAGATCAGCGGACACGCCGTCAGGCTCATTCGCCGCTCTTGTATACACTACAGTGTGTTGTGCAACTGGCAGTCTCAGGTCTCTGAAGGCAGGTCTCTGAAGGACTTCATTAAGGCTCTGTCGACCCTCCGTTGTGCGCTACTGTCCACCTCCTTCGCTCCCCGCTCGTACTAACAACAGCTAATCACACAACATGCCTCCGTCGCAGGAGCCCGAGACGACACGAGTGTCACGGGCGGCCCGTCGCGTGGCGTCTGCGGAACCTGCCCCCTCACTCGAACTCGCAGGGCCCGCCCGCACGACAACTCTACCTCCTCTCTCCCACAAGTTCTCAGACGACTCCTCGGAGCTGTCTGAGCTCGATGACTCGGAAGCAGAGACTGAACGGCTGGACGAGATGCTAGCAGGCCTGTCACAAGACGAAGGCGTACAAGAGGACGGAGAAGAGGAAGGAGACGCCGAGGACGAAGAGGGAGATGACACAGAGGTCTCAAACCACGATACAGAGAATGGAGGCGTTGAGAGCAACGCAAGGAACGGAAGCATCGAGCCAAACGATGAAGAGCTGAAAGTCCACGATGTCGCGGACGCCGAACCGCCGTTGACGGATGCCGAGGCTGATGCGGACGCCGAGGCCGAGAGCGAGGCAGAGGCCGGCAGCATCGACGCCAGCTCTCGGCGGAAGCGTGTGAGGAGATCTCGCACTACAGACGAGTCTGCTGATGATACATCTGCTGCAATTGACCAGTCGCAGGACGATACGGACACCAAGAGCAGTCGATCACGGACCAAGGGGAAAGCAACACCTCAAAAGACTCTCAAGGGCCTACCCTCATTGATCACGCACTCTGAAGAGGAAGGTCCTGCACCTGCTGCTGAGTCAGATTCTGGTGTCAAATCAGACAACTGGTCTGGTGGTAAGACGATCAAGACAAATGGTGTCAAGCGATCAAGGTCGTTAGCGAACGAAGAACGATCAGAACCATTCAAGCGGAGTCGAACAAGTCTCGGCCCCAATGGCTCAGTCAAGCGAGAGAAGTCTGAAGGCGAGGAGTATGAAGAACAACCGGCATCTGCCCACTCAGGTGACAACGAAACAAACGAGCATGAAGAGCCAGAACAGGCCGACGACGAACACAGGGATGAAGATAGCGGAGTAACAGAGACCCGTCAAAAGGCGATATCGCTATTGACTGAGGTCGAGATTGACTTTGCCAAGCTACGCGACGCCCTGCGTGATGACAAAATGGGTCGATATGTTGCCGAGATCGAAATGTGTGCTGATGGTTCACATCCAGAGCTCGACACCGTGTACGCACATATCCTCAGTCTGCGGGAGCAGAAGATAAACCTCGCCAAGCACCGACGAAAGTACCAACAGAAGAGCATCTATCGCGTGTCACATGCAATGCGCACACACCTGCACCAACAATTTCTGAAAACGCGTGCCGACTCTCGCTTCGCGCTACTTCTCGATACTACCGAGGAGTGGTACAAAGTCAACCGCGAGCGTCGTGCTATGGACATGCTTGTACCCAACTACTCATACAGGGCGCCAGAGTCCCTTGAGGAGCAAATTGCAGAGCACGATGAGACAGCCGCTGAAGTATCACTGCTATCAGGTATTTCGCGACATGTCGGCTTTCCAGCAGCGCCCGAGATGAAGTCTATCAATGAAATGCAGCTCCGTGACGACCTCGACGCCTTGGGAATTCCATAGGCTCAATGCATATTTCAGCCTATCCCTCACCGGCATGGAACCCCACCATATATATAGGGCACCCAGATGTTTTGTAAACTATGTATGATACGATTAGGTCTAATGAGCGAATAATAGATCAGTTATTTATCCCCAGCAGCCGATAACGTCGGGTCAATGACGTATCTCGGTGAATCGCTTATGCGGCCCTAACCCCTATATGTTGGAGTAAACGCGAAATTTCGGGGTGGGGAAGTGAACCCGTCATCTTCAAAGCTCGATTGGCTGCGGACTGATTACAATGAGCAAGAACTCAATGATATTCTGCACTGTGTGTGCTTCCAACAACAACCGTTCGATGGAAGCACACCGCCTACTGAAGGAAGCGGGCTTTAACGTGTCTTCGTTTGGTACTGGTACTCAGGTGCGCCTACCAGGTCGTAGCGCCGACAGCCCAGTCAGCTTTGAGTTTGGCATGCCTTACGACTTAATGTACAAAGATCTGTCTAATCGCGATCGTCAACTGTGAGTCCATTAGCTGTAACGGGACGCACATGCTAACATAGTTACTCGAATAACGGTGTACTTGCCATGCTGGACCGCAACCGAAAGATCAAAGACCACCCTGAGCGATGGCACGAGCATCGCAAGATCTTCGACGTAGTATTTACGTGTGAGGAGCGGTGTTTCAACGCCGTTTGCATGGACCTAATGAACCGCGGAGCGACTCTCAACCGAATGGTGCATGTTATCAACGTCGACATCAAGGATAATCATCAGCAAGCTGCTATAGGTGGCAAGGCCATTCTAGAGCTGGCTAATAGCCTCGTCGAATGCTCTGATGTCGACTCGCAAATCCTCGACGTGGTCGCCGACTGGCAAGTTAAGCACACGAACCTCCCTGTGTTGCACCAAGTGTGCTACTTTTAATGGCCGTCATCGGTTGACGAATTTCGCATTGCATACCGGGAATAAGACCCGTTGGACCGTAGAATTCATTACATCGAGGAGAAGCGCTACCGTGGACCCTTGTTGTATGACACAAATTGCATTATATATGACTGTACATTTACAAAGTGCTCCGCTGCTACCTCTTTCAGTTTCAGATGTGCCGCTTCAGTGCTCCTTCCTCTTTGCAGCGAGCTTCTCTGCCTTCTTTTCGCGCCAGCGCCGATTGACAACCTCGGGAGTGTCGAGAATTTCACGCTCGCTAAGGCGACGGTACCGGTGCACTGGCTTGCCATATCCTTTACCGATGTTGATGCGTGTTCGTTCAGGCGAGTCCGAAAGTCGATGTCCGTATTCAAATACCCCTTCCTTAAGTGTCTGTGCCATGACAGACTTGAGCCAGTACTCATGCCACAGATTGAAAGACGAAGTGACAGCCTTTGCGTGCCCCTCGCTGGTTTGAAACGACTTCCATTCCATTTCTGGAAACCCACAGTCGTAGAGAACCAGCGGAAAGTCGGCAGCCATTTCGTAGACTGGGCGTCCTGGCATCTCTTCGACGTCGAGCATCTGAGAGATGATATCGGGAGTCTCAAGCTTCTGGCCGATAACCAACAGAATAGCCATCATCGACCGCACTTGATGCCACAGGAAAGCAGTTCCCTTGAGGTTGAGAAACCACAGACCTGGCATGCCCTGGACGGGCTCAATCGATATGTCGAGCACTTCGCGGACATAATTTGTGATCTGCTTCGAAGCGTCTATCTTGCAGAAGTTGCGGAAATCGTGGCTACCCAGGAATAGCTTTGCTGCCTCCTGCATCAGCGGCACATCAAGGTCAGGACACGGTTGCTTCATTTGACTTGAAACTAGGCACAGATCCTGTGCCTGCTGGCTTTGGAAGTAGTATCGATAGTGACGGAATGTGCAGCTGAATCTGGCATCAAAGCCCTCAGGAGGTCGCAGAGAAATCTCGTAAGCAATAATGTCTTTAGGCAGAAGGTTGTTGAGCATTCGGAGATAGTCGAGCTCCTTGGCATCGTTGGCAGGATCAAGCTGCTCTTCACCAGTTAGAGCTGAGCGTACCCGTAACGAGATCACCTGTCGCATAGCACTGACGCCCTTGTCGGTTCTCCCGCACCGACTGAACTCGCACTCGGACACATCAATACTGGCAATCACTTTAGTGCGGTGAAGCGCTTTGACAATCTCCATTTCCACCGTCGGCACATTATCGTCCGTCTGAATGGCTAGACCATTGTAGTTCCATCCAAGGTACGCAAATCTAATAGCCACCTTGCGAGTAGCAAACTTTGAGAAGTCCATCTCCTTTTTCCGTTTCGCCTTTGGCGGGGCAGGGGAGCTTGATGCCGAGTTCGGTGTCATCCCGTGCTCAGTCCCACGCTGCCCAAGCTGCTGCTCAAGCTGTATGATGCGATTTATGAGACCATCCTTCTCCCATTGTTGATACAAGCTTCTCCTGCTATCGGAGCTCATTATGATCGTACTCCTCGACAACTGCGGGGTTCCGAAACGTCCTAATCCAACCGAGTTCAACAGCCTTCGGTAGAGCGCTCTTCCTAGCATCCGTCCCACGGAAGCAATAAAAGCGCTCAGGTTCTCAACAACTAGTAGATTCAGGAAAGTGCACTTGCGTCAACGTCCGCCGCTTCTCCGGAGCAATTTCCTGAATATCACACCGTCACTTCGAGTGTTTAATGAATTTTACTCCTGATCTGATACCGGGGTATGAAAAACTTCCAAAAGAAATGTGGCTCGAAAAAGATTAGGTAAGCAGGGCAGAAAAAATCAGTCTATATTACATGCGTGAAGTTGTGAAATTCTGGCTTCAAGCAGACTCTCAAAACTATGGCATCAAGAAAATGGCAGGACGTCAGTCCTGCTCTGAGTCCGTGGATCCTGGATACTGTAGCCAGCTTCGGTTTTGACAATATGACGCCTGTTCAGGCCTCAGTGATTCCGCTACTACGGAAGAATAAGGATGTCGTCGTTGAGGCTGTTACGGGCTCAGGAAAGACGCTGGCGTTTGTCATTCCCATCATCGAGCGCATTCTGTCTCTTGACGAAAAGCTCGGTCCAGGTCAAATGAATTCCATCATCGTGTCACCTACTCGTGAGCTCGCCGACCAGATCTACAGGGTCATTGTATCGATCCTCGACATGTATCCCGACCCGGTAGCTGATGCTGAGGTCGAAGGCGTTGCTGCAGAGAAACCGAAGCGACAAGTCCCCATCCGCTGCCAACTGGTTGTAGGGGGGGCTGTCACTACACATGCTGACATCAAGATCTTCCAAGCCAGACGTCCTCACATCGTTGTCGCTACTCCTGGCCGGTTACTGGAGCTTCTAAGCTCCAATCAGGTCCGCACCAATGCTCTCGACACACTGATCTTTGACGAGGCCGATCGACTGCTTGATCTTGGGTTCGACAATTCCATCTCCAAGATCCTGGCTATGCTGCCAAAGCAGAAGCGGGTGGGGCTGTTTTCAGCCACCATCAGCGATGCCGTCTCCGAGGTTGTTCGCCTTGGCATGCGTAATCCTGTCAAGGTGGTTGTCAGCTCGGGGTCGTCGTCGAAATCGCGGTCGCGTGTACCCACGAGCCTTGGGCTATCATACTGCATTCTGGAGCCCAGCCAGAAAATCCCACTTCTCATGCATATGCTACACAGTCTGGAGTTCAAAAAGGCTATAGTCTATTTCCCCACCTGCACAGCTGTCACCTACTTTTACTCTCTACTCACACACTTGCAGGCAGAGTTTGGAGATAAGGACAATGTACCGCAGCTGTTTTCACTTCACGGTAAGTTACCACCAGGACCACGACACAAAACGCTCGACAAATTCTCCAATGCATTCAGCGGCGCAGTGCTGCTGACGACCGATGTGGCTGCCCGCGGTCTCGATATTCCCGAAGTCGATGTTGTTATCCAGCTCGATCCCCCGCAGGACCCCAACGTGTTCTTGCATCGGGCCGGTCGGGCCGGTCGGGCTGGCCGGCAGGGATGGGGAGTTGTGTTTCTCAACAACGGCCTGGAGGAGTCATATGTTGATTTCATGAAAGTGCGGAATGTGGATATGACGGAGTACGAGGATCCGCGCACTGAGAAGAAGACGTACTCAGAGGCGGCTCGCGAATGGGTGCTCGAGGACAGGGCTCGACACGATCTCGGCGTCAAGTCGTTTGTGTCTTATATACGGTTCTACTCGAAGCACTCTGCATCGTCGATTTTCCGCGTGCAGAGTCTTGACTTGGTGGCTGCGGCGCGAGCCCACTACCTGCTCCGGCTGCCCAAAATGCCCGAGCTCAAGACTCTGCCCGCGAACGATCTTCCCGAGGGCGGCTGGCTGGGCGAGGCTGTTGACATGGACTCTTACAAGTACACCAATCGGCAGCAGGAGGAGGCGCGACAGGCCGAGCTGGCCAAGCGTGAGCAGCGACCCATCAGGGAGAAGAAGGAGGTCATTGCCAACAACACCAAGGCGTGGTCTGCCAAGGTTGAGCGCAAGGAGACTGCAGCGCAGAGACGCGAGAAGCGCAAGAACAGGCAGATTGCGAAGACGACGGCTGCAATGGATGGAGCTGACTCTGACAGCGAGGCCGAGGTCGACTGGAAGGATCTTGTGCGGGAGAAGAAGCGCGTCAAGCAGGCGGCCGTTGCTTCCTTCGATGGTTTGTAAAGATCATGGGCATACGCCCGTTGACTATAATTTCATAACAGATCATAGAGCATGTAACTCCTACTTTGGTATGCACTGTACTCCCACATTTGTTGATATGCACTGTAACTCATAAGCTAGCTTATGCTCATTGTAGCTCTGTAAACTAATGGCACTATATATTAACACATATAATTAGCACTACTACATCTAGTATTCCCAATTATTTACAACATTCGCTTTGTTGCAGTCGGTTTCAAGTGCCTTCTGGTATCCTACTATATGCACTAGTTAGCTCACATCACATGTTAGCTATCTAACATGCATACCGATCTGTCTACCTGGTACAACCGTTTCAACGGTTTCAAACTACCTCAATTGCCATTCTGTATTGCCGTTGTACATGTCACGTTCGCCCATTGAACCCTCCGTCAATTGCCCCTCCTATCAACTGTCATTACCCGCTACTCCTTTATCTCTACTGTACGTCTCATAGGTCGTGCCCCAACCCTGACTAGCCCTTGCAGCCCGGACCAATCATAGGCGTGCAGATACTATTACAAATAAGGTGCCAGGGCTGGCCTTTCGCATGCATTGTCATGCAGGGAGAGGCCGGCACAAAGGAAGCGACAGGTTGGAACACGGTGGTCAGCCAATCAGCGCGCGCTACCTCCAGGCCTCGGTCTAGACCCGCCATGGGCGAGGATGACGTACCCCACCGCAATGCGCAGGCTGCGCTCATCGCACGCCCTCGAGCAGCCGGCGTGCATTCCCAATTCGTGCTAACCCCGCGCCAGGGCCCTGCCCCACTTTATATAAAGACCCGGCCCCCCCGTTGAACTTGCCAATTGACATTTCACCACATTAGTTCTGTTGTGCAATTGCTACTCAATTATGTCGCTGAGAATCGCTCGTACTCCGCTGTGCCGGATCGCTCCCAGCGGTCGCTTCGCGCCCTCGCGCGCCTTCAGCGCTGGCCTTGTTCGCGCCCAGGTGGCCCGCGACCAGTCGAAGCAGCACCCTCCTCCTCCCCCTCCTCCTCCTCCTCAGCCCGAGTCCTCGGGTGGTAACCCCCTGATCCCCATTGTGGCCATTGTCGCTGCTGCTGGTGCCGCCTACTACGGCTACACGCAGTTTGGTGGAGCCGCGACTGCCAAGCCTGCTGCCGCCAAGGACTACACTTTTGACGACTACAAGAAGGTCTACAAGGCAATTGCCGACAAGCTCATTGATGAGGACGACTACGACGACGGCTCGTACGGCCCCGTCTTGTGCCGTCTCGCGTGGCACTC
The DNA here is from genome assembly GCA_030570555.1 of Sugiyamaella valdiviana. Taxonomy (NCBI): domain Eukaryota; kingdom Fungi; phylum Ascomycota; class Dipodascomycetes; order Dipodascales; family Trichomonascaceae; genus Sugiyamaella; species Sugiyamaella valdiviana. The sequence goes on from JAJLWF010000003.1 coordinate 497,788, forward strand.
TTCGGGCACCTACGACAAGTCTGCCAAGAACGGTGGCTCGGGCCCCGGTACCATGCGCTTTGAGACTGAGGTCAACCACCCGGCCAATGCTGGCCTGAAGAAGGCCCGTGAGTTCCTCGTGTCGGTCCACGAGAAGTTCCCGTGGATCTCGACCGGCGATCTCTTCACCCTCGGTGGTGTTGTCGCTATCCAGGAACTCGGCGGCCCCACCATCCCATGGCGCGCTGGCCGCATTGACGGCGACGAGAACGTGACGACCCCTGACGGACGTCTCCCCGATGCTGCGCAGACTCAGGACCACATCCGTAAGGTTTTCTACCGCATGGGATTCAACGATCAGGAGATTGTGGCTCTGCTTGGTGCTCACGCTCTCGGCCGCTGCCACACCGACCGCTCGGGCTACGATGGTCCCTGGACTTTCTCGCCTACCACCTTCACCAACGACTTCTACAAGCTGCTTGTTGACGAGAAGTGGCACATTCGCAAATGGGACGGTCCCAAGCAGTACGAGGACGACACCAGCAAGTCGCTGATGATGCTGCCTGCCGACTACGCGCTTGTCCAGGACAAGGAGTTCAAGAAGTGGGTCGTCAAGTACGCTGCCGACAATGAGCTCTTCTTCAAGGACTTTTCCTCTGCCTTTTCCCGCCTGCTGGAGCTTGGTGTTCCTTTCAAGGATGCCACTCCTGTCTGGGAGTTCCCCACGGTGCACGCTTAAGCACCAGACATTTAACATCTAGGACACAATACATTGACTAGGACATTAGCTCAGAAGCGAGACCATGCTTATAGTGCGGCGATCGACACCATGCTTATAAGGGACTATCAGTTACAGGTTCTAACTAACATGATATCTCCCGTTCTCCAATGAATCGGATCCACGCATCTTGTAGCCTCAATCATTAGCATTCGTTTAGTTCACTGAGCACTCACCGTACGTTGACTGCCAGTAGGCTGACTACCAGTCCATCGCTGCCTTATTGTAAGAGCATATTGGGGCTCAGTTACTTCTAGTTACCCGCCCGCATACTGTGCATATGCAGAACAAATTTCCCCTGCGTAGCAGCTTCAACACCACTATGGCTCCGCTAATTCGCAAAAAGAGGGCTCAGAGGCCCCCTGCGGCACCGCAGGGGCTGCCAGTCGATGAAATAACCACGGCTGAGCAGTCGTCAGTTCTCAAAATCAAAGATAACCCCTTTCTCCGCCAAAGTAAGGAGTCCAAGAAGGAGAAGCGACAGATCAAGAAGGAAGGCCTACACGAGAAGATTCGCCTCGGGCCTGCTGGTAACTCGGGCATTTCCAAGTCTGCTCTGCGGCGACGAAAACGCAAAGCGACCAGCCAGCTGTCTGCCAATCTGACAGATATACTGTCTACTCTGCCTGAAGAGCCTGCTGCCGCACCACAGGGATTCGTCAAGCCAAAAGCACCGCGACCCATGAACCCACACAAGAGCTCCAAGTCAAACGAAAAGGTCATTCGCGAGGAATCTACCCGCTTCAACCGTGTTTTAGGCGAGCCAGAGTTCCGCAAGAGCCCTTTTGCTGCGCTGCGCAACTTCATCAATGCTAGCATCGACAAGAAACCCGAGTTTGCCGACAAGGCTTCGAAGGTTTCCTCGGCGTGATCGTTCACACATTCCGTATACTATTTATTACGCATAATACATCATCACTAGTGCAGCTCCTTTCCTTCAATGCTGACTCCCGACTTTTTGCTCTTGCCGGCCCGGGCTTTGGCCAGAATCTTCATTTTCATGCGTCGGAACTGGTCGTCACCCGTCGGTCCACGGCGCTGCGAAGCGGCCGCGATTGCATCCACGCTGGCCTGAGGTGCAATGTCGTAGGTGATGGGACGCGTGGTGGGAATAGCAGCCCGGTTGCGACGACGTGCAGCAGCTTCAGCCGGATCCATGGTGCTGGGATCGGGAGCATGCGAAGCAGCGGCTGCAGCAATGGCAGCAGCAACGGCTGTATCCTGAGCAATGTACCGCTGTGTCACAACAGACTTGTCTCGGTAGTTGTCCGAGCGGCCCATTATGGGCCGTGTCCAGCGGCCAATGAGCTTGTCGGCCGTTCGCCGAATGTGCAGCTGTGGACGCTTACTCTTTTGGTAGAAGAGCACGACCTTACCGAGTCCGCTTTCACGCAGATGAATCGTCTTGATAGGAAGACTGTCAATGGCGACAAAGAGCTCCTTTTGGATCTCGTACGCAGGCAATGAGGCATCAGGCAGTGGCTCCAGCCACATTCGCACTGCTTCAAGCAGGTTGTTGTCGAGAACGCTGTCGGCAAGGTTCTGTTTCTGAAGAATGTCCCGCACTTCAGGTAGCAGCTCGAGCTTGTTCGTGGCCGCAACACCCTGTTTAATGCACTCGGCGTCGGCAATAGCAGCGACTCGCATCTGCTCGCGAAGCTGCGCAATGCGCTCGTCCTGCATCTGCTCGAGGTCATCGCCATCCATCTTTCTGCGCTTCTTTGTCGGCTTGACAGCCTCGTCAATCCTGCGCTCGATCTCACGACGTGCACGAGCTGCGGGGTCGAGGTCGAGGTCGTCATCGTCGTCGGCTCGTCGAGGCGTGGCATCATCTTCGTCATCAGACAGAATAGTACCGTCTTCAAGCGTACGCGCGCGCGACTTGGGTGGCCGTGTCTTCTCCTTGACAGGTTTACTCGAGCTGCTAGCATCTGCTGCGCCTGACGCTTCACTTCGTCGTCGATGGCTGCCCATTTTGTAGACTGACTCGTCAATGATGCCGGGCTCTTCAGCGGAGTCGTTCAGCTCGGCCAGCTCCTGCTGGACCTCAGCCGAGTCTTCCACGTCCGACACCCCCTGCTCATCGCGCGCTTCCTCGTTGTCCTGGCGGTCCTCCACTCGGTCGACAATCTCCTCCTGATCTGACATAGTGGTGTGAAGTAGAAGTGCAATTTCCAGCGAGTTATGGTAGGCAATTACTGGAATATGCGTGTATCCGCCATGAACCTACGCAGTAGAGAGCAATCAGTGCCATCAACGTACCATGATTATAACGAGCGAGTTTAATCAAGACTATAATCAAGGCTATAACCAGTGAATGTGTCCAGATAGAAGCGATATTGCGAATACCATATAGTCAGTGGTCGTGATATTGAAAGCACGACACACCGCTGGATGCACTCATTGGCGATATTAGGGTAGATCTACGCATGTGATGACTAGCCAGCTCCATACGAACTACTGCTACTTAGTATTAAATACTACTATCATTCATTGTTCTCAGTTACTCTTAACTGTTAGCTGAAAGTTGGATATGAGCCGCTGCAGACCTACACTGGCCGGCTTTGTAGACCTGCCGGTTGTTTGCTTCCATTTGCCGCCTATTGCCCTGCCTACCAGCCTGATCTCGTGCCGGCGCGGCTGTGCTCCCCACTAAACACGGAGCCATCGCTTCCTTTATCCCTCCTACATTTTATCCTATTCGCAGCCATGGATGAGGAATACGACGTCATTGTACTAGGTACGTGCTCCACTACCTCACAAACAGCTCTAACCCAGGTACCGGCCTTACCGAGTGCATTCTCTCGGGCCTCTTGTCCGTAGAGGGCAAGAAAGTGCTCCACATCGACCGCCAGGACCACTACGGAGGGTACGTAGGATTCCCGATATGCCATTGACTCCCGCTAACAACAGTGAGAGCGCCTCGCTCAACCTCACTCAGCTCTACAAGAAGTTCCGCCCGTCTGCCGACAAGGCTCCCGAAGGTCTGGGTCGCGATCGCGACTGGAATGTCGACCTCATCCCTAAGTTCCTGATGGCGAACGGTGAGCTCACCAACATCCTCGTTCACACGGACGTGACCCGCTACATTGAGTTCAAGCAGATTTCGGGCTCGTTCGTGTACCGCGACGGCCGCATCGCCAAAGTCCCTGCCTCTGAAGTCGAGGCCCTGCGCTCCTCGCTTATGGGATTGTTTGAGAAGCGCCGTATGAAGCGCTTCCTCGAGTACGTGGCCGGCTACAAGGACGACGAGCCGACCACCCACCAGGGCCTCAACATTGACGTCAACACCATGACCGAGGTGTATCTCAAGTTTGGCCTCGAGACGGGCACGCGCGACTTTGTCGGCCACGCCATGGCCCTGTGGACCACCGACGATTACCTCAAGGAGCCAGCTCGCCCGACCTTTGAGCGCATCAACCTGTACGCCCAGTCTGTGGCCCGCTACGGAAAGTCCCCCTACATTTACCCTCTGTATGGCCTCGGCGAACTCCCCCAGGGATTCGCGCGCTTGTCGGCCATCTACGGAGGCACCTACATGCTGGACAAGCCCATTGACGAGGTTGTCTACGAGACCGACGGCACCGTCTCTGGTGTGAGATCGGGTGAAGAGATTGCCCGCGCTAAGATCGTCATTGGTGACCCCACGTACTTCCCCGACAAGGTCCGCAAGACTGGCCAGCGAGTCATCCGTGCCATGTGCATCCTCGACCACCCTGTCCCCAACACCGACAACCTTGACTCTGTCCAGATTATCATCCCCCAGAACCAGCTGCGCCGTAAGCATGACATCTACATTGCTGTTGTGTCGTCGGCTCACAAGGCCGCCCCTCCCAACCATTACCTGGCTATCATCTCGACCATCATTGAGACCGATGCTCCTCACATTGAGCTCGAGCCGGCCTTCAAGCTGCTGGGCCCACGAATTGACACCCTCATGGGCATCTCGGAGATTTACGAGCCCAACGACGACGGTACCAAGAGTCACGTCTACATCTCCAAGAGCTACGATGCCACGTCGCACTTTGAGACCACGACGGACGATGTCAAGGACATATATTTCCGCATCACCGGCAAGCCCCTCGTTGTCCAGAAGCGCCAGCCCCAGGAGGTTGAGTAGTTGTAGAAGTCGGTAAGAATACAGATATTAATATGATGGATCCAGACCAGTCGAGGACAGACGCGAGAGGCGACTTGGCGAAACTCTCCTCGTTTCTCGCTTATACCACACATATATGAAACTCGCCTCGTTTCAATATAAATCTTACATGATATATAATTTCTATTGTGAGACAACGTCATTAACCGGCGCGAATCTTATTCCCGGCTGTGAGATGAAGCTTAATGAGTGTATCGGGCTCATCCGAAACCATCAATCCAATCTACCTTCAATATAAATACGTGCTTGATCTTGAGATGGAGCTTAGCTTTCACTATCGCTCAATCCTCTATACAGCTACTTCACCAGTTGTGTTCCTACTATGCACGAAGTTCAACTAATTGCACCCACGCCAATCCGCTCTACGATTGGACATGTCAAACTTGCCAAGCTACAGTCGACTCCGGCGCAGTCTCTTGGTGAACTGATATTCTCTCTCCACGTCTCACCAGCTCACAGGCAACACATGAATTCTTTCGTAAGTCCTGTCAAGCGGCAAATGTGTAATCCTGTTGTACGCGACGCCTTTTTCTGCCGAGAGGACCTCTAATCGTTGCTCGCGCGTTCATTCATATGTACAATTAATAATATAAGAAAGGTTCAGCGGTTATTCAGATTGACCCGTCGCCCACGTCGCTTAGGTGATGGCTTCACTGCAGGCGTGCTCCTCTTCTTTCGGCTCTTGGTTGTCTTCGCACCGTTAACAGTTTCGGAACCGTCTGTATCCTTTGACGTGACATCAGGATGATCATTTGCTTCGGCAGCGGTCCTCTTGCGACTGCTCCGACGAAGACGAGGGGCCGATTCTTCTGCCACCTCTGTCTCCTCAGCCTTTTTGTTGGCAGGGTCCAGCTTCTTGCTGCGCTTTGGCTTAGTTCCCGCTACGGGGCCATCTGCATGCTCCGTAGCTTCGACAGACAATACGGGAACGGGTTTCTTTCCTCGGGGTTGCCGTGCCTTGGTCTCCTTGATTGGCTCTTCATCGCCACCAACATGATCATCTGGTTCAGAGTTCCCCGTAGCTCCACGCGTTCGCACCTTATGAGGAGGCACCACATCCGAGGAGTCATCTATCGCTATAGAATCCTCAGTGGATTTGGTAGCTTTTCCCCTTACTCTTCGTACCTCCTCGACGTGTTCCTCACCATGAGAAGCAGTTCGATTTCGAGTTCTCTTGGCGGGAACGTCAGATTCAGACGGGGCTACCCCATTCGGGCCCTGTGGCACTTGAAAGTTCTCCTGGCCCCGACTTGAGGCGCTTCTCGTGTGACGAGCTGGTGATTCAGCTTCGGCAGTATCTGCATGACGACGGCGCCCCCGAGGACTAGGGGTCACACGACTTTCATGAGTTTCCTCGTTTGCACTGGCGTCCTCATTCAACAGCTTAGAGCTTTCATGCTCAATCTTAGGTACAGCCTTCTTCCGACCTCGAAGTGGGCTTAAGGGCTCCGGCTTCGAGGTGTCAGGGCCTGGCGAATGATCAGTACCCTCATTGAATACTTTGCCATTACGAAGTATGCGAGGTCGAGGTGATATTGGTGTGTTCACCTCAGCATGCTCCTCCATATCTGGTACCACTGAGGGTTCCGGTGTTCGCGGTGGCGAAGGGGATTCAAAACCAGCTTCATCTTTGCCTTGAACCAAACGCTCAGTATCGGATATGGCCTCCGATCCAGCAGCGGAGACGTTCTCAGGCTCGGCAAGGTCAGGCTCGGCAAGGTCACCAATATCACTATTGTCATACTGCGACAGCTCTGCATACGAATACGTTGGTGACTCAATTTGATCACCGGGCTTCTCGGATTCGGCCCCAGAAATATCTCCAGTGGCAAGATCCTCGTTAGTCCTCAGCTCCGGCACTTCGGAAGGCTCAGAAATAAGTTCAGAACTGGGCAGTAAACTGGATGATTCCAGCTCGACAGCAGGTTGGGGAGTCTCTTCAGCTCCCTCTGCATCGGGGGAGGAGTTATCTGCGATCACCACCACTTGAGGCTCTGGAGAGTCGTCACTCACATAGATGAACTGATCCACCACATTCTGTTCGTGTTCCGTCATTAAGGTATCAACGTCCATAACGCTTTTGAAAGCGTCCTCTCTGATCGCCTCGGCGATAGAATCTTCAGACGACTCCTCAATCTTGGGGTTCGATTCTTCAGCGGGAACGGCGTAGGCGACATCTAATACCTCTGCCACCTCAATCGGACGATTCTGAGAAAGCTCAGATTCTACCTCGATATCAGTTTCCATCTTCTCGGACTCCATAACCGTTTCTGCAGAAGGAAGAGCCGTAATGGAGGCCTCTGCAATACCAGGGGTGCGCACTGAAGGTTCAGCGATATCTCCCCCCGCGGGTGGAGCACCGCCAAACAGAGATGAGAACGCAAACAGCTTCTTAGTCTCCTCAACTAGCTCATCAGCTCCGCGTATCTCTTTGGCAGCAGCTGTTGTGCTCGACTGAAGTCTGGACGGAAGGTGCGACTTCGCAGGCACGTCACGCATCATCTTGGAGGCAGTGTCAGTTTGCACATTGGCATCTTGAAAGGGTGTGTCTGGCAAGTTGGAATGTGAAACTCCATTGATAGTGGGCTGCGACGTATCGGACTGTCGGGAGTCGTCACCAAAACCGAAACCAACGCGAAATTCCCACTTTCGGCTCACCAACGACGGCAGGTCTTGAGATCGAACAATAGAAGGTTGGGACTCCGATACAGACTCATCACCAGAGACAGGCGGAGGCACACTAACACCAGAAAGTCCTGCAAATGGAGTATCCACTTCATTGTGAAGCCCAGGGCCTTTCGATCCCACCTCTGACACTGGTGGACTCTTTATGGATTCTCCTACAAGAGGAGCAACAGCAGGCGCAGAATCCTGTGAAGGTGACGAAAACTGAAATGCCTCAAACTGTCCTGTTGAAGCCTGTAACACAGCTGAATGATCTGCAGGTGTCATTTCGGTGTCGCTTTCACTTGCATTGTCTCCCTCCTCAGCAGACAGATCTTCACTCAACTCGATAACTTCCGGCTCTTCATTTGCTTGTAGATGGCTTTCGGTCTGTTGAACAGCACGAATAGCAATTTCGGGATCTAGGAGATCGGGACCGACTGCTCCATAGATGTCCTCAGCTTCATTATCAGCGTCATCATCCAGTTCCTCATCATACTCATTATCATTATCGTAGTCCTGTTCGTAACCATAATCCTCAGAGTGGTCACTACCAAGACCTGCTTCGTATTCCTGTGCTTCATGACCAATCTCAGCAACCTCTTCACTGGATTCATCGTATTCCGAGTCATAGCTCTGCTCAACGTCCTCTTCGCCATCATCATATTCGTCTTGGACCTCGTTATCGTGACTGCCCTGCATAATTATAGAGCGTCCATCGGATAGCTTGCCCGGATGATGCTGTATTGACGGTCCTTGGTATGAGTCCAACATCAAAGGATGGCCAGGAGCTGCGTCAATCTCGTCATCATCTGAATCTGAAAGGATTTCGATGATGTCCGAGTCTTCAGCGGCTTCCTTCGCGTTAACACCACTCGCAGCTGCACTGGCATATTGGTTGACTTCGCGCGGCATAGCAACGTCTGGCTCGATATCGCCTTGATCAAACTCCTCGGCTTCTTGATCGACCAAGTCAGCTTCTAGATCCTCGCCGAGCTCCTCAAGACCATCGCTCTCTTCATCCAACTCATCGTCATATTCGTCCCCCTGCTCGTCAACTTCCATAGCTTCGAAGCCGTCATCGTTCAGATAAACCTGCTCATTACGCGGGTATGTGTCGATGGGTTCTTGATACTGCATATATGGATTAGAGGCGGGTTGTGACGAGTAATGGCTCGTGTCATATCCAATCTGAGGGCGGGGAGCATTTGCAATGGTATCCAATTGGTTGTTATAGGCAGATCGAAGCTCAAACATTGCCCGTTCCTCCTGTAGCGTGTTCCTTAACGAATCAAGGAGCGTCGCACGGCCAACGTCGAGCACTGCAGTTTGTGGCTGTGAAGGGGTGAAGAGCCCTGTATCTGGTCGAGCTTCCTCCTTTTCTTCCTTTTCTCCGGCATAGAAGGTTGTGAGGACTGAGCCCAGCTTTTCAAATGCTGAACTCCGCACACTCGAGTCGTCGCTCCTCGTATCCTCCTCCATCTTTTCAATTTCGCGTTTGCGGCGCTCGTAAGTTTCTTCGTCGTCGAGTTCTTGTCGTATCTGGTCGTCGTTGCTAAGTGCTTTCGACACACGGGCCCGAATCGACTGCATCCACGAAGACAGCTCGTCGGGATTCTTGCCTACAACAACGTTAGGTTGTGCAGGTGATCTCTGGGCAGGAGACCCCAGATGTGACATTGACGGTGATCCACGGATGCTGCGACCCAGCAGACGGCGTAACGCCGAGCCGGGCGTTGCCACCGACTTTCGAAGGTGGTCGGGGATTGATCTGGATTGCTTGTTTGGAGTGGACATGCCTCAAACTTCTGCTCACGAAGTCCACTCAAGGACTCGTACGGACTCAGTACTGTGAATTTAGACTGAAATGAATATCTCTCAACAATTCAGCAGTTCCGAGTAATATTGTAGGTTGGGGGAAATTCTTCCCACACAACTCGTGATGTGCGGTTTGTCACTTTCCAATATGGCATATTAAAGGCGGGGCTGACCCGAGACTTCGGATGCGGCTAAACAATGCGGCTGAAATACTCCCTTGCCCACACGGGGAAAATGCTTGAGGGCTGAAAAAAATATGAAACGAGCTGGTACTACAGCTTTTTGACGACTTTGCTGTGTGGCATGAAGCCCGGATTCAAGCTTGCATTGAACCTGTAACGTGGCTGTAGCGTAGCGTATCAGAAGCTGAAAGATTTGAGGCGTTCTGTTTACTTCCATCCCTACGAACTCGACACAACGACAGCACAACGTCAGTCTTGTGATCTGATCCTCCGTTCGGTATTTAGACGCACTCGCGCCAGGTCCGTCGCTCTCTTTAGCTGCTCTATAGAGCCCTCAAAATGGCATCGAGAGAATTGAGCCGGCTATGCCGGACAATTCTGGCCGATGTCTACGGTGAGCTGGCTTCGAGCATAGTGGGCCTTTTGTTTGATCATGGAGGCCTCACGACACAGCAGGTTGTACGCTACCTGAAACTCCCCATGCCTACAGTCGAGCGAGCTCTTGTTGCTCTATTGCAAAACAGATTTGTGTTATACTGGCAGAATTCTGGCTCGAAATCGGTCGTGTACTATGCAAACTGGCAGCAGGTCTACGCGGTGTTGTGGGCCGGCCCTATCATATCGTCGGTCAACGAGATGTTTCTGCTGAGCCATGGCGAGACGGTATCTGCTCAGTCGGCAGAAATTGTCAAAAACATGCATATATATGGCCACATGAAGGTTCAGGACTATCTGGATGCACACCCACCGGATCAGACTGACAACATCATCTCGACCATGACGCTGCTCGTGAGATCCAAAGTCTTGTCACCCCTTAACGAATTTGAGTTCAACCCGATGCAGGATATTTATCAAAAGCTTCTCCAGAAGCATCTCAGAATAGTGGCTGAGGACCGATCTGGCCCTCAGTCCGAGGCTGCTCGCAGGGCCGCTGCTACGGAGCTTGCCGTTAAGGACCGCGAGGAGCTGATTACTCGCAAGGATGCTCCTAACGTGGGACTTGTTCACCTGGGTAACAGCATTTCAGGCATTTCACTGGCTGCGAATATGAAGCTGAAGCGAGCAGCTCGTCTAAACGGGTCCACAAATGGTTCCGCTTCAGACTGGTCAGTGGATAAAGATGCGGCCCTGTGTGTCAACACTGACAAGTACCTCGTGTTTTCACGCAAGGTCGAGTTAGTCAAGCTGGCGTCAACACGCGTTGGGGAAGTTTCGGCCAAAGTTTACAAAGCCTTGTTGGAATGCTACGAGGCCCGCCTAAACCGCTGCTCCCAGAATCTCGCCTCGGCAGACGACTCTAATGTCGCCACGGTGCAGGTTTCCGAGCTTCTCAGCGAAACAGTCCAGCTGGAGGGCACTATTGTGTCTGAAGCGGATAGCAGCAAACGACGGATCAAGTCAGAACCAATATCGGCTTCGAAAAGACTTCGTACTGGACCAGCTGGTGAGTTTGCCGTTCCACTGGATGAAGACAACGACGACGCTTTTGATTACGATGACGATGACGTGGTGGAAGCTTCGGGTAGCATGTCTCAAAACAAGAGGCTCGAGCTGATTAATAGGCACCTCGAGCTTTTGGCAGATTCGCCGATTCGATTTGTCCGGAAGGCCGGTAATCGTGGTGGTGGTGAGTGGTTTGTGGCTTTTGATGACTTGGCCGCCGATCTGAAGCGTGTCACGTACGATGAAGTTATCACCAACAAGTACGGACCTATTGCTGCGCGACTCCTGCGTGTCGTTCGTGACAAGGGGAAAGTGGATGAGAAACTTTTATCACAGATTACGCTTCTGCAGGCAAAGGATATCCGGCGCCATCTCACCGACTTGCAAAACATCGGATGCCTCGACCTTCAAGAGGTCCCACGCTCGAATGATCGAGCTCCTGGGCGATCGTTTTACCTATGGTTCCACAAACCTCACCGGGCCTATTCTCTCATTGTCCAGGACATGTACAAGGCAATTAACCACATCTATTCTCGCCTGATTTCCGAGCGCAAGGTGCATGGTATCCTACTAGCCAAGCTGGAACGTGAAGACGTCAAGGGCAACGAAGACGCATATCTGTCAAGCCAAGAAAGAAAAGAGCTCAACGAACTTCGACGGAGCCAGGAAAAACTTCTCATCCAGATGTTCCGTATCGATAGACTCGTACGAATATTCCGAGACTATTAAGGTCTTGGGATATAGCATTAATGTACATAAGCATACCTGTTTGCCCTTCCGGAAGGCACAAACTATTTTGAGATCGACAGGACTGGAAAGAAGCTGTGAGTTCCGGTTTTGTTCACTGTAGCCTTGCTTCCTTCAGTAATGTTTCCGCGAGCCATCACGAAAGCAGATACTGATATCGCTACTGCAGACCTTCTGAGCTGCTCCAGGCCCTGCACTGCGCTCTCCAAATTTGGAGATCCAGGAGGAGGGGTACCAGCCTTGTCAAGGAGCGAGCGAGCAGCTTGGGCGGTAGTCTTCGCGGTCTCGGCAGCCAACTCGACGTTGAAGTGACTGCACAGATCTACGAACTCACTGTACTGGGGAAGCTCTGGCACACCAACCGATGTAAATGGCTTCATTCGAATACCATAGAGCAGCTCTGCACCAGTCCTAGGATCCGACGGCGGCTTCACAAAGCCAGTGATGTCAAAGGCCATGCTCAGGTAGAAACTCGCTTGCGCCAAGTAGCCGAGAATCATTGACTCGTACTCGAGCTCGCTGATATAGCGCGAGGCATCCCGCTCGTTGCGTTGCTGCAGGAAGATCTTGAGACGCGATAAATGGTCCGTGAGTGCCGTAATCAGCCTATGAGCATACCAAAACATGCGTGAATACTCCCAAGGCTTGTAGATGTCGAGCTCGAAACCAAGAAGGACAACCCAAATCATAATCTGGAGCTTTCGCAGGTACACCCATGATGACAGAGGCAAGGCTGGGATTTCAGTTCGATCCGGAAGGCTGATAGTGATCTGCTCTACTTCATCAGGCATCTCAGCCAGCTCCCTCTCAAGGTTCTCAGCAGATACGTGCAAGCTGTCCCAAGACAGAATAGTATGGGCAAAGTTCTGACGCTGCCTGGGTCGGTTCTGACACATGACCGTTAGTAAATCAATGTAGCAAGCCTCTGCCTGAGACATGAACTGCGCTACCAGGCGTTTCACTTTTGGATTTGAAGATTCGAGAATCACTCCGTAAAACGGGCACGACATCTCCTTGATGTCCTTAATAACCCAGCTCTTGGTGCTATTATTAAGAATTGTGGAAGGCAGTGGAATGGTAGCTGCTTTCAGGATTGCTCGTGAGATGGGCAGTTTGTTGGGAGTCTGCTCTGAAAACGTAAGGAAAAATGCAAACAGGTCCACCGAACGCTCGATACTGTGGACTGCCCGAGCGTTCGAGACGACATTCACAACCTGCTCAATGAGGTCATAAGCCTCCTTGACTTCCAAGGCAACAAGAGGAGCGAATGGACTAGGATTTTGCAGACGTGTTTGCGCACCTTCACCAAACGCAGAATCATACTTCGAGATCAGCTCTGGTGAGCTTGATAGCATCGAATCGATGTCCTCTCGAATAGATGTTATGAGCTGAAGAGAAGTTTCGAGATGAATTGGCTTCTTGGGTACTCTCTGTTGAAGGATGTGCAGCCAGGCAATGCGTAGACGAATGCGATCCGCCAACTGCGTGTAGCCATGTAAGCGCGACCACTTTGCGACTTTCTCGAGCATTTCGGCAACCTGGCTGGTAGGAATCTCCGCAAAGAGATAGCATCCGAATGCGTTGTTCACGATGTCCTCGTCTCCGTATACAACCGCAGAGCTGGCAGGGTCGGTGAGCTCGAGAGACATGCTGATTGACTTGGCCATACCGATGATGTAGCTGTTGAGGACAGCACGGAAGGGCGACTGAGAGTCGTCGTAGAGCTGTACAGACCACTGGTTCATGAACTTCACAGCGTTTGCAAGCACCTCATCGCGGGCCATGCCAGGCTGAGAGACAATCTTGCTCGCCTCGCCAAACACGTCTTCGACGAACAAGCAACTCAACACATTCTGCATCATAGAGGCTCCACTATGCCAGGACATTTCGCGTGCGACAAGAAGATCCATGAGTCGTGCTGTATCTTGCGCGGCCTCAATTGCCGGAACTTTGGCCAAATCGTCGGCAAACGGCCGGTAGCGCATGCCGGTGTCCATGCGGTCGTTACCAATCTCGAGCGAGTGCACTCCATCCATAAGCTGGAAGTTCTCAGCTATGCGCAGTTCATGAGGACCCAGTTCTGCGTTAGTCAAGTCCAGTCGCAATTGGATTAAGACGAGGCATTCTTCGCGAAACCTCGACGACGTTTAACGCTACAAATACACACCATCGCAGCAGGCTGTGAAGTCTTCCGTGATATCTTCATAGCGGTCGTGTCGGAATAGAGTCAGAGACTCAGGATCTATGTTAGCCTAGCACAGGTCCAATCACACTATAGACCCACCAAACGACTCGGTCATTATAGTCGTTGCAACCTGAAGAGTAGTCTGCTGATGCTGAAGAACAAGGCTGGATTACCAAATATTCAGGGGTAACACTCACTCTGTGGTACTGGTTCTCTGTACAAGATGAGAACTAGGTTCATAGACTTTAGAGATAAATCAAGACGCTTAATTATGAGACGAATCTGCTAGTCTTGCTAAAGTGAGAATATCCAGCTTTCGCTGAAGTGAGCATGCTTCAAGCGCGAAGATATCCAGAGCCATGATGTTTAACGTCTCTACTCTTACTGTTCACTACTGACTGAACACCCTCACAGCAACTGTACACTCCATTTCCTCCATTGATAAATACATTTATATACAAACGCGACTGTTGGTGCAGAAACGCGCGTCTCAGTGCCCAAGGCGTTCACAGGCGTTCACAGGAACTTCTCGGTCTTGCGACGGTACACACGGCCATCGCGCAACCAGCGGCGGTAGTCGCGCAGAGAACCAATCTTCTCACCGTAATAGTCGGTGACAGGGTTCGTGTAGCTCTGGCTACGGGGATCAGGACGGTTGCGTTGAATGTGTCGCAGGAACTCGGTGTTCTTCTTGGAGAAACTGGCAAACTGCTTGCGAATCAGCGTCCGGAATACAACGTCGCCAAATGTGGGTCCAGCCAGATATCCAACACCTCCACATACAACAATGCCCAGAGATAGCACCATGATGGGGTCAAAGCCAAAAATCATCTGCGTCGGGTCAATTTCGATGTTGGACACGAACCCCCAACCGACGATGACGCCCAAACCAGCTGTAACACAGGAGCTTAGGACATTGACGCGACGGCGGCGGATGCGGAGCGCCAGGAACTCGTTCCATGTCAGCGCCTGTGCGCCAGTTGCGGCCTTTGCGGCCCCAGTCGAGTACTGGCGGCCAACCAATGAGAGACCGCGGCCACGCAAGCACGGATTGAGACCAAGAGTCCACGACCGAGCAGGTATGGCAGCACTGCGCATCATCTGCGCATTCCGACTCATCAACATTGTTCCTTCTTGTAGTTGCGAGCTGGTGAAGTACGAATCGCCGTTTTTCGCGGGTTGTTAATACGGGTAATTTTCACTGGCGCGGCTGTGCATTGCTACGATATGTGGTCTGAGCTGCAGAAACTCATATGAAGAGGCAAACGTGCATCCCAATCGTGTCCATTCAGCGTAATCTATATATTAGACATCATGGTGTTATCTAGAAAGCTTGAGCTTGAGCACAGGACCCTTAGGCTTCGACTGCTCAGCGTACTTGGCCTCAGCAATGGCCTCAAGGGCTTCAGCATCCTCGTACACAGCCGAACCTGGCTCGTTGTACGTCTTCGCATTGGAAAACATCAAATCAAACGCGGTCTTGACCTCTTCGAGGCTCGTGTACGCGCTGTCGTCGATGCCCTGCGAGATCTGTTCCAGTGAAATTGGATCGGTGATGAGCTGATAGTAATCGGGGTACACCGACTTGGGAGGCAACGCCAGGAATATCTCAGACCTTGACCGTCCAGTTTCGTCCTCCGCATCCGCAACCGCTTCATAGATAGCATTGCTCTGCTCAGTTAGAGCCTCGCGCTCCTCTGCTAACAACGGATCCTTGGCACGGACGGCACGATTGCGTTTACTAGGGCGCTCATCTTCGTTCTCCTCATTATCCTCGTACTCCTCATCCTTGACAGCAGATGAGGCCCGAGATCCACGGTTGCGGCGTTTCGGCTGAGGGGTTTGCGTGTCGTCGCCGTCATCATCTTCATCCTCGTCTTCGTCCTCATTGAGTTTAGACTCTTTACGGGCCTGACGGCGTTGACGACGGCCGCGCGCTCGCTCAATGGCGTTCTCAACGCTGTCTTCGTCATTGTCGACAGCCTCAAGCCATTGCTCTTCAGTGAGGCCATCGTCATAGAACACGGCCTTACGTTCGCGGGCACCACGACCAAGCGCTTCACCTTTACCGCGTGGCTCAAGATGCTCTTTAATGTCACGCTTGTACGCCTCGGGTAGCTCATCTTCCCCAAACAGTCTCTCACCGGCCTCCTTACCCCGGCCATAAGGACTGTTAGCGATGCGCTCCTCGTCAATCTCTTTAAACAGTTCCCTCTCAGCCTCGGAACGTGCCAGAATCTCGTTGAGCTCTTCATCATCCATGTCATCATCCTCATCGTGCTGGTCGCGACGCACATCTTCAGCCTCAAGAAGAGACCGTAGGAACGCTTCCTGCTCTTCAGACGTAGACTTGTTATCAAACTTTCCAGCCTGAATAACCTTTCCATCAATTTCCAACTTGGCATGTGCACGCTCCAGAATGGCTTCTTCCACCGAGTCCTCAGTAATGAGACGCAAGATTCGTACTTCCTTCGTCTGTCCAATACGGTGAGCACGATCCTGGGCCTGCAGATCCTGGTGGGGATTCCAGTCAGTGTCGTAGATGATGACCGTATCGGCTGTCTGCAAATTGAGTCCAAGACCACCGGCTCGGGTTGACAGCAAGAAGCAAAAGTACGGCGAGTCTGGAGCATTGAATAACTTCAAAAGCTCTGACCGCTCATCTGCCTTCGTGCTTCCATCAAGTCGGAGGTACTGGAGGCCCCGCAGTCTCATATAGTCCTCCATGATGTCCATTACCTGCGTCATCTGAAAGAAGATGAGGACGCGGTGGCCTGTCCGAAGGAACTTAGGGAAGATTCTGTCAAGAAGTTCGAATTTTCCGCCAACACGCCATAACATGTCCGAGCTGGCCCGAGTGGGGTTAATGATATTCTCCACTTCTTCAAACACAAACGGATGGTTGCAGATCTTGCGCAGTTGCATGATTCGGTTGTTGAGACCCTTGATAGACATCTTAGATTTGTCTTGTTGGCCAATAAACAGAACATTATGCTTGAGCATCTGGTCGTATAGCTTGGCCTGAATCGCGCTCATCTTGCACTTAACGACCTTCTCCACCTTATCGGGCAGATCCTTCTCCACATCCTTCTTCAGTCGACGAAGCAAGAACGGTCGCAGAACCTTGTGCAGTCGACGGATAATCAGCAGTGTCTCTTCTTCTGTCAGCTCCATTTTATCTTGTCCCCCCGTATTAGCGAAGGGTGTGTTGAACCATTCATCGAAGGTCTTCACAGAGTTGAAGATTTTCGGAAGAACGAAGTTCAGAAGAGCCCACAGTTCTGGGAGGTTGTTCTGCAGAGGCGTTCCAGTGAGAATCAGTCGGTGTCGGGAGTAGTAGTACTGCACCAGTGTGATACTCAGCTTTGACTGCGCGTTCTTCATACGGTGACCCTCATCGATAATCATGTGAGTCCACTTAATCTTGCTGAGAATAGGTCTGTCCTTGATGATATACTCATATGTCGTGAGCAAGACCTGGAAATCACCCATACGGATGATACCCTGCTGTGCCTTTCGAGCGTTGGGCGGGCCCTTGTACACCACTTTCTTGATGCTAGGAGCCCACTTTTCAAACTCAAGAGTCCAGTTGGTCAAAGTTGACAGAGGAACAATAACAAGGTACGGACCCGGCTGACGTTTGGCCTCAATAAGGTATGCAATGAGCGAGATGGACTGAATAGTTTTACCGAGACCCATCTCATCGGCAAGGATACCATTGAGATTGTTGTTGTACAGCGACACCATCCACTGGAGACCCTTAATCTGGTACTCTTTGAGGGTGCCACCAACAAGAATAGATGGCTGCTTCTCAACTGACTCCTTGACGCGGTGAGCGACCTCGTAATAATCGACTTTCTCACGGGCCTCCTCGTCTTCTGGTTCAGGGATAACGAGACCGTCAGACTGTTGCTGGACTCGCACTGCTTGAGCCAATGAGTCTAGGAATGAGTTTGTTTGACGTAGCAGGTGAGTGATACGAGTGTCCTTGGTCTGGTCGAGCAGTTTTATGTATGCCTCCTCATCGTTGGATCGCAGGGCTAGCAGACGTTGCTTGGCAGTCTTTTCAGCTCGTTTCGACTCCTCACGCTCAATCTGACCGTGCAGCTGTAGGATCGAGCGCGAGAGCATAGCGTGTCGCACACGTCGCTGTTGTGTGGCCTCACGAACGCGGCTAACATGGCTGGTAACCATATGGACGTGAACTGCGCGGGCCACACGCTCACGTCGTTCTCGCTCGAGTCGCTGCTGGCGTTCGAGTTGCTCTGCAAGTCGCAGTTCCTGAGCAGTATGAACCTTGGTGCGTCTGTTCAGCGCACGCACTGTCATTGAAACTGATTGTGAATCGGCTTTGGCACCGAGACTGTACACAACATGCTGGCGCATCGACTTCTGTTTGGTGAGTAGACGCAAGGACTTGAGTTCGACAAGGGCCCGGGTCTTTAGCATATCCTCCTTACTTCCCACGGCATCTTCGGGAAGGAAATCGATTTCGCGAGTATCAATGGTGCCTAGGTTTGCGGGAAGACGCTCAAGTTCAGCAACGCGGTGAGAAATGCGGTTCTTGATGACCGTCTCCGCAGTACCAGTGACAGACTGCAGCTCGCGCGTGTACTCGGAGCGCAGAATCTTGCGCTGGCGAGTCGGGAAGTCGACATACTCGTCCTCAGCATATTGAGCTTCGCCGTCGTCGTTTCCAGTATCCTGTTCGTCGCTAGGACGGCCCTCGGCGTATGACGTGTACTTGAGCGAGTCGAGAAGCGTGTACTGAAGCTCGGGCGGTATGTCCATGTTACGCGAAAGTAGCTTAAAGGACTGGATTTGAGCGCGTAGGAGATCGAATCGGGCCGGTTCCTTGCCGGAAGGTCGGGTCTTGAGCGCTTCATGAAGCTGAGCCTGGCGGGCCTCAAAGCGATGCTGTGCACTTGATAGAAGCTTCAGGGCGCGCGAAATCTCGCGCATCTCAGCATGTGTATCTTCACGCATATTCTGGCCATACAACGCGTTCCACCGCTTGTGTTAGAGGGGATACAATCTTGAACTCTACGAGAACTTACCAGCAGAAGGAGTTTGACCTGTTCACGCGTCGTGGGCAATGGAATGGATCCGTACGGGCTCGGTGGCGGAACCTTTCCAGGAATCGTGTCGAGAGCAACAGGAGCCCCGGCTCCCGGCGCTGCTGCGCCAACTGCTTCCGGAACCGCAGTCATAGCCCAGGGTTGATATTCAGGTTCGGTATGGCACGACTGTATATACGAACTCGGGACAAGAAAAATGCTGAATTAGCTGGGAGTTCGTTATTAGGGGGGTTATTGCGCATATTTCTGTAAGGGGGCGAAACTAAACAGCCGTACCCTAGCCGCACCATCTAGATCGATACCGACGAGTAAGAAGAGCTCCTTAAACCAAGGAAGCGTTCGGCAATACAAGTATACAAGTGCGCCGCTTGGTGGTATCCTGACGGCCACCATTTTTGCTTATTGTGTGCCCATTGCTGACGGCTGATCATGCCCGACGGCACCGCTCAGAAGCCCAGTAAAGACAGCACTGAATCCCAGTCAGTTCAGGATCCATCTAAGTCTCGACCTAAGAAACCACGCAGAGTAGAGACGCCCGAGATCAAGCTATCGAAGGCACTTTCACATACACTGCGGCATGCGGCAGAGAAGCAAGGGATAGCCATTGATGCGCAGGGATATGTAGACATGGATGTGCTACTTCGGCACTCCAAGTTCAAGCCCTACTCCTTTGACGAAGTACGAAAAGTCGTTAACACAAACAACAAGCAGCGATTCAGTCTAGAGGTCAAGCCTGGTCAATCACACGATGACAGTCCTGCTCACTGGCGGATCCGCGCCAACCAGGGACATTCACTGGCGTCTGTTGTTGATCTCAATCTCACGCCAATTGTAGCAGAGACGGACATTCCTCCACAAGTCATACATGGCACTAACAAAAAGGCCTGGATGACCATTCGCTCACAAGGCTTGAGTCGCATGTCACGACACCATATTCACATGGCGGCTGGAAAGCCGGGCGATGAAGGCGTCATCTCCGGTATGCGTCAATCAGCTACAGTACTCATCCACGTCAACGTTCCAAGGTCACTTCAGGCAGGAATCGAGTTCTTCCGTTCCGAAAACGGCGTCATATTATCACCAGGCAATGCCGAGGGATTCATTCCTCCCGAATTCTTCCTCTCAGTGGAGGGAGTTGACGACTTCAAAGACTCTGCTGCATCGTAGTCTTATGGGCCGAAATCACTGAGACGAGACTGCTGTTAATGCCTCATCGTCTCTGAACAAGCTGCTGTTTTCCTTAGCTCTGAACAGGCTTCATTTCAGACGCTAGATCCATCTACTATAGGTTCGTCAGTTAAATCAATTTGATATCACAAGCTCCAACGTTGTGTTATCATTCACCTCTTCGTCCACTTCTCCATTTGCACTCCACTTTACTTCTACCCGACGTTCGTGCAACATCGTCTCTGTCACTGATCTGCTGGTGAGCCCCTGAATTTTCAGCCGTGCGCATGTGGGGATCCGCTCCGCATTGCCGCATCCGAACCACACCGCACAACATCCGCCGTGTTGTGGCAATCAGCAAGTGAACAGGAAACGGTACACCAACCGGTGTGTTGTGCCTGGGTTGCAATTCGGATTAATGACTGACTCTTTGTCACCACAAGGCGTCGCTTTCACGGTTGAACATGAACACTTCTTGAAGCGCGAACTGATCCGGCTAGAACTGGACCGCGAGATTGCCAGTTTGGATGACTTCAAGAACATTGGCAAGTTCGGCTCGCCTTTCATACCCAACCAGCCGGCTTCGCGTGGAAGCACTGACAAGAAGAAGTCGCTGAGCAAGTCAGTGCCGTCACAGTCGTTCGAATCAGCTGACGGGTTCGCCGAGTTCCCGCTACTAAGACACGTCTTTGAGGCTCGTGTGCTGACATTCCCGTTCTTGAGCTCGGCTGAGGAAGTGAAGTTCTGGCAACAATGCGTACAGCCCTTTGTGGAGAGCTTCGCTGAAAAGGACATCAGCTCTACGGCAGATCGCGAGGAGGCGACAAAACGCAAACGTATGGGCGCCAAGTTCACCAAAATGCTGCAAATCTACGCGGTCTCTGGTCTCCACACGACACGACCTGAAGAGCACAGCGTACACGTCCCTTCTATATCGCAGCGTGGCATTGAAATCAGCAAAAACGACTCTGCCCACTCTAAAATCGACGAGTTCGTCAACGGCTACAAGATCAACGTCGAGGGTGTACGTCAGGATGTGACACGCAAGGGCCTCTTCTCGGAAAAGCACTGGGAGTTCCTTATTCGTGCTGAGATGGAGGGTGCGCCTCCTATCTACGTCGCTCGTCGGTTCTCAGACTTCCGCACCCTCGACAAAAGGTTGCACTCTGAGTTCCCAGGGAAGGAGCTTCCCCACTTGCCCGCGAAGTTCACTTCTGCTACGGTCACTGGCGAGGCGGAAGACACGGAGCATGACAGTGACCCAGATGACGATGACGCCGTGTCGGTATCATCAGGCACGAGCTCATCTACGACCTCGCGATCAAAATTCAAGCTTCCTCTGAGCGCGGCAAAGCTCTCGCTTTCGTCGTCAGGAGGCAGGAAAGCCTCAAACAACCTGCCGATGCTGCCTCGAGAAAAGCAACGGATCACTCTGCGTGCATACCTCATTAGCCTCGTCGAAAAGCCCAAGGTCACAAAGAGCATGCCATTTCTTGAGTTCCTCTTCAAGGACAGGCTGCGCGATCTGTCCAAATCGGAGCGGGCTGATATTGCTCTCCGCAAAAAGCTGGACAAGCAGCGACTTCGAGATCAACAACGATTCTTGGAGATTGCCAAAGAACGCGTACGCAAACTCGAGCTCCACATGTCTGAATTCAAGCAAGAGATCCTGCAAAAGGATGGAGTAGCGACCATGTTTCGCCAGCTCAAACAGGCCCGTACCGTTGAAGCGCTCTCGCCAAAGATGCAGAAGTTTGTCGAGTGGATTGTGATTCAGTTTGCTGCGACTCTCTACCATATGTTTGTGGCACAGGATACTTCTCCTGAGCTCTTTTCACAAGTACGTCGCATCCATAGCATGTTCCCGTACGCAGTACTTAAGGGAATCATGCGCTGGTCAAACCCCGCAGCCATCATGAAGGGCATGACAGACTTGTTTTTGGCAGAGCCCTTCGGTAAACGCTCTCTTCTGCAGAGCGTCATGCTCGTTGTTCTTTCTGATGATGCCAAAGCACAAGACAAGTTGATTGGGGCCATCTCTACAAAGATCGACGACTACATTCTCGTTCAGGTTCTACAAAGTTACGTGGCTTCAACGCCAGATGTCCACGAGCACCTCCACAAACTCAGCGATGAGGACGGTGTGGATGTTGTTCTGCAAGTATTCCGGTCGGCCGATATTCTCAACGCGGAGAATGCGACTGTTACTAAGGTCCAGGTGGCCCAGGTTCTCCCCCTCGTCGAAACATGGTATCACAGCTGGTTGATACTGGAGAAACGGGAGCCGGATAGCAACGACAGCGATGAGAAAGATATTGGTGACCGTTCCAGCGATGAACACAAGTTCGTTGCAGTTCAAGACGATGCAGACAAGTATGCGCAGCTCAAGGAACTCATGGTGCTGCTCGTTCGCAAGCGTGACAAGGACCTGATGCAGGAATTCTGGCAGGACAATGTGACTGTGCAGCTGATCCGCGAGCTGGTGAATGTCTTCTACGGACCTTTGGTCAAAGTGTTCAAGTCAGCGAATATTGCCGAATCGTTGGGCGATTTGGAGAAGTTCATGTCCGATCTGGTCAAGGTTGTGGCCAAAGCCGAGACGCATGCTCTCAGTGCGGATCCTAATGCGACTGTGCAAGAGTTTATCAGTCTATGTCAGCGACACCAGAGCAGCGCCATCAAGTTCATCAACGAGGTGTACATTAACGATAACGGGCTTTTCGATGGCATTCTAGTATGGCTCGGCGATATCATTGACTTTCTACGGACCGGACCAAGCATGAAGCTGGACCTTGAGGGTATCGTTACCGCCGCTGCAACCAAGGGCGACGTTGATATGGCTAAAATTATTGGTGAGATGGATCTTGTTTCCAAGTGGATCCAGAACAGACGAGCATGGCGTGACAACCAGGGGACGGGTACTGTGGCGGACGAATGGCAAGAGACCCTCCCTAATGGGCAGAACGCCAGCTTCAATGAGACAGACTTTGGTCTGGCCCGAGACGATCTCTACGAGTATGACCCCAACGACGAGTCGTCGGAGGACGCTAATGCTCCACAGCGACCAGAGCTCACAGAGACGCCTAAACTGCTCGACAGGTTTCACTGGGCTGTCGTCGACATCGTCAAGGCGTTTTCAGCCGAGCACGAATCTCCAAAGGCGCCTCGTTAGCGGAGGAGAGCATTTGGGCCCAGTGAGATGCCGATAAGCACTCGGGTGGCCCCGGGAAAATCCCCTGAATCTACCGACTGGTGTTACCGAGGTACGCAATCGGCTCATCGGCCCTGCGTAAGGCGGAAACCTAATAGCGGTGATCTGGTGGATCAGAATGATACATAGCGATTTAGTAATGACTGAACGAGAATCCGAGGTATGCCCGTGAGATATTCTATTTACCTACTCGGGTTGAGCTGTCCTATTTAGTGCTGTTGAGATCTGTTTAGGCATTCGACACGCCAAGAGTACCCTAGCGCGGCGGGCCAAAAATAATGACGTCATAATTTATCCGAAGTTTTTCCGGCAAATGGGCGTTTGAGCACTATGAAACAACAGTGTAACACGTCGCAACGGCGCCACACGTCTTACACGCGGACATCCAGCCAGTTTGCGACTGCCCACGTCACCCCTGCCTGGTGCATATGCGCCATTTCGACTGGTGACGTAACGTGCGGTGCCATGACGCTGACGAGGAAGGTCGACCAGCTTCCCGATTAGGCGATCGGCGCTATCATTTTTTCGACCTCGGTGTCGCATCAACCGAGCGCGTTTTTCAGTACAGAGCTGTGTGTTCAACGTTGATACGACGGTTACCAGGTGGTGTCCAGGTGGTGACCGGGTAGAAGGAGATTCAGCTGGTTCCAACAACAAAGCTGGTGGGAAACCTGTTGAGCTCGTGCATAAGCAGAAACTCTCTGTTTTCCGCCGTCTCACTCATCTGTAAGAGCTACTTCAACTCCCTCAATACATTCTCTTCTTTTCTGTACCATGTTCTTTTGTCGATTCTTCGGTTTCTCCTGTCAGTTCCTCTTCGGACAGCCTTTACGCCGTTGGGCCCAATGGGGAAAGAGCTGCGCCCTAGCCCCGTCTGGGCAGCCAAATCCATGCTGATAGCTAACAAAAATATTCCGTACTGTCGTCTCTCAAACAACGGATTGTGGCCATTCCGCGTGTGTTTGCTTTTGTACTATCCCCCTTCCCCTGAGCCCGTGGATGCTCCGGCTGTTTCGTCCTGTTCTGTCTATAAATACTCGTCGTGCCCCCTCTATTGTCCGCCTCGCAACTACAATGGCTCTCCCTCAAGGTCTCACTGCTCTCACGCCGCTCAACGGCTCCGACCCGTCCTCGGACGGCACCCGCACCCCCAGCGGCAACGACTACTATGTTTCTCGTCCCAGCAGCAGAAACAGCCAGCGTACGAAGCAGTACGCCAAGGTCTTTAAAGTCTCGGTCATTGGCTCTGGTAACTGGTGAGTATGATCTGGCTCAACAAGTGAGCAGCGTAAAAGAGCTTTGCAAATCTACAATGGCCATCTCGAATGGCCATCCCGATTCCACCTCTTCTTCTTTTCCAGCTTACATCTGCTTGTCCCTTACTTCCATACTAACTCAGGGGAACTACTGTCGCCAAAATCGTGGCTGAAAACACAAAGGAACACCCAGAGTTCTTCCAGGAAAAGGTCGATATGTGGGTCTACGAGGAACTCGTCGAGGGCCGCAAGCTCACCGAGATCATCAACGAAGACCACATGAACGTCAAGTACCTTCCCGACATCAACCTGCCGCACAACCTTGTCGCCGTCCCTGACCTCCGCGACGTCGTCGAGGGTGCTGACATTCTCATCTTCAACATCCCCCACCAGTTCCTCAAGGGCATTTGCAAGCAGCTCGCGGGCATTGACTTCTCAAAGGTGCGAGCCATCTCGTGCCTAAAGGGTCTCAATGTCACCAAGGAGGGCGTCTCACTGCTGTCGGACTACGTCGAGGAGTCCCTTGGCCTTCACTGTGGTGTCCTGTCTGGTGCCAACCTCGCTCCCGAGGTCGCCAAGGAGAAGTTCTCTGAGACCACCATTGCCTACCCCCTACCGCGCAACTACTTCCTGGGCGACGTTGACGAGGACCTCGTCAAGGCGCTCTTCCAGCGTTCGTACTTCCACGTTCGCACATCGGACGACACTGCTGGAGTCAGCATCGGTGGTGCGCTGAAAAACGTGATTGCCATTGGCGCTGGTCTTGTCGAGGGAATTGGCTGGGGTGACAACGCCAAGGCTGCTATCATGCGCCGCGGCCTCATGGAGATGGTGCGATTTGGCATCACCTTCTTCCCCGACTGCCGACCTGAGACCTTCACGGTTGAGTCGTCCGGTGTTGCTGACCTCATCACGTCGTGCGCCAACGGCCGAAATGTCAAGGTCGGTCGGGAGACTGCCCGCTCCGGCAAGCATGTTAGCGAGGTCGAGAAGGAGCTTCTCAACGGCCAGTCTGCCCAGGGCATTGATACGATGAAGGAGGTGTTTGAGCTACTCACCGACCGCGGCATGACGCAGGACTTTCCTCTGCTCGTTGCCATCCACAACATCTGTTTTGGCGACCTCAGCATCCACGATCTGCCTCGTGTCCTAGCAGACTAATTTATCGTTATCATATGCACTATTGTATACCAAGCTTATACGTCCCAAAAAAAGTTCTTGCCTGTTACCGAATCTGTAGTCTAATATGCGTCTTTGATCTGAATCTGTAGTCTAGGATGCGTCTTTTATTCATTAATCATGTAAATGTCAATGCTGAGATGCCTACACCTTGATTTTGTGGTTGGACCAGAAGGCAGCAGGGAGAGGGAGGTCAAACAGTGGGCGCTCGACGACAACAAGCTCTCCAGCCCCAACGCTTCCAGCCAGCAGCATCGGTCTGTACTTCAGAGTGATCCAGAATGGGACCTTGGTCTGTTCTCCCTGCTGCTGTTCGTCGACAGGGTGTACCTGGCTGCGTAGTTCCTCAGCCGTCAGCACATCATCGTCGTCAAAGCTGTCAGTCAGACCCAGACGGTCCATCTTACGCTTGGAGACGCGGTGGGCTTCGAGATTGACGCTTGTGTCCAGGAAGGCGACCCAGTTGGCACCCCAGGCCCATATTCTCTCGGGCTGTGACGGTTCGCAGAAGATACCACAGCACTTGTCGACAAGATTGACAAGCTCGCGGGGTAGCAGATCCGAGTTGCGGCGCGACCAGGCACTCAGTGATCGGCTCGACACATCGAACTCAACTATCTTAATCTCTGTAGTAGCCACAACAAGCGTGCCACGGTTGGTGAACATGAGAGCTGTAGGCGGCGTACTGAGTCGGGCTAGAGATGATAAATGCACTTTCTTGACCAGGTCATACAGATCAAGGTGTCCCGATGGCCGTGTGGTAGCGAGGAATCTTGAATCCAGCGATACCTCAGCACGGCTAATCGAGAAATATGAAGGGATGGATGAAGTTGCCGAGGGAGGTAGCTCAGGCGACTCGATGTCAGTGGTTTGGCGCTTCGCCAAGTCGAAAAGAACAATCTCAGAGTCAGGCGTCACCAGGACCAGAGTGCTGGAGCTAGGCGTGAAGACGGCAATGCGGGCACCGACGTTGGCCAGCTTCGAGCTCTCCTCCTCCATCTTCGCGACCTGTAGGCGTGAGCCGTCAGCTGATGGCTCCAGAGCGAACAGCTTCGTTTCTGTCAGCGTCGAAACAGCCAGAAGACCGCCATCAGTTGAAACGGCAGCATGCGTGACATTGCCCTCGCTGTTGACGGAGATCTTGGCGACAAGGCGCTTGCCCTTCACTTCGGTGCTCTCGTCCTCGGCCTCGATATACTCATCGATCTTCCAGATCTTGACAGTGTTGTCAGACCACATGACGAGGAGTCGAGGTTCGGGAACTACTTGGACACATGGCTGGTGGCGAGTGATGGGGATTTTGCGGAACATGCCGTCGGTGAAGTCGGCGACCGAAGTCACCAGCAGCGTCGTCTCGACACCACCAGAAACAAGGAAGCTCGAACCTCGGGCCTCGAAACTGGCCATGGCACGGATATCGTTACCGTGCAATAACCGGCTTGAGATGTTTGTCCATCGCTTGAGTTTGTTGGAGGCACCAGTTTTGACGAGCTGGTAGCTGGCAATCTTACGGTCGACACCGGCCGAGAAGACGGTGGTTCCTGTTGAATCAGAGGTCAGACACAGCACGTCGGCCTCGTGAACCTGGAATGTTTGTAGTAGAGAGAAGCTCTGGCCGTCCCAGAACTTGATGCTTCCTGTCGAGTCACCACTCACAATCTGCTGCGTCTTCGGCAGCACCATGACCGTCCACACCATCGTGTCTTCACGTCGTGACTTGTCGACACGCATCGTGCTCACTATACGCCCGTGTAGCGACGCCTGGGTGCTCCACACGCGGATACGGCCGTCTGAACATCCTCCCACTACCTCGTTCTCGCCCTTCCATGCGAGACACATGATTCGTGTCGTGTGTCGCTGAAGAATGCGGCCGTGTTCAATGACACCGGGGACTCCTGCAGAAACGTCGAGAAGCACAACAGTGCCGTTATCGCATCCGACGGCGAGCTGCGAGCCGTCCGGAGACGCTGCTATCGACCAGATGACGCCCGAGTGGCAGTCGTGGTTGACGAGCGGAAGGCCCGTGGCGAGGTCCCACTCGGTGATGCTCGTTGATCCGCCAATGGAGAAGAGACGCGAGCCCCGGGACCACGCGAGACCCTCGATAACTCGGCCCTTGCCGCCCTTGAGTGTCGTTTCATGGATCCAGCTCCAACGAGGGCTCCAGATCTCTATGTCACCATTCGCTCGGCCTACGGCCAGACGCAGAGACGCGGGAGCAGCAACACCGACGGCCGACTGCTCGTTAAAGGTCACCGCCGTGATGGTGTGCGGAGTGTAGTCCACGAATCTACACCGGTGAATGTTCATTGTCGTCTAAATGAAAAGTTGCGTTTTGGCTGGTTAAAATAAAAAAATGTTTCAGGAAAAAGCATCTAGCATGGTACGGCTGTGGCACGGCTGCTATCAATGCGGTGTTGCTGTGGCAACCCAAATCTGTTATGATCTTGAATTGAACTTCACTTTGTACTGTTATATACCTTCGTAAGCGACTTCTTACTTCCTAACTTCCTGCACTGCCATGTCGGGTGTACGCTCTTCTACGGTGTCTGCGAGCTCTTCTACAGCGTCCTCGGTCTCCACGGCCTCACGGCGCTCCTCCGTATTACCGCCAGGGGTGAGCCAGGAAGATGCTGAAGCGCTCGCTCAGCTCATTGCCCAGTCGTTTGACCAGGCCCAGCGCTCGTCTGCTTCTCACCGCAAGGTCGTCGTGAGCCTTCGCAATGTGCAGCTCAAAGCATCAAAACACGGCCTCGAGCAGCTGTTCAACGGCATCTTCGCCAGTATGGTGAACCGCGTGCTGCCCGTGAAGCGGTTCGAGCCGGCGGCAGAGCGCGTCGTGGGCTTTTGCGAGGCGTTTGTGGCGCTTGGTATGAGCCAGGATGGTGACGCTGAAGATACAGTTGCTTCGCGATTCGCAGAGTTCTTGATAAACCACGTTCGCAGAGGTCTGGCTGCAAAGGACAAGACGGTGCGATTCCGATGCTGTCAGCTCTTGTCGGCGATTCTCAACCACATGGGTGAAATCAGCGATGACCTGTTCGCCACTGTTCACCACGATCTGGCCCTGCGCCTCAACGACAAGGAGACTTATGTGCGCCTTCACGCTGTCCTGGGCCTCTCACGACTCCAATCTGACGATGAGGAAGGCAACGACACGACTCGCCTGCTTGTCAGTGCCCTCCAGCACGACCCGGCCGCAGAAGTGCGTCGTGCAGTGCTGCTGAATCTACAAAAGTCGCGCCGCCTGCTTCCCTACCTGCTCGAGCGTGCCTGGGACGTCAGCGCTACAAACCGCCGGTGTGTCTATAGCAAGGTCATGAAGGAGATTGCCGATTTCAGACTACTCAGCATCGGCATGCGCGAGAAGATGCTCCAGTGGGGTCTTCAGGATCGCGACTCACAGGTAAAGGCTGCTGCAACCAAGATGTTCGTCAACTCGTGGCTGCAGGCTGCCAACAGCGATCTCGTTGAATTGCTCGAACGTCTCGACGTGCTCAACAGCAAGGTGGCCGAGACGGCGCTGAGAGTCTTCTTCGACTCTCGTCGAGATGTCCTGCACAAGTTGGAGTTCGTCGACGAGTTCTGGCACAGTCTGTCCTCCGAGTCAGCTCTTTTAGCTCGTGTTTTCGTCGAGTTCTGCCAATCCGATAAAGACACGAACCTGAGAGAGCTCGCTGATGCCCGTATGCCTGAGCTCACAAAGCTCGCTTTCCTGACCGAGAAGTACCTGGGCCTGCTTAAGGTCTCGCAGGATGAACACGAGGATCACGTCGCTGATCCTGAGCTCGAGTTCATTGTTGAGCAGTTATTCGCGCTTATCGCAACCTACGATTTCAGCGATGAAATTGGTCGCCGCAAGACCCTTGGTTTGCTCCGTCAAGCTATTACGGGTATGGCCCTAGCCGAGCCCCTTATTCAGCGAGCTCTAGTGGTCGTATCCAAAATCGCCATCAACGATCGGGATCTGTCCCAGATCGCGATTGAGCTCATCTCTGACATACGTGACGAGGTGGAACCGGATACACCAGCACCGACTTCAGCTGATGACGCTGAAGAAGGCGACTCTTTCCACACAGCAGCATCTGCTTCGACACCAAAACCAGTCGAAGACGACGGTTCGGGTACAATCAAATCGGAGCAGGAGCTCGTCGTGCTTCTCAAATGCTTGGCCGTGCTCCAGGGAACACTGGAGATTCTGTCGTCACCACTCGAATCTACACCTGCGCTTATGGCTCTTGTCGATTCACTGGTTATCCCAGCTGTGCGCAATCACGAACCCCGTGTGCGCGAGCGCGGTATCCGATGCCTGGGTCTGTGTTCACTTCTTAGCAAAACGCTTGCTATGCAAAACATGCTTGTATTCGGGCAGTGCTACACGCGCGGAGACGAGAATCTAAAGCTTGAAGCGGTGCGCATCATTGCTGACGTTCTTACTGTCCACGGTACCTCGGTTCTCGACGTCGATGGCTCTGTTGACTCGCTCAGCATTTACAAGCTGTTCTACAAGGCGGTGCGCAACGATCCGTCTCCGGCCCTGCAGGGCGAAGCCACCGAGGCCATCTGCAAGCTGCTTCTTCACGGAGTATTCATAGAGGAAGATGTAAGTCCCGTGCAAGCCTCTTGCCATTCGTCAGTACTAACTCAGCTTGTCAAGGTTCTTGTCATGGTCTACTTTAAGGGCGGTGATTCTAACGAACGTGTCCAGCAGACGCTGGCGTACTGCCTCCCTGTCTACAGTTACTCGTCTGTGGAGAATCAGCGAAGATTGTCCAGTGTAGTCGTTGACTCAGTACGCCGCTTTACTCTTGTCTATGGTACAGACGAAGCTAGTGAGTCCATGGTTACACCAACGCAGATGCTTGGCCAGCTCATCGACTGGACAGATCCGCGCAAGGTTGTTGGTCGTGTTGACGACCCCGACACCTCGGTTCACCGGGCGCTTGCGCGCGATATGATTCTGCGTCTTGCTAGCGCGGAAGCGAAGGACGAAATCCGCGCTCTCACTTCAGGGTTTTCGAAGTTGACACTGTTCCCTGGACCCATGGCCGATGGATCTGAGAGCGCTCTGCTCCTGGCAGACGTTCACCGCGAGGTGAAGGAACTTGTTGAGGTGAGTAACTTGTACTGTTGTGGACTATTACTAACTGAAGTATGCCAACGGGCTTGATACAGTTTCGACCAATGCGCTGCGCAAGTTTGCAACTGCCTTGGCGCGCGTCGCTGCGCCCGCGGATGCGGATGCGCCGGCATTTTCGAGCGCTAACACTTCGTTCACCAGTACTGCGAGTGTCGTAGAGCCGTCTGTGGCATGATACCCAAACGGCAGCGAAATTCAGAGAAATGAGTATTAATTAAATACAAGTGCAGAATTCTATGTAGCCAGTGTGGTCTGGCGCGTTAAATGTGGATGATTATCGGTAGGACTCGTCGCCTTGTCCGTACGAGGGCTCATCCTGGCTAGGTCCATGAACTGCTTGATGAGGAGTCTCCGTAACATGCATGTCGCTCATGGCAAACAACAGATCATCATCCTCGTAGGTCGAGACGAGTGGGTTGGCACCTGACGAAGACGTTCGGCCAACCAGCGCGGGTCGCTCGCTGCCACTGCCGTTGCTACCTCGTCGGAAACTCGCTACGCGGTGGCTCGAGTCGTTGTCCTGTAGATAGTACGAGTTGCGTCGGCTTCGGCTCCCAGAAAACCCGCCGCGGCCCAGTGATTGGTGATGTGAGTCGAGTTCACCAGGTGACTGGCGCATTTCATCATATCCCGAGGTACGCCGGTTTGATAGACTCAGTGACTCGCGACGGCTGCGCATCAGGCGAGTGTGGAGAGATGCAGGTGATGACGACATGGGAATATCGAGTGGGGATGAGCCTGAGACATCTGACGAGCCAGAGAACTCGCGAGACCGGGAGTGATCGCGTGGCTCTGTTGATGGCGCCCATCTATATCGTTGGCGAGGCTCCTTGTCGTGCACCGTCAACTCCTCACTGAGTCGCGAAGGAACAACCGGTGTGTGCGCGAGACCTTTGCCGGCAGGAGAGAGTGAGGTTGACAGGCTATGTTGGCCAGGGCTACTGGCAAGAGATGGGCTCGCAGACGGCGCAGCTACTCCGGGAGATATGGCAGCTGTGACCGAGGTGTAGGACGTGGAAGAATCAGGTCTCGGCTGATACATGGACGACTGTAGG
The DNA here is from genome assembly GCA_030570555.1 of Sugiyamaella valdiviana. NCBI lineage: Eukaryota > Fungi > Ascomycota > Dipodascomycetes > Dipodascales > Trichomonascaceae > Sugiyamaella > Sugiyamaella valdiviana. The sequence continues at coordinate 529,829 of JAJLWF010000003.1, forward strand.
GAGTCTGACAAAGCCGAGTGGTTGCCACGAAGCATCTGAAAGCGGGCCAGCGGGTTGCCAGTTCTTGCAGAGCCAGTACTTGAGGCTGAGATGGCAGCGGTCGATCCACCCGTAGAACCGGTACCCACAAGAGGAGTGGCCGGGCTGATACTTCTAGACTGTCGTGTCGACCCCTCGGAGTCTGATCCAGATCCTTCACCAAATGGCCGGTGGCTCGAGTCCACCATTTTGACAAAGTCACCGAGATCATTGTTGGGCAGGTAGATACCTGATCCAGGGTCTCCTGAAGCGGAATAGTTACTGCCAACGCTGGAAGGCTCCATGAAAGATGGAGGGCGGTAACGACTACTGCTAATCGAGCCCGAACGCATCATGTGTCCTCTCGATCCAAAGCTGCTACTGTATCGTGGAACTGACGAGCCAGCACTGCTTCCATACGAGGCCGGAAACGTTTCTGGAACCGAGGGTCCTGCGTAACCAGCGCTAGGGATGCTACGACCGGACGAGGTAACGGACGTTCCAGACACTGAGACCGCAGATGTAGTCGAAGAGGTCCGCCTGGGGATGCGAAGGGCGGCAAAGGACGAGTTTGATGGGATGCGGGTAAAGGAGGGTTTGCGAGGAGACACGCCAGAGGCTCCAATGCCGGTCACTCCTCCGAAACCGGTGTCAATAGGAGAAGCTGCCATCGAGGGCGATTTGAATGGCTGGATGAAAGAGACGGAGGGGCGTGGGAAGACAGGGCTACCTGCAATCGGCTGTGGGGATGAAGGCACGTCGTAGTCGGCAGCATGGGGTTGTGGCGTTCCTGTTGAAGTGCCGGTTGCAGCGGAAGCAGCTGATCCGACAGAGCCTACTAGAGCCGGGCGGCTAGACGAGCTGCCACTGGCGCTTCCAGAGACGCTGCCCAGGGTACCTGCGGTGATGTCATCGAGCTCCTGTTGGCTCGTAGGCAGGCCCTGGCGGTCGATATTGAGGAAGTGCTTGCTGAGGAGCGCTTCTGAGTCGCCAGTGCGGAAGTCAACATGTGAGCGGTACGAGACCGAGATACGCAGGCTGCCTAACGAGGTGTCGACGGGCGAGAACAGGAGGTTCTCGAGGTGAGAAGTGTCGGATGGCTGGGGCTCGTCAGTGAGGTTCTTGGTGAGTCCGATTCGGCCTCGGCTCGAGATGGGCTGGGCGCCGTTGAGCACACGACAGCCGATGGACATGGGCGACACGTTCAGTTTTGCCTTGGACAGCTTGCGCTGCAGATTCCACGTCGGCATGAGGTGGAGGAAGGTGTAGAGCGCGCGCAGGACGATGATGGCCCTTTTGTAGATGACGGGAAGGTCGAGATCGGGCGCATCGGCCGGTATGAGCTCGACGACCCAGCGCTCGAGCACGACCTCGGAGCGACGGAGGCCACGCGTCGCGTTCCATGAGCGGCCGTGTGGGTCGACGTAGACAAGCGACTGCTGGTCCGACAGACCTCGAAGGTCGAGATACGTCTCGACGACGAGCGGCGGTACGAGGACTGACGAGGGGTCAACTGTTCGCCAGAGGTGGAGGTCGTATCTGTACCGTTCGTCCTCCTCGAGCTCCAAGTTGAACTGAGTTAGCTGATGTTCAGGTCTTCGTGGTGTATGGAAGCGCTAGAGTTGTGAGCTCAAGCTCGCTGGTACTCACCCACTTGCTGCTCTTGGGGGGCTGGGTCCTTGGGGCAGGCGAAGCGCGGGCCACGATCACGACCTGGGCCGCTTTAGAGAAGAAGTTCTTCGTTAGCACGGCGTGGATGTGACATCAAGTGTGTTGTACACATAGACGGTTGTACAACATAGAGTGTTGACTCACCTGGATGATCTGGTGCAGCTTAGCTGCGCGCACGTCGCGCGAAGTCGACATGGCGACAAGCCGCGAGCCGGTAGAAACGGGCGCAGTAGAGGGGTGAATATAGCAGTTACAGCGGGAATCAAAGGCTGTGATGAAGCAGGAGAGCCGGTCAGTCCTGTCGGTGGAGAATCGCGCGGGGCGGCGGGGTCGGGCTCATGAGTCGAGCTGAGTCACGCAATCGAGCAAACACGACAGATCGGGAATATAGCGAGTAGATTGGCGGTAGAGCAAGCAGAAGCGTGGACGGCACAAACACAGGCGCACAGCTCGCAACAGCACCACTGGAACCGCGTATCGTACTGAGTGGTCTGCTGGTGCTGTAGTTACCGGAGACGGAGGCTAAATATCGGGCACCCTGCGTGCGGCAATGACGTCTGCATGTAATCAGGGGGTTTAGGTTGAGGGCTGATAAGATTAGATTTGTGAGATGGAGGGGGGAGGCCAGTAGACGGTGGAGAGTGGGGCTATAAGAGGGAAAATAGGAGCAGGGCTTCACGACGAGAGTGTGGCCGTACAGGTTCAGTGATGGGGGTTTTCGTTGCAAATTCAGCAATCTGTTGCTGTTGTCAGGCCCCTGTTGGGACAGGGGTAACAACAACAGTTAACAGGAGAGCGGAGAGCAGGCCGTAGTGTTGAATCAAGCAAATGAGAATCAGTCCTGAGCTTGAGGTATTGAGTCTTGTGCTGTCCTGTTGTTCTGCTTTGTGTCCTGTTTGTTTCTTCAATGTTTCCTCGCGTCGATGATAACTGAGGATAAGTCGGATTGCGGGATATGCTCCTTAATTAGCTTGTGCAATACCGTGCTAGCGATTATGGACTAATAGTGGTGACAGCACATATAGACAATGTCCGGGATGCTGCTAATTACACCGTTCAGTAGATCTGATGTTCTACTTGAACGAGTACCGGCTGTTGGAAAATTGGTTATTGTAGATATAACTTTAGCTTTGTGGACACAACTTAACTGTAGTGTATGTGTGTGCTAGGGCTAGGCAATGCAGTGATGGATCAGACGCATATCACTCGATTCAACTTGATTCGACTGTACATTGTACTGTCGGACTGCTGGATTAAACTGCTGGATTGACGTGTAACCGATTTTCAATTCTACCAGCCTGTTACAGCATGTCAGCCAAAGAGTACCTCAAGGCGGCTCGCAATGCCATCCATGACGAAGACTACCAGGAGGCGCTGGAGAACTGCAACGAGGTTCTCAAACGAGATGCCGAGAGCTACTTTGGGTAAGCATTCACTGGCGTGGTCTACCGACTGAATCCCTCGCTAACACAGATATGTCCTCAAAGGCAAAGCCCTTCAGATGCTAGGCAGGTATGACGAGTCCAGAAAGGCCTATGAAGGTGCCATCAAGTCAAATGAAGCAGAGCCCACGGCTTGGAAGGGCTTGCGCTCGCTTTACGATGTGACCAACAACGCTGGCGGCATGATTGACGTAGCTTGCGGACTCGCACACTGTGCTTCCGAACGAATGCAGGAAGCTGAAGCTGCTTGCAAGGCGTTCAAACACGCCGTCCGTCTGACCAAAACCACCGACGACCTCGATGCAGTAAGTTGATCGGCCTACTTCTGGTACGCTCTAACGCAGAAAATACGTCTCTTGGAAGTCCAGCTCGAAGACAGTACTCTTCGACCCACTATAAGTCGCGTTCTCCTCGAGCCCGATGTGGCTCTTCGTCGGCTCATCAAGCTCCTTGAAACAACCGAAACCGAGGCCATCAATCGCACAGTCGCCAAGCACAAGTTTCGCGTCGGCGTCAAAGCCGATGCAGTACAGTTGTCTGTGTTTGAGATCCGCTCCAAGTCTCTCCTACCCAAGTACTACAACGTGCTCATCAACACAACCATGGACGACGAGGAACGGCGAAACGCTGAGGGCAAGCTATTCGAGCATCAGTACGACTTGCTTCTACGGGAACCTGTCAACAAAAAGAAGGAAGAATTCAACCTCAAGATCCATGAACTTGCGGAGGACATGCTTGTTGTCGATTCGCCCACCGCCCTAGCGTGGAAGCTGTGCCTCGACTGGGCAGACGTTGACGAACTCAAGGACCTCGACTATAACTTGCTCCTTCGCTACGTGACAAAGTTCCCGCGTGCTGGCCTGGCAAGAGTCCTGGATGCCTTTCTGCACTCCGAAATTTCGCCATTTGCAAAGATCAAGGAAGAAGCAACCGCCAAAGGAAAGGGGAAATCCAAAGACTCTTCCCGAGCAGCCTCGAAATCTCCCGAGTCTTCTGTCGAGCCTTCTCCTGCCCCTGAGACAGAATATGACGAGATACCCACCCCAGAGACTGAAGATGTCATGCCCAGCAGTGAGTTGGATCCTGCAACGATCCTCGAACTGATGACGGAAGGCTTCGACGCGGACACCGATGCCATTCTGTCCTGTCGCATTCTTGGAGCGTACTATTTGCGACTCCAGGAATATGAGACAGCTGCGGATATTGCCAACAAGGGACTTGCCAACATCCGTTCTGTTACTGCATCTACTAGAGTGCAGTTCCCCAACTCGAAAAACCACCTGTCGGTCATCCTGGGTACAGCCTACATTTACTATCAAGCCCCGAAGAACTTTGACGCTGCCATTACCGCATTCAACGCAGTCCTCGGAAAAAACCCAGAGAACATCGATGCCAACATCGGTAAAGGACTGATTCTGCGCGAAAAGCATGAGTACCAGGGCGCCCTCAAGCTGCTTGAAAAAGTCCAACGGAAGAACCCCGACAACTTTGTCGCCCTATTCGAAGTGTCATGGTGCCGGATCCTGATGAACCAGTTTGAGGAGGGCCGCAAAGGGCTGGAGAAGGGCCTTGAAATGGTTGTAGGGGACACTCTCATGGCTGCAGACTACCGAGCGCAGAGCTGGTGGAGAATTGGAGTGTCTTGGTCTGAACAGCAGGGCACTGTTGAAGGGGAGGAACGCACCGAAATGAACAAGCGTGCCTTCTCTGCCTACGTGCAATCCCTCCAGGAAAATCCCAACCTCGCTGCCGCTTATACATCCCTTGGATTCTTCTACTTACAGGAGGGCGACAATGCTCGAGCATCCAAGTGTTTCTATAAAGCCTTTGAGCTTGATAGCGGTGAAATAGAGGCTGCTCGTCAACTGGCAACCGAGTTTGCCAATGAATCTCAGTGGGATCTCGTCGAAGTCGTAGCATCTCGCGTCGTTGGTTCGGATCGTCTGCGCACTTACAGCAAGGACGAGGACTCAAGCTGGCCCTATCGATCCTTGGGCATTGTCGCGCTTAACCAACATGACAACGCAAAGGCGTCTCAGAACTTCCAGATGTGTCTACGCATAACACCTAAGGATGCTAATGCCTGGACGGGACTCGGTGAGGCTTACTACAACAGCGGAAGATTCGTGGCAGCGACAAAAGCATATGAACGCGCTCGTCTCTTGGATCCAGATAATTTGTACATCCGTTTCCAACAGGCTGTTGTACTACGTTCTTTGCATGAGTTCACTCAAGCCGTTGAACATCTCGAAGAGCTTAAGAAGGTCCAGATAAGCCTGTCGCGGTATGACATCCCTACCACACTGGCATTGATTGAGTCCCACCTCATGGCTTCACGGTACTTAATGGAGCGCGACTTCTACGGTGATGCTTCTCAGCATGCTGCTTCCGCCATGAGTGTTGCCTGCCAGGATATCCAGGATCAGACGGCTGGGGGCCAAGGTGTCTGGCAGGGTCTTGGAGAAGCCTGCGGTATACTGCTTGAACTCGGCTCCCATATGAACGTTGTTCCTGTAAATGAGCTCACCAAAGTTGTTGGCGCTGTTGAAGGAGACCCTGGAAGTCGAGATTGGGTCACTCAGTGTATGATCTTTGCATTTGAGCGTGCTCTATCCGAATGCAATTCTGCTGCTCATAAGGGCACTGCATACTACAATATAGGACTCGCATACCAGCGTGCATATGGCACGACGGGGGAAGCTGACAGCAGCTTTCAGATGTTGGCTGTGGAGAACTTCAAGCTGGCAATCCAAGCCGAGCCGCGTAATAGTGACTTCTGGAATGCGTATGGCGTTGCTTCGGAGTCACTCAATGCGCGCGTTTCACAACATTGCTTCATCCGCTCCCTGTCGCTTAATGCACGTCAACCTCGTACCTGGACGAATCTCGCTCTGCTGTACATTGGTGCCGGTGATTTTGAGCTTGCCTCGGAAGCGGTGGAGAAGGCCCAGGCGGTCGATCCCGACTTTGTCTCTGCGTGGATCTGCCAAGCCGTTATTGAATCCACTCTTGGAAGGCCAGCTAATGCTGCCAACCTCTTTGAACATTCGTACAAGATCTCCAAAGGAGGAGATGGCTTGGCAAGGTTCCTGTACGGCATATCAGTGCTGGAGCAGGCCAAGAGCAATGGAGGCGCGGTTCAGCTGGAGACAGGTGTATTGGCGCTACAGCGCTACCTCCGACTGTCACCCGAGTCAGAACAAGCACTTCAAAGTTTGGGCATGCTTCTTGAGCGCGAAGCTTCGTTTGGACTTGGAGTTGAGTACGTCACGCAGTTGTGCACGCTACTCGAGAGTCAATACCAAGAAGCTGAGTCACAGGATGTTCTTGTCAAGTTCTGTCAGGGAAAGTGCCTACTAGCGCGTCTGCATCTTGGAGCAAAGGAGTTTGAAGCGGCTGTTGAAGATGCAGAGGGTATTATCAACATTATTTCACAGGCCGTTGCCGACGAGGACGTTGGTCCACTAGAGAAGACGCTGCTTTCGGCTTATTTGACTGCCGGTATTGGGTCTTACTTTGCAAAGAAGTTTGACGAAGCCATCGACTTCTTCAGGCAGGCACTGCAAGTTTCTAGCGAGCACCAGGACGTGGTTATCCTGCTAGTCCAAGTTCTGTGGGCTCATGGCGCGTCAGACGACGAGAAGGACATTGCTCGGGACCAACTATACTCAAGTGTCGCCGAGAAGGGCGCATCAACTAGCATCACTCTACTGATGGGCGTCATTGGACTACTTGACAGCTCAGAGGATCTATTGACTGCTGCAGGTGAGGAGCTCGAAAAGACTCCCTACTCGGAGCTTATTCGTGACCACGCGATACATCCTGTGGAAAACAGCCACCGCATCCAGGAGGTGCTCTCGCTAGTCCAGAACGAACCTGAGCCGTGGAGGCGGGCAGCTGTGGTGTGGCCCGACTCTGCTGCCGTATGGCAGAATATTCACGAACCTACTGCACTATCGCTGGCATGGGCTTCACGTGCAGAGCCACAATTCATCTCGTCGCTCCTCCCTAGAGCGAGCGGTTCCATCGAGGCCGCCAACCGAGCGGTATTTTTGTCGCCATGGGATGCCAAGAGCTGGGATTCCTTGGTAGAGGCTCTTGCCTAAGAGATGATCAAGATGGACATACATCGGTTGCTGGTCACTAGAAGTAAAAATGCACTTATTATAGATGAAATGCTCAAAATGCGAAGTTGATGAGTGTCCTTGAATGTCACTGTTATGAGTCAGGCGGCGTCCTCTAGAATGGTGAGAGATGACGACGGTTGAGGCAGCTTGTCGGGGTTGACAGACTCAACAATGACCATTGCCAGTGCACTTGAAGGTAGCGAGTGCAGCAGGCGAATATGGAGACCCTTGAAAAGAGCACGGAAGAAGCCAACCTCGCGAATGAGATTCCTGGCGACGACGAGAACTCCACGCTTGTCGTCGGGTCTGATCCGTGAGATCTCTTCTGAAACAGCCAGCTGCTGTCGAGTTTTAATAACATCGAGGAAATTAGAGGCAACAGCCGCCGACGTCGAGGCCATAGCAGACGCTATCCCGAACTCGAGCGGTCCTAAAGACGAGCCTTTCCTCCTATCCAGCATTGATTTAGCATATTCCTGAGTTAGTTAGTACGGGGGTGAGGTTAAGAGGAGGAAATCATGAGTCGAAGACAAATACACGACATATTAACGACATATTAACGGAAGACGAAACGACTCTCAAATCACAGATCAGTTCTGGGTATCCAGATCCCAACCATATAAGATTTCCACCCTCACATCCAGGTTCTACTCACATAAGAAGTCCACCACACGACAGAGTGAGGAAGAAAGACGGCTACCCCCTGAGTTAGTAATGTCACTGAGCGTTTTATCAAACACACCATTCCATAGCCTCTCATGAACCCACGCAGACCGCCGTCGCGGTAGATCTGGCGGATCGTAGCCATCGTTCGCGGCCTGTCCTTTGCATCCTGGTGAATCTGCATTCTGCCTTTAATGACCTCCATGGGTGTCCATAGAAAGCTGCTTGTGAGCTGTGAGATAGATCCACTCAACACATAGGTAAGTACTGAGGCTTCACCAAAGCGAGGAGCCAGCATACGCTTCGATTCTCGGTAAGCGACCATATAAACGGTGAATGCCGGGGCAGACAGCACCACAGCTGGACCCATACCCCGCCAGTAGTGCGACAGCGGCAGGAGATAGCTTGAATTGGTCGATGTCTGCTGTAAGGTCCGGATCGTGTCCACTGCGTTAGTTCGGCCGAATGAGTCAATGCGGGGCTTTGAGGTGTACATACGCGGGTAGAACACGAGCTTGCTTCCTACTGCCCCGAGGCTAAAGTTAGCGGGTATAAAAGGATGACAGGTAGAAAGTGAACTCACACAGAGGCCGCTATTGTCTCCAGGGCCATTGGTTGCAAAACGTGCAATGAGCCCTGAGCAGCTGGGCACGAGGAAGAGATGGTAGCCGCGCACTGCAGCCGCGCGATGCAGCCTTGCCGAGGTATAGCCGTGCTAATTCTATTCCGCCGCGCGATGTTTGCAGCTTTCGCGCCTATAAGCATATCCAGCAACTCCTGTTCCAGCCAATCAGCGACAGGGAAATTTTCACAAATAATCCCCATTTCAACCACCAACCTTCATCTCCACACTCGGGCAGGACCATTTGTGCAAGTGACTCGTCATTCTTCAAGCCCTGTTTTTCGATTGTAGATACAATGCTGTCGAGTAGCATGCGCACCGCCCGCCTCGCTCGCGGCAGCCCAATGGCTCGCCGTTTTCTGTCGACATCTGAGGCCTCGGGTATCAAGGTCTCCTCGGTTGAGGACCTTCGTCCTGTCTCGGAGCTGTCGCTTGTCGTCAAGGCCGGATCCAAGTACGAGCCCGCCGCCACTCGCGGAGTCGCTCACATTCTAGAGAAATTTGCCTACAAGAACACAACGGCCCGTTCTGCTCTGCGACTGGTGCGCGAGTCGGAGCTGCTGGGAGGCCAATTGGCGTCGACGTTGACGCGCGAGCACCTCGTGCTGACGACGCGCTTCCTGCGTGAGGATCTCCCCTACTTTGTTGAGGCTCTCGGTGACGTGGCTGGCAAGACGATCTACAACCAGTACGAACTTGATGAGGACGTGATTCCTCTGGCCAAGCTTGAATACCAGACTGCCCATGCTGACAATGCCTACACCGCCATTGAGGCTGCCCACAACGTTGCTTTCCACAATGGTCTCGGTAATGCGCTGCTAGCAGGCCCCTACAAGGCCGTGTCTCTTGAGGCCGTCAAGAACTATGCCCGTGAGGCCTACACCAAGGCCAATGTGCAGCTGGTTGGACGTGGTGTCAGCCACGAGGACCTCACGCAGCTTGTCGGCTCCAAGTTTGCCCACCTTCCTGCTGGCTCTGCTCTTGAAGCTCCTGCTGCCAGCTTCCACGCTGGTGAGGCGCGCATTGGTGCCCACGGCACCAGCGCTGCCGTTCTGTCGTTTGCTGCCCCCGCCTCGGAGGCTGCTTCGTTGACTGTTCTTGCCCAGCACCTCGGCACCAAGAACCACTCCATCAAGTGGTCTCTGGGAGGCTCCACGCCTCTGGGAGTTGCCAGCAGAAAGACTGGCGCTACCATTGCTGCTGGCACCAGCGCCTACTCTGACGGAGTCCTCTTCTACATCACCGTTGAGGGATCTGCCACCGAGGTGAGCGCTGGTCTTGCCGAGGCTGTTGCGTCGCTCAAGGCCGACGTCTCTGCCGAGCAGGCCGCCCGTGCCGTTGCCAAGGCCAAGTTTGCCAGCGCTGAGACTGTCGAGTCGAGCCCCGTGGCCGCCGTCGCTACGGCCGCCCAGGACTTTGCCTCTGTCTCTGCATCGAGCCTCAAGAAGGCTGCCGCATCGGCCGCTACCAAGGACAAGGCTGCGTTTGCCGTTGTCGGTGACGTGACGCAACTGCCGTACCTCGACGAGCTCCTGTAAGCAGGCATTTTACATTTCCTGGCCAGCAGGCCAGTCATGACTTAGTCAATCTACTAGTAGACAGTCCTAAGCCTCTTGATTGAGGAATTACAGGTTAGTAGCGAAGTGCTGTAATGGAGGTGAAGGATGAGTCCACAGCGTCATCTTAGTTGGCCCGCATTTAGTCCTTTCATTACTACTCTGCGCAGTACTGGCAATGTCGAATTCAATATCTAACACAACATTAGTAATACAACACCAGCAATACAACACCAGCAATACAACACCAGAATACAACACCAGCGATACAACACCAGCAGTGTTGTATAATATCGAAGCACAACACCACAGTGTTGCAATATCTAAGCCACCCAACTGTACGCATATGACCACCCAACAGTACCATATGACAACCCAACTGTACCATATGACCTCACACCCCTCCATTTGAGGCAACCCCTCAACTCCACGTTACATCGTACAGCCCCTGGCGGGTGCAACGCAGTTTCAGTTTGACCCCACGTCACGTTTCAGGCTTCCCGAGCCTCAAGCGGCCTCCGGCCAGCTGCATACCCCTGATCAGCGATGCTAAGTATAGCTCAACGTCAGGTACACTGCCGGGCCAAATACCTACACTGCCTGGCACGGGGCTAAGCGGGGTACACTACACCGGCTGCTAGACCTGGCCTGCTAAACCGTCCATTGTAGTTGCTGATGACGATAAGCCGCCGGATTAGCTGCAAATTAGCCAAGAGCTGCAGCTGGCAAATGCAGCTGCTTGATTAGGCCTATTGTATGCCCACAGCTAAACTACCACAAACTACTGCCACAACCCACGCATCGCCCACTGCCCACAACCCGACAAACTGGCAAACGGACATCCGCCAAATTGGCTGGAATCCGCCTGCAAGTCCGTCTGTCAGCCTGGAATCCCTCGCTACCACAACTCCCCCGCTACTGGCTTACTGTGCGTGCAGCCGCCTCGCTTGCTGCGCCCTACGCCTGTTGTGGAGCTAAAAGCTAGCGCTGCAGTAAAGCCCAAACACGCACTAGCGACCCATCCAGAGGCTCAACAGAGGCTCAAGGTTTGCAATTTTGAGGCTGTTTAAGGCTCCACGGGTAAAACACAACGGCCCCGTGCACATCCTGCTCGTTTGCGTTTATCTTCTCGCTTGCTGCGCTGCGGCCGTGCTGGCTGTTTGCAGTCGTCAGCTATTTTTATCGCGCGTGCCACGTGATCGGCGGATTGTTTGTTGATCTTGCCTAATCCGGCCAGTGTCTCAGCCAGGGGCCCTGGCTCCAAACTTGAGGTTCCCGCTCCAAACTGTTAGGTTCTTACTGTTTTTTTATACATCTTTCCTGTTTCCCGCTCCTCTTCCTCCTCACTCGTCTTTTCCACTTGACGCCAATAATTTGTTGCTGGCTTGGCATTAATTTTGTCATCCCTGGATTCGCTGACTAGCCGGCTGTCAAAAAATATCTTGGCTATTTGCTACAATTCACTTGTTTGATTTGGATTACTATTTGGTGGATTTGAATTGGCTGAAGTGGTCGTTTTGAACTGATCTTTTTGGTCTTTGAATCGTTTGGATCTTGACATCTTTGGCTTCTGGTTCATCTCATCTGCCATCTGCTACTAGACATCTGCCTACCATGTCGTACCGTCCCTACCCCCCGGACGAGCCTGAAAACCCGTACAATGCGCGGCCCACGAGCCCACAGGCTCCTCCCACGGCCCGCCAGCGCCCCGTGTCGCCATACCGCCACGATGCAAACACCATTGACTCGCGCATCGCCGGCTACTCGCCGTACACGACGCAATCTGGCGCCCAGGCCTCGTCTGCTACTCTCACGAACCCGTTCTCGGGCCCCGCACAGCCTCTGTTCAACAGCCAGAGTCCCTACTCGGGCGGCGGTGATCTGAGCCTGAGCCATTCGCACCTCGCTACAGCCGACGGCGACAACGAGGCATACCCGCTTTATGACCTGTCGCAGCATGAAACTGCCATGGACGACACGTTTGACTACGACGACAACCAGCCGCTTACTCACGGAGCTGGCCAAGGTCAGTATTCGTCGGGCTACACCAACGCGAACCCAGAGCTGGCCAGACCTCAGTCTCCTGCTTCGTCTATGCTGCGCTTTGTCAACAGCGGTCTTCGCTCCAAGACCGGCTCGCGCTTGGGCCAGCAGAACCTGCCATACCCGGACGACGAAACAGCCACTATTGGAACTTCGGCTCCAATCGGTGGAGCCACTGGCTTCCCGTCTACTGCTCCTGAGCCCTGGGAAGCTTCAAACATCGCTCCGTACCCAATTGACGAAGACGGCGACGGAACGTCAACACTCGGCTCACGTGGTTCTCCATACAGCTTCAACCGCAGTGACACGCCGCTGTCAAGCTCTACCGAAGCATGGGCTCAGCGCCAGCAGCCAGCGAGCTCGCTGCGACGTTTGCCGACGCGCAAAGTCAACCTCGTCAAGGGCCAGGTCTTCTCGGCCGAATATCCCGTTCCCTCGGCCATCAAGTCGTCAATTCTGCCCCAGTACCGTGACGTCGAGTCGGGCTCGACCGAGTTCACCCACGTCCGCTACACCGCGGCCACCTGTGACCCTGACGATTTCACCGTCAAGAATGGATACAACCTGCGTGCCGCTCAGTACAACCGTCGCACCGAGCTGCTGATTGCTGTGACGTACTACAATGAAGACAAGCAGCTCACGGCCCGCACTCTCTACGGACTCATGCAGAACATTCGTGACATTTGTAACATGAAGCGCTCTGAGTTCTGGAACAAGGGTGGCCCTGCATGGCAGAAGATCGTCGTGACCCTCATCATGGACGGTATCGACCCCTGCGACAAAGAGGTCCTAGACATGCTGGCCACTATCGGTCTTTACCAGGACGGGCTCATGAAGAAGAATGTCGATGAGCACGAGACGGTAGCCCACATTTTTGAGTACACGACTCAACTGTGCGTGACTCCTTCACAACAACTCGTCCGTCCTACCGAGAACAACGCGGCCTCGCTGCCACCCATTCAGTTCATCTTTTGCATGAAGCAGAAGAACTCAAAGAAGATTAACTCACATCGCTGGCTGTTCAATGCGTTTGGACGCATTCTGCAGCCTGAAGTCGTTGTGCTTGTTGACGCCGGTACAAAGCCCGGTTCGAAGTCAATTCTCTCTCTATGGCAGGCTTTCTACAACAACAAAAATGTTGGAGGTGCATGCGGTGAGATTCACGCCATGCTGGGTCGTGGCATGAAGATGCTGCTCAACCCACTGGTCGCGGCTCAGAACTTTGAGTACAAGATCTCGAATATTCTCGATAAACCTCTTGAGTCCACTTTTGGCTTTATTTCCGTACTGCCAGGAGCCTTCTCTGCCTACCGCTACCAGGCTGTTGTTGGTCGTCCGCTCGAGCAGTACTTCCACGGTGATCAAACTCTTGCTGGCCGTCTCGGTAAGAAGGGCATCAACGGAATGAACATTTTCAAGAAGAACATGTTCCTCGCTGAGGATCGTATCCTCTGTTTTGAGGTGGCTTTCAAGACCGGCTGCAAGTGGCATCTGTCCTATGTCAAGGCTTCCAAGGCTGAGACAGATGTGCCCGAGGGTGTAGCTGAGTTTATCAGCCAGCGTCGCCGATGGCTCAATGGTTCGTTCGCTGCATCCATCTACGGCATCATGCACTTTGGACGCATCTACCGTTCTGGCCACAACCCATTGCGTATGCTCTTCCTGCACGTTCAACTCCTGTACAACTTCATCCAGCTACTGCTGTCGTGGTTCTCTCTCGCTTCGTACTACCTGACTACAACGGTCATCATGGAACTGGCGGCCAACCCGAACGCGTATGGAGGTGACTCCGACCAGGCGAGTTTCCCCTTTGCCAAGAACATCTCATCAATTATTGCTCTTGTGCTGAAGTATATATACGTCTCTGTCCTCGGCATGTCTTTCCTGCTGGCACTGGGAAACCGTCCGAAAGGCTCCAAGTACAGCTACTACGCTTCGATTGGAGTTTTTGGTGTGATCCAGATCTATGTGGCTGTTATCTCGTTCTACCTTGCGGCGAGCGCGTTTCAGCAGACTCACATTAGCTCGGTGAGCCAGTTCTTCAGCGATTTCTTCACTTCTATCACGGGTCTAATTGTGGTGGCGCTGGCGTCGACCTTTGGCCTGTACATTGTGTCTGGAATCCTGTATCTAGACCCGTGGCACGTTCTTCACTCGTTCCTCCAGTACATGTTCCTCATGCCCAGTTTTGTCAACATTCTCAACGTCTACGCCTTCTGCAACTGGCACGATGTGTCTTGGGGTACCAAGGGCTCCGACCGTTCTGAAGTGCTCCCTGTGGTGCAGTCGAAGAAGGACACGGATGGTGAGACGGCAGTTGTTATGGAAATTGACCGCCCTCAAGCGGTTGTTGACCAGCAGTTCCAGGAGGTAGTCAAGCGGGCCTTGACTCCGTACCAACCCTCCAAGGAAAAGGAGAAGAAGACTGTTGATGATGAAAACAAGAGCTTCCGCACAAACCTCATTATCGTGTGGATATTCACCAACGTTGTGCTCGTGCTGGCCGTCACTTCTACCAATGTTAATGTCGTTGGTATTACGGCATCAGTTTCGCACCGTACGTCGTACTACTTTGCCTTCTTGCTGTGGGCCAATGCTGTCATTGCGTTGTTCCGTCTCTCGGGTAATGTCATTTTTGTCACGCGAAGTTGGTTCAAGCTGTGCACCTCTCGTCGTTGATTATGAAGCTTATATATATATACAATAGACTGTAAAGACACATGACCATTCCTCAGTACGCACTCTTTATAGCATCAAGTAGGGAAGCGGCTGAGTACGCATATGCACCCTTAAGACAACTCTCGTTCAATCTCCTTCAGATACTCGAGGCACTCGGTCGAAGTTGCCTGCGGTCGTTCGAGCTGAAACTCGATGACCTTCTGTAGTGCCTTCGAGAGCCAAGGTCCTCTTGGTTTTCCTAGTTCCTTTTGAATCTGTTTACCATCAATAAGAGGCTTGAGATTCCAGGCGTTCTCGATCCCGTGGTCCACGACGGCCTGAACAAGTGCGTTGTAGTCATCGAGGTTGGGTTGGCCAGTAATGGATTCCTGAATCAAACCATGAAGAACACATAGCGCCCAGCCCTGTCCACATGAGCGTACAAACAACCCCAGGTCCTTGCGCGACGAGATCTTTGCAACCTTAGAGATCTCAGCGACCGTCTCCGCGTTGCTCAGAATATCGGCTGTTTGCTTTGCCTCGTTCGACGACAGCTTGAGTCCATCCCGAACAATCAGGTTCGCGGCAGATGCCGGCTTTTTCTTTTCATCCCATGCCTTAGTAGATCCCCAGTGGCTTAGAGCAGCACAGAGATACAGGCTTGGCTCTGCTTTGGGGTCGCTCAACAGAGCACCAAGTAGGGGATGAAGCTTGGACGGATCATTCGACAATGAATGCAAAAGTGAAACGGCCGGTTCAAGGGTGGAGTTGGGAGTGTCAACGACGTCCTTTGTGGCCGGTGAGGTGCGGAATTGCTCGGCTAGAAGAAACACCGAATCCTCGAGGTCAAGATCATGAATAGTGAGAAGCCCCACCTGCGGTGATGGCCCCGCAAGAATCTTGCTGATTTCGACACCAACGCGCTCGCGACTGATCTTGCGGATAATTGCATCGCGAATGCGCTCGTCCATCATAGCCTCACGTGCCGACTGCTCTATGGCAAAGTCAAACGTCGACGAGAACCGGATCAGACGGAGCACACGTAGAGGATCTTCGCTGAAAGTCTGGAAAGCAGGAAGCGGTGTACGTAGAATCTTTGCTTCTAGGTCCTGAAGACCTCTGCCTGTAAGGTCTTCCACCTTGCCGAGTTGGAGGTTGTAGAATAGCGCATTGAGAGTAGCATCCCGACGGAACGCATCTTCTTCAGGCGTGCCAAACCGAATAGTCGACGGAATGCGCGAGTGCTCGTCGGCGTACTCTTCTGCCCGAAGGTTGACAAAATCAATGTCCAATCCGTACAGCTTCGTTGTCGCCGTCTCGAGATGCTTTGATTTCTCTGGGTTCTTTTCAATCTTGTGCACTGAATGAGGCTCCATTCCTAGAGACTCGGCGTGTGCCTGAATGTACTCATTAAGGGCTTCGGCAAACACGAGACCAGTGCATGTGTTGATAGCAATGTCAATGTCGTGCGACTGTCGACCCAACAGCTTGTCCCGGACCCATCCTCCAGTGATGCGGAGGACTACATCTTCAGATTGACTCTTTTCAAAGACTTTCGAGAAGTTGACCAGCAGATCCCGGATCTTGGTCTCCGTGGGATCCAGCGAGATAGTAGGAGCTCGACTGAGAGACGACATTGAGAGACGTGGTCGCTTAACAGGGCCTCGTGCGATGTGTGAAATAGTGTTTCGGATCAGGCCCAAATCCCTAAGCATCAGTCAAGACTGATATGGGAAGACTGGGAGTATCAGACAAAAACAGCACAATACCCGCACAATAAAACAATGGTAGTGGGGCCTTTTGAGGTGGAAAGAGGGCCAAGGAAAGAGCCAATGACTTGAAAGAATGAACTGTAGTTGCCACAGTAGGTAGCCAAATCTTTCTGTAGATTCAGATACCCAGGTAAGGGTTTACCCCTGAGGAAATCATGAAACGTACAATTATAGACACCTACAAACACACCAATAAATTGGAGACAAACGACAGATGGTGGGACGACTGGTGTCCAGCTCATTGGGAAACATGCCGCGGCTGCTTATTTAGAGGAGTCTCTAGTGACAAAAACCTGCTCAGCAGCTACCAAACAATGAGGTCTGCGGTACAGCCAGAACGGTTACTTCGAGATGGCCACCACGAAGGTTATGTGGTATAGATACGACCAGTGTATATCAGTGTATTAAAGTGCCAAAAGTGCTTGTTCAATTCTCTATGTCCTCGTCGCTTCCAGTGCCCGTCGCTTCCTATCCAGTTCGATATTGCACGGCTGACGCCCTTGCCCTGTTTCCAACCAACCACAGGGCTGCAGTTTGTCAATTTAACTTCACCAGCTGAAACTTTCACGGTCGTCGATTCCGCTCTTAGCATCAGGTGAGCCCCAATTACAAGCTCCCGTGGTCCGGAAATTGCATTACACGGCATTTGACGACATTGTGATCATTTTGCTCGACCGGTGGTCCCCCCTTTCGACTCTTCACCTTCACCATGTCCAACACTCGAGAGCCCACCAATGACTACGCGCTTGTGACCGACACAACGCCGATGCCGGCGGACATCCCCGACGTCGCTGAGATCGGAGCGACCTCGGCACCTCTCAAGTCGGCCTCGTACTTCATTGGCGCCCGATGCCTGCCATACAACGACGACTACATGCTGTGCAAGCAGGAGTCAAACGGCAACGGTGAGCTCGACTGCCTAAAGGAGGGTCGCCGTGTGACCCGTTGTGCCATCAGCGTGATTGATGACATCAACAAGCACTGTCTCAACGAGTTCCGCATGCACTGGCAGTGCATGGAGCAGCAGAACCACCAGTTCTGGGGCTGCCGTCCCGCCGAGGCGCTGCTCAACAAGTGCGTCTTTGACAACCTCAAGCTCGAGAAGCGCATTCCTCAGGTCGGTCCCGAGGACCAGATCCACCTCAAGAAGAGCCCGCTGCTCAAACCCAACTCTGAGGACTATGTATCACTCAATGCTGCCAAGAAGGCTGGCGTTATATGATTGAGCAGTAATAGACGACGTACAGTCAAAAAATACACGCTCTAATGAACTATTTGCAGATCACGAATAGATTTTTGTAGACATTCCAAACTGACCTTTGATAAACAGACA
This sequence comes from Sugiyamaella valdiviana, assembly GCA_030570555.1. Classification (NCBI taxonomy): domain Eukaryota; kingdom Fungi; phylum Ascomycota; class Dipodascomycetes; order Dipodascales; family Trichomonascaceae; genus Sugiyamaella; species Sugiyamaella valdiviana. The sequence goes on from JAJLWF010000003.1 coordinate 547,734, forward strand.
TCAGATAAGGGTCTGTTTGTACTGGCCTTACCAGACAAACTAAATCTACACATCACCAAGTTAAGAAAATACCATCATGTATAATACACCATTACAAGCATCAGCTATATCATCGCTTACTCAGTGGCAGGAGCCTCAGCAGGAGCCTCCTTCAGGTCCTCGAGATACTTCTGCAGAGCAGACAGAGCCTCGTCAACGTGAGGCTTGAGTGCAGCATCATCCTCAACAAGCTCCACCAGCTCGTTGTTGTCCATGTCAAGCAGCATACCAGTGATCTTGCTGGCAAGCTCCTGGTCGCCGCCAATGGACTCGTCGGCAATCACCTTGGGGTACAGAGCCTCACCAATGATACGCTTGTGGGCCTCCTCGGGAGCGTTGGCCAGAATGGCCGACAGAGGGGCAGCGGGAGGGACACCAACAACCTCGCCCTCGCGAGGACCGTTGTTAGGACCGCGGTTGTTGCGGCCACCACGCGGGTAGCCAGGACGGCCACCTTGCTGGGGGCCGGGGTAACCACCGTTGCCGTAGGCAGCGGGGGGCATTCCGTAGCCAGGGACCATGGGCTGGCCGTTAGGACCAACACGTCCGGGCCACTGGCCCTGGGGAGGCGGGGGCATCTGCTGGCCAGCAGCTCCGCGAGGACCGCCAGGACCGCCAGCCATCATGTGGGGCGGGTTACCACCAGGGAAGGGCATGCCACCACGGGGCACGGCTCCAGGAGGCAGGAAACCAGGGTTCTGGCCGTTAGGGGCGTAGAACATGGGGTTACCCAGGTACTGGCCAGGCAGAGCACCAGCAACCTGCTGCTGCATACGCATCTGGTTCTTGGCCTGGATCTGCTGCTGCAGCTGCGAGCGACGAACGTCCTTGCGCTGGGCAAGAGCAACGTACAGAGGCTTACCAGCAATCATGCGCTGGTTCATCTCAGTAACAGCCTTGGTGGCCTCCTCGGGCGAAGAGTAGCACACAAAGCCAAAGCCCTTGGACTTGCCAGTCTCGTCAGTCATAACCTTGGCAGAGGTGATGACACCGTGGCTGCCAAACTCCTCACGAAGAATCTCGTCAGTGACAGAGTCGTCAAGGTTCTTGATGTACAGGTTGACACCCTGGTACTTGGAAATCTTCTCAAGACGGGCAGCCTCGTACTGCTTCTTGAGCTCCTCCTCACGCTCGTACTTCTTCTGGGCACGGCCAACGTACAGCTTCTTGCCGCCAGCAACCTCAGTGTCGTTGAGAGCGTCAATAGCCTTCTGAGCCGACTCATGCTCGTCGTAGTTGACGAATCCAAATCCGCGCGAGTTGCCCTCAGCGTCTACGGACAGAGCAGCAGAGGTGATACGTCCGAAAGTCTCGAACAGGGCCTCAAACTGCTGCTGGGTGCTGACCTCAGCATCCAGGTTCTTGACGTAGATGTTGGTGAAGTTAGCGCGCAGCTGCTCAGTCTTGGACTGACGGTCCTGCTTGGAGACGTGTCGGCCGACAAACACCTTCTTGTCGTTGAGCAGCATACCGTCAACGTGCTTGATGGCGGAGTCAGCACTCTCAACCTCCTCGTAGTGGACGAATCCGTATCCCTTGGAGTTACCGTAGTCATCAGTGGCGATCTTGCAGGACAGAATGTTACCGAAGGCAGAGAAAGTGTCGTGCAGAGCCTTGTTGTCAATAGCCGGGTCAAGGTTCTTGATGAAGATGTTACCGGCACCGTTGCGGCGGACCGAGGGGTCACGCTGCGACCACATGATACGGCAGGCACGGCCCTTGATGGGAGCGTAGTTGAGCTCCTCGAGAGCACGCTGACCGTCACCGGCGTCGTGGAAGTTGACGTAGGCGTAGCCGAGCGAGCGACGGGTGACGGCATCACGGCAGACACGGATCGAGGCGACGGGGCCAATCGAGTTGAAGATGTCGAACAGCATGGCCTCAGTCACAGAGGGGTCAAGCTCTCCAACGTAAAGGGAAGCCGACGAAGCGGCACCCTCCTTGGCAGCATCCTTGGAGGTCTCACCAGCCTCAGACGAAGCCTCGGTGGAAGTCTCAGCAGCAGCCTCGTCCTTCTTCTCAGCGGACTCGGTCTGCTCCTTAGCCTCGACAGCAGGGGTCTCGGCAGCGGACTTGTCAAGAGAAAGCTTCTCAAGAGCCTTCTCGGCAGCGCTCACAGAAGCGTCAGCAGCACCAGACATTTTTGATGGGAGTTTTTCGGAAATGATCGGAAACAACAAAAGACGGATTCGACCAGAAGTAAAACAAAAATCTCTTTAAACCAGGCGAATGGTGACAAAGAGATGGGGTTTTTCTAGTTTTTCGATTTTTTTGGACTTTTCGAGGGTTATAGACAACCAAAAACTGGAAAAAAGAGGACAGACAACTATCGGGTAAACGGCGAGGTTTTCGATAGAAGTGTGCAATTGCGTATAACGGCAATATCTCTTTTTAGAACTGGTTCTTGGAGGATACGGACAAAGACGACGTCAATGGTAAAGAAGAAGCGCGAGTCAATGAAATTTTTTTTCTTTCTAGACGCAGCGCGGCGCCACCGTTACCCGGGAGTACATAGCACGACGCGCTTGTCGCTTACCCCTTATCGAAGACTTTTATGTCTGCACCATCTCAGTTTATGTCCATTGCTTAAACCTTATAATGCACTCATGTCAATATTCATCTTGTAAATGTCATTTATCGGCCTGACGGCTCTGCCTGCTTTCTGCCGTGTCGGCTTTCTTTGTGGCTCGCTCGATTTGAGGTTCGCGTACGGCGCTATACCGCCGATCGCTGCATGTCGATATGAAATTTCGTGATGCAAGCCAACCTCTCACCAAAATGGAGAACCGCCGGCGGTCGCGAAGTCCACGGGAGGACGAGCACAGATCTCGTGAGAGGTCACGAGACTCACATCGACATGAAAGCCGCAGCAAAGGTTACGAAGGTTACGAAGGTCGCGGATCGGACAGACGCGAGAGTCGGCGCGACAGGCACAGCAGACGCAATGACGACGACAGGAGTCGAAGGGACGGCCACGATCACCGGGGTCATCACAGCAGACGTGGAGACGAACGAGACAGTCACACAAGCTCGCATTCTCGAGGAGATCATCGCAGGGATGCCGGTGATGATAGGACGAGTCATAAAACGAAGGACAGTCAACGCCACGCAGAGTCGCACGCTTCAACTGAAGATTCGTCGAAGCCCATCTCAGCGAAGTCAAGCGTCTCGGACGATGAGTGGGAAGTTGCGGAAGATACTGGCAGCTACTATGATAACTTTGAGTCACGCCAGGAGCAGCTCAATGCACAGAACAAGCTTCAGGCCGATAAACTGCGGCAAGAATTGAGGGGTGGTGTTGCAGGTTCTGCAACAACAGTCTCTACTACAGAATCTACTACAACAGACTATGTCACAAGGGACTCTGTCACAAAAGAGTCTGGCAAAGGACCCGCAATCGACGTGTCAATCGCAGCTAGTGTCGGACTCGGCAGAGCCGATGACGCGCCCATCACTGCCGAGAACATGACTATCCAGGATATGCTGCGAGAAGAGATGCAGGGTCGACATGAGCGCATTGATCTTAAAATGGCACAGCAAATCGCAAAGGATGGAGGGTACATAAATGACGAAGACTATCTCAGCGAGAACGCCGACCGTCTCGCTCAAGTTTCACAGAAAAAGAAGCTGAACCTGTACAACCAGGTTGTGGGCAAGACGAAAGAGCTCCACGATGCCATCAATAACTGCAAACTGTGTGTGGAACCTGGAGCAAGTGCTCAGACGACTGTCATCTCAACAGCGACACAGGTGTATATGAGTGCTGCCCCTGAGCCTGCCATCGCTAAGGGCACGATGGCCATTATCCCCATGGAACACCGCACAAACAGTCTTGAATGCAGCGACGACGAATGGGAAGAAATTCGCAATTTCATGAAATGCCTAGCGCAGATGTGGGCATCCAAGAACAAGGGCGTTATATTTTATGAATCGGCTGTTGTTCGGTCTTCCTCGGCACACCCCTGCATTATGGCTGTTCCAGTGCCCCATCACCTCGTCAATACAGCGCCCGGGTTCTTTGAGGAGGCATTCATCTCTGGTGATGTCGAGTGGGGGACACATCGCAAGGTCATTGATTCAAAGAAGCAGGCCAAGGAAATGACCCATCCAAAGTACGCGTTTCGCAGCTCCATTGCAAAGGAGGCGCCATACTTTCATGTGTGGTTCGATATCAACGGAGGAATGGGACATATCGTCGAGGACACATCGCGATGGCCCCGAGGGGACCACTTTGCTCGCGATGTTATTGGAGGCATGCTCCGAGTCGACCCCATTCTCATTCGACGACAGGCCGACTGGAAGAGTGGCTCCGAGGAGCGCGAGTATTTGGAGCAGCTCTGGAAGGACTTTGACTGGACTCAGTCGATTGAGTGGTGAACACGGACATGAACATGTATATATGTATTACTGACTAGCTGTCTATTCACGTGGAAATCGTAGCGACCTAGTCCATACATGCTCATCGATTAAATATATCCGGGCCTGTGCCCATGCATCATTACCTCCTTGGTTTGCCAACTCACGCCGTCAAAGAGGGTGGACAGGTTGGCAAAGTCATTTTCAACGCCCACTTCATTATTCATAGGTCATCATAGTGTGAAGCCGTTTGGCTTCCTCACCAGTAGAGATCGCCGTCATCTGGGTCAGCCATCTGGGGATGCGCGGCCTGCTCCAGTTCGAGGAAGCGCGAGTACATGGAGACGACGGTATCGTCAAGCGAGCGGTACTTGATACCAACCACATCGGCACTATCACTCGTATCAAAAGCGCACTGCTTCAGAATGAGCGTGTCACCCTGGCCAGGATGGCCGACGGGCATGCGCTTGCAGACTCCAGGGAGTGAAGAGCGGGCTATATCAACAACCTGCTGGGACGAGACATTGTTTGCAACGACAAACCAGCGGTTTGTCTCGGCGGGGACAAGCTGGATGGCGCGGACGTATGCTATAGCAGCGTCGCGGACATCTACGTAGAAAGGGAGGGAGAAGGGAACAACGTCCGAGGGGGACGAGGGAGTTGTGGATGCAGAGGTGGTGGAGGACGAAACAGAACGGGATGCAGTGGCTGGTGAGGGGGCTGGGGAGGCCAGGGGAGACGAGGATATGTCGAGCGGAGAAAGCGAGACACCGAGCGGAGGAGATACAGAGGAGGAAGATCGAGAGCGCGAAGGGAGAGATGCAGAAGTGGAGGAGTCAATAGGGGTTGATGTTTGTTGATGGTTCGCGGTTCCGCTGGTCGTCTCGAGACAGCCCTGCATTAGACTAGCCGCTTCACGTAGAGACGGGTTGTGATCAAGGAAGGATCTCGACAGTGGGTTGAATCTGTCGCCCTGTAGGATGGGCCCTAGTAGCATCGGCGTCACAATGACGGTCAGCGTAAAGGATGCAAAGACGTCCGAGTAGCGTTTCCACAGCACATCCTCGGCAAACGAGCAGGCACCGAGGTATGCGTGGTGGCAGTCCTGGCGGGCCCGTTCACGCGGGATGCGGTTGAGATCACGAGACGTGTACAGCTTGCGTGGGTCGTTGAGGCGCGGCGGGTCATTCATCATGGCAGCAAAGCACGAAGACACGACCACGGAGCGCACGTTTGGCCCGTGCTTGTCAACGGCATCGATGACGTTGAGCGATGTGCGGATAGCCGGGTCAAACAGAGCATGGTCCGACTCCTTGGCGTCGGTGGCATGGAACGGGCAGGTGGCACCAGCTGGTTGGCCGAGGCATGGTACGCGCGGGTTCGCGAGATGGATGACGTAGCGGATATCGGGGTTCAGCTTGAATACGAAATCGAGCGCATTCTCACCAGAGACATCGGGCACTTCGACAAACGCCAGCAGCGCGCCCGGGTACCGTGCCTTGTGCGCAGCTTCCTCGGCAATGTTGCGCACCACGGCAATCACCGGGTACTGGTTGCGAACGAGCACGTCGAGGACATGAGCTCCGAGAAAGCCCGACACGCCCGTGACGAGGACCTTTCCGGACATCGCGAGAGGAGGAGGGGGGTACAAATAGACAGGGGGAAGACTTTCAACTCCGTAACGATGACTTTCAAGTCCGATGAGTCTTGTAAGGGGCAAATGATCTAAGCCCAGCGGGCAAACAAGCCGTCAAACGGTGCAGGATACACCAGCAGTGAAAGCAGAGTACAGTGAAAGCACGAAGCACGAAAGCACACTGTAACAGCGACGAATCCAAGGCTCCTGACAAATGGCAAAACGACAATCCAATACGCCTGCTTGCCAAGTCACATTATCAGCTTACGACTGTTATCCGCATGCGTGCGGCGGGGCGTTATGGGAGAAAATTGCACCTGAGCGGTATCTGACAGGGACTAAAGATTTGACAGGTGCAGGAGTAAACAGGTAATGAGAGGAAGCCTGAATGTAAACACCAACAGTTGTAATCCCTCGAATTTTAAGCCCCTCAGGTCAGTCTCACTTGTGTTTAAGACTCGCTCTAATAGTCCCGATCCGGCCATAATTCCTGTGCAGCTTAATTAATCCCTGTATGCACTTATGCATGCCAGCCGTTGTGGAACCTGCAGAAATTACTACAGATCGATTTATCCTACTATTCATTAAGGTCATATACCACCGGCGGTCATATCCAACAGAACCGGAATGGCCAAGTACTGGTGCGATACGTGCCGACTATTTGTCGAGGACTCTAAGTATGGCAAGAGCCAGCACGAGGCCACGGGACGGCATAGGGGAGGAGTTCAGCGGCAATTAGGTCTTCTACATCGCGAGAACCAGGAGCGCGCAAAGGAGGAGAAGGACGCCGCAAGACTGATTTCCCAGATCAGGGGGAGTCTCCCCGTGAATGGAGCGACAGGCGTAGAGAGTACGGCCAAAGTCAAGGGCTTTGCAATCGCCAAAGCCAAACAGCCGCCAAATCATGCCTACTCGATAACTCAGGCGCTGGATTCAAACATTGAAGTCGCGGATCCAACGCCCGAGGTCCCTGTCAAACGCAAACCGCTGCACTCGTCAAAAGCCCTGCCTGACCGCTGGATCATCAAGGACAAGTCACTGCGTGCACCAGGCGAGATTGATGTTTCTGAGCTTCTAGGATCCACCGAAACCAAATCTAAGATCAAGTCTGAAGAGACCAAGACTGAAGAAATCAAGACTGAAGAGACCAAGAGTGACGAGCGGACCAAACTCGAGGCCCACGTAAAGAAGGAAAGCACGGATCCCATCAAACAGGAAGTGTCCGACAAAAGCATACACAACATACACGAAAGCATACAGGCTCCCACAACAGAGCCTAACGACAAACGACCAGCAGAGCCAGTGGAACCACCAGCAAAGACGAGCCTGTTCAAGAAACGACGAGTCAAACCGAGTGCCTAAAATTCGAAGATTCGCTCGTCACCCAACACTGGCTAATATTAGCGCTAATACTGCACTGTACACTAGATATTCATTCATCTCATCCTGCTTGCATTAAGCGTACTATTTACATGGATGCATTTTAGACGAGCAGTCCTCATTGACGCATTCACACACGCGTCTCAAGTCCACTGGCGGCTCTGGCCGCGCACCAGCTCCAACAGCTTCCAACCGTGCGTCTCGGGGTTCTCAATCTCCTCGGGGATGCGGGTCATGACCATGGCGTACGTAGTCAGCTGGATGTGATCCTCAACTCCAGCAGCAATCTCGCCGGTCTTTGCGTTCTTGTAGAGATGGATTTCCTGTGCTCGGCAGCCAATCACGTACACGGGCACGTCGGCTGGTTGCAGCATCTTGGCGCTGAGAATGTCGACTCCACGAATGTCGAGAATACGACCTGCTGAGTAGAGGCCCTGCTGCTTGTACTGCTTGGCTGACGCAGCCCAGATGTTGAACGGCGCCTCCGACAGCCACTGCTTGAGCGTCGTCTCGTCACCCTTGACATAAGCGTCGAGAACCTCGGGCAGAATGTACTGGCGGACGTCCTTGAGGAACTCCTCCTGTGAGAAGGTCGGATCAATCGTCTTGAACATGCGCACGACCTTGCCGCCCTCGGTCTCGTCGAAAAACGAGCCGATGCGATCCGTCACCGAGCGGACGCTCGAGATGAAGCCGTTCTCCGACTCCTCGTACATCAACCGCAGATCGGCCATCTTTTTGCCTAGTGCCGAATCGCGCTTCCAGTCCCGCGACTCCGCCGGCTGCTTGGCCGTCTCGTGAAGCACCACGTTTTCACCAGCACCCTCGTTGGCCTTGACAAACGTCTTGGGTCGCTTCTTCTCCTCGGCCTCACGGCGCTTACGGCGCTCCTCCTTCTCCTCAAAACCACCATACCGCATGCTCGATCCGTCGTCAATGGCCTCCTTCAGGTTCTTGTACATCTCCGTCTGGCGGATGGGCTCGGTGGCCTTGTCAACGGACTCGGCCGTCTTGGACACGGCGGATCGTGTCGTCTTGACAATGGGCGACTCCCAGGCTGTCGAAGCAACATCACCAACGACTTTGCCCGCCTTTTTGAGCGACTCGCTCGTCACCGAGGAAGCAGCCGAGGTACCGCTCTTGGCCTTGTCGAGAGCTTCCTTGGCCCGCTTGTACGCCGTGCTCTCCGACATGCGACCCGTCTCGTCCTGTAGAGCCTTGATTCCTTCCTGGAGCTCCTTGCTCTTGCTCCATTCCTGCTTAAAAGTGTCAACAAACACCTGGAACGGGTTCTTGTCGGGGCCATCTTTGAGGCGCGGTTGCGAGCTGTGCAGCAGGCGCGCAGTGGGCATGGCAGCCCGCGTAGCCAGCCTTCGAGCCGCCACTCCCCGGACGGCCTTGGATGTCAGCATCATCGTGTAGTATGCTTAAACAAAATGCTGCTGGTTCGAGAGGCTGTGATTTGAATCAGCGGCGATTTTGCCAGTTGGATTTTTTCAGTGGTTGGGGTCAGCCGTATGGGGCCAGAAGCCAGATCCGAAGCCGTCAGAAGGCAGAATAAATGGGTGTCCTGAACGGAGTAGAAATGGAGACGAAGGTGAGCTTGAGGTAGCGGTCTTGAGGAGCCTTCCGACCACTCTTTACTTTGTCAATGGCCTCCGAGCTCTCGGTCCGAATTCGGCCGAGAGGTAAGCCGTACTATATCAGAGTGACAGATGAAGTGCCGGACAGAGTCATCTAAACCAATACAGAGTGCGCCAGTCCATGCCATATAAATGCAATATGAGGAGAACGCGAGAGGGTAGAAGTCAGTGGAACGTGGTCTGAAGCGTACCTCGAGTGCTGTATACAATTGTGTACAGCTGATATCAGTATGATGCATTACAGCTGTCATCAGTACAGCGTATGACGTCGACTCCTCGTAGTCAATCAAAGTAGACGGATCAGCACTTGCCTGGTAAAAGCACAATTCAAGTGCAATCGAGTACAATTTGTACTTCGTTTCGTACGTTGTAGAGCGTGTAGGTCGTTCGTATTGGGTATGTGTCAGTATTGCTTCACCAGAAGTACACGATGACGGCAAAGACGGCAGCTGCGGAGACAGCGCCTACTGTGGCGAACGACCACGGCTCTTCTCGTCGCCTGAATTCTTCAGCTCGCTTGACTGCTTCGTGTTCCTCGTACGCTGCCTGGCGCTCTTCGTTGCGTTGCCGCCGGTGTGCATCGTAGCCCTGTTGTTGGCGCAGATGGGTGTCGTAGTCGAAATGAGGAACGTCGTAGTTGGACCTTACGTGGTTCGCGGGGTTGAGTGGGTCAGCGGGGTCTGGCGTCGCAAACGGCCGGCCGTAGTTGTGCACGCGAGCAGTTCGACGAATGTGCTGGGCGGAGTAGTTGCGATGAACCGAGCCTGATCCGTGACTAGAACCTGCACTAGAACCCCCTCGCTCGCCTGGAAGGCTGCTGTTGTACACTGCGCGGGCTGAAGCATCAGACAGCACGTCGTAAGCCTCCTTAATGGACTGAAACTTGCTGGTACTGGCCCTCTTAGCTGCATCATCAAGTCCGCGAGTCTTGTCGGGATGATACTTTTTCGACAGCTCAAAGAACTGCTTCTTTATAGTCCGCGTCGAAGCATCTCTTCGTACTCCTAGGATCTCATAGTAGCTCTGTCCTTTGACCACAGAGGCCGTCGAAAAGCCCCTGATCCGAGAGTTCATGAACCAGAGGTAGTGCGGCGTGAAATCTCATATACGAGATCTACAGATATCCCAGCTAATAGTCAACTACAAACTGCCGTCAACTACAAACTGCATTCAACTGCAGTCATACAAACCAACTACACCCAACACACTACAAATTAACTATCCACTCCAAATTCATCTTCAAACTTATTAATTACATGCGGAATTACCAAATATCAATCGTCTCTAGTTACAGTGCCAACCTGGCATATGAATCCCAATCCACATCTTTCTCCTTGACTCACGGCATTTCTTCTACGCCGACTGATCCTTGTGCTTCTTCTCGTACATGGCACGGATCTTGGTCGACGGGACGCGCACGGGCCAGAAATACGCCGCAAAGGACCACAGATGCTTCTTCGTCTTCTCCACATCCACAGCCTTCGCCGCATACTCTTCAATGAACTCGCCCACCGTCAGCAGCTCCTTCTTGAGGTGCGCAGCAAACGCGACACGATCAAGACCCTCCTTGTTGACGTCCTTGAGGCGCTTCAGGCTGTGACGGATGGGATGTAGCGTGTTCTTGCAGTCCGCCTCGTCCATGCTCGAGTACTCGCTGTAGTCGTCGTCAGCAGGCTTTGACACAGCCTTGGGAGTGCTGGGCTTCCTATCAGCGTCTTGTTTGACAATCGGCTTCTCAGGCTTCCTTTCACTCTTGTCTGACTTCTTGTCAGCCTTTTCGCCCTTCTTCTCAGGCTTCTTAGCAGTCGGCGTGCCTCGCGACACAGGCGTTGAGGAGCGCGCCCCATTACTCGGTGCACTGTTTGCTTCATTCTTGCCCACTGGCGTAGCAGAAGACTTGCGTACCTTACGCAACGCGGCAGCTGCAGATTTCTTGACAACGTCTGGAGTGCCATAGTCGGCACCGGTGCCGTTCTCCTCGTCCCGCAGCATTGAAATGATGTAGTCAATACGTCGGGCAAGGTGTACAGCTCCAGGAGCTTTGGGGCCAGTCTTGGACTTCTCTGACTTGGCATCCTTAGCATCCTTTTCTTCCTTTGCATCCTTGATCTCCTTCTCCTCCTTGACGTCCTTATCGTCCCCACCCTCTGGCTTTTCGCGTTCCTGCTTCTTGTCGATTCGATGTTCTTCGAGGAACATACGGTTGGACAGACCCATCATAGGATCATCGCGCATCATAGTCCACGCACCGTACCCGTACTTCTTGACGCCGTACAGTAGCATCGTATCTTCACGCACTGACCACTCGCAGTCCCATCCGTGAACTGGCTTGACGAACCGGGGGAACACAAACGTCTTGGTTTCGCCCAGGTCTGGGGCGTACTTCATCACGAGACGCATGTCCTCGGGGCGTTGCAGAATCAGCTCTGCATTGATGTTCTTGACTCCGCCGTACTCGAATAGAATGGCCTTCTTCTCCTTCCGGCGCTGCAGGTACTTGCTGACAGGCTTTACATCGGGAGCGTCGCTTGCCTTTAGCAGCTTCTCCTGCTCAAGAGCAGCTTCAGCAGCGGCCGCAGCGCGTCGCTTCGTCTCAGCTTCTACTTCTCTCTTGCTTGTATCAACGAGCTCCTTGTATGCGTCTTTGACCAGCTGGGGGTTACGGTTCGACAATGACCCGTCGCTGAAGAGTTTATCCCACATAAGGCTCACGTCACCATAGCGGAGAATTGCTCGGTATAAGCTGCGAACCTCCCGTTCCGCAAGTCGAGTAGGATCTAGCCTGCTGACTGCATCACGCTTGGCGGCTCCGGCTGCTCGCTTCGTAGGCTTCCGTCGTTTGCTACCGCCATCACTGTCGCTGTCATCATCACCCTCAGTGTTACTTGCAACACCCTCAGTCTTGACAGCAGCTCGGCGACGGCTGAACATACTGATCTGTTGCTGCAGGAACTCATCATCCTTGCGCTTCTTCTCATCGGCTTTGATCTTGGTCAACTCATTCTCAGGGATAATCTCATCCCAGCTCATATCAGCCTTGTAATCTGTCACCTCGAACTGTCGAAGGAACTCCTCACCACCCAAGTGGGATTTTCCAAGATCGGGAGTCGTTTCGTGGTCTTCGGCGTGGTCCAGCACATCGTCCAGGTTCAAGTCCTCAAGTTTCTTTTGGTTGTTATTGGCTTGGAACATATTGCCAGCACCAAATTTCAGAATCTCACTGAGTTCAGAGGTCGACGGATCAAACTTCTTTCCGGTAGAGCTCTTGTCTGTAACGCCTAGTGAGATGATGGCATACTCCAAAATCATCTTACGTCGCGCTCGCTCCAGCACCTGCTCCTCCACCGTATCCTTTGAGACAAATCGGTACACCATTACGTGGTTCTTTTGACCAATTCTGTGGGCACGTGCCATAGCCTGGAGATCTGCCTGTGGATTCCAATCTGAATCAAAGATGATAACAGTGTCAGCAGTCATCAGATTGATTCCCAGGCCTCCAGCTCGAGTACTGAGCAAAAATACAAAGTCGGGGCTGTCAGGGGCATTGAAGTGATCAATGGCAATGCGACGGGTGGCCGACGGTACGGTACCATCGAGCCGCTGGAATGGAAGACCCTTGATGGACAAGTAATCCCCAAGAATGTCAAGCAGTCGAACCATCTGACTAAAGATGAGCACGCGATGGCCATCACGGCGGAGTCGGCCCAACAGCTTGTCCAGTAGCACCATTTTACCGCTGTTCATGACCATTCCACGCAGGATGGTGCTCCGATCAGGGTTTCCATCTGCAGGAAGACCCACATTGGCCAGATAACGATTCTCTGCATTGGGGAACAGGTACGGGTGGTTGGATGCCTTTTTCAGTTCAGCCATAATGTTGAGCAGACTCATCTGCATTGAGCTTGCAGCACCAGCGTTGAGCGCCGAGTAGTTGCGAGAGATAATGTTCTTGTAGTACTCGGTCTGCATATCAGACATCTCCACTCGTAGAATACGCTCTGTCTTGGACGGCAGCGACTTTTCGACATCCTTCTTAAGACGGCGCAAAATGAAAGGTTGTAGACGCGTGTGTAGGTCGCGAATATACTCCTCTTGGATTTCATCAGGCTGCTCAAAGTCAATCTCCTGATCAATGGGCAGTCTGCCAGGCATAAGGAAGTCAACAAGAGCCGCCAGCTCCTTGATGTTGTTCTGCAAGGGAGTACCTGTGATGAGCATACGGTTAGTAACGCGGAAGTCGCGTAACGACTCGTAAAGTGCTGACTCGGCGTTCTTGAGTCGGTGTGCCTCGTCAACGGCCAAAAATTGCCATTTCACTGCGCCCAGTTCTGCCTTGTCCTTGAGAATGTACTCATAGGTTGTCAGTAGGATGTTGAACTTGGGCTTTTTGGACGTCCCGTTGATGTAGAACTCGTAGTCACGGATCGTCTGTCGAGCCATGGTGTTGCCGAGATAAACGATATAATTTAGATCAGGCGCCCACAGATCGAGGGTCTCTTGCCAGGCAGGAACTGTCGAAAGTGGAACGACGATGAGATGAGGACCGTTCTGTTTACGGGCGTAGATGAGCCACGACAGGAACGCGACAGTTTGGACCGTCTTACCGAGACCCATTTCGTCGGCAAGAATTCCATTCTCGTTACGAGACCACAGAAACGCCATCCAGTTGAGGCCGGTAAGCTGGAAATCACGCAGCTCACCGCCCTTGACAAACGACGGTTGCTCGCTCAGCTTCTCGAACCGCGGGCGCGTCGCACCATAGGTGACGCTAAACGACGGTGAGATCTTGGACGAGGACCTGCTCTGGAATGCGTCGACCTGAGTCGGGGACAGTTCGGCAATTTCTTCGGCGTCCTCCCAAGTGCATTCGTCATAGTTGAGACGCTTCCACTTGACGAGATACTGCAGCTTGTAGGTGCCCTCGTCGTCATTGAATCGCTCCGACAGCACAATGCGCTCCACCGTTTTGAACTCCTCGTACTCCTCGCGACGGCGCTCGCGGTCGAGATCCATAGCCTCGATGTCCTCGCGCGTCGTCATTGGATCCTCGCGAATCTCCTGATCAGCCAGAACCCACTGACGAATGTAATTATCCAAACGCTTCGAGCCCTTGTACTGCTGAAGATGAGCGTACGTCTCCCATGTATTGTGCAAGTGCGACTTTCCCTTCCATTTTATCTTAGTTAGCGAAGCGAGCAAAGCGACAAGTGCAAACTCACATAAAAACGCAGCGACTTCTTCGGATTCGTCTCCTCTTCCAAGCCTGGTATTGGCTCGTGGTCGAGAACCTGGTCAATGGCCTCCTGGGGTCCCTCGGGCTCGAGCGACGGCTCGTAGTAGGCCGCTTCGTAGGGCTGGTAGCTCATCTCCTCCTCGAACTCGTCGTCGTCTTCGTCGATGCTGTAGTTGACGACTTTCTGATTGTTACGCGTCGAGAACCGGACCTGCGACGACGCTACCACCGCAGCCGTCTCCGACGGGTGACCCAGCTTGAGACGCTTCTTCTGGCGCTTCGAGTGCGCGCGGTCCTTGGCTCGCGACCGCTGCGAAGATGCATACATGTCCTCGTCGTCTTCGTCATCTCCGTCGTCATCTCCGGCATCCGAGTCTCCAAGAACCTGACGTTTGCTGAGTTTCGCTCGAGGTCCACGCTGGGCCTGACGTGGCGCTCCGTCGCTGTCCCCGTCGCTGTCGGAGCTCGTGAAGTCGGCGTATTTGGACCTCCGGCGCACCGGCTCCTCAACGACCTCAAACCGGTCCGGCACTTGGTGCGGACGCCGGCTGCGTCGCAGTCCATACAGCTCGGGGTCGCGCTCGTAGTCCACAGACATGGTAGCTGTGTTGCAATTAAATAGGCGCTACCACCGCGGAGTTTTGCGTCGTTTACTGAGCACCGCGAAAAGTGGATGCAGCAGCGAAAAAAGCCTGAGCCTCATGGGTTTTGGCAACGTCACATACGAGCCGGCCATTGGCTGGCTACACGAGAAAAACGAACAATAGGCATTAGGAGGTACGTAGAGGAGTTTAGACGACATGGACTAGTCCCAGGCGCACTAACTAGCTACAGAAAAGTCTACTAATCATCGTCGGCTCAGCAGCACCCTCGACAGCCAAATGCTGCGCCCCAGGCATCTCCGCGGCATAACACAAGGGAAATAGCCATATAGAGCTCTAGAGCGGTATATGGTAGCAATTGCAACTGAATGACGCGAGAGATCAAGCGCAATTGGCGCGTGTTGTGAGACTCAAGACGGGGTAATTCTGATGTCTTCCATGTCAGTTTAGCCGGGGAAACCCAAGTGGGCGCATTCACAAGGCACGCAACAGCAATAAAGGCAGAATGTAGCATTAACAATGGGTATACAATGCCATTGCCGTCGTCTTGCTGACGAGGTTCATAACAGAATCGTCCATCTGACTCGAGCTGGCTCCTTGGCACAAAACTAACAATACCAGCCAGCCAAACAGTCGATACGTGACAAAGGGGGTAACAGAGGTATCAAGGGTATTAAAAGAGGAACAAGCAACAGAGTACTTTGATATCCGGGAGTTTGGGGCTCAGTGAGTGAACTCATGCTGCTTAGACGCGCTCCTCGTTAAGCCTGTGCCGACTGATGACCAGCACGCACCTGCCAACTGCCACACGGCTTAGCTGGGACCAATAGATAGCACACATTAAAGGCGCCTCGTCCAATCATGTTTGCGCTCTTCTTGGTCCTTGCCAAAATGACCATTGTCAGCCATTGTACCCGCAAAATACTTGTACAAGCACCTATACGACCACACGCAGTCACCAGTGACACGCACATTGCATGAGGGACGAAGAACAGAGCATGAGAGATCGAAGGAGACGAAAGGCTCGATTTAGGCCCTCCAAATAGAGGTCGGAGCCAGCCAAATTGCCTCTCTCGATATTATCCAACCGCATACAGCTAACCAAATGCCACTAGTTGCCAGAGTGTAGTCTGTAGATCCAGTTTATGAGGCTGTAGCGTTCAAGTTTGTCCCTTCCCGGTAGGTAGAGGCGAGATTTCGCTTAAAGAGCCGAAACTCCAAACGACAGACCCAACGTATTCACAGCAATTCTGAGAAAATCGTCAGCTCTGCCGCTCTACTGGGCTACGCTGTGACGGGTGAGAAATCCGACATAACCTCGTACTGCATAGTGGCAAGTAACATGAAGAGTGTAAGTGGGAGGAAGCCATTTTAAATATTCTGGACCGTTACCCTGCCTTTCAGCTCGTACAGCTCGTGCCCAGGCTTGGTGTGACTGCGTATAAGTAGATGCTGAGGCAGTGCTAATTGATTATGAGGGTAGAATTATATTAGTCTTCAGACTAGTTTTATGTATACAATGAGAATGGCACTGCACACGGGTCAGAAGGGGTACATGTGTCGGACCCGGGTCACAGATCAATACTGACTGGTCAATACTGAGCTTACTCGGGCTTCTTGCAGACGTAGAGCATCATGGGGGTGAAGAGACCCTCCTTGGCACCGTTGACGAGGTGGATGGCAGCCTCCTCAAGGGCCTCGGTGACCTTCTTGGAGCCCTTGGGCGCAATACCGACCTTCTCGAGCAGACCCGTGGCCTCCATGGTGAAGAGACGGCCCAGCTTCGAGGTGCGGCAGAAGGTGAAGAGATCACCAAGGCTCTGCACGTAGCGCCACTCACCCGTCAGGGGGTAGTACCAGGGGATGGCATCGCCCTGCTCGGCCATGTCGCGGGCAGTCTGGACCTCAAAGCCAACGGTCTTGAGCGCAGCCTCGGCGACCTCAGCCTTGAACATCTTGGGGATACCGTCACCAATCTCAATGCCGTAGGCGATCTCGCGGTGGCGCGCGTTGGTCTCGTCGTAGTCGTTGGTGAGAACCCACTCGTAGACACCAAAGATTCCGCCGGGCTTGAGAACACGGTAGATCTCAGAGTAGACACCCTCGAGGCTGGGTGCGTGGACAGTGGCCTCAATGGCGTACACAGCGTCAAATGAGTTGTCGGGGAAGTCCATCTGCATGAAGTCGCCCTTGACAAACGACAGCTGGTCAAGACCATTTTGCACGCTGTACGTGTTGGCACGCGAGATCTGGTAGTCGTTGTTGTTGAGACCAACAATAGTGGCACCGGTGAAACGGTGGATCTCGCGAGCAGGACCACCAACTCCGCAGCCAACGTCGAGCACCTTCATGCCCGGCTTGATGCCCATGCTGGCAGCGAGGTAGTGCTCGTGACGCGCAGAAGCCTGGCGAAACGGCTCACCCTTGTAGTACCGCGAGAAGTGGAACGATGAGCCCCATCCGTACTCGTAGACTGTGTTAGGAAGGTTAAGAAGAAAGGACCACATATAGAATGAAATCAAGCTCTGATCTAGTTCGTCAGATCAACCTGTAGGTCAAACTACTTCCGGATCATAGCTGGATCAGCTGGATCAGCTTCTCAGGGATACTCACAGTCAGTGACGAGGTTGTAGTAGTGCTTCGTCAGACTCGCGTAGTCATCAAGACGCGACTGACGATCGTCCTCGGTCTCCTGCTTGGGACCCTTGTTGTCCCAGTGCTTGAAGTAGCCGTCGACGGCAGCGGCCTGGGCGTCACGGTTCTTTCCCAGGACGGCCGAGAAGCCTCCGCGCTCGCCGTCGCCGTGGAGTGCCTTGGCGAACTCGGCGTCGGTCTTGAAGTCCTTGGGTGCTAGTTTGGTGGCCATGTTGAAGGGCTGGTGTGGTGAAGGTTGAACAAAGTGGAGATCAGGCGCAGTCGAGTTCTTTTATATGCCCTGCCACTTTCCCGCGATGCGAGGAATACGACGTGCGGCCAAACGACGCAACCGACGCGCATTTGCCCTGACTCCCAATTGGGCGTCCAGCCGCGCCCCGTCGCTGAATAGGGCAGTCATGGTGCATGCGACGGGAGCGAGTTACCCCGCCTACACTACAGCATAGCCGGGGTTTAAGATAAACGAGAGAGGCACAAAAAGTAGATAAATGTGGGGGTAGTTAGAATAGGACCACTCGTGATAAGTAGTGTGCAGTAGAGTGTAAGATGCAGATATCGGCTGGTGGCTCCAACATGATGGCGCGGCGGGTGCTGCCTAACTGGGAAGTGCTAACTGGGAAGTGCGGCGATAGCATCTGGCGTTGAGAGGGGGGTATTCAGGATTTGATCGACAAAGATTTGGAGGTTGATGGAGTATCGGTCATAACGAAGCAATCTCTTGGCAAACCTAGTGACTAGAGTGTGTACAGGATAACCCTAGTATCGAGTGTCTGTCATCGTCAATTAACCGAATAGTTGCCTATTCGGGGCTCCGGCGTGCTAGCTGAGCAGCGAGTTGTATCGTAGTCTCCCCTCACTTGTGGTGTCCTCACACTATCATACCGGTCTGTTATGCAGTTGAATGTTATAACTTGCAGGACAAGGGAGCTTATTAAGACAAAGTTAAGACTAGTACAAGATTACTCAACGGATGTCCATTGGCTCACATACTAGTGTACGAACACTAGCCTGCAAGCGTCCTCATCGAGAGTTGTCAGTCAGTATGACCCGAGGTATAGTCCGTACGCATCTCGACCCGCTGAGAGAAAATGGGCTACCACGAATGGGGTCTCTGTTCGGCCGTGAGCCTAGCAAGTCGGTCAACCCCGATGAGGCTGTTGTTAAGGCTTGAGGACGTACCTGGGGTGGCACAACTCAGCTATTCGAGACCAGATGAAAGCTTCTCCTTCTCCTGCTCGGCCGGAGCTCCCTTGCCGTCCTGAGCTAGTCAGTTTCGCCAGAAAAGCACGCAATACATCCAACATCTCTATTGCTTCCTGTCAATTGCTCATATCAGTTGATTGATAGTGCCATTGATTGATAGTGTCAATCATTGTTTCATTTTCATTCTCATTTATTCATTTATTCATATACCCATATACTCATCTACTCATATACTTTTTCCTCGTTCACTCATTTAGTGTGGTGTCGTTGAACGTCAGCCTGACGTCCTCTTTCACCACTTGCTGGGAACTTCCGAAGGGCTTGTGCAGGTAGAGCTCACGCACAAGCTCGTCGACGTTGGGGAGGTACTCGCCCAGCATGGCCTGTTTGTCCGAGGTTGTCTTGCACTAGACCTCGGATCGGACTCAAACCCACCAAGTGGCTAGCTCGGGGTCAAGACAGAAACACAGGAACCAGGTGATGCCCTGCTTGACGTCATCAGGGATGTCCTGATCGTATAACAGGGCGAGAAGCGGTGGAATGCCGCGACGCTCCACAAACGGCCGGACATTCGCCTCCTCGCCGTGAACAGAGCTGCTCAACGCCAGCGTAGCGGCGATTTGGATCTTGCCGGGTATGTGGCAATCGAGACAATCAATGAGGATCTGTGTTAGCGGAATATAGAGGGCAGAGCTCTACTTACATTCATGGCGCTTGCCGCCGAGAAGATGCGACGGCTCGGCGGGTGCACAAAACAGCACTCGGAGATGAGCTCGAGTCCTAGTGTTGTTCGTTCGATGTTGTCTGTGTTAGCTGGCTCGGTCCGTTCGTTTAGTACTCACTTTCGGGATCAAGCAGCAGGGTGTGGACCAGCACGCGGCTGGCCAAAATGAGCGTAGGATTATCCTGAAGAGCCGCGAACTGGTGAACCTCGAGAATGTTTGGGATCAGTCTCACTCTAGGTCCAGTACTTGTAGTTCATCTCCAGGCTTGAAGCGTGAGTGAGCATCATCCTGTTGCATTGACATGCGGGTTACCGAGGAAAGAATACTGGAGCTACCTGGGAGCCACCCGTCCCATGGCTGGTAACAATCCAGTCCGGTATATTATCGCTATGGAAGTTGGGGAGATGACGAGTAAGGCTTGTAAACGTTATGCTGTCACCTATGATCAGCTTTGCAAGATACCTGTCGTTATATGTGATGTCTGGGCACAAAGAGGGGACATCGGTGGTTCAAACCACCTAAGCGGGGTTACCCCGCAACTAAGCAGTACACTACACAGCCATGTCGTATAGGACTCAGCACTTGTAATACAGCATTTTGTATCTTACGCTAATAACCAACAAAGGAAAATTAACTGACTATTCTATTGCTTTCCTCTCTTTCTGTTCCTCGTACCTGCCTCGGGTCTACCCTCGGCTCGACCTCGGCTGGATCTGCGGCCAGGGTCCGGATATCAAGCGCGTCAGATACTGCACCTCTAAGCCGTACTCTCAACAGCTTAAGCTCTACTCCTCCACTCCCTCTATAACTCCACCTCCATTCGCCATGGCTCCGTTGAAGCCGCTACGAGGCCTGCTGCTCGGAGCCCCGGGCGCGGGAAAGGGCACCCAGGCATCACGGATTCTGCGCGACTTCGCGGCCATCAAAGCCATCTCGTCTGGTGACCTGCTGAGAGCCAACATCGCCCAACAGACGCCTCTCGGGAAGCAGGCTGAATCCGTCATCAAAACAGGAGCTCTGTTACCAGACGACACGATGGTCGAGCTTATCTCGTCGGAGCTGACGTCGCGCTCGTGGCTCGGCGGCTCCTCGTCTTGGATGCTCGACGGATTCCCGCGAACTGTCGCTCAGGCGCAGCTGCTCGACGAGTTCCTCGAGCCGGCCAATTCGCCGCTCAATGCCATCATCGAACTTCGTGTTCCCGAGTCTGTCATTCTCGATCGCATAGAGAATCGCTACGTGCACGTACCTTCTGGCCGAGTATACAATCTCACCTTCAACCCGCCAAAGGAGGCAGGCAAGGACGATGTCACTGGCGAACCATTGACCAAACGCCCCGACGACACTCGCGAAGTGTTCCAGAAACGGCTGGACAGCTATAGAGAGCTGACACTCCCGCTTCTCGACTACTACGGGTCCAAGGGCATTGTGCACTCGTTTGCAGGCGAGACCTCGGATATCATCTACCCCCAGATCAAGGAGTTCCTGGAAAGGTGGTAGCGGGACTAAACGAAATGTGCCAATCTGTCTGACGTTTACCTCCTACTGTTTAATATTCAATGCTGCCTTCAATGCCTCCTGTTGGCTCTCCTGTTGGCTCTCCTGTTGGCTCTCCTGTTGGTTCTCCTGTTGGTTCTCCTGTTGGTTTTCATGTTGGTTTCTTCCCTGTATTCGTCTCATCGTCTTGTGGCATTTTTTGTTATCATCTTCTGTTATCATCCTCTGTTACCATCTCTGTTGGCATTCACCATGTTAGCATCCACCATTTTGGTTTTGTTCATGTTGGAATCTTCTGTTGGATTCGTTCATGCTGGCTGACTCTGATCTCATCCTACCCGCTAGATTCTATCATCTCATGTACTTGTATTGATGCAGCAATAACTCTAGGACTATACATGAGGGCCTGATCCGCTCAGACATGGTGTTGAGGCCCTCCCAAAATAAATAGACATTAGCGTTGAGCCAGGTAAATCTCTGGTACAAGCATGCGAGCGCTTAGCTGGCTCTCGGCTGCTGCGAGATCATGAAATCCACGTCGTGCTTGCGCTGGCGATCTTCAGCAGATTCTTGTCCTTGAGCTGGCGGCGTCACGGCCGTGCGAGGGCGCGATTCGCGGCGCTCAGCACGCTGTGCCTCTTGGGCCTGGCGCTCGCGATCCGACTCTGCGACAGCCAGGTTAGCCAGGACGCTGACTCCAGACTGGGGTTCGCCTTGCGACTGTCGTGCATACGAAGCAGCGCTCTGCTGGCTCGCAGCCCAGGATCTGATAGCAGGCGAGTCGCCGCGGAGGTCACCGCGAAGCACAGACGCCTCGGAGCGGTGCCTTGAGTGGCCTGCAGGCCGGCGGCGACTCGACGAGTGCGCTAGAGCAGCGGTGCTGGCGGTACTAGGGCCCTTGGGACTGGGAGAACCAGCACGCTCGATAATCGACTTACGGCGTTTGATGTCTCCGCCTGGCATGAGCTCAGTGCCGCCACTGCCTTCACGGCGCGGTGACGTCTGGCCAGGACTCTGCTGTTTGGGACCGCCCTGGTTGGGAGTCCAGTGGTGAAATGTAATGTGCTGTTGGAGAGACGAGGGAGAGGATGGAGACACAGTCGAGGGCTGCACGGGTGCGGGGAATAGGTGGCCCTGGGCTTGCCATGACGAGCGCGATGCTGCCGGGTTGTACAACGACGTTGTTGAGATCCGGCCAGGAGAGCCGCCGGAGTATGATGGGATGGCGGACATAGATGCGTGATGCTGGTGGCCCGGTCGAAATGGCACCGATTGCAGCGGGGCCGGTGGCTGCGACATATTGCGCGAGTGGCCGGGGCTCATGGATTGCGGCATGACGGGGAACCGTTCACGGTCGCCTTGAATGTTGAGCGAAGCCGCGAGGCCTGGCTTGGAGCTCGGTTTCACGGGGACGGGCCCGGCAATGTGTGAATGCTCCTGACGAGGCGATTCGTCCGAGTAGGCGCCAACCGAGGCCGCAGTGGCAGCGGCGGCTGCTGCTACGAGCGACTGCGTGATTTGCGGGTCTCCTGTAGCAGCACCCGCTGCGGATGCTGGCGGAAGCTGTGGTCCACTCGTGGACTGGAACATGACGGGAATCGCCGACGGAGCTACCTTGTAGTTGATGGCTTCCTGGAGAAACTGTAGGCTGCGCTGCCAGATCTCGAGGCGGTAGAACTCCTGTTTGGTGCGCTCTTGCTCCGAGCGGAGTTGCAGTGCCTGTACAAGCGACTCGTCTGAGAAGTTCCAGGTATTAGCGCCGGGGCCGAGCAGCGCGGTGAGGCTTGGATCACCGTGTGGCCGTGGAGACGAGGCGCGCGACGACGCCTGCCGTGACGGCGGGCGGTGATCGTGCGACATGCGGGGATTCAGCGAGTTGAGACTGCTGGCATCAGCTCGGACCGAGTCCGGAGATGTGGAAGATGTAGAGCGAGCCGAGGGGGCAGAACCAGAGACGGGCGTAGCAGAACTAGTGACAGGCGTGGAGGTAGCAGTCAAAGGAGCAGTTGATGAGGTAGTCGAAGAGGCAGTAGCAGTCAAAGACGACGTATTCGAAGCTGTACTCGAGACTGTACTGGCACTGGCACTTAGGCTGGCTGTACTGGTTCCAAATGACGCTCCAAAGGACGGAACGCTGATTCGAAAAGCACTGGCAGCAAAGACTGGCGGAGCAGCAATCTGCGGCTTTTGCAGCAGATCCGGCCGGTTTTCCTTGTCGAGAGCCGGCAGAAACTTGAGCGATTCGCCCACGGTGACACGCGCAAGGGCTTGCGGGCTGCGGTGAAGGTCGACTAGCGCGCCAGCTGCGCTTCTGTCGGCACAAGGAGGGGATCTAGGATGGCCCAAAGGTAGGGAAGCTGGTGAAGAGGGTCTGCAGAGGCAGGCAGACGAGGAGCGGCAGGAGCGGCAGAGGTTGGAAGGGCGGGGTAGGTCATGGGCCGTGTCGGCACGGGCAGCAAGAACAGGCCGGCTCGAGTCGGTGGGGCCAGGTGAGCTCTTGTCTGGAGCAGAGTCGAGGCGGCCCTTTCCAGTTCGTGGCTCCAATTTGGGGAAGGTGAATAAGGGTTGTTGCCGGGGGTTAGGTCCGTCGTGCATGCTGTCCCAATCCGTGCCACAAAAGCAAGCAGGCCCCAGTCGGCGTAAACAGGAATCAGTGGAATCAAGCGGGAAAGACAAATCAAGCGGGTCTCAAAGCGAGTAAACAGAGGCGAGTGCGGAACAGCGAACGGCGAGCAGACTGGTGACAACTGGTTAGCAGACTGGTACTGGTTTTTGTTGTGGACGTCGCAGCTATTGTCGTAGTTGTCGTAGCTGTTGTAACTGGTTGTAGCTATTGCCTTGATAAAACGCTGCGCAATTGCCAGGCAAAGATACAAGTCGGGGAGACGTGAAGAGGGAACAATCGAGAAATCAGTCGCGGGGCGGGGATATAAAGGAGAATGCACTGCAACACATGCGGCCCCGCCGGGCTGGCGCTGTGTTTACCTGCTCCGCAGGCCCAATATACGCGCGTACCAAACGCGTCGCCGCTGCCGTTTTGCTGCTAGTGCAGGCTATTTTAAGCCATCCGCCGCCCGCCCCGCCTGCCAAACTCGATCTGGCTTGCTGCCGCCAATGCTGCTATTGGCTGCAGCCGCCGGCAAGCCTCCTCCTGCCTTCCCAATCGAGCAGCCCAGGCATGCGCCAAATTGCTTCTTGGCCCCATTCTCCTGCAGTCCCAGCCGGCTTATGCACCAACGCATGCGAGATGCCTCTAGCGCTAGCACAGCGCTAATGAGCCCAAGTGACAGACAGGTGACAGCTAAATACAGCCAATGAGCCTCAAACGAATGTCATGAAGTGACTAGTCTCGATGTGGCCGTTTGCAGAGGTGTTCCGTTTATCACTAAAGCTGGGACTAGCTTGCTCACTCATCTGCAGCCATCCGGTATCAACCAGTATCTCCTGGGTAGATAGGTCACCTTACATTCATTGGATCAACTATACCTTCACCGTACCACTGTAATCTCCAACCTGACCTAATGTCTTCTCCAACCTATACGTACTGTACTTCCCTGTCGTTTCCTACTATACCTCCCTACCATACCTCCCTACCATACCGTCGACTCCATACTTCCTCATCATCAGTGTATTGATCCGCCTTCTGGTGCTCTGGCTACTCGACTAGCTATCTGGCTATGCTTTGTTCTGTATTCACTCGTCGTGCTCATCGAGCTCGGCTTTCTTTGGCTTCTTCTCGCTCTTACCCGACGACGACTTATTCCGCTTCCACGCTCCAGGCCGCCGCAGATTGATCATCGCAAAACTGCCCGCGTCGTCGTGGCCCGCTGCAAACTTGGGCTGCACGCTCACCGTGTCGCCCTTTTGCGCAACGTCCACCGACACAGGTCCGTCCGTGGGAAACGTCGCCCGTCGCTCCTTGCTCACCGCAACCGTTCTACTTCGCTCCCGGCGCGGCAGGTCCTTCCACTGCCCGTGACTCCGGTAGCCGTCAATGAGCCCTTTCGTCGTTAGCGGCGCCGACCACGGCCCTCCAGACATCCGTCGACCCGGCTTGGTGTCAATATAAGCAGCGTGCTCACTAACACTGTAGTCGGCTACTTCATTACCGAAGTAACTGCCATTACTGTTTGGCAATAGAGGGTCGCCAATCAACTGATCAAACGTACCCATGGACGCCGTGCGAAATATCTCCATTGAAGAGGCCATTTCCGCTTGCCTCACCATGCTGGCGTTGCTATCGAGCACCTCTGTAGGTGCCATATCAAATGCGTCTTTGGGCACCAGATGCCACTCGGTGAGCTGGTCGGTAATGGCGCTCGTTGGATACAGCTCAGAGTCACCGTCTACTTCCATGGGCGCCTTAATCATCCGCACCGGTGCCTTGACATTAAACTCGTCCTCAATCCCGTTCCTAAAATATAGCCCCGACCCGCCTCTCACTCGTAGACCCAAATCGTCCTCACGGTTCCGTACATGGTCTGGATGGCGCTTGACAAGCCCATTCAATTCACCCTCCAGAAACTCGAGACCAGGATTAGCAGACGTCATGAGTGGCGACCGGTCCTCGAGGGAGATATTCGAACTGCTCGAGCTCACGTTGGGCGCAGCTCCAACCGACTCTGTCGTGTATGCAAAACGGTCAGAGTGAACAGGATCGCGTGTAGTCGCGTTTCTCGAGACATTGCTACTGCCGTGGTCTCTCATATCCACCTCCATCTCCACCAACGGCATGACCCCCACATCCATAGGCCCACAGTCGTCCTCCCTGTGCCGAAAGTCATATCTGTCTGAGACACTATGCACGTCATTAACAGTGTGCCTTCTCCCCGGCGTCAGTCGCAAGTCAGCTTGCAAAGTAAAGCTGTCAACGGATAAAGATCCGGACCGAGCCACTTCCGACTCTCTCTGGTAGCTGTAGTTGCCCTGGAAGTAGCTCGACTGGTCTTCGCTGTACCCCTCCTCCTTTACGGTCGGCTGTCGCCCGAAAATCTCGCATTGTTCAACCTCTTCCTCGACTGACACTTCAGGCAGCTGCTGGTAAGTGAAAGAGCTCAAGTCAATGTTGAACGGAATGCTCATGGACCGCGGAATGTTCATATGGACTGCTTTGTGACTCGCGCCATCTATGGAGAGCTCGGTTCGGGATGCAAGTGTCGCTGTACGCTGATGTCTCGGATAGTCGGTTGGCGGGTTTCATCCAATAGACTTAGTAGCGATGAAAAATGGACCGAAGGATGGAGGCGATGCGAGCAAAAGAATCGAGCCGGTTAAGGACCGTAAAATCAACGAAGGTTTGATTTAGAATTGCCACAGCTGCTGAGGCATCCCTTTGGTTTGCTGCTAGCTAGTAGACACCCTTCTTCACGACGAGTTATATAAGAGTCGTTTACAGTTGCAGGCGAGTCCCAGAACTGGCACATCACGGGGACCCCAAGGGTTCGACCTCTCGTTGACCAAGAACTGACGCAGGTCTCATGCTTTGAGTGCTAGAGTTGCAATCGAGGTGCCCGCCCCGATAGAAACAGGAAGGTAGGACAGTCCCGTTTTGACAGGTTCAATTTGCTTAAGGTTAACCTCGGGAACAGAGTGCCCCCAGGCATCTTTAGCACCATTGTACACATGGCTCGGTTGACAATAATCAACTCCACATACACCGCGGTGCCGCTGAATTATTAATAATTGCGCAGACCGCAAGATATCTTTTGGAAGCCAGCACTCAGGCTCAAAGGCAGGCATGAAGCCCACTCCCCAACTTGCCAGCCCTTCCCCGCACTTTTTCTCGTACACAGGCCCCATGCTAGGGCCCATGGGTTAACGTTGTCGTCTGACTAGGCGGGAAATCATTCATCGTACCACTGCACCGTGCACTTCCGAACCGGTCCGTACACTAAGGTTCAGCTGGAAGGTCTAGTTTGTGCATACTGCAAGTCTAACCTATCCAGGTATACCATGAAGTAGCCTGCGAGTATCGAGCGGGAGTAAAAGATAGCACAGAGTCTCGAACGAGCCGTCTGGAGCCGACCATGACGAAACCTCCTGACTGGACAGCAAAGCGATAACATGAATCAGGCTCTACAACTCTACTAGGAACCATCTGAAGAGCCACCTGGCAGATTAATTAGATTAATTGCACAGACGCCGCAAATGTGCCAGCAGTACTGTAGGAAGTGGGTGCCGTTATTGCAAGCAGCCACTCCTCAAGTCCTGTGTCCTCCCTTGTACTTCACCATGAAGTCGCGTAGATAGCGCCGATCGATGCAGGTACTTGCAGTTGGGTCCGGCCCTAACCGGTAATTACTAGACGCGTTTTTTCGTTTGCCTGCACCCGACGGTTGTACAGAAACCGCGAAGAGCCATGTCTATCGTATCGCTGCTCAATATCAGTGTTCTCAACAACCCGGCGCGGTTCACTGACCCGTATGAGTTTGAAATCACCTTTGAGTGTCTCGAGCCGCTGAAGGACGACCTCGAATGGAAGCTCATCTACGTGGGTTCCTCCACTTCGTAAGTCACCTAACTCGACTACCAGCTCCTGTCTAACACAGATTTGAGCATGACCAGGAGCTCGACTCGCTGTTGGTGGGACCGGTGCCCGTGGGAGTCAACAAGTTTGTCTTCACAGCCGATCCGCCGAGCCCCGACCTCATTCCTGCCTCTGAGCTCGTCAGTGTGACGGTCATTCTGCTCTCGTGCTCATATGCCGGCAAGGAGTTTGTGCGAGTAGGCTACTACGTCAACAACGAGTACGAGACCGAGGAACTGCGGCTTAATCCGCCGCCAAAGGTGCAAATTGATCAGGTGGTGCGCAACATCCTCGCTGAAAAGCCGCGAGTCACCAGATTCAACATTGTGTGGTGAGTATAGTTGAAACGTCCATGTGACGTAGACGTGATTGCTGACATGACTAACTCAGGGACAATGAAAGTGCAGCAGACGAGTTTCCGCCTGAACAGCCCGAGGCAGACCTGCTGGACGACGAGGAGCAGTACGGTGCCGAGGAAGAGGAGGAAGAGGATGAGGAAGAGGAAGAGGCCGAAGTTGAGGGCGAAGAGGAAGGAGGAGATGATGGAGATGAAGACGATGACGAAGCAGACGACGGTGAGGGAGAGGGTGAGGCCGAAGACGATGCCAAAGAGGACGGCAAGGATGAAGCCAAGGACGAAAAGGCCGACACTGCTGATGCTTAATGGGTATGTGCCTACAGAGAAGGCAGAAGACAATCAAAGGTTCCTTGCTTGGGTCGGGCCTACAGCTGTCAGGTTGTGGTGATTACTTCCCGGCACTGCAGTCTCAGCAGTGTCCATGATCCACTATCACACCACTCACCTCAACCCCTGTCATTTTCCCGTGCATTCTACCTGCCCATCTTCTTGCTACCCGTGCCTAGCTCTGATGTCGATCTCGAATCTATCTTAGGTATGGCTTGGCAGTAGCCTGACATTAGGCAATCAATGATGAAGCGAGACTCAAGTGATGTGTGACTTCTTATACGACAAATCTACCCTCTGTCGCACAATCCACTCAAAATGGCTGTAGCTATGGCTATCTGTATGGCTATGGCTGTATGGCTATATTTGTATGGCTGGGCTGCATGGATGGGCTATATGACTATGGCTGTATGTATGGCTTGGCTATGAAGTGGGGCTGTGGCTGTATATAGCACTAATTTGCAATGAAACATAATCTTCCATGAACACTAAATACGAGCTCCAAGACCCACTCAATCAAGCACCAGCGCTAATCTCGGCGAATCCACATCCCACACAGCTCTCCGGCTTCCGACCCTGTAGTGCTTATATTTAAAGGGCATCGCCAGCGGGCCGTGGGGCGCCTGCAGCTAGCCGCCCTGCATCTTCCGAATTAGGCACCTACTGTTCTTTAAGTCTTAAGCGCTCTAGATATCCTTCTGGATCTGGCTGTAAATTCCCTTTTACTCCCCCGTGGCTTTACACCTCGTATTACTTTCGTCTTCATTACTATCTTTGTTGATTGCTGCTTCAACAAGGCTTCCTACTCCTCCTCCTCTCTCCTCTTGGCGCCCGACTTGGCCCGAGGATTTCCCGGCCCTGAACCTCCCGATCGACATCTGCATTCCTACTTTCACAATAACCCATCGGGTCTAAACTGGTCCTTTGGTTCTTTATCCTTTCCCACTCGACCGCAGTCATAAACCTTCAATTTCCCTCACCTTTCTACTTCTGTTTCTTCTACCTGATTCTTCTACTGGACTTTTCCGCTGCACTTGCTCTCTTACAGAGACATGTCGAAGCATTCACAGCAACAGACGGGCTCGTCTCGAAGCTACGACAGCCCAACCTCGAGCTCCGTGTCCCTCGTGTCAAGCCATCTGAGCCCACACATGTCGAAACAGACCTGGGACGCCTCGCGCCAGCCCAGGTATCCGGCTTCGCTCTTCGAGGTTGATGACACAGTGCCCATCGTGAATTCTCGACATTCGCGAGGAAAGTCGGTTTCAAGCATACCACGCAACTCGCTGGTGAGTCGAGCTGTGGCTGTGAAGGACAGCTGCGGCCAGTTTGCTTCGCGACGATGGGCTGCTGTTAAGGCACACCGCCCCAAATGGATGATCCGTGCCGCCGAAACAACCACCTGGCGAAGTCTCAAGAAGTACGCTTCGTTTGTCGGCCCGGGCATGATGGTGTCTATTGCGTACATGGACCCAGGAAACTACTCAACAGACGCCGCTGCCGGAGCTCACAAGCAGTATGCACTGCTGTTTGTCATTCTACTCTCTAACATCCTCGCCATATTCCTTCAGTCTCTAGCTACAAAGCTCGGAACTGTCACTGGCCTCGATCTGGCTGCGAGCTGCCGCAAACACTTTCCCCCGTGGCTCTCCATTGTCCTCTACTTCTTTGCCGAGGCCGCCATCATTGCGACCGACATTGCAGAAGTTATTGGAACAGCCATCGCCCTTAATATCCTCATGCATATCCCTCTCATTGCCGGCGTTCTCCTGACCATTGTCGATGTGCTCCTCGTGCTGCTGGCATACCAGCCCGGTAAGGGAATGACAACCGTTCGTCTGTTTGAGTACGGTGTTACTGTCCTGCTGTTCGGCGTTGTTATTTGCTTTGCAGTCGAGCTTTCGCGCATCCCGCCCACCAACGTGGGCCATATCCTCAAGGGCTACTTGCCCTCGCGCGAGGTAATCAGCGATGGCGGCCTGTACCTCGCTTGTGGTGTTCTGGGAGCTACCGTTATGCCCCACAGCCTCTATCTCGGCTCTGCTCTTGTGAAACCTCGCGTACGAGACTACGACATTCGTCACGGCCACCCATATGCCATTCCCCCGTCCGCCTCCAGCTCGTCTCTGTCCTCTCAGGAGGAGCCCAAAGACCCCGAGGACGTCATCGACAAATATGTGCCTAGCATTGGAGCCATACGTTCGACGCTCAAGTACTCCATTATTGAACTCATCGTCTCGCTGTGTACCGTGGCACTCTTTGTCAACAGTGCCATTCTTATTGTCGCTGGCTCTACAATGTACAGAAACCCCGAGGCCATGGACGCTGACCTCTACGGCATCTACCGCATGCTTGGTCAGTTGCTGTCAAAGTCAGCCGGCACACTCTTCATGGTGGCTCTCCTATTTTCTGGTCAGTCGGCAGGTATCATTTGCACAATTGCTGGTCAAATCGTCAGCGAGGGTCACGTCAACTGGAAGATGCGTCCGTGGATCCGTCGCATCATCACAAGAGCTATTGCCATTGTTCCCTGCGTTGTCGTTGTAGGCGCCGTTGGTAAGGAAGGCCTCAACTCGGCCCTCAACGCTTCGCAGGTCGCGCTCTCTATTCTCCTGCCTTTCCTCACCGCTCCTCTCATCTACTTGACATCGCGCAAACACGTTATGTCGGTTCCTGTGACGGATGACAATGGTAATGTCAAAGAAGTCATCGACATGTCAAACAGCTGGGCCGTTTGTGTTCTGGGATTCTTTGTCTGGTTATTTATTGCCGTGCTGAACGTGTATCTTCTCGTTCAGCTCGGCATGTACGGCGCTCCTTAGTCGCTCCATAGCATGGTTTAGATCAATTCATCATTCATCACTTAGAAGGTCGCACTGTTCATTGTTACGAGGTTACCGCTAATCAGTCCACCAATCAGTCCACCAACCAGAAATATCAATTTATGCACACTCTAACTATCGAGTTGTAGCCTGGCATGTGATGCATTCTACACTAAACAATTGGAGATACCGACGATGGAAATGCCAACAAAAGCCCATGTCAGCGTCGTGGTCTGGTGTCCACCAAATGAGATGCCTGTGCCGTACATCTGCAGGCCAATGATGGCCATGAAACCAGCAGTGAGGGCTACGATAAGACCAAACACGAGGTCGGTGGACTCGCTAGTCATTTTGCTCTTAAAGAAGAGTACCGCGATAAGTGCTCCTACCGGCTGGCTGCTGCCACCCAGCAGAGCGGCAATAGTGAATGCGAGCCAACGCTTTCGAGTGGCTAGGTACAGGGGGAACACAATGGAGAAGCCCTCACAGAAATTGTGAATGGCCAGAGCGAGGAAGACGCTGAAACCAAGCGACTTATCGGCATGCAGGGTCGCAAAGGTCAGGAAACCTTCAGGGAGCTTGTGCACCGTAATAGCCAGAGCTGTCTGGATACCAATCGCAAACAGCCGCGAGTATTCGGTAATAACGTGGTGGTGATGCAGCTGGGGATGCGATTCGTGACTGAGTTGGCTTGTGGTGCGCTTCAGAGGATGCATAATTGAGCCATTCGAGCTCGGCGAGGCATTACGGTGGCTAGAACCATGATGTTCATGGTTGTGACTGTGTTCGTGGCCATGTCCGTGGCTGTGTCCGTGGCTGTGTCCGTGGCTATGCTCGTGACTGTGATTATGACTGTGGGTGTCGTGATTGTCGTGCGATTGAACTTCGACCGAGAGAGTCTTGATCAAATAGTCAGCAGACGAGATATTTGCAGGAGCAGACACTGTCGAGGCTTGTTCGCCAACCTCAATGGTGTCATCGCACTCGCAGACAGATCGGTAGTTGGGAATGGCGTCGACATCTGTCTCTGGGTTACCGCCTTCTGGTTTAACAGTGAATACACAGTTTTCAACACTGACATATCCCATGCAGGTCCCCTTACAGACCTTGCCACGCAGGGTGCGGTCTGTCAGGTCAAGAAGGCTGATTCTGCTTCGTGGAGCCTGAATCGACGGTATCAGGGCCGTCGTCTCGCTGATGTGCACATCTAGCTCCTCTTCGTCGGCCTCGTCGCCAGAAACAGTCTCCTCGTCATAGTGCGAGTCGTCCGCTTCAAGGAAATGGCTGTGGTCAAGCTCATCCTCGCCGTCATGGACACAGTGCACGACGCTCTGAGAGGTCATGACATGGATAATGACATTAAACACTGCACAGATGGCAACTCCCAGTAGGAAAGATGCCAGCAGCACAATGTTAGACGCTCGTTCCGATCCTTTGAGGTCGGGACTCGCGCGAAAGTACGCCAGTGCTTCTGGAAGCAGCCTGTACATTGAGGTGAAGAGTAGCACTCCGCTGCTCAAACTGAGACTTGCTACCATCACCGAAGTATTGTCCTGGAACTGGAAGCGAGCCAGCGATTTAGGAGCGATCCAAGACCAGATCAGGTCCAGAAACACCACTGAGCTGCCGACAATCGAGGCCAGCGCCGACGCGCCAATCAGCACCCATGCTGTCTGGTCCGTATCCAGCTCGACCATTGATAATGCTTGCAACAGAGTGGAGGTTGCAGTTAGCAGGCTTGCAACTTCGCAAGTCAAAATCCGTGACGATACAGTGCGCGACACAGAAGCCACCAGTCAGTCCTAAGCACCCGACTTGCGTCAGCGAGGGTCTGTGCTGTCGCAGAAAAGTTCGCGCCTCTTATATACGGGTTCTAGCATGAAAACGCACGCAGCCGCGCCACCTTAGTGGATCCTCGTGCATCAAAAAGCACCGCAGTTTGTCAGCTGCTTATCGAGTGCAGATACGACACGAAAGGTGCAGTGTGAACCGACGAGGCCCTCAAATGTACAACATCATGGATGTGGTAGACGTGACATGCCGTTCATGCCGTTCGTGCCGTTCATACACTGCAAGAGCTCGATTTTACAGTCCTGGAGTTCCCGCCGTCAGTAGCAGATTCCCTTTATAGTCTACACGAGTCTGTTCTAGTCATCCCTTGCTACTAAATAATATTATTTGTCTCCTCTCTTTTCTGCCGTCAGGTGGAGTGACTCTGGATTTTGACTCCGGACTCTTGAAATTGAAGGTTTGGGACCTTGCATAGGCGGTACACGTGAGAGTCACGTTACGCGCTCGCGATTTGCCATTTCGCCCCACACCAAAAGATTCAAGCAACGACAAAGCATCACAACAGACCAATTTGGTGTCAATTTTGTTGCTCTTTTAATTTACCAGCTCTTCTCTTAGCTGCCCTCTCATTACCTGCTCTCTCGTTACCTACTCCGTGTACATTATACTCCCATGGACTACTGGGACGACGACTTCGAGGGCGAACAGGAGCTGGTTGCTGCCGACGAGCAGGACTTCAAGTCTTCAAAGGATGCCGTTCTGTTTGCCATTGACATATCAGAGTCAATGCTTAGCGTACCCGAGGGTGGTACTGACTGTGCCGCCAAACTCGCTCTCAAAGCGGTGTACGAAGCTATCACCGACCGCATTCTGTCATCCCCAGTAGACGCTTCAGGAGTGGTGCTATTTGGAACAAAAGAGGATCCCACAGCTGAGGTCAAGACCTGTCGCATTCTACTAGATGTAGAGCTACCAGACTCTGCTGGACTCAAGAACCTGAAGCGACTAATAGAGGGTGGGTCTTTGGATCTTACAAGACTGTAACTAACACAGACGAGACCTACTTTAAAGAGATCTGCATTCCAAGATCCGAACCTGGCGCTCCTCTCAGTGATCTCTTCTATATTGCCCTCCAGCAATTCGATCGGTCGTAAGTATCTCGAAGCTACCAGTCACTCTAACCCAGTGTGCCTATCAAATCTGCTGCCCGGCGCATCTTCCTTATAACTGACGAAGACGACCCTGCTAGTGGTGATGACCACAAGCGGACAGCGGCCAAAACACGAGCCAAGGATCTCGTCGAGAAGAACGTTCGCATCGAGCCACTGTTCATCTCTTCGCCGCAAAAGCCGTTTGTGACTTCCAAATTTTACGATGATCTCGATTTCTCCCAGGACTCGGTGGATAATGACGATCTCCTGGGCCCCGAATTGTCACTTGAGCGGTACATTGTCTCCTCGCTTAGCGAACTCTCGGTCAAACAGAGCATCAATTCTCGGCATATTTTGCGACACTCGCTATTCCGCAATGAAATCGAGCTGTCACCAGACCTCCGCATCGGTGTCAAAGCCTTCCTCACCTGCACGAGAAAGAAACCTACACGATCAAGATACGTTCACACCCTGGGTGAACAACCTCTTCTAGCTTCTGTCGAGACAAAGTACATGTCCTCAGTCAGCGGTGACGAAGTCAAGCCCGAGAATGCGCGTCGTGGCTATACTTTCGGTGGTGGGCCGGTAATGTTCACACCGCGACAAATGGAGGCAATTCGCAAATTTGACGATCCAGTCATACGTGTTCTGGGATTCAAGCCTATCGATACTATTGCGCCGTGGATGAACATGCGCAGCTCCATGTTCCTCTACCCTTCAGATGCTGTTCTAGCTGGCTCTATTCGTGCCTTCGCTACGCTTTTGAAAGTAATGCTTTCGAAGCAGAGAGCAGCTATCTGCTGGATCATTCAGCGACTTAATTCAACCCCTATTCTGGGTGCCCTCATCCCTTCTGCCGAACAAACTGACAATGTCGACGGGCGTACGGTACAGACCTCTCCCCCCGGCTTTCACCTGATTCGTCTGCCGTTTTCTGATGATCTACGAGTGAAACCAGGCTACTCTAGCACAAACGGTACGTCTATATTGCTCTTTACTGCTCTTACTAACGCAGCATCTACCTCCACTGTGGAAACTATGAAAGAACTATTGAACAGTGCCACAATGGTCAAATACGACCCTAACCGATACTCGAATCCGTCATTACAGTGGTTCAACAGTATTCTCCAGGCTGTGGCCCTTCACGAGGAACTTCCGGAAACGCCTGTCGACCGTACAGTCCCTAAATTCAAGTCGCTGAACAAGGTGAGTATTCCTAGACTTTCACCATGTTATCCATCTCAGTCTAACTCAGCTATTGCGAGAGGTCATCCCTAAAGTGAAGGCCTCCATTGATGAAGATGTCTCACAGACTGTGCGTGACCGTGTGGACCCGTCTCCGCCGATTCCATCCAAGAGACAAAAGCCGTCTGCTGAAAACCGCGAAGACTTTATCAGCGCCTACAAGTCTGGGACCCTTGAAACATACACTCTCAAGGATCTTAAGCGCTTTGTAGACATGACCGATGACCTCGTGACACCGAAGTCTTCTGTGAAACGGGTCATTTACGAGCATGTCAGGGAATACCTCGAGAGAACTGTGGGCTGAAGTCTATTGTTATATACATGGCCCGGAGCTATTTACAAGCTTATGAGTCTGCATTTTGTGCCGCAGACACTTTATTTGAGCTGAATTGTCGCCATCAGGCTCAAGTGGTCACTCGGGTACATTCGGTCACGCGGTTGACTGTTCGGCAATGGGCCCATGTCGGCGCGTATAGGCATACGGAGCAGCTCCAGTACTTTGCAGCCATGAGTGACCTCGCCGTGTTCAACCGCTGTACCGTCTCCTTCTTCGCTGTCTAGAACAAAGATGTAGTCGAGAAGACCCCGCCAAGCGTAAGCCCAATTGCTGAAGTTGGGCTCTCCTTTGCCCTTAGGATGCTGGTTCTCGGGATGTACAAGCCCGTAATGAGATGCATAGATGCTCTTGGCAGCGTAAGGTAGTTTGTCGAAGAGTTCGACTAGTTTTGCGATGGTCTTCGCATGTTTCTTATGGTCTGCTTCTTCTCCATCATCAGATATCGTGAGACCAAAATTGTCTGCGCTCAAGCTTTCGGCAAGAACACGGCGAGCGTCTTCGTCGAGGTTGACAGGTTTCGGAAGTGTCGCACAAAGGTAGGGAGTGTCGAAGCACTCACTATTGAAATCACCGGCGAGCATGGCATACCATGATTTGTATTCTTCCTGCTGTTTGATGGCAGTCAAATGCTGTAGCAAAATAGCCATTTGACGTGTGCGCTCATATGATCCCTAAGTTAGTTTCATTCGTCAGTTTCCAATTGGACGTACCTTTGCATGCCAGAACATGTGAGTGTTTCCGAGGATAATGCCTTTATTCGTACCGTTGATGTGCAAAGCGAGAATCATACCGTTATTGCGAGTAGTCACTTGCGGCAAGATATCATTGGGGGAGATCTCATCATAGAATAGTGTCGTCACTGATCCCTCTTTCAAAGTGAATTTTTCCGCGTTGTATGAAATGATGAGCCCATGTGACTTGCTCGGGAATGTGGTGAACACATGCTGATGGCCAAGTTCTTTGAGCAGTGGACCCCAGAACTTGGTTACCTGCTCCGAATCGACTTCCTGAAGACAAAGTATATCGGGGTTATAATGCTTAAGCTCTTCAGCGAGAACAAGGTGGCGATTCTTCCACTTCAAGATATCGCCATTGTCAGGAAACAGCTTCCGCTGGATGAGAGCCTGAGCGAGGACCTGAGTTAGCCATATCCAAGGTTCGCGGAAAGTTCACATACGTTGTACGTCATGATCTTGAACGGCTTCGGTGAGTCATCGTAAGGGACTACGTCGGGAACTCGAAGAAGAGGTCTACGAATGAAGTGCGTATCAAAGCTGGGCTCTTCAGGAGCGTCTCCACGCTCTGTTTTAGCCTTCAGCTTCTTCTCTTTGCGTTTCTCCCGCATCTGTGCAATATACGCAGGACTTAGATCAGGGATCTTTTTGTCGCGTTTCGGCGCCTTGACTGCCTTTTCGGTAGGTGCAGCTGCCATGGACACGAAACACAATAAATATTATTACAGACTCCGGTAATTCGTTTCCACTT
This sequence comes from Sugiyamaella valdiviana, assembly GCA_030570555.1. Classification (NCBI taxonomy): domain Eukaryota; kingdom Fungi; phylum Ascomycota; class Dipodascomycetes; order Dipodascales; family Trichomonascaceae; genus Sugiyamaella; species Sugiyamaella valdiviana. Next base: position 584,745 of record JAJLWF010000003.1, read on the forward strand.
CAGTCATTACAGTGGGTCTGCCAGGCTTGATATTCTTTTACACCACCAATTCGCTTACGGTGCGTCAGTCACTGCGAAGTAATACACAGGTGTGATAGATCTTTGGGTATGAGACAGGACTACTTCACGACCTACCACCTGTATCCTCTTTGCAATGAGTAGGACTTTAGCTAGATGATGAGCTACCGTGAATTTCCCTGTTCAGTGGTATGAAACGTACCAGGTTGTGGTTACTCCAACTGGTACGGCAGCAGCCGTGGCTCGATAAGATGGATTACATAATCATTTCCTGCAGATCAAGAAAATATATTTCTGAACAATTTGACTAGCTCTCTAGAACGCCGTTTTCTTTACCATGGTTCTCAAATCGACGCCTGGGGCCAATGTCCCCATCTATCAGGTGTCGGGTACCAATGCGTCACGCTCGCTACCCGACTGGCTTGCCCGCAAGCGTAAGCGCTCTCTCAAAAACGATCCTGAATATGCCAACCGTATTGAGCTCGTCCAGGACTTTCAGTTTGAAGAAGCTTCCAACCGCATCAAGGTCTCCCGCGACGGCCAGTATTGCATGGCTACCGGAACCTACAAGCCTCAGATTCACGTCTATGACTTTTCGCAACTGTCCCTCAAGTTTGACCGACACACGGATGCAGAGAATGTCGACTTTGAGCTCATCAGTGACGACTGGACAAAGTCGGTACATCTGCAGAACGACCGATCCCTTGAGTTTCACGCCCAGGGAGGTATTCATACGCGTAGTCGAATCCCCAAGTTTGGCCGTACTCTGTGCTACAACCGCACAAGCTGCGACCTGTATGTGGGAGCTTCTGGTAACGAAGTGTACCGATTGAACCTCGATCAGGGCCGATTTTTGGCACCCTTTGAGGCTGAGTCCGAGGGTGTTAACTGCATAGGCATTTCTTCGGCTCACGGTCTTCTCGGATTTGGCACAGAGGATGGAACTGTCGAGTTCTGGGACCCTCGAACCCGTCACCGTGTCGCTCATCTAGACATCGGAGGTGGCGGCCATGGAGTTGGCAGCGGAGTCACAGCCCTTGGATTCCACGACGACGGTCTGAAGTTTGCTGCTGGAACTCACGAGGGAGCAACTTTCGTCTTTGACTTGCGTTCTCCTCTGCCCACTATGCAAAAGGATCAGGGATACGGGTTCCCTATCAAGAACATTGATTTCATCGACACTGACGCTACTCAGGGCAAGATTTTGACAGCCGACAAGCGTATTGTCAAGATTTGGGATGTTCAAACTGGTGACGCCTTCACGTCAATGGAACCGACCGTTGATATCAACGACGTGGCTCACATCCCCAACACAGGAATGTTCTTCTTTGCTAATGAGGGCATTCCCATGCATACATACTATATTCCGGCCATTGGCCCTGCACCGAAGTGGTGCTCGTTCCTTGACAGCATCACTGAGGAGCTTGAGGAGAAGCCTGCTACCAGTGTGTACGAGAACTACAAGTTCGTCACTCGTAAGGAGCTTAAGCAGCTGGCACTGTCGCATCTCATTGGCAGTAACGTCATCAAGAGCTACATGCACGGTTACTTTGTTGACCAACGGTTGTATGAGCAGGCGAAGCTCATTACCGATCCATATGCATACCGTGACTACCGCGAGCGTGAGGTCAAGAAGAAGATTGATGCGGAGCGCGAATCTCGTATCCGCAGTACTGGAGCCGCTGCCAATAAGATCAAGGTTAACAAGGACCTTGCACAGGAAGTGTCCCAGCATGGTGGTGAAATTGACGATCGTTTCAAGGACATCTTTGAGGACCCCGAATACGCAATCGACGAGAACAGTTATGAGTACAGACTGCTGCATCCGACCGGCAAGCCTAAGGTGGGTGCTGCAGGTGCTGCTCTACGTGAAGGTCCTCGTGGTCTGACGGCTGCTGAGGAAGAGGAGCTCAGCGGCGATGAAGACAACTCGGAAGAGTCATCGTCAGACGAGGAGAGTGAGGAAAAGAAAGCAAAGGCTGCACGTGCTCAGCAGCTGGCCGACAAACAGAAGGCTCGCCGAGAGAAGGTTGCCGAGGCACGTCGTGAGTTGGCTAACAAGCTTCAGCCCGAGTTGCGTGCCCTTACTACAACGGAGGACAAGAAGTCTGTTGAAGCGTTTGGCGAACGTGTGGCTGAGCTGCAGGAACAGGACCCTGGTGCCGATGATACAGTACACCGTGGTCCTCGTGGAGAGATGGAGCTGTCGTTTGTACCACAGCCCAAGAAGAAGCATGCTCCTCGCAAGGATACTGAGCAAGGCGACAACGTCAACAGTGGGCGCAAGACACAGCGCTACGACGACCGTCGGCGCGCCAGCAAGAATGTCTTCCGCGGCATGTAAATGCGTATTTATAGTGTATATATTCAAAGACTCGTTTTACATTGAGATCAATCAATGCAAAGCTCCTGAATGGGGGCCCGAGATTCTAGGAGATGCGGTCCTAGCCCTTATCATTACTTACTGCATGATCCTCGCCATTATCTGACCAGTCGACTCTGCTGAATGGGGCAATCCTGCATTGATTGGTATCTCCGGGGTCTTGTACGAATTATTAGAAGCACTGGAATCGGAGGTAGTCAATTTATCCTGTCAGGAAGTAGCCTTGGCGTGATATGCATGCACCCTAGGAGTCACATCGCGATGACCGTAGACTCTAGAACTGCCTGAGGAACCCATGGGCCTCAAAAACCTCGGTCCAGTTCCTACTCTATTCTATAGATCGCGAGCACCTGCTATTGCATCCCACATCGTGCCATCATTTCCACGTTCGGTACATGTCGATGGCCTTACGGCTACCTGGCTTTCCCGAGTCTACCATATGCACCCTGCGGTCTTGATGCATGCACTTCACTATCTAACGCGTACGCATTCATACGGACGTCCGCCGTTATTGAAACAATGCCGCGGCATTACTGACCCCGCACTACAGCAGCCTCACATAAGGGGTTGAACTGTAAATCGATCAACCCACCGAGAGCACAATCTGTGGCTCTCGACTGGCGAAATCTAAGCTTGCGCATGCATGTGGGTCCGCGGACATGCTTATAGCCTAACGCCGTCAAGGGTTCCGTCATCGAAACAGGAGATTGACAATTGCTGGGTATATAACCTGGGAATACCACAAGATTGAGCCAAGACTCAATCGATCTTGCAATTGATTACAATTCAGTCCTATCTAGTCCGTTCGGCTTTTAAGATGACCAAAGAGACTGTCTTCCTCACGGGTGCGTCCGGATTCCTGGCTCTGCACATTGTCGACCAGCTTTTGGAGGCAAACTACAACATCGTTGCCACGGTTCGTAACGAGGCCCGCACCGTGGATGTAAAGAAGCTGGCTGAGAAACACTCACGAGAGGTGGTGTTTGAGTACGTGCCAGACATTGTTGTTCCTGGAGCTTTTGACGAAGCGCTCTCGAAACACAAATCGGTCACCAAGGTTATCCATACCGCAGCTCAAGTGGGTTCCAAAGGCGGAGATCCTATCCGCGAGATCGTCGAGCCATCAGTTAAAGGTACCGTCAACCTTCTGGACTCTATTGCAAAGCATGCACCGCAAGTGGACAAGGTCGTTTTCACGTCGTCATTTGCAGCAGTTCTATCGTTTAGTACCAGATTCGATTCCAAAGCTACCTTCACTGAAGAATCGTGGAACGACGTGACCGAGGACTACGTTGAGAAGCACCCCGAGGGTGCGTATGCCCTGGGCAAGACAAGGGCCGAGAAGTCACTGTGGGATTTCGTCAAGAATGAGAAGCCCAACTTCACGGCCACCTCCGTCAACCCGCCCTACTTCTGGGGCCCAATTCTGGGATCCGTTAAGAACGTGGAGGAGCTGAACTTATCCAGTCTTCTTCTTTACAAGTTACTCACTGGCAAGGCTCCTCCCACGCTGGTTTACAACTTTGCAGACGTGCGAGATGTTGCTGCCGCTCATGTGCTGGCTCTGACAAGCAAGGCTAGCGATGGCAAGAGGTGGCTCATTACTGCTGGTCAAGCCTTCCCGGAAGATATGATCACCTACGCCAAGGAGGCCATTCCAGAGTATGCCAAGGTAGCTCCCGCCGTTGAAGGTCTTGACCGTGCCGAGATCCGCGCACGTACGTCGAACATCGACGATTCTGTATCCAGAAAGGAGGCTGGTATCAAGTACCGCCCTCTGAAGGAAGTAGTGGTCGACTCGGCTCGAGACTTCCTTGCATTGGGTGGCTTCAAGGAGTAATATGGTTCTACATTGGGCTGCTATAGCTATAATAAACGGATTAGAAGAACAGCTGCTACTTTACTGGATAAGTAACCAATAGATCTGCCAGCATCTGGGCATGCAACCCTCTGTGGTCGTAGATAGCCAATCGCATTTTACTGCAGTATTATCTCAATTCAGCACCACAGATGGGTCTTCCAAATGAGATCTTCCACGAAATCAACACCTTTCAAAGTTATCTCTGAATGACTCTCTGAATAACATGGCTATAGTGTGTACCGAGCATCTGTGCCCTAGCCCCGATCCGTCGAAGTTTTCAGCGTTCAATTTTGTGCGTCTCTTCTCCATCCGGCCCTTCACTGGTTTCGGTGCGCATTCATCGTTTTGATGCGTGTTGCACCTGATCAGTGAAGTTGCATTCCAAGATGGCATTTTCCACCCTTCTTGGATACGCTGGGCCGATAGAGTGATCTCTGATGTCCGATTAATCACCGGGTTGCCCTCTCTTTGGCAATTTGGCTTCATCCTCGGGCAACATCTTAGTTTTGTAGACTAATTGATGCAATGTACATCATCAGTTGGCTGGTCCAGTCAAGTAGAACATGAGCGATCGCATGGTTTAGTAGGAAGTTATCCGCGTAGGTTCGTTCCAGGGTGCAATCACCCAGTTAGGTAAATTAACGGGCGTATCGAGCCATACGAGTCTATTAGGCACTTCAGTCAGCATTGATCATTCAGTGCCGAAAAGTCATGAAGTCCTGTCAATTGGATCAAATCAAGTCAAGTCCAACTCAACCCAAGTCATCAACCCAAATCACCCCAAGTCATTAAGCCAGTCAAATCATGTTGTTTCACAGCTCTGTTCCACCCCTCGCCCAGCCCTAGGGCCCAGTGGCTGTGGACACTAGCCACAGTGGCTGCATCCCTGCAGCGTGAGTCTTCCATTTCGGTATTAGTAGCAGCCTGCATATAGCAAAGTCCGGACACCAAAACTAAACAGCACAAAGCACAACCACAAAGTAATGACGGACTCCGGATACAACTATGCCACGAACCGGTAATCATTCCCCATTAGCTCGTTGTGCCACTTGTAATTTACCAAGCTCAAATGCCCATTGATATGCACAGGCCCGTTGGCGGTTAGGTCTAGCGCCAAGGGTACTTTTTACAGCCCTTTTTAAGTCCGCATTTTTGTCCTTGACTTGCCATCTTTCCCGCAAACTTTTCCGCCTCGAGCCTGCAAATTTACCGCAAACTGTGGTGTATTGGTTTGATTGTTGCAGTCAATCCAGTTACCTCACCCCCGCTCTGTACAAATACCGAGACCAGAACCCGCTCAGGCCTGCTCTGTTCTCTGAGTCATTTGTATATCTGGAAGCTAGTCGACTTCTGTCTCGGCGCCTCCTCTGCCAAATCCTGTTAAGTAGAGCTGTCTTTTTTCCTGAAGTCTGGGAAAAAGAACCAGTGGCTCTTGCTTGGCTTTCTAGTCGTCTCAGACTGACCCCTCTGATCCTCGTATGACCAAGGAGGACCTCCTACGTGCTACCCGTCCCGCGAAACCCAGATAACACGACCCCCGTCGTGAAGCTCATTAACTCTATCTAGACAATCCGTTTATTGTCCCCCTTTTGCTGTACCTGCTGCTGCGCTTGTCGTTTGCTGCCAGGGTGAAGTGGGTTCTTGTCCCATTTCATCCTAGACTTTGTTGCTTGTTCCGCCATGAGCCCCGTCTCAGACCATGGAAGCGACTCGGGCGCCTCGCGCTCCCCTTCGCCCGTCAAGTACGTCAACCACGACCTGTCCGTGAACCTCGACTCGACCGATGCGTTTGAAGGACCCGAGAAGCTACTTGAGATGTGGTTTGCTGCCGATTCCAAATCGCTGCCGTCGTTCATGCCGTCCAAGGGCCTGAGAGCCATTCCGCGCCCCGTGTGGGAACAGGTGCTCGATCACGTCCAGTGCAAGGTGCTGTCTGTCGTATCGACGTCTCGCATGGATGCCTACGTGCTGTCTGAGTCGAGCCTGTTTGTGTTTGCCAACAAGCTCATTCTCAAAACCTGCGGAACGACGACGCTGCTTGTCGGTCTTGAGCCCATTCTTGACGCTGTGTCTCAGTACACGCACTGGCCGCGCGATCGCCAGCCTGACAAGGTGTTCTACTCTCGCAAGAGCTTCATGTTCCCTGACCGCCAGAAGCACCCGCACAAGTCGTGGACCGATGAGGTCGCTTGCCTCGATGGCCAGTTTGCCAATGGCAGCGCCTACGTGGTGGGCAACGTGAAACTCGACCACTGGTACCTGTTCACGGCTTTTGGCCCGGGTAAGACAGAGGCGACTTACGGCAGCAACGAGGAACCGTCACTCGACGCCGAGGACGAGACTCTCGAGGTGCTTATGACGCACCTGTCGCCCGTCCATGCGTCGCAGTTCTGCACCAACCGCATTGCTGGTGAGACAGCTGATCAATCTCTCGAGTCGAGCGTCTCTACGTTGGGAGCTCCTCCCGATGATGACGATCCTGGCCACGAGTATGGAAACGTAGTCACCAAGCTGTCGGGCATTGACCAGATCTACCCGACGATGAAGCAGACGGTCGACTCGTTCTGCTTTGCGCCTTGCGGATACTCATGCAACGGTGTTGTTGAGCAGGACAAGTACTTCACTATCCACGTTACGCCGGAGCAGCACTGCTCGTACGCGTCGTTTGAGACCAACGTGAGCGCGGCCAAGTACGGAATGACCAACAGTATTGTTGTCGACAAGGTTGTGGACATTTTCCGTCCTGGCCGCTTCTCGGTGACGTACTTTGAGTCTGCCAAGGCCAATGGCCGCGACGGTCTGCCCCGCAGCCTTAGTGGCTACCGCCGTTCGGAGCGCATTGTCTACGAGATTGACGACTACCGTCTTGTCTTCATGACGTTCGATGCTCTGCGACTCAAGGCGTGAGACTGTTCAATGCTTGGCGCTTTGATAGTTTGATCGTTTGCTGATCTCCATGCCTGTAGGCTGGACGTTTCGTACTTTCGTTTACCGTGTTCTTATAGCCCAAATATGGCGACTTTTTATTTACGTTGACATCCAGTAGACTTTCCCAGCTACCCAGTAGGCTGTTCAATGAACACAAACACATCCTGATACCCCCCACTTTTTCCCTGACTTGGCTTCTGGCCATTAATTGTAACTAATCTCACACTATCATAACCGCTCCTCATGTTGTCCCTGGCCTCAACTTCTAGCTGATGACGCACGACTTGGACTTTTCCTCTTCGTGGGTGCCTCGCGCCTTGGAGTTGAGCGCGCAGCGAGCAGCCTCAGTGAAGGCCTCGTTGACGCCGCGGTTTCGCTTCGCCGAGCACTCGAGGTACCGCAGTGCGCCAACCTGCTTGGCCACAGCGAGTCCCTCTTCGTAGGAGATGAGGCGTCGGGTGTTATTGGCTCCTGGCGCAGAGGCCGTCGTGTCGGTGCCGTCCTCAGCATTGCGCAGGTCGCACTTGAGAGCCACCAAAACCAGCTTGACACCCTCACAGTGGTCGACGATTTCCGATACCCACTTGGACTGGGCGTTTTCGAGCGAGTCGTGCGAGTCCACCGAGAAGCACAGCATGATGGTGTGCGTGTCCGAATAGCTTAGCGAGCGCAGGCGGTCAAACTCTTCCTGGCCGGCCGTGTCCCAGAGCGACAGCTGCATGGCAATGCCGTCGACGAAGATGTCGTGCACATAGTTTTCAAATACCGTTGGTTCGTACACCTGGGGGAAATATCCGCGAGTGAAGACGTTGAGAAGAGACGTCTTTCCACACGCACCGTCACCCAAAATGACGATTTTCCGTTGAACTGAGTTAGCACGAAGCTACAAAATGCCCAATATCCGCTACCCACCCGGCTTCGAGGAGCCTCCGCACAACGGCATGGCTGTGGTACGAGATCAAGAGCTGGGAGCTGGTGTCGTGGAAACCTACGCGCAACTGCTAGACCAAAATGCAAATCGGCTGGTAAATAATAGGGGCTGCCCTAACCCGAGTCGCGAACGGGCAGGTCAAACTCCAGGCGGAAGAACAAGCGCAAGAACAAGCTATAGTTCCTGCTAGCGTTTCAAACTTGGCGTGTAACTTGTCGGGTGTAACTTCGTTTGTTTGAGGTTGGGCAAAAAGTTGAAACAGCAAAAACTACATCACCTTCACGTTCGCGCATGGTCTCCCACTGCACTACTGGGTAAGGCTCTCTGGTGCTTAAATATGACTGATCGGACGGGAAGTCTTGTTTTCACCAGGATATGGACGTAGCTGTCAGAAGAAGTGCTTCGACCAATTTAGGGGGATGCTGAAGTTGGCAAAATGAGTTCAGGCAGTCGCAACAGGCATAAATCATAGAGGTCCGTGTGATGGATGACGTAATATGGGGGGCTCAAGTTATGTAAGTGCGCAGAAGGCTAAACGGAATTGCTCAGTCAGTTTCAGCACGCTGGCCCTACGCGTAGTCAAGACAAATACTAGGAGTACAGAGTTCTAACTGAACACTCTTTATCAGATTACTCTGAATTCTGTACATCGGAAACCAAGTAGCGTATCTTGTGTATTTGAGGAAAGTCCGCTATGGTACGTTTGTTTATGCAGTAAACCCGCGAGCCTCGCATCGTGAGGCACAACCACTGTTACAATTATCACCTAATAGTTATTAAGGAATTGGATGCGAAGAGTAAATTAAATATTGAGCTAGATAATACTATCAACTGATATAACAGTTTCAGGGCTATAGTGACTAGTAACGTCTACATATCGAAGCAACTAATCCGAACTGGTTCCATTCCATGTATGAATCACGAGTTCATATTCCCATATCCGCATATACAAGCCAAGTAGTGTGTATAAGAAAGACTCAACAGGTCTAACAATACACGGAAATCGCCACACTTCCGAACATTCACGAGCCAGTTGACATTGTCTCTTTTACCACAACCTCGTATAACTGTCCTCTGACTTCTACTTCTGTCTGCGAAGCATCCCCGGGCCGCGCGGCTGAAAATCACCACTGTATCAGAGTGGCAGTACGTAAATTGGCAAATTGCCATATCGCCAGCCATATTTTGCCTGCCAGTTGATCTGCTGGACGCTGCCGACTATGTCCCACGAGCCTGACCCGCGGTCGTCACAGGCGGTAGGTACCTCACCGATCAAGAGATTCACCGCTAACTCAGATAAACGGAGGGCTCAAGAAAAGGCGGACCGAGCTCAAAGATAGCTCGCAGTTCAGCTCGCTGCGCCGCGTACCATCGCACAATGGACGCTCCGTAGAGCCTCTTGGTCTCTACTCCACTACCCTTTCGGCTCCAATCCAGCCTCTGACAACGACACCAACGTATGCTCGGAAAAAGGGAATTCCCTCTGGCTATCGGCCCAACGACACAACGCGCGGATGGACACTAGCACCCGTGCGACGGCCAGATCCGCCTACCGGAATGCTGTCGTTAGGCTCGCGAGCCGGTTACACGGATTCACAGGTGGGTGGCAAATCGCCTGAATCCAAACCATCCCTTCAAAGTCAGGTTCCTCGTAAGGAGGCAAACAGGGCTTCTCCGCAGCGGCTCTCGAGCTCAGAGACGAAAGCCAGACCACACGAATCTGCGAACTCGACGGAAGCTACTGGAACTCTCGGTTCCCCGCAGTCCATATCGACGCGCGACTTCTACTCTAAAACAACGGGCACAAATGAGTTCCTGAGACTCGACATCAACGACATTCGAGCTGCTGGATATCGCATTAAAAGCGAAGACGGAAAACGCCTTTGCATTGTTATACCGTGGACCGAGAATACTGGGCCCCGGTTTGATGCTGAGCTCAGAATCACTGCCAATCATTCGACTCTCTTCTGTACCAGGATGGACTCACTTCAAGAAGTCAACTTCCTGGGCGACGGGATCCCACGCATAATATGCTCTGCGCTGAATACCCATTCCATAGCCCTTGCCGCATACTCGCAAACCGACAAGTCCCCTGGTACGAAAAGCTTGACGTTTCATCTTTCGCGTCAGACAGATCACGCCAAGCTGGTGTCCCTCCAAACTGCTCTTCGGCAACGCCGTTCTGACTCAGGGCCTGATGATCTGCGTACTCCAAGGACTCTAACGGAAGCCGGAGCCAACACTCCGATGAAGTTGCGTGGTATCAGAGGTTCAAGTGAACCAGATGATCTAGGCTCCGCCTCGCATCCACGCTCATCTCCTTCGCAACTCATTCCGTCCCCTACCCGACGATTATCGCGCCGCTCGCAAGGGATTCGTCCCCAGTATGCCGAGTCTTTTTCAGACGGCGAGTTTGATGGCATGGCAGACCCCCTACCAAACCCCGAGGTCCCTGTCCCGTTCTCTGGAACTTTTCATTATACATTCAACGACAGAAAGTCGATTGACATCACAGAGGCAGACTTCAACCGGCTTAATGAAAAGGAGTTTGTGAACGATACGACGATCAACTTCTTCCTTAAGCTGGCTCACGAACGCATGGCTGATCGAAATCCTGAGCTGGCCGAAGCCACCTATATATTCAACACCTTCTTCTACGAGCGGTTGAGCTCAAACGACAAGGCAAATGGCACGGGCGGCTTCGACAATGTGAAGAAGTGGACGGCAAAGGTGGATATCTTCAAGAAGAAATATGTCATTGTTCCCATCAATGCCAATCTCCACTGGTACGTCGTCGTCCTGTGTAACCTTCCGAGTCTCTTGCTTCCCCCGGAGCCAACTTCACCGGTTGTGGTGAAGACGATTTCGCTTCGCACCGGGCAAAAGGAGACGCCCATACAACCTCCTCGACCTGCGGCTACTCCAGATGGACCCTTTATGCTCGTTCTAGATTCGCTTCAAAACGTGTCGCACCATGCAGTTTTCAGACTTCTTCGTGACTACCTTGTGGCGGAATCCAAGGACAAACTTGGCATAACCATCAACCGCTCTGCAATTCGTGCCTCAACAGGGTTGGTACCTCACCAGGATAACTTCTGCGACTGTGGAATCTATCTGATTCATTACGTTGAACGGTTTCTGACTGATCCAGAGAGGTTTATCGGTCTCATGGTTTTCAACACTAAGACGGCACGAGAAGAATTGCTCCAGTTGTGGCGGTCGGAACATATCAAGTCGAAGAGGCAGTCGCTACAACAGATCATCACGACCCTAGTTGGACAGGCACAGCCGTCAAGTCGCGTTGGAACGCCGAGCCCAGGAACGCCCAGCCCCTCTGAATCGCTCGCTGACAACACGGTGAAACTGAGAATTGAAGAAGCGAGTGATGGAAAAGCGGGGAATGAGTCGTCTGAAGACGATGAGGATGACATTGTCCTCATCAGCACGAATCAGACAGACAAAGAAGCGATTCCGCCCAAGGAACCAGTAGCCAAGGGCGAGAGAGCGAGCGAGCGAAGCTCTAATCGCCCTGTATTTAATTAGCATCTATTTATTACATCCAATGCATTATTAACATCAACCGAGACGTAGTAGACGATGTCATATACATCCAAGTTACGAGGGCCCCTCTTTTCAACCCAACCCAACCGGACTACTGATCTCAATAGATACAGTATTATTACTAGAATTAACAGACTTTGTCTGCGTTGTGTACATTACATCTCACGTCTCTGCAATCTAGACGGCCCTGATCATTTTCAGCAGTGTATCCAGGGCGGAGGTCACACGAGGTGCCTCACTCTCGTCAACGGGCAAACCGCGCTTGACAGCCCAGACGAAGTCGCTCTGCACACCCAATGGCACCAGGCCTTGTTGAGGTGCAAGAATCTTCTTCATCCTGGCAGTGTGCTCAAACTCGCGAGCAGCATCCTCAGCACGATCAACGATTGACCGATCAATACCACACATCGTCGCCACGTGCATTCCAAATGAACCGGGAGATACACCCTCCTCCAGCTTGTAGAGGAAGGTTACCTTCTTACTGTCATCATCAACCAAGATAGACATCCGCTTAGGAGTGACGTCCGGATGACTGACAAAGCTTTGGTTGAGAGTACCGTAGTGTGTTGCAAAGAAACCAAGACTGCCAATGTGCGTAGCCAAGTGGTGAAGTACTGCCTCAGCAATGGCAAAACCGTCCGAGCTGCTTCCACCACGACCCAACTCATCCAGAACGATCAGCGAGCGATTGGTCGCTTCGCTGAGAATGCGCTTTGTCTCAGAAAGCTCTACATAAAAGGTCGACTTGCCAGCAAAGATGTTATCGTTTGCACCGAGGCGCGTCATGATGCGGTCCACAGGGGTCATGCGAGCGGCAATTGAGGGCACGTAACATCCAAGCTGAGCCATGATTGCAGCTACGCACGTCATCCGCAATACAGTAGACTTTCCTGCGGCATTGGCACCAGTAAGAAGGGTGATGTTAGCTTCGCCGCCACCAAGCTGAATGTCGTTGGGGATAAAATCGCTGCTTGAAGATACAAAGCATGGGTGTCGAAGCTCCTTGAAGTCAAGAACGGCCTGAGCAGACTCGTCGTCAACAAACTGAGGTCGGCAGCTAGGAGTTCCAAGAGCACCCGATGTCTTCGCCAGACTCACTAAACAGTCGATACTTCCCACGACCTGAACAGCCTTGAGCCAGTCCACGTACTTCTCGTCAAACTTGCCATACACCTTGCTCTGAACAGCATCTGCGACAAGCTTGTGCAGCTCTCGAGCCTCTTGAAGCTCTCTAACGAGGTCTCGCACTTCTGGCGACCAGTAACGCTTGACTTTACCCGTTGCAGACATCTGCTGCCACGAGTTAGGAATGGTTTTGATCTTGACTGGTACCTCAATGAGATATATCTCCTTTCCACTGTCGCGGTAGCAAATCTCAATCGACTTGTAGTCACGCTTGTACTGCTTGAGGAGATCCGCCAGTTGGGACTCGATTCCCGAAATGCGTTCTGTCGATTCGTCAAAATCTGGCTCCACTCCCGGTTCCGGGACAATAACGCCATCATATCTGGCTTTATTGCGGTCAAAGGCATCGGACCACTCCGGAAGGATGCTTTCGAGGTTCGGCATGGATTCCACCAGCTCTTGCAGGAGAGCAGGTACTCGTTCTTTGTGCTGAGTGAGGAACTCCACCAGGGAGTAGATCACTTCAAAGCTCTCAATAACCCGCAAAAAGTCCTTTGGCTTGAGATGCCCCGAGTGGATTCGCGAGAGCATTCGCTCGATATCCGGGATTGAAACAAGCTTTGACTCGATTCTACTCTGGATATCCTGGTTCTCGAGGAAGTAGTCGACAGTGTCGAGACGCGCGTTGATGCGTGCAATGTTCATAAGCGGGTGGCTCACCCAAGTTTTCAGCTTGCGCTTGCCAAATGGTGTGATGCATCGATTGAGGAGACGGAAGAGAGTTCCATCTGCTCCACCGTCATATGTGTTTGCAAAGATTTCCAGGTTCTGCAGAGACTGGCCATCCAGTACCACAGTAGCATTAGTCCCTGCAACGGACTGGATTGCGTTGTATCGGTTGAAGTTGCCGAGACTAAGCAGACTATCATCGATTTTCAGTGACTTCAGGTACCAAAATAGGCCACCAAAAGCTGATAGGCTCAGCGGATGGTTTTTCAACACATCACGAAGGACCTCTGGGTACTGGCTTAGATCGTCAAGATCTTCGGCAGGGAAATACTTCGACCGCAGCAGTTCCTCGTAAGTGGTATCAGAATCCCAGAACTCGGCTCGAGGTTTAAGAAAGTTCCACAGAGTGTCAGCGGCAGTGTTGTTCTTGAGGATGCGCACAGCCTTCTGGGACACGACTCCCTTCTCAAGAACAACTTCCTTTGGCCGAAGCTGAGCAACAAGGGTTTCAAAGTGGCTGTGGTCCACGTCGTCTTCAAACTCAGTAGTGTAGAAAGCTCCGGTGGCCGTGTCAACGAAGCAAGCGGCAAAGTTGGCGCCTTCCTGCTTAATAGACATGCAGTACGTGGACATCTCATCAACTAGCATTGCTTCATCGGTGAGAGTTCCGGAAGTCAAAACACAGCTAAGCTCCCGCTTGATGATCTTGTCCTCCTTCTTTCCCGACTTTCGGTCATTCATCTCCTTGGAAAGCGCAGTTTCCTTCTGGTTGACCTTGGCAACTTTGTGGCCCTTTGCGATAAATGCAGATGCCCAATAGTCGAAAGACATTTCCGGGATACCGGCGAGTCGCATGTTGGCTCTACCGCCGCCGGCCAGTTTGAGATCGAACTCAGTATGGGCAATGTCAGCGTCTCGCTCGTACAGTTCGTAGAATTTGCCCTTTTTGAAGAACACGACGGTGTTCCACATCTTGGACTTGATCTCCCAGTACTGGGTCTCAAAGGCAGTGAACTTGGCCCATGCGGATTTGGGAATAAATAGTGTTCGTGGGTCGTAGTCGGCGGAGTCTTCTAGGTTACCGTCAGCGTCACGAACTTCCACGAGCCACGAGTATCGCTCCTCGTTCTCCTTAGCAAATGTCTTGGCCTTGGAGGGGGTTGCCACAGGACGCGGCAGAGGAGAAGAGTCGGTTCTCCCGGAGTAGGTGGAGGAGGAGGAGAACTTGGAGAGCGATTGAGATCCCACATTAGAGGAGAGGGATTGAGATCCCACACTAGTGGACGGGCGCGGAGGAGAAGACAGAGGAGCTGAGCTTGATTTCGACTTTGACTTGCGTTTCTTGGAAGCTCTGTCGTCCTCGTCATCGTCGTCTTCAACAACGAAATCACTCAGCGTAGCCTCGTCGACGGCGCCTGCCATATCGTCGTCCACGTCTTCCTCGTCATCTGGTGGAGGCGTGAACTCGTCGTCCTCAAAGTCCTCAACGACTCGCACGCGTTTCGCCTTGCGACCAGGCCCAATTGGCCCAGATTCGTCGTCGCTCTCATTGTAGTTGACATGACGGCGAACTCGACCCGAGGCGCTGACGCGCTGGGTGGGACTTGACGGAACTGCCAGTGGCGATGAGCTCGACAGGTCAGCTGGGAGATCCACAAGATGGTGGTGCCCAGGAGAGCGTGGAGGAGAGTGCGGCGAGACCTTGAGGTCGTCCAGCGGCGGCGTGTGAGGAGCTCCAACAGGCGCTTCGCGAGCCTCGGCTCTCTTTTGCAGGTCGAGATTCGACAGCTGGGGAGTTAGGGCCGTTCGCGACGGACGCGAGGGCGTCTCAGTGGGCCCTACATTGTCGGACTTGCGGTCGAGCGAGGTGGGTGTGATGATGAGCGGTTCTGATGGTTTTGGTTCTGTTGGTTCTGACTTGGATTCGCTCTTCTGCTTCGGAGGCGCCTTGGCAAAGAAGCTCAGCAGCGTCTTCTGCCCACCGCTCTTGGTGCCCTTGGGCGTGCTCTTTGGCGTCGTCTTGGCCATGTCAGCTGGCTGTATAAATTGTGAACCAGCACCAGTGAATGTTCAGAGTACAACTTTGACTGGGATTCGCGAGATTCGCGGTATGCAAGTATCTGCAGGGTGAAATATTCAGACATGCATGCACGCGCGACGCGTTGGAATGGGCGCGAAAGGAGAAAGGAGTAAAGGAACTTAGGCAGATCCGAATAGGAGTTGCCCGGCAATCAGAATAATAGTTGAGCGGCAGATCAGGGTGGGTTAAAGTAGATGCTGAGGAGATGATCCAGTCATGAAGTATACTGTCATAGGTCCTACCAGTGGATTACAGATGTAGATCCAGATGAGGCGTAGCTCAATCAAGGATATCTCGACTGAGGACGTCAATTGACCGTACTAGACAGTCATGACGGAACTTTACGATAAAGCCCACGAATTCCACAAACCTACCAAGCTGACTTCTAACAGAATTGCACTTCGTAGTCAGATGTTGCAGTATGCTGTCACACTATAACCTGGCTAGCAGTCACATGGAGCACGTAACCACTTGAACGTTACAAATAACCCGAGGGATACAGGCGAAGGTTACGAAGGTTACGAAAACCTGGCTACCTCACATCCACTGCCTGATCCAATAGTCATTGCCTGCGTCTGTTCATGTAGTGAATAAACGGCAGTCGATCAGCGTGCGTCAGGGGCAACGGCTATCGAGACAAACCCTGACCCTGGCTGAGCGCTGTTGTGGAGGGCAAGTTAAGGTGGCCGTATAATTCTGAATACGCAAATTGACTCATTCAGTCCACGACTCCATTACTTCCTTCTTAACTACTTCCGATGCTCCCGCTACACTCCGTGAGTCTGCGTCCCACTTCACCCGTCTACCTGCTGCGGTGACCCCCACGCTTACCCGGACCGGAACAACTCCAGCCGTGCCCCAACCATCCCAACCGGTGTTTTTCAAATTATTTTCCGTCCTGTACACCCTCTGTTGAGTAGCTCTTGCACTGGCTTCACGGGTTGCGCACTCTCCGACGATGCTCCGCTCTTTCCACGCCCCCGCCCGCTCCGTCGCGGCGCTGCGTATGGGCGCTATCCGCTCAATGGCTACCAGTGAGGTGGGTACAGCCTAGCAACCAAAGTGTTAGCAATTGTCACGGCACTAACATAGAAAATCACCATTAGCCTCCCTGAGTCGAGCTTCGAGACCTACAACCTCGACGGCCCGTCTCTCGACGTCGAGCTCGACAAGCAGCAGCTTCTCGACATGTACCGCGAGATGAATGTTGTGCGACGCATGGAGATGGCTGCTGACGCTCTGTACAAGGCCAAGAAGATTCGTGGATTCTGCCACTTGTCCACCGGACAGGAGGCCATCGCTGTTGGCATTGAGAATGCCATCACCAAGACCGACACCATCATCACTTCATACCGCTGCCACGGCTTTGCCTACATGCGCGGTGCCCCCGTCAAGGCCATTATTGGTGAGCTTCTGGGCCGTCGCTCGGGTGTCTCGTACGGAAAGGGAGGCTCAATGCACATGTTTGCCCCCAACTTCTACGGAGGAAACGGAATTGTCGGTGCTCAGGTCCCCGTTGGTCTCGGTGTCGCTTTTGCTCACCAGTACCGCGGCGAGAAGGGTGCTACCTTCACCCTTTACGGAGACGGTGCCTCGAACCAGGGCCAGATCTTTGAGTCGTACAACATGGCCAAGCTGTGGAACATCCCCGCTGTGTTTGTGTGCGAGAACAACAAGTACGGTATGGGAACGGCTGCCTCGCGCTCTTCGGCCTCGACCGATTACTACAAGCGTGCCCAGTACATTCCCGGTCTTAAGATCAACGGAATGGACGTTGTTGCCTCGTACCAGGGTGCTAAGTTCGCCAAGGAGTGGGCTGACGCCGGCAAGGGCCCCATTGTGCTCGAGTACGAGACGTACCGATACGGTGGTCACTCAATGTCCGACCCCGGTACCACCTACCGTACCCGTGAGGAGATCCAGCAGATGCGTTCGTCGCGCGACCCCATCTCGGGTCTCAAGGCCCGTCTCCTTGAGGACGGCCTCGCTACTGAGGCCGAGATCAAGCAGGTCGACAAGGACGCCCGTGCCTACGTTGACGCCCAGGTGAAGGAGGCCGAGGCTTCGCCGCCACCTGAGGCCAAGGCCCAGATCCTCTTTGAGGACGTGTACGTGCGTGGAACCGAGATCCCCGTTCTCCGTGGCCGCATTCTCCAGGAGAACTACTCCTTTGCCAAGCAGTAAGCAGCCAGATCCAGTCATGGCTGTACCAGCTATGTGCTATCTAGAGCACTGTATGTGTTCATGTAGACTGGTTCATGTAGACTAGTTCAACATAATTTACATTTTGAAAGTAGAATGCCAACGGCTCTTCACTTGAGGCTGAACCTGAAATCAACCGACTCGGTCGAGATAGTGCCCGAAAGCTCAAGTTCCTTATCTGCGGTCCACTGTGTTAGAATATACGTGAGATGAGCCTGTTACTTACCTTGAGGTCTGTCACAGTCTGGAGATCATTGCAATGAAATATCTTTCGAGGCTCAACGACGGGAGTTCCGCTCATCTTGACTCTGTCTCCAGCCACGGACGAATCCGAGCTTTCTCCATCCTCAATGGTTCGCGCACGCGCCAATGCTGGTAGCATCTGTAAGAAGCTGACGTCGAGTTTCCATGTAACAATAGTGACAGCATTCTTGATCGGCGTGTCGAGTAAAGCACCCGCCAAATATCGTCCGTTAGGCGAGAACACGATCCGCGTCAACTGGCAATGGTCTGTCTCACCCAATTGAACCCCCCTGCTGCCAAGAAGAGCCATGATAGACCCACTGCGGAGATTGAAAACAAGTCCCATGGCAACACCTTCTGCCTGCCGTGAATGTTGAAGAGCTGTGGACAGAGCCAGCCGCTGCTGAGTCTTGTGAAAGCAAACAATATCCGTATAGGACGACATGGCAGCTGACAAGAACCGCGTAGCTTCGGTTATGAGGGAAGTCCCACTCGCAGGGGATATGCTGCGCGAAGCAGAATCGGCTGCGTCGAGGGTCTTCACGACAGCCGCCGTAGCACTTGCCAGCTGCGTCGCATCGACAATGCGGGGTTCGGCCGACGCAAGAATTGCCAGTAAACGAACGGCAGTTATTCGGGAAGCCACAGGGCGCTGGACGTCCGTAACTTGCACTCCAAGAGCGGATAGCAGAAGTGTGAGATTCTGGTTTGCAATCTCCTCGATGCAATGACGACACAAAGCCACGAGACTGGCGTGCTCAATTACGATGCTCTCCTCACCTACCGGCTCCCCCGGGTATGTGAAGCCGGCATCGTAGAGAATTGTAACAATGGAGTCCAAAATGTTGAGAGGATTGAAATACGCTTGCCAAAGCCGCCAGCTCTTTCCAATGAGCAGAATCGCGATATCTCGAGTGGCTGGAGGAGCCGAGCCCACAAGGCATATCTCCAAAGATTCTGCTATTCGTCGAAGAATAATGTCAGCGTCACTTGCGTTACTTGTATTCCCTCCTTCTGCCCAGCAGCTCAGTATCACCATAGCTGCTGAGCTCGAATGACTGAATACATCCTCTGATATGGCAGGCACTTGGTTAGTCCGTTACTCAAGGGATAGAAGAAACACTTACGATGGTTCTTGTAGTTTTCAACGATGGCTTGACGGGATTTGCTCCGACGGATAAGAGCAGTTACACACTTGATGGCAGTTGCCTGCAGGTGCCCCTTGCTGACGGTCGCAAAATCCACGAGGTCGCTAAGCAGCTCCTCAGACATCTGTGACCGCGACAGAAGCCAGCCGACGACGTCATCAACTGAAGAATCCACCTTGCTACTTTGAAGAGCCAGTTCGGCAACTGCCACCCACAGGACGGTTATGAGACAGGTACATGAGACGTCGAGATCGGAAATTCGAGACCCGCTCGAGGAAAACAAGTTCCATGATCCTGCGTGCACGTTAATAAAGCCCAAGTAGCACGAATTTGATCGACAGGTGAGCAGGCTGTCCCAACCAGTATCTCCCTCTGGGGGTATACACATGATAGATTTTACAATAGCTTCAAGAAGCTTGGCTGCGGGACGAGCGGACTCGTCTGGCGCGATTGCTTGACTGAGCAGCATATCAACGTTGACAGCTACCATGGGAACTGTAGTTGGCCTCAGTCCACTATCGCGTCCCCTGGGGCGAAACATAGAGACTAGTAGGTTGTTTGAGATTGGGGGATCCCCTTGTTGTGAGCCGACAAGTGTCAGCGAAACGCCTTGAAGCTGCATTGGATCGATTTCGGATCCTGACTCAATCGACCAGGCCCGTTTTTCATCGTTTTCATAGCCGATGAACACTGTAGACAGTCCTTCCGAGGCATATAGAACCAAGTCCCGAATGTCAACTCCTCGACTCGGTATCACTCGAAGTATCTCTCCGCGGGAACTATCTAGGATCGTCACATCGTCGTTGGCCGAAATTGCTATAGCACAGTGACCAATGTCGCCGACAGTGACGCTGAACAGTTGTGACACAGGTGAGGAACAGGCGACTATCGGTTTATATGCGAGCTTCGTCGTAGCCTTGTCAATGTAGTACACACGTCCCCATTGGGTTCCAGCTATTATCCATGCACTGGACTGACAGCCAGGAGACTCAATTGCCGTGAACCTATCAAATTCAGACTCAGTTGTGATGCTTGAAGTTGGTTGTGCTGCGTCGAGGAAGCTGGGCAGTTCGTACACCGCGAGGAGGTTCCCCCGTATTATCACGACAGCATCTCCATGAACCCCTGACAAATACGGATAGCTTGAGCTATGAGCATCGACGAGGTTGATTACTGTTGGTTTCGACCAGTCAGGGTTGTCACTGGCGGGATCCATGGAATAGACATCGATGGCTCCCGGTTCGCGCTCGTTGATTCCCACTAAGCTGCCAGCATTTAAGGTGAAATGAACAGGGCCCAATGCAGGAGAGTCTAATGGTACAGTACGACCTTCAGAGACCAAAAGAACAGACGAATCTGCCGAGGTCAATGCATACATTGAGTCGGAGCCGAACATTGATGTGAATGGCTCTGCAGCGCCCGCGCTGAATTCTGTTAGAAACTGCGGAAGACCGTGACCATCATGATTAAGCCGGTACATGGACCAACCAAGTTTTGAAAGAACGAGCCACATAGGAACGCCTTCAGAACTCGTTGGGCCGCGCGATACTGCAAGTACAGGATTGTCGTAGGTTCCGAGCCGGCTTGTATCGTCGGGATCTCGAAGAATAGGCGTTAGTTTTGACTCTAAAAGACCTTCTCCGACTTTCCACAAAGCAAACTCGCCATTTCTGAATGCAATAAGAATGCCAGATTCATCGCTCGCTGACTCTTTGAAAGCACAGGCAACTGGCCAGTCAACAAGACCCGATACCTGAGCAGTGACGCTAAGCGAGCCCAGATCCAAGATACGTAGTTCACATGAGTTTCCCCATACTGAGAGGTTTGTTCCGTGTAGTTGGCCAAACCGGTGTACGCATATGCCATGGGCGGCAAATGGAAGATGAGTTGTCGCTACATTAAAGCCCGATGGAAGCGTGTACAGTGCCAGAACGCCACTGGCGTACCCCACAAGGAGCAGGTCAGATTCTTCGTGCACAACAGACAACAGCGTCAATTCGTCTTTACCGTACGACTGGACGCTCGCGATCCACCCATACGAGCCATTACGCAGCGTCTCGTAGAGACACACGGACCCCGATGACAAGCCTATAGCAAGACCAGGTCGACTGCCATTGAACGAAGCCGTGGCTACGACCCGCTCACTGGTACTATTGACAGTGCCATGACCTTCCACGCCATCACCAGGCTCATCGCGACCAAAAACAGCCGTTACAAACGCTGCTGTGTCTGCCATTAGAGGCTTCGGCGCAGACGCCGCTGGATTGCCGTTTGACAATGCAACGAAATGAGTGTATACAACAGGGCAGATACAGGTCAAAGTCCACGTCCAAGTATAACCATGCCTATGTTGTATTACGACCACACTGGCTCTGTGGTGTTGTGTATTGTGGTCGAATTGTAAGTTCACGAGGTGTGCGCCGGGATCTGGGGAAACAGGGAACGGCTGATATCCAGCCAAAGTTACATGCACGATGTCGTCACTACCGCCGACCCACGAGCGTCGCTTGAGATTCAAGAAGGCTCTACAACTGGAATGGCCTTTTAGAGTGACGTTACGGTGTATTTATTGTAATATATCGAGTGCAACGGGTCGAAAACGGTGAGTGCCGTGAAAGTAGCCGCGCCAGATTAGATAGCCCGAATAGGCAACGATCGGCGGGAATTTTTCATGTATTTATAATAGCCATCACCAGTTGAATCTTAGCTCGTTTCGTTTCGTCCATTCGAGACTATACTATATATACCTCCATTTGAACGCTAGCTGAGCAGCTCACGGTAGTGAACGTTATATCCGTGCAAAATGGAGGCAAGGAGACGATTTGTGGGTCGCAAAAAAGCCGAAGGCGCTACGGGACCAACTACTTCTGTTGAAGAGACAAGTCTCGTCAAATCGCATGCAAAGCGGCCGGTACGAACGCTGAACCGGATTCCCGATGATATACTCAACGATGAAGAGCTGAACCAGGCCATTAGCATTCTGCCGAAGAACTACAACTTCGAGATCCACAAGACGGTATGGCACATCCGAAAGTCGGCAGCCAAGAAGGTGGCTCTGCAGATGCCCGAGGGCCTGCTGTTATATTCGTGCATTATTTCTGACATTCTGGAGCAGTTCTGTCAGGTGGAGACGGTTATCATGGGAGACGTGACGTACGGAGCATGCTGCATTGACGACTTCACGGCTCTATCGTTGCAGTGCGATTTCCTCGTGCACTACGCGCACTCATGTCTTGTACCCGTCGACGTGACACGCATGAAGGTTCTGTATGTATTTGTTACTATTGGCATTGACGAGGACCACCTCGTCGCGACGCTGGCACGCAATTTCCCAGCAGGCTCAAATCTGGCACTTGTCGGCACGATTCAGTTCAACCCGACAGTCCATGCTATTCACGATCCGCTCATTCAACGAGGCATCGAGTCGTTCACACCGCAAGCAATGCCCCTGTCCAAGGGAGAGGTTCTCGGATGCACTTCAGCTCGTCTGTCGGCAGCCGATACTACAGCCATCGTCTACGTTGGCGATGGCCGTTTCCACCTTGAGAGTGCTATGATCCACAATCCCGAGATTCCTGCCTACAAATACGACCCCTACAACCGGGAGTTCACCGTTGAGCAGTATGACCATGTCGAGATGCACTCTCTACGACGTGGAGCCGTCGAGGCTGCACGCACTGCCCGTAAAGTGGGAATCATTCTTGGCGCGCTGGGCCGCCAGGGCAATGTCGGTACTTTGTCTATGATCGAGGAAGGATTCAGGGCGAAAAACATAGAGACCGTGTTGGTGTTGCTCTCGGAAATCTTTCCCGGAAAACTGGCCCAATTTGAGGATGTCGACTGCTGGGTTCAGGTGGCATGCCCGCGACTGTCCATTGACTGGGGCTATGCGTTTGCCCGTCCTCTGTTGACTCCTTATGAAGCTATGGTCAGCCTCGAGAAGGACAAGCCATGGTCAAAGGTGTATCCTATGGACTACTACGCCAAGGACGGATACGGTCGCGGAAAGATCCCAGCCAGAGCAGTGGAGTAGCCGGACAACAGAGTTGATGTATTTATAACCATGATTGCATATAATATCAGTGCGCTGGATAAGCCAGAATGAGGGATCAAACGCCAGTTGGCTGGCCATAATAATAAAAACGCCGTCAGTAAACCAGGTAGGCTGTAGCGGGACTCGGTCTGCACTCCACTGAGCTTCAGGCTTAGGCTTCATAGCTTAAGCATTCTAGGAATTAAGCTCTTCTATAAGCTGGTGCAGGTCCGCTGAGTCTCATTGAGCTCGTTGAGTCTTGGCTAATCGGCCAGCTGCCCGCCTCGGTTCATTTGTGTGACGAATGCAGGAGTTGGTGACTCGATGCGAGCAGCTTTGTACTCCTCGAGAATCTGCTTCTCTCTGACAGCGAGGTCCTGGAGGTCGGCCGTCGAGAAGGGCGTGTTGTTGAGGGCATCTCGAAGCTCCTCGCACAGCTGGCCGTTTGTGACGACAGGATCATTCCATGTCAGCAGATGTGTGCGCAGAATGTAGCCCTTGTCCTCAGCCTGGCGCTCCATGACGAGGAATTGGCAGTGCGACACGTTACGAAGCGACTCAAACTTCTCGTACGACCAGCCAAACCACTTCATGAGGAAGACACGAGCCCAGATGCCATGGGTCACGAGAACAAGAACCTCAGGAAAGTCTTCATGCTCAAACTGGCGGTAGAGCGTCTCATTGAAGCCCGAACACCGGTCAAAAACATCGGCCGCCGACTCGCCGTTGGGGATGCGGTAAAAGAAGTGGCCGTAGCGAGCTCGTGCTATCCAGATCTC
Organism: Sugiyamaella valdiviana; assembly: GCA_030570555.1. Lineage (NCBI taxonomy): Eukaryota > Fungi > Ascomycota > Dipodascomycetes > Dipodascales > Trichomonascaceae > Sugiyamaella > Sugiyamaella valdiviana. The sequence goes on from JAJLWF010000003.1 coordinate 608,766, forward strand.
CTTCATCTCCTCGGCACTGCCCTGGAAGTTGCCAAAATCCTGTTCCCGGAGTCTCGGCTCCTCGTGGATCTGGAACGGAATGCCTGCTGCACCCACCACTGCTGACATCTCCTCCGTTGTCTGGCGAGTGCGTTTATATGGCGAGCTGTAGAACGCTATCTTCTCCCCTGGCAGCACTTGCTCAGCCAACCTCCGGCCCGCTGCCTGTGCCTGTACATGTCCTCGAGCCGTCAAGTTCACCTTGTGGTTCGGAACCACCTGGTTTACCGACTTATCTTCTGTCGTTAGTCTGGTCAGTAGAAGCTCTGGAAACATACGGTTTGCCTCTGATTCGCCGTGGCGTACTATAATAATGAGCTGTATTAGTTGTGCTCCGAAAACTCAAAGTACCGTTCGCTTCAAGCCACAAAACTACTCACTCGAGGTTTTCCCATAATGCCGATATGCGATATGCCAGGATGGTCGGGACCATTTAAGCACAGGTTCGCGCACATGTGCATTGTCCCGCATTTCGAAAGCCGCACGAAGATCCGGTTCTAGACCGGGGGCATAACCTTCGTAACCTTCGGATTCGTATTAAGGTATGAAACTGGCAGTAACCAAGAGGCCCCGGCCCACAGCCTAGCAGGGAACCCAAGCGGCCAAAAGGCTATAGGCTATTTTGTGACTGAAAAGTGGCTGTATTATAAAGCGGTCCTCGTGATTGGAGAAGGCCCAATGGTCACCTGTACACCGGCTGCACCAGCTGACTTCAGTAATTCTTATTAAGAAGTAATACAAAACTACACCGGGTGAACATCGCCCTTATATTCGTAATAGACTTTGGCTAGCAAACGAGCTCGCTTAGCTGTCCACACGGCATTCGTTTGGATCGCTCGTTTGGAGTCTCGCATGCCATCGCTTCAATGCGGGGTACCCGAGGCAACGGACCTGCATCGAAGTAGGTTATTGGGCAACAATCCGCTGATCGGGACTGTCAATCCGCTGCCGGGCAGCCCCGGCAGCCAAGCTTCCGCATTCAAGAACGTCCGTGGTAAGACATGACTCGTAGTCCTCGTATATGACTCGTAGAATCCCGTATAGACGTAATGTACCATAGTTAACGCACATGGTCGTAATTGACTGCTCGTGCTCGCTTGGCGCTTTGAAAGCGTAGTTTTTGCAGCTTCGGTATCTCCCCGACCTTAATCAATGGCTAGAAGGGTCTTGACTTCGTGGGATGTGCGAGGGAACAGCACAGCAGCCTCGTCGCCGTGTATACTCTCGATTTCTCCCTTCACAAGTAACACCTGCTCTGCAAACTGCTCTGAAGCACGTAGCGTGATGGATGACGCGAGACGCGGCGACGCGAGTCGTCCCAGCGTGACTCCCGATTCCATTGTAGCCGCAGGAAGAAAGTCGTCAAGCGCTGCTGCCAGGTGCTCGACGGATTCCTTGCTGCGTAGCACCTCTGTCTGTGGTTTTCCTTCACTGATGAAGTCGTTGAGTTTCGATGCCGACAGAAACTGCGACACCTGCATGTCGACGAGCACTTCGACGAGCTCGTCAATACGCGCATCGAGCTGCTCCACTTTGCTAGCCACAAATGCAAACAACGCCAGCGTCTGCTTGGCAGCATCGTAGCTGTTGATCATGAATATCTCTGCTTCTCCCCTTGGCATGTCGCTGGCGAGACGATTACAGTACTCTAGGTACGGTTCCACCAGCGAGTGCACGAGCTGCTTGAACGAGTCCGGGGCGTTGAGCGAGAACGACATGCTGGACTCGTACGACGCTAGAATCTGCTTCAGATCGACAAGGGCGTCGGCGAGAAAGTGTGGTGGTGACAGGTCTAATGCAACAGTAATACCTGAGATAGCACTGCCAACAGATGCCACCTTTACCTCGAGGGACTTATCGAGCTGTCGCATACAGGCGGCCTCGAGGCGCGACAGACACACCATGATGTCTGCATCTGCTTGCAGTGTTTTGGTGAACATGGTGTAGTAGAAGTTGATGACCCCTGATACTTTGTAGATTTGAGTAATGGACTCCTCGGACGAGACAACCTGTTCGAGACGTAGTCGCATTGGTTTGACAAGTGCACTCGTCACCTTGTTGACGCGGTTGACGTGCTCCTGCTTGTCTATACTTGTGAGAGACTTAACCGGGTCTTCTCCCGAGTCCTCGGTATGTCCCCACTCAAACATACCGTCAAGCACTTCGTATTCGCCGACAATGGCTGAGTGAATCCATGCCATGATATCGCCCACGTAGCGGAGCGTGTCGTATGCATAAAAGTCAATTGGTTTTGAGTGTCCAGCTTCGACAGTGAGAGCTCGCACAAAGTCCGTGTAGAGCTTCTTCTGCCGGGCCTCGACAAGCGAGTTCAGCGCCGAATCAAACAGCTCCGGGCGTTCAGCCAGAATCGTGATGCTCTGCGCCAAAGGCGTCGAGAGGCGAATGTACTGTGCAGATCCCAACTTGACAAACTCCTTGACTACGGCCGAGTGGATCTTGTCGTACGCCCGGTCGAGGTAGCCGACCATGTGAGCCATGATGTCCATGCCGGTCTGCGAGCTGTCCTCTGAGCTGAGCAGCGTCTGACAGTCGGCGTAAATGCGCTTCACTTTGGCCACAGCTTTGAAGAACGCATCGTTTTTGGCTCCAGGGCTAAACGACACGCCGTTGCGCAGCACCTCTTCCTCGTCTGCTGAAATGACAAACATGTCTTCGTAGCAGTTGAGAAGCGCCGTCTTCGTGTGAACTAACCGACCCTCTCGACGCAGCTTCGTAGCTTCGCGCACAACATGAAACGAGTCTCTCGTGGCACTCGCTACTGCCTTTGCCATGCTGTCGTACTCGTCGTTGATCTTTGATATCCCGTGACCGAGTTCTGTCAAACTGTCATGAAGCTTGCTGAAGTCCTTGAGCGTAACAGCTGCAGACCGCACAATCGACGCTTCAATATCTGACCGCAGTCGTCGTCGCATCTCGTCTGTGTTGCTGCCGACTTTGCTATCGAGAACGCCGAGAGAACTGCGTAGTGAGCTGTCATTGTACGACGTGGCCAGCAGGTTGGTTATCATCTGGGATATAGCCGAGTCGGCCATCCCCGAGTCAACCGCCCGCAATTCCACCGACATGCTCGCAGAATCTATTAGTAGTTTCCTGCAATTGCAATCGTAAAGTGAATGGCTGATTTCGAGAACTGCACTTTTGAATTCCATATTGACTCGCCGATCACTTTCCCCATTGGGACTTTACGAACCTCCAAATCGACGCGTCCCCTGACTTTACGACCTTTGATCTGACATTCGAGGCGATATTCGAGCTCATCTGCGCTGCTCATGTACATCTCGCCGGGCGGCTTCGCAGAGGCTCTGGCGGATATCCGTCGCACGTCGATATCACACTCGACGTGTAAGATCGTGCTGTTCGTGTCGTGTCTTGACATTGACGCCCTGTGCGCGGCCAAGATTCTGTCGGGCCTGTTTAAAGCCGAGCTTATCCCGCACAAGATCGTTCCTATCGTTGGATACTCGGAGCTCAAGTCTATGTATGACCAACTCGACGAGGAAATCACGAACATCATTTGCATCGGCTGTGGAGCGACGATTGATCTCGTGGACTACTTTGATATTGACGAAGAAGAGGACTCGACTCAACGCAAGGTCTATATCATTGACAATCACCGCCCGTGGAATCTCGACAACCTATTTGGTTCTAAATCGGTGGTGTGCTTTGATGACGGCAAAGTTGAGGATGGTTTGAGCGAGCATAAAACTGCCTATGACTTTCTATCTGAAGACCCAGGTGATGACGAGGACGACGGTGGAGACGAAGACGATGAAGACGAGCAGAATGGCAACGCTAATGGTAGCATGAAAGAGAATAGCCTGGACGGTGTTGATGGATCAGACGGTGGTTCCCCAGGATCCCCTTCGGTACCATCTCGCGCGACCCGGCAGGACACTATACCCGACTCGGGAGATGACAGCGACGACCTGGACGCTGACCGAGACCTGGAACCCACTCAGGTGGACGCGCAAACACAGGCTATCAATGACGCTAAGAAAAAGGTGCGACGTATGCGCCGCGACTACACCGCGCTGCTAGAAGACTACTACGCCCAGGGCTCCTTTTTGGCCTCGTCGGCAACAACACATATCTACACGCTCCTATCGTTAATAGGCCAGACCTCGGTGGATTACCTGTGGCTGACGATCGTGGGTGTCACCTCGCTAGACGCTCAATACCCACACATCTACTCGTCCTTGTACCCCCTGCTCAAGGACGAAGTGACGCGTCTGTGTCCACCTCCAGCCGCTGCGAGACCTACAAACAGCACGAGCCCAGCAACGGCAGCTGCCGACGACACAGCCCTCTACATTGAAACGGACTACTCGCTGTTTCTGCTGAGACACTGGTCCCTGTACGAGTCTATGATCCACTCGTCCTATTTATCTGCAAAGCTGCATCTGTGGACCGACGACGGACGCAAAAAGCTGCATAAACTGCTCGCCAAAATGGGTATTGCTCTACAAGAGTCGCGAGAGCTGTGGACACACATGCAAATACAGCTGAAGCGCTCGCTCAAGGAGAAGCTGGCGTCGGTAGCTGGCATGTACGGCATCGAGGAGGTCATCCGTCAGGGAGTTGTGCGCAGATTCGGGTTCAAGGGATCCGTCTCAGCGGGTGATTGTGTAGAGGCGCTGGCTGCATTACTAGAGGCTGGATCTGGAGGCTCGCTGACTAGCCACCCTGTGAAGCCCGTTACTGGAGAGACTGATGTCGTCTCCAACGACCTGTCCTCGAATGAACGCGAGAAGTTCTGGGTTGCCAACTTTTGGGCAGGCTGGGACGCACTCGATCGCCTGGATATGCTCATGGATGGCATTGCCAAGGCCAAAGCACTGCAACAGGCTATTGTGTCTACGGGCACTGCTCTGTTTGAGAAACGACAAATTAAAGATCTACGCACGTTCCGCCTAGCAGTACTTCGCGAGGGACCAGATCTGGAGATCTTCACGAACCCTCTGGCTCTAGCCCGTCTCGGTGTGTGGATCGCCGAGGGATGTGCAGAGGTCCACCCGCAGTCCCTGCCTCTTGTTGTTGCGTGCTACAATGAAGCACAAGGCGTCTACCTCGTGCTCGGCATGGGACCTCGTCGCTCCCGTGACGCTGAGGACACTCCTCCTCCTAATGACCCGCATCACAATGTATTTGGAGCGGCATTCCAGACAACTGCCGACCGCATCAGCGCCCGAGTGCGCATCGACGCGTTCGAGTCGTCCATTATCCAGATTGCAAAGGACGACCTGTCTCGCTTCCTCGAGACCCTCACTTTGAGTGGAATGATCAGGTGATCAATCCTCGACTATGTACCACCAGCATTAGCATTAATAGATGTCACGCAGCGACGTTCTGTAGACGAGTAGTGGAGTAGGAGGAGCATTCCGACTGATACTGTAACTCACCTGGATGATGAATGCTCAAACGATAACGAATGGCTTGAGAGTCTCCGCCGGGCTGTGAAATGTGCGGGAGTGGACAAGCCTCTGGAGGATGCAGAAATGAGCCCCGCCATTGCGAGAGAGATTAGAAAATGGTCTACGATTTCACAGCAAGTGCGTGTTAACCTCGAAGAGGACGGCTTCATCGAAAAGCCAATTGCGGCCATTCTCGAGTACATCAAAACTGACTGTGAGACTCTTAGGTTAATACTGCTTGGATATTATATTCCATACAGGAATTTATAAACTGGATATCATATATATCATTGATATCCTATAACATCATGTACTGTTACTGAACCTAATAGGCTTCCATTCGATTTCGTGGAAGCTGAAAGTGAATTAGTTGAAGGAAATCTGATCACCCTCTGAGTCCTCTCCAACTACGGCTTTCACTCACAGGTTAAGAGATTATTTCTTTAGGACAGATTATTCATCACTTCCAAACCCATATCCAAGAATATGCGACGTCATCGAACTTCGCAAGTACACTTCGAACATTCGCCAACTTCAATGCTCGTGACTGGGCTGTTAGTTTGGGTCGTGAGCCTCGGTTGCGTGTTTGCCCAGTTCGGCAATCTGTTCGAGCATTTGTTCAAGAACCAGCATGCTCAGGAGCAGAACCAGATTCCCGAGGACTCACACTGGCTAGAACAGCAGTATGACCGATGTGAGTGAATAGCAGGCATTCCTTGTATTGAAACTAACCAAGTAACCTGTGACAACTACTTGTGTGAGGATTCTCTGGCGTGTGTCAAGTCAAAAATTGACTGTCCCTGCAAATTCCCTGCGTCCGAGCTGAAATGCATCCTACCCGACAAGAAAAACTACCTGTGCATCTCGAAACCGGCGGGTCCGGGTGGCGACGACTGCTCGACCGTTGAGAAGGCGTGGCGTGGTGAACTGTAACAGTAGATTAGAACTTCAGATTGACGACGCTGTGGTCTGGCAAAAGTTGCATGACTTGAACCAAGCTTAACAGTAGTATTATAGATTGACTTAATATAGGGCCTAGTTCTCTGGGTAATGGCCTGGAGCAGCGCCAAAGAATCCGGCTTCGGGAAGAGGCAGCAGTGGCGGAATACCCTCAAAGTCCAGGTTTTCGGCGTACCCGACGGTGCCCCACCAATTGAGATCTTTAGGATGGTACTGCACCGCAAAGAAAATGATGATAGCGCTCAGAGCCAGACCAGATGACAGAGCCGAAGTAAGAACATAATTGTACTTATCCCACCACGCGAAGTACCGACGACGGATGTACAGCATGAAGAGAAGCGACGTGTAAAGACTCGGAGTGTAGAAAGCAAGACTGTAGGGAGCATACGTGAGCATTCCTCCAATAACGACAACCGGCTGGAAGTCACGGAGCTGTCGGTAGAACTTGCGCTTGAGAAGCCAGATAGGGAATGGCAGTAGAGCGCCGATGAGAAAGCACCACTTCAGGATCGGGTAGAGTCCGTGAAACACGATCTTAGGGCCGATAACTCCCCATAGCACAGATGCTGAGAAGAATGTGTTTTCATTGGGACACGTGAACTTGCTCATAGTCCTCTGCTTGCTTGTGCAGAGACCATCAACGTTGGAAATCAGCCAGTTTGCGATACCAATAGTAATGAAAGACTGGAAGAAACCTCCAATAATCTGTCCCCTGAAAATAGCTCGGGGTGGAACTTTGGTGTAGTGAGCCAGCTTCTGATCGCTGATATAGTTCTCGGACTGGGAATCAATCTGAGTGCCAAAGGCCTTAACAATCATAAGAGCAGTTCCGTTTCCAGGCAATGCGTATCCAATAATAAGCTCCACTATCACATTCAGCGCGTACGAGAATCCTGTGGCCGACGTGATGAGAGTAATGGGGATCAAGAACACAAAGTTGATTCCAAGAGCGAAGAACAGCGACCACACAGGAGTCTGCGTTGGATAGAGTTCCACACAGAGGATTCCAAGAACCATCGAAATCACCAAGATCACAAGAAACCACCAATCAGGGACCTCTTTATACTTGGCCATCATCCTGCTGAAGGCATCTGAGTGGCCATCGTAGTTTGAGGACCTTTTAGTGCGGAGTCCACGATAAAAACCTGCAAGGGCATTGCCAATGGTCTTCCAGCTTGTCAGCAAAGTCTCCACAAAGCTGTAAGGATAAAGCGCAAAAAAGGCACCGTAGACAACAAGGTTTGCAGCCGAGTAAAAAGGGGGTGAATATTCTTGGTACTTTTTGTGGTCGAGTAAACCGTCGGTCAGAACTGCAGTGACGTCGTATAACTCGCCTTGATTAGTGAAAATCTGGTTAGAGTTCAATGGCAGATACGCCGTCCACCGATAATTCTTCCAATAGACGATTGGAATCACTACAGCTCCTGCCAACAAGATACCCACGTAGTTGTTAATCTGCGTGTAAAGGGGCAGGATGAGTGGCGAGTTGAAGCTGATGTAATTCCAGTCAAACGTCGAGACGGGGTTAATTCCGAGCCCGTAGAATCCCGTTACGATATTGAGGTTGAAATTCTCCGGCTTAATCCATATAAGCCAGTCAAAGGTAGACAAAGCTGGGAACAGATAACCGGGGATCCAGTAGTACAGGAAGCTGGCAGCGAAGAAAATAGAGAAGAACTTGAATCGAGAAAGCCGCCATCCGTGAACAGCCTCGTTGACATCTGTAGCGAGAATAGCTCTGTTTAGGGCCAGCGTCGGCAAGAGTGTAGGCCAAATGGCACGCACAGGGTACACGACAAGGCGACGAAGAATTCCAGCTAAGCCAAATCCCATAAACTGGCTTCCGAGCGTCAGCAAGATCTGGTAGCCTGCACCTGCCCATTTCTGTCCGTAGAATATGTCGAGCTTCTGGCTCATGATGTTGTAGAGCGAGTAGGCCGAGCCTGAAGCACTTCCAATAATGATACTAACAAGCATCTGCTCCTTGAAGCTGTAAGGTCCCGGGTTGAGAGTGTAGCGAGTTCCCCATAGTACGAATCCCCAGTCGGGTAAAATGAAAGCTAGGCCCTTTCCCGACGCGGCAGCAAAAACACATAAGAGGTCAGATCCAACACTGATGTTGGGCATACGTGGCTCAAAGAACGTGTTCACTCCAGCACCTATGATGCACCAAATCAGACCGACAAGGTAGGCCCTGAAGGTCTCGACGGGAATGGTGGGGTCATCAAATGGATCCGTAACGGCTCGAACCTCTGGGTACGGAGAAAAGAACTTGAACATCGCCGCCTCGGAACGAGCATCAATACTGTAGAGTTCATCATCCTTGTCGTAAGGTGCTGTCTTGTTCAAGAGTTGGTCAAGGCGCACAAACGTCTCGGCTGGGAGGTTGGGATCTCCCTCGTGGAGGGCGGCACTCTCCTTGAGAATAACCAGGGCCTCATCGAGAGGAATCTCGTCAGCCTTCTGCCATACATAGTCAAAGGACTTGTTGACTTGACCGTGAGTGGACAGGACACTGTGGCCATGGCGCTCAAGGAAGGCCTCCTTGTACTCGCGGAAGCTTTCCACAGAGACTTCTGACTTTTCGTTCATTGCTTGTTGGATGCAGTGCGATACTGCGAATTTGCGCATTGATAAAGGCAAGATAGCTGCTAAAAGCAAGAACGAACGGCATCACGGCAACCGATTTTAGTTCCTATTCGAAAGAAACCCGGCAATAAGCCAGCGATCATCTGCAAGATAACAAAATTTTAGGTTTCATGGCATCAGTACAAGTAAGAAAATTTGTGTACGAGTTTGCCGTTCATGATACCCATATCAGAGTTGATGTGGACGTGATACTTCGTAGCTCTTTTGACAAGTGAACAAGCCTTGTGAAACTCGAATCGAGTTCACAGGAGAGATATTGACAGACTCACAAGGGGCTGGGACTTGCCTTCCTCAGTGATTATCGACCACGAGACCACGGCAGCACGGCCCTCAATTTTAGTGCCGTGTGAGGGGATAACGGAACCTTGAATTCCGCGTCATGTCTCGGCTGTCAATTTAACCAATGCATCTGACGATCCAGCAATGCAGTATTGACGCAAGGATCAGCGAGCTCGTTGGCGGTAGCCGTCGCACGGCATCGATGCCAAGATCCCCAGGCAGCCGAGGGGGATTTGCCCGTCTCCTATAGGCTATAGCCAACGCACTTCAGGCACGGCATCGTGTCGATGATGCAGTTTGCAACGCCGATCCGAGAACAGGCGGGGGGATGACACGCGGCTCGCGTGCATATTCCTCATCGCATGCTAAAATAAGCTCGCCATGGTTGATTGCGGCGCCAGAAAAAGACTTTCAAACCGGATCATCACACGGAATTGAAGCGGCCCGTGTGCTACCTAGTCACGGACCTTGGATACACGGCTCTGACCGGCCTGCCCGAACTCGTAACCGTCCAGCGACTTGGCCTATCTGGGGGGCCTGCAGGACCGATACCCCTGTCATGAAGCCGTGTTGCCGTTTGCCAAGCTTCAGTCACGTGTAGTCCGCTACTTCACGAACTTGGCATGAATCCTGGACGGAGGACCAGAGAGTCACGCGGGATGTAGTACGCAATCCTAGTATCAACGCTGTCCGGTGCTCCTTTCCAGGAACTGACTTTCCAGGAATCGCTTTCCAGGAACCGAGGAAGCTGATCCAATAACCTCATACCATCGCATTGAACATATTCAGAGCAATCGCACTATCTCATGCTCTTGGTTAGAGCTGGGCACGCCAAGAAACTGCTATTTCGTATCTCGGACCGAGTCTCCGGCTAGATCCCCTTTGGCGCACTGAGGCCGATGCATCAGTCGTACAATCAGGAAACTGCACTAGACCGATAAAGCCGATGCAGGGATATCTGAATCCCTCTGAAACAGGGCGTGACTGATAGTTACACGGGATTCAAACGCCTTCGGTCTTGTTAGAGTTCTGGTCCATCGTGGGACTTGCCTTTCGAATCAGAGTAGATTGTGATGAGAGCCCACGAACTGAGCCATCTAGTAGTCACAGATATCCTCCGCCAGCTCAACTGAATTGAAGCGTCCAAGACTTGCTTCCCACTGCTGTATACCTGCATTCTCGATCTGGTACGTGCAACGTCATGTATGTAGGACGCTTTTACCTGCAGAATAACTAGAAACGGAATCTGACGCCACACGATCTGCGGCGCGTAAAAAGTATGCAGCGAAGATGAAAGCGGCCTACTCTGCTTCCCTGTCCTATCCTTGTGAAATACCATTCAGTCTTTAACGTATATAATGCTGCTATCTATGTGAATTTGCCGTGGAGTTAACCATAAGCCAGGCATAATCAGTGATAATTGGTAGCGAACCAGTGAGGTCTCGGTTACAATGACCGGACTAGACACAGCGGTAACCAGAAGCGGTAGGCCAAAAGGGGTAAAATACCTCCATATTGAGTAGTCTCTTTCTTCTGTCCTCTGGTGACCTGTGAAGATAACTGATGGTCCGCTCTACATGACAAGATAACTCAAAATAGAACAGTTTATGAACGTTCAATTTTTCTTGCCTACGGTTACGTTTATACTTAGACTGTAAGACTAATGGTTCAAGCAGCAGTGCATATCACTTTCAATAATGCACATCTCGTGCCGTGTCCTGAATGCCGGAAAAGCTAGATTCCGCGTTTGTGCCCTGTCAGTTTAACCTATGGCAGCATGCACCCTGACGCAGAGATCGGCCAAATGCGCGTAGGCAGCGATCGCACGGCACAGATGGCAAGGTTACTCGAGAATACGGGACAAACTCTGTGGGTTGTGATTGGCAGTGGGGCGCACGGCATCTGTCGAGGCATACCGATGCTGCATGGTTGCCATGCCGATTCGAAAACGGGCAGAGATAGGCAAGGCGATATGCGGGAGAAAGGTAAGCGGGCTTCACTAAAAAAACTTGCCGAGCTGCCCCTCTGCCGCGGAGTCATTCGGGTAGTCATCCAGGGGTAGATACCATGAAAAAAAATGTTCATTACCCCTCATAGATGAGGGCAGTACTGCTAATTCGAGTATTGCTCCATCATTGTGGTTATTGGTCTAGACAAGCAGTGGATAACCATTAGCCTTTGACGCGCATTCATAACGGAGCGCTCGTTGAGAGGAGTGCTCGTTCCAATTCATACAACTCCGGGGAAGTGGGAATGTCGAGCTCTGTGGTCTTTTCTATATTTGCTATCACTTTGGATCCCTGTTCACGAAATGCGATGCGTGTGATCCAGGGGTGAGATTCAACGGTAGGAGAGACTTGATGCAATACACATATACATTTCAACCAGTCATCTTCACGAGTATGAAAGGCTCTTCTCTTCAAATTGCAAACTTACAGTTATAATGTGCGATGTCGTCAGATGTCAAGCGCAGATGGTGCCTTGGACGGCTGCGACATGGTGCGGCTAAATAATCATTGCACGGCTGTGCCGTTACCGTGACAACGCTCTATTGATTCTCGACCCACCTCACATTGATATTACCGTTTTTTGTTATTTTGGTTCCTTCAGCTCCTTCGGCTCTTTGTACGGTTTGCACCGTAGAGCTCCTAGCACAAGATGAACCGATACCCGGATTTGCGTCTACCCGGTACCACGGCCACGTCGCCGCGTCCATCGGTGAGTGGAGATTAGTGTAGAGGACTGGTGTTTTCGTCAGATCCGATATCATGAAACCGGCCAGAGACTAACACAGCCTGTGAGAGTACGCCAGGCGCAGGGCCTTTCGACGAAGTTCACGCCGTCGTTCCCTATTGGTGAGCCAGGTCTCGCTTCTCCTTCAAGACGCCGATCGCCAGAGCGAAGCATTCTGACAGATCGTCCAATCCTATCACTATCGCCAACGCGAACACACATTCAGCCAGCACCGCGTCGACCGCTCGTTGAACGCTCACCCGAGCGACTAGGGTCGAACCTGCTGGATTTGCAGCGGTCGGCGAGAAAGCGCAAAGCCGTGGCATTTGACGCCGAGATCTACGCACCGCAAGAGAACCATGCACCCCAGGAGAACCTCGGACAAGTCGTGGCGGACCTCCAGCAGCTCGTTAAGTCGTTGCAGGCCGACCACTCGAGGAAACTAACGGACTTGCAGTCTCGCGTTGATGCGCAGGACAAGACGATTGAGCAGCTGCAGGACCAGCTGCGGATCCTGCGCCGGTTGCGTCACTAGTATTTATTTTGAGGTAGCTAGCTATTAGCAGGTATCAGGAGATGTCAGGGGAGCAGTATGGTAGTACAGGGAGCAGCATGTAGAAGTAAGGAAGTTCCAGCAGGAGAGGTCATGCCAGTATTCAGGCAAGAGATGCGTGGGAGATGACATGTCTAAATTCAGGCATAGCCAGGAGGATAGCCAGAAGGATACGTCAGGGGGTGCTCAGTGAGGTATTAGGTAGATACCAGGAAAATGTGGTGTGAGAACAGAAGGAAGGGATAGGACGAGGGAACCTCGGAAGGTAAGAGAAACAGTGATGCCAGAAGGTAGTAGCCATGAGGTAGAGGTCAGGAAGGCAGCTGATAGGTAACAGACTGAAGGTAGCACATCGGAGGCAGCATCTCAGAGAGAGCTCCGTAGGTGCTCTCTATCTCTCCTAAGACAGGACTGTGCGAGAGTAGGTGTCGTCTAGATGTTGATAAGCCTCATCTGGAGCTCTCTAGAGCTGTGCTCGAAGATGTCAAGCTGTACCTGTCAGATGCCAGCCCTACCACTGAGTACCTCGTCGTCACATCAAGAGTGATGTGGTATTCAGATGGTACTGTATTAGCTTACATGCCTGCCAGCGGCTATTAGTTGACTGATAACCAGCGATAAGCCTAGCATGCGCAGGCCCTCATACCAGATCTGATACCCACTAATCCTGACTACCGCCCGAATATCCCCCCACTTCACACCAGCCTCATTTCAAGCCTCATTCCATTCCTTCCTATTTGTATTCCCCGGTTTAATCTTCGGTCTAATCTCCACTGGGCCTCTATCCGGGGCCTCTATCCCTCACTTGCTATCCCCGCTTTGTCCTGCCGGCAGCCGCGCAATGCGGAGTGCATGCATATCATGCAGGTGTCGTCTTTATTCGTTTGCTTTGGAACCACCTGATCACGCGACATGAGCACTGATTCCCCAACGGCTCCAGCGGAAGCACCGGTAGGCTCTACAAATGTGTGCTCCAAGTACTCAGACGCCCGCATCGAAGGCCGCTGCTTCTAACTTTCTTCCCACCCGCCGCCTCACTTACCACCCCCTCGGGCTAACCCCACTGGTCACCTGGTCGTTTAGGGTGTTGCCTCGAATTGGGCTCCGACGGGTGATCGGAATCGTGGGGCAGTGGCGCGGGCCCGCTCCAATTGGCTGCCCAGCGATAACCCCACTTTTAGTCTTGTTTGGGGTTTTAGTCTTGTGTTGGGGCAATAGGCTCCCCGCCTTTGTCCACAACTATAAAAGGGCCTTCCTCCCTCAATCCGCTCTCCACCTTAGAGTCTCTAGATATCCCTAGACTTGTCTTTGTTCTGTTAACGCTCCACCATGCACCCCACTGCTGAAATTGACCCCTCAGAAGACGATCGCGAGGTTATCCGCGACATGCTCATGTCGGCCTGCGACTACTCAAAGTCAAAGGTAAACGACACCGAGGTCTTCCTCAAGCAGAACCGCAAGAACATGGACGAGGAGACGCTGCATGAGACTGAAACAAACATCAAGAAGTACCGCCGCTACAGCGACTCGCTCGAGGACGCTCTGGCAAAGTGCGAGCGCACAAGGGGTCGTACCCTCAAGAAGGCCTTCAACAAGAAGACCCTGTCTGCTGTAAGTGCCAATGCGCTTATCTAAGTGCTCCGATTCCTCCCAAGCGCTCCTTACTAACCCAGGTCAAGGACTCTATCCCTGACAAGACTCAGTTCAGCTCGCTCGAGGAAATCCTTCAGAAGAACCATCTCGCTTAGCTGCTGTGCGTGCTTAACAGTGACCCTCAGGTGCTGTTAGCCTAGCAGGTATTCTGCTTTAGTTCTGATATTGGTTTCTGGTTGTTTCTTGGGCTTGCTGGTGCTTTGTGGCACTCATATATGTAGTAAATGAATTATGTCGATATGCTGTGCTGTGCTATGCTTTCCTCAACAATGCTCGCTTGATGTTCTCCTTGATGATATCCATGGCCGCTATAGCATCCTCGCTGCTGTCGTGCTCGCCCGTCTGGATCGTCCGGCCCAGATACGTAAAGGTGAGCTGCTTGAGCGAGTGCGTGCGTCCTGGATTGAGGTCCGGGTACCGAATGGCCGTATCGACGACTCGTGGATGTATCAGTCTCATCGTGTGAAGATCGTTCTCTAAGCCGTGACCGACAATCACCGTGGAGGCACTAATGTGCTCAAACAGCAGCTCTCGGGCCTCTTTGAACGAGACTGTCGCATGCACAACCGACGGGTCATTCGGATCTGGAATGCCCTCCTCGAGCGTGTGTACTCCGCTGAACCGCGTGTTGAGGTCAATCACCTCGCCAAACGGCCGCACCGTGCGATCAAGCACAATCTTGTTGGTATCCCAGTCAATCACCGTTAGCCGGATCATCTCCATGCCGTAACTCGTGTACGCCATTTCGCAGTCAATGGCCGCGGCTGCTAATGGAGCTCGCTTACCTTCAAGCTCCAACAGAGGAGGAGCCCTCGTGTACGGTATCAGTGCATGAAGCAGCTTGGGATCCGTGATCTTGAAAACGTGCCGCTCGCTGCTACAACACCCATTCGACTCGCCCAGCGGCTGTGAGCAGCACGGGAATATGTCGCTGCGCTTCTTCGCGACGGGGTCATAGAGCCGACGCAACAGGTGGTATTTACAAATCGTCGGTGTCCTGTGGTGGATGAAGAACTCGGCTTGGCACCGCTCGCAGTTCCGCGACATCTTGGCATCAAAAGTAGTGGCTTCGGGCTCCTCCAACACAAAGCCACGGGCCACGAGGTATTTCTCAGGGATGATAAGCTTCTCGAGCTCTCCTCTGTACAGATCCCGCTTTCGCGTCCAAGCAGCCTCCTCCTCCTGCTGCTTCTTACGAGCCCTCTCTTGAAGAGACTGTTTGAATTCGCCAGCTCGAATCCGCTTCGCCAACCCACGGATGTTGGTGGGGTACGACGTCTTGGTGCTCTCAGTAGCAGTTTTGTGCTCGAGCTTCATTGCAAGTGTTTTGGGGTTGAAATGCTTTGTTTCTGCCAGCAGCTTATGGATCGTTTTGAGGTACGACAGGCGCTGTGGAATGGTAGCAGGGCCAAACGGAACCACTGCACGAGGTGTCAGCAGCATTGTGGGATCCTCAGCCAACGGAGCAGCTCGAATTGCCCGCGCTATTCCACTCTCGGGTGCAGGGGATGCGTGGTCTGCTGTTGAGGGAGCCGAAGGGGCTGCTGTAGTGTTCTGATCAGCTTTGCTAGGAGATGCCAACCGAGACGAGCTCCCTACTGAGCTCGCTGAGCTCCCCACTGAGCTCTCCACTGAGCCCAATAGCGAACTTTTTTTTGAACTCTCGGGTTGAGACTCGTTGACCGTCTTGTTCCTTTTCTCAGGTTCTTCCGTTTTCACACGCTTATGTACAGTCCTTTCGGGCTCGTCTCTGCTCCTCTTCCGCTCCTCGTGCGAAAAGACACAGTACGGCAATTCGCATGGTAGCTTTTCACGCAGTTTCGGGCAATACACATCTTTTAAAAGCTGCCGTGACGACGGGAACATTGACAAAGTAGTAGCCAAGTAGCAAAGCCTGAAACTCAGGGGTAGTGACCCTTGCCCGACCATATTTCAAAGGCAAGGAAGATTGGCATTTACAGGCATATTCGTCTCCTTCAGTGGAACCGTCATTCACCACAGATGCCGCAGGTCATTCGATTCGTGGCCATAGTAGGGCCCAGTGTAAGTAGCGTTGTGTGGCTAGTACTGGCAATTCCTGATTGGATTACTGCTCGACTAGCACTGGACGTGCCTGTTTACGACGCTAACTCAGAACTCACTGGCATACCTCAAATCATTCGACGACACAAATGAGACCAAGGCTCTCACGAAGGGCGAGCCAGCAGGCGAGTCACCTGCTGGCATTAGGTCAGAAGTGGAGCCTGCGAACGCCGACCTTAAATACCACTTCCTAGCACATATGGCGTTTGATTACGTAGTCGGCCACTCGAGCTATTCAGAGTCACCACGCGACTGCAGCCTGCTGCTGGTGCACGATGGCACGGCCGTGTACGGGTGTTCATCAAACACAAACACGAAGTTCCTTATCGCCACGGATGCCCAAGAAACCATCCGCTACGACTTAAGACCCGTAAGTGACCTGTACTCCACGACTTCGTCGGGTCCATCACAGCTCTAACACAGGCATTCCGCGCCGTCCAGAACGCGTACATCTCGTTTATGTGCAATCCGTTCCGCCATGGCGAGGCCGACATGAGCATACACAGCGCCAAATTCGACGTGGCCATTGACAAAATGGCCCAGGCGTGGAACAACCGCAAGTAGACGTAATGACATGCATGAACCGTAGCAGATGGAAGGTGGTGACTATTATTTGGTGCTTTGACCAGAGATTGCTAAATCACCCAGTTTTAGTATTTTGACCTTCATCAGGTGCTAAGCTCATCTCAGCTTCGTACCGATGTGTGCGGCATATGACAGATATATTCGTGCTGTATAGCCGCTCGGAGAGGTAAAGTCAGCTGTCGGAACAAAGCAAAAGTAGTATAGATCCCACCAGCTATTGAAATATTGATGATCAACATGTAACAGCAACTCTTTATTAATCTCTGCTTGGAATATAAAATCGAACGCCTATGAAGCAACTCGTAGGCCAGTTCTCCGCTGTTACATACGGCTACGCGGCTGACATGCGGCTGAAAAATTATATTTTTTTGATGGAAATTTCAGATCCATCCTTTAAGCTGTTTGGTGCACACTCAGTAAAGTCAGTTGGATATTTATTTAAAACTTCACGGCTACTTGACTTCTATACCGTCAAGTGTGCTTTCTGAAGTTCGAGTCTGATTGCTTGCTGTTGTGCTTCACTCGTCCCTAAGAAACTATGGACGTCCCCATCGGCCTAAATCTGGCGGCAGCATCTGCAAAACTTCGCGATGTTTGCCAGTCACTAGGTGTTGCAACTGACCGAATTCCGTCGGAGCAAAATGTCGATTTGCAAATCGCCGCTCTGACTCAACTCGCGATTGACCCGCTGTATACTGAAGCAGTTGCGGCCTGCTTCTCGCCCATCGTCGCCGAGTTCGCTGCTCGCTGGATCTCGACTCCTCTGGACCCATCTACCGTTCTCGACGCTCTGGCTCGCATTGTACACATCTCCACGACTATATCGCATCTAGCTGACCGCTTTTTATCCAGTCGCCCTCACCTGCTCAGTTTTCACGACACCCCTGATGTTGTGTCAACTCTGCTTGCATCGTACCGGCTCCTCGTTCATAACCGTGCCCTTTTCAAGTCACACGTCGATCTCAAGGCTCTCAACCACCTCGTGTCATCCGAATCGTACCACAGCTCTGTCAAGTACTTAGCGCTCCGAATTCTGGCCGTGTACTTTGAGGTTTCTGAGGCCGCTCGTGACGAATGGATGGCTGCACGGGTCGACACCTCGAAACCCGTTCTGGGACCCTACGAAGGAACAACTGTCGATTATGTGTTTCTACCTCTCCTTGAGGCAAAGAGACTTTCTCGCACTCTGAGTCTTATTGGTTGCGACGACTCCACACCGCTGCATATCACGCCTAATCCGCTTGTGAAGAACTTGGGTGGAGTCCTGGTGGCTTCATTTTTAGGCAGTCTTGATCTTCCTGCTCCCACAGAACGCCAATACGAATCTCGGTTCGTTCACACGACAGGAGCGCTTTTGGGGCTCCAGATGGTAGCATCCTCGCTTGTCTCGTCAAATCCTGTTCTTCTCACAGGACCTGAGGGTTCTGGAAAGACTTTCCTTGTCGACGAAGTGGCGAAGTACATGGATAAGTACAAGTCCTTGGTTAGAATCCATCTTGGCGATCAGACGGATGCCAAAATCCTTCTCGGAACCTATTCCACAGGGAGAAAGCCGGGCTCGTTCGAGTGGCGCGCAGGAATCCTTACACAGGCTGTTCGAGAGGGTCGTTGGGTTCTCATCGAGGACATTGACAAAGCCCCAACCGAAATCCTGTCCTTGCTCCTCCCCCTCCTTGAAAAGGGCGAATTGCTGATCCCGTCACGCAACGAAATCGTCTCGGCTCAGCGAGGTTTCCAAGTCTTTGGCACTATCACCTCCAGCAGCCGCGGAGGGACCGAGTCACTCCCCGACCTCATCGGCAAAAGACTATGGTCTCATATTTCCTTGCCATCAATTGCATCCGATGAGCTTGTATTTATTGTGAAGCAGCGATTCCCGCTGCTAGCCGGACTGGCGCCTAAGTTCGTTCAGGTCTACGGTCGCCTGAGAGAAGAATCCCGCCAACCGCGCTTCCTGTCACTTACAAGGTCCTCCAACTCACGTCATATCTCGCCCCGTGATCTCATAAAATGGGCAAAGCGAGTTGAAATGATGCTGAAGCGCCGCGGAATTGTGAACTCTTCGTCTTTACCGGCTGAGCTTTACGACGATATCTTCGCTGAGGCTATTGACTGTTTCGCTGCTTTCATACCTGCGATTGAGGCACGCAGACATCTTGCATCGGTTATTGCCGAGTCACTTGAGATCTCAGAGACTCGTATGAACTTGTATCTAACGCGACACGTCCCCCCCTTCTCCGACACAAGCAACAGTATTGTGATTGGTCGTGCTGCTATTCCAAAGTATGCAGAGTTGTCGAGGACAAAGTCTCGCCTGAACCAGGCTCAGAGAGCCAAGTTTGCGTTAACCAACCACAGTTTAAGACTCATCGAGCAGATTGGGGTTGGTGCTTCTCTGGCTGAACCAATTCTACTCGTGGGAGAGACGGGAACAGGTAAAACGACGGTTGTTCAATACCTCGCTAGTGTCCTTAACAAGAAGCTCACTATCATCAATGTCTCTCAACAGACAGAATCTGGTGACCTACTTGGTGGTTACAAGCCTGTTGACAGCAAGATGATCGCCCTGCCTATTCGCGAGCTGTTTGATGAGCTCTTCGAGCAGACCTTCTCTGCCAAAAAGAATGAGAAGTTCCTGAATGTCCTCAACAAGTCTTTCATTAAGAGCCACTGGACCAATTGTGTCAAACTGTGGCGCGAGGCGTTCAAGATGGCAAGCGAACTTCTTGCACCTCAGGCCGAGTCCCCCGGACTGGAGGGCCCCAAGAAGAAGCGCAAGCTTGACTCAAAAGCTCGTGCAGCCCTTCTTACGCGATGGGACTCGTTTCTCAAGAGTGTCAACGATTTCGATATCCAAGCAAAGGAAATCGACAAATCGTTCTTTTTCAGCTTCGTCGAAGGCTTGCTGGTCCAGGCTGTACGTCGCGGCGACTGGGTGCTACTAGATGAGATCAACCTTGCATCCCCAGACACTCTAGAAAGCATTTCAGAGCTGTTGGTAGAGATGCCCTCGATTACCCTTTCTGAAAAGGGAGATGCTGGATCTGTCCCAGCCCATCCAGAGTTCCGGTTGTTCGGGTGCATGAATCCTGCTACGGATATCGGGAAGCGTGATTTACCGTCTGGCCTTCGATCTCGTTTCACTGAGCTGTACGTTGCCTCACCGGATGGAGACATATCGGATCTTCTCGCAATTATCGATAAGTACGTGGGCCACCTGGCTATGAGCGACCAATGGATCGGCAACGATGTTGCTGAACTCTACCTTGCAGCCAAGCAGTTATCGGAGGAGAACAAAATTGTCGATGGTGCGAACCAGAAACCTCACTTCAGCATTCGTACATTGTCACGAACTCTGGTGTATGCGAGCTCTATCTCCCCAATTTATGGTCTCCGTCGTTCGCTCTACGAAGGTTTCTGTATGAGCTTCTTGACGCTTCTCGACAAGCCGTCTGAGGATGTACTGCATCCACTCATCGTCCAGCATACTCTTGCTCGTCTCAAGAATCCCAAATCTGTCATGGCACAGATCCCTCCGGCGCCCGCAGATGGTCACAGCTACATTCAGTTTCGACATTATTGGCTACGCCAGGGCCCAATCGAGCCAGAAGAAATATCGAACTACATTATAACGCCTTTTGTGGAAAAGAACTTGCTGAGTCTGACAAGAGCCACTGCGGGAAGGTTGTTTCCTGTACTCATCCAGGGTCCTACATCCAGTGGAAAGACTAGCATGATCAACTATCTTGCTCGTAAGTCGGGTCACAAGTTCGTGAGAATCAATAACCATGAACACACCGACCTTCAAGAGTACCTGGGAAGCTATGTCTCGGACCAAAGAGGCCAGCTGAAGTTCCAAGAAGGAGTTCTCGTAGAAGCAGTGCGTAACGGATACTGGATTGTTTTGGATGAGTTGAACTTGGCCCCTACGGATGTCTTGGAGGCTCTTAACAGACTTCTTGACGATAACCGAGAGCTTCTCATCCCCGAAACCCAGGAAGTTGTGAAGCCACATCCAGACTTCATGCTTTTTGCTACCCAGAATCCACCTGGTCTGTATGGAGGCCGAAAGATGCTTTCCCGTGCTTTCCGTAATCGATTTCTCGAGCTGCATTTTGATGACATCCCCGAGGATGAGCTTGAGTCCATTTTGCGAGACCGATGTCAGATCGCGCCTTCATATGCCAAGAAGATTGTGGATGTGTACCGCCAGCTCGGCATTGAGCGTCAGTCAACCCGTCTTTTCGAGCAGAAGAACAGTTTTGCGACTCTGCGTGATCTCTTCCGATGGGCCAATCGTGAGGCAGTTGGCTATGAGCAGCTGGCACTGAACGGGTATATCCTTTTAGGGGAAAGAGTTCGAAGGCGTGAGGAAAGAGAAGTAGTTAAGCGCGTGATCGAAAAGATCATGAAGGTCAATCTTGACGCCGAACTGTCATACACTTCACTTCTTCCTCAGCAGGTGGTTGACAACACCCAATCGGTGGTGTGGACGAATGGTATGAAACGACTCCTTGTGCTTGTCAGCGAGGCCCTTAAGAACTGCGAGCCTGTCCTCCTCGTTGGAGAGACGGGTTGTGGTAAAACGACAATCTGCCAGATTATTGCTGACAGCCTCAAAACGCCCATGCATATCGTTAATGCTCACCAGAATACTGAAACTGGAGACATCATCGGTGCCCAGAGACCCGTACGTGAACGCTCCGAAATACAGAGGGAGCTATACTCCCTTCTGGGAGACGCTTTGTCTCAGTGCGGGATCTCCACTGAAGAGGCTGAGCTTTCTGATCTCTTGGATCTGTTTCATACCCACTCGAAGGATATCCAGGCTGCACCAGGAGTTACTACCGAATCATACGAGCGCATCCTTGAACTCATTGACCGACAGCAAGTGCTATTTGAGTGGAGAGATGGAACCCTAGTGCAGGCTTTGAAAAACGGCGACTTCTTCTTGCTTGACGAAATTTCTCTTGCTGACGACTCAGTTCTTGAGCGTCTCAATAGTGTCCTGGAGCCGGAGCGCACGATGCTCCTTCCTGAAAAGGGCTCTCAGGATATCCTGGTAACTGCAAAGGAGGGGTTCCAGTTCATGGCCACAATGAATCCAGGTGGTGATTACGGCAAGAAGGAGCTGTCACCAGCGCTTCGAAATCGTTTTACAGAAATATGGGTACCGTCAATGGAGGACGTAGATGATGTTCGCCTCATTGCTTCGTCCCGGTTGAACACTGATCTCACTAGCTATGCGGACAGTATCGTTGAATTCGGCAGCTGGTTTGGTAGCCGATACGGTGGTGGAGACGTAACGTCTGGTGTTGTCTCTCTTCGTGATATCCTTGCCTGGATTGACTTTATGAACCGCATGACCCCGTCGGTTGGACCAGAGCTCAGCTTTTTTCATGGTGCTTGCATGGTGTTCGTTGACTCTGTCGGAACGAATAACACAGCGTCGCTAACTCAATCGGCTTCTGTACTTCTACAGCATCGCGTCCAGTGCGTCCAGAAGCTGTCTGAGCTTTTGGCGGGAATATTGGATTGTGCGTCCGTGTATCTGGATAAGTCTGTTGTTTCTTTGGACGACAGAAACCTCAACATTGGCCCGTTCCGTCTCGAGAGATCGATAGAGGGCCGCCCTGAGGTAGGCTTCAACCTTTCAGCGCCGACCACCGCTATGAATGCGATGCGAATCGTCAGAGCGATGCAGGTCCGTAAGCCAATTCTGCTTGAAGGAAGCCCTGGTGTTGGAAAGACTAGCATTGTTACCGCTCTAGCAGAGCTATCTGGAAGACCGCTCACGAGGATTAACTTGTCAGAACAGACAGATCTCATCGATTTGTTTGGTTCTGATACGCCTGCAGAGGGTAAGAAGGCCGGTGAATTCGTTTGGAAGGATGCCCCCTTTCTTCGCGCAATGCAGCGTGGTGAGTGGGTGCTACTAGACGAGATGAACCTTGCTTCTCAGTCAGTGCTCGAGGGTCTGAACGCATGTCTCGACCACCGTGGCGAAGCCTACATTCCTGAGCTTGATAAGGTGTTCCATCGTGGCGAAGGCTTCACTGTATTTGCTGCACAGAATCCTCAATATCAAGGAGGTGGTCGAAAGGGTCTGCCCAAATCGTTCATCAATCGATTCTCCGTGGTCTACGTTGACACTCTATCTCTATCGGATCTCGACGAGATCTCAGCATATCTCTTTCCTCAAATTGCCAAAGAGACGACATCTCAGCTGATTCGTTTCGTTATTGAGCTTGATAAGCGCGTGTCCATTAAGAAGGAGTTTGGCCAATCAGGCAGCCCGTTTGAGTTCAATCTTCGCGATACTATGCGCTGGCTTGGGCTCATACAGAAGTCACCAAATTTCCGAGGAACAGAAACGGTATACCAATTTTATGACCTTGTCATTGGACACCGATTCCGTACGGATGCAGATCGACGAGCAGCTCTCGGCCTATTTGAGTCATTTTTTGGACGTCGAACCTCTCGAGATGTTTATTTCCAGATGACTCCTACGTTTTTGCAATGTGGAAACTCCATATTAGAGCGGTCTCAAGGGCTGGAAGCAGACTATTCGGGTTCGATCCCTCTCCAGTGTAACATATCCGTCATGGAGACACTTATCGGTTGTATCCAGCACGCGTGGCCTGTAATACTTGTGGGTCCGTCGAGTTCAGGCAAGACAAGTCTCATTCGGTTCCTGGCCAACACACAGGGTCAGAAGCTCACTGAGTTTTCGATGAACGGTGATATTGACAGTACGGATCTTTTGGGTGGATTTGACCAGGTGGATGTGGCGCACAGGGCTCAAGATATTCGCATCGATGTCCAACGACTTGTGACTGAGGCTTCTGCGAGCATTCTAAAGTCAACCACATCTAACGCATCCGACTGGGAAAATCTTTTCTCTGGACTGGTAGATGTCTTGAAGCGTTGTGAAGAGCCTTACAGCGATGATTGGCTTGCCAATCTATCGGCTGCGCTCCAGCGGGTTCCTTTATTCTCAACGAGTATTGACGCTCAGGTCGATGTCATATTGAAGAGCATCAATCTACTGTCGGTAGAGGCTTCCAAAGTTCAAATGGCTCGCTTTCAGTGGTTGGATGGTGCTCTTTTGCGCGCGGTTGAGCGTGGTCACTGGCTTGTGCTCGACAATGCGAACCTCTGCAACCCATCTGTTCTAGACAGACTCAACTCACTCCTAGAGCCCAATGGATGCCTTATCGTCAATGAGTGCTCGCTCGAAAACGGAGAGCCTCGCTTGGTGAAGCCTCACAAGGATTTCCGACTCTTTCTAACAGTCGATCCGAAGTATGGAGAGCTGTCCAGAGCTATGAGAAATCGAGGAGTTGAAGTTTTCCTCGACGTTCTGGAGTCGCGCGCGACCCCATTTGATAGAGACATGATCTCTCTCGCCAAGACTAACGATGTTGATGCCGTTGAAGAGTCGCTTCTAGCACTATCTCTGAACGACGGCCAGACTAAGAAGATCTCCAGCTTCGTGGATCCTTCTGACTCTTACCTTCGGTACTTCTCTATGGTTGAGGACGCACTATCAGCTGACTTGGAGCATACTGAGGTTGAAGCTGCTGTAAATGCGGCTATACGAGTGATTCCGTTTTCAGCAATCCAGCTTGTTGACAGATGGTTAGCTATTCTTCGCGACTCTGGGTACTTCGATTCAAGCTTCGTCCAGTTTGCAACCACTCTTGGTGGAACGCTTGCATCCTTGGGTAAGACGAGGTTCTATTCCTCTGTTCAAGACTTTTACCGGAGCGTACTTGCTTCGGCTTTTGAGGGTCAGCGGTTTGATGCAGTTGCATACCAGCCTCTGAACCCGCTCACCAATATGGCCCTCTGCCGTCTTGGTGCAACCACCCTATCCCCCGTGCAATACCATCTGACAATTTCGCTACTGTCGATGGGCTACCGAACGGGTCTTCTGCTGCAGACTGCTGCAGCTAGGGCCCAAGCCTTGCGTCCTTCTGAGCTTTCATATCTTGAGAAGTCGGCGGCTATTCATTTGGGTCGAACGTTGAAGTCAGGACCAGTTGCTTCTGTATTTGCTCTGACCGAAGCGGTGGTCGGGTTTATCTCTGATGTGCTTGTCATGTTTGAGCAGTGTGGAGTTGACCAGCTTAACGCTCTACTGGAACTTGCGTATATCTGCGATGACCTCAACAAGCTAACTAGTGATATGAGGTGCGATGAGAGTCGACTGCATGTCTACCGAGAAGAGTTAGAGACGTGGATTGGGAAACACGAATCAACCGTCGAGTTTTCTGTCCTGGGTTTGAGCAATCTCCAGAGTCAGGTCTCATCGTTTGGATCCGAGTTGAAGCTGTCCACAGGTCAGTCCATGAGTTTGATCTGGAAAAACTATAAAGAAGCTTTGCCGGTAACGGAGATTGGATGGAGACAGTACACTGAAATTCTCGAATTGGCTGAGCGCTTTGATAAGGTGGCTCAGCTTATGCGAAGTGACTCTCTGCCGTCAATCAACTCCATGCGTGAAGCTCTACTGATGCTCCTCGACGAGGTCTGCAAGAATGCGGACATTTCGGAGACTAAGATGCTCCTGGTTCAGGTTGAGGCTGGAATCGCCTCCCTCGAGTCAAGCGTATCTGAATTCAATGAAGGGCGGGTTGAGAAGTACCTGTCATCATATGATACTCTTTTCTTACTAGAGGAAATGGCACACAGCTCAGGATCTAGTTCGAGTTGGGACCGGCTGATGAGACTGGCTTACCATGCAAACGAGTCGACCAAGCACTTGCAGATGTATAAGAGAGCTGAACTTGATTCACCTTTCTTACCTATTTTGGACTCCCTTGCTAAAAATGATGTCGGGAAAGTACGATCGACGCTTCAAAACTCGTTGCTCGACTTACTGGTCCAAAATGAGAATTCGCTGAAGACGTCGCAGTTGGGCGAGTTTGTGTTCGCTGTGGATGATTTCAAGGATCTCATGGAGATGACGGTCCTACAGTCGGCCCACATTGTCGCTGAGAAGCTGCCATTGTTGAGATCCATCTTGGTCTCTCAGCTTACGAAATGCCGTGAGCTTCATTACTCAACTCCAGATAGCGAGGACAGTAAGCAGGCATTTGAGAAGGTCAACTCTGAGTTCTTTGAGCCTGCCCTGGCGCTTATGGAAAAGGGTATTTCTGAACGTAGCTTAGGTGAGGCGTGGGTTCGCTACGCCCTCGGAATGATCCTACTATACGTACCGGACATTCCTTTTGATCCTGCAATTCGGCAGCATGTTATGATTGATCGCAACACTGCTAGGCTTGATAGCCAGAATTTGGAACTTGCGGCTTGGAAGGTCATTCAAACCATTTTCGTGGGTGCGAGTGATGATCCTGTCGAGCAAGTTCTCCAGGAACAGCGAAGTAGTATTTCGGCGAAAGAGACCGCGGAGGTTTCAGCTTTCAGACCTGAGAAGAGTCGTTTGAAATCGTTGCATAATGAGTGGAGCTCTGCCATGGACTCTGCCATTGGTGTCCAGTCTGTCATGATGCTGATCACTGAGACAACAGACCCCGAGGTTATTACTGTGTGGCAGTCAAACTGCAGTCGTTACATCGACCGTCTACAGTCTCATTACGCCGAATATGGGGACATTGTTGGCATACTCGTTGGGTTTATCCGCGGCCTACAACTGGGAGTTTCTCTGACATCAATGAGGAGCGAAGATAACGAACTCCAGTATAGGTTCCTTTTGAACCCGCTGGTCATTTCGTCAGAGGCAGTCTTTGAGAAGTTCGAGAACCAGCGAGCTATTTGGAAACGGTCAATGTCTCCAGCTGAGTACAACGAACTTCTTCTTCAGAGCTTGGAGTCGTCTGTGGTATCAGTGAAACGAAACTATCTTCCAGAGCGTGCCGTCGACACGGTCCAACAGATCTACAAGACTTTCTACTACGAGTGGTCGCTACGCCACATGCGCGAAGCTGCACAGAAGGCAGAGGAAGCCTCTATCTATAAGGACAACAGTGCGGAAGAGTATGACGAAGACTTCAAGAAGACATTCCCCGACTACGAAGACGTCATGGATATTCGAGACCACGAGAACTTACAGAGCGAGGAATCCCAGTTACAGGAAGTATATCTTGCACTGTCGGACTTACATGTGAAGCTTTTCGACAAAAGCGATCCTGAAAGTGTCTCAAAGGTCCTGGGCAGGGGAACGCGACGAATCTCTACTCTCCGCCAAGGAGAGTCCTCGCAAGTTGATGATCCGTCAATCTTGCTCGGGTCTATTTTCGTAAGCGCATCAACTGAGCTGAAGCAGATCTCAGAGTCAAGCAAGGATACTCTCAACTTCTATCACGATGGGAACTACGCCGAGGCACTGCGAGCCGTAGATTTTGCGCGACGCACCAAGCTTCGCGTTGGCGAAATTTTGAAGCGGTGGCCGGAGCATGCAACTCTTCAGAACATCTCTACAGCATGCCAGGAACTTCTTGAGTATCGTATCTCAACCCCTCTTGCACGTTTGCTGCAAAAGATTGAGCAGATATTCCTGTTTCTGAACGAATGGGAATCCTATGCAAGTAGAGAAGTTTCTGTTGCGGAGCTTATTACGCAAGTGGTTGAGCTTATCATTTCTTGGCGCCGCCTTGAACTTTCAACGTGGCCAGCTATGATGACATTTGAGGAAGTGGCACTACAGAAGACGAGTGCCAAGTGGTGGTTCTACCTCTACGAGAATATCATCGATATTCCTATGCGCTCTACTGAGGATTCAGAGGAGATGCCTCTAAGTCAGCTTGCCCAGGTCCTGATCGTTTTCGTGTCAGAAGCCACGTACGGTCAGTTTGAAAGACACCTATCATTGTTGTCGAGCTTCGCATCTTACGCTACTCTTCTTGCCAAGCAGAATCCAGTGATGTCAAACATCAGTGATACAATCCGCAACGTTGTTTCGTATTACAGTCTTTACTCGGATCATATTTCTGAGCAGGTTGGAAACAGTCGTTCAAAGCTGAAGAAGGACATGCAGGATGTGATCCTCCTCGCTTCGTGGAAGGACACAAACGTATCAGCTCTTAAGGAGAGTGCACGTCGATCTCATCACGCTCTCTACAAAATCATCCGGAAGTATCGTCAGTTCCTCGGACAGAAAATTACTTCCATTGTTGACGGAGGTTCGAAATCACTGTCAACCTCGGACGCTGAGACAATTGCCGTCTACTTCACTTCTAGTGGTGCTGACGTCAGCCAGGTACGCGACCATTTGGCTCTTGCCAAGAATCTACAGATCTGGTCCTCTCGGCCGCTTCGACTGAAGAACATTGGTTCAACAGTTTCGAGCGTTGCCGATATTGTTGACTTGATCTCTGAGGAACTCTTCCCCAGTCTTCTACCGGTCGCTGCCTCTGCTGTTGAAGAAGCCAACCGTCTGCGTGATCTGACACCAAAAGTACTGACAGAGGATACCAAGAAGGTTGTCTCTGCTCTCAAGATGGAGAAGAGCAAGTCTCTGTCAGAAATCATGAAGCAACTACGCTCTTCAGGACTGAAGTACCACGTCAAGGCTAATATTGCTTCTAGGCAAATGGTTACAAGCTCAATACTTCAGAGCATGGCGCCGCTCGACTTTGTGCCGATTAACAAAGATGACGCCTACTTCTTGAAGTCTCTGGAACTACTGCCCCGGATCCGAGCTTCAGTCGCATCGAATTCGACAGATATTGCAACAACAGTTTTGCAGCGAGCCATAGCGATTGCCGACAATTTTGTAGCATCAGTGTTGACGTTACGGAAGACTGTTGCTGATCTATGGGAGCAGAAAGCACGAGTTGAGGCAGCCATAAACGCCTCTGCGAAGGTTGCTTCCATGCTGCATACCAAGGAGACTCTATGCCAAAAGTCTGGGTCTTTCAGCCAGGAATGGGACTCAATTCACAGAGTCATCAAGTGGGCACCAGACATGGCACATATTGCGCTGTCAGTGTCTCAAGGCGTACGAACACTTGGACGGGTTTCAGAGATTGAAACCCTTTCCAAGACACTTGGTCGCTTCCTTCAGTATGTGTCCGATGTCAAGCGACGAACCAACGACTACCCCCTGAGCATTGTGCAGGTTGGAACTCAGAGTTGGATCAACTTGTGTGAGGACCTTCAACGAGAGCTTATCAACTTGGCCCAGAGATTGAAAGATATTGCTATTCAGCATCCCGAGGATAGGTTCGCATGCTCTCTGATGTTACAGTGGATCGACGGTGTGGGTTCTCTGGCTACTGGAGCAAACTCTGCTCAAAGCCGTGACGACATCATCTCTCTTAACAGCTTGACGTGCGAAATCAGTGATTCGATCCTTGTCGTCCTCCAGGGCGTCCGGAGCAGCATCAGTTCCGTTGCTGACGAGGAAACGAATGACTGGTTCTCATCGAATCAGATAGAACTCGTCAAATGCTCGAAGGCATTGCATGCAGACCAAGTTACAGCCAAAATTGAGCAGTGCTTGCGTCTGGCGGCAAGTGTTGGTAGTAGCGACGGGCAATCAGGCCAAGACAGTATTGCCTTGGTTGGTGCCATCGTTCCCTTCCTTCAGGAATACAGTCGCCTTCACAGTCGAATGTGTTCGCTAACTCTCGACAAGTATAACAAGGATACGAAATCAGTTTACATGCTGTTATCGTGCTTGAGTAATCTTGCCCAGAGCGGTTTCTGCTCACCGCAGGAGGAGTCTAAGGAGGAAGAAGCTGGTGCTACGAAGGAAGGAACTGGTCTGGGAGATGGCTCTGGAGCCAAGGACCACTCTGACGATATTGAAGAAGATGAAGACTTGTCGGAGCATGCACAGAAAGATAACGATGAGGCCGATAAGGACAACAAAGATGAAGATAAAGAGGATAAGGCCCAAGAGATCGAAGGCGACATGGCTGGAGATCTTGAGGATGCATCCGATCAGGAGAAGGATGAGGACGACGAGGATGATGATGATGAAGCAGAGAATGAGCTGGATGAAGAGGTTGGAGACATAGATGACCTGGATCCGAATGCCATTGATCAGAAGATGTGGGATGAGAAACCTACCGATGACAAGCGAGAGAAGGAGTCAGATGACGTCCCCAATGGAAACTCGGATGAGATGGAAGGTCAAGAGGATCAAAATGAAAAAGATACAGGTGATAGGGAGAACGACAACCAGGAAGGTCAAGAGGAGGAACCTGAGAATGATAGTTCTGCTGAAGATGAGGAGGATGTTGGCGAGCAAGAGGACAATGTTCGCCAGGACGCTGAGGATCTTGAAGAGAATGTTCCTCAGACCGATACACTGGAACTCCCTGACGACATGAAGCTCGAGGAAAGTGGAGACGAAGGCGAAGACGACAACGATGAAGATCGAGGAGATCTTGAGGATGTCGATGATGAAGCTGATGAGGGTGAAATGGATGATGGTACCCAGCTTCAAGATGAACCTTCCGAGGAAACTAAGGAAGGGGAAGATGATCCCGAAGAAGGCCATGATCCGGAAGGAGACCAGGAGGAGGACGCAATGGAACAAGACGAAGGCGCTGGCAATGAGGTAGATGAGAATCCTGCCCAAGCCGAGGAGGAAGAAGGTGGAAAGGAAGAACAGACCGAGCTGGACAGTAGTAAGGGTGAGAGTTCAGAGAAGCAGATGGATGTGGATACGGAAGGTTTGCATGGTCCAGATAGCTTTGAGGACGACAACGAAAATGCCGAACAAAGCACGACAACCGAACAACAGACGGAGTCGAAGGGCGAAGGAGAAGACGTGGCACAGCAAACAGAACAGGAGAATGCACAGAACGGAGGAGGCATGAGCTCGCTTCAACCTCCAGAAGAAAAGGAACGTACCGAAGATGAGTCCATCGAAGATCCAGCCCGGAAGGATGCTGAGGAATCAATGCAGAAGCTGGGAGACTCCATGAAGGAGTTCTACCGTCGACGTCAGGAGATTCAATCCTCGTCGGTTGAAAATGAGGAGGTCCCAGACAAGGCCAACACTCGACCGGACGAATTTCAGCATCTTGATGGAGATTCCAGCGCTCAGGATACGCAGGCCCTTGGCGAGGCAAGCGCAGAACAGTCAACTGGAATTGATGACCGCATGGCCATTGATGATGACGAAGCTGAGGCTGCTGATCCGGAAGAGCGCAAGCTTGAGGAGTCAGAAGCCGTAACTGAGGACCAGGAAGCAATGGAAGACGGAGGTGAGCTCCAACAGCAGAATCAGGATGCCTCCTCAAAGCTGACTTCAATGGTTGGACGACGGGAAGCAGACGAGAACGAGTTTGGTGTTCCCTCCGAAGATGTGGCCAAGGACTTTGATGACGAAGATACATTGATGGAGGAAACGTTCACGGGCATTTCCAATGACGCGAATGAGCAACCGTTCCGATCAATGGAGGAGTCTCGAGAACTGTGGAAGCGTTACGACACGAGTACCCAGGACCTTGCTCTAGGACTCTGTGAGCAACTTCGACTGATCCTTGAACCTACCCTGGCCACTAAGCTACGGGGAGACTTCAAGACTGGAAAGCGCCTCAACATGAAGAGAATCATTCCTTATATTGCGTCGCAGTTCAAGAAGGACAAAATCTGGATGCGGCGAACTAAGCCTAGCAAGCGCCAGTTCCAGATTATGATCTCAGTTGATGACTCCAAGTCAATGAGCGAGAGCAAGTCTGTGGATTTGGCATTCCAGACAATTGCTCTTGTATCCAAAGCATTGACGCTTCTTGAGTCTGGTCAGCTTGCTATCACACAATTCGGCGACAACACACGCGTGCTGCATGAGTTTGAAAAACCGTTTTCGGGCGAATCAGGCGCAGAGGTACTCCAGTGGTTTGGATTTGACGCTCAACGAACAGATGTTCGAAAGCTTCTGAGTTCCTCCATCGATTTGTTTGAGAGAGCTAAGCACTTGTCCCGCCAAGACTTATGGCAGCTCGAAATCATCATCTCGGACGGAGTCTGTGAAGATCACGAGCATCTTCGCCGTCTTGTTCGCAAAGCCCAGGAAGAGCGTATCATGCTTGTATTTGTTATTGTGGATGCCGTCCATAAGGGCGAGTCCATTCTGGATATGAACCAGGTTGCTTACGATACATCTCCCGATGGTGCTATGAAGCTGAAGGTTACGCGCTACCTCGATACTTTCCCATTTGACTTTTATGTCATTGTACGCGACATTCGCGAACTGCCCGGCGTCCTGTCATCCGTTCTACGCCAGTACTTTGCTCAGGTAGCCGAACATTGACCTCTCTCGGCCGACACTACGCTCTTGTACATACATACAATTTTGACTAGCATAGCATTAATGAATTCTTTGAATATGAATTACCCCGACAAGGTGGTAGCTAGAGTCGTTTTCAGTAGAGTCCAGTATGATACAGACACAATCTATTAGTGTAATCAACCTACTTCTGGCGCTTGTAGATTTTGTTGAGGAAGGTGGTGAGCACTTCGCCCTTGAAGCCGCGGGACTCGTCAACCTTGGCGATCTTGGTACGCAGCTCGGCAACGATCTTCTCCTCGTAGTCGAGGAAGTCCTGCTTGACGTCGAGGTCGGCAAAGACCTTCTTCACGATTGACTCGCACTTGGCGTCCTTGCGACCGTAGTTGGCATCGAGGATCTGGCGCTGTTCCGTTGACGCCGTCTGCAGGGCCTTGTTGATGACCCATCCGCACTTGTTGTCCTGAATGTCGGTACCAATCTTGCCAATGACATCGGGGTCACCGTAGCAATCGAGGTAGTCGTCCTGGACCTGGAAGTACTCACCCAGCGGGATGAGCACGTCCTTGGCCTGCTGGAGGTCCTCGTCCGAGTGGATGCCAGCCATGTACATAGCCAGAGCCACTGGTAGGTAGAAGCTGTAAAAGGCGGTCTTGTAGATGACGATGAACGAGTGCTTCTCCAGGGAGAACTTGCTGAGGTCGACGTCGTCCTCCGGGGCCGTGATCAGATCGAGGAGCTGACCGAGCTCCGTCTGGAAAGTCGTCTCGTGGAACAGCTCGAGGAGGTCGACATAGTAGGACTCGGGCTTGAAGTACTTCTTCAGCAGAATGTAGATGACGGACTCGAGAATGAACGCATCGTTGATGGCGATCATGCCGACACCCGGGTTGAGGTACCAACAGGGCTGGCCACGGCGCGTCTTGGACGAGTCCATGATGTCGTCCGAGACGAGGAAAAAGGCCTGGAGCAGCTCCACGCACCAGCCGAGAATGGCTGCCTTCTTGTACTCGTCTTTGCTGAGCTCCTTCTTACCGAGCAGGATGCGGTAGGTGTCAATGACCGACAGGCCGCGGTTGGCCTTACCGCCGAGCGTGTTGTACTCGAGGTTTTTCTTGAGCCATTGACGCGCGTCCTCGGAGATGTTGGTCGCAGCCACCACGGCCTCGATCTCAGTGACGATGTCGGCAAATACCGCCTCGAATTGCGCCTTGGCTTCGCTCATTTGTACAGGTTTATAGTAAAGTGAAATTTCACGATTCCATCTATAGCTACCCGCCAGTAGGGTAGCGCTCAGGGGTAATCTAAGCCACGAGGGTAGGGGAGTAGAGAGGAGCCGTAGGGCGCGATAGGCGGTACGAAAGAGGGTATAAGAAGAGGACAGGAATTTGAGAATACGAGAGTGAATAGAAGACGGAGCATCGGGCAGAGTATGAGGTAGATATAGAGATGGAAGAAGCGTTCGGAATATGAGCTATCACCGGCTGAATTACGGGAATGGATCTTACCGGTTCCAGGCCATTACGCTGATAGGACCGGAGTGGATAACAATCTCCAATTGTAAGTAGTCACTGGTACAGAACAAGACTGAGTTGAATATCCTACAGGACTGTGTTATGCTTTACGTTTTGTCAGAATTGGTATCGCTGTCAATGATCTGCATACTCCGTCATTACTGACCAAAGGGATGAATTATAATTGGAAATAAAGATAACCAATTTTTGTACCAACCTTCGTGACCTTCGTAATTGCTAACCTTCTCAACTTTCGTCACCGCTGACGTACCTAATAAAGTCGGCGTATGATGCCATGATCCGATACGCCTCTACGCGCATTAGTAAACCTTACGAACTATTTGTCAGCCGAGGAGGATGCATGTCCCGCATATGCTATATAAATATGCATATGTCCGCATCTCCAGCATGGGTCTTCGCTTAGGATTATTTGGTGTGTTTTTGGCCGTCGTGCTCTACTACACCGTCCGCGACTCCTCGTTGACTACGCCTAACCTAGCAATGACCCGCGGTGCTGCGCTGTTTGTCACCCACGGCGGAGGTCCGCTGCCTCTACTCGGCGAACCCCAGCATGCCGAGCTCGTCGAGTTTCTACAGAAAGAGGCACCCCAACTTCTAGGCCTCAAGGGATCTGCTCGTCCAAAACCAAAGGGCCTCATTGTCGTGAGCGCTCACTGGGAAACATCTGTACCCCACGTCTCATCTCGCGAATCCTCGAAACTCTTGTACGACTATGGCGGGTTTCCTCCTGAGACCTACAAGTACACGTATAATGCGAGTGGTTCGAAAGAGGTGGCATCCAAGGTCGCCGATACAATCAAGTCTGGTGGATTCGACAGTGTGGTTCTCGACAGCGCGCGGGGATGGGATCATGGCGTGTTTGTGCCGCTGCTGCTCATAGCCCCAGATGGACTCGACATTCCGCTAATCGAAGTCTCAATTCTCCAGTCACAGGCACCCGCCGATCTGATCAAGCTGGGTGCCGCTCTTGCGCCTCTACGCGACGAGGGCTACGCCATTCTTGGTAGTGGATCCTCGTTTCACAACTTTGATGGCTTCTTCGCCTCGCCAGCCGTCAAGGCTGGGTTCCGCAAAGATTCACTCCAGTTCGAGGAAGCTCTGAATGCCGCTCTCACTCAACCTCTTGGATCTCCTGTTCCCAACGAGCGTGATGAACGTCTTAAGAAGCTCCTTGGCTGGCAGAAGTGGGATGGAGCCTCGCGCTCTCAGCCGCCAGGAGCCCAGGACCACTTCAGCCCGCTAGTTGTTCTAGCTGGCACTCTACAAGACGAGGCTGCTCACCGAGCGAAGCTTGCCTCTGTCAGTGAACTACCCGCTTCCTTTTGGGTCTTCTAAACGGAGATTAATTTATCAAGTCATCAAGTAAGTGTGCATCAACTGATTCAAGTGTATCGTAAGCTATAGCCCTGCTCGCTGTTAGCCTCCTAGATAATTGAGCTTCGAGCTGTGTATCAAGCCCTGTTAAGCAATTGTATTGACATATATCCCTCTTATTGAGAGCCTAACTGCTATAAGTTATCTCAACATCAGTATCACATTTCACAGTACTCATTCCAGGGGTACTCACGTGACCAGTACACTCCAGCCGTACAGTCCAGCCGTACATATTACTTAAACTTGAAAAATCATCTTTCAGCATTCTCCACACAACTTGTCAAAATGGTCACCAATATCATGGGCAAGTCGTTCCGCGGGAACACCATTGTTCAGGTAAGTCATTCTCTGTGATACGATTGATTTGTGTCTGTGCGATTTGTTTGATTCTTCGGTAGATCCACCGGGCTGTTCATCCTGGATTCGTTAGATTCATTGGATTCATCAGGTTCATCATTTTATTCATTCGACTCCCCGTTTCGGTCTAACATAGATTGGACTGGCGTCCAAGTTTTTTGGTCTTGGAATCAAGCAGGCCCAGCGCATCTGCTCGAAGCTGGGTCTGTACCCCGAGATGCGAATGCGGCAGCTGGATGAACCGAAACTGCTAGCCATCACCAAAGAGTTGTCGGAGCTCAAGATCGAAAACGACCTCAAGTCAGAGATCCTCAACAACATCCGCCTCAAGCGCGACATCATGAGCTACCAGGGCCGCCGGCATCTTGCGGGTCTACCAGTTCACGGCCAACGCACTCGTACCAATGCGCTCACGGCCAAGAAGCTGAACCGCGTCAACCGCCATCTGTGAGGTTGAGTATTTATATGTACATAGTTATAACGTGAGGTTCTCCGTCCTGTCGTTCTTGTGATCGTATATGCCTCCATGAGTAGATGGATGAAGCTGATAGGGAGTGTAGAACAGATAGGCCCAGAGATGCGTGCCAGTATCTAATAATCAAGTCAAAATAATCCAGTCAGTCTCAATGAGTTTCATTCTACGGTACTCAAGTCGACATACTCGAGAGTACCTACTCAAGTCTGCTTACCTTACTCAAGTCTACGCAATCTTCTTACTGTCTTTCTGCTCTCCCATCTTAACCCTCAGGACCCAGATATCGTGTAGTTACAGCCCTCCATGAGGGATTACTAAATACCGCAGCGGAATCCGCAGGGCACCAGCCTATCACATTCTGTTCTATGACTGTCCCTACCTCGACTATGCAACTATTTAACACAGCTCTGTCCCCCTTATCTCTTCCTCCTCTTCCACTCTCCTTCCGCTTTAGAACTCCACCCTGCCCTGCCCTTTCCTCGGCAACCTTTGCAAGGCTGATTGGGCAGAAAATAAAGACTCATCGGATTTATATGCACGATTTATCCCCCACTGCTACATTTTTCCATTCTGTCCACATCTCGACTCCAGGCGAATTGTGCGAAAATGCTGCGAACTGTGGCGAGTAGAGCGAGACTAGCTCGGCCAGTCGCTCGCTTGGCCGTGCGTGCGGCCGTGGCGGCTCATCAGGTGCCCTCTAGAGCCATATCGTCCCAGGTCGACCAGGGCAACTCGACAAGGTCCACCGTCATTCAGCTGCTCGATAACATCGGCTCCAAGCGAGAGGTCGAGCAGTACCTCAAATACTTTACGTCTGTCGACAGCCAGCGATTCGCTGTCGTCAAGGTCGGAGGTGCCATTATCACTGACGATCTGAAGCAGCTCGCTTCGTCCCTGGCGTTCCTATACCATGTCGGTCTCTACCCCGTTGTCCTTCACGGTACCGGACCCCAGATCAACGAGATTCTCGAGCACGAGGGCGTCGTTCCCGAATACTTTGACGGCATTCGCGTCACTGACTCCAAGACAATGTCCGTTGTTCGCCGGTGTTTCCTCGAGCAGAACCTGAAGCTAGTCGAGGCCCTCGAGGACCTCGGCGTCCGCGCTCGACCCATCACCGGAGGTGTCTTTGGTGCCGAGTACCTCGACCAGGACAAGTACAAGCTTGTTGGAAAGATCACCAGCGTCGACAAGACGCCAATTGAGGCTTCAATTGCCGCTGGTGCTCTTCCCATTCTGACCTCGCTCGCTGAGACTGCCGACGGCCAGATCCTCAACGTCAACGCTGACGTCGCTGCTGGCGAACTCGCCCGTGTCATCGAGCCCCTGAAGATCGTCTACCTGAATGAGAAGGGTGGCCTCTTGCACGGAGTCACTGGTGAGAAGATCAGTGTTATCAACCTCGACGAGGAGTACGAGGGTCTGCTCAAGCAGCCATGGGTCAAATACGGCACCAAGCTCAAGATCAAGGAGATCAAGGAGCTGCTTACGTACCTCCCCCGCTCGTCTTCTGTCGCGATCATCTCCGTTAATGACCTGCAAAAGGAGCTCTTCACCGACTCCGGTGCTGGTACCCTTATCCGCCGTGGTTACAAGCTCCACGTCCGTGACAACCTCGAGCAGTTCCAATCCAAGGAGGCTCTTCGCAACGCTCTTTCTCGCGACCCCGAAATCCAGCAAAACAAGATCTCGGTTGCCTCATACCTACGCCAGCTCGAGGGTGTGTCGTTCCGTGCCTATGGCGACGAGCCTCTTGAGGTCCTGGCCATTGTCCGCAACCAGACTGATGCTGCTTCAATCCCTGTTCTCGACAAGTTCCTTGGTAGCAAGAGCGGCTGGCTCAACAATGTCACCGACAACGTGTGGTCCGCCATCCGCAAGGACTATGCTGAGCTGCAGTGGGTCGTCAACGAGGCTGACGAGAACACCTCGTGGCACTTTGGCAAGGCCGATGGCTCGTTTGCCAAGAACGGCCAGATCCTTTTCTGGTACGGTGTCAATGATACCAAGGCCATTTCGTCCCTTATCTCGCAGTTCTCTGCCAAGCAGGCCGTTGCTGCTGTGTCGAGCAAGCCCGCAGGTGTCACTGGTGTCTTCCAGCAAACGCGTGCGTTCTCACGGTACCTTCCCCGTTCCCCCGTCTCGCGTGCATCGATCCGAGGCGCTCGTTCCTACTCAACCAACCCGAACCCCCCACGCAAGGATGGCACTAACACGGCCAAGGCCAAGGTAGCGCTTATTGGTGCTCGTGGCTATACTGGACGGGCTCTGATTGACCTCATCAACAGCCACCCTTACCTAGAGCTGGCTCATGTGTCGTCCCGAGAGAACGCTGGCAAGAAGCTTGCTGGCTACAACAAGGAAGAGATCTTTTACGAGAACCTGCAGGTCGAGGACATTAAGCGCCTCGAGGAACAGGGATCGGTCGATGTGTGGGTCATGGCTCTGCCTAACGGTGTGTGTCAGCCCTTTGTCGCCGCTATCGACGAGGTCCAGCAGCGGGGTGCTGGAAACGGCAAGTCTGTTATAATAGATCTGTCGGCTGACTACCGTTTTGACGAGACGAATGAGTGGGTGTACGGTCTCCCAGAGCTGGCGCAACCACGAGACAAGATTGCCAATGCTCGCAAGATCTCGAACCCAGGCTGTTACGCCACAGCTGCTCAGCTGGCTATCGCTCCTATTCTCGATTACATTCCTGAGGGTGCCGTTCCCACCGTGTTTGGTGTGTCTGGCTACTCTGGAGCTGGTACCAAGCCCTCGCCTAAGAACGACGTAGAGAACCTGCGTGACAACCTGATTCCTTACTCGCTCACTGACCACATTCACGAGCGTGAGGTTTCTGCTCAGCTTGGCCGTGAAATTGCTTTCACCCCCCATGTCGCGTCATGGTTCCAGGGTATCTCTCACACAATCTCCATCCCGCTCAAGGAGAAGCTGACTTCTCGTGACATTCGTAACATCTACCAGGATCGTTATGCCGGTGAGAAGCTCATCACCGTTACGGGTGAGGCTCCCCTTGTCAAGGATGTCTCAGGCAAGCACGGTGTTGTTATTGGAGGCTTTGGTGTCAACAAAAAGCAGAACCGTGTCGTCATTGTCGCGACCATTGACAACCTGCTCAAGGGCGCCGCCACTCAGTGCATGCAGAACCTCAACATCGCCCTTGGTTATGGCGAGTTTGATGGTATTCCTGTTGACCACGTTATTCGGGGATGAGCCGAAGACGACCCGAAGGTACATAGACTGGAATCTTGTGAATCATAGAGCTATGCTTTAGAACGGAATAGGTTATTCACTGCAATACCATTTGTTAGGTAGATGTCAGTAGACTCGGCGTATACTAGACACTAATACTCTTCCGTAGAATTGAGCTCATCAAGCTTGACATTGTGTACATACTTCAGCTAACGGGTCCCAGCTCATTCATTTCGTAGTTAATTCGTTCCAGACATCGGCATCTCGCAAGCATTCAGTTTCTTGATTTCAAGGCATCGCTCATAAGCAGTAGCTGCCTACCCATGCTTGGGGAATCGCGGTGTTCCATCCGCGTTGAGCGGGGGCGGCGGCATGTTGGGATACGGGAAATTGCGCGGATCAAAGCCTGGTGGCGGTGGAGGCATCTGGCCAAAGAACGGCGGATATCCAGGGGGTGGGGGCATGCCGTACGGCACTGGCGGCATACCTGGTGGGAAGCCGCCCTTGTTTGCCGGGTCAGCGAACCAGCCAGGTGGCGGTGGAGGCATGTAACCAGGATGGGGTGCTCCATGGGCACCATGAGGGGCACCCTGTCCAAGTCCCGGAGGAGGCCCGCCTTCACGAGACGGTGATTGGACGGGCATACCGGGGAAGGCGCCAGGGGGCATAGGAGGCCGAGCAGGAGGGTTAGACGGCATAGCAGACGCAGATCCAGGCGTAGGTGGACCAGAGGTAGTTGACGACGACGAGTTGGACGATTTGACAGGTGGCGGGCGTCGAGTTACAGGCTGCTGCGTTCGTTTCGCTGGCGAGTCGGCAGGAGTGCTCTTGACAGGAGCTGGCGTCAGCGTGGCCGAATCGCTCTTGCTTAGGAGGCTCTTGAAAAAGAGATCATTACCGTCCTGGGGAGGAGGTGCTGCAGAAGGTGGAGCGGCTGCTGGAGGATGACCTTGGTGATGGTGGCTCTCCTGAGGGGGAGCCGAGTTTCCGAGAGCGGCCATGATACGACTGAATCCCTGTCTGTCGGCATCTGACGCTGGCGGGAGGTTCTGGCCCTGGGCTTGAGGGGGGAGAGGGGGTCGTGACTGGGCCTGGGCCTGGGGAGGCAACGGCGGCTGGCCCTGGGGCATCTGATGCATCTGGGGTTGAGCGGCACGCGCTTGAGGCTGTGAGGGGGCAGGGCCTTCGGCGGAGAAGAAGCGCGAGAAGCGGGATGCTTGTCCTGAACCACCAGCAGCGCCAGCTCCAGGCGACGACGACATTGATGGGGTATCCCACATGCCAAACATGCGATCAACAGACGTGCCGGCGTTGGGCGACGAGGCGCCAGTTGTTGTGGAGCTGCTTCCCTTGGACGACGTCATGTCGTCAGATATTGAGCCAGCAGGAGCCATGAAATCCTCCGGGTTGGGATCCGCCACGTCGTAGCCGGCCTGGCGCATTTCCTCGGCCTTTTGGCGCGCCTTCCACAGCTCAAACTCCTGTACCGAGCTCAAGCCAGAACCACCGCCCGGTGAGGGCGCCGGCTCATTGAGCCATTCGGGTTCATTTTCAGCACCGCCATTGGCACCACCACGCGAACCTTGCGAGCGCGAGTTGGCGTGCTTCGTGCTCAGCGATGGGCCCCATTCGGTATTGTGCTTCGTGCTGCGACGCCCGCCATGCGCATTGTGCTGGCTTGGAATGCCATGCTCGCGTGTATGTTCACGAGTATGGTCGCGCGGATGCTCTGAACCGTTGAGCCGGCCATTGTATCTCTGCTGGGGCTGAACTAGTGGACTGGTAGATTTGGGGCTGAGTTAGCACACGATGAGCCTAAACGAAGAAGCACTGACATCTCTAGGGCCTCAAAGGCAGGGGGGGCCACAAGTGGCGAGTTGGCTAGCTCCACGAGGCTCGCGTACGAGTAGTGGTAGCGCGCGCCGGGCATGCCCGCGGGAGGGGCCTCGGAGGCCTGAGCGGGGTTCATTGGCGCAACCGGGTGTATCGTGAAGTATCTAGGCTGTAGAGTGTGAGATCTGAATGTGATATTGTCGTGTCCGGGTAACTGTCAGCCGCGCCAAGTGGCTCCATTCATGAAGGTAAGTAAAAGTACGAAGCTACTTGGGTATGACATGAAGTGTTATACAATGTGATGGGAAGCTGAGCTGACTTGGTACAGAGATGTATACAGAGACCTTCTTTACTGGCATTCCGGTCGTTAACCTGTGCGATTGCCAGTCCTCGGCGTGTGCTCGGCATGCGTGTACTGAAGACCCCACAACTCGAAAATCCACCTGCACGCTATCGACTTCACGACATCGACCTTCACGAATCCCTGTTCATTGCATGCCAACTGCGTCTCAGCTGGACCCCTTATACTACTGCTCGCTTGGCTCCTGCGTCATCGAGCTTCTGCATAGGAATGTATTGAACTGTAATTGCCTTGTAGCGAGTACAGTGAGGTGCACCAGACGGCGTGATCGACTTGAGTGACTCTTGAACGTCTAATGCCCCTATTGAACGCCTAATGCCCTTATTAGATGTTTAATGCCCCTATCGAGTGACGAATGCTTCTTGTGGGCCATTACGCATCTATGAGCTACTGTTTGACCCTGCAGTCTTGAATTACGCCTCGTGTCACATGGAGTTTGGGCTACTACAGTCACTGCTACCGACAGCTGCTGCCGGCTGGTTTCATGTGCGCGCAGTTCCGGCAACCTTGCACGTCCGCGAAAGTTGCGTTGGGCTCCCGAGTTGCTGAGCCGCCGGCAAAGGCCGATCTTGCATCTGCTTCTGGACCCTTGCATGACTAGTCCCGTCGACATTAGCAGAGCCCCCTACGGCAATCTGGCTAGAGCACAGGCCACGGCGCGCAGACACAACAGGTCACGACTCGTGTGGCCCCTTTATTGGTCCAATCAGTGCTGCGTATTCTCTTGCCAGGCAGTCTCCTTTTTGCGTGGCTGGCCACGACCCACTACCCGCCACGCCTAAATCTCGACGAGTCCTGAGCCCTGGCCCTGACTGCCGATCGGTGCATACTGCCAGATCCAATAGTCGATATCCTACGGCCCAACTGTGTTTCAACAGCTGGAAAATGGCAATGGCGTGGAACATACTCGAATGTACTGTTATCTAGCATGCTACCAGTCTGTTCTGCCCCTCTCAATGCCACAAGGCTCCCATACTGCTCTACTGTGGGCCCGCCGCCTTACCAGCCTCCCGAATTGAAAAAGCAACCATTCAGGGGTAAAGTGCTGCACGCCAAATCCGTCGACTCGACCCAGCGGTACTTTATATTCGTGGCTGTCCGCCCACTGACGGCTCTCAACGGTTATACGATTTTGTGCTGCTCGCCTCTTCAAATAAAAAGGCTGTGTGCCCGCAGACGCTTTTTTTCCTGCTTCATACCCAACAGTGTGGTTCTCCACTTCGACTTATTTGCGACTTATTGGTTCCCGACGCCTGGTTTCGACTCCTGGCTTCGACTGGCATACTCTGGTATCGACTGACTCCCGACTCCTGGCTCCGTTCCATCTGAGTCGCCGTTGTAGAGTCCAGTTTTCCCTGGAATGGCCCGCCGGAAAGGATCTCCTCCATCGCCCATAACCGTCCAGCACTACCGCGAATTCATCCCTAGCATCACCAGCCCATCCATTGCCAGTGGAGTCGTCACTCCCACGCTTCGTGAGCGTATCATCGACGTCACCCGTTCGGCCGTAACTCGCCGCAAGCAGCCCATCATGTATCAGGGCCACGGTGAGCTGACAGTCGTCCACGAGGATGATGAACACGGCGCTGGTTCCCGCCGCGGAAGCAAGGAGTCCAACAAGAGCAAGAAGTCCGGCAAGCGCAAGCGCAGCCTTAATGATCTGCTCAACTCGGTGCCTCGCTTCTCGGGCTCACAGTCGAATCTCGTGCGTTCTCGTAGCGTCCGCAGTTCCTCGCCGCGCCAGTTTGTCTCCACCGGAACAAACACAACACCTCCCATTCCCGAAGGCTCTCAAGGCCCCCAAAGATCCGCTTCACCACATTACTCTCCTGTAATGCTGGTTCGTAGACGATCAACCACTCGTGGAGCGTCTCCGCGCAGCTCTGTTGTGCGCCGCTACGCCCAAAAACTCTTCCGTCTGCACTCGCGCGCGAAAATGTACTTCACCAAGCAACAGCTGCGTCGCCAGCTCTCATTTGAGGTTGTCGAGTCGCCGCGCCGACGAAAGGCCGCCCGATTCAAGGTCACCCCGTCGGCTCTGCTGCGCTTCCGCCCTGATGTTCAGCGCACAAACTCCTCTGCTTCGCCTCAGGTGACAACAGTCGGAGGCATGGCCATCTCGGCACCGCATCTTCCAGAAGAGCCGCAGATTCTGGCTCCTAGTCCGAAAAACCTCGCTCGTATGTCGACAAACTCACTGCTGGACGACCAGTTCAACAGGTTTGACTACGACTACCGCGACCGTCCTGTCTCGGAGACTCTGCCGCTTCAACCCGCACCGCAAGATCTTGGTGAGCTGCGTGACACAGTGCCTCTGAGCCCGACAAAGCCTCGCCGGCAAACAACAATCATCGAGGTTCCTCGCAGATCAAGCAAACGACACAGTCGCCATATCAGTGCTGCCACTGAGGCGCTCAGTATCGCGCCTAGCAATGCAGGCATCTCCACCAAGTCGGCTGCTGGCGGCTCGACTGGTGTACGAAGCACTCTTCCCTTGATCCGCCGGTCAGATATCTACGGCTCTGCGTACCCCGAGGAGCTGTTGGCTAGCGCCCACCGCCAGCGGTCTCACGGCAAAACTCCTCTGCTGCCGCGGTCTAACCCGCTCGACAGTAACGATCTCAAGGTCGAGGATATGATCGACTTTGTGTCAACGTGGTCGTCATATCTGCGCAATGCAATTGCTGTCCGCGTCGTTCTCCGCCAGGAAATCCACAGTTGGGAAGTCGACGAGGAGAAGAAATGGCGCTCGTCTCTTGACGCTTCAGACGCCTCTTCGAGCGATGGAAGCGAGTTCAGCAGTGGTACTTACTCGGACTCTGCCTCCGAGTCGGTCGACAGTTCAAGTCGCTCTACCAACTCGTACATGACGACGCACGAGAACTCTGTCAGCAGCAGCGTCTCGGGCGACAGTATGCCCTCTACGTCCGTCTCCATTGACCGCCAGCTCGCGTCTCAACGGCAGCAGCAGTACGAGCACCATCCTGCCGAACCGTTCAACCCCATTGACCCGCGCGAAGTGCGCGACTCTCTCGACCAATACCGCCTGTCCAAGAAGTACGCATCGCTGATGCAGCCCGACGACGCGAGCACCTCGCAGTCGGATTCCATTCAACCGTCCATCCCACAGCAGCGCTCGTCCTCTGACTCGCTCATTTCGCTGTCGCGTCCGGGCCGGGAGGCTCTATGGCTCTCGCCCGGCCGACGACCTCTCCCACAGCCACCTGTTGCGAAGCAGCGTGCTGTTACGACTCCCCCGTTCAACCCCAACTCTCGCAAACAGAGTGATACCATCATCGACGACATGTACCGCGAGTTGCACGAGTTGGAAGAGCAATCTGGCCAGCTCCACCAGCTGGTTCAGCAGAGCCCGCCCCACTCGGGCGATTCCGAGACAAACAGCGAGACCGCAGTGTCGTCGAGCCTCAAGCGTGGCCGCGGCAACGGTCGTCGCGCGCGCCCCGATCTCCTCGATAACCGCCGGCTATCGGCCGCCATCGAGTCGAGCTGGAACCGTTACGACTCGGACGCCAGCAGCACTTCGCCCGTCAGCAAAGCCGGCCGGTTCGAAAACAACGTACCTCTGCCGCTTGTCGTTGCCTAGCATCTTCATTACCCTCATTTACCGCATTCGCATCAATCATGAAACATTCTTACATCATACGC
This sequence comes from Sugiyamaella valdiviana, assembly GCA_030570555.1. Taxonomy (NCBI): domain Eukaryota; kingdom Fungi; phylum Ascomycota; class Dipodascomycetes; order Dipodascales; family Trichomonascaceae; genus Sugiyamaella; species Sugiyamaella valdiviana. The sequence continues at coordinate 653,741 of JAJLWF010000003.1, forward strand.
GCAAGGCATTTCAGATCCAGGCCAGGCAATTTGAATGCCATAGGAGAAGCTACCTTTGGCTGTAGTTCCACTTGTATTACTTGTCGTTCTACTTGTAGTTGAGCTTGTAGTTCTACAGTTCTACTGACTGTACTCTTCTAGATCTATTAATTCTACTCTATGCAATGCTTGTTACTCCAGCGTTATACGTCGGCTAGAGAATGTGCTTGTCGACGTTCCACTTGCGTGGTGGCAGGTCCATCGTGGCGCGAGCTTCGCGGAAGTCAGAGACGTTGGCATCGAGCGCGCGGAAGTACTGGGAAATTACATTGGCGAACCAGCGCTTACCTCCCATTTGGAACCAGCCTAGATGGCCACCAACGTCGGTCGTGACGAGGTAAGTGTACGGGTTGCGCGAGACCTCAGTGTAGGGGATTCCGAGGCCCGACACGACAGGGTCGTCGACAGCATTGAGGATGAGGGTGGGTGTGCGGACAGAGGTGAGTCTGTTGACGCTCCCTGCGAGACGGTAGTAGTCGGCGGCCGAGTCAAAGCCAAAGAACGGCGCCGTGTACATGTTGTCAAAGTCGTAGAGGTACTTTGGCGGCGGTTGCGACTTGGCCTTGACAAAGACGGGGTTATTACTGAGCACGTCGGCATGATGCGTAACAAGGCGCAGGCAGTTCTGGGCCATGGCCGGCGAGTAGACGTACTTGCCAATGAGCGAGCTGTGGAGAGCCAGCGACGACTGGTGCATATCCCACGGGTTTCCCACACAACATGCGCCATCAACTTTGATGTCTTCTCCCTCCTGACCGAGGTAATTTCCAAGAATCGACGCACCGAGGCTGTAGCCGACAAGGTACACCTTGCGGTTGGGCTGCGTCTTCTTGATGCGGTTGACGAGCTGGCGAATGTCCTCGGTCATGACACCGCAGAACAGCTGAGGGGTCGTGATCTTGGTGCGGTTGCATCCACGTGATGTCAGCACAAGACACTGAAAGTCCGATTCCGAGCCATTGTTGCCCTTGAGAATTGCATCAATGGTACATCGCACATACGACTCGTGCGAGCCACCCGTGAGGCCATGGAGCGTCACCAGCAGAGGGCGAGTCTCGTTGGGATCTTCGAACTTGCGAGTCTCCTCGGGCGTGAGATAGCGCGTTCGCGGCGGATACTTGGGCAGATCCTCCTCGGGAGCGTACTTGACGGCCTCGTCCCATTCCTGCTTCGTGGCTGGTGGATCAATGACGTAGTCGACCGAGATGGTCGAGCCATCTTCCCACTTGAGCAGTCTCCGGCCATAGTAGATGCGGTTGACGTTGTTGAAATCACCAACTGCAGCGTACATGGTCTGCAAATGACCGTTTCCCAGCAGCGGGTGGTTCCAGAACCACGAGCCCTTGCGAACCTCAGGGATGTTGTCGCGAACGAGCTTAGAGAGGCTCACAGTCGTGCTGGCCTCTTCGTACATGTCCTGAAGCTGGCCTTTTTCCAGTAGCGGGTGGTTCCAAAACATCGAATTGTCGCGAACTTCAGGGACGTTGTCGCGAGCAAGCTTGGGGCTTCCTGGTGGCTTAGCTTCGCCGCTGGCCTCCTTCAGCGGCAGCAGCACCGTCTCAGGAGCCGAATACGTCTTCACTTTAGACCACAGTGAGTACATGTTACCAAAGTGAATGAAACAAAAAGACAACCAAAAAGACCGAACAAAAGATGCACACAGAGGCAGAAGAACGCAAAGTTAAACGCCCACCAAAGGCGTTGGACTGTACTTAACGGGCTGCAGCCCGGAATAAATTAGCTGCAGGGATCCGATACCTCGGTTCGCAGCTCCGCGGGATAGATGCCAGTTGGTGAGACGGTTTCAAGCAATGGAAACCAGCAACTCTGACATTAGACTGTCCAACACGACTACTCGTCTAGTGGATTTTCTCCCTCACTGCTCTACTGTCCATTGCGCGTTTGCCTCCTGGTATCTCTTGTATAGCTTTTATAGTGGGGTGGGTTGTGGCTGAAGGTTAGGTGGTTTAGGGTCGAGGTCAGCCCTCCGACCTAGCCCTGAAAAAAATATCTGTTAGCACTTCATCTGATACTAGGCTGTTAGTTATACAGACAAATGGCCAAGAAGAAGAGTGTGCCTGCTGCGGCAGTCGCGGCAGTCGTAGAGAAGGACGAGGAGGAACTCGAACTTGAGAAGCTTGTGTTTGGCGATGCCGAGGGTTTTGAGGCTGGTCTGCGTGATCTGACATTCGATGTTAGTGACGATGAGAGCCTAGACGAAGAGGAAGCTGCAGAGAATGAAGAGGTTAATGAGGACTTTGGCGCTGTTCAGGACGACAATCTGTTCTTCGTGGATGACGGAGAGCCGGGTGTGGAGGAGGGAGACAAGGAAAGTGACGACGATAGTGAAGATTCAGATAGTGACTCGAGCGATGTGCTGGATGTTCATGGCGGAACCGCTGCGTGGGCCGATAGCGACGACGAAAAGTTGCAAGTGTCGCTTCTGTCAAGTGACAAACTGCGTAAGCTGCGCAGATCCGCTGTCGAGAACGGCGTCAATGGCCACGAGTACTCGCAACGACTGAGAAGCAGATTCCAAAAGATGTACCCCGTTCCCCAGTGGGCGCTTCCCGAGAAGGTGCGAGTACGTCACGATTCCGACGACAGTGAGGATGAGGCAATGGACGTAGATGACGAGAACAGCGAGGTGGTTTCGAGCGACCCGCTGGCGAAGCTGTTGCAAACGCAATCACAGTACACGAGCGTCACTGCTTCAACGACGCTGCGTCCGTCGACAATCGACATTTCACGCCTCAAGGACGCCAATGCCGCGCTTCAGAGCAAATCAGGCGTCCAGACTCTGCATTTCCATCCTACACATCCACTGCTGCTGTCGAGTGGTTACGACCGCACGCTGCGCATCTACTACATTGACGGGCGAACAAACCCCGTGGCATCGTCGCTGCATGTGCGCTCCTCGCCGTTTCAAACAGCACAGTTCCACAAGGACGGACGCCGCGTGTTTGCTGGTGGTCGCCGTCGAAACCTGTACATCTGGGACATTGAGACGGGCAAGGTCGAGACCATCACACGAATGTACGGCCACGAGCAGCAGCAGCGAAGCATGGAGAAGTTTCTGCTGTCTCCGTGCGGGCTGTACGTGGGTCTCATTGGTGGAGGCGGATGGCTCAACGTGCTATCTGCGACGACGGGTCAGTGGATTGCTGGCGCCAAAATCGAGGGTGTCATTGCTGACTTTGCCTGGCACCACGACGGCAAGCATGCCACCATCATCAGCACATCTGGCGACGTGTGGCAATGGGACTCTGTTGCACGCAAGTTCTCGGGTCGCTGGAAGGACGAGGGCGCTGTTGGCATCACGTCCATTGCTCTGGGTGGTAAGAACGACCGGTGGTGCGCCATTGGTAGCAACAGCGGTATCGTCAATGTTTACGACACCAAGAATCCCACCGTCAGCTATCAACTGTCAGAGTCCGAGGCTCCTGTGTACAAGCCACGAGTTGTCCTCGACCAGCTCGTCACTACCATCAGCAGCCTCGAGTTCTCTCCCGACGGCCAGATCCTCGTCATGGCCAGTCGGGCTAAGAAGGACGCATTGCGTCTTGTGCATGTCCCGTCGTTCACTGTGTTCAAGAACTGGCCGACGTCGGGCACTCCTCTCGGCCGTGTCACCTCGGTCGCCTTTACTCCGGGCACGCAGATGCTCTGTACCGCCAACCATGCCGGTCGCGCCCGTCTCTGGCGTCTCAACCATTACTAGGTTGCAGCCGCTAGCTGTAATTATTAAGACTCAATGCATTAATGTTCTACGAAGAAGTGTAATTGTAAAGAGCAGGAATTTCTGGAGAGTTGCAATTGTTCTGTTTGCAACTACCATGATCTTATGTATGATGCTACATACACCAGCTAATTAACACGCAAGACCCGATGTAAGATCAGGATAAATGCCAATAAAAGCTGAAAAATAAATCCAACAAAACACAATAAGATTACACCATTATCATCATCGAATCAATTAATTATTAAATACAACACTTGACCTGGGGATTAATAGATTTCTTGTACATAGACTTGGTCGACGTCATAGAGGTACGGCTGAACGCGCGGCTGGAATGCGGCGCAAACGACAGCAGAGCATTCCATGAGATCACTTCTTCACAGTTCGACGTCGACCAAATCATGTCTCAAGTGCAAGTGGGCGCTCCAGACCTTAAGAATGTCACGCCAGCTGCTCTGGCAGTGGCCAATTTCCTGCGGCACCACGAACTTCTCAAGCAGCGCCAGGCTATACTGAACGGTAAGAGGCAGGACTTTTTCCGCGTCAAACGAGCCATTCGGGCTCTAGAGTCGCCGCAATACGCCAAAGCGCAGAAGAAGTCAAAGCATCTGCCTGAGATCACGAACCGTCAGCAGGCGCTCGAGGCATTTCGACTGCTGCCTCTCAATCGCCTCGCATTCCGGGTCGAGAAGCTCGACACCGAGGTCGCAGTGCGTAATGGACTCAAGCCAGCGCCTGGCGTGCCGGTGGTCCAGATTGTGCAGCAGCAGGAATTTGGCGACGACATGTACTATGTGTGGTTCCACGAGCCGGTGCGCATGATCACGTACGTTTACGCGGTACTGGCGCTGTTGGTTGTGTTTGCAGTGGTTCTGTTCCCGCTGTGGCCTATGCAGATGCGCGTTTGGGTGTCATATCTGTCCATGGGCCTGCTGGGCCTCATTGGCGCCTTTTTTGGCCTTGCGGCCGTGCGCCTCATTGTCTTCAGCATCACATGGGTCGCAGTGTCTCCAGGCCTGTGGATCTTCCCCAACCTATTTGAGGACGTGTCGGTCATTGACAGTTTCAAGCCGCTGTACTCGTGGCACGGCCAGAGCGCGCTGCCGGACAACTCGCACGCCAAGGCGCTCGAGCGCAAGCGCAAGAAGCAGAAGAAAGAGAAGAAGCAGAAGAAGCTCGCTGAGCAGCAGCAAAAGGAGGCCGCCGTGCAGCAGCAGCTCAAGGACATGCAGCAGCGAGTCGCTGCTTCGACCCAGGGCTCGCTGGCGAACATGAGTCCTGCTGCGCGCGTGGCTTTCCAGGCCCAGATGCGCCAGGTTGCCCAGCGTGTCGAGCTCCGCAAACAGGAGCTCGCCAAGACGGGCCAGTTGCCGACAGACCCTCAGCAGGTGATGCAGTTCACGCAGCAGCTGTTTGGCGAGGAACTGCGCAAGTCGCAGGCCGAGTTCCAGGCCCGAGCTGCCCAGGCCGGCATCTCGCTGGGACAAGCTGGTCAGCCAGCTGCTGCTGCCGAGCCCAAGATTGTGCCTGTGGAGGACGAAAAGAGTGAACCCTCGAGCTAAGCCGAGGCACCACCGAGGCAGAATCAAGCCTCTAAAATAGACTGATGACCGTACGATCAAGCACTCTTCAGCCAGTAGGATCAACCGTAGAATCAACTAGGCAGGTTATACTGACAATCCACAGCAGTATGACTTCTAGTATAAAATCGCTAGTTTTCCCTTATTCCTGAATGTCGTTGACTACTACTACAGCTAGGCCTGGCCGCCAATATATAAATATGACTCCCGATAGACGGGGTTCTTGGTGCCCTCGTCCGTCTCGAGGATCTCCTTGACGAGCGCTGGCGGGTTGAGACCCAGCTTGTGGGCGCGAGTCCACCGCTCAATGCGACTGAGGCCTTCAACAGGACCATATGATGCTGTCATATCAAACTGGCGAAGCAACTTCTCGGCACTGTCGTAACTCTCCTGGTGCACTGGCTCCGCAATGCGGTTTGCCGTCAACTCCTCAAACAGCTTCTTATACGCTGATTTCTCCGGGTCAAGCTTGTCCCTTGACAGCTCGTCACTGACTGTCTTTTGCGGCACTGCTTTGACGAATTCCTGGACTGCTGGCTTCTTGGTCTCGATTCCAGCGATCTTGCCCGCCATTGACTTGTCGAGCCCACCACGCTTTGAGACAGCAAAGGAGCCTGTCAGGCGGCCCTGCTGGGGCCCACCAGCCGCCTTAGTACTCTTACTGGTGACCATGAGGAGACTTGACTGCGTGGTAATCCACCAGAGTTACAATACGGTTCGTTCGTTGGTGACGAGTGTTTAAAGGTTGAGTTGCGTGCAGTGGCTGCCCGCCTCTTTATATCTGGGTAAGGGCTACCCCGTTTAGGAAGTAACATAACAGCCAGCGGAACGCCGTCACCAGCGCCGCTGAGAACTCGTTAGAGCAATTCCTTTACACAGAGGATACAAGCTCTCTTGGTAAGTGCTAATTAACTTGTTGCAAAGCGCCGTCTCGTCGTTTCACCGGCCTTTACCTACCGCACCCGCACAGCACAATGTGACCTTACCCTAGAGATCAGAGAAGAAGCAGTAGTATCAGTATAAAACATTCAGTTACAATCTTTATTCCCGCTAAACCGGTTGATGTTCAATAAATTCAGTGAATGAATGTCCATATGTATTTATTTCTCCCAAAGCTTCAATTACATTCCTTTACAGCGCTGTACCGCGCCATCTCGACTAATCTACCTGCATGAGCCGCGGCAGGACAGAACTTCAAATCTTTGAATCTTCAACATCAGCCTAACTCCAGGCTCTGCGCCGTCACATGGTCAGCCTCAGCATGAAGGTCCGTACGGGCCTCGGCGTCGTCGTCGCCTACACGGCGTACTCGACGTATATGCAATTGCGCACGAGCTATCTGATCTCGGAACGGGCTCGGAAACGCCTACTGGAGAGCGATTTGAGAGAGCACGCGTCCGAATGGCCTGCTATCAAGTTCTCGACAATGACTGCTGCCGGCCGGTTCGTCAATCCGTTCACAGAGTACCGGCCGCATACGGTGTTTGAGTTCTTGTATTGCCGGATCATTGAGCTCTTCCATGCCAAACCTCGCGGCGGAGTGCCTCAGGATCCAGTCGTCATCGCGCAGTTGCTACCGACTCGCCAGCCCGATTTCGACCTGCTGTTCCGCACTTCACGAGAGTACGCACTGGGCGGCTCCAAGTCAGCTCTCAGTCTCTCGAGTCTTCTCGGCATCGAGCCGACCGAGCCCGAACTACCGCCGATTGAGAACCGCATGACCCTCACGTGGTTAGGCCAGAGCTGTGCGTATATTCAGCTTCCTGGGTTCAACATTCTTACTGATCCGTGCTTGGGCGACCATCTCGTCTCACAGTACCTGGGACCAAAGCGCATATCGCCTCCTCCATGTAAGCTCGACGAGCTGCCTCCTGTCGATGTGGTCCTTGTTTCGCATGATCATCCCGACCATTTTGAGCTCGAGACGGCCGACGAAATCGGCAACAGTGCACTATGGATTGTGCCTCTAGGAGTTGCCAAGCGCCTCGCCAAACGGGGCATCACCAATGTTCGTGAACTGGACTGGTGGGATACGGCAAGCCTGCCGCTGCCATCGAGACATCATCTCGAGCCATCTATAGCTTCGGACACCGCTACACCTGGTCTCGAGGTGTCAACCAGTCCCACAGCCGATAGCCCATGGCAAGTGGCCTGTACACCAGCGATGCACTGGTCGGGACGAAACATGATTGACTCGAACACAACACTCTGGTGCTCGTTCATGATTCTGCGACACGGCAAACCAGTATTCTACCACGCCGGCGATACTGGCTATTCCGCCAATTTGTTCACAGGTATTCGCAAGGTGCTTGGATCGGGCTGCCAAGTGGCCATGCTTCCGTGTGGAGCTTACACACCTCGTTGGCACCTTCGACCGCAGCATACTGATCCCTTTGAAGCGTTTCAGATCATGAAGGATCTCGGTGCACACAAGATGATTGGTGTGCACTGGGGTACTTTTGTCATGAGCGACGAGCATTTCCTCGAGCCTCGTGACAAACTGCATGAGGTCGCTAAGAAGGGCCACCGTGAGAACGACGTTATAGCCCCGGAGTTCGGCCGTACAATTGTCTTCCGCCTCGACCACGAGGATAAGACTCGGAATCGTAAGGAGTCCATCAGGGACGACTTTGCGCTGTTAATGGATTAACAGGGAGCTGGACAGTCTCGAGACATAACACTGTCGCATTGCTTCGAGACAGCTTCTTGTAGTATAGAATATGCATTAGATTTAGAGACGTATTACGGCTTACTGTTCAGTAGGGCCTCGAATTTGCGGAACTCTTCGTCGGAAATTGGGTACGAGTGCTCGGGACCAGGGAATGCCCGTTCCTTGACTTCAGTATGATAATTCTGGATGGCCTGGATGTTTGTCTCGAGGTAGCTGGCGTACCGCTTGAGAAATTTTGGCACAAACGTGTCGAAGCCGCCGAGCATATCAAGCTGAACGAGTACTTGGCCAGAGGTTCCTACTCCAGCTCCAATACCAATGGTCGGCACGCGCAGTCGCTCAGTGATGAGAGCAGCAACACGGTCGGGAACCGCCTCGAGAACAAGCATAAACGCACCGGCCTCCTGCATCTGTAGCGCATCTTCAAGGATCGAGTGGGCCGTTTTGGCCGTCTTTCCCTGGACTTTGAACCCGCCCAATGACGTTTGTCGTTGAGGAGTGAGGCCAATGTGGCCGACAACGGGGATTCCAAACGTAGTGAGCTTTTTGATAGTGGGAACAAGCTCAGCACCGCCCTCCATTTTGACGGCCTGTGCAAAGCCCTTTTTGATCATTTTGGTAGCAGAAGCGAATGCGTGCTCGGGTGACAGTTCATACGAGCCAAACGGTAGGTCTGCGATGACAAACGCCGACTGAACGCCACGAGTGACAGCGCGCGTGTGGTATATCATGTCGTCGAGTTCAATCTCGTTTGTGTCTTCATGACCCATAGCCACCATCGACAGTGAATCACCGACGAGTACCATGTCAACTCCTGCTCTGTCGGCCAGTACTCCCGAGATGTAGTCGTGCGCTGTGATCACCGAGATGGGCACTTTGTTCTTCCACTGCTTACGGAGCTGCGGAATCGTCACCTTTGGCCGAGCCGATTCTCCGTCCGTTTTGACATTGTAATGACTGAATCTGACCTGTTGGCTCCAAGACTGCACCTTCGGGCATGTGCGCCACAACTTTCCCGTGGCGGCCCTCCGAGTCAACTCGATGCTGCGTCGACCGATCATGCTCATTTTCATCGCCCGAGATCAACTGAAGCCGAAAGTAACTGAAGCCGAAATCCACTTCTCCGCAGTAACTTTTATTTAGGCACCTCACCGATCATGGGCACGCCCTAACCCCCGAGAGTCTGGGGTAAACGAAGCCGAGGCCAAGCGTTCCGTTAGTCCGGTTAAAAGCAAAGATTCTTCGTGCTCACTAATCGTACAGACTACATGGACAGACTCATTTGATGGCTTAAAATAAAGATTTGGTATTGGTGTTAAAACGGGGTTTGTAGAAGAGCTAAAATAGAGCTTGAGCCGGGCTCGTGGTTTAGTCGAATTCACGGATGATCTCGATAGGGTTGCAGGACGGGTTCGTGATTGCAATACCAGGGGTAGACTTTCCAATGGCAGGCAGAGCGACATCGTTGGGGTCATTGTGCTTAGTGCAAATGACCCAGTCGGTGCCACCGTTGTAAACCAGATGTTGCGCATCGTCAAAGATAAAGTCACCAGAGCTTTGGTCATCAGCATGGAACAGAAGGAAGTCAACACCGTCGTCGCCAAAGATGTGCTCCGTTATGTAAGCAGTATAGGGATTATCAAATCCGATTTCACACTGGATAGAGTACTCTTTCTCGTAGAAAAAAAGACCAGAGCCATCTGTGTCGGCAAATGCCCAGCCGATATTGTCTCCCTCCTGCTTAATTGTCAGATAGGAGCCATCGATACTCGAGTCGGAGCTCTGGACTCTGAGGTGGAAGGGACCCATGTTCTGTGGAGCAGCTAGAGCTAGACCGAGCAGAGACGCGGCGATGATTGCGAAGGAAGTAGTAGACACCATGATTGAGATATTGGAATTGCTTGAATTGATGACTTAAATGACGGGCGGAGGGCCTCTATTTATGCTCGACAATGACTCGCCTCGACTGGACATGGCTTCAGTCATTGAAACTACACTTTTGAGACTGACCACCATCAGATCCTTCTACACAAAGACCTCGTCTCGTGCCGTAGTCGATCTTCTACGTATTCCGCCGGTGGGCCCACTTGAATGATGCCGGCCAAGAACACTTCGTCCACGGCACCACGTTCACAAGCCATGACACAAGTGCCGTGTCCAATACTTGACGTCAAAGTAGCCCAAAGAGGTTCGTGCCTCTCTAGTTCACAGCAGCTGGCACACGTCTGCACAGCTGCCAACCCTTGCATATGCATCTTGGTGGGTGCCAAATGACATCACTGCGATCTCGTGAGCCGAACTCTTGGCAGACGTACCCCGGATTGACTTCGGTGAGTCTACAAGCAGCTATTTATGGGGTAAGAACCGTAGAATGGGATTTCGCCGTTGCAATCCTGTGGAGAACTGCCGTACGACCGAAATGTCACCTCCATCTGTGCGAATTTGCTGCCAAGCGAACCCGTGAGAAAGTAAAAGAAACTGAAGTATACTTAACAATTTAGTAAACGACCACAATACAATTGCAAACGTGAAACATTACGTAAAACTAACATTTTTGTTTAGCACCAGAACTTGAAAACTCGGTACAAGTAGCCGCGGGAGCGTATGTACTCCTTCTCCTCATGGAGTTCCTGCACAAGCAGATCAATATCAAGATCACGGCGACCGCTATCGACATCAATATCGCGCGTGTGTACAAACGGCGTACGCTTCCAGACCTTGCAACCAATGTAGAATACAATGACTACCGGGGCAGCAAGGTAGTTCTGGAAGAAATTGTTGGCATCGGCTTTAGATGGTTCGTCAGATGTTAGGCTAATAGGGAAGAGAGCGACCCAGAACTGGGCCACAAGTACAAGGCAGTTGAAAACCACGCCATAGTAGGATCCCCAGACACCGGCTTGCGACTTGAAAGGAATCTCGTCGAGCGATCGTCCCTGCAGATGCATGGCACGTCGGAATCGAATGTGGCACACGCAGATGGAGCCCCAGGTGAAGATCGAGGAAAGCCCCGAAAGAGCCAGAAGCCAGGAGAACACAGCTCCCTCTTGGGGTGAGGCAGACACAAAGCAGAGCAGACCAACAACAGCACTAAGGGCAATGCCTCCTAAGGGACGACCCTGGCGGTCAATGTATCCGAGGAACTTGGGTGCAAGGCCCTGAGCCGCGAGACCAGCCATGGTACGCGAGCAGCCATAGACCGCTGAGTTTCCGACTGACAGCACGGCGATCATGATGACAACGTTGAACACAGACGGCAGTCCCTTGATTCCAGCATTGACAATGGAGATGACAAATGGAGAGGCAGTGGCATCGGACGAGCTGGCACCCAGCAGATGATCATCAGTGAAGGGAACGAGCAGCCCAATGAGTGTCAGAGATACAATGTAAAACAGTGTGATACGCCAGAAGACCTGCTTGATGGCAGACGGGAGCGATTTGCGTGGGTTGGCAGTCTCAGCAGCGGCCAGACCAACAAGCTCAGTTCCGGTAAAGGAGAAAGCAGCAGTCACAAACACACCACATACACCCTTGAAGCCGTGAGCAAAAGCACCCGGATCGTGCCAGTACTTGCCTCCAATGTAGCCCTTGACGGGGCCTCCACCGCAGTTGAGGATGATACCGAGGATGATGAATCCAATGACAGCAATGACTTTGATAATTGAAAACACAAACTCGGCTTCACCGTAACCTCGCACACCAAACATGTTGATGGCAAAGATGAGCACGTAGAATATGGCGACCCAGGCGGCATGATTAATGTCTGAATGCCAATAATTGATAGTCATGGATGCGGCAACCAGCTCCACTGGCAGCACAACCAACCACTGCAGGCCGTAGTTCCAACCCATGGCAAAACCCCAGGCGGGATCAATGAATCGAGACGAGTAGGTAGCAAATGCACCAGATACAGGAAACAGCACCGCCAGCTCACCGAGAGCCATGACGGTGCAGTACAGCATGCTTCCAATCAGGGCAAAGCCAATAAGCAGTGCGGCAGGACCTCCCATACTGAGAACTTTACCTGAACCAACAAACAGACCAGTTCCAATGGAGCCACCAATGGCAATCATCTGCAGATGACGGCCCTTGAGACTTCTTGACAAGGGCGAGTTGGCAGTGGCTATAGTTGCCTTTTCGAGTTCTGACATGTTGGTGGTGTCGATGCCAGACAGGTCGGCGGGCTTGAACGAGTTCTTCATGCGGGCCCATCTTCCCAGCTCGACGTGTTCTACCACGCCGGCCGACTGTAGGTCAGTCTTGTCGAAGGATGTCTTGTCCACGCTCGTAGTCACTTCCATATTGACAATAGGGCGTAGTGGTGAATGCGTACTGGCCAACGTCTCGATATTTAAATGCTCCGTACAAAACGTAACAGGTGTAACCCGATTGGAGTGAATGCAGGCTAAAACGCGGGGTCAGCAGGAACAGGCTGAAAATAACTGACGGCAGCGAAAAAGAAACAAGCCTTGTGATCCCCTCTCGGAACAATCTAAGATGGCAAGTCAACTAAAGCACCCTAAAACAGGACGATATTGAGCGACAGGGGAGCGGAAAAACTCCAGTTTATATCAGACTGCCAGAGCGAGAAACAATCCCGTTACCGCCCACAAATTCTTCATCCGTTTCACGCCCACATTAATCCGATAGATAACAGACTTCATCTCGGCGAATCAAACTTGCGCTTGAGACTGATATCTGCTGAAAAAAGGATCCTCGTTGCTGGGGCAAGCAGTGCAGCAACTCAACGGGGGTTTGGGCCTCCTAGATTGGGCCAGTTAGCGCCCATTTGCCACGTATCGCCCACATAGCCACGACAGTCGTCGACAGCTGTGCAGCACAGGCTAGGTTTCGACGGAGGGCCCGACAGTCGACTGTCATGAACCAGGATTGCCCTGCCGCTTTCGGGCATTGCGTCTGCACTGCTGCAGAGATCGGCCGGCCCTGGCTGCAGGAGGCAGCGCGACCCTAGACCCGGGATGAGGGGATTGCAGAATAAAGGCTGCTTCGGCGGTAAGTACGGAAGTGTCAAAGTGGGGGTGCTAAGACGAGAGCGGGGGTAGAGAGCAGGTTGCTTCACGGCTGCGGAATTGCAAGCCCCGCTCCAAAATGCAGGCACGAGACAATATAGCAGGTGGCTACCAGTACCACTCGGCTCGTGCCTGCCGCAGTTTGCCCGCAGTTTGCCGCTGGCTCTAGGGTACTACCAAACGCGGGTGTTGGGGTGCCGACAGCGGGTGCCTACGTCACTGGTGGCAGGCTGTATCACCCCGCTTGCGTTCGTAGGACATGCCATGCCCACTGGGCCTGAGGTTTCAGTACCTAAAGCAGATCGTTTGCGACGAAGTATCGACATGTAAAAAAATTTGCACCTCAAAATGCTTTTTCACACCTCACTAGCCACAAATCTAGCGCTGCAACCGACATCGGCATGCCGCATCTGCATCACTGCTTCAGTTAACGGCATATCTCAGCGAACCCACAGACTGCCAAGCCCACAGACGGACAACCGCGCCACAGTTCCGCCCGCGGCTAAGCAGTTCCGCTTGAGAGCATTCCCCACTCGGGCCAACCTTTATCCAGCTAACTGGCGCGGTCATCGAACGAGCCCCACATGCTCCTCTTCGTCAATGGCCTGCAGCAGCGACAAACTGTAGCGACCCTGGTTATACGAGGCTCTAGGCTCGGCGCTTACAGCTGACCGCGGAGTCGCTTCCCGGCTTCCCAGATCAACCGTCGCTCGGTGGTTGTGGTGCCCAGCCGGATCGCTGGCGTCGAGGATCCCCGGCGTGGCCATGCTCTGGCGGATCCTCACGTAGTTTGCTTTTTCGTTGGCAAGCCTGGTGGGGTTTTCAATCAGCTCAGTCAGCACACGGGCCTTAGCGCGGACTCGGTTAGCGACGGCATTCACAGTTATCGAGCGCAATCAGACTATCTGGCACAATCGGCTTCACAGACGGGGTATCAAGCAGCCGACCAAGTCGGCATAGTCTGCACAGCCTGTCTTGGCGATGGCAGAAACCTGAGAGAAAGAAACCTTCCTGTCAAGTCATTGCTCCTTGGCACGGCCAAGACGGCCAAGAAGCCAAGACAGGCTGTGTATCTGATACCACCGGGCTGGCGGGTTGCTGAGCAAACCGATGCCGACACTATCACTGATAACGCAGATAACCAGTAGACAATACCGAGCTTCAGCGATACCCCAGTAGTACCAAGATTCAGCGATACCCCGACGGATCAGCTAGCTTACTATACCGCACAATCCGTGACCTCTGGACAACTTACTTTGGGCTCCCTGGTCGATGTTTCTGCTATCCGCATAACGGAACTCGCGGAGCGTCTTGACGAGGTGGATATGGCTTCGTAGCCAGTCAATCACTGTGTCGGAACCTTCGTACACTAGAAACAGCAGTAGCGAGAGAGCCTGTGTTAGTACAGTTTGTCGCGCGCTGCTGATTACACACCTTCATGACGTGCCGCCAGCGTTTGCCATTGTCGTTCAGACGTTTCTCGAGAGTGGCTAGAACGTCGTGCACATACCGTCTGGGTTAGCTGTGCAAGTCAAGCTCTAAGTAACCCACTCGTGGTACGTCAGAAGCGCCACTTCTTGGAGCTGTTTCGCACTAGGACCCCATGATTCGTTGCTCGTCGCTGTGTTAGACAAGAGCTGGTGTAACGACGTAGAGACAGATGACAGCACGGTGCAGTAGCTATTGTATGAGTCTCTTCTGTTTTCCTCTGTTTTTCTCTGTTTCCTCTGACCTGAATCACCATGAACCCCTGGGGCGAGAAGCGCCAATTGAGCTAGGTTGGGCGATTCCATCCTACACACATCTACTCTCATGAGGACTCACCATTTCTCGTCTGGACCTCAGCGGACGAGTACCCGTTTGTGAAGTTTTTGAGGGACCGGACAAACTGCCCTTTCGACATGCCGACAGATCCGAGCTGGTGATAACGTCAACAACGCAACAGCAACTCAAGGAAGTACACAGGGGTTTCAACCAACTGCGGATTGATCAATCGCGGTTACAGCTGTCGCAATAGAATGCCAAGCACAGGCAGTCCCCACTTCTGTTTGTTATGAACTGGATCAAAGAATTTCACTGGCTGTTTACGTGGTGATGAGATCGGCAGTCCCAAATGCCCCTGATCGCCAGCCGTTTCATGCACGAGATCAAACGTGACAGGACGAGTGTGAAGTTCACGAAGCGCAACGACGGGTGATGGAAGGAGGAGAATAAAGGTAAGAGTCGGGACTAACAAGGACGCGTGGTCAACAGGTGTCTGTTTGATTCACGTCAGGTAGCTGACATCAGCAACCTTAAAGGGGGAAATGATTAAGGCAAGGGTGAGACAGGGCATACTCGGGTACGGGCAATAACACTGACCTGCCAATCATAAACATAGACTGGTAAGTACCACGGACTTCAATGTGGGTAATAGTCGAGTATCTGTGCTCTTGTTAGTTGGGTGTTTAGTAGCTTCCCCAGTTCAATGCCTGCATTTTCTCTATTCGTGCCTGTTTTCTGTTCCCCCTCAATGCCAGCTACGGGGTTTATGGTCCATTATAGTCATTATTAGTCCATCGGGGCTTATGCCCATTGCTTATATCCGGGGCAATATACTGCACTTCTCTACTCATCCTTCTCCACCATCTTGTGGCACATACCGTCTAGGTTATGTTAGCTGCAGAAGTTCAAGCTCCGTCTAACTCACTCGTGGTACGTCAATAGCGCTACTTCCTGTAGCTGTTTCGCACTAGGACCGCATGATTCGTTGCTCGTCGCTGTGTTAGACAAAAGCTGGGGGTATAAAGACGTATAGAGACAGATGACAGCACGGTGCAACCGGACACGGCTGGCGCCGATTTTCAGTGAAATGGGTTGCCGTGCCTGATCAACAAACCTTGCGCGCCGAAAACCCTATATTTCAGATTGCTCCAGCATTTGTTCCGGCATGTGCTCCGGGTCTTGTCTCCGGGCCCCACTGGCCCACTGCCTTCCCGTATAGGCCACTGCCTGGAACCCGCACTCGCCTGGTAGAATCCCCATCCACCTTAGTTGGCCGGCAAAATGCAAACCCCACGGAATAGCTCTGGGACTCCTGACACACACTTGCTTCACCGGATGCACCCTGGGACAACTGCGTCTGCACCCAATCCGCTATCAGCGCAGGCTGCGCAGGCAGTCCTCGGTGGGGGCACTGCACTGTCCAGCGCCGTGACTGAGTGCCAAACTTGTTGCACAGATGCTGTAGCGATTGGGCCTGCCAAGACACCCGTAAACCAGTCTAGGCAGAGGGTCTTGTCAAGGGGCACATCCGCCCTAAGCAGCCTACAGCTGTCTGCTCTGGAACACTGGCAGTAGGACAACGGCCGGCTGCTCAATTGATTATAGTCCGTTTCAAATGGACTCAAGCGCTGAGCACTGCCGTCTACAGCAGGTTGCCTGCTGGCTAATTTCTGGTTGCTACAGTAGTGTTTGGTATAGTGTTTGGTACAGTGCCTGGCATAATTACGGTGCGGGGCCCGGTACAGTTCCTGATACACTCCTATACGGCGCCTCATACATCTTCTCCTCTACAGCGCCTGGTATACAGAGCCTGGTTGCTGTTTCTCTTACACAAACCCTGGTACAGTCCCTGGTACAGATTCTGGCATATAGCATACAGCATACAGCCCCTGGCAGACAACCCCTGGCACACTGTACCTTTCACAGAATACCCATACCACTCCATGAACACTGTTCCTGCTCGCTACCATTCTAGTTGATCCGGCCACTAACTTTATTAATGCACCAAGTAGAGGTATTATAGGAGTGTATCTGACCTGTTAATGCTACAGCCATGGAAGTGCTCGTTACGTGGTAGATTCATGGTAAACGCTCAAAGAGTGTGACTATCGCAATGCGGGGTCGAGGTGCCGTGCCCCGCTTATACGCCCGTTATTTGCTGCTTAGCCCCGCGCAGTTCTGATCTGCGGCAGAACACGCGCACCGTCAGCGGCAAGTACGCCGAAGTCGCCGTCCGCAAATGGCGACCGATGAAACGTTGGGGCGTTGCCGTCAGCGGGGAGTGCAAGGCTCCTGCCCTGGACGTCAGGCTGCATATGCACCCCGCTCCGCAGCAGGAGGTGCCAGACGTACCCCAGTTATCGAGAGCCGGAACTCATGGCTAAGCGAGGGTACCAGCGAGCCAATATACGAACAGTGTATCTGGAGATTAAACACGTTCAACGAGATCCTGCCTACAGATTACGCCAGAGAGTGGTGGCTTAATCTGAGATTGAAAGCTCTAGATCGAAAGCTCTAGATTGAAAGCTCTAGATAGAGAACTCTGGATGCGCACTTGTCAACTCTACCCCTCTCACTATCGGCGATACTCCCCAGCACCCCGCTGTTCGGACCTAAGAGGTAGTCTCATTTTCGTTGACCCATGCCCATATTATCGGTGTCCCTGCGGCCTGAATACGAAGGTCGTCTTCTGTCGAGTTAGGGTGGTTAGCGACGGCTTAGCTGCCGCTACAACTCCACTGCGTAGGTCACCTGGGCTCACACCTGCCCCTCCCTCGATCTGATCGACAGCCAGGATCGTCCTGTGCTATGCTTGGCTCTAGACGTATTTGTCGTCAAGAATGGACAGGCCACTCCAAACCGCCGCAGGCACCGCTGCTTGCTGCCGCTGGTAGAGGCTTCCTCTAGAGAAGCCCCAGCCCTCATTAATTACAGATCCCTCCTGCGTTCGCGACGCGAGGCTGTGTTTGATCCTAACCGTATCAGTTAATCTCCGCCCTTTTCGCCGCTTAGTATGGTTTTCATATCGTCATCTCTAGAGATCTAGAGTAACTGAAATCCGACAATAGCTCTGTTGACGGGACTTGTTTTGTAAGATGAACGACACAAAAAAATAGATAGACACACAACAATAACGTACTATATTGTATTCACGAGAGATCATTAAGATTTGGCCTCGTAGGAAAGGGAGTCGGTTATTACTTAGTGGTGCATACGGGATTTTGTGTTGACAGACTTGGCTCCGGCGCTTTGCATGTGGGGTGCGTTCTACCCCGCATTACTATTCCCACCACCGGACGGGTGTCACGCCTTACATGTGGGGTGCATATTGCCCCGGATTGCTATTCCAATCACCTGAGGGTCTCGCGCTCTTGCATATGGGGGTGTGCATGTACCCCGCTTCAGGACTCCAAGCGCCAGTGTGCTCTGATCGGAATTTTCTTAGAACTGGGAAGTTCAATAGCACTAATTACGTGGCTTTCTTTTTTCCGGGCCATATCGATTAATCTCCGCCCTTTTCTCCACGGAGTTTGGTTTCAAAGCGTGGCCCCTTAGAGCACGTCCAGAAGAACTGGAACTTGACAATAGCACTGGTAACTGCGCTTGTTTTGTAAGATGGATTAGGATATAAAATAGGTATATATACAACAATAGCGTAATATAGTTCTCTTTAGTAGACATCACTTAAATTCGGATTCACAGATAAGAGTCTGGCATTGCTTGGGGGCTGCATAGCGAGATTTTGTATCGACAATTGGCTCCTGCGCTACTGCACATGGGGTGCATTTACCCCGCCATATGATTCTAAGCATCAGAGGGCTCAGATCTGGAATTTTCTTATAAATTCAAGGGATCAGACCGAGTAATGACCATACAACAATGGGTCAAGAGAAAGAATCCGATATCGAGCATATTGAGCAACTTGACGATGTGGATGCCTTTTCGAAAAAGGTAGTCGAGTACCATGGCTCTGATGCTTTACTCGAAGCTGCCAAGAAGAGCCCTCCCAAGATTTTTGGAAAGAGAATGCTTCAATTGTACTGCATTTGTCTTGTACCATTTCTGTGTTCCACCATGAATGGTTACGATGGCAGTCTGCTGTCATCACTCTTATTGCTCAAACCTTTCAATGACCAATTTGGTGCTACGACCATCGGCATCAAAGCTGGAATCATTTCTGCCATGTATCAGATCGGAGGAGTATGCGCAATTCCTTTCATTGGTCCTCTAAATGACATGACAGGTCGAAGATTTGCTATGTTCTTTGGATGTCTTGTTGTGGTTATCGGTGCGGTTATCCAAGCGACTTCCAAAGGTGTTGGTCAATTCTTGGGCGGGAGATTCTTGTTAGGTTGGGGTGTTAGCTTTGCTACTAGCGCTGCTCCTATGCATGTTGTTGAACTCGCTCATCCCATGTATCGAGGTGCTTTGACTGGAAGTTACAACTGTCTTTACGGCTGGGGATCGATTCTTGCTACCGTGGTGCTGTTCTGTACTCAGAATAGAACTGACAGCCTAGCTTGGACAATCCCAACTTATGTGCAGCTCGTTTGCCCGGGAATGGTTGTGGCCTTGGTATTTTTGACCCCTGAAAGTCCACGATGGTTGTATACTCATGGCAAACAGGAGCAGGCGAAGGCAATCCTGGTGAAATACCACGGAGACGATGACGAAAACAATCCATTCGTTCTCCTCCAGTTGAAAGAATTTGAAGAACAATTGGAACTGGATGGTACTGACAAACGTTGGTGGGACTACCGTGGTCTGTTCAACAGCAAGCCCAACATTTACCGCCTGGGAGTAAACCTTGTCTATTCGGCTTTCGGTCAGTTGAGTAACGGTGGAATCTCATACTTTGTCGGTGCGTTTTATCATTCTGCCGGTATTGAATCCAACAGAACTATTTTCACCTATAACCTCGGAACTGGGTTTCTTTCTCTTGTCCTGGCACTTGTGGGTGCGCAGATCATTCAGCGATATGGAAGACGAAAGGTGATTATCTCGAGTTTGCTAGGGATGGCGCTGTTCTGGGCCTGGGTTACAATCTGTGTTGCGAGATTTGATGCTTCTGGACAGAAGAGTACCGCATGGGCACAGGGGGGTATCGCAGCTTATATCCTATTTTCTTCTGTATATGCCTTGGGTGTAACCCCGATGCAAGCGTTGTATCCTGTTGAAGTTCTCTCATACGAACAGCGTGCGAAGGGTCAGGCCTTCTCTTCTCTTGTCATCAGCGCGGTTGGTCTAATCAACCAATTTGCCACTCCCGTTGCTTTGCAGAGAATTGGCTGGAAAACGTACCTTATTTGGACTGTCTGGTGCGTTGCTGAGAGTGTTATTGCTTATTTCTTCTTTGTGGAAACGAAGGGCTTCACTTTGGAAGAACTGGATGTTATCTTTGCAGCACGTAGTCCAAGATTGGAGTCGACGCGAAGGCGCAAGGCTGCTTTGGATGAAGATAACAACGTAGTTCAAACATCCGGAGCTTAGTAGTGAATATATTATCGTTTAGGTTTAGTTACTTGCTTCACATCTTACTTGATTCTTATCTTACTGAACTGGCTAATTCCGTAATAAGTAATGCCTGATGTGCCTTTGCGCCTTCAGCACAATAACATTATTGACCTGCCAATCATAAACATTAGACTGCTAGGCAGCACGGACTTGAATGTGGGTAATAGTCGAGTATCTGTGCTCTTGTTAGTTGGGTGTTTAGTAGCTTCCCCAGTTCAATGCCTACATTTTCTCTATTCATGCCTGTTTTCTGTTCCCCTCAATGCCAGCTTACGGGGTTCATGGTCCATTATAGTCATTATTAGTCTATCGGGGCTTATGCCCATTGCTTATATCCGGGGCAATACACTGCACCCCTCTACTCATCCTTCTCCACCATCTTGTGGCTGCGGTAGGCTCCATTGGTGATGGCAGCCTTGGCAGGCGTGATCTTGGACAGCTCGACAGTGGTGCTGAGAACGTCCTTGAGAGCGGCAATGGCCTCGTCAGATGTCTGGTGGTGGAAAGCAAGACGCTCGTCCCACACCTTGAGGTTGCGCTTGGCAGCCTCCTCGGAGAAAATGGCCATGTTGAGGCCGCTCTTGGAGGAATCGAGGAAGATGAAGTTGGACTGCACGGGCAGCTGGCTGTGCACGCCAATGGCCTCGAGGTCCTTGGCGAGACGGGCCACCTTTGCGTGAGTCTCCTTCATGGTAGGCCACACGGTGTCAATGGCGACGATGGCGGCCTCTGCGAGCCATCCTGACTGGCGAGTGCCTCCACCCTGCTGCTTGCGGAGCCAAAAGGCCTTGCGGATGAGAGGCTTGGTACCGACAAGTACGGAACCAACGGGGGCACCAAGTCCCTTTGACAGGCACAGCGACACAGTGTCAAAGTACTGGCAGTACTCGTCGAGGGGAATGCCCGTGGCAGCCGAGGCGTTCCACAGACGAGCACCGTCCAAATGCATGCTGATGCCGTGCTCGCGCGCAAACTCCGAGATGCGCTGGATCTCCTCAATGGGCAGAATCGTGCCCGCAAGCGTGTTCTCCAGCGAGATGACCTTTGTCGGCGCAGTGTGGATGTTGTCGCCGAGAATGACAGCCTGCTGCACGTCCTCGAGCGTCAGGTGGATGCCGTTCTTGGGGCGCACGGGAGTGACCATGGCCTGGCTCAGAATGGCCAGTCCGCTGGCCTCGGCCGTGTAGATGTGCGAGCGGTAATCGCACAGCACCGAGTGGGGGGGCTGGTGCAGGTGTAGACGAATACCAATCTGGTTCGACATGGTACCAGAAGGAACGAAGACTCCGGCCTCCTTGCCGGCCAGCTTCGCGACCTTGGCCTCGAGAGCTTTAGACGACTCGTCCTCCTCGTAGACGGCGTCGCCAACAGACGCGCGCATAGCGGCCTCGCGCATGGCGGGCGTAGGCGTCGTGAAGGTGTCACCTGAGTTAGCATGGGACAGTAATTCACGATGAGGAACAGTAATCCAAAGAGTCATGATGGAATTCCACAATAAGTCATGGAATCTAGAAGCCGGATCCAAGAAGCCAGCATTCACGAAGCTGTAGGAACGATATTGACGAGTACAGGACAGGCTTCCGTGCTTCCGGACTAAGGGCTGACGGCTATCGATAGCTGGTAGATGATGATAGATGAGTAGTTGTCGTAGGTGGAGTCGCCGACTCATACTGTACTCAGTACAGATTTGTACACCTGTAGCTTCGTCGAATATCAGTGACTCAACCAATCTGTACCACTTTCACCGCTCTCACTCTCACCAATCTACCTGTACCGCTATCAGGCTAGCCCATCTTAAAGTCACATCGCCGTACAGAGTAATTCACTTACTTCGGAAGTCGCAGTGCGCGGGAGACAGCGTAGTCTGAACCATCATGAGATGTGGCCAAAATAAAGGATGCACAGTTGAATGTTAACCGGGACTATACAAGACGGAAAGATACAGATCGCCGGAGCCAGGCCGTTTTTTTTCCAGCTGCTGCATACGGCATCAAAAGCCGTTGAGGTGCGGCTCTGCCGGCGATCACGTGACTTAGCCGGGCAAAGCTATCTTTTGAGCGGGCTAGAGAGCACTAGCGGATAACCCGAGGGGTTGACTGGGCTGTTAGTAGGTTGGACAGAGTCACGGAGAGTCAGTTGTGCGAAATGGAAAAAGCCACGAGGTCTCTCAAAGGAAGAAACCACCTAACCTGGTGCCGTTCCGCTATCTCGCCGGTCTGAAGTACTAACACGGGTCTCTCGTAACTCGGCGACTCCTGGCGTGCGGGGTAAACAGCTTAGTGGAATGAGTCAGTCGCCCACTCATTACCCACTCTTTGCCGCAAAGGTGTTTTGTTGTGGATGGTCCCGTGTAGCTCGGGTGTAGATGACGCAGTAGTATATGCGCCGATAGCCGAACCTGCCCACCAGACTGCATCCTGCATTGGCCGCAGAAACTGCTGACCTCCACACGCTTCCTATTCGTACACACGAGTCCCTGATCTGCGCTGCTCTTCTGACATACACTTATTGTCCTGTCGCTTCCCGTTCTCTATAAGTCACCCTAACCTCTATCAAGATAAACAATACACAGCATCGAAGCCATACTCCGCTATTATTTCTACTACTGTTATTCATACTACTGTAAGAATAATACTAGACTATTGTTCTCACTGCCTGAAGTACTGTACGTATATTCAATCTAGATCCCCTGAGAAGTGCTACAACTACCCTTTAATGCTACGATGTGCTCCAACTACCCGTTAATGCCCCTCATCTCTCTCATCTATCCAGACCCTCCAGTCTCTACTCTTATCATCTCCAATGCCAGTCAGCTCCGTTACTTCGAGCCATTAGGTTGACAAGCCACGATTCATTTGCCTAGCCACCTCGTCCTGCTACTCACTGTAATGCGATGGCACCTCATTGCTTCATGCCCCTACCCATGCCCTGCCATTTCACAGATCATTTCAACTCCACTTACCTTCCACTCTACTGTACCTTTCTGATGTTCCTGGCGGTGATTCTGGCCCTTTTGTGGCTGCTTCACCGCGCAACACGTCTGCTGAAGGTTCCAGCGCCGGCACTCATTCAGGTACTCGGTATCGACATTCCCGAAACGCCAAAGGTTGTGATTGGCAGCGTAACGACTACTTCTGTCGTGCTGCAATGGCCCTCTCCCGACAGAGCCTCGGTTGTCAAGTACTTTGTCGAGGTCGAGGGCATCAAGGTAGCTGAGATTGAGCGGCTGGAGTCGAGTGTCACGCTGAAAAACCTCCTCCCCAATCGTCCCTACACGATCAAAATCATCGCCGTCAACCCAAGTAACTACCGATCCCACGCCGCCAGCATTCGCATCCACACTCTACGGGATGAGTCGGACACCATCCCTTCCGCATCTCTGGTCACTGGAAACTCGACCCAGATCTCCACATTGCCCTCAAACGGCGAGGCCGTCACGACAGCCACGTCCCCCTCATCGCGGCGTGTTGCTTCAAAGTCGAGCCACAAACGTGGGCGCAGCAAGGCATACACAGTCGAGTCGTTGACTCGTGAAGTTGAACTCGTGCAGAACGACATCAACGAAGTCGTTGGCCAGTCACAGCACGCCGAAGAGGAATTCTCCACGACGGAGCGCCAGCTTCTCACGGATCTCGAGAACATGAAGTCCCGCAAACGCACAATTGACCAGCAGCGCGGCCAGATTCGCAACGAGTCTAAAACTTTGGAAGACTCAAAACGTAGTCTTGAGATCCAAAAGACAAAGGTAGACAAGAAGCTGGCTCGCATCCGTGATGAGTACGATCGTCGCACCCAACTGCAGGAACGCTGGACTCGTGAAATCGACGAGTCGAGGCAGCGGGCAGCTGAGTTGGACGCCTCGCGCGAATCGATTATCAAGAACGGCAACGCCAGCATCACTCGTCTCGAATCCCATATCAAGACGCGCCAGCTGCAATTGGCTGCCCTCGAGGACTACTTGAAGCGCACGGCGCTCAATCTCCGTCGAGCCGAGCTTCGTTCCAAGGCACTGGCTGACATGCTGACTCGCATTCGCCAGGATACGGACCACGCTACTGGCATTGTTGGTCCAGACACACTGGCAGCCCTCAAAAGCAGCCGTGACATTGACGAGAACAGTAAGAAGACTCTGGAGCACGAAATTCGAAAGGATATTCAACTCGAAGAGGAGTGGCAGCAAACGCAGAAAGAACTAGAGGTGCGCTATGTCACTGCCAGCTCCAACTACCGAAAGGCCCATGGTACCTATAATGAAGCTGTTGCTGGCCTGAAGACTATTCCCCCAGATGGCTTAACGGGCCCTCTTCCGGTCGAAGGTTCCTTTGCGCAGCTTCCCCAGCAGCCGCAGCAGCCTCAGCAACCGCTGCCTCAGTATCAGCAGGTTTCATATATGGGAATGGCTGATGGTCCTTCTGAGTACCCTCTCAACTCGCCTGAAACAGTCATCGCTCAACCTGTCAGTGCGCCGAAAAACCGTCGTAACAAGCCAAGCACTTCGTCATTCACACTCCCCAACATGCCGCCTCAAACACTTGCCGACAATTCCATGGGTTTCCAGGGAGTACCGTATCCAGCGGCGTACTCGCCAAGTATCTCTTCGACAAACGGATTTGGTCCCACTGCAAGTTTGGTATCAACCCGAATGCCTCAGTATTCGCAGGTTCCTTCTCTACGCTCCGTTGGAGGATCCATGGAAGATGGCCAACTATTCTATGAAGACGACAACCCTGTTAGTCCGTCTGTAGACATGCTTTTGCCTTCGAATCTGTTTGGAACGGATGACTTGTCGGAATCGTTTGCGGCTATCATGAACGATTTGCCGAGATCGTCACAGACACGAGCCTCCGGGGGTATTCTGGCTGAAGCTTTTGGCAGCAGCAGTGGACGACCTGTGTCCTTTGATTCGTCCAACTCACCTAAGCCTTCTCTCCTGTCAATTGACAAGATGGCTGGGGCTCCTTCTCCTGGGCTTCCCTCCTCACCTCACGGAAGCAGTTTCGGCGGATTTCCTGGCGGGAACACCATCGGTGGGTACCCCGACAGTTTACATTCCGTCGCTGAAGAGAAGAAGTCGACAAGTGCGGCCAAGCGTTTTGGAAACATGTTTCTATTCGGGAAACCCAAGAGGACAACTGACCAGGATAGTTCGCTGTTCTTCAAGGATTCCGACTCCATTGACCTTCCGTCGGGACTTGGTAGCGGTGTTGGTAGCATCATGACAGACGACGCCAGCATTGGAGCCATTGGAATGCGACCTAGAGCAGGTAGCATTTCTTCCAACATCTCTGCCGGTGCCTCTGGAATGGGCTCCTCTAACTTTTACAACCCCTGGAAGGACACTTCTGCCGTTAGCAGCGCTTTTGGTCATGACTCAAGCAGTATGCTTGGTGCTACTCGCTCGCACAATGGATCCATGCTGTCTATCGACTCCAAGGCGTTCAATTCAGGTGGAATGTCGGATATGACCAAGCTTGTGCTCAATAGCTCAACGCCCACTGCTATGACACCGTTTGGAGGCTTCCACCTCGACGACAGCAAGGTCTCATCGCCGACTCCCGAGACATCGCTTCGCCGCGGCCAGCGATCCCACACGGGCTCGTCCTGGGATATGCCTATGCTTCTCGTTAGTGACAGCCGTGAGTCACACGACAGTGTGCACAGTTTCACCGGCAGCAGCCGCAACAGTGGCTCTGCGACTTCGGGACCTCCCAGCGCTTTTACGACTGGAACTGGTATCAAGCTGCCGAAACTTGGTGGCTTGTTCTCCATTGACCGTGAGCAGCCCCGATCAAAGAGCGAGTCTAAATCGATTGCGTCGTTGTTTGGCAAGTCAGACGACTCTGGCGATATGTCTGCAAGCGTTGAATCGAAGGATTCACTTGTGGCCAAGGAGAACATCATTCAGAAAAGTATGCGCACGCTCACCCCGCGCAAAGGATCCTCCTCATCGTCCAAGTTTGTCCGCCGCCTTAGTCTGTTTGGAAAGAAGGGTGATGCATCGCGCGATGGCGACGATGTCGAAGCTCCTATTGCCGAGGACGATGAGAGCGACGCATTCCCTGACTCACTTCCCAACTCACCAAGCCATCGTGCTGTGGATAGCAATCGGAAGTAGCATGATACGTGACGTATTTATTCCTGTACTATACAATTGAATGCATAACCTTTGCGTAGCCTAAGTAGCTTTACACATCAGATCGCTGGAATTACTATATAATAAACATCATGTCTTAACAGCGGAGTCATTTCTAGCTAAAGAATTCCTCCTAATCAAATACAACTTTCTTTCCACTGGAAGCGACAATACCGGTCTTTGCGCGCTGTGCAGTGGCCAGAGCAAGGCCAGGCGATGGCTTGCCTCTTGAGTTGGTAGGCTTTTGTTGACGAGGCTCTCTGTGTCGTGGTCGCGGTGGCTCCTTGTGCTCGGGTGCTGCTGGCTCGGCCTGCTCGACAGGTGCCTCGGTCTCCGTAGGTTTGTTCTGCTTGAACTTATCTTGATGGGTACGCTTGCTGCGGTCCTCGCCGTACTCGAGTTTGAGCTGACGACCGTCGAGTCGACGACATCGCTTGTCGCCAATGGCTTTAGTCGCGGCCTCGATTTCCTTGAAGTCGACAAATGCAAAGCCCTTGCAGTTACCAGTGTCCTCAAAAGTGGCCATGCGGACTTTGATGATTTCACCGCAGTGCTGGAACTGCATGTGCAGGTCTTCCTCCTTCGTGTTGAAAGACAGGTTGCCAATGAAGAGAATGCGAGATGGGGGGTTCTTGGATGCCGTTGAGCTCTTAGCCGGTCGGCCTTCAAAAGACTTGGCGTCCTTGATGAGCAGGTTACGGCCGTTCAACGACGACTCGGACAGACCAATACATGCGCTCATCTGCTCAGCGGTCTTGAAGTCAACATAGGCAAATCCCTTCTTGGGGGGCATGTTGATTCGTGTGATGTCGTCTTCTTCAATTTTGATATCGGCACCAGCAGTCTTGATGATGATAAAACGCTTGAGCTCATCGACAGACGTCTCAAATGACAGGTTTCCAATCCACACTGCGAACTTCGACTTCACCTCTAGTTTCTCCTGCTCTGTCTCCTTGGCTTTAGCGACATCCTTGGACGCAGACAGATCCTTTCCGTCGGCTGTGTGTTTCTTCTCGTCTATCTTTCCCTTCTTCAGCAGACGCTTCTGCTTCTTGGACAGAGGCTCAGGAGCCTCAACATCGATCTCGAGCTCCTCCACGGTCTCCTCCTGCGAGAGTTGTCGCTTTTTGCCCTCTTCTTCCGACATTGTGATAGTCTAACTGATAGTCTAACAAGCTACCATCTGCAGCGAAATCTTTTTTATATCCGCCCTTGCCGCTATCTTCAGCCGCGCGAAGTCATATATATCAATCTTGAGTAACCAAGTTGATTGACAATATTAGACTCTTAAAAGCATTTTACCAGCTCTAAGTTACTCAGAGTGTGACACTTTGCTTCAATGACTTGGTTATGTACATTACGAAACCTCCTTCTGGACGAGCTTGGCAATTGTCTGCAGCTGGATGTTGGAGGTGCCCTCATAAATAGTTCCAATCTTGGAGTCGCGGTAGAACTTCTCGAGAATGTCCTCGCGCGTGAAACCAACACCGCCCATCCAGTCGACTGCCGCCGACGAGACCTTCTGGGCTGTCTGTGAAGCGTACAGCTTCGCAATAGCAGCCTCCTTGACAAACGACTTGCCCTCCTCCTTGAGACGAGCAGCGTTGTAGAGCAGCAGGCGCGAGGCCTCGATTTCAGCAGCTGCCTGGCCAATCTGGAACTGCATGCCCTGGAACTCACCAATGAGCTTGCCAAACTGCTTACGGTCGTTAAAGGCGTACGAAGTAGCGCGGTGGAAAGCTCCCTGAGCAAGACCCAGCATCTGAGCAGCAATTCCTATCCGGCCCTCGTTGAGACACTCAATGGCAATCTTGTAGCCCTTGCCTTCCTCGCCGAGCAGGTTTGCTTTGGGGACGTGGATGTCGTCAAAGTTGATGACGCAAGTCGAGGATGCTCGGATACCGAGCTTCTTCTCCTTCTTGGCGATCTGCACACCCATCTCCTTCTCGACGACAAACGCAGTGATGCCCTTGTAGCCCTGGCTGGGGTCGAGGTTGGCAAGGATGATGAACAGCTCGGCCTCGGCCGAGTTGGTGATCCACATCTTGGATCCCGACAGCACGTAGTCGCCGTCCTTGGTCTTGGTGGCCTTTGACTTGAGTGCAAACGCGTCCGAGCCGGAGCCGGCCTCAGAAAGTGCAAACGAGCCGACCTTGTTGGTGGCTAGCTGCGGCAGGTACTTCTCCTTGAGCTCCTTAGAACCCCACTTGCGGATACACGTGTTGACGAGCGTGTTGTGAACGTCGTTCATGACAGACACCGAGGGGTCGACCTTGGCGAGCTCCTCAACCACCAGAATGGCAGACGTAAACGAGGCACCAGCACCACCTAGCTCCTCGGGCGTCTCAATGGCCATGAGTCCGTTCTCGAACATGGCGTCAATGACTGCCTTGTCCATGTTCTCGTTCTCGTCCATCTCGCGGACCTTGGGTCCCACAACCTCCTGGGCGAACCGAGCCACCGACTCGCGAAACATGTCTTCTTCTTCGGAAAAGGTGTTCAGCGACGACACCGATCGCGCCGGCACTCGCGCACTGCGGGTCAAGGCTCGCGCAGCAGGGCGCGCGGCGTTCTTTGTAACCAGTCGCAGCATTGTGTTTGAAAAGAAGTCAAGATTTCAGAGAAAGAAAGCGGATCAGAGTTTTTCTTTATATATGCCCGCTGGCCAAGCGAACCCCGCGCCAGGCGGGGTACGGGGCGAACGGCTGTGCGTCCGGGGCAGACCTCGGAGAAAGTTCGGCTGTAGTCGGCCGCGGAGCCGTGCCGGAAAAAGGCCGGAGCTGCCAGTGTCGGTCTGGGCAATGCCGACACGCCGTTACCTGTCAACTGGATAATCAGACGTGCGGCAGCTTAAGATCCTCGATAAGCTACCGATACCCCAGGAGTTGTTTCGGTTTCAGTATATTGAGTGTACTCAGTAATTGGGTAGATTCAGCTGAGTTCTCGGTGGTTTGGCTGTACTGTATACACTGTTTAACATGTACAAGAATAACGTTTACTGAGGCTTAAGATTAGGTAGGGGTGAGCGTAAAGCACCATTCCAGCAATTGGAGAGTTGGTTGGACTTGGTATATTAAGAGTATATTAGTCCTTATAACATAACAGGTTCTAGGCTGGTGGATTTTAGGCTGGTAGATTTTAGGCTAATAGATTCTAGGCATGACAGATTTAGGCATGATAACTCCGCGGCGTGATTCGGCATGACAATTCCTCGGCTACTGATATAGCTTGGCTAATAGTCGGCATTAATCCTCGACTGATAGTCGAATTGACTGGTCTAGACTGAGACATGATATACTACTCGACACGACCGGTTAAGATATTACCCAGTGATAGGTAGTGTGGACATTCTGTAATGACAGGTGCGACGTTTACTTGGTGGATCATTGGCCGAGGTATAGCCACTCCACACCAAGCTAGCAGAATACATACACACGAACATAACGTACCGATTGAAACAAAACCCTTCTTTCACTGACCTCAGTTTATTTAACGGAAATGCCTTGTGCCGGTTCTGAGCTTCCCGGCACGCTATCTTGCATGCATACTCCCTGCAGGGCTCCAGATGAGGCAGGGCGCCTACTTGACAGTTAGCGTAATGAAACCAGTTTCAATATCATACCAGACAGTAGGAAGGAGCTAGGAAGTGATACTCAGGAAATGTCTAGTTTGGCAGTGTCGTACTTTAAGGTTGCAGTAAACTGGCCATTAGCACTTGACGTGCACTTGGCTCTGTGGCGTATTATACCTCTAATGCTGACTCCTCTTCTCACTATCATCCAAATGGTATTTCTATCCGTGTTCAGTCCATCATATATCATACATCATGCCGTAGTTCAACGGCGGGGTATTCCGTACGGGCGAGCCGGGCGGGCAGCGCGCGGTACATTGCGGTAGTAGTTCTGGAGGTCACGTTGCTCGGCATGGGCCTCGGGTCGGCCAGCCACTGACATCCCAGACACGCCAAAAAAAGTGCGGATGAAGTCCGACACAGTGCGCACGGGCGCATCGCCCGCAGTGTTGCGGCGCCCGCGGCGGGCTGCCGACTGAAGGGCCTCGGCGTTCTCCTCCTCGGGCTTCGGGATGTAGTAGTCGTGTTTGCACAACGGGCAGTAGGCGCGGCGGGTCGTGAGCCATGGATCAATGCATTCTGCGTGGAAAATGTGCCCACAGGAAAGCCGCCGGACGAGGTCCGTGTCTTCCATGCCGTCAATGCAGACAGCGCAGGTGTCGTCCTCGATGTTGCCGAGGTCGACGCCCATCGAAGCCATGTGCTCGCGGTGCTCCTCGGCAGCAAACTCGTCCTCCGAGTCGATGTCGACCATTTCGATCTGGCTCTCGAGGTCAGGCGCGGCATTGAACGACATGGCGGTGCCGGGCGAGGGCGGAGTGGCCATTCGCTCGAGCGGGTCCATGGGTGCAGCCATCTCGCGCAGCTGGCTTTTCTCCTGCGGAGGACTCGGCGGGCGCACCGGCTGGGGCTGGATCGTGATGTGGGGTGCAGTGACTTTGCTGACTTTCGCAGCGCCTTTCGACTGAGCGACTCGTGCAACTTTTGCAGGCGGCAATGGGGCACGAAAAGTTTGTGCGGATTGAGGAGTGGAGGTAGCAGGAGTAGGAGTAGCAGTAGTCTCGTAAGTGACAGTTGGAGTCACGGCAGGAGCAAACGCAGTGTAGTGGTATGCTGCCAGGATGGGGTGTGGAACCGCAGCAGCTACCGTAGCAGCTACCGTAGCAACGGGATAGTCGACTTTGGGGGTGACACTTGGAGCAAAGGGGAACTGCTGGTTGAACTTGAGCACCGGCTGGACAGTGGCCACATGAGGCAATTCTGCCATGGGAGGAGGAGTCGATGAGGGGACAAATGCACCAGTGTAGTTGTCCATATCTACAGGCAGCTGTTCGCCGACAGCAGTTCGGCCCGTGGTATCGTAGCTGACAGTAGGCGTGACGGCGGGACAGAAGCCCATGACAGGTGAAGCCTTGGTGTCGTCGGCGACCTGAGGCTCCGAGTCCGAGTCACCCGAGCGGCCATCCTTGGCCACTTTGTACGGCGTCATGGGGAACTTCTCGTTGACCTGGTCCTGGCCCATGAGACGCAGCTTCTTCTTGCGCAGGTATCGCGACTCGATGCGGGCGCGAGTCTGGGCCTGGGCCTGGGCCATGTTGGCACGCTGGGCGTCCAGGTCTTCGTCAGACCTCCGGTCCGAGGCGTAGCGGAAGCAGAACCGGATGCTCATGACGGCCGAGTAGGGAATGCACAGCAGAATTGCGAGGATGGAGGCGAGGATGGTGCGGCCGGTTTCAGCAGCGAGCACCAAGATACACCAGGTCAAGTCGGTAGTAAGCTTGAAGATGCACCACACCGTTTCGGAAATGAGTTTGAATACGTCCCCCACGAAAGAGCCGAGTACCGAGCCGATGGACATGAGAAGAGAGCAGGGAAAGCAAGTAATGGAGAGATAGGGAGATAGAGCGGTAGGAAAGAGATGAGGAGGGGAGAAGGGAGAAAGGAGAATGAGGAGAGGGAAGGGGAGTCGCAGAAAGACAAGGGACGAGAGACAGGACTGTCTACAAGTCAGCAGTCAACAGTAAGTTAACAGTCAAGTCAACAACTAGTAGTAAAGCAGTAGAACAAGATGCACAGACCAGCTAGAATACCACCACCGTGAATCAGGTAAAGCTCGAGGTGATAGCAAGCCACGAATGCCACGAATACCACTTCAGCAACTTGTGATTTCACTTCGATGCTGGATGCCAAGTAGCGAGAAAGGTCGATTATAAGTTTATCAGCCAGCGGCAGATCCTAAACGACAGGTGCAATGAAAAAGCAACGCGGCGCCTTGCAGGCGCCGACTCCGGCGCAGCCACAGACAGCCAACACGAAGGTTACGAAGGTTGCGAAGGTTACGAAAGGTGCAGTCTGCAGTGTGGTTTTTCCAGTCCCTGATTGCCACTGTCACCTCTCTACATCCACTACTCCTCTCTGCTCTTCTTCCTCGGTTGATGGCGGAACTCCAAAACACCGGCTCGGCCGGGTTAATTGCAGCCTGCAGCCATGGGCACGGGCTGCCTAAAGTGGGCGCGGGGTAGACATACGAATTGGGGTCACTACTGCGGCATCCGACACGGTAGTTCCCTCGTCTGCTGTCGCGTCGGTATACCCGCATGCCATCCCCCTGGTCTAGATCCATGGGCCGTCTCGCTTTCTCCCACTTGGGCCATCCGGCTGCATGCCAGCTGTCGTAACACTGCTGCTGCTGCAGGGACCGAGCTTCGATAGCCAGGGTAGGGGCCACGTGCCGATCCTTGTTATCGATACCCGAGCTCCAGCTGGGAATTACTATGACTATTGTAGTATTGTAGTATTATAGTAATCACAAGTGCAGCTAGCGGAGACTACTATACTGGTTTATCAGGTTACTATGCTGCACCGCTACACTGAATATGGAAAGGCTGAAGCTGAGCTGGGCTGTAGCTGTGGCCATAGCTGTGGGTAGCTCCTGGATCTCATCTCGTTTGAGCTCGTTTGAGCTCGTTTGTGGCTCGTTGTCAGCTTGTTATCAGCTCGTTCTCAGTTGGTTCTCATCCATTCTCATCCATTTTCAGCTCGTTCGCTGTTTCACTGTACACGGCACCTGTGCTGCAGATGCACGATCTCGTTTGACCGTAAACCTGCAGTATACTGATACCACGATATCGATACCCGTGTGTTGTCACCCACCGCCCACATCCATGCCATCGCCTTGCATCTTTGTGTCGTATTGTTACACCGCTCGCTAATCCTCGTGTCTAACTCTCGTGTCTAGTTCTCGTGTCGCTTGTTTACGGTGCTAATTCGTATGCTAGCTGCATATGCCAGACATGCCAGACGAGATGCCCAGCATAACAATGCACGAGTGGGATCGAGGCACTAGAATAAGCACCGGATGTGTGCACGGCACTACTAGACTGGGAACAAACTGTAGATCACTTGGTTGACAGCGTGAGCAGAGATCATCGGAAGGCTGGATCTGTGGTAAGTAGAGCTGGAACACGAACTGAAGCAGCGCTAGTGCAGACGAGCAGACCACGCCTAGGTTTTTTTTAGTACTCTAGCACAAGGAACGCTAGGAGATAGTATGGTAGCCCAGGGAATAGTATAGTAGAGAACAGTATACTAGAGAACAGTAGCCCAGAGAACAGCAGAACCTGGTATACCACGGCAGTGTTACCCACATAACCATACACTATAGAACTGAAGCACTCTGCAACTGCACCAATACTAAATCCCTAGAAACATCTGCTGCGACAATTCGAGCTTTTGCCATGCTGAGCCAGATGTCAGTGTAGTAGGTTTCCTTGAGGCCTTAAGCCCATATGATCTCACAATGAGTCTCACAATGAGTCTCCCTGCACCGCTTACAGCTATCTGCTGTAGCCGCTAATCACTCTCATACCTCAATTCCAACTGCCGCTAGTCAAATGTCTACTCACTGCTCTCCTATTACCTCCTGCTACATTTTAAGTGGAACTTCCGCTTCATCTGCTTCCTCCTTTTATCTACCCTGCCTTCATCTGCACTATCTACCCCCGCCCTTTCCCAGCCGCGCTATATCTCCACAATCATTTCGCCCCAGGCCATACAACTCCACGCCATGAAGTCGAAAGCTTACGTGGCCATTCCGCTCAAGGAGACGCTCGAAACCGACTGGATCGGCCCGCTGCGTCACTACATCGCCGGCATCTACGGCAATGCCGACGGCTACACCGACGAAATCAATGCTCTGCACCGCCTCCGCCAGGACGTGAGAGGATCTACTTCGGACTCGGTCGGCCGCGACATCGTGTACCGGTACTATGGCCAATTGGAACTTCTCGACCTGAGAATCCCCGTCAACGAACAGGCGTGCCGTGTCTCCTTCACCTGGTGCGATGCGCTGTCTCCAGCTGCCGTCGTCGCTTCGCCTGGTTCGCATGTAGGCGCCATTTCGCAGTACTCGTTGGCGTTTGAGAAGGCCTCGCTTCTGTTCAACCTCGCGGCCATCAACTCGCACATTGGAGCCGACACCGACGACATCAAAGTCGCCTACGCCAGCTTCCAGGCCGCGGCTGGTATCCTGTCGTACATTGTAGAGAACTTCCTCCATGCCCCCAGCAACGACCTCCACAGCGACACCGTCAAGGCGCTGTCGAAGCTGATGCTGGCCCAGGCCCAGGAGGCCTTTCTCAACAAACAGCTGTTTGACACAACCTCGTCCAAACCGGCAATCGTCTCGAAGCTCGCAAAGGGCACCTCGAATCTCTACAAACTCGCTGCCGAGTCGCTAACGGCAGTGCACACGGCCAAGGCCTGGGGTGACCGCGCCTGGTTCCTTTTGGCCCGTCTCAAGGCAAAGTACTACGAGGCCGTCGCTAACGAGTACCAATCGCAGGCCTGTGAGGCAAAGGACAAGTACGGCGAGGCAATTGCCTACTTGAATGCGTCCGTTGCATGCTTACAAGAAGCCGTCAAGATGCCCGTTCCTACTGCAAACTTGGCCCTTAACAAGAACAGCAGCTCCAGTGGCCCCAGCAAGACGGGATCCTCATATGCCGAGTTCGCCGCTCTCATCAAACTTCAGCTCGAGCAGGTCAAGACTGCGCTGGCCACTCTCGAAAAGGACAATGACTTCATCTACCACGCCCACGTCCCAGCCGTAGCTTCTTTGGCTGAAGTGACGGGCGTCGAAGCAGCAAAGCCTACGCCTATGAACCAGCTCTACAAAGACAACAAGGACCTGACCAAGATCATTGGCCGTGACCTGTTTGAGCGCCTCATCCCCTTGGCTGTTCACGAGAAGAGCTCCCTCTACTCGGAGGAGAAAGCGACTCTGCTCCGCAAAGAAGGCGAGGTCGTCGAAATCGCCGACGAGGAAATGGCGTCGGCTCTCGAGTTCTTAGACCTTCCTGCATCTCTCCATTCCGTCAAGGAGACCCTACAAGGCCACTCGTCTCCGCTTGAGGTGCCCCGTGACGTCTACACCTGGGCAAAGAACTTGGAAGGCCGGCCAGATCTCAACTCGCGTTTCCCGTCGTTGGACCAGAAGCGAGATGCCATCCACTCGACTCTCAAGCAGGCCGAAGCCCTCATAGCCGACGAGGAAGCTCGCTGGCGTGACGCGGCATCTCGCTATGGTGAATCTTGGTCCCAGCAACCTTCACTGGCCCTCAGCTCTGGCATGACTTCCGAGATCCAGCGGGCTAAGGGACACTTGTCATCTGGCCTGGCCTCTGACTCGAAGCTTCGCCAGATGTTGCCCCCTGCTGAACGGGATATTGCTATTCTGCGTGAGGGCCCTCAATCAGAGACATTGGCTAGCATGTTCAAAGATTCAGCCCGCGAGCCCGCTGCTGGATCACATCAAGCTCCGGCCATTAATCTGCTGGATCTAGATGAATCTGAGACCCCTGACACCAATTCGAGAATCTCTGACCTTGTCAGCCATGCAGAGGGTCTTCTTGATAAGCTACGCAAGGTATCAAAGGACCGCAAGGCTGTTTTTGCTGAGTTCAAGGATAAGGTTCACAAGGATGACATTTCGTCGCTCCTCGTATTCAATGGCAAAGTGCCCAACATTGAAGAAAAGCTGTTCAAGCAAGAGCTGGAAAAGTTCCAGCCATACCAGAATCGCCTGGAGGCTACTGTTCTCCACCAAGAGACGCTGCTCAAAGAGCTGACTTCAGTTTGGAAACAAGTATTGGCTGAGCCTGCTGTTCGGCAAAAGACTCAAGAGCGCGGCTCGGTCCAAAGCCGTCAAGACAAGCTCACTGAACGCTTCCTTAAGGCCTACACAACTTACAACGACGTACAAGAGGGAGTCTCCAACGGTGAAACGTTTTATGGCAACCTTACGACAGTCGCAAGAGACCTTCTCGAAAATGCTCGCCAGTTCTCGCAGAACCGCGCGGATGAACGAGACCGGTTGGCAGGGTCTCTGAGATCCGAGCGTGCTAGTCTCTCGCAACAGAATCTGCGTGATCAGTTGGCAGGCCTGTCCCTAAATTCTGGTTCGCAGTCCAACCCGCCTCCCATTCCGCCTATGCCTCATCGGACCTCGTCTGCTTCTGAACACAGTTTCCACGGATCAATGCAGCATCAGCAGCCACTTTACCAGCAGCCTCAGCAGCCTCAGCAGCCTGTGTACCAACAGCCCTACACTGCTCCGTCACCTTATGACAGAGCCCCTTCTTCATACGGGTCTGCTGCCCAGTGGAGCTCCCTCGAATCGCTTGGCCGCCCTGCTTCTTCGGCTCCTCAGCTACCACCTCAGCTGCCGCCCAAGCAGTCGTACAACTCCCCACCGCCTGCACCTCAAGCCCCTCAGGGCTATGGCTTCCAGCAGCCGCCACCACAGACTCCACCTGCACCTTACTCTGTTCCCTCTGCGTACGATGCGTCGCTCTATGCACCCCAAGGCCAGCAACCTCCACCACCTCAAGGCCAACAAGGCGAAGGCTATCCTTACTCGACGCCTTCATACAGCTATCAGCATAGGTGATTCATGTAGCTTGATATATAAACGATGTGACGACTGAGCAGTTTACCGGTCTTATTTACTGGACCAAGCTGTGTGCTCGTTATGTTGTCACTTATCATTAGAAACAAGATTGAAATCAAAAGCAGAACTAGACAATGCGATCAATGCAATTAAATAGGGAGTAGGTTAGATCGGCTTCGAGCTGGCTGATACTGGTTGCGCAGCTGACTTCTCCTTGCTCGATGAGTTGGGCTTTTTTGGAGCTCTGAAGTTGGCTCCAGGTCTAGTGGGTGGCTTCAGGAAGATTTCTTCCTCACCAAACGACACGTCAGAGAGCTTCAAAAAACTGATGATGCCGGCGTCGACAACAGCCACAATGACTGACCGCCAGCCCTCCTTGAGTCGTTGGATCGGTGTCCGGTCCTTGACGGCCTCGTTCACTGGAACAGAGCCGAACAACGCTGCCGTCTGGGCCAGCGTGGGCATCAGGTCGTCTCGAGCACTCACAACCGCAATTTGAAAGTCGGCAGTCCTTGGGCTCGCTTTCTTAAAGTGACCAGTAGGCTTCCACACATCGAAAGCAACACGATACGGCACCTCTGGCTCGTCGGGAAGTTCTGCTTCTGCCTCGTATGTATTGTGGGGAGGACTGTAGTGGGAGATGCGCTGGAGATCCCGAAAGACAGAGTCATAGTTCCGGTACACAGAACGGTTCAGCAATGATCCCGGGCTCGTAGACCCCAGGAAAAACAGAGAGAGTCTTGAAAGCGCACTGGGCCGTGGATAGGCGGTATAGCCACCAGTCTCAGCCCTCTTACTCAACCACGAGAGCTGCAAAAGCGAGCTCAATGGTCCTGAGGATGGGACGAAATTGGCTGTCTCAACATCAGCATCGTATGAGACAGCCCTTTGCACGACAAAGCCAATTTTGCGGAGATATGTGTATACTTGCAGTCGCTCGAGATCTCCCCTGTTGCGGATGCACACAGAGTACAGCGCCTGGAGACTCATAGGTACTCCTTGTGACCACAGGCATTCCATCGTTCCTCGTTCAACAAGATATATGGCTTCCTCGGGCCAGAGGTAGATAGTGCCGGACCGGTCTGCGCGACCCATAGTCATGAAATGCGGTCCAGACACAATGTCCACTCGAGCTTTACCTTCATCCTCAAGCCAGGTTGCCTGCACTCTGTTCTTGGCTGAGTGTTTACGCTCGCCAGACAATGCATCATACATGGCTCGGCGGCTCTCGTCCAGAGCGCTCGATTGTACACCCGTTCCATCAGGTTCAAAGTCCTTTTCTCCTCTTGCTGGCAGTACAGAGTTTCTAGTCAGTTAATATTGAGTGCCAAGTTCTCATCAGCTTTAGGCTTACTTGTTAACGGTCGCTAAGAAGCGCCAATCGAGTGTCTCATCCCCTATCTCGGTCTCCTCTGGCTCCGCCATATCTACGGATCAGATCAATAATTATTCCAGTCAATAAATTATTCTAGTCTTCTGATCTTCGATATAAAATTCGATTAAAGGTGTCCTTCTGCACTTTAGCTCTCGTGACTGTGACCAGTTAAGCAGATATCGATAATGCCGCATTCTGCAGCCGTACTAATGTAGCCGCGCACTACGCAGCTTAGATCAGGAAGCTCGCATCTTTGATTTACCAGCGGTTGGTTAGAGCCTCTTTTACCCCGCACTATACTCGCTTCACCTTGCTACCCGGCGTGCTGGTAGTGACAAAAGGATCCATGAGAACGCAGACAACGGAGATGGTCGACTCGGCAGCGGGCCGCGCAAAGCCGGCTGCCGTGGCTGAAATGAACGGTACAACCTCGGGTCCAGTGACCCTCGGCACCCTTGTAAGTTTCCATGCGACGGAGCGTTTAAATGTCGTGATCGTGGATAGTCTTTTCACTCTTCTCTGTCTTCTCCGGCTTTAAGCCCATCTAACGAAAGAGCATAATGGTCCTACAAGACCTTTTGAAGCCTCTGGCTCACGAAGCTGTCACGCGAGCAGTCCAGCAAGAGAAGGAGATCCGCCGAACGTACGGCAAGGAGTTTGTCGCAACTCAGCCCGAGCTGGCAGCTGTTCCGAAGTCGAAGAACACAGCTGCCAGGCCCATCAAAGGCCGACCAAAGTATTATGTCAT
Organism: Sugiyamaella valdiviana; assembly: GCA_030570555.1. Classification (NCBI taxonomy): domain Eukaryota; kingdom Fungi; phylum Ascomycota; class Dipodascomycetes; order Dipodascales; family Trichomonascaceae; genus Sugiyamaella; species Sugiyamaella valdiviana. Next base: position 692,854 of record JAJLWF010000003.1, read on the forward strand.
TCCGGGCAAAGACATCTATGGAAACGAGAAATCTACCGACACAAAGTACTTTCGGTGTAACAACTGCGAGCGCAATATCGCCAGTTCGCGTTTTGCTGCTCACATTCTGCGTTGCCTAAATGGGCGCAACTCAAAGAGGTATTTCAACGCTCGTCCTTCTTACTTTGCTAACCAAGAAACAACAACGGCTACAACTCCCCGTCGACATCGCCTACTCCCGACTCATCGCATTCGTCGCCCACAAAGCGCAAATACTCCGACGTGGACTCGTCGGCTCCGAAATCACAGGTGTCAAAGTTCCTCGATCGATCGAAGAAGCTTCACCGCAGTGTTCCGGCAACGCGAAGCGCCTCGCCAGTGCTTCCCCGTTCAATGGTGTGTCAAGCAAGCCGGTTTATTATTGCAGTCTAACTCAGTCTGAGGCTCCTTGAGCAGTTGCGGATCATCTCATCTGTCATATGGACGCCAGTCATATGGACATCAGCATCCTTATCTAATCACACAAAGACACAGACCTACTACATCTACCCGACATGGACGACAACACAATCACAGCCAGGCAAACAGGGCAGAGAGATATCCCGCCCAATCCACTGATGAACCTAAGAAGTTGGTTGACCTTTGCGCCCTCCAAACGACAGGTAAAGCCTTGGTTATCTTTTGTGATCTTTTCCGATCTTTCCCGGTCATCTCCGGTCAAGTCGCATTGGTGTCGCCGTCGCTCCTTCGATAGAAACGACGGTGTGACTTATTGCATTTCTCTTCAACCGTATAGCAGTTCATAGTTGTCGATTGGTCGACTTAGTCGCGATTTATGAATCGTGCGACGGACTAAATAGCATTTTCAAGATTATTTCATTGTATTACCAATATTGTATGGTGCAAAAACAATAAAGTAGGCAAACGTATCCAAGTAGGTTAATAAAATAACCAGCAGTCACCTATAGAGCAAAAAACTACGACATCTTCACGTTCGCGCATGGTCTCCCACTGCACTACTTGGTAAGACTCTCTGATGCTTAAATATGACTGATCGGACGGGAAGTCTTGTTTTCACCAGGATATGGTCGTAGCTGTCATTTAAAAGGGGTGAGTGCATATGTGGACATGCTGACGAATATCTGGAGGGCCTGACGCCAACAATCTCGGTCATTATCGCTTCGGGACTCTAGATCACATTCGTTACCCTGTAGTGTACTTGAGTTTTCAGAAGCGAACTCCCACTTACCCTGTTTTTGGTCGGTTATTTGCGTAACGGGAGAAGTCTTATCCTCGGTTGTACGGCTTAGCGCTCGGATGAAATTATAACCGGGTAAGATCATCTCATATGTCGCCTCATTTCACTTCTCACCATCATTGCGACGCGATGGCGGATACAAGCCCAAGTCACATCACGTTGATTTCCTCAGATGGATACAGCTATGTGGTCTCACGCGATGCTGCGCTCGTTTCTGGCACGCTGAGTGGTATTCTTGGTGCCGCAAACTTCGAAGAAGCCCGTAGCGGACGCGTCAAACTCAACGACATCTCGGGTGTTCTTCTTGATAAGATTTGCGAGTACCTCAACTTCAACCTCAAATACAACAACAAGGCAGACGTCCCTGATTTCGATATTCCGCCAGAAATGGCCCTTGAGCTTCTCGTGGCTGCTGATTTTCTTGATAGTACGTACTCACTTCTGATTGCGAATCGTCTAACACAGTTTGAGTATTTATTAAAAGTACAAGTGGGTTTCCCACCGCGTACATCATTACGAGAACTCGATTACGTCGATTCACAGAAGTAGTGTATCATACGGAGGACGAGTGTGTCCACCTAGATTTGGACAGGCTGCTGGTATAACCAGCATTTCGGGCCTACGTATTACGATTCATTCAATTGTTAGTTCGAGTCTGGCAAGGCCAATAAATAATGTCTTAGCAAGCGGCGAAATGCGAGAGGCCAGTAGCTAGAAGTAAACACGCTGCGCCTGGTTGAAAGTTGCCTTAACGGGGCAGTATGGGCACTTGAACAGATGATTCGAGTTCTCCTTGCCAAGACTGCGAACACTGTCATGCGCCAGGATGTGGCCACAAGGTAGCATCATAGGCGGGTTGCTTTCGGTTGTTTGCTGCTTGGACACAGGACACACGAAGATGGAGTGGAACTGGAGCATGTCAGGAAGGTCGACCTCAACTGGTAGTTCCTGCGAAGTAGTCCATTCAGCGCCACGAGCGCGCATGAGCGCCTCCATCTTCGAAAGCGTCGGAAGGGCAATAGTACCGGCCGTGACGGCAAGATAAAGAGGTGATTGAGGTGCAAACCCGAGGAGCGCACAGAACTCAGACGCAAACATGGTCTGGACCTGCTCATACGACGGCGATGTGAAGACTTCCCGGTACGGGGACTTGTCTACGACGTCGACATAGAGAATTGCCGACATAAGTCGTGAGATATCGGCCAGGTAGCGGTCGCCAAATGCAGCGAGGTTGTGTTGAGCGTACTCGATAGCCAACTTCGGGTTGCGTTGATCAACCAGATAGCAAATGAACTGGAGCTTATGCAGACAGAACTCGAGGTTTGAGCCTTGGTGCTGCAGTTCTTCACGCTTCGAAACAGCCCATTCGATAGCAGGGGCCAGACTGTGGTTCTGGATGCCCTGGAGGATCTCATACATGTGGCCAAACTCGTCGACGAGGCGGTCTGCAACCTGTACGTTTGCTTCCTTGACGAGCGTTGAGGATACGCCGAACTCGCCGCTGCGAATCAGGTACATGGCAATGGCCCTATCAATATTCTCTTTGGCGTCAGGCGAGCTGACAATCTGCTCGGCAAACCGGCTCGACTTGCGCGATCCGTGAGTGCCGTCGCTGGTGGGCCCGAGACTCACGCCCTTGTCGTTGCGGAACGTCTTGTCGATGGCCTTGCCGAACTTGCCAATAGTCGAGTACACCTCCTTCTCATGAGTGTTGAGCTTCTTGTTAATGCTATCAATCTGCTCCTGCAACTCGTGCACAAGTCGCTGTGCCGAGCCGGGGTCGGCCTCCACGGCATTCTGAGCCGACTCTAGAACATAGAGCAAGCTGTCCACGTCGGCAACGCACTTGTCGTAGCTTCCGAGCCGTTCTAACCGGCCGAGCTCCTTCACCACCGCTTCCATGCTCAAGACGGTGTCGGATAGGGAGAAGAGAGAGGCGATAGGGAGGCGAAAGAGAGGGGCGAAAGAACAGAGAAAGAGACAGTAAAAGACGCGGTTGTAAACTCCTGTGAAGACTTCGAGCGTCTGACGAAACGCTCCAAGTTAAACTTGGACAAAGAGAGATCAAGTGGGAATGGCACTTCTGATATGGAGATGGGTTGTCCGGGGTATGGGTAAGGAGCGATGGTTACGACATCGCAGGGTAAGGATGCTTCCTGTTTCGGGCGCATCACACTTCCGCGACGACATCCACTGTAGGGTAACTGACCCCAAACATTATGACGTACATGATGTTTGTGCAACATTCATAACCAAAACATTGATGTCGTCTGTTTTCGACGTCAAGATCTGCGGGATACCGAACGAGGACCTCGTTCTGGGGTTTCCCGGTGTCAAAGCATCATGGCCCCGCATTGAGGCTACAGTGGAGGTTCGCTCGCAGGATCCAGCTGCTACTCTCCAAGTATCACTGGTAACGATAGCACTCTACCGCACCGACCTGGTTCACCTGCCGTCCAATAAGCCTGGCATCAGTGGACCGAAGCGCGAAGAGTCGTATTTGGTAGGAGACAAACTGACTCTGTTCCAAGCTACGGCAGGCAAGCCATTTGAAGAAGTCCTTGGTCTCGATCTGCCGTTCATTCTACCTCTGCCGTCGAATCGCCCTCTTCCGGGCTCTCTGGCAGTCGACCGCGCATCTGTAGAGACGAGCTATCGTCTGTTTGTATCCATTGTCCACGGCTCAGGCAAACAACAACAAGCACCGCTGCACGTGCAGTTCCCCATCCGCATCAAGCGCTACGATACGCTCTCGACGTTTGGCGCCTATCGTGCACCCGTCGTCAACTCCGTCAGCTCCTCAGACCACCTTGTCACGCTCGACTACTCCATACAAGGGTCCTCGTTTGGTCCTCGAGACAGCATCAACGCGTTCATCAAAGTCGCGCCGAATCCTGACTGGTCACGGTCCAAGAAGGTCAAGCTGCAGCGCGTCACCATGCAACTCGTCGAAGTCATCACATATAGCCATGAGGGAGACGACCCCGTGGAGCGGCGACGACAGCTGTGCAAAACGACGCATGTTGTTGAGGACAAGTTGCCTGAAACGGGTCACCTCTGTGAGTTGATGCTGCAAGTACCGTCATATGCTGATGCCGCAGCCCAGCCCAGCACGACACCAATTGCTGGAAGCTTGCCAGGAATCTCGAACCTCACCTCATCAACTGGCCAGAATGTCTTGCCCAAGGAGCGCCAGGAGATTCCAACCGCTTGCCGCACAGGCTTCAGTACAGTCGCATCTCTCTACAAGGTTGAGTACCGTGTTATCTTCAAAGCTCGCTTCAGTCACTGCAAGGATATTGAGGCCGAGCAAGTCGTGACAATCTCACCCTTTGACCATGCCATGTGTGTTTCGTTCATGAAGAGCATTGGCGATGCCGTCGAGTACGCAAACCGCGTGGGACCCGTTCATCCGTCTATGCAGGCGTCGCCGCGTGTCTACAAGTCCGATCCCCAGTCATTGGCTCAGCTGGGTCGCATACTTGGACCAAAGGGATACTCCATTGTCGTGAGTTGAAGCTCTTCAGCCCGATATTCAAATCGGTTGATTCGGGGTTCTCTGTCATTCTCAGGCTCATCCTCACACTCTTCGCTCCCCTCCTCGCGCATCATTAACACTCCTCATTATTACTCCCTGTTGTCCTCTTCCTTTATCTCCCCTCCCCCCTGGTGGCCAGTTATTTATTCTGTTATGTGCAACGACTTTTTCCAGCTACGCTCCTAGTTTGACTGCCGAATGCAACCAAATGGTAGAAACAGCCATTGCTAGAGGCCATTTCCCATTTTCCATTTTCCATTTACAGAGGACACTAGACCTCCTATAATCCGGAGCTTCCAGACGGCTGTGCTGTCAACCGTTGAATCGCGGTACGCCGTTGCAGAAGCCGTTGGCTGCATCCGAGGCTCATGACGGTGCGGCTGCAAATCATCGTCTCCAGATTTGATGCGGATTTAACTGTATTGACTGTGATTGCTATTTATTCTTCTCTTCTTCGCACTACATATAATGGTTCATCCCGCTGTGCGTGTCCCGGCCCTGGCCGCGCCCTCGGCAACCGTCATCTTTCTCCACGGTCTCGGCGACACCGGTAACGGCTGGCGTTTTCTGGCTGAAGAGGCTCACAAACACAAGAGCTTGCAACACCTCAACTTCGTCTTCCCCGACGCTCCAGAGCGCGAGGTGACACTGGTGGGTAAACATCCAGAGACTTTGGGCGCTTCTAACGCAGAACTTTGGCATGTCGATGCCAGCATGGTACGATATTCTCCGGCTCAATGATGTCCTCACGGGACAAGATGAGCCCGGTGTGCTCGAGAGCGTCGAGACTCTGAAGCAGATTGTCAGAGAAGAGGAAGCAAAGGGCACGCCCAACTCGCGCATAGTCATTGGTGGATTCAGTCAAGGATGTGCCGTCAGTCTTGCTGTAAGTGTGAAATGTGAAGCGGGGTAGCTCGATAGTAGATCGTGAGGGCGGTTCTAGCCAATTTACTAACACAGACTGCTGTTACTGCAGACATCAAGTTTGCCGGGCTCGTTTGTATGTCAGGCTACCTTCCCATCAGTGACAGACTACTTGAACTGAAAAAGTCCGCCAATATCAACACACCCATCTTCATGGGCCATGGCACGTCAGATAACGTTGTCAAGTACCAGTTCGGCGAGAAGTCATATCAGCTTCTCACCGAGAGTTTTGGGTTCCAGGCAGTGAAGTTTCACTCATACAAGAACCTCGTTCACAGCATGAGTCCTCAGGAGCTGCAGGATATCATGGCTTTCCTTGAGCGCACTCTGCCATAGTGGAAAGCTGCTTGTTAGATGAGGGTAGAACGAGGTGGTTCGACTGATTTTGCTCAACAGGCCGGAGAACAACTGGATGAACAACTGGTTGAACAGTTCGTTGAACAGCTGGTTGAAGAGCTAGTTGAACAGCTGGCTGAACACATAGCTGAAGCGCTGCTTAGTTTCGCTTCAGCTCTGCCTAGCTGAATAGAGCTAATTGTGAAGGACTGGCTATAGAACTCGCGGACGTGGAGGTCAGTGTTAGTATTAGCAGGATCAAATATCTAGAAGCCCTTCGTCCATGTTTCGTCTACAGACAGGCTGGTAGAGCTCAACTATAGCATGAACTGTACTTTGCACGTCCGCTACTTTCTAGCTGCTACTGTGCCCACTGTCTAGCCTCTTCCTTCGCCTCACTGCACTTCGTCTGTAGTTGGTTCTATTAGTATAATAATTTACAGTTGGCAAATGCCTAGCAGTTGTCGTCGCGTTGAAGCTTTTGGGTCGATTGTGATGAAGAGTCACGTTAAAAAAATGACGGGTTCAAGGTCGCTGGGGGCGTCGTCCCCGGAAGCCGCCACGGGCTCCTCGAGGAGCTGGCATTGAGGCACGCGTCTTGGCCAGAGTTGCCGGGCGGAACATAGGTGCATGACGAAGCATGTCGGGGAGTACAAGTAGGCGAATGTGGGAGCCGCGCACGTAGACCTGCTCGAGATGCGAGACTTTGCCATCACGGCCAGTCACAACCACGTCTCGCAGCTGGACGTTCATGTTGTCCTCGGCTGCTGTTAGCTTTTTGGTATGAGGTTATTCAAACTTGTACTCACTTTCTAGGAGCTTGCCGCGGTACGTCTGGCCCGACGACAGCTCCACAGTAACAACGTGGCCTTGCGCCTCGCTGAGAAGCTTAATCGGAATGCCTATCGAGGACATGCTCGAATCTACAGGCACAAACGAATAGGCAAAAGCGAAGCTGAAACGGTGATTTGAGCTTTGGGTCAAAGTTGATTTGCGATGCTTGTAAGCGCCGATATGCCGCTAGCGGCTAGTACCAGAATGCGGCCTCATATGCTGCTAACGGATCTCGCCAATCTGAAGGATCATCCCCGCTCTCCTACTGCCTCTCCACATCACACGTACTGAGCTACTTGCGCCCGTCTCAGCTTTCTGCCCGTGCAGGGAAGCTTCGCATATTCGCATACTCCGACACTTGCGATCACGTGACGCCTCACCACAGTTTCTCGTTGCCCCTCGTTATCAATTGACTGTCCACGCCTGCCATAGCCTCCAGATTCATCCCTCCCGGTTCCATGAACCACCAATTGAGGGTCTCTCGTTGATTCCTACACCACACACACATCATCAGCTCTCGCCATGGCCTTTGCTGGAGACTCCACCGGTAACACCTCGCTGCTCGAGGAGCCGGCGGGCTCGCAGGCTCAGGAGCTGTTTGAAATCACCCCTGTACAGCTCATGTTCTCGCTGTCCGACGTGGTTTCAATGGATGTCAGCAATAACGTCCTGTGCCTTGGACTCAAGTCAGGTCGCATTGTGCGTATCGACCTCGACCATCCCGAATCCGTCGACGAGGTCGACCTTCCTCGCAAGGTAGCTGAAATTGGCGTCATCGCAGCCATCTTCCTCGATCCAACTGGCTCACACCTGCTGATAACAACGACTCTGGGAGAGAACTTCACGCTACATTTCCAGTCCGTCAAGGTCAAGCACCTCAGCCGGCTCAAGGGCATTGTTGTGACGAGTGTAGCATGGAGCCCCTTTGAGCCAGCCAGGTCAACGGGCGAGATCCTCTTGGGAACTGCTGACGGAGCAATCGTCGAGACGTTCATTGAACAGTCGAACGAGCACTTCAAGCGCGAAGATCGCTATATCCGCCAGGTCTGGAAGTCGCCATTTCCAGGAGAGCCCATCACTGGTCTAGCAGCGTTTCAGAACACCGCCCTGTCTGCAGACCATGCAACTCGTCAAGTCGTAGCAGCATCGAACGGTCGTATCTGGTTCTGGTCGGGCAAGTTTGCCTCGCGACCGTCACCGGACGGTATCCCACTCTACACAAAGTTCTTTGACAACAATGAGCCCGCATTTGAGGAGTTTGGCTCTCCCCAGTTTTCAACCTTTGCCACATCCCCTCTCAAAACAACATTTGCGGCTGTCAATCAAATTGGCGTCCTTCACAGCCGAGTCACGGCTCCTAAACCAGGAACTAGCATCTTTGAGTCGGCTCAGTTTGTCCTATACGATCATCTTGACAAGGTGTCTTCAGCTGGCAGCGCGCCTCCTCCCATCCGAGCTGTGTCTCTCACAGAATACCACATCATTCTTCTAATGGGATCTCACGTCGTGGCTGTCAACCGCCTCAATAATCAGGTGCGGTATAAAGTAGACCTCCAGCTGGAGCCAGGAGAGACTTTGTTGGGCCTGTGTGCTGACAGCAAGTATGTCACCTATTGGGCGTACTCTGATAAGAACATCTATGAAATCAAAGTAGGTGACGAGGAGCAGGAGATATGGAAAACTCTTGTTGAAAATGGCGAGTACGAAGAAGCTCTCAAACTTGTCAAAGATGCATACTCGCGTGACGTTGTATCCACTGCATATGGCCAGCATCTACTCCGTGATGGCCAGTACGAAGCAGCAGCTAAACTGCTTGGACCCACCACAAAACCTTTTGAAAGCATTGCTCTGGAACTGTTAGATCACGGAGCCCTGGACGCGTTGCTCATCTTTCTTTCAGAGCGTCTCAAACTCTTCCGAAACCAACGTGGCCGCATGCAACGGACAATTATCACTAGTTGGATGATGGAGCTATTCATGGAGAAGTTCGACAAACAGGATGACCACATCGCTGCCATTATTTCACTTTCCGACGGCCAAGCTAATGAGAAGGGCAATCCTACCAAATCGTCACTGTCGGACAGATCCGATATCACGAAGGCATTCCACAAATTTGTCGAGAATCACAAGGGCGACTTCGACAAGTCGATTGTGTACGAAATCATTTCTGCACATGGTCGTCGTGATGAGCTTCTGTATTACGCGAGTGCTATTTCGGATACGTCGTTTGTTCTGGCCTATTGGATCCGCCTGGAGCAGTGGTCTGAGGCACTGTCGGTTCTGCGTCTTGAGAATGATGTTAACCTTATCTATAAGTACGCGACTGTTCTTCTCGTCAACTCTCCAGTCGAAGCGGTCGAGACCTGGATGCGTGTTGAGGGTCTCGACTCAACGAAGCTAGTCCCGGCTATCCTATCGTACATCGCTAGCTTCCGAGGACCCTTGAAGGATAACCAGGCTGTACGGTATCTGAAGTTTGTTATCGACAAGCTGAAGAGCCGCGATGCGACAATTCACAACACTCTAGTATCGGTTTACGCCTCTAGTAGTGGTCAGGACGAGACACCACTTCTCAGCTTCCTTCAGTCGAACAAGAATCTTTACGATGAGGACTTTGCGCTGCGGGTATGCAGCCGTTTCAACCGCATACACTGCATGGTCCACATTTACTCGTCTATGGGGCTTTACGAGGAGGCTGTCCGATTGGCACTTAAGAAGGGTGATGTGGAGCTAGCGTGTGTCACAGCTGATAGGCCAGTTAATGACGTGGCTCTTCGAAAGAACTTGTGGCTCGAAGTTGCAAGACATGTCATTGGTTCACATACGGCCGTCGATAGTAAATCGGCCGAAAAGCCGTTTGCATCTGCGACTGAGCTACTGCAGCGATGCGACCTCCTCAAGATCGAGGATCTACTGCCAATGTTCCCTGAATTTACCGTTATTGACGACTTGCGGACGGAAGTTATTTCGTCTATGGAAGCATACAACACCTCTATTGGGCATCTCAATCGCGAGATGGAAGAGTCCCTTGTGACTGCCAAAAACATCAAAGAAGAGCTGGGCAAGTTCCGAAAGCGTTACGTGCTAATTGCTGCTGGCGGGCCGTGTGGAATTTGTGGGTTTCCCTTGGCGACTCGTCGATTCTATGTATTCCCCTGTCAGCATGCTTTCCACTTTGACTGTCTGTTCAATGCTATCACGAAATCAGGCGAGCAGCCAGCGGCATCGCGGTTGCTCGATGCTCAGCTCTCAGCCAAGCAGAGCAGCGAAGTCACAAATGCAGTGGATGATATTCTTACCGAAAAGTGTGTTCTGTGCAGCGAGTCTCGACTCGATTCTATCGATTCTCCGCTCGTGTTGCGCATGGACAAGGTGTCTCTAGCCGAGTGGGCTGTCTAACAGTCATTATTAACTGGACTCCCGTCCCTATGTATTATGAATAGAGTAACGATCTCTTAGCATGAACTATTCCATAGTTGATGATTCTACTTAGTACTACTCAGTGAAAACCGAATGCTTTTCGCTCCATACAGCTAGCTTGTTTGTTATTCTGCTTATTCTTCCTCTTCGTCTTTATCAGCCTGAGCCTGCCACTTCCAACAGTCTTCCTTCAGCCGGCGCAGCTCACAGCTGTTACACACGAGGTCTCCGTTTTCCTGTAGGATGAACTCGGCGGATGTGAAACGGGATGTGCACGTATCGCAGGCAAAGCAAGTGGTGCACCATTGGCGACCAAGGGCCTCGATGGCTTCCTCAGTTCCCACGCAGCTATGTCCGCATTTCCAGCATTTGACGGCCGTCTTGTTGATGTGGCATGGCTCACATACGGCCATATCGTCGAGCACAAAGTACTGCTGGGTCTCATCAAACGGCTTGCTACATTCTGTGCAGAAGAAGTGGTTTGAGTGCCAGTGTTTTCCCAGCGCAAAAGTGCCCTGGCTCTCGATAGGTGTCTTGCACAGATTGCACTTGGGCGAGAACTTCTCGTGATAGTCAACATGGCAAAAGAGGGCTCTTTCATGCGAGCTGTAGAGAGGAGTCAGGTAGAATTCCGAGTGCACCAGTGACATACGACACGTGCGACAACGGAAGCAAGACATGTGCACTGAGCCTCCCTCTGTGCGCACAATATCTTTGCCAGACGGCAGTCTTAGCTTGCACACAAAGCAAATAGTAGGGCTTGACGCAGAATAGGGAGCAGCGGTTGAATAGGAAGAAGCTAGAGATGTCTCCGGGACAGGACCGGCCTGTCGGACGGGGACATCACGGCCAAACGAGTCCTGACGGTACAGTGGACTCACAGGGACATCGCGGCCAAAAGAATCCTGCCGAAACAGCAAACTGCCGTCTGAAGAAGCGGCAGAAGCCGACGATGGGGGGCGCGACAAGCTGGCTGCTGAGTCGAGCGAGTTGTGACGGGAATAAATACGACCAGAAAAGTCAAACGAGTTGCACTCGGTCTCGTAAGCGACAGTGCCAGTGCTGGGGTGCTGTTTTCCACCTTGTGCGCTGGGTTCATAGGGGTCGCTATACTGGAGCCAGGCCTGTTTGGGCTCGTTGGGCTCGGTTCGGCTGACTGTACTAAGACGACGGTCCGCTGTATCGCGACCCCACGACTCGTCAACAGATCCAAATGACCGTGGGCTCACCATATGGCCTGTGGTTGTGCATTCTGGCAGATACGTCTCAAACGACCGGCCTGGACTGGCCATAGGTTCCTGTCGAGGAGATGGCTGGCTGGGCCTGCCAACATTGCCAAACCCCTTTGGCGGGCTGCGCGACCCAAGCGGCCGTGCGCGAGGAGCCAACATCGAAACGGGGTCGAAGGAAACTGGTTCGAAAGGAGTGTGTTGTAGATGTGAAACGACTCCTTGAAGTTAGCCTGCAAGATAAAGTTATGATGTTGCCGCATTGGGACGTGGGCCGATAAAATGACCTAGCCCTGGCACCGCCGTGCGCGAGGCTGCAAGTAGCCGAGATGTGGGGTACGAAGGGAGAATTGAGGGGAATTGAGGTGTGAGTAGTTCCGGGTAGCTGGCTTGAGTTGGGCTGGCTACCAGGGGTGCCGCTGTGTTGCTTTGCCAGGGCATCACCCTGGCTTCAGCTGTGGTTTGGCCAGATTTGTCTGACTTTACCTGTATGCTCACATGTTGGTAACAGCTAAGCCTGTCTGTTGACCAGCTGGTGACCTCTCTATTAACGGGTCTATTGGCCAGCCTATTAACCTGACTGTCCTCCTCTCTTGAAGCACCGGTCTTTGCCACCCCGTACCGGCTAGCCCGGCATCTGTCATTTTTAGTCAGGGGTGACCTACATTCCATGCCGGATCTCCCAATTCGGCAACTCGATCTGATAAGATTAGATGGGCGGTCTGGCACGGGCCACAGCGATCCTTCGGACGATACTCAGCCATTAGAGTGCACGACTACCGTAGCAACGAGTCTGCAGGTAATTAATGACGTGTCTGGCGTCTACCAGTCATCCGACGGGCTGCATGTAAATGCGCGCAGATCCAAGGTGTCAAATACCTGGAGGCGAAACAGGAGACAAACGAGCAGGCCATACGCAGTTGAATCCAGCAGGAATATCAACGGAAATGTCAACAGCCGAAGTGTTAATAGCCCTGTGTATTGCCCTGTGCCTGTTGCAATCCACCGTCAAGCCGATTCGGCCCTCCGCATCTTACCCGTTTAACCGCCAGTATCCTGCACATTCCTTGATGCCAATTCCTGTCACATCTCCGCATCAAAAAGAACAGAGTGCAGTTGACCCTGAGGCCGAGCCCCCGGTCCTTCCGCTTTCAGCCCGAATCTCCGTTCCGTCCTCTTTCAGCGACACGCGTACGAGCAGGGCCAGGAATAATCCCCGATCTCAGGCGTCAGATAATCAGATTCTCGAGGTTAATCTGTATGCCCAGAATAACACCAGGATAACACCAGGAGACAAACAGCGTATCAACAGCGTAACCAACGGTTTGAACACTCGAACTTGAACACTCAAACACTCGAACCGGCGATCCACAAAGACTCCTAGACGCTGTAGAACCCAAGGTCATTCCTCTCTACCATTCCTCTCAGCCATTCCTCGGTGGCAACCACTCCACATCGCGTAAGTACACTCGATTGCATCTCAACGGCGGACTTGGGGCTCTGTAGCAGCCGGCCTGAGGCTCCAAAAGCTGGCTGGCCCGGAAGCAGACACTCTACGACGCGCCCCTTTGGTAATGCGTCGTGCAGTGCTTGGCTGGTGCATATCAAATTTCTCGATGCCATTCGCTTAGACGCGTTTTGAGACAGCAAACTTGACGAAGCCAGCAACGAGAGACTCAAATAGCCAGCTTCGAAGGCCCCAAACGGTCTCATCGGACTCTTCCGTTATACTGCTCAACGCCCCATCCCGCTACCAGCTCACCCGCAACATTAGCGTTGTTGTTGTTGCTGATCAGTGGCGCGATCCGTTGCTTTTTCGCGCATGAGGCGCCTGGCGCGCGCGTAACTCGCGTCCCGGCGTCGAAAACGTGTCCCGGTCAGCCCCAAGACGCGCGCGTATAAAAGAAGCCCCAAATTCCTGTCTACTGTTGTTTCCCTGTCGGTTGCTAACTATCCCAGATCAATCAGCCCTTTTGATAAATCACCTACACCATGGCCACTGTGGAACAGACCCCATCCAAGAAGGCCGCGTCGGCCCTGTCGACTCTCGACCTCGGCGACGCGACGAACCTCAAAGAGCAGCTGCTCAAGGCCCAGAGCCTCAAGACTGGCCAGAAGCAGGTCAAGTACGAGGAGGAGGACATTGACGGCGAAGACGAAGAGGCCGAGAACGGTATCCACCGTCGCGGCCGTGCCCAGCTCAAGGAGAGCGAGAAGAACGAGCCCCTGCTCCAGGAGAACGCCAACCGCTTCGTGCTCTTCCCCATCAAGTACCACGAGATCTGGCAGATGTACAAGAAGGCCGAGGCCTCGTTCTGGACTGCTGAGGAAATCGACCTCAGCAAGGACACCAACGACTGGGAGAACCGTCTCAACGATGACGAGCGCTTCTTTGTGTCGCGTGTCCTGGCCTTCTTTGCCGCGTCTGACGGTATCGTCAACGAGAACCTCGTCGAGCGTTTCTCGGGCGAGGTCCAGATCTCCGAGGCCAAGTGCTTCTACGGTTTCCAGATCATGATGGAGAACATCCACTCGGAGACCTACTCGTTGCTTATTGACACGTACATCAAGGACCCCAAGGAGGCCTCGTACCTGTTCAACGCCATTGAGAACATCCCCTGCATTAAGAAGAAGGCCGACTGGGCCATGCGCTGGATCTCGGACCAGGACTCGACCTTTGCCGAGCGTCTGGTTGCCTTTGCCGCCGTCGAGGGTATCTTCTTTTCCGGCTCGTTCGCGTCCATTTTCTGGCTCAAGAAGCGTGGCCTCATGCCCGGCCTCACCTTCTCCAACGAACTCATCTCGCGTGACGAGGGTATGCACACCGACTTTGCCTGCCTACTCTTCTCGCACCTCAACAACCGCCCTCGCAAGTCGGTTGTCGAGAGCATCATCGTTGAGGCTGTTGCCATTGAAAAGGAGTTCCTCACTGAGGCTCTACCCGTGTCTCTGCTCGGCATGAACTCCAACCTCATGTGCCAGTACATTGAGTTTGTCGCCGACCGTCTGCTTGTGTCTCTAGGTAACTCCAAGCTCTACCGCGTCACCAACCCCTTTGACTTCATGGAGAACATTTCGCTTGCTGGCAAGACCAACTTCTTCGAGAAGCGCGTCTCAGACTACCAGAAGGCTGGTGTCATGGCTGGTACCACCCCGTCGAAGCAGACCAACGAGGACTCGTTCAACCTGGACGAGGACTTCTAATTGTATTTTCTAATGTTATGTAATGAATGATTCCGAGTATTGTTATTTATTTCAGCCCGTTACAGCTTTTAAAAGTAACCTGTTCATAAGACTAAGTCACCTTCCGGAAGTGGATTACGCCTCAGCGCTTCTACAGTCTAAGATGTCCGCTCTATAAATTACACTTTCCATCACTGTTCTAATGGAAGCGCACTCAAAAGAAGAGCGGATTGATCTGGCCCATTACAAACACGCAAAGCGTGCTGCATCCAGCTCAAAGTCTGTTGATAGAAGCAACTGACTGAGCGAGGCAGAGGGCGGGAATGGAGTTGTCTGATCCGAATCCCAATAAATAGTATAATCGTTTGGCCCTGCCACTACGCTATCATAGAGTCGTCAATCTTGCGCAACAGTCCGGTCACGCGCGTCATGTCCACCTCTGGAGGGTCACTTTCAATGGCCTGGACAAGGCCAGGGAGAAGATTATCGACCTGACTTTCTTCAACTCGGGTGCACCGCGATACAACTTTGCGAAACTTCTCTTCGAGCTCAACCGAACGACCACGGAGGCTATCAGCCAGAGAACGGAGTGTCCTCTCGTTCATACGGTAAGCCTTAATGCGTGCTTTGAGTAGCTGCGGTGGCATCTGGCTGAGCTCCTCCGAGTCACCCCACAGTCTGAAGGGCTGGTCGGCGTCGAAGTTTCCTTCAAACCCAAGCGGAACTTCACGCCCATGCCTCTTCTCCTCATCTTTGAACTTGCGATCTTCTTCTTCAACAGCACGCTCAAGGTTCTGGCTGCTACGCTGCCATTCGCTCAGCTGTGACGACCATTCCTTGAGACGAGTCATATGGCCACGCTGAGATGTTAACAGAATGTTAGACTCCCTTAAGCGAGCACTCATCTTATTTATGAGTTGTTGCTTCACCTCGAGCTCCTGGTCAAATTCCTTGTCAAGGCTCTCCACAGCTTCAACCATGCCGCCAACAATCTTCTTCCGGCGATCGCGCGATTTGGCCAGAAACGTGTCTACACCAGAGTTGGCCAGAGCAGCCGCTGACGTAGCCGCTGCTGATGCGCCCGAACTCTCTCCGTTCTCACCAACAGCTGATATCTGTCGAGAATCCTGCCCGCCAGAGCTCGAGGCAACAATCATGCCGATCTTGAAATCAATTGGTCGAAGACCCGCACGATTAGGAACAGTAGCAACAGCACCAACATCGAGCAGCTGCTGTACAATGCTCTTATGACCAACACGAGCTGCAATGTTAAGCGCTGTGTCACCATTCTCATCGCGACGGTTAACAATCTCAGTCATAAACCGGCGCATACCAAATCGGCCTGTCTTGCCCTTGGAGCCCCGTTTCACAATCCACTCTAGAAGAGTCTCAAGGTAATACTTTGACGCATCGCTGCGGCCCTTGATGGCAGCAGTGACTGCAATGTGGTGCAGTATAGTTCGTCCCTTGCAGTCCACCAGTGGAATGGCCGGATACAACAGATCCAGCAGCTCTCCGAATTGCGAGTAATCTGAGTTGTTGGTAACCATGACAGCTCGCACAAGCGGAGTTTCGCCAGCAATATTGCCTCGACGGCAGTCTGCTCCATGCTTAATAAGTTCACGCACAAGGGGGATCCGGGCGAGTGCAGCAGCCCAATGCAAGGCGCTATGACCTGACTCGTCAATGGACACGTCAAAGTTCACCTCCTTTCCGTTGGTTTCATGCTGCGCTACTATGGAGCCGAGGTCGACTACCGACGGATCCATGAAGATCTGAGTTACCAACTCGCGCGATTCATAGTTGGAATCATTGGCACGGATAGGTTCCAGTGGCTGATCTGTATCAGGGATATTTTCGTCGTCAATGGCCGGAGACTGTGGCTGAGGGGCAGTTGGAAGTGAATTAAGTTGGCGGTCAGTGGATCCTAGTGACGGGGACCCAAGGGCAACCGCGGCAGCTGCAGCAGCTGCAGCGGCAACAGATGATGAACCACCAATTGACGGCTCGTAGCGTCCGCGTTTTATGTCACGCTCAGAACTGTCGTAATCGCCAACAACGTTTCCACCACCAAGCGACGACAACGCAGCTGATGCGCTTATTGAGAGGGGAGTAGGTTGGCTGCCAGCAGTGCCAGTAATCTGTAGGGGTCGTGAGAATGCATGATAGGGTGCCGAGTAATTATCGATGTAGGGCGTATGCATTGACACCTGGTGACCGGCCACAGATCGCTTTCGCTTTGCAGCCATGGCTTGTTCTTTAGTAGGGGTGTTCTCCATGCCCGAATTGTGCATGTCAAATTTCAGCAAAGGCTCGAGCAAATCATAGACCGAGTACTGCTTGCACAGGCTGATTGCGCGGTCGTACGGGATCCATGTTCCCTGGTACTTTCCGTAGCCACCCTGGACCTTTTCGTGAACACCCGTGAGGATTTCCTTTTCGAGGACCTTTGTTCGTTTCGATTTCTCGACTCCAGCGACCTTCAAGATCTGCGTAGCATTGAGAGACGAGTCGTGGCGCCGGCGCATGACCGCAACGCCATTGACCATCATCTCAAACACAGCCACTCCAGAGTAGGTTGCCGTGTAGATGCCCTCTGACGAAGTTCCAGTCATGCGTGGCGAGTTAACTTGAGGGCTGAGGGTAGCAGGGACGGTGTGATGGCGAGCCAATGGCTGTGCATTTGGAGTCACTGACGCCGAGTGCATATATCCCTGGCCTCTGCCAGAAAGGGCCACGCCGTGAAGATCGGGGGATTGATGAAACCCAGGCGTAGAAACGCCAGGTGTTGGCGGCGCCATTGGGGTGGATAGTGGTACAGGAGCCGTCTGAGTTCGTGAAGCTAGAGATAGAGGCGGGGCCAGGATCCCCGGAGACTGCACCAGACCGTCGTTACCGCGTGGCGCGGTGTGAGATTCATCGTCGGCAACCGTCGCTGTAGACGAAGTGTAGCCAGCTCGTAGCAATCCCGACGGATCCGACTGGCCGTTTGATCCAGTCTCGTCAGATAAAGAACGAGTCATTTCCTGTCCAGGAGTTCTCACAGGTCCTGGCCCCGAGAGACCGGTACCCGAAGGTTGAGCCGATGCCGCGCCATTCGTGGCAGATGGAGAAGGAGGAAAATCAGTCACCATTGCAGGGCATGCTTTGTGGAGGGGTGAGGGTCGGTTTAGAGTACAATATAATCGACAGGACGAGGGGTCCACACCGAGGGCCGCGACTGTGCAGGCAAAGATTGGTGATAGGCAGCCAGGCGTCGGAGACGAGAGGGCAAATCGCGAAATTTCACTGGCGCAGCGCGAAGGCCGGGTAACTTTCAACGCCAGGCGCCAATATACCCTTGCCCGGCTTATGCACCAGCACAGAAGCCTGCATACAGGGTTTTTGACAGGGCTGTCCCAAATTAGCGAAGACTGAGCTTCATTACAGTATTTATGTATTTAGAAGTGCTCAGTACCTACTACTGCAGTTTGCTGCATACCTACTGCTGTTCCTATACCACCTCATCGCTACTCACGTATCTGCTGTTGTAGTACTGCATTACGCAATGCAAACCTCATATCCTTATCGGGGCATCACGTGATGAATACCGTTCGAGAGGGTCGATTAGAGAATTGGCCCTTAGACTTTGCACCTACGCAATGGGCAACAACGACCACTGTACATGCCGCAGTAGTCACCAGTTGACTTCATTCAGATCGAGTTTGCGATCCAACACCCAACCGGCTGCTCGAAACTCGGCCAATTGCGCTCGCCGCGATGATCACATTCACGTCCGCATCCGGGTCGAAACCTAATGTAGCCAAGGGCCGATAAGGCCTTACCCAAAGGTTATAACCAGACCCACTCTCCCGTTTCCTTGTGTAGTAACCATCTTCCTTGTCAAGTGTTTCTTCATCCATTGAAGTGTCGTTGAATTGTGTTTTGCCCAGAGCATTTTTACTGACGTCACCATCATCTGCTCCTGTAGCCCGTTTCACACACGTTTCACACACGTTTCACACCAACCTCTCTAGCCTCATACCACACCCCGAGTGTTGCGCCTCATTCCGCCATTGATTTCAACCAACCGCCTTCTTAACTCCACCGTTAGATTACACAATGTCCTCGTCATCTGGTCACACCCCTGAGGCACGTTCACCGGAATTGATCTTCGACAGCTCGGATGACTTCTCTGACACGCTGCTTGTGTCCCGTGCAACTGATGCTTATCGTACGAGGGCCCTGCTATCGACGGCTTCGACTCCAGATGCGAGTCCTTCTCGTTTGAGTGAGCAGCAGGTCCGTGCCTACGTCAATGCCCAGCTCAAGGAAGAGCTCGGCAAGAACAAGAGTCTGCAGGATCAGCTCGATGCCATGAACTCCAAATATGCGAGACTCGATGCTGCGACGACGCAGCTTTTGCTCAATGCCACATCTAAGCCTTCAAAGAAGAGGACGTACAAAGGCGGTGACAATCGCAAAAACAGCGATAATCGCCAGACTGACCAGCGCTTGCTCAACAATTCTTATGGGCTTTACAAGAAGTTCCAGCAGCACCGCAAGGACTTTCAGATCCTCTGCGACGACACAAAGGAGCAAAACAAGAAACTTGACCAGCTGTCGGCAAAGGTTGATAAGATCTATGACTTGTTTTCCAAGGATTCTACCTCGAAGGAGGCTACTACTAGTCCCAAGGCCATACCCGTCCCTGAGAGTACAACTGCCCAATTAAACCCAGTCGAGGTCTCTTATGTCCCTAGCCTCGTGGAACTATCGGGACTCCTCGAGCAAACTGAGAATATCAATCTCGGTGAGTCTGCATTTGGAGGGTACTAAATCCAGCAACTGAAGTGGGAGCTCCAGTGATCTCCTTATCCTCATTTCATATGGAACCTACAGGCTCTGAAATAGCTTTGTACTGTGCTTGCAACCTGTGGTCTCTATATCAGATTCGTCACTGAGCAGTGGAAACAATCCACGAGCAAGATCTGAATCTCGCCCAGGATGAGTTTGGCTGATATACCCGGTGGTAACCTCGATTCGCTCTACGACACCCCAATTCTTGGTTAGAGAAGTTTGTGAGTCTCAATGCCCCGCTCTAGATATATTTTAGGAGGAATAGCTTATGGAATACCAATATCTGATCAGTTTGAATCGCATATTTGGATGAAGTCTAATCCTGATATGTCGAGCTGAATCACTTCACGTGACGCCCTTGCCCTCGTGATATCGAAACGTCGAATCGGATTCACCGGACATTGTTCATTACAAGCCATTTTTTGTATTTACAACGAGCTCTGCTACTTGATCTTCAGATGGATACACTCGTCCGGCTGACGAACGAGCCATTGGACCCCCTCGAGGTCATCCAGTTCGCTCGGACGCCTCGAGCTGGCGCGCTCGTCTACTTCGGAGGCTCGACTCGAGACAACTTTGGCGGCAAGCAGGTTACACATCTTGCTTACGAGGCTTACGAGGCAATGGCGACAAAGACAATGCAACGAATTGCTGACCAAGCGCTTGCAAAATGGGCCGCTCCAGGACCGGACTATGTGTGCAAAGTAGCCATCCTTCACCGACTGGGATCTGTGCCAATAGGGGAAGACAGCGTTATAATCGCTGCCAGTGCCGGTCACAGAGAGGCAGGGTTTGCCGCAGCAAGATGGATTCTGGAGCAAGTTAAGATGTCAGCGGAGATATGGAAAAATGAGCTGTATGAAGACGGCAGCGGAGTTTGGAAGGCAAACGATGGGGGAGACGTGGAGGTAGCGAAACAGGCATCAAGTGGCGCCTGAACCCGTTACTCCTTGCGCTTGGAATTCCGATGAATGTGCGTGACGTAGTCGGTGTACTTGTACGCATCGAGGATGCGATCCTCGACCATGGACGAGGCAAACTCGAAGTCCGCACCGTCTAGACCCTGGCGGGCAATCTGAATCGTCATGGTGCGCAGGCGCTCCTTGCGAGCAAAGTATGCAATCAGCGCCCGAGTTTTACGCGATATGTCTGTATCGATATCAGGCAACGCGTTGATGTATGGATCAATGTGGTCCAGATGATCCACGCCAAACAGATCCTTCAGAAGAAGTGGTGACACATTTTTCTGGAGCCACAGTACCAGCATCTGGCCATTATACACCAGGTATGCACTACCTTCCTCTACAGCAGAAGACGTAGCCTGGATGTTTTGGGGCATGACAAAATCCCCGGTAGTTTCGATCCATGTGCAATCCTCAGGCCTTAGATTGTGAAGGCCAATAATTCGCGGGTACAAATACACTGCGAGCTCATCTGCGTCCATGGTGTTGATGGATCTAATGGCGTTCACTCGTGTATCGCTCGAGATTTGACTTGAGTCACGGAGTGGCCGTGACTTCTGCAAAGCCAGACCGTATATAGGAAGGCTTCTCAGTGAAATGGGCATCAGCAGCATGGTTGGTGGTAGACTCTGACCTGCATAGGTGCGGTACTGCGAGAATACCTCGATCAGCTTTGTATCGATACCCTCTCGCAAGTCCTTAATCTGCTTGGTGCCAATCCTTGTGATGAGCTCGCGCGACAAAATTCCCAGACAGCTGTCAACATCGACAAAGTTGAGCACGGGCTTGAACTGCTCGGAAACAGCAGTGATAGTGTTCGTCACACGCACACGGCGCTGCCCATTCGCCGATGTGTAGAGCATAGCGCTCTGAAAATGTGCGTCGAGCTTCGTGTCGAGCTTGCCGTCGTATGTAAATAGCACTCCAATCGTTGTAGCATAGTTGACAACGCCGAAAACAGGATCTTCCGAAGCGTCGCTGCCGCCGATTCCTCCCCCGGTGCCGATTCCACCTTTTCCAGTTCCTCTGCTTCCTGGTTGAGCAAAGTTTCCGTAGTAGGCAGCTACCTGTAGACCATTGGAGCATCTGACCTTAAACAGCGCCTGCGTTCCAATCTCTCCACCACCTCCACCGGTGACGGAGCGATACAGCTCAGCAATCAGCTTCTTACCGTCTCTCTGAGGGACAAAGTGGGGGTAGTATAGCGACTGACCACCGGAGAGCCTGGCGACCTCTCCTACATTGGCCAGATCCACATAGGTGCTGGGAACAGCGAAAAGGTCGAGACCAACGCCGGCCTGGGCGTACTTGAGTCCCATGTTGATATAGTACTGCATTGACGGCAGGAAAAGATCGCGCTCAGACTCAAGCGTGCGATGCGTAGATTCCCTGAAGTGCAAGTTACCTGGGCCCCAGGTCGGCAGAGAGCACAGCAGGGCCGTGACGCGACCACCAGTTTTCTGCAGCGACTGCAGCGCAACTTCCAAGGCGGCACCGTAGACAGGCTCGGCGTCGTACGAGTCAGCGAATAGAAGATCGATTCTGTCGAGGAGCTGTTCAATGGCAACCTGTGATGCGACAGGGTCAACAAACAGGCCCGTCTCCAAGGGGACAAACGCGTCGGTGATGTCATTCATAACAATCATCTGCGGTTGCTCGAGACGTGCACTCAAGTTGTAGAAATGCACAGATTTGTTGTACGTAGCAATTGCTACCTCTGCTCCACGCGGGAAGGCAGAAGGTTCGTTTGCAGAGCCGTACAGAGCGAGACGAATGGCCTCGGCGGCAATTTTAGGGACTTCACGCTTGATGGCCTCTTTGGTGACGTCGATGAGGAAGAGATGGCGCAGGGGCTTTGGAGAAACACCCTCCGTTTTCCAGTACTCGGGAGAGACAACGAGATCATATGTGCCGAAGGCCAGTTCTGGGCTGTTTTTCCAGTTGATGCGCCGGCTAGACGCATCAGTAGGCTCGTAGTACTCGGCAGAGACAACATTGGCATATTGGCACATGTTGCAAATGAACTTCGTGCCGCCCTCGACAAAGACCATTGACGGGTTAATGTACGCACGACAGCGCCGGCATCGGGGCACTTCGATGCCACTGAAGTCGACTATCGGCACCGCGTCAGCGTCGAACTGCGCAATGTCACCCAGCTCCGTCGTATCCACGCGATGTCCACGCTCTGCAAAAGGACGCACGATCATGCCGAGCGGCAGGGCCGTTGACTTGCGGAGCTGCTCGCTGTTGGGGACATTGTACATGGACAATCGACAGAAGTTGGGGCCTGAGATTCCCTGGTCTTCGACGCGATAGTCTGTCCCAGCAGGAGGTGGGGAGGCCGATTCAAACGTCTTGTACAGCGGAGCCGGACCCAGCGACTCCTGGGCAAATGCACGGTCCTCGACGAGAGCAGGCACTGAATTGACATTGCGGAAGCTGCGAATCGACTCGCTTGGCTGGCCAGAGTTGGCGTTGGCACTCACGTCGACTCCCTGGAAACCGCCATTGTCAGCCCGGTGAGCTGCCTGTTGAGGTCTTTCTTCCGTCATTGGTCGCTGATGACGTCCAAGCGACTCTGGAGCTGCCTGGCCGGGAACAAACAGGCCTCCGCTAGTGCTAGCTTGGCCAGGAACGGGTCCTGCTTGAGCTGGTTGTGGAACCTCGACACCAGCACTGAAATCATGGTAGGCATGGAGATTACGTCGCCGCGCTTTGTGCTGGGTTCCCAAAGACATGTCCTGGACGCCCTGAGCCAGCACGTCGGCCGACGGTGTGCCAGCTGGGTTCATTGCAGTCTGATCTAATGTACACGGAGTTCGTTTAGAAGCTTCCTCACGCCCTATATGTATCGGGGCTAGGGCCATCGGAGCCAAGAAGAGGCCTGCTAGAGGGGATGTGAGGGGAAGACGAGGTACGAATTCACACATTAAACCGGTATAAATTCACTCAAGAGAGGTAAGCAATTGGGCTTCAGCGTGGCAGAGCTTGGGTTAGTTGTGTTCAATGGGGTGGTTCTTTGGCGGGGTGAAGGTTCCAGTAGCCAGACATTAAGCTTCACACAATCAGCAAGGGTTGACCAAGTTCTTGAAAACTACATTGCTTTCACAGCACGCTGTTAATAAGGTCCTTAGTGAATGGTTAAAAACGGGATTATGACGCGTAATGCAAAGTTGAAGACTATAGATCCGTATAGTGTCACATAAGCTGGACGGGGCTCAGGAGCAAGTAAATGAGCTTCCGGACCTCGGCATTTCCCTCAGCTCTCTACCCCCTTACGAAGCTGTATGAGCGTCAATATTGCGTATTGACCTCTCCTCGCCTGGATTATCACACATCACCCATCCATCTCAGATCATTGCGTCCTAGCCTTCGTTAACCTGAATATCACTTGACGTCAGTATCGCATACCATTCTTAGTAACGCAAGTCGACCTTTGGCGCATATATTCTCGCTCTCTATCTACTTCTGTACTCTCATCCTTTACTTCCACGTCTCTTGTATGTCTACGCTCCTCATTTGGTGTCATCTCGACTGCTGAGCTACCAACCCCTACCCCTATCTTATCTCTGTGCATGCCGTACAACAAGCCTGAATTCCACGGAAATCAACATCACCGAGCCAACTATTGGGTTGTGCGCTTTTCGGTGAATCCTGTGATTTTCTCTCAACGCGAATCGTGCATTTGCTATGGGCGTCACTGGACTGTTAAAGGCCCTCAAATCGGTAGGCGAGCCCACGTCTATAGGCGCGTACGCGGGTCAGACTGTTGGCGTCGACGGGTACTCATGGCTCCACAAGTTCGCCATTTCGAGCGCACGCCAGTTGGCTCTCGGTGAACCAACGACGCGGTTCATTGACGCGTTCAACCAGCGCATCTCGATGATAGAGAACCTCGGTGTCAAGCTGTACATTGTGTTTGATGGCGGTTATCTGCCTACAAAGGCTTCAGTCGAGGAGACGCGACACGAAGCGCGTGAAAAGGCAAAAGCTCGGGGGCTACTCCTCCACCGCGAAGGCAACCTACGCGCTGCAGACGATCAGTTCCAAAAATCTCTCGATGTGACGCCTACAATGGCTGCCATGGTCATTGAAGCTCTCAAGCACCGCGGTATACCCTATGTGGTAGCACCTTACGAGGCCGACGCGCAGCTCGTGTACCTCGAGAAACAGGGAATCATTCAGGCCATCATCTCTGAAGACTCGGATCTTTTGGTGTTTGGAGCCAACGTCCTGTTGACCAAAATGGACCACGCCGGCAATTGCGTGGCCATGTGCCGCGATAACTTTCCGCGTTGCAAGGAAATGGCCGTTGGCGAATTCACAGCTGAGAACTGGCGCACCCTCGCGATTCTATCTGGCTGTGACTACTCATCTGGTCTCAGCGGTATTGGACCCATCAAGTCGCATGTTCTCATCCGCCGACATAGGACTTTTGATCGCGTGAGTACATCCATCTACCTGCTCTCTTACTTCTTAAATGCTAACTCAGATTATTCGTGCTCTGCGACTCGAAGGTAACGTCAAGATACCTGCTGATTTCGAAGACGTGTACAGACAGGCAGCACTCACGTTCATGCACCAGCGTGTCTACTGCCCTGTTCAGTGCTGCCTAGTCATGCTCACCGAGCCCGACGAGCCAATTACCGACTCTGGGTTCCATAACTACATTGGCCCGGAACTGGAGCCTGAGCTGGCTACACGTATCGCTATCGGAAGCTATGACCCCATCACGAAGCTGCCCATCGAGCTCCCTTGGACGGGCACTCTCCAGCGCACGCTCTCGACTCCTACTCGCCAGCACCACAGCTCCCCGGTCACGCGCATCAACAGTACACCAGCAAGGCCGTCCACCTCGTTTTTCTCGCGAACCATCAAGACCCCAGTCTCCATTGCGAAGATGGCGTCTCTTAAGACGAACGCATCCCTCGCCGTCAAAGCAGTCACAACATCCTCGACGCCCGTGCGAGCGACCTCTTCACCATCTGTCGTCCTTTCCTCATACATGGCATCCACTAGCATTACTAATCGCACGAGCACTGCCGCGAGTACTCCCTCGAATACTCCAGCTCCTCGACCCAGAAACACTCCACTAACATCACGCTCGGTCAATATCCTGCCGATGCCTACTGAGCCCGTCTCGCTGGTGACCAAACGCATCAAGGCATTCCTGGACTCGGACAGTGACGACGAGCAACCTTCGACGTCGCGATTCTTTAAATCTCCAGGTTCCACGAAGCTCAAGGGCCTAACGACGCCCAAGAATCCCGATATGCACATTGGCCGTTCGAAAGAGAACCTGCTTCCTGACGATGGATCACCCGACAGGACGCCCTCGCGACCGTCTTTACATGGTTCTTTGGATCGGTTTATTTGTCCGGCTCCGTAGAGAAGTCGCTCTATTTAGTACATAGTAAGACAGAAGATTATATCACTCTACCCAGATCGAGGGTCGAGCTCTTCTGCTGGCCAGACACCTTTTTGAGGGCTCGACCACGCTGAATCTCTCCGAGCAGGTTGTTAATATCAGGCGCCCCACCCGGAGCAGCAGGAGCCGCTCCATTGGGAGGAGGAGGAGGCGGTGGTGGAGGAGCATCCGCAGGTGGTGCCCCGAAACCAGGAACAGGAGGAGGTGGAGGAGGTGCGACCGGGGGTGCCCCAAAGTCAGGCACCGGCGGAGGCGGTGGTGGAGGCATACCGCTTGGTGCACCAAAGTCGGGCATCGGCGGAGGCGGTGGTGGAGGCATACCGCTTGTGGCGCCAAAGTCCTGACCAGGAGGCGGCGGAGGAGGAGGGGGGGCGTCTCCAGCAGGAGGACCCTGCTCTGAAGGAACGGGGACACCATCTGTAGCACCATTCTCAACTGTAGTCAAGCTGACCGTACTCGAAGCAGGAGTAACGAACTCCGAGTTACCTGTTGAATCGACTCCGGCAGCTGTGCCATTAGCAGTTCCGTTTTCTTCAACCCGCAGGGGTGGACCCATGGAGCCGAAGAGAATCGAGGCAAGCTGAGCAGGGTTGGCTGCTCCTCGAGGGCCCTCGTCCTCAGACGACTCGTCCTCGCTGGACTTGTCACCCCAGTCATCGTCTGACTGGCCTCGCTGCTTGCGTCGTTGCGCAGCAGCAAAAGCTGCGTCAATAGGGTCCACAGTCTCAATTTTGGGAGTCTGAACAGGCGCGGCCTGAGATGGAGCCGCCTGCGAAACACCCTGGTTGGGTCTGAAGAACGGGTTGTGCGAGTCACCAGCGGCAGCGTTAGGACTGGCAGCAGCATTGGCAGGTGCCGCAGGGTTGCGCAGGAACGGGTTGTTGGCGCGAGCATCAGGCGACGAAGCCGTAGGCTCTTCCTTAGGCTCTACCTTAGTGTCCTTGTCCTCGTCGTCGTCACCTTCTGCCAACAGCTGACGTTCACGCTCCTTGGCAGCATCAATTTCACGCTGCAGGGCTGCACGTCGCTCCTCCTTGCTCTTACGCGACGCTTCCTTGCGCTTGGTGGCATCCTGTTCAAGCTTGCGGATACGCTCCTCTTGCTCTCTTTTGAGCTTTAGAAGCTCTTCATCATCGGACGAATCGTCGTCATCTGCCGCGGCAGGTGTTTCCGCGGGCTTCTGATCCGTTCGAGCGCGAGGCACCGGTGGGGCAGGCGACCTAGGAGCAGGCTTGGGGGGCTTCGGAAGAGCCTCCCGAGTAACAGGCTTCTCAGGAACAGCCGCTGGAGCTGGAGCCTCTGGCGCCGAAGTTTCAGCAGCAGATTCACCGCTCGGCGGGCTGAACTCATTAGAGCCTGCCTTGGCCGGTACCTTAATACCCAATTGGGCAAAGCGCTCCAGCATGCGTCTGCGGGCTTCTGCCTTAACATACTCGACGTGTCCGAGGGCAGATTTGGCAGCAGAGGCCACAACCGATTGGGGAGTCGCTTTTGCGGGGGCAGCAGCAGTGCTGGGTTCAGAACGTGGGGCAGCAGCTTCGGAAGTAGACGACTTAGAATGACTCTCTGTCGCGCTTCGCGGCAGCGAGTAGATGAACTCCTTGACCTCGTCCTCAACACCAATAGCATCCTCCCACCGTCTACGATCACGATCCTGCTGCACATCCTCTGGAGATTCGCGTAGAGAGCGCTCAAGACCCTGCTTGAGAGAACTAACGCTATCCTCAATCTCCACGAACCAGCGCTGGTTTCGGTCACGTTCAGCAACAAGAGTGCCCCTCTGCTCGGCGAGCTCGCGCTCGTAGGTTTCCAGAGCCGAGCCAGCATCGGTGTCATCGACTTTCTGACCCTTGAGGGCAGCGGTGCGGGCTCGAAGCACTGCCAGGCTGCGAGCCTTACGGCGGTCAGCTTCAGTAATGGCTCCGTTGGGTCCGGTTCCCACAATTGAGAGGCCCGGGTGCTGCTTCTCAAACTGAGCACGGAAAAGGCTCAGGCGAGTAGCGACAATCTCCTCCTCAATCTTTGAAACCTCAGAGACGAGCTGCGTGACCTGATCAGTCTGTGAGTTGAGCTTGCGCAAGAGCTGTCGGCGTTCATCGGCAGCTCCACTAGATCCACCCAAGTGAGGGGCCCCGGGCAAATTCGACAAGTCGCGTTGCGTGCGAGAGATTCGGCGCTTTAGATCCTCAATAGCTTCGCGATCGCGTGACTCGAGAGTCTCAACGGCCGTGTAATCATCTTCATCCTGGGCGTCAATAGCGTCGAGAAGAATTTTCTTCTCACGAACTGCCTTTTGAAGTTCAGCAATAGACATCTTTTCGGGGTCGCTGTAAGAATTAGGTGCCGGCTTCGACTCATCCTCTCGCCGACTTCTGTGGCGCGAGCTCGATACATAGCCAATCTCGTCACTACTTTTGTACACGGTCGCATCTTTGCGGTACGAGGGAGTAGGGGCGTTCTTGAAGGAACGGCCCTTCTGGTAGCTGCCTCCCGTCGGCTGCGAGTCAAGACCGGTTGGGGTCGACTTGAGGTAGCCCTTGATTTGGCTCACAGACTCTGAAAAGTTGCGCGATGACGGCGGAATCAACTCCGGGGGCAGACGAGTAGGCAGCGGGTAGCCGTTGAGACGGCGGTAAATGAGATGCATTGCCACCGCAAACTCGTCCTTATCAAGGCGACCGCGGTTACTAGGGTCCGACAGCGTCCAGATCGCTTCGAGGTCACCGCGGTTGAGACCGCTCTTGCCAAAGATGTCAATGGCTGCCTCGCCACCCATGTAACCGGCGCGCTCGCGGTCCCATGCGTTGAAGATTCCGTCGTAGATGGTTTTCTCCTCTTTGGTAATGGCCCACTCGATCTTGGCATTACCTTCAAGGGATGCTGATGAGTAGGAGCCAGGTGCAGGGCCAGCAGTAGGCATGAAGCGATCCTTGAAAGCTTCAATTCCGGGAAGGCCCGTTCCAGGCGTATTGATGAATCCCCATTGGCCGGGACGGCCTGTCGGCTGAGACTGGAGGGGCTGGGGCTGGTACCCCGTGGCCTGGGATGCCAACGATTGAGGCTGGTACCCCGTAGCCTGAGGAGCGACGGGCGGCTGGAAACCAGTCTGCTGCGATTGGAGAGCCAATGGGCCCTGCTGGAAGCCAGTGGCAGCAGGAGGTTGATATCCCGTAGTCTGTGGAGGCTTGTAGCCAGTAGCCTGCGACGGCAGGGGAGCCTGGTAGCCGGTGGCCTGGGTCTGGATGGGCTGTTGGTACGAGGTAGTCTGAGGCGCAAGAGGCTGGTAGCCTGTAGCTTGGGATTGCAGAGGCTGGGAATATCCAGTCGGCTGGGACTGGACTGGCTGCTGGTATCCAGTGGGCTGAGGCTGCAAGCCAGACTGGTAGCCGGTCGGCTGGGCCTGGAAGCCCGTGGGCTGGCTCGTGAAGTCTGGGATATTTGTAGGCTGCGAGCTTGCCGGCTCCTCGTCCGCGACGCTGAACGAAATGATGTCGACGAGACTCGAGACCTCGTTGAAGATCTTTTCCGGGACCTTTGAAGGCAAGGATGTGCCACGGAGGGCCATGCCGCAGAAATACATGGCTAGTGCGAACTCGGGGAACATCAAGCGGCCGCTCTTGGTGGTATCGGCGAGCTTCCAGATGGTGGAGAGAATGCCAGGTGCCAGGTTGGAACGCAGCAAAATGTCGCGAGCCTGGTCACCCGACAGCGACTGCTCGGGCGGCACGACGGCGGCACGGAACAGCTGCTCGAACTTGGTCTGGTCGTCAACGGTGATGAAGGAGAGACGCACTTTAGGGATTTTGATCTGGTCCTTCCGGGCAGCAGGAGGAGCAGCGGCCGGAGGAGCGGGCGCGGCAGGTGCCGGTGCCGGAGGAGCATAGGTCGATCCATAGTTGGTCTGATCGTAGGTCTGGGGTGCAGAGTAGTTCGATTGGGCTGGCGCAGAGTAGTTGGATTGGGCTGGTGCAGAGTAGTTCGACTGGTCATATGTCTGGCCGTAGGACTGGCTGGAGCTGGGGTCCGAGTAATCCTGACCTCCGTAGTTGGGCTGAGTGCCGTAGTTGGGCTGGTTGCCGTAGTTCGGCTGAGCTCCATAGTTCGACTGGGCACCATAATTGGGCTGGTTATTGAACCCACCTTGGTTACTGTAGCCCGTCTGGGATGGAGCCAGAGGCTGCTGGCCGTACGGAGGCTGCTGTTGCTGGCCATATGGCTGCTGCTGCTGCTGTCCGTATGGCTGCTGCTGGTATCCGGTTGGCTGGGCCGACAGTGAGGAGTAGCCAGTGGCCATGGGCTGTTGCTGGGGGGCACCGTAGGCGCCCTGGCCAGGATTCTGGCCTCCACCGTAGCTGTACATGGTTCAAGGGCGAATAAAAGGCGGTTCAGGCCATGCAAGTAGAAGCCGGGGCTGAAAGACCACGAGGCAGTGAGGCACGTCAGCCAATTAGCGGTTCAATCGTCTACGGGCGCGGTCAAACGGCAGAAACGAATCTGTAGAATGCAATTGCAATGCAAGACACAAGCGTAGTACCAGTGCCGACTCAGTGCGACGGCGGTGCTAGCAGCTGCTGTGCGGTTGGTGGGTAACTTGTCAAAGCGGCTTCCTGGCTTAACGATCACGGGCGGGTAATGATGGGGGCCAGACCAGAGTATGGGGGCAGGGGGGATATAAAGGAGGTAGAGCGGAACCGCAGGTAATACTCAATTAGACGAGTGGATGTCTGCTACTATGCGGAATCTTATCCGTGTGTACATAAACTATCTCGAGACTGGCCCGGCCCGGCTCCGAGCACAGCCTGAGCTCAGCCTCGTATTGGCCAAACCCCTGAGGCTGACAGCCTGCATGAATATGCGGGGAGGAGATTGCGATACCGGGGGAGTAGAGGAGAGAATCAGGAGAGACTGAGGGAGAGAATGAGGGAGAGAATGAGGGAGAGACTGAGGTAGAGAATGAGAGAAGTAATGGATGGGATGAACTTGAGCACATTCTGTTGATATGAATGTAGCTTTACTCGGTGTTAAATTCAAGCCCGTGTCTCCCATGACCATTGAGCCACGGCACTACAGTTCCAGCAACAGGACTTCTAATGAGGGCATCTCAACTAAACTACCTCGACGAGACTACTGAGCTAGTAGTGGGACTTTCGCCAAGTGCCGGTAGGTTCCGCATTACTCAGCGCTCATTCCGCGATACTCGGCGGTACATTCGGCCGAATCCACAAGCGAAAGCCGGAAAACCAACCGCCCATAGTCTGTAATATTGGCAGTAGGATGGTGGAATAAGTATCAGGTACTCAGGTCTTAGGTACTCAAGATTTATGCACAGGTACTCACAGTCAGATATGAGGTACTTGATACTAGGTACTTCGGTTCTCTACTCATACTGGTATGATGATATTCCGATAACCATTCTATAGCGAGTTACCAAATGGGCACTTTTCTACGGGGCACTTTCTAGTCTTTACAGTTCTACTTCGGCTCTACCGTTCTACTTCAGCTTGGACTCCACGATAATATATTACGGCTAGCTACGGTGGCGAGTGCTCGCAAGTGTCGACTCGTCAGGCCTCACCAGCGGGTAGAGGCTGAGCACGCCACAGACATGTACATGATCGCATCTTCTAGTCCTGGCACTACAGTTGTAGTCGTCCCCCACCTTCTAGACAGCGTACTTGCGCGTCCACTCACGCGCCGTGGCCTCGTAGCGGGCACGGTCCGTCTTGTACACATGGGCAATCTCGGGCACCAGAGGGTCGTCGGGATTGGGATCAGTCAGCATGGAGCAGATCGAGAGCAGCACCTTTGAAATGGTCAGCGCCGGTGACCACTGGTCCTTCAGAATGTCCAGACAGATGCTTCCATTAGAGTTGATGTTGGGGTGGTAAATGCGCGTGGTGAAGTTGACTTTTGGCGGCTTGAACGGGTAGTCTGTGGGGAAGTGAATCGACAGAAAGAAAACACCGTTGGTGTAGGGCGAATCGCCGGGGCCCATGATGGTCGCCTGCCAGTGGAACAGATCGTCACCGACGGGGCCTGCCGAGCATGACGATGGTGGGTCACTGAGTTAGCCGTGGAACCAATAACTAGGCGTTGCTGGCAGCTTCACGAAGAGCTTCACAACAGCTTCACAAGACCTTCGTTACTTACATTCCGAGATCGGCGAGTTCCTTGTTGATACGCTTAAGAGCCATGTCTAGTGTGGTGATGCAAGTGGCGATAAATAGTCTAACGTCAGTAGTAAAAGGAGAAGGGGAAAAATGGGACACCGCGCAAAAGGAACCGGGAGGAACAATCTGCCGCCCTAGCCCCGGCCGGGTACCGCCTTATCGCTGTTATGCTGGCAGTGACATAGCAGTGTAGTCAACTTATATACCTATATTTGAGTGTATATTTCAGCTGTGTATTCGAGTTGAGTGTGTGCTAAACAGAGATCTGTTCGATTGTATACAACAGGTTGGAGTCCTGGCTCGTTGTGGGTTTGCTGAATGCTGGTGCTAGCAGTACGTGAGGCTCGTCTCGTACTGCCCCGCAGTGAGTTAAGCGATATCTGATTTCAGGTTCATAAGACCCAAGTCAGTTCAAGTGAGTATATAGATATGGTATACATATACCCGGTCAACCAACGCTCGGTAGGAACTTGGTTTTAACACTTGCTTATTGGTTTAATTTAAAATGTCACTACTCCTCGGCTATCTAATTAGCATACATACTTACGATACATTCGTATCACCGAACCTCAGCTTAGAATCCTCAACTATCAACTTACAACTGCTAATCCACATCATACTTCAACTCGTATTCCAAATTATTCAACCTCCATAGATATATTTTCATCGTTTCATCTCATTCTATCGGCCTCGTTTGTCATCTCTATAAGCCACCATCTCCCTGTTCAACCACGCCCCTACCCTGACTGGCCGCATGCCTACTTGATCCGCGCATCCGACACGAACCTCTCCTTCCAGTCTACTTCACGTCTCTACGCGGTTTTCCCGAGTTCTCCTGGTTCTCGCGTACCTCCACACATCCTGTAGAACACCCGCCATGAGCTCTGGGCCCAATCTCCTGCGGCGGAAGAGTGCCAGCGATGCTCGGCTCTTCACGCGCGTAAGTCTTCATCTCTCGTTGCAACTCCACTAACTCAGGGCAAAGCCGGTGAGCTGCGCAGCGAGCTGAGTCTCGGCAAAAAGGACAAGAACCACAAGAACAAGAAGATTGCTCTGAAAAAAATCGTCGCAAACATGACAATGAGCAACAACGAGATGGTCTCGCTGTTCCCCGACATAATTGCGTGTATGTCCATCTACGACATTGACATCAAGAAGATGTGCTTCCTGTACCTGCTCACCTACGCCAAGGCGAAGCCTCGTATCGCCATTGAAGCTATTCCCGTGCTCATTGACGACCTCACCGACTCGTCTCCGCTCATTCGCGCCCTGGCTCTTCGTACCATGTCCTCGATCCCCGTCAAGGAATACTTTGACGTGGCCGTCGAGTACACGACCGAGCTGCTTCACGACTCGGACCCATATGTGCGCAAGACAGCGGCGTTCAGCGTCGCTAAACTGTGGAACGCCGACCCCGCGGCCGTTGAAAAGCACGGCCTCGTCAACAGCCTCAACGGCCTCATCAGCAACTCAAACCCGACCGTCGTCGCTGCAGCGCTCGCCGCTCTAATGGACATCACTGAGCGGTCCCAGGACAGCCTCGAGCTGCAGATTGACCGTACACACGCCTTCAATCTGGCCCAAATCTTGCCCGACTGCAACGAGTGGTCCCAAATCTACATCCTCACAGCCCTCATGAATTTTGTTCCGCGCCAGAGCATTGACGCGACGCTGCTCATTGAAAAGGTGCTTCCGCGACTCCAGTTTGCCAATTCATCAGTGGTGCTGGGTGCCCTCCGCTTGATCATCTACCTGTCAAACTTTGTCCCCGATATCACAACTGCTGTGCCCAATCTCGACCGCAGAATCGGCCCTGCCCTCGTCATTCTGCTGTCTAAGCCACCAGAGATCCAGTACCTAGCACTGCGCAACTGCATCCTTCTTCTTCAGAGCCGGAAATCGCTCCTCAACCTCGACATCAAAGTCTTCTTCTGCAAGTATAACGACCCCATCTACGTCAAGGCCACAAAACTCGAGATCATCTTCCTGCTGGCCAGCGAGGATAATATCAGCGTGGTGCTAGAAGAACTCCGCGAGTGTGCAACAGAGATTGACGTTCAGGTGTCCCGAAAGGCCGTACGTGCCATTGGCAAGCTTGCCATCAAAATCGAAGCCGCCGCCCAGCCCTGTATCGAGGCGCTTTTGGACCTTGTGTCGACGCGAATCTCTTACATTGTTCAAGAGGCTACTGTGGTCATCAAAAACATCTTCCGTCGCTACCCGAACCGTTACGAGTCGATTATTTCGGCCCTTTGCGATAACCTCGACTCGCTCGATGAGCCCGAGGCAAAGGCGGCCATGATCTGGATTATTGGCCAGTATGCCGATCGCATCGACAACTCGCACGAACTACTGAGCGGATTTCTATCTACCTTTACCGAAGAGCCAGTAGAGGTTCAGCTAGTCCTGCTTACGGCTGTTGTGAAGCTATTCATCTTGAGACCGACAAAGGGCCAAGAGATGGTCCCCAGAGTTCTCAAAATGGCCACCGAAGAGTGCGACAACCCCGACCTTCGCGACAGAGGATACATGTACTGGCGACTGTTGTCTTCTGACCCCTCCGAGGCTAAGCGCATTGTCATGGGCACCTTCCCTGAGATCACAACCGACTCGGATCGCATGGACGACGAGCGCCTCGAGGAGCTGGAATTGGCCATTGGCTCCCTGGCAACGATATACCTCAAGCCAATTCGCCAGGTGTTCCGCTTTGCAAAGGTTCGCAAGCTTCCGAATAGCTCTGCATTGGCACCAAGAGAGAAGAGTCGACAGCTGGCTTCATCGGGACCTACTTCTGGTGACTCATCGCGTATTGCATCGAATGGCTCTGCACGCTCCGCTGAGTCGCAAGTGACAAATGGACTTCACCACCTGCGCATCTCTAAGCCATTTGCTGAGTCAAACACGTCCTCAGCTAATGCCACACCAATCGAAACAACATTTCCAACAAGCTCGTCGTTCTACAATACAGCGAGCTCAGGGCAGGACCTTATCCAGCTCGATGACGCGCCATCCTCTCAAGGCTACACAGTCACTCAGAACGGCCTTTCAGGTTCCGCTCGCCAGGACGATCTACTCTGGTGAGGCCATGAAGTCATTGCCAAATGAATATAAAACGGTTCAATTGGGGTTTTGAGGAACCTTCATGTCCCATCGAAGTTATACTAGCAATTATAGCAATGCATTTTGGGATCATAAGTCATAATTCGTAAATCCTACGCAGCTGCCGCCGTTTTGACAGTTCATTCAGTCTTCTGAGACGTTGACGGAGCCGGTCGGTCTGTATATACATCGTTGTCAGAGTCACTTTCGTTGACAAAAGCGACGGGGACAAAATTCGCAGGAACAACTGTGTCAGAGACGGGGCGCTTGAGGTTAGCCTCTGGTCCATTGGGAATCGTTCCCAAATCAATTGGCTGTCCAGCCAGGACCTTGAGAATAATGAGGGCTGCGAACTTGGAGATGATCTCGCTCTGTTCACGGCAAGTCGGAGATGCAGCACAAGCTTCGCAGCCCGTGTCACACTCGCATTGCTCAATACGCTTAATGGCCTCCACGATCAGCTCTTCAACAAAGTGGAACGCCTTGTGAGAAATGCCAGATCCCTGGTCACCCCCTCTGCGATCACAGAAGATGAGCCTGGCAGGTCTCTTACGTGCCGATGCCCTTTTGGCGTATTCTTTCTGCGGAGCCTTGCATTCTGTATTGACATCATTTGGGAGAGTTGTCACAAAGCGAGGAAAGAGATTGAGGATGGCATGCTCGGCGCCATGAATTCCAGCTGCAATTGACAGGTCCTTCTCCTTGACGATTCGGATCGCCTCTGCAGGGACATCGATCCAGAATCCCTTGGTCTCAAACTTCACCGGCGGGCAATCGACCGACACGGCATCAATGATTTGATCGCGTCGATCGACTTTGAAGAACCCAAACACAATGGTTGTGTGCCGGATACGACCAAAACATGCAGTGTAATTGTCCGGTGATTCTACGACGCGCTGGCGCGGCACAAATGCACCCTGGCCCGTCATAAGGACATGGACAAGTTCCGTCTCAATTGGATCCACGTCCGTGTAGTCACGTTGGCGTGTTATCCATTCGACATCGACCCGTCGCACTCGTGCATACTTCTCCTGCGTGTTAACCTCAATGACAAGATACGGCAGGCCCTGGTGGAGAAATATCCCACCTTCGTAGAGCGAGAAGCTCATACGCTCAGCTTCAATTGTTTCAAGAACAGTTTTACGATCGTCTGTCACGTCCACCACTGCAAACTCGTCCTGCTTGTCACCACGAATGGCTACGTGCGAGAATGGGTCGAAGATACCGCTGCGAAATGAGCCTGCCAAGTCTTCATTGTCATTCTCAGTGATCTCATATGGCAACAGACGCGACGTCACGAGCTTCTTCCATTTCTTGTCCCAGACTGCAGAGTCGTCAGCCGAAGAACGAAAGTACTTTGCATCGCGCTCAATGCTAACAGGGTACTCCTCAGCAGCGCACTGCAGGTGGCTCTCCAAGACGAGCGCGTTGTCCAAGCCCAGCGGTATGTCAACGTCGGGCACGTCAAAAACACTCTTGGGGTTCTGCATAAAGGTCTGGTCCATTGGCTGTCCACTACCAATAACAATAACGAGGGAGTGATTGTTGCGACGGCCCACGCGCCCGCACTGCTGCCGAAAGCTTGAGATTGTGATTGGGAACCCAACGAGCAATACAGCGTCCAGGCTTCCAATGTCAATGCCAAGTTCGAGAGCATTGGTAGCGATAATTCCCAGCAGCTTGCCGTTGAACATCTGCTTTTCTATTTTGCGACGATCCTGAGCCGAGTAGCCACCACGGTAGCTCATCACTTTACCGAGGAGGTCCGAGTGATTTGAGCTCTTGTCGCCTGAAATTTCGCGATGAATGCTCTTCATCAGGAACTCGCAAGCACGACGCACCTTGCAGAAGGCAATGGTGCGGATGCCTCGAGAGACGAGCTCGATCATGAGCCGGCTTGCCTCGCCTACAGGGTGCACGCGTCCAGAGTTGGGATCATTGGGACTGATGTACGGGCAGTTCCAGAAAATGAACGTCCGTTTTCCACACGGAGATCCATCCTCCGAGATGACATCTATTGAGCTCTGCGGCCCTATTTTAGAACATGGCTCAGCACCTGGCTCGGAACGAGAGGATTCAGAAGCCTCCTCTTCGTCAAGCTTGGTGATGGTCCCCTCCAGGCCAAACATGTCAGCCATAAGCTGCCTCGGGTAGCGGACGGTTGCCGAGCACGAGATGACCTGCACGTTCGGATTGCCAAGCAGTGTGCACAGGCGCAGCAGGCGGCGCATGACAAACGAGACATGGGCGCCAAACAGACCCGAGTAGACATGGAGTTCGTCGACGACGATGAACTTGAGGGAGCGCAGAAACGGGCGCCAAGTGTCCCAAGACGGCAGGATGCCATGGTGGATCATGTCCGGGTTAGTGAAGATAACATTTGCGTTGGAACGGATCTGGCGGCGGCGGTCGCGCGGAGTATCGCCGTCATAGACATGGGCCAAGACTCTTGGCGCCAAGTGGGGCATGTTCGCAGCAAGCTTATCAAAGGCCTGCTTCTGGTCTTGGGCGAGGGCCTTGGTGGGGAAGATGTAGAGCGCAGAGGCCGAGGAGGAGTTGGCAATGGCGTCGAGCACGGGGAGTTGGTAAACGAGGGATTTGCCCGACGATGTCGAGGTCGCGACCATGACGTGGTTGCCATTGTGTAAAGCCTGTAAGGCATGCACCTGATGCGAGTAGAGGTTGTGGATATTTTTGTAGTCACGAAGTCCGTCACGCAGACCCGGTGACAACAGATCATCGTCGACATGGCCGAATTTAGGCTCGCGAGCAGGCACCACTATGCGGCCGCCAGGAACAATCTGGTTGCAGTAATGAGGGGAGCCAGTGACGTCGTCGATAAATATAGAAATGGGGTCCGAGGAGGACGATGGAGCCGGTCCATTAGTGCTCGAGTTAGCCACCATGACGTCTATGGGATCTGCGAGCGGCTGCGACACCGGCACATGGGCAGTAGCGCGGTCGTCCAGAACTGCGAGCCAGCGGAGCGCATCAGCAGGATCAAGGCCTCCGCGGAATGCAGCCACGGCATCGTCAAACTTGGCTAGGCGCTTTGCAATCAATTGCTGTACCGCGGAGAGGGCACGCGCGCTGCCAAGACTTGCTCGTTTGCGCTTGAGCGGTGCAACCCCATCCACAAAGTCAAACACGAGCACGGGGGTGCAGTCCTGGCCCGCCAGATCCGGGTCCAGCAGCGATGCGTCCGCGTACTCAAACAGCACGTCGTGGGGAAGCAACAGCCTAAATTTAGCCAGGTCCAGCAGCTGCAGCGGCCGGTGGGCGCGGACGGCCGCGCGCAGGCGGTCAAATGACGGCAGCACCTGGCGCCGGGCCTGGGACAGGAACCCTGTGGTGACGCAGACCTGGTAGAAGATGGCTCTTAGGGAGCTAAGAGCAGTATCAGTGTCTGGAATCTGTGAAATGTCGGCAATCTCTGCAACCTCAAGCCCGGGCCGCGATAATTCGCTTGACAGTTCCGATGCCTCGTGCATCTTGGCCTCGCCACGCCCCTGGCCCTCCGACGTCATAATTAAAGTAGCTAAGTTAGCAGCCACCCAAACCGCCGTTAGCGCAACCGCCGTTTACAGTGTGGCTGCCTGCCCAGTTGGGCGAATCCAACTGGATGGTAAGTGTTCCGGGGTAGATGATCCGGCCCGTGTAAGGAACAAGTGTGGTCCGTGAGTGGTCAGAGAAAGTAGGGAGTAGATGGTACAAGGCCATTGACCAGAACTTGTACGTCTAATCTCTCGAACGCACTGGTCACCTTGTCAACCTGATCAACCTGATCAACCTCTTCCTGCCTGATTCTCCCAATTACCGCTCCTATCTTTCCCTCCTTTTCTCCTCTTATTTGCCCTGCCGTCGTGCCTTCGTTTATCCTTGCGTTCTCCTTTCTTTCAGGTTGCATCCAGATGCTTTTTATGCAGCAAAGGCCAGCAAAGGCCAGGGTTGCTGGCGCATACCGTACTGGCACTGGCCGCAGTCTGGCGCAGTCGACAATCAGGCATTGTCCTGTAGAATGTTTATTCCTGCTGCCGGCCCATTCGGATCGTTAACTCTTGGCTGCTATCAGTGTGGAATGAACGCGCCCATTTGGGCGCATTGTAAACTTTGCCCGCCCATTGGCCCCTGCCCCATTAGGACCTGTCAATGGGGGGCCGAGCGGGGGAGTGAACAGGGCAGGGGTTTACTACCGAGGTCGGCAAATACATCACACGAGTAATCCAATCTTAGTATTCGAGTCGGCAGCCGAACCGATCGACGCTTACCCCACTTGGCGGGTGCAGCCAGTAAAAGTTTATTTGCGTATACACGGGTTATACGCCACGATCCGCCCGATCGTCCAGATCTCGGCAAGCCGAGCCGTGGAGCACAAGTGCCCACCAGTACTCGATGGCCCACAGCACCACATTTCGGGCACATACCACGGATTTCGACGCTTATTCCAGGGATACCGCCCAATCATATCTCTACAATCCTTTGCTGCCACCTCCGGAATAGCTCGGGATAAAGTTTTTACGTGCAAACAGCGCCAAAACTCTGTCCAACTCTGTCCAACTACATCCCACCCCTCCCCTCATTTGGCTCGGCTCGTGGATTATTCACTGGGTCCCATCTCCCCCTCTTTCGCTCCCCTCCCCCTTGACCCCTCCTCACGCCCTGATGCAGGCTGCCGCTTTAGGACCGATACAGGCCCCCCGCCAAGCGGACCAGGGCCTGTTGTGCACCGAGGACCACCCAAATTGCCCAATACGGACTCAATTTCCCTGCTGACCCCGCGCCTAGCTGCGTCTGGTGCATTAGTACGGGCGCCCTGCCAGCGCCGAAGGCCCAGTTGGGCCTCCAGCGGTGCCCCTGAAAGGGCCGTTTCCCCACTTTGCGCACAGTTCGGCTCGTTTGGCTGCAACCGCTGCAACCTCGACAAAAAAGATGCCGACGACTTAAAAGGGGCCTCCCCGCATTCCATCTTCACCAAGTCACCAAGTTTTGCGAGACCTCGACATTCGCTAGCTCATTCGCTACTCGCTAACTCGCTAAAATGGTCAAACTTCTCTCCACTGTGGCCTCGGCAGCGCTGCTCACCGCGGTGCTGGGCCAGGCGTGCCCGGCCCCTAGCGGTGCCGTCGCAGCCCTCGTTACTGCCCTCCAGCAGGTCGAGGCAGGTGCCGACTCGACTGACGACGCCGTCAATGCTTTCCAAGAGTCTCAAGGTCTGCTCGGCGCTCTGTCTGTCCAGCAGTCACAGTCGTCCATTGGCGTCGCCCTCAGCGCAGCGCTTACTGCCGGCTCGAGCGTCGCTACTCCCGCCGCTCTGTGTGACGGTCAAGCAATTGCTTCCGAGGTCTCGGCCATTGTTCCGTCAATCGCCCAGCTGCTCGTCGACCTCACCAACAAGGCTAGTGCTCTTATTGGTGCCGGCGCCATCACAGTTGTCACGCCCGATCTCACAAACCTGCAGAGCCTCACCAACGAGCTCGAGGAGCTCGCGTACGCAAAGGTTCCCTGCCAGTTGTTTGATACTCTAGGAAGCGCTTTCAGCACCATCAACTCTGGTTTCACCGAGGTCTTTGCTGCTTACTCCATTACTACTGCCCCCTCATTCGTCGCATCCACCGCCGCCTGTGTGTCGTCGTCTGCTCCTCCTTCTAGCTCATCTGTTGCTTCCAGCTCCTCGGCGGCTTCCAGCTCGGCCGCTGCTTCAAGCTCGGCTGCTCCTTCCAGCTCCTCGGCTGCTTCGAGCTCGGCCCCTGCCTCTAGCTCCGCAGCTTCTAGCTCGGCCCCTGCCTCTAGCTCGGCCCCTGCATCCAGCTCCGCTGCTTCTAGTTCGGCTGCTTCTTCATCGGCTGCTGCATCCAGCTCCGCTGCCGCTTCTTCGTCGGCTGCTGCTTCTTCGTCTGCCGCTGCCTCGTCGTCTGCTGCTGCCTCTAGCTCGGCTCCTGCTTCCAGCTCTGCTGCTAGTTCCGCCGCTTCTTCCGCTGCTAGCTCGACTGCTGCCTCTTCGGCTCCTGCATCTTCGTCTGCTGCTTCTGTGGCTGCTTCGTCGACTGCTGCTGCCTCTTCGGCTGCCTCGTCGGCTGCCGCCAGCTCGGGCCTGCCTCTCTGCGGTGCTCTCGCCCGCCGTGCTGACTGCGCGGCTCCCGCTGGTGCCGTTGCTAGCATCGTCGCTGCTTTCTCGCAGCTTGCAAAGGACTGCGACTTGACTGATGCTCAGGTCACTGCATTCACCTCCTCCGATGGCCTGGCCGGAGCTCTCGTTATCCAGAACTCCGAGGCTTTCATCCAGAGTGACCTCAACACCATTTCGAACCTCGCCAATGGCCTCGAGGGCGCTACGTCCTGTGACAGTCAGTCCATTCTTGGCGGTCTCCAGGGCGCTTCGGGCGCCGTTGTCCAGATCCTCAAAGACCTCAGTGCCAAGGCCAGTGATCTCATTGCCGTCGGTGCTATCTCCATTGTGCAGAACGATCTCCAGAGCCTGCAGAAGACCACTGCCGATCTCGAGGAAGTTGCTCTTCAGAAGGTCACCTGTGACGTTGTCACCGACCTGTCTGCTGCCTTTGTCGGAATCAACGACGGCTTCTCTTCGGCCTTTGCCGTTTACTCTCTGGCTGCTCCTGTCTTCAGCCTCCCCTCGGTGTCGGCCTGTGCACCCACATTGACCAGCTCCGCCGCGACTGGTCCTGTCACCTGCACTAGCGCCTCGTCTGCTGCCGTCTCGTCTTCTGCTCCCGCTACGTCGGCTGCTGCTTCCTCGGCTGCTGCTTCTTCTGCCGCTGCTTCCTCTGCCGCCTCATCTGCCGCTGCTGCCTCGTCTGCTGCTTCGTCGTCTGCTGCTCCTTCTTGTGACCTGGCTCTGCTGCGTCGCCAGTCTTGCCCTGCTCCTGCTGGCGAGGTTGCCACGCTCATCACGGCTCTCAACCAGCTCAAGACGGATGCCGGCACTACCGACGGCCTTGTCAAGAGCTTCACTGCCGCCCAGGGTCTCGTTCAAGCTCTCAACATCCAGAATGACGAGGCCAACATTCAGAAGGACATCACTAACGCCAACGCTGCTGCCCAGGCTCTCTCGACGACCACCTCGTGCGACAGCCAGGCCGTTGCTGCTGCGCTCACTAGCCTTACCCCGACCATTGCTGGCCTTTTGGCGGATTTGGCTGCCCAGGCCGGCAATTTTGCTACTGTTGGTGCCAGTCCCATTGTGCAGAACGATCTCACGACGCTGCAGAGCGCCACTGTCGACCTCGAGAAGCTCGCTTACAGCAAGCTGTCGTGTGACGTGATCACCGGAGTTGCTGCTTCGTTCAAGACCATCAACGACGGCTTCGCCAGCGCCATGTCTGCTTACCAGCTGACGCCTGTTGCTACTCCCGCTGCTCCTGCTGGATGCGCTCCCAGCAGCACCATTTCTCTGCCTCCGGGATGTTCGACACCCGTGACCTCCAGCGGACCCACTACTGCTGCCCAGAGCGAGAGCGAGAGCGCCGCCGCCGGTGGCTCGACTCAGGCTGCTACGT
Source organism: Sugiyamaella valdiviana (assembly GCA_030570555.1). Taxonomy (NCBI): domain Eukaryota; kingdom Fungi; phylum Ascomycota; class Dipodascomycetes; order Dipodascales; family Trichomonascaceae; genus Sugiyamaella; species Sugiyamaella valdiviana. The sequence goes on from JAJLWF010000003.1 coordinate 735,567, forward strand.
CTGCCGTATCTGCCGCTGCCACCACTAAGGCATCGTCGTCTGCTGCTCCCTCGTGTGACCTGGCTCTGCTGCGTCGCCAGTCTTGCCCTGCTCCTGCTGGCGAGGTTGCTACGCTCATCACGGCTCTCAACCAGCTCAAGACGGATGCCGGCACTACCGACGGCCTTGTCAAGAGCTTCACTGCCGCTCAGGGTCTCGTTCAAGCTCTCAACATCCAGAATGACGAGGCCAACATTCAGACAGACATCAGTAACGCCAACGCTGCTGCCCAGGCTCTCTCGACGACCACCTCGTGCGACAGCCAGGCCGTTGCTGCTGCGCTCACTGGCCTTACCCCGACCATTGCTGGCCTTTTGGCGGATCTGGCTTCCCAGGCCGGCAATTTTGCTACTGTTGGTGCCAGTCCCATTGTGCAGAACGATCTCAAGACGCTGCAGAGCGCCACTGTCGACCTCGAGAAGCTCGCTTACAGCAAGCTGTCGTGTGACGTGATCACCGGAGTTGCTGCTTCGTTCAAGACCATCAACGATGGCTTCGCCAGCGCCATGTCTGCTTACCAGCTGACGCCTGTTGCTCCTCCTACTGCTCCTGCTGCATGCGCTCCCAGCAGCGTCATCTCTCTGCCTCCGGGATGCTCTACGCCTGTGGCCGCCGTCAGCGGAGTCACCACCATCCAGAGCGAGATCACTCTCACCATTGGCTCGACCCAGACTGTTCTGACCACTGCCATTGTCACAACTTGCCCGTGCGAGAACGAAAAGCCGACTGCTCCTCCTGCTGGCGGTGCTTCGTACACCACCACCGTCGTCACCACCACTGTCACTGAGCCCTGCTCGACCGTCGCTGTTGGCTCGTCTCTCTCGACGTCCTACACTACTGTCACCAAGGAGGTCACTATCACGGTGCCCTGCTCCACGTCGACGCCTGCTCCCGCTGCTCCTGGAGCCCCTGCCGCTCCCGCTGCTCCTGCTGCCCCTGCTGCCCCTGCCTCTCCCGCTGCTCCTGCTTCGCCTGAGTCACCCGCTGCTCCCGCCGCTCCTGCTGCCCCTGCTGCTCCTGCTGAGTCGGCTCCTGCTGCCCAGCCGGCTCCTGCTGCTCCTGCCGAGACTGGTGTCGCGGCTTCCAACGGTGCCGGCCGTGTTCTGTCGGCCCTGACCGCCGTTGTCGGTTCGGTTGCATTCGCACTCCTCATCTAGGCACTTTCGTAGCGCCAGCTTGTATTTTATTCTAGTTCTTAGGTTTTTTAGTCTGAAAATATTCGACGTTCTTCATGAAACCAGTTGCATCAACCTCTTAGCTAATAGCCATGCCTCCAGCTACCAACAGTATTGTGCCTTATAGCTACCAACAGCATTGTGCCTTATAGGTGAGGCATACGTACTAGTGATTTGCTTTCTATCACTGCATCTAATAGATAGAGATGAGAGGTCTAAGTGCAGAAGTCTCAATCTGCTAGATCTCGAACCTCATCCAGGCATATCAGAGTATGAACATATCATTAGATGCCGATGTTGATTAAACTGGAGAATGGTCGCGATGTACTGCTCTATTGCTACTCCTCTTTGCCTGATAGTGTGGTCTTGCATCCCGGCGCTCATGCTGCAGAGACTGGCGGTGGATATATTTGTTCTTGGCCATGCTCCATGCAGTAATTCACTTTCACTTACTGTCTTGTGTGTGTTGGAGACTCTTCTAAAATCGTTGGGCTAAAGATAATTAGTCGTGATTCCGTACAACAGTTCCTGAAGTAGCGACAGTAAGCACGAGGTGCCTGAGCATGACCACAACTTCCATGGTTCGCCGAGCGGGGAATTGTTGCTTTCAACCGACAGGTATCGCTCACAGAGCATTTTTCAGATACTACGCTTGATGAGGTAGCGAACAGTATCGTGGCCCGACGACAATCGCTATGATTCTCCAAGCTGGGGGTTATTGCTCTCAATCTTTAGACAGGTATCGGTCATGGAGCATTTTTCATGGAGCATTTCTGTCGTTTCTGAACGTCATTCCGTTAAGGAACTACAAATTGTACAAGTCCACCCACCCTCATCGAGCCTGGCCCCGTCGTCATTTGGGTTCCTACATTAGTTGGATCGTACGCGCTTACCTCGTCTTCCTCTATCTGACCCATCTTGTCACATAAAAGGTCTGGCTGAAATGGACTGGCCAGACCAATATTGATCCTATCCAAGTTGGTGCTTCTTCTACCTTGCGTTGCGGCGCAGGCTGAAGTGCCTCGGTGTGACCGCTATGTCTCGGGGGCTATTTTGTAGCTTGGGCTACTTCGCTCTTGGCTACCCGCGAAACTACTTTGCACGAATTTTATTTGGTGGCTCTTCGCATTTATCGAAGCCATACACAGAGGTCTTCGACTCGCCGAATTTATGAAATAAAGTGGCTTGGGGTGCCTTTATACAGTTTTACTGTCTTGCTAACAACACTAACCCCATTCAGCGACGTACATGTATGGCTGCTAACCCCGGGGAGTTATCCCTGCATGCGAACTAAACGGGCCAGGCCAACCTATACGGTACTCCTTGTTAGTAACGGCGTCTCGCTCTAACGCCGCGGCTTCAACGCATTTTGGCCTTAAGTTAACCTTCAATCTGTCAGCTCGCGGCGCGGACGCAGCCGTTGAGCGGCTCATGCAAGTACCCTGCAGCCTTTACTCACCACACTGGCAAGTTACTAGAAGCTTTCCATGTCAATCGATTACTAAGGAAGTGCTTACTCAACGGTAATTACAGCCAATGAATAGGCAATGGCTGCTGGATTGATGTCCTGCGGTTAGTGCTGAACAGGGCATGTCGTCTAGGCATCTCTGGTATGTCGCGGACCAACCATGCATCACATCGGACACTATCAAGATTATTCTGGGCCACGCCGTTAGAGCGAGGCTTGACGGTAGTGCCACTTCAGCCCCGTCCCTTATATCGGGCCAATCGGTTACACAATGCTTTTTACCTCCTTTGTTACGTTGATTAATCACAATTTTACCTTTCAGACAAACCTGGCAGCTGCGGAACTATCCTTCTACTGCATACAGCCTTGGTAGGTAGGCCAATGACGGCGAGGCGTTCTGCTTGGCATGCGGCAGATCGGTGACGATCTTTCTACTTTCGATTTTAGTGCTTACCAACGGCCTAGTTCCCCACGTACGTATGCGTTCTAAAGGTTGTTCTCCGCCTGTACAAGGAGAAGAAGCCGGAGTACGGACATGGCGAACCGGAGAACGGACATGATGGCGGATCAGTGACAGTGTCAAGCTTGTAACGAATTGATATAAAAGTGCACGAACTATCGAGATAAAAATCATTCTAAGATCAGTCCAAGCGCCTTAGCAACAAGAACATCCACCCTTGCTACACATCTTTTTTTTTATTTTTCTTACCTGCTTTACCATGGGTTACGCGGATACCTTTCGCAACACTTTGGTGGTCGATGTCCTGGAGGGACTTGGCCTTGTGCAACCTCCCTCGAACTTTGTGGAACAGAAGGCAGTTGCTGACGCGATTGTCGAGAAGACTGAGAATCTCGATGAGGAGTCAGCTATTGGAGGCGGTCCAGATGCTCCTACTGAACGCGCGGATGAAGTTCCTGACGCTGATGGCAGCGATTCAGGCACTTCAGGGTCTTCTATTGCCGATGTCACTGCTGTCGACCCGTTTCTTGTCGACTGGAACGGGCCCAATGACCCTGAGCACCCCCAGAACTGGCCCGGCTGGAAGAAGGTATTTATCAGTATCCAGACCATGGTGCTTACCTGCTCCACTTACATGGGAGCTTCTATTTATACGCCTGGCCAGACTCAGATCCAGGACGAGTTCCACGTCGGCCATGTTGTGGGCACCCTGAGCCTGTCTGTGTATATTGTGGGCTACGGAATCGGACCTATGATTTTCTCCCCTCTTTCTGAGGAGCTGCGCGTTGGTCGCAACCGCATCTACATGTTCACCCTGTTTCTGTTTTTTATTCTACAGATTCCTACTGCCCTTGTCAACAACATCGGGGGACTGGTAATTCTCCGTTTCCTCGCTGGTGTGCTGTCGTCTCCCCCTATTTCAACTGGTGCCGCAACCCTCGGTGACATCGTACAGCCCAGCATGATCTCGTATATGATTGGTCTGTGGGCTATGAGTTGTATGGCGGCCCCAGTCATTGCACCATTGCTGGGAGCGTCTATGGTCGTTGCCGAGAACTGGCGCTGGATTTTCTGGCTGCTGGCTATGGTGTGTGGATTCACACTTTTGGTGACTGTTGCATTTATGCCTGAGACCCTGCATAGCAATGTGCTCTACCGTCGCGCTCAGCGAATCCGTAAGGAGACGGGCGACGACCGCTACCACACTGCACAGGAAGTTGCTGAACAGAGCAGGGAGTTGAAGTCGTTCATTACTAAGGTGCTGTACCGTCCGTTTGCAATGATTCTGACTGAACCTGGTATTCTCGCTTTTGACCTCTACACCGCTCTGGTGTACGGTGCATTTTACCTCTTCTTTGAGGCCTTTCCTCTTGTGTTTGTAGGCATCTACGACTTCACCCTGGTTGAGGTTGGTGTTGCATACATGGGTTTCTGCGTCGGATGCTTCGTCGCGTACTTTGTTCTTGTTGTGTTCCTCAAGACAGTTCTCAACAAGCGCATGGCCGATGGTACCTTTTCTCCTGAGCACTATCTTATCCTGGCTATGTGGGTGTGTTTCTTGCTCCCGGCCAGCCTATTTCTGTTTGGCTGGACCGCTGGTGTGCACTGGATTTTGCCCATCATCTGGGAAATGCTGTTTGTCGTTGCGGCCTTTAACATCTTTCAGTGCGCATTCGGCTACCTAGCCAGCAGCTACCCGCGATATATCGCGTCGGTTTTCGCGGGTAATGCCCTTATTCGTTCCAGCTTTGCCAGTGCTTTCCCCCTATTTGGTCAGGCTATGTACGACCGTCTCGGCAGCACGAAGTATCCGGTTGGATGGGGTTCGACTCTTTTGGGCTTCATTGCCCTGGCCTTGGCAGCCATTCCGTTTGTGCTATATCGCTTCGGCTCAGCTCTGCGTGGCCGTTCGAAGTACGCCAACTAGCGACTGCACTATATTTAATTATGATAGATAATAGATGGATCAATACTCTAAAATAATACCTTAAGCTTTAGTGAGTTGCCAGCTTAAAACTATAGTGAGTGGATCAGCTTAAAAACTATAGAGTGGGCTTCAAGCTGTAATGAGCTGGCATAGCCCATTGTCCTCGGAGTTTGACGGAGAAATCGTCCCGTGTCAACGGTCTTAGCTGCGGGACCTGCATTGAGGTATGCCTATTCGTCATGGGTCCTGCTTGAATCTAGACATGGGCCCATACTCAGTGCCGTCGGCTTCCCTGCCGGGTTCCTTGCCGGTTCCTGTCAGACGCCAAGCAGATTCGCCCTAACCCGGACATCGAAAAACATCAGGCCATCCCGTCGATCAGGGCAGGGATCCCGGCATCTCGAACCATGACTGATAGTGTAACAACACAGATAGTAGTAATGAAAATTCGTCAGTGATGAGAATCCAGTGGCAACTGTGATGCTATGGTATTTTTCTTACGCTTTCGCTCAAGTGTTCCTTACCAGCGTCTTTCCGTAGCTTCTTCAGCACCGTCTTTCCGTAACTTCTCTCTGTTAGCTGCAGACGGCTGCATGCAGAAGTGGCCTGTTCGAGATTCACGGCCTCGACTCGAAACAACTGGATTCGCCCTGGGTGTTCTACGGTCGGCCCGAAAAGCAAGCAGCACACACCCGCTGATAAGCCGGGGTCCGTTTATCTTCACGCCCATTCGTTGCGGTGCGTGGGTGTGCAGTAGGCCCCGGGCAGTTCCGTATGCACCTAATTGGGCCCTGCTGCCCACGCTTCCCATTCCTATTTATTGCCAGCATCCCCACAAAAATCAGGCCAGCTTATGATCCTTTACACCACACCACCGAATTAACCTCTACGAACCACAAACGACCCGAATAGGCACTAACCCTTTCACTCGAGCCAATATCGACTAGCATCGCCTGATCTTTCAAAGTCACCTCATATTTATTCCCACACTTCGCCATGGAGTCGTTTGACCCCCTCCAGTTTGACTACTGCTCGTCGCTGCTGTCTGCCATCGACGAATCAGCAGACTCGCCTCTCCAACACCAGCAGCCTAGAGGCCAGGCCCCATCCGCCATGCCCCCTGTCCTCTGTACGCCTTCTCCGCAGGACATTCTTAACGCGCCCTTCATTGGAGACTCGGTAAAGACAACGGACGAGTGGACCAACGAACCACTCCTCGCTCTCCAGGCCCAGAATGCAGCCTACGCGTTTGACTCGGTCCTCGACGCAAACCCATCGTACATAAGCGAAGAATCGCCCAACTCGGCCAACTCGGCCCTATCTTCACCCCACCGCTACTCGTCGTACACCTCAGATAGCGACAACTTCAACTCGCTCAGCATGAACCCGCTCGTTCCGGATCAGTACTACGAATCCAAGGGCTTTGAGGATCTGGTCGACTCGTCCCAGTACCCCGTCAAGCAAGAATCCACCTCTCCAAAGGTCGAGACCCCGCTTGACGAATCGGTCCAGTCCTCCCGTCAGTCCTCTTATCCGTCCCAGGCATCCACCCGTGCTAACACACGAACGAGCAAAGTCTCGAAACCAAAGAAGGAAAAGACATCGCACAATATGATTGAGAAGCGGTATCGCACCAACATCAACGACCGCATCCTCGCCCTGCGAGACTGTGTGCCGGCCCTGCGCTGCGTCATCACTGGCAATCCAGAGGACGAGAACCTCCAGGGCCTCACGCCTGCTGCGAAGCTCAACAAGGCGACTGTCCTCACCAAAGCCACCGAGTACATTAGACATCTTGAGGCGCGCAATGTACAGCTTGCCAAGGAGCTCGAGGATCTCAAGAACTCGCTCAACCCAACAGCCAACTCTGAGCCCCAGTTCAGTCCTGTGTTTGGCCGCAGTAATCGGCAGTTTGCCCCACAGCGACCAGGCCGTCACTCGGACGTTGCCTCCAAGGCAATGATGTGCTCCATGGCAGGCCTCATGGGCGCTGGCATGATGGGCAGCGACTCAAACTCTGAGTTTCGCGGCCTCTCGGCCATCCCAGGCATGTCCCTCTTTTCGTCAGTGCGCGTAGGTGCCTACGATGGCTCTTCGCTGCTGACAGTCGTCAAGCTGGGCCTTATTCTCGGTGCCCTTGGCTACGTAATCATTCCCATGCTCTCTGGCGGTAAGTCGGACAAAGAGCTGGAAGCTGAGAAGGAAGCTGAGACGCTGGAGCCACTCAACGGCGACGAGGCCCACCGCAACACATGGCTTACCACTTCAGTGTCTCTTCACCCACCCCGTGGCGAGACGGCCTTTGGCGACCTCTTCGCCCTTTTCGGCGTCGTGCTCGAGGTCATCGTGACGCTGCTGGTCGGCATCGATGGCTACATACTTGCCAGCCAGTTCTTTACCGGCAGCCGTCCTAATATCTCGCAGCAGATTGCCCGCGCCATGGACGCGCAGCTGTGTGGTGGTGATCCGGAATTCACTTCGAGTCGCATGGTCTACACCTTTTTGAAGGGATTCCTATTGCCTGGAGACTGGCAAAGCTACATGCTACAGGCGCTTCAGATTCGCACTCTCATATACGACTCCAGTTTCCCCCTCCGAAATCTCGGCATTCTCATCTCTGATAGGCTGTGGGCCAAGGCTCGCAAAGCTGCACGCGCAGCCGGTCTGTCGCCAGCGTCTGATGAGCTCCCCAGTCATATCGTCCAGCTTCTTGAGAGCCCCGATTTCCTCGACTGTGGAGTCGATAGCTACTTCAGCGCCCTCTTGTATGGTGGACAAGCCGTCTCTGACATCAATGTCGACGCCTACAGCTCTGCCCTCGATGTCGCTGCCGCATTCTACTGCTCACGAAAGCTTCATGACACTCTTCTTGACCTTGTTGAAGGCGGTGCGAGCGACTTTGACCGTTCTGAACTGTCGCGCGTCACTGAGACGTGCCCTGCCGACTCTGATGTCAAACAACGGGCTCTTGTTCTCGGCGCCCTCTTCGATACGTCCAAGACGGATCTCAAGGCTGCCATTGACCATCTCAAGGGAGACCACGAGCTGCTTGTCCGCGTGATTGAAAGTGGCGAGCAAGTGGAGGCGAGCATCACCGAAGACGCCGAGGAAGACGATCACGACTCAGATTTCTCTTCCGAATCGGACGCTACTATCCACGAGGCTGTTGCTGATGCTCCTGTCAAGGCAGCTTCGCCTCCAAGACATGAGGCCCGCCTGCTGGCCGTCTCGAATGACTGCCGTATTGCACTCTACTGCAGCTATATTTTGCACTATCTCGCCCTTGGTGATGAAGAGCATGCCCTAGCTGTAGCGATGCGTATGCAGGTGCGATCTGAGGACTCGATGGGCTTGTTGGGCTTTGTTGCCCTGCGTCGTGCCCTTCTCCAACTTCGCCAGCTGCCTAGTGTTGCTGGCGAGTCGAAGCTGGAGCAGCTTGCTGCTGCTGCCCGTGTGTGGGTTGGTAGTGAAGTTGCCGAGGAGACTGGTCTTAGTCTCGAGCGCCGTCGTGAGCTTGTTGGCGACTGCGTGGAGCTGAGCGTGTATTTTGGCGGTCTCGAGCTCGATGAGGGCTACTGTGAAAAGTAAACAGCTGTTAGTTCATAGAGCTGTATTTATTTAACGAATTTATTGGTTTCAAGGTGTTCACCAGGAAGTAGTCAGTCTAACTGGAGCTCATAGGGAGATCTTAAGGATCTGAGACTTGTATCGAGATGAGATTGAATATAAATAGATATATGGATGTATCGGCTTCATGAAGCAATGGCTGTAGCTCTGTCTGGTCAGCAAACAGCAAAACCACTGGCGTAACTGACGCTGCTGTCGGAGATGTCGGTGACAGGACTGCTCTGAGTGTATCCAATCCACTTGAGCCTACCATAGTCGGAATCGCCAGCTTTCGTAAGCTCCACCGTTTTGAGCAGAACGCCCAGCGGGGTGCGACCACAGATTGTGTTGTCTGTATCCTCGAGATACTCCTGCCACTTGTCGTAGGAGCCTGTAGACGCAACAGTCATGCCCATACGGTCGAGATACTCAATCGACTTGTAGATGGGCACCTTCGGAGACAGCGTCGAGATGCGAGACAGCTGGCGGATCGAGGAAACGCTCTTCGAGTCCGTATAGGCCGTGTAGCCGAAACGCGAACCCCAGTGACAGAAGTCGGTGCTGATGACAAAAGCGTTGTGCTTGTCGGCGAAGAAAGGTGCCAGCAGTGCAGCGAGCTTGCCTTCGTACGCAGCATCCGTCGTGCCGAGCAGAATCGGAACAATGGGTCGTGGAGACTCCTGGGTCACTTGGTACATGAACGGTAGGTGCATCTCAAAGCTGTGTTCGTCTTCGTCGGTCGTTCGGCTCATGTACTTGAAGAGCCCCGACGTGTACAGCTTCTCGACGGTCTCGCGGTCGACGGGGATATTGCCCAGCGGCGTTTCGTAGGTGTGGAAGTTTGTCAGCTGCGCACCTCGGAAAGCCACATGATGAGACGGACCTAGAATGAATACGCGCTTACTGTGTTAGAGGAAGTAGACAAAGGCAATCCACCAGCTACTGATCTTCACCAGACATCGCCACTTACATGTCATGCGTATCCCATGCTTTGTACGTCTCGGCCAAAGTGCTGCCTGCCCAGCTGTATCCAGCGTGTCTGTATTAGCAGCAGTCACTTAATCCTCGCATCTGCTTACGGTCCAACCAGGAAACGGGCTCCAGGAACTGGTAGCGAGTCGTAATCTTTGCCTTGTGCCGGTACATCCTCGAGAAACTGCTCGATCTGACGGGCCAGGCGTTCGCGGGAATCGTAGTACCACGAGCCGGCGTGTGTGGCCTTTCTACTAGCCATTTCTGTGTGTGTTGAGTTCTCTAAAGTCTATCGAACGAGTTGTACCAGGTCTAATAGTTGGTTAGCTCGGGCAAAATGCATGTAACGAGTGTCCTGACAGCACCGATAGCGACGAAGATGCACTAACCCTAGTATGCGGGGTAGACTTGTACGGCCACAACGCAGCGGCCGGCAAAACTCCGTATCGTGAATTGTCAAGTATTACACCAGCAAAGTGGTCTCATATAGTCTGCTCCTACACGTCTACATCGCTGCTTCGCTGGTATCACTCCCGTGCGGGGGTCTATTCGTTCTATCTGATAGAGGTAAGGGTTATAGATAAATGTCATAAGTCGTCGAGGCCAGGATTCGTCATTGCGAAGAGACGGGGGTCGTTGGCACTGGCTGCGTTGGTGTTGAGTGAGTTGGCGCAGGATGAGGCGCAGAATGAGTTGGCACCGGCGTTGGTGGATGCGTTGGCGGATGCAATGGCTGCGTGGTCACGACAGGCGTGCTAGGGCGGTGTGTGTCCGGTTTTGCTTTGCTGGGTGGGCGGCCAGCGACGCCGTTTGCAGCAGCAGGACCAACTTTTGGTGACGATGTCGTATTGGCTCCACTGCCACTGCCATTGGCGCCGCTACTCGTACCATTGGTGATAGGCTGAGCCGGTCGTAGCTTTTGCAAGCGAGTCCGTGGTGCACCCGATTGCGATCGCTCGCGACGCAAGAAGCTTCGCATGCCCGACTTGGACCTCTCGTCACGCGGCACCCAGTGCTTCCAGCCCTCGTAGTCAATGAGCGCCTGCATGCATCCCCACTCGATGATCTTCTGTTCCAGCCACCACAGATTGACAGGCTTGGTCAAGAAGTCGTTGCAGCCTGCTGCTAGAGCCTCTGACTTGTCTGCGCTGGAGGAACTCGCTGTGAGTGCGACAATGATGACTGGCGACTTGAACAGCTTCGTATCCAGTTTATCCTCCTTTTGTGGAGCTGGAATGGGAAGCTTCTGTTGCTCGGACGAAAAAGAACCAACTCTGTTGTCTTGTTCGAGTCGGCGGATCTCCTTGGTGGCTTCTATACCAGACATGACGGGAAGCTGGATGTCCATCAGCACGAGGTGGAAACCTCCCTGGCGCCACTTTTCAACCGCCTCTTTTCCGTTCTTCGCCGTTGCACATCGAATGCGTTTGCGCCTCATAAATGCCTCGAGAATCTTCTGGTTGATAACGTTATCCTCGACAATGAGCACGTGAATCTGCGGAACAACGCCCTCGAGCGTCGGGAACGTCTGCGACGAGTATTTGCGCATAAATTTGTTGGGCGGTCGGGCTTCGTGCTTCTCCTTCGTTGCCTCTTCGGTCTCTCCACTGACTTCTGTCGGCGTCGCTGTATCAGTTAATGAGCTGGAGGAGGACTCGTGAGGGGGACTCGGCCGTCGCTTCGCAGGCTCATCATCATTGTCTTCCTCGCGAAATCCACTAGCAGGCAGATTAAACTGGCGCGGCAGCAGCAGCATGCCACTGGACGATTCACTGCGCGAAGTTCGTGACGATGTGGAGCCATTCGAGACATAACTACGCACTGACCGCGGCTGTGGTCGCTCCACGAGCGCCTTTTCTGCGGGCTGACTGTGGCCAGAGTCGTGCTTGGCACTACTGAGGGTCCTGGTGGGTGCTGGAATCGAAGATACAGATGAGAACCGTTCGCGACTGACCTCAATACCAGGTGTCGTTGCTGTGAGAGGAGGTGTCGAGGTGTCTCCAAAGGAGCCTCTGGCACCCGTCTGGATTGGTGCCAGTGTAGGAGGTTTCGACTTAGTAGCGCTTGGAGGAGGCCCAATGACAGGCGGGGCTGGGTAGTAGGATTCTCTCACCGCGGGATCATTCCCAGCAGTTGAGTTGGCCTGTACAACGAAAGCGTCGGCCATTTTCATTCCCGACGGGAAGTAGTGGTCGAGGATGGCAAACACCGACTCGTCGGGCTGCAGCTCGACAATCAGAGGGCGCGCGGTGCCGGGGCTCATGAATTGGCCGTTTGTAGGAGTCAGCGGGTCCATTGTAGACGACGCACTAGGAGGTACAAGACCGGACGTTGGGTATAAGCTGATGGGTGTGTTCGAAGCGTTGATTGTCATGCTACCGGATAGCGGGCGCTTGCCGTCGGCGCTTTTGGGCTCGTCAAAAACGAGCTCGACCACGAGATCCGCCGGGTCACACGTACGGGCCAGTGACGTCGGGTACTTGTTAATAATCATTGTTTTAAGGTCGTCTGAGTTAGAAGTGGACAGAATATAGTGAATGCAGTCAAACTCACCGATGATGTCTGTTTCGGACACATGGACGGTAGTCGGAGGTAAGCAGGGCCGACGAACCCAGACTCGGCGATCCGGGCTCGGTGAGAGCGTCGGCACTGGCACTGCTGCCTGGGGAGGCGCTAGCGATGCGAATCTGGATGCGGGCAAGCCTGGCTGGCCAGCACTGAGGCTGCGGCCGTGGCCTGACTCCAGAGCCGTGGCGGCTGCCGTGACGGAGATCATGGCACCCGCGCGAAAATGGCGTTTGTTGGATCAGAACAAAGCTGAGAAGAAGGACAAAGAGCCAAAGTGTCGACGAAGGGAATTCGAATTCAATGCACGATCGTAGCGGTAGACAGCAACCGTATGCTCAGTAGAGCGTCTTCAAGCCCATGAGAGTGTAACAGCTGGTATTGACGCAGCGGGAATACAGAAAGCCGGCAACTGTGTGCTGTGCACGTGTTATAGCGAGACTGGTCGTGGGAGCTGTCGGTAGCCGGTGGATTGGATATGGCGTGTGTAGACTATGGATCTCAGATACAACGAACGGGAATTATAACATGGAGAAGCCATGCGGTTAAGCGGGTGGCGGATAGGCGGGTCAGGCGGCAGTGACTCAGGATGAGGGGGGGCAACATTTAACGCCGATATGAACAGGTGGAAACGAATATATAACTGCCAATTTGCTACTTCCTACCTCTGACTAGTCTAACCTCCACTCTTGGATCCAACTATCAGCTTTAATCCTTTCCTCTCCCGCTCGGTTTGTGGGGCGCAGGCAAATTCCAGGGCACGGGTTCGTGCGAGATAAAATTTCAGCCTGGCTAACTGTTCACCTCCAGACTGTACCATCCCGGCCATTTTCCAGCATGAGTGAAGTCAACACGTCGTCGTGCCGGTTCTATGAGAACAAATACCCCGAGATCGAGGACCTCGTGGTCGTCAACGTCAAGGAGATCGCCGACATGGGTGCCTACGTGAAGCTGCTCGAGTACGACGAGATTGAGGGCATGATCCTACTGTCGGAGCTGTCGCGTCGCCGAATCCGCAGTATCCAGAAGCTCATCAAGGTAGGCCGTAACGAGGTGGTTGTAGTGATGCGTGTCGACAAGGACAAGGGCTACATTGATCTGTCCAAGCGACGAGTCTCGCCCGAGGAGGCCATCAAGTGCGAGGAGCGCTACAACAAGTCCAAGTCCGTGCACAGCATTCTGCGACACGTTGCCGAGAAGCACAAGGTCTCGCTCGAGTCGCTGTACGAGAGCATTGGCTGGCCGTTGAGCAAAAAGTACGGCCATGCCTACGAGGGCTTCAAGCTCGCCATCACCAACCCCGACCAGGTATTCGAGGGCATCACGGCGCCATCAAAAGAGATCCAGGAGGACCTCATGCTCCAGATTTCCCGCAAGCTGACCCCCAACCCGGTCAAGGTTCGTGCTGATATTGAGGTGACGTGCTTTGGCTACGACGGTATTGAGGCTGTCAAGCGTGCTCTGCGCGCTGGTGAGAGTCTCCACAGCGAAGCTGTCCCTGTCAAGGTCAAGCTCGTGGCTGCACCACTGTTTGTGCTGTCGTCCATTTCGCTGGACAAGCAGCGTGCCATTGAAACGCTGACCAAGTCGATTGCCCTCATCAAGGAGACGGTCGAGGCGGCTGGTGGCTCGCTCAACATCAAGATGGAGCCCAAGGCGGTTACCGAGAACGAGGACGCCGAGCTGGCCAAGCTCATGGAGAAGACCGAGGCCGAGATGCGCGAGGTGTCTGGTGATGAGTACGAGAGTGGTGAGGAGGCCACCATTGAGTAGACGAAGCACGGTGGAAGTGGAAGTGGAAGCTGAAGCACAGTTGAAGTGGACGTGTGGAAGCACGGTGGAAAGCACGAGTCTGGTTAAGACGCCAAGCGGTCAAAAGCGACTCGCTGGTCAGGCTAAGGCTCCGTGGTCATAGACCACCTAAAAGTTGTAGAGCATTTAATGCACATTATTGGCAAACTATTTAGAAGCATGCTGTGCATTGGCGCTGTTAACAGGCATCTGTCGTTACCGGTCAGTTGATACAGGTCATGTAGCATTTTTACTTACTGGTCAAGAGTCATGTTACATAGTCTGAAGGCTTGTCAGGCTTGAGCTAGTACAACAAAGCCTAGAAGAGCGAACCCTCAGCTCACCTTCAGCTCACCTTCGCTAAGCAAAATGAGTGAAGTTGGCCTGGGTGAGGCCGTCAAGGCCAGTCTTCCACTCGAGCTTACCACTGGCAGAATCACGGCCAAACACATCGATGCGGTCCGACTTCTGGTTCGAGCAGATGAGCCACTTCTCGTCGGGCGACAGGCCAATGTGGCGCGGGTGCAGACCGCCGCTGGGCACCTGCTGGACCAGACTCGGCTTACCCTCAGCGTCGAGGCCAAACACAGCAATGGTGTTTGCGCCCTCGCGGTTCGTCACATAGACGAAGTTGGCAGCACTGTCAATGACAATGGCTCCGGCAATGGACGACGATGGGTCCTTGAGGTCAGCGGGGACAGTAGAAACATGAGCCAGCTCAGACAGCACACCCGTCTTAGTGTCCTGGGCGTAGACGCCCAGCGTCGAGTCAAGCTCGTGGACAACGTAAGCGAGCGGTTTAGACGGGTGAAAAGCGACATGGCGAGGACCCGTGCCGGCACGGGCAGTCACAAACGCACTAGCCGGGTTCGGCACCAGCTTGGAGCCGTCGCGCACAAACTGGTAGATGCGGTCCTGGCCCAAATCGGTTCCGTACACGAACTTTCCACCGGACAGCGAGTCCTGGCCGATCCAGTGGGCGTGAGCCTTTTCCTGGCGGGCTTTTTTGGGGCCCAGGTGCACCTTTGATGCGTCCTCGTTGAGGTCAAACACCTGGATGGGCTCCTTTGTCTCGTACGGCACAACACCGTAGGCACCGTCGTAGTTGGCAATGTACACAAGGCCGTTGTCGACGTGGATGTGTGTAGGGCTGGCACCACCAGACAGAATCGTCGTCTCACGCGTGTACTCGTATCCAGAGCCCTTGAACACAACAATTGCACCTGAACCAGCTTCGTACTTGTCAGCACCGCGGTAGCTGTCCGTCTCGTCCGTCACAAACAGGTAGTCGCCCTTGGCTTCGATCCACGAAGGACCCGAGCCAACAGGCGTCTGGCCCACCTTGGACAGACTCAATTGAGCGGGATCAAAGTCGACGTGATAAACGTAAGGCCCAAACGACGCAATGAGCAGCTTCATGGTGTGGTTGGTAGAAGGGAGAGTTCGACTTGCCGTTTAGCCAACAAAAGCAGCCAACCCCACCTGCATTGCATACGCAGGGCCCACGAACGGCCGAAATAAACGCCGGCTAAATAGGCCGAAATAACCACCGAGTAAGAACGGAGTATCATTTAGCCAGATTGTGAAGACGATATGGAAGCTTAGGAAACAACCAGATTGAATTGTAGATGGAGATATAGAAAGATGTTCCCCATGCTTCGTATTTATTCCGAGTCATTGTCCTGTATACGCTTGTTGGATAGATTCCATACCATTAGGTTCTACACTCGGTACCATTATCTCATATCATTAGCTATCATCGTAAATGCAAATCATACACTCCGGCGCACTGGCTACACGTTAACGCCAACGTACCGGCGTGGAGGACGGCCGTAGGGCTTGCAGGCAAACTCGTCAAGGTATGGCGACGGTTTGACCTCCTCGGGCGACTCGAGCACTGGAGAATCATCAATAGGAGCCTCCTGGCCGCCCTCGCGTCGCTGGAACACGAGCTTGACGGGGTTCGAGAACTGCGTGCGCTTGTCGGCTGCAATCACCTGATGCACCGGCGCCGTGTTCATGTAGTAGTCGGGGAATCCAGGCTGGTCATTCATGTTCGTCATGGCCTCGTAGGGGTCCGGGTACATCTCATAGCCATTGGAATTGGGCTGCCGGGTCACGGGTAATGGATACTCGGGGTAGTTCCCAGTGATGGGGATCTTGACTGGCGGGGCCTGCTGGGGCTCGGGGCGCGCATATGCGGCACGTAGTGACGGGTCGATCGTGTATGGACCGGCAAAAGACTTTGAGTGACGTGCGTTCCATCCAGGACGAGGAGGGACCGCGGCATGGGGTGAAAACTGACCAGACAGCGACGGCAGCTGTCCCCATGGCTTCATTGGCGCTGGCGACTGGGGCACGCCAGACGTGGAGAAGGAGCGCTCTTTGAGGCCTGGGTACTGTGCGTACCTAAGATCTCCCTCAGACCGGTAGCTGGAGCCCTTGCGCAGCGGCTCAGAGTACTCGTACTCGGAGCCCGGCTCCGAGGATAGAGGATCGTGCCTGTCCTTGGGCTTGCTCTTTGGCTTCTCGGTGATTTCGGCCCTTTCACCGCCCAAAATGGAGAAGAGCGTGTTGGAGGTGGTGACGCGAACTGCCAGCAGTATCAGCGCCGCCACGCCGCCGCCAATGGCGACGACTGTGAGGAAGGAGAAGAGCATGGAGCCCAGCTCGTTGAGGTAGTACTGGATGACGTCTCGCTGGAACGTCATGATGAAGGCGACGCTGAGCGTGGCCACGTAGTAGGCGGGTGATATATCTTTGAGGCGGAATGTCCACGCCTTGTTCTCGGGCATGATCTTGACGAATCGCGCGGGGTCGACTTTGCTAAGTTTCACGTCGCGGCCATCAATGACATCGTCAATATCGACGGTATGCTTCCTTGGCTGCACCACGTCGGTCTGGGTATCGGCTTCGACTTCGCGTAGCACGGGTGACACGTTGGAGATTCCGAGGGCATCTAGGTCTTTGGAACCCGACATGTTGCTGAAAGTCATGGGATTGCCGTGCTGCTGTCGCAGCCACTTTTTCTGGAGTTCGGCTCTGACGTCGGGTTGGACGGGCGTAGGAGCCCAGCCACGGCGGGCCACTGGTTTCTTGAGCCACGGGCCCTGGATCGTGCCTGCGTCGGCGAGAAGCGGGTCGGTTTGGCGGCTAGAGCGCCTGCTCGGGCGCTGCCGTGAAGGACGACGTGACATCTTGGCGGGCTTTTCCACCACCGGTGGGGCCGAGGCGACAGGCGCGAGCACGGGGTCGGGTGACGGTGGCTCGGGCGAGCTCATGTGCACAACAGGCACCTCATCTTCGTCGCTCGAATCAGAGTCCATACTGGGCAATGAGTTTAGCCAGAGGGAGTACCAAAAAGGAGTCAGAAACCGTCAAACTATGACAAAGTCGCACAGTCAAACACTAGACACTTTGTAGACACTTCGTAGATACTTCAAACTCGTCACAGAGAACTTCACAGGTAAATCAGTCTACAAAAACTCCTGTTTACGCCACAGCGATGGGGAGTAAACAGACGGTAAAGAGCCTCAAAAGTCGGATGGCTGGGTATCAGGTTCACGGGACAGTACTATCGCACACCAGTCTTCGTCGAGCTCAGTAACCAAAATGCGCCTTCAATTCTCAGCTCTTCAATAAACAAACTTACGATGGCGGGTTCGTGCCTGGCCAACCACGCATATTTAAGGGGGGATCCAGCAGAAACGACCATCGGTGCATTCAGGGCAAGGGCCGCTGCAGCAGGCCGGATAAAGCGCCAGCGATAGGCGGGGGTAGGCCGAATGATAGGAAGCGGATATGGGTGGTAAGTGTTGTAGTGGAGTGGGCTGAGGCGTGAGGGGGGGTGTTTCAGGTTGTGAGGCAGTCCAGTTGTGGATGGTTTCGTGATGAGTCCTGAAATGGAGTCATATACTGCTTATTTAGTGTGTATCCGTGGTGAACATGAGAGCTACAATACTACCACCATTACCTCGCTTGCTCAAAGTCTCAGATCGTTGCTTTCGCCTGGCTATCTTGCAAACCTAATCTAAAAAAATTGACCTGCCCAGCAACTGTGGAAGCTTGTCGTGCGTGACTTAGGTTGTTCCTGCACTAATATGCACGGTGCCTAAGTGGTCCAAACCGACCCACGGCACTGGTGCAGCCCGGGTAATAATTTAAATGCGCAACCGGCCAGCAACCGACCCACTCAAAAGGCGTGCTAGAGCCGAGTGGCCGAAATGGGCGAAGAAAAGCGACGTATATAAATTTGAGGCTTCATTCGGTTCTGCATAACGCCGGCAGGCCGTGAAGCTACTGTTACCCTACGGTTCGCCGCACCCTACCCCTGACTTCCCCTGAATGTCTCAGATCTAGATATGTTCTAGATTTAGATCTGTCTCTTCAGCTCTCCATATCCATAACATACACCATTCGACATGTTGTTCACTCTTGTCAACTCGCCTCCACCTTGTAGGCTATGTCAGGCGCACCTCTGCGGCGTCGGCGCCTCGCAAGTCCCGACAGATACATTTCGTCTCCACCCAACCATATAGCATTCCAAACTACAAGACGGTCGCTGAACCGCGAGCTGGATGGCGAAGAACGCGTCCTCGTCTACGCACTGCCTGAGAATTGTCTCCACAACCATGTCAAGCACCGGTCCAGCTGTCGCCACTGCTACCCGGACCCGCGACCAGCTCTGTACTCGGCCAACACTTCAAGACCGCCGTCGCAGTCTCCAGCTCCACTCGTCCACCGGTACTCCGAAGTGTACACTCTACCGGAAGGCGTTCCGCCAATCGAGGATTTTTACATCAGCACGCTGGCATGGTCGCCACAGGGCCGGCTCGTGCTTGGCACAGACACCGTTCTGTACCTGCTCAGCGGAACAGGTGGTGTAGTGAAAACTGCCAACCTCGACGAGAGCTCAGCAGCACAAATCACAAATGTCTGCTTCTCGCCTCTGGGCCTTATTGCTGCCTCGCTCAACGACGGCAGAATCTTCTTCCGTGAATCGACGGAACTCCAGAAACTCACCACCTACCGCCATTCAGCCCTCGCCTCGTGCATGATCTGGAATCCCACTGACCACCACCAACTCTTTGTGGGCGAAACGACCGGCAGTGTCTCTATTCTGCTCATCGTCGCCGTTAACGGCAACCCGTTCCTGCTTTCCGTCACTGAGCTGACGAGAATCACTGCTCATAACAGCCAGATTTGTGGTGAGTCTAACCCCTCTTCCTTCCTTCATTCTCTAACTCTGGCCTAGCTGTAGACCCGACTGGTCAGTATCTCGCTGTTGGTGAAAACGACAACCAAGTGAGCGTGTGGGCTCTCAGCAGTCATTTCCGTCCACGGTTCAAGTTCACCGTCAGCCACCGCGCTGCTATCAAGGCATTGGCGTTTTGCCCTTGGGCTCCGTGGATCCTCGCTACTGGCGGAGGCACCAACGACCAGAAAATCGAGTTCCATCATGTGCTCCGCCAAAAGCGCCTCGCTACCATTGACACTGGCTCGCAGGTGACGGCGCTCATTTGGTCGCGACACTCGAGACAGATTGCCGCGACTCTTGGTTTTGGCCGCTTTCGAAGCCTTGCCGTCTACGACTTTCCGTCGGGAATACGACTCGCAGAGGTGCAAAAGGACTGCTATCACTTTCGACTCTTGTGGGCTGTGCCATCGCCAGACAATAAACGTGTAGCTGCCGTTGCAACCGACGGCTCAGTCCGTATCTACGAGCTGTGGGCCCACCCCGGCCCTGAACTGCCTGTTCTCCACATGTGGGAGGGCGACAACCTCACCATTACCGGTGCAGACCTTCTCGGTCTCGACATTCGATAGTCTGATACTCGGTTCTTGATACATGACCACTGATACCCAAAGGAACGATTCCTCGATACACATCCCATAATTCACGTGCCTTTGCTTCACATCTCATTATACACATGTGTTATACACAAGCCTTTGTACATGCCTTTGATACGCGACCTTGTACACTTGCCTCTAGGGTGACAGTACTTTCGATACAGCTCAATACTCAACAAGCAATTCTCCATAGCTCAACTCAATAAACGACAATACATATGGTACATTTGTCTGATTACGAACGTCTTAATAAATAGTTAATGCATAGTTCCTTACAGCGGAACACCCTCGTACTCCTGCTCGGCGAAACTGTTCATGAGTCGTCTCCATCTTGCCTGGTTACGACGAAGAGGGATCCGGCGGAAGTTGAGCAGAATCATCAGGATAATCAGCAGAAGGGAGACAAAAGCTGCCACGGACAGCAGAGCGACACCGTTACGATTGGACGTCAGCTTGTCGTAGGGGCACATTGAGAAGGGCCCGCCGGTTACCCAGCAGCTGTTGATGGCAATGGAGTTGAGATCAACCCACACCGGGAACTGCACATCAGAGGACTCGACACTAAGACGGGCGGCACTGTTCTCGAGAGCCGTGATGGGTGTTGAGAACTCGGAGCCACCAGGGCATATGTCAGTTGCCGAGAAGTACGTGGCAGTTTCTGCACTGACGGTCCAGCCATAACTCTCGTTGCCAGACCGGCACAGCACGGGCAGAGGCTCGTAGCAGTTGGCGACACGCCAGCCGTCGTTGTACAGGGCAGCACATCGCATTGCCACGGGGCTCTTAGAAGTGCTTTTGGTGGTGTTAGTCGTGGCATTTGGTTGTCCAACGGCCCAGCTCCAGAACGCTGCCTCCACGTACCCAATAGTAGCGTTCTGACCAGAAATCGTTGTATTTGCAACGGGAGACATCCCGCATGCAATGACTTGCTGGATAGTGCTGTTGTCCCACTGTCTCTCGCCCGTATCGTACACGAACTGAAATGTAGTCCTGTTCGATGCCGGCACGGCCTCGTTGAAGGCTTCTGAAGACGAGAGTAAAGCAGAACACTGCTCCTCTGCTTGACTCACTGATAGAGGAGGAAGCACATCTGTGAAAAAAACCTGGCGGTCAGTAGTAGTAAGCGAGTACGTCGCATTGGGCGGCAGATCACTTGCATCTACTAAAGCCAAAAGCCGCTTCTTCTCCGTGAGCAGCACAAAGTCCAACGATGGGTACATTTTTGCATGCGAGGGTGCTCCAAACAGCCCCGTGAAGCCGCCAGCTTGGTCAGAAGCCAGATGCTGGGGTGTGTATAGTGAGCCTCCTAAGGCTTGAGTGAGGTTCGTCGACAGAACAGTATCACCAGTGACGTTGTTAGCTGTATCTCCTTCGTGTGGCAGAGCATGCAGATTCAGCTGCAGCAGCATGAGATTAACAGCCAGGTTTGTGTCACTACGAGCGACGTAGTCGGCGATGACATCGTAGACCGAGTCGAGCGTTACATTGTCCTGACACAGCCACTGGCCCAGTTGGTACGTTTTTCCCGAAGCCTGTGCCCCAGATGGAAACGCCTTTGGGCATAGCTGCCACTGGCCGTTTGCCTGACTCCAGTAGGCGTCAACGATGATAGAGCCGACGCCGAGGCTCATGGCCGTATCGAGGTCCATGAGAGCATCAGCCACGACTCCCTCGTTGTTGAAGAGCGTGTTGGATATTTGGAGACCCAGAGTAGTGATCTCGTTGATGGACGCATTATACGACACGTCACGCTGCGACAGCTTCGCGGTCGAAACGTAGCTCGGGAACAGCAGACAGGTGTTGGAGTCGACCTGGCAGTCGTAGTTGTCGAGAAGACTGCCGGAGCAGGGGTGGAGCAGCGCCGTAAACGCCGCCAGTACCAGCCAGCGCATGACCATGGTGGAGTAAATAAACATTTAAGCTGAACAGGCCATGGCGAGACCTTCACAAAGAGCGTTAGGCTGTAGTTACCGGTAGCTAACGGAGATGTTCGCGACTTTCCCTGCCCTGGTATATATACCGGGGTACGGGAATCGCGACCTTCGTGACATGTCTCGAGCAGTGGTAACCGCCGCGACGGCTCTGACAGCTGGTCTCGCAGCATGGTCGTTCTATTCTGTATCTCTGGAAGTACCAGAGCCCTACCTGGTGAGTTTCCCGCTTCCAGTTTTACTGTCTAACTCAGGATGAAGTGTTCCATATTCCGCAGACAGTGCAGTACTGCCATGGAGATTTCAAGACATGGGACAACAAAATAACGACACCTCCGGGTCTGTACTGGCTGGCAGTTGCATATATTCGTGTAGCGAGCAATCTGGTTCCAGAAGCAGCCGCCTGTGATGTCAATTGGCTCAGATCGGTCAACTTACTTGGAGATTTGGTGGTTATTCCCCTCTCGGTTTTGATGCTTCCACGAGACGTTATTGGATCACGATCGTCCTTCGTGGCTATATCGTTGTTCCCGCTGCTCTTCTTCTTCACAAATCTCTTTTACACCGACGTTTGGGCCACAGCAGCCGTTCTACTTTGTGCAGCTCTGGGTTTCCGCGATCTGCCCATGACAGCAGCGATTGTGGGCCTCTACAGCCTGACTCTTCGCCAGACAAACGTCGTGTGGGTTGCATTCGTTGCCTTCGCTTGCTTGCTTCGCAGACTCGACGCCAAACAGCTGACCGACGTGCCGAGGTTCGTCCGTCAGGTCGTCACCAACGCAGGCCGCTCCTGGGGTATCTGCCTCCCGTTCGGTCTCGTTGGAGTTGCATTCGCTGCATTTGTAAAGTCCAATGGAGGAATCACGCTCGGAGACAAATCAAACCACCAGGTTGGCTTGAACGTGCCGCAGCTCTTCTACTTTGTGCTGTTTCTGCTCTTCTTCTCATGGCCGCTGTGGCTACACCCACACCTGCTCAAGCGCTACTTTGTCTCGTGTGTCGGCTCTCCCGTCAAGATCTTCTTCTACCTCGGCTCCCTGGCGGCCATTGTCCTCGCTATTGACCGCTTGACCATTGTGCATCCATTTATTCTCGCCGATAACAGACACTACACGTTCTATCTATGGCGCCGGCTCATCCATCCAACTCAGGCCAACTTCCAGTTCCTCCTCGTGCCGGTCTACCATTTCGGACTATGGGTCGTTATGACTCCAGCATGGACCGTAAGCCCGCTGCTTGCCGTCGCGTATGCTGGATCCGCACTTGCTACGCTCGTGCCGAGCCCGCTGTTTGAGCCTCGCTACTACATTGTACCCTACGTGCTGTGGAGGCTATTATTTGTGGGCAAACGAGGCGTTCCCGCTGCGCGTCTTGCGGCCGAGTGTGCGTGGTACTTGTGTGTCAATTCAGCCACTATCTACATATTCATTGCGCGCCCATTTGCGTGGCCCTCTGAGCCAGGCCGTCTCCAGAGGTTTATGTGGTAAAAGGCACCATTTGTCTGTAAATAATAAACACTGCCTCAGGACACCATTACAATTACTGTCCCATGTTCAAAGTACAAATGGTGAACCACGAAAAGCTTAGATGGCCACCTCGGTGAGTTCATCGTTAAGAGCGTCGACCTCGTCACCCTCGTCCTCAGTGACGTCGATCACGTCGACGGTCTTGTCTTTTGATTCACCCGACACAGTGGGCTCTTCGGTCACAATAGACTCCTTCGGCTTTGAGTCCTTTGGCTTGGAATCCTTGGAAGCTGATTCCGACTCTGTTGTTTGTTCTGGCTCTTCCTCCTCTGGGGTCTCCTTGAGCGGCTCCTTGTCAGATCTGTCTGTAGAGGTAGATGCCCGCGACAGGCCTGGCAAAGGCAGGTTCGTGGTTGACTGTACGGGGGAGATGAGGTTGAGGGCCTGCGGCGATGAGATCTTGCGGCCGTCGCGGTCGCTGCCGGGAGTAGAGGGTCGCGAGTCAGGCTTCTTGACGGGCGTCGCGCGACGCGGCTGCTGCTGGCGCAGCGTGCGGTCGACGCGGAACTTGAGAATGTCAAAATACGGCACGAGACGGCCGTTGGAGGCGCGGAACGTGAGTGTGCCCTCCTCGAGATCGTCGTCGACAAAATGGTCGCCGCCCTCGAGGTCGTCAGCAAACGTCGACAGAAAGTGGGCCCACGAAGGAGCAACCACGTACTTGCGGTCAAAATCGCGGCCAAACAGGATTACTTGGCCCCAGCGGCCCCGTTTACCTGGCGCCAAGTCAATGGCGATGTTGTTGCCCTCATAGTCCTTGGCGAGCGGGATCCAGGCGGGATGCGCGTACACCGTCTGGATGGCCATGGGAGGCACCGACTCCTGCTGGTTCATCCACGGGTTGGCCTGGTTGCGGGCGGGGGCAGGTCCGGGAGCAGCTGATGAAGAAGCCGCCGACGAAGCAGCCGGCTCTGAACGGCGCTCACGTCGAGCAATCTCATTCAACCGAATAGCAGTCTTCTTCCACACATTCCACTCCTCGGCAATGCCCTCGAGATCGAGCAGAGTGATGCCGAAAATGACACCAGCAGGCTTGCCGCCGCGCTCCTGGCCGTCGTGGAGCATGTACGAGTCGCGCACGTCAAGAGGCAGCGTGCAATCAAGATCGCCCTCGAGCTCGTTAAGGTCGGCAGATGTCGCTTCGTCCGACAGCTGGTCAAACAGCTCCGGGTAGTTGGCCTCGACCCAGCGGTCGATGCGCTTCCACGACAGCGCAATGGCCGGCGGAGGTGGCACGCCGTCGTTGTAGTCCTGGAGCGGGATACCGCCGTTGCCGAGCTGATTGCTGCGCATGCCAGGTGTGTAGGGAGTGCGGTTAAGCGAGGTGGTCGAAGCGGACGCGCTCAGGTTCGAGCTCGAGCCGTGGCGCGAGGCTGCCAGCGCGGCCGTCGCGTCCAGCGACACGGACGATTCGTTGCCGTGAAGAAACCCGACACGCGTAAACCCGTCGGCATCGCCTGTTTCGTCGTCATCAACGCCGGGCGCGCGCGAACGCGTCGAGCCGGGGCCACGCGCGTTGGGCGAGCTACGGTACCCGGACTCATACGACGCGTAGCGGTCGTTGGTGGTGACCGAGTGGAGAAACGACTTGAATCCCGACACCACCTTGTCCATGGCCATGTCGTTTATAAGCTAGAGGCAGACCAAAGGATACCAAAGGATACCAAAAGATACCAAAACAGAATGCCAAGAAGAGGCTTAGATGTAAAGACCGGATATCGGAGCGAACGAAGGTTGCAAGCGGAACTGTAGTTGTGGCGGAGATGTAGACTGACAGGCGTTGCCAATTATGCCGGTTTGTGTGGGGCAGGGCTGAGGAATGAGAAGGGGTAAATTAAATTACATCCCGTGCCAATCGGGGGTGAGGGTAGGGACAGGGAGGGAAGTAGAGGGCAGAAGAAGAGAAGTGAAGGGAGTATACAAGAGAGGATAAGAAGGGAATATAAGAAGTGACTTTAGGAAGAGAGAACTCCAGCACAACTTTTTGCTTGACCGCTTCAAGTCCCTTCAAGATCCGACCGAATCCCTGAGCTCCTGCATGAGGCCTAATAGGGCCAGGGCAGTTCTCCTTTAAGCGAGCCAAAGACACTTACGAGGGTCATAAACCACACTAATAAACTACACTAAGCAGTTACCACATGAGCCAACTGCCACCTACTCGTCTCATTGCTGCTAAATCTGGCGTCGGAGCAAGGCTGCTGCGCCCTCACTCCACATGACTCGCTAGTCATGCACGCCTCATGCAGTCGCGACGAGCCGAGGATGAGTGCTGAAACCGGGAAGACGGGACCTAAAAACGGCACCAGCTATCATTCCTACCACTTTATATGATCTCTAACATTCCAGTCTATTTATATGACTGCTACTACGCTTCTGTTGGCTTCCAGCTGGCCTCCTATGGCTCATGACAGCTCGAGACCCTTGCCGCTGATCGCAGCCGCGCCATGCCCCAATCCGGCTATATCCAAACAGTAGGCCCAATTTATAACCCAGCCATCGCTCATCTTCAATTTCTCTATTCCACTGGTATCCATCTGAGCAGTTGACGTTCCTGTTACCGCTTTACCTCACCACCTCACCACTCTCACTTCTCAACTACTATACTACTACTACTCCTCCTCTCCTCCACTACACATACAATGTCGGATCAGGTCAAAGTCGAGCCCTTGCACCACAGCAGTCTCCTGCGAAAGGCCCTTCTGGACCGCACCAACCAGAACTTTGCCTCTCCGACAGACAACCTCATGTCTCCCTGCACGGCCAAGCTCCAGGCCCACCGCAACAAGTACTTCACCAAGTAAGTCTACCACTGTTTTACTATGTTCCGAACGCCTACTAACTCCAGGACGAAGCCTCAAATGCTGTTCCCCTCGGCTCGCCCGACGCCTGCAAACCAGCAGAAATGAGCACTGGTGCTCACGGCCTTTGAGGTCTTTACATACCCATTATACATGCATGAATAGAAGCCCTGGTGGCCTTTAATAAGACGTAATGTGCTCTACGATATTTGTAATCTGAGTACAAAAAGCAGTAGAGCTGTCCATTAATGAATGAAAATAGCGGTAATCAGAAAGTGTACTTTTGGTCTCTGTGTCGTACTTGGGACGCCTACTTCCTGACAAATCTCCATCATTCATCTTAATGTAGTTGATGTGGTAGTAATGTCGATTCAGGCATATTTACAAGAAGAGTGATTCCTATAATTTAGAGCTTGTCTGTCATTAATATTACAAGTGAGAATCTAGAGCTGAGCAGCATACTTTGCAATTCGAGCATGTGAAGGTCAACTCAACGTATGATCTATAGGTTGTAAGTCCAACATAATTACAAGCTATGTCTGAACCTCGGTTCTATTTGTCGATCTGAGTTGATAGTCATATTCGGTATAAGTTATTCTACACTACTCTAATTTCCGCCTGCTTCAGAGCGACTCGGAAACATCTATGCTGTAAGGTGTTAGTAGTACAGCCACCAGCCGAACTCTCTCTCTACCAGTAGACACTATCAGGACTATCAGTATCAAGGCTATCAGTATCAAGGATATCAGTATCAAGGCTATCAGTATCAAGACTATCGACGTCAGGAATATCATCAGGAATATCACAACGTCATGACAGTACGTACATTACAGCCGATCTGCAAGCATACAGCACCTCTACCACATATACTGATACACAGTACGTCTACCTCTACCGCCTGACGTTTTAACGTTTCTGGCATTCAACACATACATATACACTAAACAAGAGACCAGAATAGCCTAAGAAAACCCGCAATTATACCGGGCATGCATGTGTTCGGCATGGTCTGTTTTTCATGACAACGCTTACTCGTCGTCCTCCTCCTCTTCCTCAAGAGTCTGGGCGGCAATACGGTCAAGATCACGCTGGCCGTTCTCGGAAATGCGACGGCCACCCTTGCCAGACTGCTCGACGATTCCAATCTTCTCGAGCGACTGCAGGACCTTACGGTTGATGGAGCCCGAGGCGTCCTTGTGGTGCGATGGTCGCGAGCCACGGTTGACTGTGTTGCCGTAGACCTTGTTGAGACGGCCAACACCAATGTCCTTGCGCAGGTAAATGTGTCGGGCAATCGAAGCCGAACGCTTGTAGAACCAGCCAGCGGCGTCCTGGGGGGGCAGCTCGTTGCCGGCAGAGGTCTTCACCAGCTCAACGTAGCCGGGGACCTCGAGGCGACCCTGACGCTGCAGGAACGACGCGTAGGCGTCAATGAACTTCTGAGCAGGAACGTCTCGCACGGAAACACCAGGCATTTTTGTATGGGTAGTTCGGTAAGGATAGCACGAATCTTCGAGTTGGCGATGCACCTGAAAAACAAGAGTCCCTGAAATTTACTGCGTATGTCTGAGTCCAGGACTGCTGGATTGGGATGTAGCAGTCACATTTGTCTAGCCGTGTGTATCAGCCGCATATGTCCAGCCGTGCTTGTAATAATGGTACGTCGCCATTCTAGGGTTAGGAGGCATATGGCTCCCCCGGACTAAATCTCATACTGAAAGCAGCTCATCTTTTAATACATAATATGGTTATTTACAGGAAGCAGTACTGGTACTGAGCTGATTTGACTACTTGAGACGGCTGTCGGAAGCGACATTCAGCAGTAGCGAGCTGTTGTCAAGCATGACGCGGTTGCCAGACTTGCTGAGAATCTCGGCAATCTCGCGAGCAGTGTCGAGACGCTTGAGCTCGACGTAGTCCTTGCTCTTCTTGATAGCGTCACCAATGAGCTCGGCAGAGCGAGCCTCTCCCTGAGCCTTGACAATGGTTCCCTGCTTCTCCTGCTTGGCGCGGTCGACAATGAAAGCAGCGCGCTGGGCCTCCTGCTGAGCAATCTGCTTGGCCTCAACAGCCGCCGTGAACTCTGGGCTGAACGTCATAAACGTCAGCGAAACATCGTCAAGCAGAATGTTGAACTTGGCAGCACGCTTGATGAGGCTCTCGCGAACCATACGTGACACCTGCTCACGCTGCGTGATGAGCTGCGACGCATTGAACTCCGCAACAACGCTCTTCAGCACCTCATTGACAATTGACGGCAGCACGCGCTCGTCGTAGTCGGTTCCAAGAGTGCGGAAGATGGTGGCGAGAGACTCGATACGTGGGCGCGACAGCACACGGCAGGTGATGTTGACCATCTGCAAATCCTTGGTACCCGTCAGCGAGGCCACATTGCGGGGCTTTGCGCGCACATCGTAGATATAAGGACGCTGGACCCATGGAATGGCGAAATGCGTTCCCTCAGTAAAGATAGTGGGCTGGACTCCGCTGATGCGCGAGTAGATGATGCCGCGGTGACCTCCGTCGACGTTGAACAGCGAGGCGTTGATGGCAAGTGCAGCCGAACCGAGAAGCACAAGGCCTCCAATGCCGGCAAACAGGCCCCGAGGAGGAACAGCACCACCGGCGCCACCGGCACCGCCCGTCCGGCGTGCCTGGTCCTGAATTGCCCGGGCGAATCGCTCCCAAGCTTCTTTCTGGTTGCTCATTGTGGTTGTGGCGAGCTTCACAGCTTCTTGTCAAGTTATATCTTCGGGCCGGGTAACCAGAAGTACGGGGAGTAAGAAGTACGGAGCAGACTATTGGGTCTACACCAAGAGACAAACATCAAAGACAATAAATATCTTAATGTACATGCTATATGTGGAGTTGTGATGGCTGTTTAGTAGCAATATCCAGCTACCAGTATAGCCCACATCCGGTTGAGATGGCATAGCTGTGAATTGGTAGTCGATAAGCTGGCAGAGCCGTACCAGGTAGCCTCGAGGAGTCGTTCAAGAGTAGTTATGATGTTAAGAGTTAGGATGTTGAGTAGTCAGCTTCAAGTCGGGGCGTTGAAAGTTCGGACTGATTATTGGAGCATTGAGTGCTGCACTGAGTAATTTTGTCGTTTCGACCTCATCAACCTTCTAAGCCTTCGACTTGGCCTCCTCGGCACGCTCCTCGGCCCGTTGCTGCACGTCCCAGTTGTAGACGCGCGCAGTGTTCACCTCCATGGTCGTGATGTTCTCGCGCAGAAACTCAATGTCCGCCTTGGCTTCTTCCAGCGACTTCTTGGCCGACTCAACCTTGCTTGTCAGCAGTTCAATGGCCTCCTGAGTCGTGTACTCGAGCATGACATTGGCCTGAGTTAGAGATGTGATAGTACGCAAACAACACTTACACCCAGCCAGATAAGAACTCTGTCCGAGGGCGCTACAGACGCCTTAGCATAGAGTGTGTCGTTGAGCTCGTAGTTTGTGGTGATGGGCTCCTCCGAGTCCTGAGTTAGCCAAGCCATTATCGCAGTGTCGTAAGTTCACACACACACCTTTTTTGAGTCAAGAAACACGGCCATGTCAAGGGCCTTTTGCATGTCGGGGATCTTCTCCTGGAGTCCCTGGATACGTCCTGCGACGCTCATTTCCTGGGTTAGATGGCATCAACCAACAACATCTGAGCGCGTACCATGTACTTGTATTTTCTGAATTAGTCACTCCGCTACACACTCAACTCAAGCTTGACTCACTGAAGCATCTCCTGGAACTGTTTAAGCGTCGGCTCAACCATGTCGCGCGATTTGACATAATCCTCGACCTTCTCGACGAATGGCGCCTGCGGGATTCCCCGTGGGTTCACCGCCCTGTGTTAGTACTACTCCATAATTGCCACGAGTAATCGCTGACTTACGTTGTTGCCATTGTGTTGTATAGGAACTGTAAGTTGGTTCTGATCAGTTGGCTTGGATTCTGAGGCAACTTCGATATCAGGGTAAGGCGCTATGGGCTCGAACGGCTGTGCAGGTGCGGCTTCACCGGCGTCTTCTTCTGGAAATACTCGTCACATAATTAGTATTTCCTAATTAGGTAACAGGCCCGGTTGGCGTGGGCAGCCGCATCCACTCTTGGATGCAACTTTTGGCACTCTTCACAACTTTTACCCCATCGACATCTCGACCAACTACTCTCAACAATGGGTAAAGATCAGTTCTCCAAGGAGCATGTGCGTAACAGCCACCGCACGGCCCCCAAGTCCGACAACGTCTACTTGAGCCTGCTGGTGAAGCTGTACCGATTCCTGGCCCGCCGTACCGACTCGAGCTTCAACAAGGTCGTTCTCAAGTCGCTCTTCCTGTCCAAGATCAACCGTCCCCCTGTGTCTGTGTCACGCATCTCGCGTGCTTTGAAGCAGAAGGGTGCTGCTGACAAGATCATTGTTGTTGTTGGTACCGTTACCGACGACAGTCGTGTCTACGAGGCCCCCAAGGCCACCATCGCTGCTCTGCGATTCACCGCCTCGGCCAAGGCCCGCATCGTCAAGGCTGGCGGTGAGGCCATCACCCTCGACCAGCTCGCCACCCGTGCCCCCACTGGTCAGAACACTCTGATTCTGCGTGGTCCTCGTGCCTCGCGTGAGGCCGTCCGTCACTTCGGCTTCGGTCCCCACAAGAACAAGGCTCCTCGCATTCTGTCCACTGGCCGCAAGTTTGAGCGCGCTCGTGGTCGCCGAGCCTCGCGTGGTTTCAAGGTCTAAGCGCTTGCCGTTGACGGACCTCTGCAGAAACGCATTAATGTCATGGTGGCCCTTGGCCGGAAAAAATTGTCCAGACCCCTGGTTCTAGTGTACTACAGCATGTAAATGTATGATTGATGGCTGTGCTTTTGCGTGTGCTCTTCCCAGTAGATCCAGATGGTATTTGTCGTGTCTTTGGTACTAGTATGTTTAACGATAGTATGGGAGCGCTATAGTGGTGTGTCAGTACTGCGGTGTATTGAATGACAGTATTGTATGCTAGTGTAGTGAGCCAGTGATACAGAGATTCAGTTGACGATGGAGTAGACTGGCCTGAGTACGATAGCACTGTACTTCAAACGTATCCTAGATATCAAGCCAAGGTGTCTCGGCATGTCTCCATGAGCTCGTTCAGGAACAGAATCTGAACATTCTTTCGTGCATTCGTGTGATACCATTATAACATCAACCGGAGTTGGCCTGGAATCCTGTGTAACTCCTGAACATTCCTAGTCCATGCCTGGCTGAATGTCTCCTCATATACCTGGATATCTCCT
Source organism: Sugiyamaella valdiviana (assembly GCA_030570555.1). Lineage (NCBI taxonomy): Eukaryota > Fungi > Ascomycota > Dipodascomycetes > Dipodascales > Trichomonascaceae > Sugiyamaella > Sugiyamaella valdiviana. Next base: position 766,942 of record JAJLWF010000003.1, read on the forward strand.
CATATACCCTTTCGACGTCTCCTCATCCCCTGAACCTCTGATCTTGCCATCGTGGAACATCTTGTAGTCCTCTAAACTCTCACTTGGTGTGAGCCTCGACGTACTTGACGACCTTTTCGTCGACAGCGACCTGCACTGGAGTAAGGCCCTCTGCGTCGGTGCGTTCGGGGTCAGCACCGACCTCGAGTAGCGCCACAGCGACATCGCCGTGTCCCTCGGCATATGCGTGATGCAGCGGAGTCCACGCCGAGATGTCGGTTGTGTTGATGGGGCATTTGGCCTCGATGAGGGCGCGTACCATCGGCAGTGAGCCAACGGCAGCGGCACGGTGCAGCGGGTTCTGGTTCTGCTTGTCTTTCGTGCGTGGAGATGCTCCGTGAGCAAGCAGGTACTTGACCACGTCGATATGGCCCTTGGAGACGGCAAAGTGGAGGGGCGTCTGGCCTGCGTTGGTCTGGACATTGACGTTCGGGTCAAACTCCATGAGCTGCTCGATGACATCGAGCTGACCCGTCGAGCTGGCAATGTGCAGTGCTGTCCATCCGGCGTCGTCTGCTTCGTCAATGTCGAAGCCACGGGGCTTGTGCTGGCGTACATACTTGAGGATCTCCGATGTCGCCTCGGGGCCACCAGTAGAAACGGCCCAAGCCAGCGGAGTGCGACCATCCTGGTCCTTTTTAGCCAGCCCAGCCGGCGAGTCCGCCAGCATTGACTTCAGTAGCAACGCCTTGCCTTCCCGGGCCGCATCGTGCACTGTGTACTCTTCAGACATGTTAGGTAACTTGTCAGATGGCGTTAAGTTCACTCACGTAACATATATCAGGGCAGGGGCGGAAGTCATACCCCGGAGTCATCCCCAGAAGTCATACCACCAGAAGCCGTAGCATCTCATTTGTATCTTAATTGCACAGTTGTACACTGTTGTATTCGCTTATAGTGACCACCACTCTATATTGCTGTTTATCTCACTTCAACCCACTGGACTTTCGCTATACTTCACCCTACTCTGCCCAGCCCTATCCCGCGTCATACCGCATTACCGCGATCTGTACATTCGACTGTCGTCTCGTCTCATCTCGACTCGCTGATGTTCGCATCTACGGCTAGCGGGTTCAAGGATGCACCCGTGTCCCGGTTCCTCGTGCAAGCATCGGTGCTGGTACCGATAGTCGTGTCGCTGCTCGAGGTGCAGTATCTGTTTGAGCTGGCCATTACGCCTCATTTGCTGGTGTGGAGTGAGTTGGATATGACAGGCTTGTGACGTTGCTAACAAGACCAATGGTGGAGAATCGCGTTGAATCAGCTCGTGTATGTGAACCAGTCCGACGTCATCTTTGGTTCGCTGCTGTTGTATAATCTGAGGGTCATTGAGCGATTCTTTGGCTCGTACCGCTTCCTGGTGAGTAGTGATGTCCGGTCCAAGTTCAGGCTCGTTCGATTCACCTTGACTCGTTTTTGACGTCTTGACTCGTTTTCACTCGTGTTGACTCGTTTTGACGTCTTGACTCGTCTTGGCTTGTTCTCACCGGCTAATGACCGGCCACTTCACCTTGCTAACTAGTCTCTCGTTATAGTCGTCCAGCTACTGTGCACACTTGCAGTGCCAGCTCTCGTGTACGTTTTGCATGTCATTCCCCAGGTTGGCGACTTCGTAAACGTCGTACGCCCAGGCCCGACTCCGCTCATCTTTGCGCTGTTGTGGCTCTACTATACGCTCGTGCCCACTGTGTACCGGTTCGAGGTAGCGCCCGGAAGTGCCGACGGCATGTCTGTCCAGATCTCGGATAAGGCGTTTCTGTACTTTGTCGCGGTGCAGCTGGCGGTCAACTGCGTGCCGACCTCGGTAGTGTCGGCGGTGGTGGGCTGGACGGTGTCGGGGCTCATCTACCATGAGATCATTCCGGCCAAGAACTGGCGGGTGCCCTTTTACGCGCGCCTCGGTCTCGAGTCTCGCCCGTAGCCGAGTCAGCAGACGAGTCAGTAGCCGAGCCAGTAGCCGAGTCAATAGCCGAGCCCGTAGCCTCGAACCAGCAGCCTGCCCACCAGCGAGGCTGATGTCGAGCGCTAGTTCACGGGATGAGCCGACATCGGAGCCATTACCTCCATACGCTAGCAATACGAAGCTAACATCGACGCCACAATATTGTGCCAAGATTGCATGTGCTCAAGTGTTGTCAGCAGCCAAACATTTAGCTGCGTAAGTGCGTATGTTGCGTCGAGGTTATCCCGATCCGTGCTGCTCGATGCTCTAAGCTGCTCGTACGTCAGCTGACGGCTAGCCGATCTCCAACCAACGTGATTGATGCGATTAGTTGATGCGACTGATGCGGTTAACTGCGATTAACTGATGCGAGTAATGCGGTTAACTGCGGTTAACTGATGCGAGTAATGCTGCTGACACTCGTGATCTAATTGCACCATGCTGACACTCGTAATCTACTACTTCTCTTCACTACTTGCTCTGTACTGCTTGTCCCTGCTTAATTACGTATCTCTACCATTTGCCTGCCTGTTTGGGTATTTGTATTGTTTGCTGCTTAACTATTTGTACTGTTGGCTGACGCGTTCCTGATAATCTGCTAATCCCTGCCTGCTCTGCTGCCTGCTTTCCGGAGCTCCGTGTTGGGCTAGGGTGCAGACAGCTGATGCAGTACTCCTTCTTTACTAGTGACTCACGATTATGGGCATAGTCACAGTTGAGTACAATGGGTGACTGTGGCGAGGGAGGCGACCAAATTACCACTGCGCGGGCAGCAGCAGTCCGCAGTGCATTCCGAGGTCCCGCCACTGCCATTAGTCAGTGCCACCGTGCCAAGTGATCCGTCCGCGCGGACTCCGAACTTTGGTTGCGGGGTGTCCCGATGTGCAGCTCAGTGCTGCCCACTTCCGTTCCAGGCCCCGTGGGCGTCCCGTGGGCGTTCCTCAGTCAGCATAGGTCGGATTCCGATTGCATCCCTTGTGCTAGACGCGAAATCCCACAACTATCGCAACCTCTGTAGAACTTCAGATACGACCTCGTCCGATACCACATTTTCTCATACTCCCCAGCACCAGCACTAGCCTCCACTATCCCCCTAGCTCCCCACTCACCCCCGGCATTTCCGCACTGTGATCGTACCCGGACTCAGCGCTAACCGCCGATCCGCAGCAGACGCACATTTTGGGATGCATGCGACTCACCGACACTCATCACTGCAGCAAAGCTTTATTCGCGCGTTGCTTTTGGTCTCTTTTTTCTCTGTCCAGCTCATACGACGACCTCGTGGTTGCGCGACTTGCCAAGCCCCTTCGTTGTCTATATAAAGGGCCCTCCCTCGCTGTTTAATCTGTATCAATCATCAATCAACATCTCTCTGATTACAATGCGCAACTCTATTGAAAAGCCCTCTGAGGACTACTACGAGGTCTCCTCGGTCATGACCGGGTCGACTGTCGCCTCATCGACGCGTTCGCCAAAGAAGTCCAAGTTCTCAAAGGTCAAGGGATTCTTCACGCTCCCTGAGCCTGAAGAGGCCCTTAAGACCAACAGGTATCCCACGATGCCGAGCCATGCTAGCCAAAAGATGCGCTTGTTATAACGAGTGTCTGCTGCCAGATCTACCAGATTTAGATCCCATTGAGTTCCCATCGGGTTCCGAAGATCAATCTCGGTTTCATCTGCCCAGATCCCTCTTACATGCTGCACTGGTGCACTTGCTTACGACGTCACGACTGATCTACTGATCTACTGATCCATTACTGGTTATTGCTATTGCGGTTACTACATGATTTGCTATTTTGCTCCCATTGAGCTAGTTACCTGCTATCTGAGCTCGCATCAAGCTGGTACATCTGCTTTGGCCAGGTCCTTATACTACCTTTAAGGTTCTCTGGTCACTTTCCGAGCATGCCAGAACCGTATTTATCTAGCTTAGAAATCTTATTTGTGCGACCAATTACACTTTAGCCTCCATCCTCTGCCTTCCTTCATTCTACTCCGTTTTCTACCTCGTTCACTTCACCACGTTTACTGACCCACCCTGTACCACGTTTTATTCCCTCAGCAAATTTTTTCCCCATATTCCCTCGTGCTATATGCCCGCAAATGCATGCTTCGTGGCAGTGCGCCTCCTGAACGCATATGCAGGTCCGCTGCGCGCGGCCGATCCTCCACCTTCTCCTTCTCAGATCCTCAGCAGCACACAACTTCACCATAACGCCGGTCATAGCCAAGTCATTTGCCTAAACTCTAGCACCTCTTCATCTTGGCTCTCCATATACACGCCCGGATGCCAGCTCCATTAAACCGGGTTGACACCAACCATAGTTCACCACACCAGCATTTGCCGGGTAATTCTCTGCTCCTCGTGTACTCTCGATCTTCTGTCAGCCTGCCCTCCCTCCTGTCCCCATGTCTCCATATGTCCACATGTCCTCCTACCCCTTATGTTCCTTTGCCTGCTCCCCTCTCACTCCTCACCTGCCCTTCCCCCTGTACGCCTCCGCCCTCGCCCTATACCTCGAGGGCTAGGGCACGGTGACTTGCCGTGACTCACGGTGAGTGCTGTGTACATAACGGAGGGATAGGCTCGCATCGGAATGCCCCACGCGGGCCATTGTTGGCCCGTTGCCCGATGGTTGCGTCGAGTGGGCATCCAGTTAGTGTCCAGCTAATTCGTAGCTGGATGTAAACTCGACGCGCCCGCCACCGAGGTGGCAATAGCGTAGAACGTTAGCCGATCAGGGTCTCAATAAGCGGCGTCGGTAGCCGCTCTGCTTGGGCTCAACCCGCGGGGCCGTTAGCCGACCTGCTTCCGAGCCACATGAACGAGCAGCTCGTACCCAATTCTGATTGTAGGACATCTCATGTAGAAGTGATGGATAATTGATGTAATTGCTAGATAAACTCAGGCAAAATTCCTCAGACTGGTGGGATTGCTCCAGTACGCCAAATATCTCGGCATCTTTCCAAACTCCGTTCGACTTTGCTCCGCTCAAACCCCGCTGATGCCGTGACAAACGCCGATGTGAGTACTGCAGCGGCGAGTCATCCTTGCACTCAACCTTCGGCATCCGGATAAACGTGCGTCCTTTTGGTAGTCAATCTTTCGTCGGGCGCTTGCCAGCCGACAGAAATTGTACTAGACGTCTTCCGAATTTTTTCCTATATAAATGGTCCATTTCCCATGCCTAGTTAGCCAGTTCAATACTACCCATTTTACAATGCGCAACTCCACTGACAAGAAGGGCGATGAGTCCTACGAGGTTTCCTCGATCATGACCGAGTCTACTGTGGCCTCGTCTGTCAAAACATCACCCAAGTCCAAGTTCGCCAAGGTCAAAGAGATCTTCAATCTTCCCGAGCCTGAGGAAGCCAAGAAGTCAGACTATCCCCAGCCCGCGAGTCATACAGATCAGAAGATGAAATTGCTGTGATCACGCACTATGATCCTCTTTTCATGTAGAGACCTCAACACTCTTATAGGGTTCTTGTCCTCGTGGTAGGCATCCTCGTCCCTGTGACTTTTAATGCCCCTAGGCTCCCTCTCAGGTTGCTGTCTTCTACCTTCGCACTCAAGTCTCGATATTTTGCTCATTATTCATGACGACCTGAGACTATAACGACTCTCGCTATCTTGCTATCTCTCTATTGTTTGATTTAATTTATAATACAATTCCTTGGATTTCAAAGCTACGAATTGCATATTTTTCATTGCCTCTTGTTGCATTCCACCACTAGCACTCTTCCATAAAGTCGATTCCCTCAAAATATATCACGGAATATTCCCTCAGGGCATGCTACTCTCCGTACAGTACCATGCGCTCTATTGTACTCTTCTAGGTACAATGCTGATAGCGCCAATGCCACTTCATGGTGGTGCTACCGGTCAGTATTCATTGTAGGTCTGCTGCAAGAGAGCGATCCACCTGCCCACAACGGTCGTACACCTGCCAGATCCTGCGACCAACCACGCGCGATGCACATCATAATTGGCGGCCACGAGTCTCGGTCGAGAGGTTATGTCGGTCAAGTGGTGTTGACTTTAGCCATTATATATGATGCCGCGTCAAGCTCCTGGAACCTTCATTGAATGGCGCCGTGGCTTGAGGGCGCACGATCTCCATCTACAACGGTTCTTCCCGACCTAACAAACCAGTTTTCGCTTCTGCTCTCGTCGCAACTCGCGCAACTCGACTTGACAACTATTTCTTCCAAGCGCGTCGACTTTGCTGAAACGATGGTTGTCACCACAGCGGATAAGGTGACAGCCACGACGACATCGGGGTTCATGTCTGAGACGAAGAAGAGCCAGTCGCTGAGGAACTTCGCACCCAGTCGTCCCATTCCAGCAGTCGCTTCACAACCAGCTCCTTTTTCGGCTCCTCTCCAGCTTGGATACTCTATTAATGCGTCTCAGCTGACGCCGTTGAATGAGTCGCTCATGCGAAGCAAGTACTACCTGGACCAGGAGGACAACCCGAAGAACCCGTTTATATCTCCGGAGGACGACATGACTGCAGCAATCTCGGCCTTTTCCGAAAAGCTCGACAATCTCGACGCCGAATCAAAGGGGTTCAGTCCCAATATCCATCTGGCTTCAGCACAGCCGTCGGTTAACAGCACCGGCGCGAACTCTGCTAAACTGTCTTCGAGTGGCTTTCCCCTTCTCGGTAGAGCATCGTCTTTTGAGTCCCCGAATCTCGCTGCTAGTCCGTTGTCCCATCACTCAGCAGCTCCAGAGCCTGACGGTGCACTCGAGCCTCCCCATTCCTCTTCTAACAGTGTGCTTGACAGTGACGAGACAGTTGTCGCCAATACCGACGAAGCACCGACTAGTCCGACAAAGTCAAAGAACCGAGTTGCCGAAGCCATTTCTACTGCCTTCAAAGCCCAGACTGAGAAGGTTTCTAAACTGAAACACAAGGTTCTGGATCGCCGTTCCTCGGGTGACAAGTCAGATTCTACAACGTCCAAGATTAAACGCAAGGTCTTTACTCGCCGTTCAAGCAAGTCGAAAGAATCAAGCCAGTCCAAAGCGACCGATCTGCCCAAACTGTCGAGAACCGCCAAATTCAAGCAATCTCTGTCGTCGAAAAACGATGGCCTCGTCGTTCGGAATAGATGGAACGTGATGCAGCGCGTCCAGCTGTTTCTAGATGCAACTGGTGAGTCTATGCGAAAGAAGGGACGTAATCTCCGGTCCCTCCGATATCGCAAGAAGGCCGCAGAGGACGACTACTACGGCAATTATCCTTCTGTTTTGATCCCTGCAAAGGAAAAGGTCTATAGCGGCTTGTCTCCTGGTTCGCGCGCCGATAATCACGACAGCGAGCTTCACTCGGCAGGTTACCAGCAAATGACCGCTATCGAGGCGTGAACCTCAAACAGCAACTGCGCCGTTTTCAACAGAAAACTCTCTGTTGAGGCGCATTATTTAAATGGGATATTCAACGTAGTATGAATGAATAATTTGTGGTTAAAGAGTAATAATAGTAATCGATGTTGAGCTGCGTTGGTGCTCAGGGGGTAATGGGCGCGGCTGGTATACATCACGTGATGCCCATGCCTCGGCAATCTTCCCCGGCTTCTCCAGCTTACTACTTGCTCCATCACCATATGGCATCTATTCTCACAGACATCACCCAAGTGGTGGGCCAGGTCGTCCGTGATCTGAGGAGCGTAGGCCCGGATACAGATCTACCACGGCTTAAGTCGTGAGTTTTCTCTTCTTTGTGCCTAACCAAACTGACCCAGACTTCTCAGCCGAGCTGTTTTCTACCTAACTTCGCTACGGAACGAGCACAATGTCCCACTGCTGGCTACCGAGATTGTTCTGAGCGCAGGATATCTGCCAAATCTTGAGAATGCGCAGGCCGTCTCCGAGGGCTTTCGCGCCGCTGTTGCTCGCAAGTTCACCATCTCGGATCCAACGATTCCTCCCGACGAATGGACCGCATACCTCCTGGCTCCCGTATATGATCAATTGAGTAAGTCAGGTGCGGCATGGAGGACACTTCCTATTCTTTCTGGTGTCATCCAGGCCTGTGAGTTCCAGACACTGCAAAGAGCTACGGTTCCAGCTCATTATGAGCATTTTATGCCATCTCGACAGCAGACTCGTTTGGCCCAGGATCTGTTCGTCGGCATCTGTAACCAAGTGCTGCTACTGCCAGATGCCTATGCGGACATCAAGAGCATGACAATTCTGCTCATTGCTCGTACGCAGTGGGCTCTTGATGACGCTACCTTCAACAAACTGCCCCATGGCGCGCTGCTTCGTCAGGCCGTCGAACTCAACTATCGACCACCGCATGGCATCGGATTCAAATCTCTAGGGTCGATATCTGAGTCCCCACTGTTCCCATCGCTGAACGGCTTCTCGTTGGTTACGAAACGCATTCTCGAAAGCCACTCAAGACAGCTCACGTTCTCCGACATTGACGAGTCCCTCATTCCCTTGACAGCATTCACCCACTGGCTGGCGAACCAGTGGCTAGTGGAGCACCGTGCTCAGGGACCACTGGCGGCTGTGAGAATCAACACAGAGTCTGAACAGTGGACAACACTCAAAACAGTCCTCTTCTCCGTATGTATACAGCTGCAAGGGTTCTCCTCTGTTCTGCTGCACGTCCGCAGACCCGAGGTCCACTCGCTGCCTTACCTGGCATCGAAAATCATCCGCACGCTCTCCCCGCTTTTCTTTCTTATTCATCAACTCGGTTCTGTCGGTTTCGAACCGTTCAACTTTGCCTATGGCGTGTGTCTTGACGCTCTAGTCGAGCGCGGAACTCCTCGCACTACTGATGAACTGCTGTGGTTCCTCGCCGGTTCTTGCAACTTGGCAGCCACTACCGAGAATGCGGTTGACCGAGGAAAAGCTATCTTCCTCCTCGACCTATTTGAGGGCGTCATCGCGTGCTGCTCGTCCAGCACGGTCGAAACTCTCGTTCTGCCCATTACGCGGCAGTTCGTCAGCCCCGTCGTCGCCGATACGGACCCTACAGCTGCGCTCGTCCAGCCAGTGTTGGAATCCGCTCATTCGGTGATGCTTTCTTACCTCGCTCTAGTGTCTGCTGGAGCTCGAAAGCCCGACAGTTCGTTGGTCATTGGCTATTTTGATGCTGTTGTACATTTATTTCCGGTCAACCTATCTCCTGTTCAGTTCACTCTGGCTCTGGAGACTGTCGCGACGGCCGTTACCCCCGGTCCGCTGCGGACCTGGTTTTTGGATACTCTCTACGTCAAGTGCAAAACGGCACTGCCTGGCGTCCCTCTGCCTCGGTCAGCTAAAGATGTCGAGGAGGGCCCACCAACCGTGCGTGCTGTTCTCGTCAGTGCTATGATTCATGTTCTCCCGAAGCTGGCACCCCGTGACTTTGCGGCGTGGTTGCCACGTGTGGGTGATCTTTACGCACATCACGGTCCGTACGTGTCCCCTTCACACCAGGCAGAAAACGAGTTCCTCCAGTTGGATATGGAGCGCATGGTCTCGGGTGAGTTAGACCTTGCGCTGGCCGATATTGGGATCCGCTGGTGGCATGAGTCCCGGTTGTAGAAATAGGCCATAGCAAATGCATAGACGAACAGTCCAATTCAATTCATGCCACTAGGCATCACATCAGTGTACATCGAGATGACTCGGCCGACGGCGGCGGAGCGACTGTGAATTGACAGCAGAGATGAGAGGGCTTACCGGCGGGGCAACCTGTGGTGCGAGCAGAGGACTTGGTGCTGCTGGCTGTGAAGCCGATGTGGACGGAGTCGAGGTCGTAGGCACGGTTGTAGACGCGCCAGGCGTAGCCTCTTTTGTTGTTTTTGTGCGCGGCCAGAAGCTAGGCAGCGGGATTTGCTGGTAGCGCGGAGACACACAGCGGTCATTGAACCACTTTCTCAGTTGATATTCAACCATCTGCGAGATCTTGGGGACGTTTTTGAGCAGCGAGCGACCTCCCAGGAGATTCTCGATTTTGAACTCGAGGCGGTAGTCTGGAGCAAAGGACATTGTGAGGTAGGTCTTCGCATCGGGGCCAGCGGACGAGTCGTCTGTAGCTCCTTCAGTGGGGTTGGCAACACCATTCGGGCCCACGACGGGCTGGGAGCGGATCGAGACGCTCAGGGTTCCGGAGAATCGTACAATTGACACTGACAGCGAGCCGGGAAGTACGGCAAAGAACGGTTTGGGGTAGTTAAGCAGTACGCGGGTCTCGATGGCGAGAGTCAGCGTATCAGTGAGGTCGACGTCGATCTGAGCCTCGAGGCCATCGCTTCCACCAGGAAGGATCCCACCGCCCTCATAAAGTATGCGGCAGCTCGAGAAGATGGGGAAGTCGTCGCCAATGTTGAGTTCGGTGACGCGGATGTAGTCGACATAGTCGGGTTTGTTCGGACCGTTGAGCACGGTGTCGAGGCTCCGCAGCAGGTTGTCGTTAGCACGCGCGTCGCTGCGAAATTGGCTGAATGCCTGAGCGACGAGTACCGTGAACCAGTCGACTGATTCCGGCGCGTGGTTCTTCACGTCGTAGTACGTCTTCTCGAGGATGGTGTTGATGTCGGTATGTGTGCGTCCCAAGTGGCTGTTTCGCTTCGAGTCTCGTCTTGAAGCATAGTCCTTGCGAACCGTCGAGTCCGAGAACACAAAGAACCTGATAAACAGCGCCAGGATCACAATCACCGAAAGCTGGCCTACTAACAGACCGTATGCAAACGACGAAGTTCTGGGTTAGCATTGCATTTGCATCGGAAGACCACAACACTCACGTGCTGGCGGGTGCGCGGTCGGACCACGCGGCCTTCACGAGCAACGGTGAAGGCGTGGGCTCCTGCATCGACTGTCTCGAGCCTCGAATTGGACGTGAAAGAGCAGGTTGCGTCGAGCAGGTTGGATATGTGATCATGCCAAACACGGCTGCTCAGATCCGCTTAAAAGAGCTTCAGTGAAGAGGTGGGTATGAGAATAGGAGGTCGAGGTGACAGAAAGGAGCTGCCATAGATAAAATAATGAAACATGAAGTACATGTTTTAGTTTTGCAATTGTGTCGATTACGGCAGTGTCTTCTTTGTCAGTTTCTACTTTTCTAGTCCCGGCTTTCTGGTCTCGAATGACCTCTCCCCGGCTTACAACTTAACATCACTTGCATTTAACAGCCGTGCTGAAATTATTTGATCCTTCATCAGCCAGTATGGCGAGTAAGAAGTCTTCGAAGGGCTCGGGCCAGCCGAAACTGGCGCCCAAGGCCACGGCACAGAATGGGTCTAGTGAGGGCGGAGTTATGCGAGCTGTCGCGGGGTTCATGAACAAAAAAGACGACCTGCTCAAGAGCATTGGTCGAGTTTCAAAGCCAAAGTCAGATTCGAGCTTGTCTGAGCGGTTAAAGCGGTCAAAAAAACCAGCAGCACAACCGTCAGCGACGGAGAATTTGCCAGTGCTGCCAAAAGGACCAAAGTCGATGCAAAAAAAGGGTGAAAACGGGAAACAAATCGCCAAAGCTGACCAGGCAGGCCACGAGAACGGAAAGTCGAACAGATCAAAACCACGCCAGGACTCAACTAATGGAAAATCCAGGTCGCGATCACGCTCAAGAAAGAAGAGACAAGAAGAAGAGGTGGTTTTAAGCGTGGCGCATGTGCCAGAAGGGAATCAGTTTGATGTCCTCGGTAATGCGGTTGGCCATCAGGAAGTCGTGGAAGCTGACCTGTCAGATGATTCGCACAAGTCCGTTAATGGAGCCCTAGAGACTGCAGTCGTCGCTGCAGAGACTACTGGGTTCATTGGATTTGACGACGAGTTCTCCGATGCTGCGGAATCGATCCACACAACATTCCGCGCCTTTGAGGAAGAGGCACTCGTCGCTGATGACGACGATGACTACAGCGAAAATGAGCAGGCAGATGTCAGCATAAACAGTGAGACCTCAGCGTCGAGCAGGCGCAAGCGGGCGTACGATGAAGTCGAGGATGCCAAATCGGCCAAGCTTACAAAGTCGGCCGAGTTCCCGTGGGTCGTTAATCACGATCACTCGGACGAAAAGGAAATTGCCGACTGGCTGACGATGGAGATTAAGGACTTTGTTGCTTATATGGCTCCGTCGAGTACTGAAGTGGCTGCCCGCAAGGAAGCTGTGCGTCGGGTCCGTGCCCTCGTCAGTGACCTCTGGCATGATGCAGATGCTCACGTATTTGGCTCATTTGCAACCGATCTGTACCTCCCCGGCTCAGATATCGACATGGTAGTCATCTCGAAATCAGGCCGCTACGATAGTCGTCAAGCTCTGTATCAGCTGTCATCGAAGCTGCGGGCATCGGGCATGGCTAAACGCATGGAGGTCATTGCCAAGGCCCGTGTTCCTATCATCAAGTTTGTTGAGACAAGCAGCAATATCCACATTGATATCTCGTTCGAGAGACTTAATGGTCTCGACGCTGTCAAAGTCATTCAGAGCTGGACCAAGAACTACCCATCTCTGCGCTACCTGGCAGTCGTGATCAAGCAGTTCCTTGCCCGTCGCAGGCTCAACGAAGTGCACACTGGTGGCCTGGGTGGATTCAGCATTATCTGTCTCATTGTGTCCTTTCTCAACAATCATCCCAAAGTGAGCACAAATAGTATTGACCCACTGGATAATCTTGGAGTATTGTTGATTGAGTTCTTTGAGCTCTACGGCCGCAGCTTCAACTACGATATGCTTGCGTTATGCATGACCGATACCATGGGCTACCTACGCAAGTCGGACCATACTGACCTCAAAACTAACAACTCCTTTGCATTGGCCATCCAGGACCCGAATGATGAATCCAACAACCTGAGTCGTGGCTCATTCAACACCAGGGCACTGAAGAAAGCATTCTCGGGTGCATTTGATATGCTCGTGGCGCGCTGCTACGAACTCGAGTACGCTAGTTTCCGCGATCGGGTTGGCAGATCACTACTCGGGCATGTTATCAAGTTCCGAGGACCACAGCGTGACTTCGAGGACTCAACAGGCACTGTGACGCCAAGCGACTTCACCAGCGAATATGAGATCATTAATGCCGCCCATCGCGACCCTCCAGTTGACATGATCAAGGCGGTGACGGAAGAGCTTCTTGACTCCGATGACAGCGAGGTGAAGAAGGGCTCTGCTGCGTTTCTGTACGATGCATCCGACTCGGATTCTGATGTGGAAGTGATCTCAGGCCGCCAGGGCTCGCCACCAGCCCCTATTTATTTAGACAGCGACTCAGCGGACGAGAGCAAGCCTGTCCAGGGAAGCGACATCGCACTGAAGGCGAGTCCCAAAGCCGAGGAAGACTCGGATAGTCGCACTGCGTCCATCCGTAAACGGGACTATTGGCTCAGTAAGGGCCAAGTTCTTTAAATTGGTTTGCATTCAACTTATAAGTCTGTAGGTAGCAAGACTTTTCTCATAACAATAGAAGCATGAATCATCTAATAAGCGAACACATTGAACGCTTCAGTGCCACGGCTATTTGATGTCATTGGCGGGTCAGCCAGGGATTTACATGCTTTATACATGGCTCTAGATGCTTCTGTCGTCGGCCAATGCCACGTCCTGTAGGTAGTCTACTTGGCCTGACTCCAAAGTTTTCCCTCATCAGCCAAAACCTGCACAAGGAAGGCCACCTCGCTGCGCTTGCGGCCCTCGGCGAGCCAGTCAGCGGCGAGTGTCTTCGGCCATCCCTTTAGCGAGTTGACCTCAGCAACGGCATCAACGATGCGGCCCTCGACCAGCGCCGTCTCGGCACGAGCAAAGACACTCTCATCGTCGTCACCTACCGGGTTGCCTGACTTAGCGGCCAGCAGGTTGGAAAAGATCCACGAGCCAACGTGTCCAGCAACACCAGCTCCGGGAGGCAGCAGACTAGCCTTGCGAAGCTCGGGTACGAGAAGGCGGAAGCGGGCAGTGAGCTGTGCTTGGGTAAGCACACCGTCCTCATACACGTCCTCGGGCACATTGGAAATGACAGACGTAACGAGAGCATCGTCGGGAAGAGTCTTAGCTACCGACTCGAGGTAGGGACGCAGCGGCACAGGCTCGGAGGAAGTTTTGAGAACCGAAACGAGCTTTGTCACGGCAATGTGGTACTGCGAGATCTTGTCAGACTCAGCAATAGCGCCGTCCGACTTCTCGGTGAGAGCCGAGATACGCTCAACTTTCTCAGCAAGTTCCTTGATGTTGGCAAGGCGGCCCTCGCGCTCCTTGTCAACACGCTCAGCAATCTCCTGGGCAAACTGCTTCTCGCGCTCGCCGTTGATGGCTACGAGGCGGTTATTGGCATGAGCAACGACAACCTTCTTCGTGGCCTCAATCTCCGTCAGCAGACGCTCGTTGTAGAGCTTTAGAATGCGGTTGTGCTCTTCCTGAACCTGGCCCTTGAGACGCTGCTCGTGCTGGGTCAGAGCCTTCTTGAACTCGTTGTCGCGTGTCTCAGCGAGCTGCGAGAACTTCTTGGCCTGCGACTCTAGGCTCGAGGTCATCTGCTGGCTGTACTCCTTCTTCAGCGCAGTGATCTCATGGCTTAGTCGCGAGAGCTCCTTTGAGATTTTGCCCACAGCCTCCTCGCCATATGATGAAGTGTTGACGGACTGGATGAAGTGGTTGAGAGCATCCACAGACGAAGCCACCAGTGGGTTGATGTCCTGGGGGATGTGGATCAGGGGGAGTGAAGGCTTTGTAGCAGGGACGCCAGTCGCGGCGGCGACGGGAGCAGATGGCTTGGGCGCAGTGGCCTTTGTCACGGCCTCCTTGAGCTTGGGCTTCTCGAGGCTCTTCGGGTCGACTGTGTGGGGCTCGGCGCTCGAGCCGGGCTTGACTGTGACCTTCGCATCGACCGTCTTCTCGGGGATCTGGCGAGAGATGACGGCCGCCTTGCTGGGATGGCCCTTGTTGACGTCGACACCTTCGAAGCGGCGTTGGAACTCGCGCTCCTCGAGCGACGTGACAATGCGGTCGGCCAGAGGCGCGTAGCTCACAAACAGGTCGTGGAAGTCGTCGTCACGCAAAGAGTACCAGATACCCGCGCCGTAGGCGGCCGATCCCAGTAGCACAGTGCCAATGAGGAATCGTCGGAATCGTCCGCGAGGAGGAGGGGGCGGAGGGGGGATCGTGTACGTCGTCTCAGGAGTCGAGGGAGGCTCAATCGGAGGTTCAGATGCCAGAGGAGTCGGGGCTGGAGTAGGCTCGGTCACCACTGGAGGAGGGGTATTAGGAGATGGCGTCAAAGGAACCTTGACGGTGTGCTTTGGCTCATCTGTCACCTTTGTAGCGAGCGGGATACGCGTGGCATCAACGGGCTTGCTATTGAGCAGCGGAGCCTGTAGTTAGTATTGAGCTGATCCAAGCTGAGGAAGCACGGTACGTACTCGGACCGAGAACCGGCGCAGCGCCAGCACGCCTACACGCGACCGTGACGATATCATGGCGGACCGATAGCAATTGAGCGAGGAATATGCCAAACGGGCTTGGATCTCGAGATGCAAAGAGTATAGTTTGGCTGTAGCGAGAACTGCACCGTTATTGGTCCAAAAGTTTCACCGCCTATGCGGGTGGTCATCGAAGATATGCGTATAAGCGGGTATGGGACAGCAGGGCAATATTGGGGTAGGGGCTATATTTGAGTCTAGCGCAATAGACATTTGGGGCAGGGGCTCCACCGGGGCTTCATCTAATTGTTGAGCCGGGGTTTGCTCTCAGCAATATTTAAGCTGGTCAGGGCATTTGGTCTCGGTGTATACTACTCCCCCTCCTAAACCGCACCTCACTTCAGTCGTACACCTCCACTACAGGTTTCGCGGCCATGGCACATCACATGACATCTAGGTTTAGGGGTCCGGCCCTGCTGCTACGATAAGACCCCAGCCACCTCTTCTACCTCTTTACCGGATAGACGGACTGCACTAGAACCTGACCATGTCGGCATCAAACACCCCGCGGCCCTCGACCTCGACACGGTTTGCCCAGTTCAAGCTGGTGCTTCTAGGTATGTTATTTTGAGGCCCCTGTCGGCACACCACTCGGCATGTTGTGCCTATTGCTGAATGTTGAGCAGCACTAACGCAGGCGAATCGGCCGTCGGAAAGAGCTCACTCGTCAACCGCTTTGCTAAAGACCAGTTCGACGACTTCAGGGAATCGACCATTGGCGCTGCTTTCCTCACCCAGACCGTCCAGGTTGACCCCAACACAACCGTCAAGTTTGAGATTTGGGATACTGCTGGACAGGAGCGATACAAGTCACTCGCTCCCATGTACTACCGCAACGCCAACTGCGCTGTGGTTGTATTCGACATCACACAGCCTGCGTCACTGACTCGGGCCAAGGCGTGGGTCAAAGAGCTCCAGCACCAGGCGTCGGAGAACATCATCATTGCTCTTGCTGGCAACAAGCTCGACCTCGAGGCATCACGGCAAATCGACACCGCCACGGCCGAAGCATATGCCCGTGAAGCCGGTCTGCTCTTTTTTGAGACCTCGGCCAAGACCGGTGACAATGTGGCGGAGCTGTTCAGCGCAATCGCAAAGAAACTGCCGGTCGAGTCGGTCATCAACCGTGGCCGCCCCTCACAGCGTGGCGTCGACCTCGGTCGCCAGCCCGCCGCCAGCACTGCCGGTGCCTGCAACTGCTAAACACGTTGGCTTCCATCCAAGCTCCCTTTATCCTCACCTCCTATTCATTTATTGTATTGCTTCACGGCTATATACAGTTTTCTGCGTGGTTGCTGGCGCAACATGTGCTGGCAGCCTTCTCAGGCGTGCTCCGTGCTTTGCCAGTGAAGTCGTAGGTCAGTGGCTCGTTTAGCCCCTTTGGCCCGCTGGCCCCACTCTCCTGCTTTGCCTCTTGATGAGGTTCTAGGCCCTGTGGCCATATCTGTCCCGTTATTGTTGCTCTGTTGTAGGCCCTAATTGAAAGGCTCTTGTAAGCTCTAATTGATAGCCTGTCGTTTAGACAGAGTAAGTCTTCGCTATCACAAGCAGAACGACATGTAGACCGAACAGCGCTGTAGATGCCCAAGCTGACAGACTTTGTTAGAACGAACTATCCTGAACAGGTTTACTCACATTGGTAGCTCAATGCCCATGGCGACCAGCATTGCCTGGGAATAACCGGACGGGGGAAGTTTGTAAATAGTAGCGATCTGTGTTAGAATCCGGCCTGCGCACAGCAATTCAAATACTTGCCTTGACGCAAAGTAGAGCAGTCTTCACTGCTAGTAGCTTCTCGTTTCGTGGAGCGTACTTTGCGAACCAATTCGGCCGCGAGCCCGCCGGTAGCAGGAGCCGGCGATCCACGAGCGTCGGAGTGGGTATCGATGTTATATTTGGAACGTGGTTTATACGAGCGACAACTTCATCGTTGAGAACATTGGTAGGTATCGCCGAACCCGTGCGCATGTCAAGCCATATCTGCTCAAGGGTTTCATAGACCTCGTCTGCTGAAGGCCTCGTGCTAGGATCTCGCGACAGCAAAGCTGACAGCATTGTCACAAGTCGATGATCAAGATCCGTGCGTGCAAATTTCGAATTGCTGTTTCTCATCTCAAAGCCCGGGAAAGCAGCCACTTCTCTCGTCAGAGTATCGAGATCACCTCGCGCCTGCCAAGCATCAGAATACGGTAGCATCGAGAAGCACAGGTAATGCAGGATCATTCCCACAGAAAACATGTCTGTCTTCTTGGAGAACTGGCAGAGTCGTCCATTTATCGGTTGCACGACCTCTGGGGCACAGTACTCGAGGGTACCAGTGCTACCTGTACCCGTCCTGTCTCTCCCTTCGACCTGTCCTTCGCCGAAATCACTCACCAGAACCGTCGGAAGCTCTCCAGGGACTGCTGTTTTCGTTAACAGGCAGTTCGACGGTTTGAGGTCTCGGTGAATGATCTGATTGTGATGTAGGTACCGCACTCCGGACACGATGTCACGCATGAACGACACAATTTGATCGAGCGGTAGTCGAATGACATCGTCATTAGCGTCAGTACGGGACATGCGACGAATGCGTTCTCGTCTCGATTCATCTCCTCCCGACCGCCGGGAGCCTTGCGACACCTGCATATACTCCTCCAAGGTTCCGCCATTGCAGTACTCCTGGAGGATGTAGGCACAGGGCACGACGGGTCCAAAGGTCGACAGAGACGAGGTCTCCAACCACACATGATTGTACCGTACTAGATTTGGATGCGAGAGCATTCTGAGAAGGCTCACCTCGGACAGTACTCTCTCGAGCCATGTATGGTCGTCACCGACCGCGACTTTCTTCAAGGCAAATACTCCCAGCGAGACTCCGTCGAGTACGTGCTCCACTAGGTAGACGGCTCCTCTGCTTCCTCTTCCAAGGAGTCCTGTAGACACAAAGAATCTTGTTAGTCTCAATTTCAGCCCCAGGTTATCAACACTTACTTGTCAAAGTAGCCCTGGCTGAAGGCGCTGTCTGAAATGCCGTTCACTGGCGTTTGATGTCCAGTTGGCGTACTAGGCGTGATAGGCGTGCTAGGCGTTCCTCTAGGTGTTTCCCTCGGTGTTTCAGCTCGTGTCAGAGGCACTGCTGATTCCAGTCTCGGTTCCACCCTGTTGTTAGCAGCGAATCTCTGGAGCTTGCCGTCGAACTTACATCTCCAGTTCGAGTAGATGGAAATAGTTTGCGTCACGAATGGGCGTAGGCCTGTATGCCGGCTCTTGGTGGCCAGGGATGTCTACAGGAAGCAGCTGTCCGCAGGTCTCGCATCGCGCTGGCCCCGTGAACCCGCCCACTGGCTGAACAGTGCTGAGAACACGCGCGTTGTTCACTAACGTCAGGCGCTGCGAATCGCGGTCAAAGAGAACCACGGCTCGTCGGGCGTCGTCCTGTCTGAAGTTAGCATTGTCACTTTGATTCGTTACACACACTCACAGCACCACATCCCAATTACCAGTCCCGTTGAATCTGACAAGTGACATTGGAACATTCTACTAGCAAAGTTGCCAGCATCATCAGATGTCGGGTTAAGGGCTACCCCTGAAAGGCGATATGCGGGGGAAAAAGATTTGCAGCCGTTCTTCATTTTTCCGCACTCTTCAACCACACCATGGCAAGAAAGAAGTCAGCGGCCCGAAGGGCCCGTATAGAGAAGGCCAGTCAGAAGCCAAGTGTGCCGAAGGACGAGGCTAACTCGAACGGCAAGCGAGTGTTGGAACTCAACGAATCCGAGTCGGAAGAGGAGCAGGGTCTTCACATCAATGAAGAGTACGCCAGCCGATTCAAACACAACAAGGAGCGTGAGGACCTTCATCGCCTGCAAGAAAAGTACAAAGATGTAGAGTTGGATGAGGATGACGAGTCCTCATCCTCCGATGAGGACGAATTCGGTGAACTGCTCACCGAGGATATCGATGAGGGCATAAACAAGGTCCTACAAGCGATCCGCACCGACCCCAAGAAGCTTCTCGATCCCAACGCCAAGTTCTTTGGTGATGCCGAGGAGGAAGCCTCGAAGCCGTCGTCACACAAGTCAAAACCTGTGTACCTGAAGGACTACCACCGTATGAACCTCTTGGACGGAGCAAACGGTGACGACGACGAGGAGAAGCCTTACGCTGTGCAACAAGAACAGGACCGTGCCAATCTCATCGCTGAAATTCACGCCGATGACGATGACGAAGACGACGACTTCCTGACGAAGCGCACTGAGACTCGCAAGGTCGATCCTGTGGCGCTGCCTGATCCTGAGAAAGACGGCAAGGGATTCCTTGAGGCTTACGTGAACAGCAACGCATGGGTTCCTCCGACGGTTGATGCAAAGACAGGAGAGTCGCTTGTGCCGTCGTATGGAGACATTGTAGGCGACGAAGACAGCGATGAGTTTGAGGACATCGCCGATACGTTTGAGACTGCGTACAACTTCCGATTCGAAGATCCCAACGCAGCCGAAATTGTCAGTTACGCTCGAGACCAGAACACTCTGCGTCGTGGTGACACCAACTCCAGAAAGCGTGCTAGAGACCGCAAGGGTGAGGAGAAGCGACACGAGAAGGAGAAGATCAAAGCCGACGTCAGTAAACTGAGGAAGCTCAAGGTTAATGAGGTGGTGCAGAAGATGCAGAAGCTTCGTGAGGTGCTGGAGGACGAAGATGCATCGGCCATGTTCACTCAAGAGGATCTCGAGGGTGATTTCGAGGCCTCTGAATGGGATAAGCGTATGGAGCAGGTGTTCAACGCTGAGTTCTACTCCAAAAAGGACAAGACAGTGTCGTCCATGGCTGGGGATATTGATGAGGCCAAGGAGGCTGAGGCGGTTGACGTGGCTGAGGAGGCCGAGGAGGCCGAGGAGGCTGAAGAAGCTGAAGAAGCTCCTGAAGCTGTCGAGGAGCCTTCTGAAGAGAGACGCTCGCGAAAGGACAAGCACGATGCAAAGAAAGAGAAGAAGCAGATCCGTCGCGTTGCCGAGGATTTCGTCGAGGCCAACCTAGACCTGGCTCTTGATGAGGCAAAGATCGATGTCGTTGCCGGGCAGAGCAAGTTCCGATACCGTGAGGTGTCTCCCGACTCGTTTGGTCTTTCATCACGGGACATTCTCCTGGCTGATGACAAGGATCTCAATGAATACGTAGGACTGAAGAAGCTTGCGTCGTTCCGCGAACCTGAGAAGAAGCACCTGGACCGCAAGAAGTACGCCAAGAAGCGACGTCTTCGCGAGTGGCGCAAGTCTGTATTCCAGACTGACGAAGAGCCCAGCGACGACATGATTGCAAAGGCTATTCAGTCCGCTCCCCCAGCTCCCAAGCGGAAAGCCCCCAAACACAAGCATCAGCATAAAGTGTAGATATATAGACTAATCTAAACGAATTTAATTTAAAGCGAGTATAATGCGTTCGCTAGTAGGCATCAAATACAATTGCGATTCATTACGGCTCATAATTTACATGTTCTATCGGAACCGCTTTTCGAGCAGCTTGGCTGGCCCAACCTCGTCGTATTCCTTTTTGGAGATCCACAGCTGGTGGAACGTGCCGAGCGACGCAAGAATGCTACCGCCAATCCAAGCCGAGTGCTTACGCTCAACGAGGTTTCCTGGCGACTGGATACGGATCTTGTATCCGGGAAGCGCCTGGGTGAGGTCCTCGTTGATTCTGTCAGTGAAACCCTGGAGCAGTGTCGAGCCACCAGTGATGACAATGTTGTTAGCAAGGTTAGCACGGATATCGACATCGCACGCATTGATCGAGTCAATGATCATGCTCGACACACCAGTCGTGGTGAACGGGCCAGTAGTACGGTCCGTGTGTATAAGTGCGTTGAGCTCCTTTTCGGTCTGAGTGGCCTTCTCCTTCTCCTTGGCCTCCTTAGAACCGTTGGTCTTGTCAGCCTTATCATCGCCCTCGTCCTCCTCCTCGACAGGGTCCTCAATCTCGGTGCCTTTGAGCACGTAGTCGCGGGGTCGAAATAATGACTCGCCAATCTCGAATCGCTCAATGCCAAACTCTCTACTCGATCCATCCGGGAATTCAAAAGCTCGCTCGGTGAATATTTGAGTGTCGGTGCTATCGGACAATGGCGCGTCGTGAATCTGAACCATCGACTCCTTGAATTCTGTCAGTACTGATTGCACCTGGTAGTCGTGGAAGCTTGTTGTCATGGCCTTTGCAAAGGATCGCGGTGTGTACTTTGCTGGTTCGCCAAGAGCCACGACCTCCTTCGTCTTGACGAGGTAACGCGGCACAATCTCGAGGTTTTTCTTTCCCAGCATCTGCAGCACATGCTTGCTACAGTAGTCACCTGCTTGCCGCGACCGTCTGCTTGCTTTGTTAGAATACGATACTGGACCAGAGAGGGGACTTACGTTTGTAAAGGGCAAGGCCGTCCATGACAGGAGTCACTGTGGCGATGTCGGCACCAACATTGACCACGAGACCAGATCCCTTGCCAGCAGCAAACAGCGTACATGCCGGTCGGCGGGCAATATAGAAAGCTGGCACTTGGAGGCCCTCGAAGGCCACCTCCATGGCTTTGATGCGGTTCGCATCCGTATTCCAGATCTGCTCCGTGATTAGCAGAGGCTGCTCGTTCGCGCGTGCGCCAAGTACATCTTCGAGCGCATATTTCCACAGCAGCTGTGTCGTGTCCCAGTCGGTAACAATGCCGTCCTCGACGGCATTTTTGATCTCCACGTCTGGTCGTGGCAGGTTGACACTGTTGTCTCCAAAGTAGTATTTGACCTTGGAGGTGGCACCATTGGCGTCTCCAGCTTCAGGAAGCACCTCTGGGTCGTAGTTTGGGTTGGCGCCGACTCCGTAGGCACTAGGAACGACGGCCTTGGGCGTGTCTTCGCCAGCAAAGCCTGCTCGAGTCCATTCCGAGCCCTGGTCAATGATGAGCGCGGCAACTTCGTCTGCTGTTAGCCTTCGTACGGTTATTTTACGAGATGCAAATAGACTCACCTCCTCCGTATGTGGGTGCCGAGGCCATTGTGTCGTGTGAGGTAGTGAACTCTGAAGGGACTCAAGGCTCCAAATTGCAAGTTCGCGCATCGAAACTTGTGCGGATATGCGGGTTTTGTAGCGGCGGTTATGAGGGTGGGCAATATATTGCCAACCCTTTCCCTCGATATCTGCCAATGACAGTCGAGTTTTTCGCATCACACCATTTCACATCTCCATACTTGAACAATGGTTAGACTACAGCAAGCTACGCGTATGCTGGGCCAGCAGTGCCGCCGAATGGCGAGCACCGAGGCTGCCGGCCAGTACGCCAACAAGAAATTGATCCCCAACGAGGCCAAGGCCAAGGAGTTCATTGAGACTTACGAGCACACCAAGGAGCACGCCAACAAGACGTTTGGCCTGTGGAAGAACATCTCGATCTTTGTGTGTGTTCCCGCCCTCATTGGCGTCGGTATTAACACCTGGTTCATTGAGAAGGAGCACGCCGAGCACCGTGAGCACCTGTCGCACATTCCCGACGAGGACTTTCCCCCCGAGTTTGAGTTCCAGAACATCCGCACCAAGCCTTACTTCTGGGGTGACGGTGACAAGACTGCGTTCTGGTACGACAAGGCCAACCGCCACATCACCCGCGATTAGGCGAAGCATTGAATATAGTATTATCTGACAGCCGATGCTAGAGACATGCAGCATACAAAAGCGGCATGTCTGCAATGGAGTAGAGTCGTAGATTGACTAGTCCAATTACTATCGAGTTCCGATAGCATTGTACGCGAGTGTCAGTTTTTTACAGTAGGATGTCAAGTACGTATCGATGACTTGCTCATCGGATAGGAGCGAAATCATTGAACAAGAGCCTTATGCATTGTTAAAGTCTGGTGTTACTGGATTGGCCAGTTTGGCACATTAACCTCTGGAATCTCACTCGGAGAGGGCATGGTTACACCGGTGTAGGTCTATCTATGGGAAGCACGTATGCTGATACCACTATACTCCAGTAATCGCGCCTAGGCGTCGTCTAGTCATCAACAGTTCATTCAAAATCAAATACAGCTGCGGTGCTACAAGGTCGAGAACACAAAAAGCTGGGTTAGTAGGGCACTTTGACAATCAGGGGGTACTCACGTTGTTGGTGGCAGCAACCGCAATCGAGTTCTCGCGGGGGTGCCAGCTCAGATGCAGAATGTTCTTTTTGAAGTCGACCGGCTCGTGCTCGACGTCGCGCTTCATCATGTTAATCCCGCTGCGGTTGATGCGCGAGCCGTTCTTGAGCGAGCCGCCGCCAATGGCTGTGGGCACACCGACCTTTTTGGCCTTGAACGCGCTCTTGTCGGCGTGCAGCAGCACTTGGGTCTCCTCGGTCTTGGGGTCCACGGCATTGGGGTAGATCATGATGCTGTTGTTGTACGAGCCGGTGATGACCGACTTGGAGTCGCCCGAGAAGGCGACCTCGAACTTGTCAAAGATGGCGTCATTCTCATAGGCATCACACAGCTTGTCGTAAATGTGTTCGTGGACATTGATAGTCTTGATGGGCTCGCGGTCCATGTTGACGTCCCAGATCTTGACCGTCATGTAGTCGCGGGCCACAATGTAGCGGCCGTCGTGGGAGAAGTCCATCTTGGCGATGCTCGATGTGATCTCGGTGAAGAATGTCTGCTCTGCCGAGTCGAGGCGCTGCTCGTACACCTTGGCGTGGCTGTCGCACAGGGCGCTCTCGCGCATGTCGGCGAGCTTGATGGTACCCTTGGAGGTCGAGTACATGAACAGGTTGCACGATATGGGGTGGAACTTGGCCGAGGTGATGACCTCGGACAGCTCCTCCATGTTTGCTGGCTTGATGTCAACGATGTTGAAGCTCTGGTCCGAGATGCCGAGGTTCCACAGATTTATCCGTAAGTCGTCGGCACTGATGTACGTCTCATTGTCCGAGTTGACGCTGATGGCGTTGATGTGGTACGTGTGGGCGTTGGCGTAGATGCGTCGAGGCGTGGCGGCAATGATGGTATCGTGAAGGGTCATTCGTGGCAGGCGCAGCGAGTCCATGTTGACGAGGCTGCGCGGTTGGGCGCCGGTGCCGTCGGACAGGTTGTTCTCGGCCACGACCTTGAGCGACTTGCCAAACACCTTCCATAGCTTGATCGTCTTGTCGTTTGTCGAGAGGAGGAAGTGGGCCTGGTTCTGGCGGCGGCACCACTCAATCTGGTTGATCTTCTCCTCGATCTCGAGACTCTTGAGGTAGTCGAACTCGGCGTCATGGGACTGGAACTCGGTGTGGAAGCGGTACTCGCAGCCCTTTTTGGACTCGTTGCGCTCAAACAGCACGACGCGGCCGCCCTTGTCACCGGTGGCCAGATAGTTGCCGGTGTGGTCGAACTCGACGGCCGAGATGACGTCTGCCTCGGTGATGTTCTCGATGTCGCCCTTGTCGCCAAAGCATTGCGAGAACTTCCAGGCCTGGTTGGCGTCGGTGCTGTCGCTGTCCATGGTGAAGGTAGGAGAGCGTGAAGGAGCTGAGGAAGGCTGATCGAGAAAAGGCCGCTTGATAAACAGCAGGTCGAAAGCGGGTCGAAAGCTAGTCAGCTAGTGAAATACTACGCCACAGGTAGAGCGCACTGCTGCAAACGAGCAAGTGAAAGCGGATCAGTACAATGGCAGCACTTCACACCGTTAAGCAAGGACTGGGGCCAATCGTGGAGCACAGGCAGTGCCGAGGCCTCAATTGCTTGTGCGGGCACGCGGAACTGGCAGGCGATTTGGCGGGGGGGATGCGGTACCGGAATACGCGCACTACAGGCTTGCCTGGTAACAATGGTAAGAACCTGATAATGTCAGGCTGGGTCGGGGGTTGAGCGGGAAGCTGGGTAAGGTCTAAGTTAGCAGCCGCGGAGGCAGGAGGCAGTAGCAGCAATAGCAGGTGTAGCAGTAGCAGTAGCAGGCGTAGCAGAAGACTGGCTGGGCAAATGGGGTAGTCTGTTAGAGTCTGTTGGGTTGTGGTGCAAGTCTGGTGCAAGTCTGGTGCAAGTCTGGTGGCGATTGGCGTATCCTGGTAGACTGCTGTAGACAACGGTGATACTGGAAACGATAGGTCAATTGGGCTGAGTGGATAGCAGAGAACAGACAGGGTTACAGCAATGGGTACAGTCCTGTACAGTTATATGTAGTGTACCAGGTTTGTACTGATACAGCTTTGTACCAGGTTTGTACTGATGCAGATTTGATACTGTTTGCAGTGAAACAGGTTGTACTGGTTGTACTGATACCCTGTACTGTCCGCTGTGATCCGTACAATCCACAACTAACCGACCCGTCCGACCTGCTACTTATCACTCTGACCGGCCCGTCCGCGATACCCGCGCCAATGCCGGTTCCGTGGCCGCAGTCGCAGTCCTCCCTGGCACCTGACTTGGCGTATCAGAGCCCCAGACACGCCAAACTGAGCCAGTCCTGGCCCAGCAAGTGCAATTGCTCGGCATACACGCTGCTATCGCCGCCCTGCCGTCATACAAAGTTTGTTCACACTACTCACCTGGTGCTCCGGCTTATGGCAAACAATGGATTGCTGCTGCCTTGCGTTTCTTGTCACCTGCAGAGATGCGTACAATTAGGTCCGCCTCAGCACGGACTCCTGGGCAGGGGCTACTGCCCTGGCGATGAGCCGGCGCGCCGGCGTCTCTGAGGAAGCCGAACAGGCGGGTTTAAGTGTAGTAGCTGGTTCACACTAGATAGACCTTACTCAACTGTTCGACTGTTTAACTGGACAGCTACCGAACTTCTGAGCGTTTGACTCTCCTCTTAACCCCTCACTGTCTCACTCGTATAGTTCCACCTCGTATTGCATCCTTGATAGCCGTTTCCGCCGTTCCGCATTCCGCACTCCGTACTCTTGCCAACCCGTTTCAATGCACCTGTAAATGACCTTGAAACTATCCACCCGGTCCTGCCGCCTTATCCGCTCCGCCGTTACCGGCCTCGGCGCTAGGCTGCCCCGCACTAACCGGGCACGCACGGCTGGATAATTTTTTGCAGCCGCACGTTAAATTTCACTCCGTGATGTCGTTTCACACCTCTCAACCTCGTCTATAGCTTTTCTCCGCCATGCCACCAAAGCCCGAGGGTAAGCCGCCGGAGCGGCTGCAGTCGCTGAGCCAGAGGTCCCGCGAGCTGTCGGCCGGCCTGTCGCGCCCGTCCGCGTCGACTCCGACCCGGGGTTCCCCGAGTCTGTCGCGAGGCAGATTCACTCCTAAAGTCGTCGCCCGAAGGTCAAAGGAAGACCGCGACTCCACGGCTCCAGCAGAGAGCAAATCAACACCAGTAGAATTGCCTGGCTCGACCGCCAGCACACGCGGTGGCTCGTCGCTGCGCGGCCGCGGTGGAGCGCTCAGTTCGCGCGGCAGAGGAAGAGGCAGAGGCCGATTCGAGCCCGTTGCCAGCGCCGCCGTCGGTCCGCTCGCTGCTCCGTCAGGTGTTGACCCGCGAGGAGGCTCGCGATACCCGTCTCCAGGTTTCGACGGGCCGCGACCAGCCGGACCTGTTGCTCCAGGCGCTTTTGACCTCGGCGCACTCGCTTCTCGCGTCAAGTCAGAGACTCCAGGCCCTTCGAGCGGCCGGTCAAGCCGCGAAGCGACTGCCGAGATCGAGGACGACACACGCATAGACATGACGAATCGCCGATTTGACATGTACGAGCAATTCTCCGAGTTCTTCCCCGTCCGTCTTGACCATCGCGAAGATGATGATGATGACGAGGCAGAGGAGGCCGAAGTCAAGCCCGAAGTCAAGCCCGAGGCTGTTAGTGAGGCTGTCGACAGCGAGGGTGTCAAAATCAAGGCTGAGCCATTGGACCAGCCGTCACAAATGTCGGTCGATATGTCAGTTGACATGTCGGCAGAAACGACCCCTGTACCTGTGGCTAGACCAGCAGTAGCACAGGCTGGAGTGGGCCTCGAAGCGGAGCAGATCAAGGAACTCAGGCGCATTGCGCGCGACCACCGCGCCATTGCCCAGGAGTTCAACATGAAGTCTCTATCTGTCGAGTCGGGCACAGAATCGGGTGACCCCGACGAGCTTCCCGAAATTGAGAAGCGACTGTGCTTTCTTCAGTTCCCCCTGCTCATGCCGCAGTTTACGCAGCCGGTCAAGACGGAGCCAGACGCTGCCGTGCAGGCTGAGCAGGCCGAGAATCCGCCTACAACGTCTACTGAGTCCAAGGATGACGACGATATTATGATTGTTGACGATCCTTCTACGGTGCCCAGCACTACAACAACTCCGACGCCTAATGCTCCTAGTGGCCCCATGGATCCTCTCCCAGAAGGTCTCATTGGCAAGCTGCGCCTCCACAAGTCGGGAGCGCTGACAATGGTCATCGGCAACATCACAATGAAGGTGTCTCAGGGTACTGAGTGCAGCTTCCTCCAGGACATTGTGGCCCTTGACGACGAGGAGAACCGAGCATACCTCATTGGTCAAGTATCCAAGAAGCTGGTTCTGTCTCCCGACTTCGACTAGCGCCTGTATATCATCATATTGCATTCATACAAATCATTAATCATGACTCTGTCATAAACTAGCACACCAAGACATTATCTGTTTTCCACTTGTCATAGCACGAAAACGAGCAGATATTGCGCCGGAACACGACACCGTCGTGTGTACCCATGAACCCGTTGCGCCATTCGAGCGTGTGGCCAATGCCATGTACCTGGAACCGCTGGCATACTCCACAGGCGACGCTGAACCGGTGTGCTTTGATGCCGCTGCGCACTCGCGCTTCTATCTGGCTCGGCAGTTCCCACGATGCTGCTTCGCGGTCCGACGCGACATTGCGAGCAATGGCCTCGAGACACGTTTCTGCCAGACTGCGGCACCATTTGTTGGACCGGTAGACTGCAATGTGCTCTGAGGAAGTAGCCACAACTGTTGTGGGTTTGTTCACGATGCCGGTAGACGCGATCTCAACAGACCCAGTAGTCTCTAGCTTGTCGGAGCCATCGCTCGTTCGCGTGGATCCTGCTGGGATCGGCAGAAAGCGGTTGGGATGGACGATGGCAACGCGCAGTTGGCGCATATCAAGTAGCTCGCTGGGGAGATACTCGAGGTAATTGGAGGCCACGGACAGCTCTTCGAGCAGGCTCAGCCTTTTGATGGCCGGCGGGATCTCGGTGAGTTTGTTGTTTCTCAGAAACAGCGCTGTTGTGCTCGACACGTTGAAAATCTCGGCTGGAAGCGTGCGGATTCGGTTGCGGTACAGGAAGATCTGGAGCTTCGGCGTCAGCGAGTTGTTTTCAGCGATGCACACGAGATTGTCGAGATCTGCTATCTCTCCCGGGACCTCTTCGAGGTTCAAATTGTCGAGCTTCACGACGTGATCCCCGTGGTCGACGGCGCGTCGGATGACGTGTTTGGCCCGGTCTTCCGGCGTCGCATTGTCGTCGAGAGCAGTCGACACAACGTAGCTGCCACTCCGGCTGAACGAGGCCGATTTCTGCGCTATGGTCACATCCGACTCGGCCGACGTGATTGTTGTTTGGGACGCGGTGTGCGCAGCTGAGCGCGGGTTTAGCGTGCCAAAGAAGCTGCCCGTGAACGAAAACGCGCGCCCTTCGTCTTGCGTCAACGATTCCGCGCCAGGCTCGTCCTCGTCGGTATCGTTTTGTGGCGGAAGTGGCGGTGAACTTCTCAAGTTCCACAGATCCGATGGCGTCTCGTCTGTAAACTCGTGGAATCGCTTGTTAGAGCCGCCAATGAGCGATTCCGAGGTCGGGATATCGCGGTCGCGCTTTCGCGTCTGAGACAGCGACGCCTCGGTCGACAACGCCAGCACGGGCTGCTCGTCGCCGACAAACGAGAACGGCAGCAGCCCTGCCATTTGGTAGGACGTAGAATAAAAGAAAGAATGAAACTCGAATATGAAACAAAACCTCAAATACCAGTCGCGTCGCAGGGCTATCCAGATGCAGCAGTCCCTGCATGACGAAACTTAGCACCAAAGATACACCGGAAGCCCAGGACGTAAAGCCCAATCTCCAATCTCTTCGTTTTCACGCTTGCTCTACGTATTTGACTTGCAAATTGTTCCGTTATTGGAAAGAGGCTATTGTCATGGTTAGACATGCTAGGGCCCTATATCTGTTACGTAGCAAAGTAGCTTAGATGCCTAGATCTGTCTCCATCTATCTCTGTATTTGATCCCTATATTTGTATCACTTCCCTTTGGTGAATTCATTCCTACAATTCTAAATTTACTGTCACTTCAGTTTACAATGGATGGTAGTGTCATACTGTATGTAAGCTAAGTAGCAGTTGCAGTGCATATGGTTATCAGATAGAGTACATCGACAGGTCATACTATACAATTTATCGCCTATTCTATAACAATATCTACTAACTCAGAAGGACTAAAATAATTCCGTAGCTTAGATTCTCAATATTTCACAGTAGTGCTGACGGTCATTCTATCTTACTGCTGTATTACTGCTGTATTACTGTTGATGCCCGCATCGCTTCGCAGTAACGGCGCTCGCACAGCCGTGCCAACAGGGCTAGGGCATCCAGCCAATCACCGCGCAGCAATATTTCTGACAGTATCGCCAAAATCTCACCAGCTCTCACTTTAGTCTGCCAACCGTACAATGTCTACCTTCACTCAGCTGGACAAGATCTCAAAGTACATCCTCAGCAAGCCTCTGCTGAAGAGCATCTTTGTGCCCGCCTCGCGCGTGTACACGGAGATTGCTGGCTACCGCAAGATGGGCCTCAAGACCGAGGATCTCTTCATTGAGGAGAACGCCGTCATGCAGACCGCTTTGCGTCGTCTGCCTCCCAAGGAGTCATACGAGCGTGTCTACCGTATCGCCACTGCATTCCAGCTCTCGCTGTCTCACAAGCTGCTCCCCAAGCACGAGCAATTGAAGCCCGAGGAGGTATGAAGCCCATATGTGAATCCAACCATCAACCACTCAGTTTGCTAACTCCAGGACACCTCCTACCTGCTGCCTTACATCCTCGAGGCCGAGGCTGCTGCCAAGGAGCGCCAGGAGCTCGACAACATTGCTGTCAAGCCACGAACCAAGTAATGTAGATACATCGTCCTGTAGACAGTGATTAAAACGACCACCGATATGCACGAAGGACATGAAGGACGTGAAGGACACGAAGGATGTGTTTACCGAGGACTACATGTACGTTGCTCTAGATCCTTGGGACGGTAAACGTGTACAATCGTGTAGGCTGCGACGATTGACCCTTAGGAATTCACTGTAGATGAAGGTAGTCGATTAATGCTACCAGATGATAGATGCTATGTATAGACGAGCAAACGGACTGAGAGCTCGGTCACAGGGTCAGTTCGCCGAGCGTGGAGCTCAGCCGACCAAGACCCGAGTCAAAAGCCATGAGCAGACTCGTCAGCTGTGCTGCGACGTCGGCCTTTGGTGTTGAATCAAGCAGCACAGACATGTCGAGCGTAGGCAGCGGCGGCATGGCCCGCGTGTCAATGTCTTCAACTGTCGTGTCTCCAGCAGTGGATCCCACAGACGTTGTGATACTCGAGCTGGCCGCATGAGCTGGCTGCCCTTGAACTGACTGCCCTTGAACTGACTGCCCTTGAACTGGCTGCCCTTGAACTGGATGGGCCGGAACTGGAAGCCCCGGACCTGTATACCCCGGAACTGGAGGAGTCCTGGCACTCACTGGAGTAGAAGCAAAAGGCGGTGGCTGCGTGGGCATGGCAATACGGAGCTTCTGCCGGTCGCCACGCGTCACTGCTGATTGCTGTCGCGAAAGAGCTGGCGTAGGGACCCCTGGACCTGTCGATGCCGTAGTCCCTGCTCCGGTTGCAACACGAAGTTGAGACGACGACGGCACCAGCGGCGGCATCTGCGAGACCAGAACGGAATTATGGTCGCCAGAGCCATCGACTGTATTCATGGCCTTTAGCTTTGGCCGCGGGGCCGCTCCTGCGGGAACGATCGGTTTCATCGTCGCAGGGTGATGTTGGTCCTTCGGCGGCGACGGCGGCGCACCAACTGGCTTCATGGCCATACGTTTAGGCGACGGTGACCGCCGGCCATTGGTATATTGCGGAATGGGACCGGAGGCAAGTGGCGACATCACAGGACGACCAGTTGCCTGCGCAAGAGCAGGCGGTGGAAGAGGTGGAGCAGTGATGGGCGGCGGAGGAGCAGATGCTGGAGCGCCTATCGTTGGGAGCTGCACAAGTGCCGGAGACAACAAAGGAGCCGCCATGGGTGCTTGGCTGGGAAGAGTCGTGGACGAGTGATGCATGGCACCCCCGCTCGCTGGCGAAGAGTGCGACGAAGAATGCGACGATATCGACGGTGAGGGACCAACAAGGCCGCCAGAGTACGGAGGAGGAGCATTCGCTGGTGAGCTAACACTCGAGCCAAAGCTCACTGAAGACGGATGGGAGGAGAGGATAGGTAGGGGCGGTGGAACTCGGCGTGAGAGCGCAGCTGTGGACGCCAGAGGAGCCGTCGAATCGATAGGGGCCGTGGCATTTGCAGCCAGCAGACTGAGGTTCTGTGCCGACGGACCGGATGCAACAGAGGGGATGGAGGAGACGGGTGCAATGGTGGTCGTAACAGCCGTCTTGAGGTCGTCAAAGGTAGGGATCTCAATCTCGACTGTCGGCGTTGGAGGCGGAGGAGATGCCAAAGGAGCAGACGAAGAGCCTAGAGTCCCGCTCATGGTCCCTCCAAGGCCGACTGACGCCGAGGAATAGCCTCGGTTGAGGTCATACGACGGGGAAGTGACTGGCCCCGACGCGGTGTCCTCGAACAAGTCCATCAAGGATTTAGGCACGTCAACGGGTGGCTGTGCAGGACCTCTGAGCGTCGAGTCGAGCGAGGGCAGGCGCATTGTCGGAGCCTGAGACGCCATGGTCGTCTCAGACAGTCCCAGACCTACCTCGTTCGTATGACCGTATGGTGAGAACATTTCGGGCATGCGGCCGTTGATGGTTGCCTCTACCGATGTATATCCCGAGGACGGATACCGCTGGCCCACCGGCATCATCTGCTCCATAGGCAGAGTTGTGAATGCAGATGAGGGATCAATATCGAAATCCCATACAGCATCATCCTCAAAATCGTCGCCCTCATCGTCTTCGTCTTCATAGTCGTCCTGCCCGTCTTGGCGAATGGGTTTGTTGTTATACACGGCCATGGAGTCCCGCGCGTTTGAATACCGCTCCTTCCACGCCACGTACCGCACGACGAGGTCGCGCAGAATCGTTGTGGGGGTGTTTTTAGTGGCCTTGACGAACTTGAGCTTGCACAGGTCCTCGGCGGACGGGCGTTCCTGCGGATGCTCGTCGAGACACTGGGCGACAAACTCCTTGAGGGCCGGCGAGTAGCCGGTGCCTTCTAGACGCGCCGGCTTCTGGCGTGGAATGAGCAGCAGCGCCTGACCTATCTCTTGGTCAGAGTAGGGCGGACTGCCAGTGGCCATTTCAAAGATGGTGATACCCAACGACCAGATGTCGGCCTTTGAGTTGTAGGTCGCTCCTTCGGTGATAACCTCGGGGGCCATCCAGTAAGGAGTTCCGACCATGGTCGAGCGCTTGTAGCTCGTGACGCTGACAGCAGCAGCGACGCCAAAGTCACATAACCGCACCCTTCCTTCCTTTGTAATGAGGATATTTGCCGCCTTGATGTCGCGGTGGATGATGCCCTCGCGGTGAATGTACACGAGCGCAGACAGCAGTTCGCGCACCACAACGGCCGTGTACCGCTCCTCTATAGGGCCAGCCTTGAGCAGCGAGCGCACGGAACCGCCAGCACACAAATCCATGATAATCCACAGCCGACTGCCGTGAAGATAGGACCCGTAGTACTTGGTGATGTTGGCGGCGTCGCTCTGCGACAACTGCGCCAGCATCGTGATTTCCTGCTGCGCATCGTGGACTTCGTTGGCCTCTGTGTCGAGATTCAGCACTTTGATCGCCACGACTTGCCGCGTTTGCAGGTTGATGCCCTTGTAGACGACTCCAAAGTTCCCCCTGCCAATGACCTCGTCCCGGCGGTACAGCTCCGTGACAGGACGCGACATTTTGGTGACAAGCCTAGCACCCGCTTCACGAGTCAGCACGAGACAGTGTCAAACGAGACAGTGCCAAATGAGACGAGTGCAAACTCGGTGGCTTGAGATGAATGGAAACGGCCAAATTTCATCCGTATAAAACGGCGGGGCCAATTATTTTCAGCCGCGTGCCGTATGCAGGGGGATTCCACGATCTGGCTTAAGCGCCAAATCGTACAATGGAATGACGGAGAAGGCTTCAAATCTAGTGGATTTAAACGCTAGCGGCTGACATGCTACTGGTATGAGCTGATGAAGCATGTGAAATGACTTCACTATGTATGCAAACAGTAAATTCAGGTTACACTAGTCGATCAGCATGAAGCAAATCAAGGTAGTAGATCTACATAATTTTGCATAACAGGCACTTAATAGAGAAGTACGGTGCCGTCGACGTCGAGGAACTTGCCGTTCTGCTCAGGAGTCAGCGACTCTATGGTCTTGAGCTGCACAGCACTGCTCTCCTCGGGAGAGATGCTCTGCTTGTTAGCCATGATGTAGCCGTGAAGTTCAGGCGAGAATTCCTTAAGCCTCTCCAGGTACGTGGCAGCTTCATCTGTGCTGACACCGCCTGGGTGAATGGCAACCGACTTGAAGTTCTCGCGGGCCAACTCGGACGAAACGGCCTTGGCCAGGTAGTTGAGCGCTGCCTTGCTGCTACCATATGCCGTCGACGGAAGAGGGAAGAAGCTGCCACTGCTGCCCACTGTCGACGAAGTAAAAACGACCGTACGGGTCTGGCGCTTTTTGAGCAACTCGTAGAACGCCTTGAACAGCTCAAGAGGACCAAAGAAATTAACATTCATATGCTTCTCGTAAACGCTGACGGGTGTCTTGAGGATCGAGTTGGCGTGCTCGAAAATTCCAGCATTGGCGTGAAGTACATCCACACCGTCCACGAGCTCAGCGGTAGCTTCGGCAAGCTTGTCAGCGCTGCCTCTACTGAGGGCATCGTAGGCAAGAACATGGACGTTGGGATGCGTCTTGATGTACTCATTGAGCTCTGTCGCCTTGGAAGGATCACGAGCAGTCGCAATGACAACCGTGTCAGGACGAGCAGAAAGTTCCTTGACCAATGCAAAGCCAATTCCCTTGCTTCCTCCTGTAATGACATGTACCTTGGTAGTCATTGTGTTATTTGTAGTGCACAATTGTGTAGGCCGGTTTAGCTCAATGCTTGACATGAAGCAGCGCAGCCCCTCATATATGCTAAGGAATAAGCGGTACCCGAAAGATGACTAAGTACGTGATTAATCACGGGCTTCCGCTCAGAGATGCGGCCCTTCGGCAAGCTGACTAACACCAAAATCTCGGCATGTAAGGCTTCTCAATACCGATATTTCGGTTGCTAACTCCGGTTGCTAACGCCGTGTAAACTGCCGTTCCTGCATTAGCAGTCAAGCGACGATGCCCTCAACATCGGCATGCAAAGGTCTGCAACGGCCCGTGCACGGCGAGAGCAATTAGCAGCCGAGAGTCAGTATATCGCTTAGCGTGCCGGTACCGGGATCGGCTAGAACCGAGACCCACGAATTGACTGTCATGCCGAAAGCATGATTCGTGGATTGGAGCGTGGTATTGACCGGGGGAACTGTGTATGCGCTTAGCATGCCGGACCCGGGATCGGTTAGAGCCGAGACCCGATGTCACAGTCGTGTCGAGTCTATGATTCTTGTATTGGAGTGTGGTATTACACATTGCGGATTTGTGGAACTCTGGTCTGTGAAATCGAGCATGTGGAATTGGATCTGCCATTCGGAACATGACATCGAATTGATGATCATAAATACTGTACAGTGCCAGGAGCATGATGGGGATCTGGCCATCTGGACCAAAGCTTGAGAGCGGTAGAAGCATGCGTAGTGCATATGCTTATTATCGGAGAACACCCTTCGTACTCGGGACATCGTCCTTGCCTGTGTATGAGATGGCGTCCTTGATGGCAACGGCAAGGGCCTTGAACGCACTCTCTGACCGATGGTGGTCGTTAAATCCTCGCAAGCAGTCTACGTGCATTGTGATACCGGCCGCGCCAGCAAAGCTCTCGAGGACGTGAGGGATCATCTCACAGCTGAGATCGCCAATCTTCTCGCGCTTGAGGCCCAGCTCGACAACGGCAAACGGTCTATTTGAAAGGTCGACGACAGCACGCGACAGCGCCTCGTCAAGAGGTGCAAAGCCCGAGCCAAATCGCTTCACTCCACGAACAGGACCCAGGGCCTCCTTGAACGCCTGACCAAGCGCAATACCACAGTCCTCGGCAGAGTGATGGTCGTCAATGTGAGTGTCTCCGATACACTCGAGAATAAGACTCCAGCCAGAGTGCTTAGCCAGAGCGTGCAGCATATGGTCGAGGAAGCCAATGCCAGACTGGACGTTGATGATCTGCGAGCCAGTGGCCTGAGTCGCATGCTCGTCTTTTGGCTTGTCTTTGAACAACGACTCGGTCAGCTCGACGTGGCCGCCATCGAGCGACAGAGCGATCTGGATCTTCGTCTCGTTCGTGTTACGTACCACTGTAGCAGCCCTCATTGTAAGCTTAAAGAAAAAACTGATGCTAGCGTCGGACTAGATGCCTGTCAGATGTCTGATTCAATATATTTATATAATAGTCATAGCATGCTCATAAAGGTGTGGCGCATAGCGGCATCAGCCGTCTCAGGGGTGCATACCGATGCATTTAAAGACGGGAAACGCCGGTTTAATGCGACAGGTTCGGGGTCTAAAGACTCGGGGTAAACTTGGAGTCTTCAAGCCACTGCGCAATGATGGTTCGGCCTTCGCGGAACTTTTCGGTCGGATAGCGCACAATGACGGCGGCATGGGCGTGTGAACCAACCGTGATGTGCACCGGATGCTTCGTCCAGTTAAGCGCATTGAGGTTGCTGACAATGTTGTGCTGGGCTTCGGAAAACGGCAGCGTGCCAGTGCCCGTGGATCCCGGCTTGTTGAGAGCGCGGTAGACGGACTCGACAACATCGTCCGCGCCGTCCTCGAGCATCTCGTCGACGTTGGGGCCGCTGTTGTCGACGGGCTCGTCGTCAAACAGCAGGCGGATGTGTTCGCCCGAACTGCGGATCGGGTGCTGGCGGCTGGCCGAGGTGACGGTCTGGTAGGCGGCGTTGATGAGGAACGCAATGAACCACAGTGGCACGAAGATGACGACCTTGAAGAAAGTGCCGCCGTACCTTGCCAGGCGGTGGAAGAAGGTAGCGACGCGGCCAAAGAAGGAGGTGGAGGCAGTGGAGATGGCTGTCAGGGCCGGGTCAAATTGGGGCTCTCCGTCGAGGATTGTCGGAGCGTAGCCTTCAAGATAAGGACCAGTCAGCGAGGCAGCTTTTCCCTTGAACGGGTCATTGTCCTCGATGGCGGCTGTGTAGTACTCGCAGCGGTGGTCATTCACGATGTTGGCATAGAGGACATGCGACGGGAACAGCTCGAGGCCCTTGTAAAACGGCGACTTGGGCTGCGCCATGTACTCGAGCAGCGGCACGCCCGTCGACTGGAACTTGTCGGCGAGAAACAGCTGCTTGGACGTCGCGGACATGGAGTGCGTGGCGATGAAGTTGAAGGCTCGCGTGGCCAGGCGTGAGCCGAGCATGAGCGTGCCGACGTGTGGAGTACAGAAACTCGTGTACGACACGGGGTTGATGTTGTCAAACAGCCCGCGCTTGTACATGAGGCCGATGGCGTAGCGCGAGATGAGGCCGCCCAGCGAGTAGCCGACAATGGAGATGTCTGTGACGGACCAGCCATCGCCAATCGCGGCCAGCTGCTCGAGTTCGCGCTCGATTTCGTTGACAACACGCGTGCCGCACACATCGATGCCGTCGTACGTGAAGTAGCCCTCGTTGGACTGCACGCGGTACACGACAACCTGCTTATCGCCGAGCGCCGGCAGGTGGATATCTGTGCCTGCGTCGTGCACCGTTGCGCCGCGAGCCTCAAACTGGGATGCAATGTAGTTGAAGTGGGCCGTCGTGCCCCACAGGCCGTGCACCAGCACGACGAGGTGGATCGAGCGGGTCATAGGGAGGGAA
The DNA here is from genome assembly GCA_030570555.1 of Sugiyamaella valdiviana. NCBI lineage: Eukaryota > Fungi > Ascomycota > Dipodascomycetes > Dipodascales > Trichomonascaceae > Sugiyamaella > Sugiyamaella valdiviana. Next base: position 804,476 of record JAJLWF010000003.1, read on the forward strand.
GAGGGGGGGAAGGGGTGAGACAAATGGGGGAGAATGGAGGGATAGGCGGTGGTACAGCAGCGATTGTACAGGTGGCACGGAGAAACTCCCAGGATTTTCAGGGATCTACGGATTTACAGGATTTACGAGGCTCACAAGGAGAATTCACAAAGAGAATTACACGTCCGACTATCGATGATAGCCAAGTCTGGTTTGGGACGTACGCGAAGATCAGTATCGGAAGATCAATATCGGGAGATCAGAGGATGGATCGCTGGATATTGAGGTTGGGTTGCCTGCGCCTCGGTTGCACGGCTGTGCCAATCGAGGGAGGGCAGGGGTAGGAGAGAGGGCAGGGCACGGGTGCAAACGGCTACCAAACGGCTAATACCAACAACCCCGCTCGATAAGGCGCGACAAGGTTTGTATGTGCAGCCAAACTAACACAACGCAGTTACATCAACCAAGGACACAAATCAGCGCAAACAATGCCATGCCAATCGCTCGATCTCACGTTTGCAAAGTAGCAAAGATGAGTGGCCGAGAGGCCTGGCCTGGCAGATCGGTGGCGGGTCGTGTGTGCGCTTCTGGTGATAGCAAGCAGATTGAGCAGCAGATTTGAGCAGCAGATTTGGGCGACATTTGGACAGATTTGGCAGATTGGGAGATTGGGGCAGCAGCTTTGCGTAGACTGCAGCTGTTTCTGGCTTCGACACATCTGGCAGCGGCGTGCAGCGCGGTGAGATCCGCCGTTCGCAATGCACACGCCATTCCCCGATACTGCAGATGTGTCACTGCAGGACCATTGTTTGACACGCATGTTCGTCTACATTCCAATGCGGAGATGAAGAAGCCATAGCCGTGGAACCAGCATGCTGACATGTGGGGCACTGAGGCATTTTGGGAGGATATGGGAAGTATGGAGGAATACTTGTGGGAGCTCTGTGGGCTCTACGGCCTTGGGCTCGGGCCTTGGCTGAGCTAAAGCCGGCCCATAAACCGCTGCTAATAATAAGCTACGGCTCCACTAGCCGATTCTTTGTTTGCTTAGCGGGCCACGAGCTTCGTACACTATACCCTTTTCACCGCGTCTGCAGGCCAGTGTCTTTGCGGTGCTGCCAGATCCTGGTTAGTCGGCATGGCTCGTTGGAATTGAGGGCATACGCTGATTGTTTGTGCCGGGTGCTGGTGCTGTTGTGCTGGCGTTGCAGGCATGGCCAGCATTGTTGGTGCAGCGTGTGGGACGCTTGCGGAAGCTTAGTGGCCAGGCGAGCCATTTTCAGCGATTGGCGAGATCTTCACGTTCCTGAATGGGGAAGCTGAGGCATGCCTATCCCGACTATCGCACTTGATTGCTGCGAACAAAGAGCGACGCCGCCTGAGTCCGGCCTCAGCTTTATCCGAGTCTAGTGCTAATTTTGGTACGACTGCCTGTCTCAATCCGTCCCAGCTTTTTACGGCCCGGACTTACGGGCTTCTACCCACATGTCGTCACCCCATAACTCAGACAGCCCATAAGTTGGAGCCCACAGTTCGCTGCTATACGTCCCGTCCGCAAGCCTTGCGTCCTACGTCCCTTACAGCGGCCCCCTACATGTCCCAAAACTCAATCCCCTGAAACGTCCCATAAATGTGCCCCCTGTCGATGGACCCGTGTCTCGCCCATTCCCAGTCCTAGGTCTGACACCTCCGGCCCCTGCCTGCACCTGTCTCTGTTGTGGGTCATTGTGCTGCGGCCGCTACCAGAACGGTGCGAGAAAAACAAACGGCTAGGCACTCACAATCGAGACGGACGATTGGCGCACGGGGGTCTGCAGCGATCGGCCTGTGCGCTGCCGATTCGAGGCTCTGGCCGACCGCCCATTGGCTGCGTACCTGGCCCGTGCTGCAGGGATGCGCACCCCCCGAGCCAATTCGTGCTGTGAGCGCTGCCACTCCCTTGGTGATTTTCGTTTGGGCCCTCGACGACTTCCCCCCCGCCAGCCCGATGCAGCAACTGCTCTTCATTCTCGTACTGCCTCTGGTGGATATAAAAGCCATCGCCGTCCCCACTCCTCGGATTTTTCTCGCCTGTTTGTACCGACGTTGTGAACCTTTTTTGCTTCAACTTTGACATTCGTTACCACAGTCGCTAGCAAAACTTAAAAAAATGGTTCGCGCTACCTCGACACTCGCTGTATTCGGCCTCGTTGCTGCTGCCGCTGCCCAGTCCTGCCCGGCTCCCTCGGGAGACGTGGCCACCCTCATCCAGGACATCGCGCTCATTGCCGAGTCCTCGGAGAGCACTGACCAGCTCGTCCAGAACTACGACCCCTCCACTGGTCTCGTCGGTGCTCTCAACATCCAGGACCAGGCCAACCTTATTCAGGCCAACCTGACCCTTGCTCTGTCCGCTGCTGCTGGCTTCGCCTCCGCCGACGCGTGCGATGCTAGTGCCATTGCCGTTGCTTTCGGCTCCGCTGTGCCCGACATTGTTGGCGTCCTCACTGACCTCGCCTCAATTGCTCCTACCTTCACTTCGGTCTCTCCTCAGCTGCCTGGAATTGTCCAGAGCGACCTGGGTGCCCTGCAGTCGGGAACTGTCCAGCTTGAGGGCGATGCTTTCAACAAGATTGCCGACTGCGGCGCCATCAGCTCGCTCGCTGGCGGCTTCTCCTCAGTTAACAGTGCCTTTGACCTGGCTTTCAGCGCTTACACCGTCACTCCCGTGGCGGCTCCTACTGCCCCTCCCTGTGCTGCTTCGTCTTCTGCTGCTTCATCTGCTGCTCCCAGCTTCCCCTCCAACAGCACCTCTGGTGTGACCAACTCGTCTGCTGCTACCACTGCCCCCGTCACCTCGGCCGCCAACAGCACCTCTGCTCCCGTCACCTCGGTTGCCAACAGCACCACTGCCGCCCCCACCTCTGCTCCTGCCAACAGCACTGCTCCTGCCACCTCTGGCTTTGCCAACTCGACTGCCGTCGCTCCTTCCTCTGCTGGCAACTCGTCGGCCACCGCCACGTCCGCCACGTCCAGCTGTTTCCCCACTGGCGGCATTGCTCCTCTGGTCAGCGCCCTCAAGGCCATCCAGACCGGCGCTGCTGCTCTTGACACGGTCGTTGACAGCCTTACCGCTTCCAACGTTGCCGCTGATGCCGCGACCCTGCAGTCGGACGTGGCTGCCATTGCCAGCGACATTGGCGCTGCCATCGTTGCCACCACTGAGGTTGTTGACCCCAACGCTTGTGATGCGTCGCTTGTTGTTGCCGCTGTCCAGGCTCTTGCCCCCGTTGTCGTCTCTCTCCTCGGTGACCTCGGCTCCAAGGCTCCTCTGTTCGCTGCCCTTGCTCGCAAGCGTTCTGGTGCTGCCACTCAGGCCGTTCTTGACGACTTGAACAACCTCTTCACCCAGACCGTCACCCTCGAGCAGGATCTGTACAACCTGTTTGACTGCCCCACCGATGCCATTCTTGCCGTCTCGTTTGACCAGATCAACTCGGCCTTTGCCTCGGCCATCCAGGCTTACGGTGCTGCCATCCCCACCAACACGGCCACCCAGCCCGCTACTTGCTCTGCTGCTGGTGCCTCGACTGTCCTTGTGACTGCTGAGTCGACTGCCGTTGCCGAGTCGACCGTTGTCGAGACCACTTGCCCCTGCGACGAGACCAACACTCCCGTCACCGTTGCCACCACCGTCTACACCACCATCACCTCGGAGACCACCGTCACCGTTCCCTGCTCCACTGTCTCGGTCGGTAGCTCTGAGTCCACTGTCTACACCACCTCGGTCGAGACCCACACCATCACCGTCCCCGTCTCGACTGAGGCTGCCGTTGAGACTCCCGCTGCCACCACTGCTCCTGCCGCTGCTGAGACTTCTGCTCCCGGTGCTGCTGAGACTGAGTCTGCTGCCGAGACCTCGCCCGCTGCTGAGAACACTGCTCCTGTTGCCGAGACCTCGCCCGCTGCTGAGGCCGTCAACACCGGTGTCGCTACCGGCGCTGCTTCGCGCACCGCTGTTGGTGTCCTGACCGCCATGGTCGCCTCGTTCGCCGCTGCTCTCTTGCTGTAAACGACGCACGTTATTTATCGCTGATCCCTGTACTTTTGGATTTCTGAACGATCCCGTGTGCTTTTATTTTTCTAGGTGTCTAGTGTTGTGTATTCCCTTCTTGTCGTTTACGACCAATTAATTCGTTTCTCTTAACTTTGTACTTCATTTGTATACTTAATTCATTTCTCTTAACTCCTGTAATCATGTTAACAACCAACTAATTTGCTTCTCTTGTAATTCATTTCTAGTCCGATAAATGTCGCTTTCAGTTATAAATTGATATAGTTCCCACAAAAGAGCTGAGCACATAAAGAAAGACCACGAAGGTCCAGAACTAAACTAACGATGTCACCTAATAAAATATCCAAAATACTTTGAAGTATATCAACTTGCCGTCTACATTTGCTGAAACCACATGCCTAGCTTCTTGACTTTGTCTTGACAGTTCCTGTTATCAGACTTGCGTGCTAAGGGCCGTCTACAAATATTGACCAGGTCACCTACTGAAATACTCTAGAATAGTCTACAGTATATATAGCGTACCATCTACATCTTGCTGAACTACATACCTAGCTTCTTGACTTCTCATCGGCTCCTATTATAGGACTTGAGTAATTTACTGACAGCTACGTCCATATCCTGGTGAAAACAAGACTTCCCGTCCGATCAGTCATATTTAAGCACCAGAGAGCCTTACCCAGTAGTGCAGTGGGAGACCATGCGCGAACGTGAAGGTGATGTAGTTTTTTATTCCGCATGTATTTTTTTGTCCGGTACACTAATTTTTTTGCTCAAACTTTTTTTTGTTATACCGTGTGAAGGTTTCTGGAGTACCTTCGTGCCGATATGCTTGTAGGCGTTCAGCGTACCCTCATGTTGATATCCTTGTAGGCCACTAGCGTGGAGGCAGGCAATCCCTGTCTTCTTGTGCTAGTCTCAATCTGTCAACCTCATGTTTTTTTCTCTTGTTCGGATAGTCTCATTCTGGTAGTCTTATTCTGGTAGTCTTATTCTGGTAGTCTTATTCTGGTAGTCTTATTCTGGTAGTCTCATTCTGTTAGTCTTGTGCTAGTCTTATTTTGTAAGTCTCTTGTTCTGGTAGTCACCTTCTTTAGTCCCTTCCTTCCTTCATGGTTAGCCTTCATGGTTTAGGCTTTATCCTTCAGTCTGAGGTAGTGCTATTGTTGATGTCTATACGGAAGAAAATGATGAGAATTAAATTAATAAATAAACGTATCGTACACGTAATATACAGGGTGCGTGCCTAGCGCTTGCCGCGGAGCCAGCTCCACATTCGGCTGGCAGGCGTCTTCTTGGACTGCGACGTCATCGACTGATTGGCGGCCGAGTCCTGGGAAACGCGATGTACAAAGGGCCGGCTGCTAGCGACGCTGCCGTGGGTGCTTCCACGGGCCAGGGACGAGTTGGAGGGGTGCGGTGACGACAGCGAGCGCACATTGAAGAGCGCTGGGGGCTGGCGCGAGCTGTCAATCGAACAGCGCAGCTCGGGACCCGGCTCGCCGAGGTCACCTCCAGGAGCCACGCTGGGGGCCGCGATTAATGGTACATTGTCAATATCGGAAAGGTCCTTGACGATTCGGATCGAGGGTGCCAACATGGGTACCTTCTCCATTGAACCAGCAGTGGAGAAAGGACAGGTAGGGGCTTCACGCACCTCGGGAATCTCGGGGGATACGGCCGCGTCAAATCTATAGCTGCGCGAGGTTCGGCCGCGGTAGACGGGCTGGGAGGGGAGGGCGTTGGCGAGAACGGGACTTGTGGCAGGGCTCGAGCCTGAAGCAGCGACGGCACCGTCCGACGACGGCGAGTCGCTCTCCTCGGCCTCGTCGAGAGCTTCTTCCTGGACGGGACCCATTTTGCGCTTGAGGCCGCGAAACGCCATGCCGACGCTGATTTCGGGTGCCGACTCGGAGCGACGGTGAAAGAACTGGTAGCTGCCAAACTCGCTGTCGACACCGTCAGATGGGTGGAATGCGCCCAGAGCAGCGTCTAGGTCGATTGTAGGCTCGGGGCTCAGGCCCCACGGCTCGTCATCGCTGAGGTTCATGGACACGGGAGTCGAGAACGGCGAGGATCTTTGCTCGTCGAGCAGTTGGCGCGGCACTGTCTCGTCGTCTGCAAAGGGAGATGGCGAAGAAGACGACTCGCGGCGCGATCCAAAGCGGATGAGGTTGCCAGCCCACGACTTGACCTTCTTGTGCCGTGACTTTGACTTAGTCTTGGCGGGTCGCTTTGCGCGGGCCACGGGGGCTTCCACGGGCTCGGCAGCAGCGGATGGGCCCGCAACAGGGCCAGCCGAGGAAGTAGTATCGGCAAACGGCTTCTCGGGCACTGGTGCGCCGACACTGAAGGACTTTTTGTGTGTCAGGGACTTGCCTGGTGACGGAGGCAGCGTTGAGAAGGAGACTCTAGGTTTGCGGGGCGAGCTCGTGAGACGCGGGGACAGCGTCGGTGATTGCGGGGCGGGACCCGAGGTAGGGGCCGCCAGGACGGTGAGGGAAGACGATGACACGGCCGCAGAGCCGCTGGCCGAGCCGCCAAACGTGTAAGGATGCAGGGAAGGCGGGCTGGCGGCACGCATCGTGGGCGTGAGCAGAACGGGCGAGGTGCCAAAGTCGTGCGAGACGGCAGCGGAGCGACGGTGCGCGTGGTGGGCCGGGCGGCCCGAGCGTCCAGCGGGCTCAGCCGACGAGGCACGCACCGACACCGACGCCGTTGACGGGCTCGCGAGCGTCTGCTCGACGACTATAGCTGGGATGGCGCGCGAGGGTGTTGATCTGTGGGCTCTGCGGGGCGAGGTTGTCCCTGGCTCTGCGGGTGGCGGGAAGCAGAAGTTTGCCGACGGGGGCGGCACTGTGGATACCATCGACATTTAGTAGGAAACAGTCGAGGTGCAAGGTATGGATGGAATAGTGAGGGCACTTTCAAAACAGAGGAAGTAGAGAGGAGGATGTAAGGGAGGAAAAGGAGAAAGACAAGGTAGAATGCAGGCAGTGCAAGGAACGACTACCTGGGGTGACAGGTGAAAGAGAGTCGGCAGCTACTGCGGCCACAGAGCGAGTTGGAGAAGGGAGAAAAGATGTGCCACGAAGCTAGCAGTCCGAGAAGAGGAACTGGCAAACAGGGCGGATGGGGCTAGGGCTCGCCTGCAGGAATTTGGCAGCGCCTGCTCAGCTGGGCGACCTCGGGCCCTGACGAATGCAAGTGAGCTGCACAGCTGAGACTCGCGAGCAGGCAACCAGAAGGAGCAAGCAGGCAAGCAGGCAGGCAGAAAGACGAAGCAGAAAGAGGAGGCGGACAAGCAGGCAGACAAACTGGTGGTCAGACGGCTTGTACGGATGAGCGATTAAGCGAGGAGGGTGACACGGGGTGGGAGGTACGGCAGAGCAAGAGGCGAGAAAGGCGAGTAAAGAAACGAGGAGCAAGGAGGAAGTACAGGAGCAAGTACAGGAGGAAGTAGAGGAAGAAAGAATAGGAGGAGAGTACAGGAGAGTACACTAGAACAGCCAAGTACAGCCAGGAGAGAAATCGAGTGTACAAGTTCAATAGTCAAGCTCCCAGTAGTCCAGACAGTAGAGTATGGAGCAGTGGTCGAGGAGAGTGCGGAGAGTACAGGTGTACAGAGTACAGCTCACAACCAGGCAGTTGACAAGACTGGAGTCAGGACTGGAGTCAAGTATGTACCAGAGTATGGACCAAAGTATGGACCGCGATGTACCAGTATGATGTCGAGTGGACCAGTATGGGTGTCGTTGACTATGGCGAATTGACAATGGAGATGTCAGCGTAGGAGTCGAATGCTGTATGTGCGGATAAAGGTATGAGAGTACGACGAGGGAGCACGGACCAGCCGGCTCGGGAATTGTCAGCTCGAATACAAGCAATGGCGAGTTGAAGAACGTCAAGCTGGATAAGCGGCAGTTTTAAACGAGCATGGCACCCAACAGATAAAGGGCAACTTGTAAATACATCAAAAGCAATGTGGCTGCGGCCCGCGCAGCAAAAGCAAGCAGAGCCCCCTGGACGGATAGGGCAGCGTCATCGCCCAGTGGGGCAGTAGAGGAGGGGTGGAGGAGAGTAGGGGAGGAAGTGAGGGGAGGAGGGGAAGAGGAGTACAGGAGTATAAAGGGGTGAAGCACCAGCAAGCTGGTACAGTTACACTGGTAAACACTGGTACTATTACACTATAGACTCTTACTGCAAACTCTTACTGTAGACTGATACTGCAGTAGGAGCCCTATGACATCGGCGATCTGCATTAGCAAGTGGCTGGCAGACCGCACCCCCATTTGACAGTGCTGAAACAGCAGAAGCAGGGGTCGCACTAGCGTTAGTACGAGTAGGAGGCAGAGGAGCGGCAGGCAAGAGGGGCATACACAGAAGGAGCGGCAGCAACGGCAAAGCAACGGGTGGACAATAGCAGCATTAGGACCAGTAATGAACAGCGCAGTGACGACAGCGACGCGTGCGTAGCAACCTGCGCAACCTGCAACCTAGGCAACTTACAGCCTACGCAACCTACATCGTAACCCACTAAGTTACTACCTGCACAACTGCACAACCGCTGCCACTTGGCCCGCCTGTAGCCGCCTAGCAGGAAACCCGCCTGGGCTGCCAAGCTTATTTTTGCGACAAAATAGACTTTCGTGCTGCAGGTCGGTGGTTTGGACTCTAAAACTACTACGCCATTCACCGATATCGACGATGGCTCCGATGGGACCCACCGTGCAGCTGCAGTGCCAGCGTACAAGCAACAGCAGCAGCAGGAGACAGCAGCAAGAGAAAAGCAACAGGAGACAGTAACAGGACTACAGCAGGCGCTTGTGAATGCCTGGGCAACCAGTGCCGCCTGCTGCCTGCGTAGCCAGGGGGTGGTCGTGGCTGCGCGCGTCCCAATTGGGCGTGTGGCTGCCAGCCGCTGGCCCAGCACGGAAACGGCTGGCCCCAATAGGGCACCCCTTCGCCCACATTAGGCAGTTCAGGGGTCAGCAGCCTCTCAGTTAGGATAAATTGGATTCCCACAGACCAGAATCAAGTGGTGACTGAAACAGCCCAAGACACAAAGAAAGGCAAGACGCAAAGACAACCAGACAACGGCCGTTGCCACGACAGCCACCGGACTGGGAAGTTGCGACAGCTGGATGCGTCAAACCGGCAGGAGTCTGCGCAGCCAGCACGCAGCCAGCACGCAGCCTTGCTACCTCGGCCCGTTACCCGCTACCCTGCTAACGGCCAAATCTGCTTCCTGCTTCGCGCCTGCTGCTTCGAGCCTTCTGCCTCCAGGCGGCCGCCTGCGCAAGTGTATCTGCGCAAGCGTATTCCCGTCGATTGGTTTCCCCACATCACGTAAAGCCAGAGGTAGCACGGTAGCAGGCAAGTGCCTGGCAAGTGCCTGGCAAGTGCGCGATGCTATGTAATGAAACCACATCACCAGTCTAAGCTATACTAACCAAGCTACCAGACACATACTACCTGACTACCTGACTATACCAGGCTATACCATTATGAACAGACTTCACCAGCTCACCAGCTACCAGACTCCTCGCGCTCCTCCACCTACACTAGCACGCCCGTGCAGGGGCACAATGCACAGAACCTGCACGGTGGGTCTATCTTAGCCTGGCCCGGCGATCGATCCGCCCGCGCACCGTGTGCGGACACGCGCATTGCATTATCGCGACCTCGGTTGGCCGCGGGCGTGACGCTTGGGCTCTTGGACAGCGGCACGCTAGTGGGCGAATGACAGTCCCGGATCCGCGGTTGCAAACTCTACCATCGCCGTGGCTCGATTAGCTCACACGCCTCGATGATTCGATGATCCGCTCGATGATCAGGTACTCGGGCGATTGCCAGGCGTAGCGACGATCCGCCTAGCCATCGTAGAATAGGCAGTCTATCCATCCATTGTAGCAGGATAGTCAGCAGTGACCTGATTGAGCTAACGTGCGATAGGCTACGCAGTCTTCCTGTACACTGCGGCCACCAGTCAGGCCTATAGCATATCTGGCATATCCATCTAGGCTTACCCACCGGACAGCAGTACAGCTGAATCAAAAGGATTGGCCTGCAAGACAGTAGCAGTTGAGTGAAGTAGTGCTGTATAGCGTGTACTGTGCCGCCTAGACTTAATGCCATCTAGCACTGCTTCATTGATTGTATCTGACAGATTAATCTCCTCAGACCTAGAGTGGACATCTAATCTCCAATCTGATGTCATGACATCTACCCTAGCGCACGGAATCTACAACGTATGTTTGGCATGACCTGGCATGTACACCTGCTAATCGCCTGTTCATCCAGTTCACTTGCATCTACATCATATCATATCCACGATTCATTTGGTCTACGTCATTTGGTCTACGTCGTGCACAGTTTATGTGCGTCGTATCCACAATTCATTGGTCTACATAGAATCCCAGTCATTTGTGCTCTTACTGAGCCTTCGCGAGGCGCGCCTGCTTGCGCAGAGCACGACGACGGATGTCCTCGTGCCCACGCAGGTTGTAAAAGTTGATGGTCTTGCTCCACACGCCGAAGGTGTTTTCAACGACCCAGTGCAGCAGAGCGTGCGACCAGTACGGCGTCATCGTGGCAAAGCGCTCCTGCGCACCGCCACGGCGGCCCACCGAGCCGAGCGTCGAGCGCACAAACGCGCGCGGGTTCGGGATCATCAACGACGTGTACTTGACCTTGGACATGGCCGAGGTCACGAGGTACGACAACACAACCTCCGAGTCGATCTTGGCGTCGTGGAGCTCGCCAGCAAGCGAGTTGCTCCATGACGCCAGGAACGCCTTCGAACCAGCATAGGTCGCCAGCAGAGGAGTGGGTATGAGGCCCGCAAACGAGCTCATGGTCAGCACAAGACCGCGCTGCGAAACCTTGCCGACCGAGGCCTTGATGTATGGAAGAACAACCTGTGTGATCTTGACCGTGGCAGTGACGTTGATGTCGATAATGTTCTTGATCTCGGCCACGGGCGTCTCGAGGAACGGTACGGGCATCGAGTGCGACACACCAACGTTGTTGACGAGCACCGTAACGGTCTCGAGTTCAGCAACAAACTTGGCCAGCGCAGCGTAGTCCTCGGGCCTGTCGGCAGCAGCGTCAAATGCCAGAAACTTGACCGACACCTTGTACTTGTCCTCGAGCGTCTTTTGCAGAGCCTCGAGCTTCTCGGTGCTTCGCGAAACAATGGCGACGTTGAAGCCCTTCGCGGCTAGCTGGTGGGCAAACTGCTCACCAAGACCAGCGGTAGCGCCGGTCACGATAGCCCACGCGCGCTTCGACTTGGCACCGTATTTGGCAAGGCTCACCGGCGGCAGCACAAACAGCTGCAGAATGAGCGTCCAGAGGCTCAGCGACAGCGTCACGAGCTTGAACAGACCCACAGCGCTGACGGTAGCTAGCACCGCGGCGCTGATGGGGTACTGCTTACCCAGCACCGCCAGCTCGCCGCTGAACCTAATAGCCGTCGCGTAGAACTCGTCAATACACTCCATGGCAGAAGTACTCGGCTGAGATGATTACAATTGAAACGAAACAATTGAACACAATGTCGATAATTGGAACCTTCGTAACCTGTAAAGTGAAATATATCGATCCTTTTAAAGGTTAGGGCGCCATCTTACGAGCCATACGAGAGTTAGCGCGCGGTTGCGGTGAACGACACTAACCCGCGTCTGCATTATACTCACTAACTGGTTATACACTGCCCACCAACTCCCAAGTGCAAATTACGGGGTTAACCTTCAGGTGAAGGTTGCTGGCGAAGTCCACGCGTCTGCCCCGCTGTGCAGCCGCATCTAGATAGCGGGGTAGCCAGGAAGCCAGTCAGTTACCAGTCAGTTACCAGCCAATCACAAGGGGTATGTTTGGTACAGGACGGTGGATAAAAGGGGTTCGTGCCTGATGTGCACTCATCCAATTGCATCTGCCTCTTCTGTTGCTGGGGCATCTCGCGGCTGCTGAGTTGTTGAGCTCAACTGCCAGGGCCCTGGCGCGGCTGATTTATCGTGCATATACAAAACCCGGGCTGATACGCCAATCACCAATCTCTGTCTGATTCTGTAATCTCCCTTGTAGTTTCCTCGTCATTTCATCCCTTCAAAATGGCCACTGTCGAGAAGAAAAAGGTCAAGTTCTCCAACATCCTGCTGGGTGCGGGACTCAATATGTTTGAGGTCACGACGCTGGGCCAGCCTCTGGAGGTGGTCAAGACGACAATGGCTGCGAACCGCGGTGACTCTTTCCCAATGGCCATTCGTCGCATCGCCGGCCGCGGTGGTGTTTTCGGTTTCTACCAGGGCCTCATTCCGTGGGCGTGGATCGAGGCATCCACCAAGGGCGCTGTGTTGTTGTTCGTGTCGACCGAGGTCGAGTACCACGCCAAGGCCAACTTCAACTCGAGCAACTTCGTGTCGGGCATCTTGGGAGGCATGACGGGTGGTGTTGCCCAGGCGTATTTGGCCGTGGGCTTCTGCACATGTATGAAGACGGTCGAGATCACGCGTACAAAGAACGTTGTGCCCGGCGTCAAGCCACCCTCATCCTTTGCCATCTTCGCCGACATCTACCGCAAGGAGGGCATCCGAGGCATCAACAAGGGTGTCAACGCCATTGCCATTCGCCAGTGCACCAACTGGGGTTCGCGGTTCGGTCTCTCGCGTCTCGCCGAAGACAGCATCCGCAAGTTCTCGGGCAAGTCGAACGAGCAGGGTCTGTCTGCGTTTGAGAAGATCCTCGCCTCGGCCGTCGGTGGTGGTCTGTCGACATGGAACCAGCCCATCGAGGTCGTGCGCATCGAGATGCAGTCCAAGACCGTCGACCCCAACCGTCCCAAAAACCTCACCACCTGGTCCGCCATGAAGTACATTTACTCGCAGAACGGCATCAAGGGCTTGTACCGCGGTGTCACTCCGCGTATCGGCCTCGGCTGCTGGCAGACGGTGTGCATGGTTGGTCTCGGCGACATCGCCAAGGACGCCGTCGCCCGCATCACCGGCGACCGTCCCGCCGGTAAGCATTGAGCCCTGGACCCACTGGACTGTACTCACTCAACGCACTGTCAACTGTATACTATCTATACTGTCACTGGCGATGCTGTGCGATGCTATGACAGTGAGCCAGCTGCAGGGCCATGGCTAGGAGCTGGCGTAATAGAGGCGATACTGTAATATGTAGATAGGATACTCAAAGATAGGTGAGCTGGATACTGTAATCTGTAGAGAGGATACTGGAATGACAGGTGACTGACATGATAGAGCCACTAGCTGGTTGACGGCAACAAGTAGACAGGTTGTCGATAGCCATATGGTTAATGATCTCGAGCGATAACGAGCGAGCGTCCTATCTTTCAGAGTCTAAAATCTCATGTGAATTGATTGTTCACGCTACAGTACATTAGGTGGGCCAGTGACCCGTATTATGGCAGGCTGTCGCAGCACGAGCAGCATATATGACAGAATCCAGGATGTCCTCGGTGGTGATACCGCTGTTCCTAGGGATCCACTAGGTTTGTTCCTACTTTGGGAGGACCGGGCGCGAGAGGCGCTTGGTGCGGTCGGCGCCACAGCGGTCGTAGAGGTAGAGACCCAGAAACGTCAACAGGATGCCCCACTGCTGGGTGCCCGTGACGTTTTGGCCAAACCACAGAATGGCCACGGTGATGACGACTATGCGCTTGATGAGGCTGGCCACACTGTAGGTGACGGGGGTCACCATGCCGAGGACCTGGAAAGCCAGCAGGTTCTGGGCAAAGTGGACAAAGCCGTTGGCGAGCAGAGCTGCCAGCAAGCCAGAACTCGGCGTCGTGGGAGCAAAGTAGCCATGCGAGTGGGAAAAGTCGCTTAGTAGAGTAAAGCCCTCGGACAGGAACCAGAGGGGGAACGTAAACAAAAACGCTAGTGACGAGCAGTAGCATAGGATGTTGAGTTTGTCGAGCTTGGGCGCGTCGTCCTGCTCGGCGTCGGTGGAGCCGCTGGTGAGCAGTTTCTTGGAAAACATGTTCTGCGACACAAAGATTAGGGCCGCCAGCAGCGCGTAGATGATGCCCATGAAGTGAGCATCCAGCTCGACCGAGCATGTCATGATAACGCCCACCGTCAGCGGAATTAGCGACAGGTACGTGGACGTGGCGTACTTGACGCCAAACAGCAGGCGGTACGCGGCGACGGTGAAGAGCGGCGACAGGGCCTTGATGGTGTGGACGAGCGAGACGGGAATCATGCTCGTGGACATGTGCGACAGAATGTGGCCCGAAAGCTGGAACATGCCCATAGGCGCTGTGGCCATGAGGATGTGTCGCGTGGGCATGCGGATGCCCGGGTGGGTCGCGGAGATGACGCCGGCAGGAAGTGAATGGGCTATAGCAGGGGATTTGCCTGCTGCCAGAAGTGTCGACGCGCCAAACGTCACGGCCATTACAAACTGCACCATAGAGAGGGTCACAGGATAGGGAAAAGCCGTGAGAATGGACTTGTTGAGCGTGTTGGACATGGCCGAGGTAGCGTACCACGCCAGACACAGCACGACCAGCGGCACGCTGACCGGCGGCGCGAGCTGGCGAATGGCCTCTTGGCCTGTTTCAGAGAAAGACCGGCTGCGTACATGCTTGTACGAGGCGTGTGAGTCGTGTGGAGGAGTCAGCGAGGGCATGTTGGGACCAGCATATAATAGCGGTTCACGGTGTCTCACCGTCGGGCTGTCGTTTGGTCCAGCAAAGTTGACCTGGCCATTTGATCCCGACGCTGGCGCCGACAAGGGCCCTGATTTGCTGACGCTGGTGGACCGAGCTCGGCGCACGTCGGTGGTGACGAGACGCTCGAGGACTGGGTGCCCAGAGGATTCCGTGACGGTGGTGCTACTCGAGGCAGGCACCGAATTCATTGGATCAAGGAAGAGGGAGCATATGCCCCTGCTTTGTTTGGCTGTCAAAAGTTTTGCTGACAAAGGGCTTAGGTCAGCTCAGCCGCGCGCACGAGTGATAGGCAGACGCAACTGCTCCGACCCGTGCCCTCAAGCTTACTGGCAACCCAGAGGCTACTTAGAGTACATGCCGGAATGTGGAATGCCAGCACCCACGTGTGACAGCCTACTGCGTGTGACAGCTGCCTACTGCTACCCCTGTACTTCTCCGTGCTTCTCCGAGTTAAGCGCGCTATGACCCCGCTATGTCGCGCTACGGCCAGCAAACTAGCTGTGCCAAAAATACCACTCTACTAACTGTAATAGGGTAGACAGAATAGACTCAAAGGGGGTAGACTGACCTAGCCCCGGTAAACCACCACCGCCAATCTGGCCTACAGGGGTACTAGGGCCTAAATAATCAGCTCAATAGCCAGCAACATTGGCTCGCGCTAGTGGAATATGCGAGACGGCAAATATATTATCAGTAACGGACCTGCCGCCAGATAAGGGGCTAGGCCGATCGGAGACAGCGTATACGGTTACATAGAATCAAAGAGACCAAACTTAGTCCGAAGTTGGACTGGCCGGAACTTAGCAGAACTTAGACTGAACTCAGCAGAACTTAGACTGAACTTAGACAGAACTTGGTGAACTCAGACAGAACTTAGAGAGTCAGACAAAACAGAGAGTTCAGAACAGAACTTAGACGCCCAGACACTCAGACAGAACTTAGACACTCAGACAGGAGTTAGAGAGTTCAGAACAGAGAGTTCAGAACAGAGAGTTCAGAACAGAGAGTTCAGACTTTGAGAGTTTTAGACACTCGGAACTTAGACGCGGAATCCGAAGCAACATTCGTAACACTGTTTGGGTCATGTTAGCGTTAGTGGGATTTGGCTCATTTTGTTGTGCTGGCTTGGTGCGTAAGTGTTACTGGACGTAGACTCAGTACCCGCACCCTCATGGCACCACACTCAAATGGCCGGCACTCATATGGCACTCATATGGCACCGGTTCCGGCGTAAACACGTCAGGTGAAACAGTTTCACCGTAGCTCCACTGGTCCACTGCCCACTGTTACTGGTACTGGTCCTGGGCAGCCTCACATTACTGCCTCTCGGTCGCAATCTTGCCCTGGGCCTCCATGGCCTCAATGAGCGGCAGCATGGGCGCCATCTCGGTTCGGTCCAGCAGGTCCATGGTCTTGCCAAACGAAATGAAGTGGGCGAAAAACGAGTTCCAGTGCGCCTCAAGCGACAGATGCACAATCTTGTCAAAGTGGTGGTAGTAGATATGGGCAAAGATGCGGAACATCTGGCGGTAGATGTTCTTGACGACGCCGAGGAAATGCGGGGGGAACGGCACGCCCTGGTTCGTGGGGAAGAGCGTCTGGTCATCGAATTTGTTGGAGATCCACGTCAGTGAGTAGTCAATATACGTGTTTGCCGGCAACCGCACGGCCTTTTTGTTGGAGTCGATCCACAGGTAGTCGTGGCCGGGCCCCGCGTTCATTGTCGGGTAGGCCTGGGGCGTGACAAACTCCTGGATCACGCCGTAGAACTGGTTGAGGTACGTGAAGAACTCAAACACGTTGAGTGCCATCCACTCGTTGAGGTCGACATACTTTGGAGTCATAACAATCGTCTGGAAGCTGCCCTTGACGAGCGCCGTGCGCACGTAAGGTTGGCACAAAAAGAGCGGCCTCGGCCCGGCTGCAGCGCTCGCGCGTGCACTCGCCAGCGAGTTGGACGACGCCGAGGCAGAGCCATTTCGGTACACTGGGTTGGCAGGCGGAGCTGCGACGCTGTGAGACGAGCCGTTGAGGTTCGTCGGAACGGGGCTCGCCTTAGTCTTTTTGGACGAGCGCCCGAATCCCCTGTGTTAGCGTGGACAACACTCTGCGGTCGACTCACCTGAATGTGTTGAAAAAGGACATGGCAGGTGGTGAGGAGTAAGGGGTCGCGCGCTTTGCAAGAGATATGTGGGTTAGGGTCATAACAACACGGAAGGCACAGGAAATGAAAAGCAGAGAAATGAAAAAGTAGAGAAATGAGAAAAGTGCGAGTATGAAAATATAGGCAAATGTACCAGAGGAATGAGGAATGTGGTTGTAAACAGAGAAGAAGCGTCTGCGGTAAATATTGATAAATAGCGTCAATACAGATACAGATTCTACGGTAAAAGCACTGATAAACAGCGTATAGTTAGTTATAGTTCATGCAATTCATTAATGCGTGCGTCTGGGACGCGATAAATAATATGACTAGCACGTCGAGGGCTGGCGCATACGGCCCGAGGTGATGCCTCGGACCGTGGAGCCGGCAGCGGGCTTGACGTCGACGGTGCTGGCCGTGTGGCCGAGCATCAGCGTCGAGGCAGTCGAGCTGGCGGCAAGCTCGCCCTCGCTAAGTGCCATGTATGCAGTGTAGTACTTGCCAAAGACGGCCCAGTGGAACTTGACGAGAACCAGAATGCGGTCGGCCAGGGCCAGCGTCTCCTTCGAGACGGGGCCCTCGGCAATGGGGCACGAAATGGTGCCATTGGTGAGAACCGAGCTGTCGAGACCGCTCAGCACAGCGACACCGCTGGAAATGCTCTGGTAAAGGTTGGTGATGGACTTGGCCTCGAGCAGCTTGTAAACGTCTGAGCGGGGCTGCAGGTGCTTGGACAGCCAGCCCGAGCAGAGGCTCACGAGGCGGTCGCTGGGGACCGACACGGGCTTGCCGTGGACAGCCTCCTCAATGCGGCGCGCAAACTCGAGAGACAGAGTGTGCGTGTTCTTGGTCCACTTAGTGTTACCAGCCGAGTCGCTGATAATGGCCAAAATGTCCTGCTTCAGCTTGTTGATAACGTCCGTGGAGAGGCAGGCAGCAGACAACTGGCGCGCCTCATGGGCGGGCAGACCAGCGGCGGCGATCTCGGATTGCGTGGCCTGCTGGTACAGACTCACAGCGAGGTGCAGGCACACGACCTTGCGGAGCTCGGCGCGGAAGCCAGCCAGGCGGTAGAGGTCAAAGCCAAAAGTGGTGGGGAACTCGCTGACCATGTCGTCCGAGGCGCACGAAAGCAGCTTGAGAAGGCCAAAGATAAAGGCCGAGCGCTTAACGTCGCCCTGAGTATCATCTCCATGGGCAACCTGGAACTTGGCCACGGCCGACTTGTACCAGACGAGAGCGTCGGTGAAGTCTGCCTTGCCCTTTGAGGTGATCTGGTTGTAGTACTCCTGCTCAAACTCAACGGCCGAGTCAACGAGCATGGGGCGGAGGGTGCGAATCTGGTGGTTGGCCACGTCGAGCTTCATGGCCTCGAGAATGGCAAACACCATGCGGAGGCCCTCGACGAGGCGCTTGGGCGACTTCTGGACGAGGCCCATTTCAACGCGCTGCACCATCTGGTCGACCCACGAGTCGCGCATCGGAGCGCAGTGGGCCTTGAACACAGATGAGAGCCACTTGGCGAGGCCCATAAAGTCGAGGGCGCTGTGGTGGATCTGCTGGATAAGCAGCTCCGGGTCCAGCACCGAGTCGACGTGGGAACGGTTGTTGACGGGCAGCAGCGACAGCAGAATCTCGCGCAGCGTGTTGAAGAGGAGGACGAGGCGTGGGGCGGTCGAGGAGCGGCCGGCAATGAGGTCTTCACAGTCGGCGACAATCGAGTCCCAGTACTTTTCGCCCATGAGCTTCTTGCGCTTGCCGCGTTCGCCGTCGAGGTTGGGGCGGAACTGAAGCTGGGGGTCAAACACAATGTCGTGGCGCAGCTGCGGGTTCTTGAAGATTTCCTGGAGGTCGATTTCGCGGAGTGAGACGGTGTTGACGGGCGGGGGCTGGATCCAGTCGGCTGAGGGCAGAGCAGAGGCACCGGAAGCCATGACCGAGGGCTCAAGACCAGAGGGAAGAGCGCGCTTCTTGTTGCGACGCGACAGTGCCTTGACGGGCATGCCGGGCTCGCGCTTGTGGATCTTGGCCGAGTCGTGGAACATGAGGTTGGGAAGCGAGCGGGAGCGGCCGCGGTGCGGGTGACGGGATCGCGACGGAGCCGGTGACGAGGTACGGCCCAGGGCGAGCGTCATGGATATCCGGGCAGTTGGCGATGGTGGTTCTGCTGGCGAAGCCATGTCGACGTCCAGGTCTTCAGCGGGCGCGGGGGGCATCTGTGACATCTGCTGTTTCGACTGTGTCATGGGAATTTGGTCGGGGGCGGCCGAGCCGTCGAGAGGGTCGGCGTCCATGTAGATTTGCGGGCTCATCGTCATGGTAAAGGAGCTGGAGCTGGAGCGAGGCAAGAGCGAGGCGAGAGCGAGGCGTGAGCGAGAAGAAGAGCTTTATGACAGCAGGTGTAGAAACTATGGGAGTAGTAAGCAGGTGAGTGGAGTAGCAGGGGGAGCGGAGGAGCGGGAGGGGGACGACAACTAAGCCTTATAAACGAGCCTTATAAAACAAGCGTTACAAAGCCGTCGACGATTAATGAGGTTGGATTCGGATGCTGACAATGGCCTCCGAGCGGAAGGGGAGATATATAAAAGCCGGAAGGAGAACAAAAGCAACAAGGCGCGGACGCTAAATGAGGCGCCTGCCGGGGGTGCTTTTTGCTGCAGCTCTGCACGGTGCTTTTTGAGGGCAGATTGGCAGTGGAGGGCGGCCAATACGCACAAGGAGTTGCCACTAGCAGAGCCCCAAGCGGCGGGCGAGTAAAAAGGTGAAAAAGCACTGCTCCGAGCGGCGGTCGAGGAGGGGTTGCATCGGCGCCGCAAGTTTGTTTTGCCATGTAGGGTCAAACGTTCTTCAGTGCCTAGGCGCTCACGTGAAGGGAGAGCAGAAAACAGGGGGGGGGACAGGCAGAGTAGGGGGGAGACGAGGCACTAGTAGCGGCAGGGAGCGGCAACAGAGGCAGTGGAGGGCAGGCCGAGGAGCCGACGGAGGTGCCGACGGCACTGCTAGCTTACCACTAGCCGGTCTACGCCCGATGATGACTGGGTGCGGGGCGTCAACCTAAAAGTACGCTAGCAAATGACCAAGCGGAGTAGTTGAGTCAGGAGTAGTTGAGTCAGGAGTAGTTGGAGTCAGGAATAGTTGGAGTCAGGAATAGTTAAACAGCCGGAGCCAGGAATAGACTCGCAAGCTGTGGCTGTCCGGGTCTGGCTGTGGCTGCGTCTGTTGTATGTGCTGCCGGATCTGTGCACATTTCCTGGGCGTGCTGACTGACCAGCGGGCTGGACCGCCGGCTCAACCGCTCAACCGCTCAAGGCCGGCTGGACGCTGAGAGAGGCCGGGGAGTTGCCGGAACCGGAGGAGTACAGGGGTGGGTCCTCGGTAGGCGAGGTCCGTCAGTGCGGTACCCAACCGCCTGCCAGCCCCAGCTATCGTATGGCCCAGCAGGGCTGGCGGCAAACTCAATCGGACGGTAAATCCGCAGCCGCCTGCAATCCACACCTACGGACCATCGATCGGGAGTGTAGGGCAGTAACAGGCGTAGGCAGTGAGGCAGCGGCAGTAAGGAGTAGGGCAATTAGGAGTAGGGCAAAAAGGAAGGCAGTTAGGAGTAGGGCAAAAGGAGTAGGGCAGAAGGAGTAGGGCAGTTAGGAGTAGGGCAGAAGGAGTAGTACAGAAGGAGTAGTACAGAAGGAGTAGGGCCGCACGGAATAGGCAGAATAAGGAGTAGGCGGCAGCGGCAGCGGCAGCAGCAGCACAGTGGGCACTCCAGTGGGTAGCTACACACGCACATACGCACACACGCACCCCAAACCAACTAGCAGGCGATTGCTTTTTGGATCGCCGAGCCATTGTTAATGGCCGTTTAGCGCACAGCAGTCGCGCTAGTGGCAGCCAGGAGACCACTCGGACCTCGGGACGCCCGATTGGGGCATATTGGCCGAAGAATGTTCTACGCAGCGGCTGGCTCGAGCCGAGGAGCTAGTAAGCGCCCAGCGCGCTAGCTCAAGTCCGATCTTGCTGCACTCCCACTTACTGCTTTGTTGCCCTCCTGCTTACTCCCTGCTACTGCCTGCTTCCCTTCACCCCGATACAGCACCGTGCGGTACGACGCAGTGTCTGACGGCAGTATGCGGTCATGTGGAAGCAAACTCTATCGAGGCGTCAGGCCTGTATGCCGATAGCCCATTCCAACCTCTTCTGCGCGTGGCAGCATGGGTCGGTTAGGGCGAGGCTCTGCTAATCTTAGTGGGCCGAGCCCCTAGGCTCGGATCTGCCCGCCCGATCGGGGGCATGCTGCTCCGCCCAAGCTAGCTAGGAGCCGGCCGAGCAAGGACAGTCACTTGACGTGACTCAGCTGTCAGGCAAGCCAATCCAGGCAGCCAGTTCAAATCCCAGTCAGATCAATCAGCAGTCAGGTGAGAGGCAGGTAAAGGGCACAGTCAAACAGGCAGGTAAAGAGGCAGCCAAACACACCTTCAAATCTATCAAATTTCAAATCTACCACACATTCACCTATCAAACAGATATTCACCTATCAAACAGACATTCACCTATCAAACAGACACTCACCTATCAAACAAAGTCTAATGGACTATACTCACGTAGCATTCTCACCTACTGACGTGGTACTGGCGTGGTACAGCCATACCGTATAGCACTGTAGCAGAATAGCACTGTAACCTGCTGACGTGTATTAGCAGTAGCAGGTTATTACTTTAGAGTATTGTAACAGCTATTGGCAGTCTACCTGTATACCCGTTTGAGTGTCATGTATTCGTATATTGACATGGTATAGGTATCATCGTATTGATATTGATATTGTATTGCTATTCATCGTATATTGGATTCATCGTATTGACCCTGACAACTCCATACAGCAAACCTATCCACGTCCATTCGTCCGACATACCACACACAGCCCGCCCAGGAACCAACGCCCGGACCCCGCTACGCCTGCTACGCCTCGACCCCTCCGCCTCGTTTACCTCCACTGTCATTCCCTCGTGTACTCTCGTACGCCCGGTCAAGGCCTGTGCTCGCCTGCTGTTGCCTGCTGATGCTGCCCGCCGATGCTGCCTGCTGCTGCCTGCTGCTGCCTTCCTGCTATCCCTGTATGCGCCTGGAAACCTTAATCTGCTGGGCAGCCTGCAATCCCATCGGTTGCGCACCCCTAAAACAGCGTTTGCGGAGTACCCGCATGCAGTTGCAAACTCAAACCGGGCGCCAGCATTGGCCACGCCTCGAGCCCCCGCCTGCCTCCCAGCGCCCTGCACGCCGGCTCCAACGGTTGCTGCTTGTCGGGAGTGGGCATAACGTCCTGGCGTCATGATCGCCCTGCCCCGACATTAATCTTATTCCAGCTGCCACTGAGCCACCCTGGTGGAAAGCCATCTGCGAAGCTCTCCACTACTGACCCCACTTACTCTACTGACCCCACCCACCTATTCTCCCACCCACTCGAACTCTCTCTCATCCAAGACATCCAAACCTAATGCCAAATGCTGGTCGCAAAAATGACCAACTGACCAAACGCAAATTGATCCTTGTCGCCCAGTACTGGGCATCCTGGATACCAATCCAGGATATCAATCCTGGGCGTCAGTCCTGGGCGACGAACCTCCAATCCCGTCCCGCCCATTACCCAGGTAAAGCCAGGCGGGCCGGGTCTGGCTGCCCGTTACGATGCACCGTTGCCCCGGATTGCACTGCGTCTTGCAGCTATGCCAGATGCGGAGGCTCGCGCAAAACGCAGTGCAAAGTGCAAGCTGCAAGTTTACTAAACAGACGGCCGAAGCAAGTACTCGATCGTCAACCGATTGACAGTCACTCAACTGCGACTGCGACTGCTACTGCGACTGCTACACTGGCATACGAGCGATACGTGATGTACAGCTGATCAGATACAGCGATCAGACAGCTCTCAGAAGATCACACAGGTACTCAGCAGATCCTCAGCAGATCCAACTACTACATCCCTTGGTGCTCCATTACTGCCCGCCTCTCCTCCCGTTCCATGCCACATCCGTGGCCCTGGTGCTACGCTAGTGCCGCATTTGGAGCTTCGCGGGTCGCCTCGCAGTTGAGTCCTGGCATTTTGCCCAATTAGACTTTTTTCGCGAAGATCAGCACTAGGCAAAAAATTTGTGCTCAAAGCCACAAAACTTTTCCCCCTTGGTTTTCCCCCTTGGTTTTTCCCCCTTGCTGCCCCACATGCCGGCGCTTACGGAGCGCCCATACAGCTGCGTGTCGACATGCCTCTCCAATCCGTCGCCCTTGCGCGCTGCACCCGTCATTGCCTGTCTCGGCCCACAACGACCATCCACTTGCAGCAACTGCACTGCGCGATGCTGCTGGCCCCAACGGCCGTCACACGAGCACTTCCTGAGCTCAATGTGGAAACCCCACGCGTCATCCTGGAAACAGCCGCCGAATGAGGGAGTCCCGAGACAGGGGTACAAGAGCCACAAATGGAGAGCCCGAGATTGGATAGCCCGAGATTGGATAGCCACAGCCACAAACCCAGGTGATCCGTCGATTCCAGGTAAAGGGGGCCCAAAATATTGAGTACCCCCAAACAGGGAGCCAGAATTTAGGGGCCAGAATTCAGGGGCCCAAGAAAAGGAGCCATAAATCAAAGTAGCCAATATTAAGGAGCCAATATTAAGGAGCCCAAATTAGGAGCCCAAATACCATCTCAAAAAGGAATCTTGCCTAAGCTAAAAGCATCTTCGTGGTCTGGCCATCTATATTTATCCCGGTTGTTATCCTACCTTGTTTATTCTAGTGTCATCCCAGTTTGTTAACCTACTTATCCACCTGTCTGGGCGTTTGGTTCTCCTTGTTTGGTTCTCCCTATTTGGTTCTCCTGTTTGGTTTTCTCGGCACAGTTAACTTTCTTGGCCATGTGATTATACTTGGCAAGGTTGGTGACACATATCAAGTCACCCACCAGAATCCACTTGTAATCCGAGACCTAATAGTAATCCGAGATCTAATAGTAATCCGAACTCTTAATCACTAATCCGAACTCCTATTTGCAAATCTACCTCTGAATCTAAACTGCAAATCTAAACTGCAAATCTAAACTGCAAATCTAAACCGCAAATCTAAACTGCAAACTCTAGCACCGTATATGTACCTTACCCCTACCATACTATAGGCTCACGTATCGTAGACCAGCCGAGCCGACTGAGAGTTGAACTACACAGCTAACGGCTACGATTACCAGCCGATCCCATCTCCACGACTACAGCGGAGTAGCCATCAGCGGAGTAGCCATAAGTTTCAGTCCTCGTATGCACGTTAATCACCCTAGTCACTTGACTGGCATGACTATTACTGGTTTCTCTCCAGATCCTCCCCTCCAGATCTTCCCCTCGTAATCTTCCATTCCTGTTTCCACCACTAGCGCACGACGCAAATCCGGCTCTGGTGCATCTCGGACATGAGCTGCCTAACTCGGCCCCCACTGCGGAACCACTCGCCTCGATCTCCCTAAAACCGTTAGTATCTGGCCGCAGCCCGGACCGGCGGTTGCCGGGGCACTAATGTCGGCACCCAACGTCGGCACCCAACGTCGGCACCCCGGCAACCCGGCACCCGGCGGTTACGGGTTAGCAGAATTTGTCCTTAGTAGAATTTGTCCCGTCCCTTTAAAAAATATTTTTGTTTCGCCCGTCGCGCCCGGGCCCTGCCCTGCCCTGCCCTGCCACGCTCAGCCCTGGCTTTGCCCGTTTGCACTTCACCGAGTACCTACCTGGCTGAAGCCCTATCCACTTGTACCTCTTTTCTGACGTGCTCTTCACGCTCCACTACTCTCTCCTCTGTCTACTCTCACCTCTACTCTCACTCCTACTCTCCCCTCTCCTCTCACCCCTCAAACCCGCCACTTCCGCCCATACCTCCATATCCCAATCTCTCGGATGGTCGTGTCATACCGACGGCTCCAGGCGCTGCTGCTAGCAGATGCGCGCCCTGGCAACAGCCTGGCCCGCCTAGAGACCTCATGGGACGTGCGGTTGTCTCTGGCGCGCCTCCGTGCCCACCGCTGGACCCGCGGTGACATGCAGTACGTGTTCATGGTGCCGATTCTGCTGTTTTGCCTCTTTGTCGCCAAAGAGCCGCCCTTCATCTTTCGTCTAGGTCTAGGCCTCCTGCTGGCCACACTCATCGCCGTGCCCATCACCTCGCAGTTCTGGCTGCCGTTTATGCCCATTGGCACCTGGCTGTTTCTGTTCTACACGAACCAGTTCATTGGCGAGGCCTGGCGCCCCAGCATCTCGGTGCGCATCCTGCCGGCCCTCGAGACGATCCTGTACGGCGGCAACCTCAGCGAGGTGCTGGCCAAATCGACAAACTCGCTTCTCGACGTCCTCGCCTGGATCCCCTATGGCCTCGTGCACTTCGGCGCTCCCTTTGTCGTGTCCATCCTAATGTTTGTGTTCGGGCCACCCGGAATGCTGCCCAACTTCGCCTTTGCGTTTGGCTGGATGAACTTCATTGGCGTCTCCATCCAGATCCTGTGTCCCTGTGCCCCGCCGTGGTACCAGCTGCTGTACGGCCTGGATCCGGCCAACTACTCGATCAAAGGCTCAGCCGGCGGTCTTTCCCGCGTCGACAAACTCCTCGGCTTCAACCTCTACTCGGGCACCTTTTCGACCTCACCCGTCGTGTTTGGCGCCTTTCCGTCCCTCCACTCGGGCTGTGCCACCATGGAGGTGCTGTTTATGTGCCATCTGTTCCCGCGCTACGCACCCCTCTTCATTGGCTACGAGATGTGGATCTGGTGGTCAACAATGTACCTCACCCACCACTACTTTATCGACCTCATTGGCGGCGCCTGCCTCTCCTTCACCGTCTTCTACGCCTGCAAACTGCGCTGCCTGCCCCGCATGCAGCACGACAAGATTGCCCGCTGGTCCTATGACTATGTCGAGACGGGCATCGCCAGTCTGCCCGTCAAGCTGCGCAAGTCGATTGACGACGGCGAGTTCATTGAGCTGCCTCCGCTTGAAACCATTGCTGTCACCGACTACTCGCTACCCCTCTCGGCCCCGGTGCCCTACAACCCGCTCGACCGTCACAAGACGAGCTCGTACCACTTGTATGACGGTGATCTCCGCGCCACCTCGGCCTCGTCCCCCGTCTACGACACAACCGCCGTCAACTCATCCGTCCCGTCATCGGCCAGCGTCAGCTCTAGCTCCACAGTCGTGCACAACCATCGCTCGAACACCCCATCCCCGCGAGGTGACGAGCCCAAGTTTGCCCTCTTTGCGCGCTCCTCATCCCCCAGTCATCAGGACTAACTCTGTCCCTGCACCAACCTTTGCATCTACGCATTCTAATAATTAATGTCTAATGAATAAATAGGGCCTCTGGCTGTTATGTCACCATCTTGTCGCCATTGATCTTAACGCATTGATCTTAACGCCATTAAGGCTGTCGACTGCGGTCAACTCGTCTTACTGACGACCTCATCAACCGTCGCGGCCAGGTCGGGGTATGCCTCCTTGAGCTGCTCTGCCATGACATCTCTGAATTTCTTGTTAGCCATATCCTATACCTCGCTCATCCTCTCAACTCACTCGCATGGCCAGCATCTTGCCATTCATGTACTGGTTCTGCTTAGCTAGCAGCTCAACAAACTCTCGCGTGTACACGTCTGGATTGCGCCCGTTCTCAATGTATCTGTGTTAGCATCTCTATCTCTCATCGCCTCTTAACTCACTCTACAACATCCAGAGGAACCGTCTGTGGCAGCTGCTGCGAGTTCTTGCTAAGGCTGTTTGTCTGGTCAACCAGTAGGTTCAGCCGGCTCATCAGACCTTCCTTGGCCTCGGGCGTTCCCTCAAAGTCATGGACCATGATTCCCAGCTCGATGTGCGTTTCGATAATCTGCTGGAGCAGGTTCTCAATGTCTCCTAGCGCGGACCCAGAAGCCTTGGCCTCGCGGTCCGCGAGCTTGAGCCGGATTGTGGACATTTGAAGTCTTTCGTACGAAGTATTTAAACAAGCTGGACGAGCAACACACGAACACAGTACCGTCTGCTACGTGGTCTACTCAGTTGTACAAGTCAAACTACAGGCGTGATCTGGATCGTGGTAACTCTCCCGCTTAATCGCATATTCTACTCACCCCCTAAACGGATATCTTTGGCTATCGACGCACCTGCAATCATCAATCTACTCCGTTACCCATCTAACTACCGGGACCCAACTTCCAAAGGGCCGCCCTCCGCACTTGGAGATCCGTACCGCCTGACGCCCTCAACTGACGTGGCGTCTGTGACTGCTGGCGTCGCCCGATGCCAAGCTGACTCACCAGACTCGCCCGCACTCTATGTCTGACGACGGCGCCATCGTTTGGCACCAGCGGCCGCTGCTGCACCTCACGGACGACAACATCAATGCCATCTCTGGAGCTGTGGCAGGCGTGACAGCTGGTATTGCTGTGTGTCCTCTTGACGTGGCAAAGACGAGGTTACAGGCCCAAGGCGGCTTCTCGGCTATTCGGCGCCTGGCTGATCCAAACGTCAAAATCGTCCACAAGTACTCGGGCATTCTGGGTACCACTTCCACGATCTTCCGCGAAGAGGGCATCCGTGGCTTGTACCGCGGCCTGGGACCCATCGTCATTGGATACATCCCAACATGGACCATCTACTTTATGCTGTATGAAAAGACGAAACGCAACATTGCCGAGCCGCTGAGCGACTACCCGCTGCTGATCCACGTCATTTCAGCCCTCACAGGCGGCGCAACGTCGACGCTCGTCACAAACCCCATCTGGGTCGTCAAGACTCGACTCATGTCGCAAAATATGTCGTCGTCATGGCACTACAAATCAACGTGGGATGCCGTGTCGACAATGTACCGCACCGAGGGCATCTCCGTCTTCTACTCGGGACTGAAACCGGCGCTGCTGGGACTGTGCCATGTGGCCGTGCAGTTCCCGCTCTACGAGAGATTCAAACAGATGTTTGCGCCGCTTGATGTCAATACGGGCCACATTCCAGACCGTGACACAGAACCAACAGACATTCTAGCCGACAGCGCCGGCATTCTAGCCGCTTCCTCGTTGTCCAAAGTCATTGCATCCTCTGTCACGTACCCGCACGAGGTCATTCGCACGCGCAATCAGATTCAAAACTACAATGCCAAGGGCGAACCGCAACGCAACCTCCGATATCGCGGTGTCATCCACACGGCCAAGACGATTTACCTCGAGGAGGGCTGGCGTGCCTTCTACGCTGGCCTAGGCACTAACATGTTCCGGGCTGTGCCCTCGAGTGCCGTGACACTGCTCACATATGAGATTGTGTCTGCCTACCTACGCAAGACGCGTGACCATCCGCAGCGTCTGCGATAGCTGAAGCGTATCCGCAGCGTCTAGTAGGCCTTTTGACCCCTGTGAACCCCTTGCATTCCATTCGCATTTTGTACTATACAGTCCCCGACCCGATGCGTTACGTTATATAGAAGCATATGATAATGATGATTTGACCCCCCCTCATAGGCCCACCATATTATCACAATCGGAGGCCGACGGAATTAAGGACCAAGGAGGCCGACGGAATTAAAGGCCAAGGTAAACAAAGATACAGGCTTAGATAAAGCGTGGTGCGCAGTCTGCATCGCTAAAGTGGCCGTGCAAACGCAGATGCACAGCCTCTGCTCCCGCTTAGCTAATCGCTTCACCACCTACCAGGCCAGCCTTCGGGCCATGCCAAATGTCTTGAAATATATAAGATCCAGTATATTCTTCTATTTTGTAGCCCGTTAACCTACTACCTACATCTGAAAATGCTCTGTTTCGCCATTTACAAGCAGTGCAACAAGTCATCCGACAAGCCCAACCTGCAGTCCACCGGACAGGGCGGCCTCAGCACCACTCAACCTTCGCAGCAGCCGGCCCCAGGCTACGCACCGACGAGATAATCCTATCTCCATCATGTCGCCGTCACGTCCCTGTCACGTCCCTGTCATCGCCACGTCACCTGTACAACCGACATTGTTAGACCACAAATACATTTCTTTAATCCCCTCGTTGCTTCTAGTTGACAACAAGTCTCACAGCATACGACTTGCGACCAAGGCGTAGCTTGTACTTGTCAAGAACTCCAGGGCCGCACGATGCACTGCCGAGACCGTGGACCTCAAAGTCGACGCGGAAATGAGTCTTGCGTGCTGCTGGATCGAGCTCGTACGGGTGTTTCGCAGCCTCGAGCTCAAAAGGGTCATAGGGCTGTACTGAGAAGTTGAGCAGCTGATGGTCTGCCGATGCCGACAGTACAGGCTCCGTGGCCTTTGGTCCACTAACTGCACGTAGTCGACTCAACAGACTGCCCGAGGAGCCCGTCTGCGATAGCGACACCCAACGAATATTGGATCGGTTTCCGTTGTCTTGAGGAACTTCGTAGTTCGTGAACAGATCCTCTTTCGTCGACGAGTGCACACCGAGCTTGCCGCCGAGTTTGGAATCGGGGTACGTCTCAGCGTCGAGACCAGCCCACGTCACACGGTTGAGACTGTCGTTGACGACAAAGTCAAGACCAATTCGAGGCAGTGTTGGGCAGTATGGACCCTTCGGATCGAGGTCGACCTTTGTGTCGATGACGAGACCGCCTGCACTGTTGTGAAGTGTATAGGTGGTTCTCGTGTCAAGTCCCCATTGCACAACAGCTGGACCGATCCAACTGTGAACCTTGATCTCAACACCCTTGTCCAGCTTGACCGCCTTGACAGCAGTCACTGACTCCTCCATCAAGTGAACACGGTACCGCTGCCATTCCCGCACAGCGTCACCAAGATCATTGTCAGTCGGGGCTCGCCAGAATCCAAGCGAGGGACCGGTTTCAATGACTTCATGGTCGCGCACAGCAACCTTGGTCAGCTTGCCAGTCGACTTGCTCACTGTAACATGAACAGTGCTTGACTTGATCTCAAATGCGGCAGTTGTCTCTGTCAGCTCGAGATCCTCAGAGCTGCCAGCAGTCTCCGGTTCAGACAGGCCCGAGCCACCGATCTTGTATTGGCCAAATGCAACCTCATGTCCCGCCTCGGCCCACGACGAGGATTCAGCAAACTGGAGCGAAGCAGTCAGAATGACCTCATTGGAGCGAGCAGCTTCCTTGGTATCAACAGTGAACTCGAACTTCCCCTTCTCTCCGGCCTTCACATCGTTCTCATCGGTGATCGTAATCACCTTCTCAAAGAAAGAAGCTGCCTCTACCTGGGCGCTGGGTACAACAGGAATCTTAGCCGCCGTCACCACCACCTTGAATTCCTTCAGCGACGTGAAGTCGTGTAGGTTCTTAATCTTGACTGCGAACTGTGTCGACGACAGCTCCTGGAACTCAAACGACACGGGCTGGATGACGTACTTGTACTCGTTCAGCGATGGAATCGGCATATGCTCAGAGTTGCATAGACCGTCCATGACGAATGTGCCATCGTGCAGACGCTCGTTGAAGTCACCCCCGTAGGCATGGAAGTACTCTTTCGATTTGTCTGCCGCTGATGCAGGCAGTGGTTTGCGCAGTCCGTGGTTCGCCCACTCCCAGATGAAGCCACCCTGGAGTCTCGGGTACTTGTAAAAGAGTTCTTGGTACTCCTTGAGACCACCAGGCCCGTTACCCATAGCATGTCCGTATTCGCATAGAATAAACGGCTTGGGCTCAGGTCTCTGGGCCTCCCATTCCATGTAATCGTGAGAAGGGTACATGCGACTGTAGACGTCAACGAGGTGAGCCTGGTTGCCGGCATTGTCCTGCTCGTAGTGCACTGGCAAGGGGAAGTTCTCCTTAAGCCAATGGTACATGTGCTCATGGTTGCTACCAAAGAAGGCCTCGTTACCAAGCGACCACATAATGACACACGCATGGTTCTTGTCTCGGTGAGCCAGCTGCTGGGCTCGGTCAACATACGCGTCACGCCATAGAGGATTGTCAGATGTGAAGTCCTTCGGATCGCGATTGAAACGCGGGTTGGTCCGCGTGATATCCTTGTCATCCGTGGGAGGCAGTTGAGGGTCCGGCAGCTGCCAAGGCTCGCCAAAACCGTGGCACTCGAGGTCAGCTTCGTCAACTACATAGAAGCCGAGAACGTCGGCCCAGTGGACGAGCGAGGGGTGCGATGGGTAGTGAGAGCATCGGATAGCGTTGATGTTGTACTGTTTCATGAGCTTGAGGTCATGAATAACATCGTCCTCAGTAATGGCTCGGCCTCTCACTGAGTTGTCGTCGTGTCTGTTGACTCCGCGCAGCAGAATCGGCACGCCGTTGACCAGCAGGTTGCCGTTGCGCACCTCTGTTGTGCGAATACCAAGATGAGTATCCACTTTGTGTATAACCTTGTTTTCTGCCGTCATGGAGATCTCGACGGAGTATAGATAGGGCGACTCTGCACTCCACAGTTTCGCATTCTCAATAACAAAGTCAAAGTTGGCGGTGTGGACGGCTCCAGCCGAGTACTGAGCAACGGAGCTGGCTACCTGCTTGCCGTCCTTGTCACTAATCTTCACGTCAACTGAAACGGCTGACTGGATGCTGAGAGTCGTGCCAACGGCGACTTTGGCCTTAGGACCAGTTGCTCTCGTATCGAGGTGGAAGTCCTCAATGTGGCCCTTCTTGTCGTAGGAAATGAGATGTACATCGCGGAAGATACCCGACAGCCACCATTGATCCTGGTCCTCGATGTAAGTACCATCGCACCACTGAACGACGACCACAAGCAGGTCGTTGTCACTTTTTAGTAGGTCGGTGACATCGAACTCCGATGGGTTTCTGCTGCCCTGCGCGTAGCCTACAAACGAGCCGTTGACAAACACGAAGTGCGCGCTGTCGACACCGTCGAAGCGCAGGCGGCACAGCTTCGTGTCTCCACCGGTCCATTTGAACGTGCGGTGGTACACTCCCGTGGGATTGTGAGCCGGCACATACGGCGGATTGACAGGAATCGGATAAGGAATGTTTGTATACTGCGGGCTGCCGAACCCCTGGAGCTGCCAGTGACCAGGCACAGCAATCGAGTCGTGGTTCGCCTGCTTGTCCCAGTGCTGAGCAGCTTCCAGACCGTCACGGAGACCCGGAGTATAGACAAAGTCCCACGTGCCATTGAGCTTGACGGCATCGGCGGGGATATGGTAGCTTCGCGCAGGCAGGCGGTTGACCTGGAACACCTTGGGGTTCTCGATGAACCCCACAAACTTGTCTGCAACCGTTGTCATGGCTGAGTTGTTGTAAAGAAGTCAAGTGTACAATTGCTGTGGAGTTGAAATACCGTGCATGTGGGGTAAAGGGTGGGGTCGTATAGTATGCAGGGACTAGCGAGAGAAGCGGGGCATCAGTAAGAGCTGATATTAATTAATATCAACGGAAAACGACTTGACATTGATGAGTAGTTAAATGTCTATTCACGTTGGTCACTTGGCCAGTTATCTGAGCTGGCTACACAGACAGTGGTTTCTATGCCTTTCACCGAGGATGCTATTTCTATGTACAGTAATTAGGAAGCACATCGAGACTACTCGATTAATCGTTCGCTCACTTTTCCTCTAAGCAGGCTTGAAGTATAGTGCTGTAGCATTGTGACCACAGGAAATGGCCGAGTCGACCTTTGCTTTGCGTAGAGAGCCCCGAGGATCGACAAAGCGCATCTGGGCACCCTGCACCAACTGCTGGTTGATGGTAGAAGCAGCGGTAGGAGCATCTTCTAACACCTTCGTCAAAGACTTGGGCGCACCCGAGATACTGCGCTTGCCGTTGCCGAGCTGAGAGAACTCGTTGTAGCCCCATACAAGCACATCACGGCCGTGTTCCGAGTCGTTGTCGAGCGTAGCTGATGTGTGAGTAGGGCCAACAGACCAGGTTGCAACGCTCAGCGGGCGCGTCTTAGCGAGTACTTCAGAGTATTCACTCAGCTCCGACAGAGCCTTGATGTGGACAGGCTTGCGCTGCGCGTGGGAGAACGAGCCGGTGCCGAGCTGGCCAGTAAGACCGTTGCCCATGGCGAACGTAACAGGCTTGTCGTCTTGAAGAACGGTAAAGTAGGAGATGGCACCACCAGCAGCAATATCCGTTACTTTAAGTTGCGAGGCATCTCCAAGACCGAGCTCACGAAGTCGCAGCTCCGTAGGGACGGCGATGTTGACTGTGCGGTACGAATATGGCACTCCCAGCTGGCCGTAGAGGTTATCGCCAAATCCCAGCAGCTTGCCCGAGACTGTGCGAACGAGCGAATGGTTGTCGCCAGCAGCAATTTGCGCAACAGGCGTCGATTTCAATAGGCGGATCTCGTGAAGTTGGCCCGGTTCTGGCGCCTTGTCAAACTGTGACATGGATGCAATGCCATACTGGCCCTTTGACTCTGATGGGCGTGACGAGCCCGTCGATCCGGAAAGGACGCGGCCCTTAGTGGTGAGAGCCAGGATATGCTGCTTCCCCACGGCAATGTCACTGATAGATTCGCGAAAGTCGAGCTTAGGAGTCTCGAGGGCCAGCTTCTCCGATGCAAACGGCCATAGCAGCGATTTCCACCACGCATGACTCGCCTGAACCTCGCCAACAGTTTTTGCTTCAACTGTCCAACTGTAAACTGTGCCCGATTTCGACAACGCGTAGACGCTCGTGCCGTCGGAGACTCTGGCCTTGATGATATTGTGACCGCTCAGCACGACCTTGGGCTCGGATCCATGACCCCACTGAACCAGATCTCCGTTTTCAAGCACAGCAATAGCAAGAGCATCACCAAGATGAACGTCTCGCAGTAGCCTGCCGTCAAAGTACGGAATGCGCTGCGGAACTCGCACCATTACCTCGTCTTCTCGACTGATGGTGTTTCCGACATTGCATCCCCAAGCGTACAGTCCTACGCTTTGTCGAGGAGACTCATTGAGAATAGGCCGACTCACCGAGAGCGCCGTCCACGTCGACACAGCCACAGACACAGCTAGCGCCGAGTGCCTTAACATCGTGAACTGGTTGTCGTAACTGGTTTTGTCACTGGAAGTTCGCACGTAAGTTTGATCTGTATAAGGCTGATCTGTCAGCCTCGCATGGACTTTACTTCACCACACACATGCTAGGCAGACAACGGGTGTCAAGTCTAAAGCCATTCAGTGCTATAAGAGGGCATCTGCCTGCTCGCTCTCTTTCTCCTAATTTATTTCCTCTCCGCGCTCTTCCTCCTACTCTCTCACGCGGGGTCAACAACGGCAATGTGCGGTTGAAGCTGGGCCAGTACCACTTTGATACGCGCAAGTTCTCGCTACAGCTGGAGCGCCAGGGGTTCACACAGACACAGGCCGAGGCGGTACTCAAGTCGCTTGCGTCGGTACTCGATGACATCGTGGAGCACCTGTCGGGCAGCCTTGTGTCCAAGGAGGAGTTCTCGCGCCGAGTGTACCAACAAAAGGTCGACTTCACCAAACTCAAGTCGGAGCTGCAGACGCTCGACAAGACCGAGGTCACGCGCGTGACCAACGAGCACGAACGGCTCGCCACAGACCTCGAGAAGCTGCGCCAGAAGTTCAAGGAACAGATTGCCAAAGCCCGCGCCAATGTGCGCCTCGATCTCAATCTCGAGAAGGGCCGGATCCGCGAAGAGAGCGCTGTACACGAGCTCAAAATCAAGGAGACAGACGCTCGCATCGAGCAGGAGCTGTCCAACTTCAAGACGATGATTGAGGGCACCAAAGTGCAGGTCGCCCAGTGGCTGATTGGTGTGTGCACCGGTATCTTTGCCGTTGTTCTGGCGTATATTCGGCTGGTGTCATAAGAGTGGACATTTGCAGAAGTACAGAACGCACACGGTCCTCGTACATACGGAATATTATACGTGAAGCATCTCTGTGCGGACTCGTCGCACTTGTATCGCTTATGGCCTATGACCTACCATCATCTACTTCTACTATTGTGTACATCCTCAACTTGTACTATCTCCACAGCTAATACGCACATTTATTCTGTTACAGTGCTGATATCAATTAGTCCGAGCTCATCTGGTCGAGCTCCACTGGTCGAGCTCATCTAGCTAGCATGATCCAGTGCAACTCAAGCCAAATAACACTAGAGTCACTCAGCCTGCTCAAAAGAAGAGCTCCTTGAGGATGCGCACGGTGTCATCGGGACTCTTCACCGAGTGGCCCTCGGTGCGCTTGTCCTCGTAGATCTCGTAGTCGTTACCTCCCTTGTAGGTCTTGTCGCCGAAGAAGTGGATCGTCTTGAAGTTCTCGTTGGCCAGGTGCTGCAGGCAGTAGGTCTTGTCCCAGCCGGTGGGGAACACGTCAAACGAGATCTGGCCACCAATGGAGTAGGTGAGGCCGTAGTCGGGGAACTCCTTCTTGAGGGCCTCGACCATCTTGGCACGCACCTGGTTCTTGAGGTCAAACGCCTCGTACTCGTGGCGCTCGGCCACCGACGCGTTACGGCCAATGGGCGACACATTGATCATGCCGTTGCGGAACTCAATGAAGGTTCCACGGCGCTTGGGCAGATCGATGTTGGCAAGGTAGCCGAGGATGAACTTGGCCAGCTTGTTGTACTTGTCCTCACCGAGCCAGCCAACAAAGTTCTGCGACGCGAGCTCGACACCGAGCTTGTACGCAGTAAGACCATTCTCCGAGAAGCAGTAGTCAAACGTGTTGAGCACATCGTTACCGAGCTGCTCCTTCTGCTTGGACAGGTCACTGCCGCCAACAAAGCCAATGACGACGCGCTTGCGCAGCTCCTGGAGGATGTTGCGGACCTCGGGCGAAACCTCCTGGCGCGCGGGCGTCAGAGTTCCGTCGACGTCGAACAGCACAATTGTGTCCTTGACGGGTCGCTCGTGGAAAGGAATAATGCTCATTGTAGAAGTAGTCTGGAAGATGGACAACGACAAGATCAAACGGCTGCGCGCTTCGAGACACGGTGGAATTTTCAACGTGCGGCGGATCGGCGCCAGGGGTCGTAAAGTGCCAGGCACGCGGTCAAAAGAGGACCGGAGAAGTCACGCGGAGTAACAAAGCTCGCTGTATGGCCGTTGTACGATTCATAGAAATAGAGGTACAGTCAGAGTTAGTCTTCTGAAGTAATTGGACCCGTCAGAACTACCTGAGATTCAGCGTATCAAGTAACAAGTTAGCGTGGTCAAGAGCACTCGGTGATGCGGCAGTACACCAGTAGTACACCAGTAGTACACCAATAGTACACCAATAGACAGTATACCGAGATACAAAGTACACCAATATATAAACTCCGAACTGGGTTTACTCTAACCTCCAGGCATACTACGGGTGTTCTACACCGCAATAGTACCACTTATTGGTAAGCGAGATATCCGGATCATACACTAGCATTACTAGCACTGTTAGAACACGATTAGCAGTTATTTGAGCGCACTATTTGAGCGCATTTGAGCGCACTATTGAAGACACAATCTGAAGGCGCCATTCAAGGGTATTTGAGGGCACTATTGAGCACACTACTCAGGATAAGGCAGGCAAGATACATTGATTACTCAATCTAAGCAGAGAGCTCGGGCTGGTAGTCGGGGAACTCAGTCAGCGACTTCTCGAGAGGACCCTTCTTGGTCATGAACTTGACGTAGGCACCGTCCTCACGGATCTCTCCAACCTGGCGGCGGCGAACGTACTCGTCACGGTCAAGCGAGGTGAAACCCCACTTCTTGGAGATGATGATCTTCTGCTGACCGGGGAACTTGTAACGCGAACGACGGAGAGCCTCAATGACAACATCCTTGTTCGAGTCCTTGGTACGGACCGAGATGATGATCTGACCAATGTTGACACGAGCGGCAAGACCCTGGGGCTTACCCCAAGCACCACGCATACCCTGCTGAAGACGATCAGCACCAGCGCACGACAACATCTTGTTGATACGCAGAACGTGGAAGGGGTGGACACGGATTCTCATGTGGAAAGACTCACGACCAGAGACCTTGGTGATGTACTTGTTGGCACAGATACGGGCAGCCTCAAGAGCCTCCGACGACAGCTGCTCCAGCTCGTTGGAAACGAGGTGGACACACAGGGGGAAGTCGTCGACATTGGCACGCTTGCGACCCAGGTCGTAAATGCGGATCTTGGCGTCAGGGACACCACGGTTGTACCGCGACTTGGGGTAGGGCTTGTTCTTGCAGTAGCGGTAGCATCTAGCGGGACGACGAGCCATCTTGACTGTTGTTAGACGTGTCCGATGGTGTATGCAAAACGGTGGCGATGCAAAAGTAGAAATGGGGCGACAGGGCCTTCTTATACTCCCGACATATGCCATTACTAATAGGCTCGGCGAAACCGCCAGAGCAACCCTTCCCAGGCGCAAACGCCACCAGGTAGCTCCAGATTATAATAATAGCACATTCCAGAACGTATAAGTCGAATCCGTCTGCTTCCAGTCGAGTTTTGCCGTCGCTTGGGGCGTTTGTTGCTCGATTACTCACATTCTGTTTCCTTCAAAGACTGAGGTGGAGAGAGAACACTACAATTCGGGTGATGAAATTGTTTGATTTGTAATTCCCAGTTACCCAATCGGGCAATTGTGACTGTCGGATGTCATGTCAGGTGACTGTGACGAGCGGGGTTAGGTCACTGAGGTTGGGGTGTGCTTATACGACAGCGGAGTTGTACCGCATCTTCCGATGCTTATATACGCATATGCTTGTATGTGACTTTACAGCCCCGCTATAGACCCAGATCAGGCAATGGACATTACCAGGCGAAATTTGACGTCACACAGCAATGAACGTCGAGGTCAATCCGAACGAGGATACAGAATGGAACGACATTCTGCGTGCGCATGGTGTCATTCCAGAGAAGCCTCCTTCTCCAAGCGCTGAGCTCGAAGAAGCTCTCGAGGAGGCAATTCAGCATGCCCATGACAACCGTCTAGAGCACAAGACTCTGGATGAGCTCGATGAGCTCGACGAAGACGGACTCGAGGACGAGGAGTTCGTTGAAATATACCGTCGAAAGCGTATGGCTGAGATCCAGCAAATGGCATCTCGCCAAAAGTACGGCCAGCTCTTCTACATCTCCAAGCCAGAGTACACCAAGGAGGTGACCGAAGCGTCCAAGGACAATGTCTATGTCCTGTTGCACATTGCCTACCCGGGAGTTGCTCAATCGAAGCTTCTGACAGCTCTGTTCCAGACCGTCGCTCCAAAGTTCTCTGAGCTAAAGTTCGTCCAGATCGACGCCCGCCAGATCAACGACAAGTACTCGCCGGAGAGCTGTCCCACGATCCTCGTTTACCACAAGGGCGACATGGTGAAACAGTACGTGACGCTGAACACGCTTGGAGGCAACTCGTGTAACGTCCGGGACATTAAGCGGATGCTGCAGACGATAGGAGCAGTGGAGGAGTCGGACCGCCGTCTCGTCCACGACGACGATGACGACAATGACTCGGACGGGTAC
The DNA here is from genome assembly GCA_030570555.1 of Sugiyamaella valdiviana. Lineage (NCBI taxonomy): Eukaryota > Fungi > Ascomycota > Dipodascomycetes > Dipodascales > Trichomonascaceae > Sugiyamaella > Sugiyamaella valdiviana. Next base: position 842,766 of record JAJLWF010000003.1, read on the forward strand.
TATTCCGACGACTGAATGAAAAATGAGCAACAGAACGACTACGAACGGTCTCACGAAATAACCAAAAGTAACCGACAAAAGCATTCATATATGAATTCAAGGCATGCTGATCAGTTGTCCTTAAGAGCGGGCGTATAGGAACATCCCAGGACTATGCAATGATCCTCAATAGCAGCTGCTATTTAGGGCGACCGTATTGGCGAGGTTTCCGATTAGTGGGATTCCAAGTAGCTTTCCAACCTGAATTGACGGTTACACCTGTCAATAGATCTCCCGTCTTTCTTACCAGCGAGTGATTCCTACGTTGACACAGATCCTCGTCTAGTATTGCGTCCGATAAATCCAGCCAGTGCTTCAATGATAACCAAGCCTGGTATACTACTACTTATATTGCCAGTTAGATACAGTTTGTACTACCCTGTACTCTTAGCTGTATCGCCAGTTTCAACAACCAGACTGCCAGTTCGTCCAGCTCAGCTCCTCTTTAGCATACGAGCAACAACGAGCAGTCGAAAGATTTAGGAACTACGCACGCAGTTAACTCGTAACAGCATATGATAAGATTTCATAGCTGATTGGAACCAATTTGATAATTCGGTATGGACATATACATCCCAATACGGCAAGATCGGCACCCCTGATGCAGCCGCGCCAAATATATGCGGCCAAACAAAAAAAATACTAGACGAACTTTTTGCGCTCTACACACTACAGTTGATCCGGCCATTTACAGACCGCGGCATATTGCATTTAAAAGAAGCCTTCATAAAGACATCTTCATCAGTGTGGAGGTTCTACTATTGTCATTTGCTGGATTGTAATCTACAAACTTCAGAATGGGACGATACTCAGTAAAGCGGTATAAGACCAAGCGGTACACGCGAGAGCCTGACCAGATTCTCAAGGACGACCTCGGTTCGCAGGCGGCCATCGATGCTCTGACCCAACAACCCCTTGACGAGAACAAACCGGGTCTCGGCCAGTTCTACTGCATCCCGTGCGCAAAGTACTTTGAGACTGAGTCAGCGCGTGCTCACCACTCACGACGCAAGGTTCACAAGCGCCGTCTCAAGATCCTGCGTGACCCCTACACTAAAGAGGAGGCCGATGCTGGCGCGGGTGCTGATGTGGCCAAGTTTCTCAACAAGAAGGAGTTCCAGGCTCAGGTCAACGCTAATGAGACGGTGAAGGAGGTGATGAAGGTCCCTGAGCCCGAGGTGGTGGAGGAGGTTGAGGTCGAGACATTCCGGGTCAAAAAGGCCAAGAAGACTGAGGTAGACGCTGAAGATCTGTCGGACCTCGAAGATCTGTCGGATTTGTCGGATATTGACAATCTGCCTGAGCCCGAGGCTGTCGCGTGAGGAAGAGGTCGCATGAGGTGCGCTGTACCGCTAGCTTACAGCTAAACCTCGCCAAAACTCTGGTGCCCGGTAGACTCAGCGTGCTTCGAGGCACCAGTCTCACCAATGACAACTGTACGGCACACGGAGCAGCGCAACTGGAACTGCGCCGTGTCGGTATAGTAGTGAGCTTTTTTCAGCTTGGAGCCCAGCTTGGTGAGTGCTTCGAGAACGTGAGCGCCCGTTTCGTCGACATCAAACAGTGTCGCGTCAAACTCGACGGGTGCCGTGCCATCTCCCAGCGGGCTCAGAGCAACCGCGTCATAGTGGATGCCACTGTACACAACAATGATGAACTGGCGCTGGCCCGGGTTGAACTGGTCCACGCGGAGCGTCGAGACGTCGAGCGAGCAGATGGTGACGTTGAAATGCTTGGCCAGGATGCTGAGCTCGATAGCGCCTCCCCAGCTGTTGGGTTGGCGGATCCACGACACATAGTCTGCTGCTGGCTTGCCGAGAATGGCGTCGTTGTACTCGATCGGATCCTCCAGGATGGCATTCGCTACAATGGTGCGCAGCTCAAACATCGAATCTATACTTTTCATGAATGCATATCCCACCGCCCGAAACAGGCACGAGTTGTCATCTTCCATGACACGAAGACACAAGTAGCTATCACCACATACAACCGACTGCTCCGAGGTATTATCGCTAGGTTTGGCAGATTTAGGCGGTCCTGACGGCTTTGCGCCCTGAGTCGAGCCAGACGGGGTAGCACTCGGGGTAGCACCAGCTGGGCCAGCTACAACGAGCTGCTCGCCATTCTTGATGCCAAGCGAGTGGAGAGTTGCGGTTGGGTCCAGCGATACGGGCTTGGGCGGGTATCCGGCGCGGATCGCCGTCACGGGACTTGGCAGTTTCGCCAGAAGGTCGGCAACGGTGATTTCGGCATCGGGGCGCGACGAGAGCTCGAGTGTTTGGACACTCGAAGGCAGGCGAGCTCGCAGTTTCATAGTAGGTAGAGTTGGTAGAAATATCGATTGTCCGTGTCAAAATGTAATTGTCCGCGAAGTGCCAGATGTAGAGGCGCAAGTGTCAATGATCCGGCGAAAGATCTGTGAATGACCGTAAAATGACTAGCGGACTGTATAAGGACTGGCTGACAATTGAATCTGAGATTTGATCTGCAGTGGCCATAGCACGGCTGGCTTCGGTGAGGTACTAGCTAAAGGCCATTATGTCGAGATATAACGCCACTTATTACGAGTTTCGCATGCTTGATGCTTGTATTAGTAGATACGGATCACGGGAACCTTTGAAACTCTCGTTTATCTGTCGTTGAACTCTGTATACTGAGCTCGGCTTGTATCAACCGCAGCCGTACCTTCAGGTACACAATCTGTGTGGTTCTGATATCTCCAGAAGACCACTGAAGCCATTTATCGCTCTCTTACCGTCTACAAGTCTCTAATGGTTTCTGACTAGTTATGCACATTCTCGAACGTTCCTACGTCTTCTGAGCCAATCACTGACCTGCATGTCTACTGCATGTCACAGCTACCATATCAGCTCGTATACTATAACCCCCATCTTAAATCCAGCATTCTCCATTCCAGCGCTCTCCATTTCACTTTCTTCATTTCACTTTCTCCATTCGACATTAGCCCAATCTTCCCGTATACCTCCCCACAGTCGCCCCGCTATCGCTATCTCGCTGCTACCCCACGCGTACCTGCGACACGGCCCGTACCCTGATATATATATCGCTCCCGACCATTCGGGTGGCCAGCCAGCTAACCTTCACCATGCAACGGCCGCGCACCATCAAGGAGCTCGTGGCCGAGGCCGAGAACTACCAGTTCAGCACGGCAACAAGCTTCCGGGCGTGGCTTCACGCGGCCCGCACTGTGCTCCGCCAGGCCGACATATACTGCAGTGAGCAGGGCCATGCTGCCGAGGCGTATCTGCTCTACTCGCGCTTTGCCAAGTGAGTTCACGACTCTTGATTCTGCTCCGTGCTAACTCAGTCTTGTCATGTACAAGTTACGCGAACATCCAGACTTCCGCCGTAACGGCCACCATCGTCAAGTGCAACAGCTTGTTAGTGAGGTGAGTTGAATAATAGTGGCCAATTCACATCCAGTGACCATGGCTGTACAACCAAATGGCCACTCTATTGAGTGGCGTTATCGTACTCTGTCTAACCCAGGATATACCACGGGTCCTCAACAACATGGAGGCCCTACGACCCACGATCGAGAAGGACGTCGAATCCTACCTGGCTTTTAAGCAGAAGCAGCTCGAGTACGAGCGCGATCGGATGCTTCGGCAGGCAGTACAGCAGAAGCAGTCTCTAGTCAAGCAAGCGGTTCCCCGCGGTGTCATACCGGGGTCGTTTCCTGACAGGGGGTCATTCGCTGACAGAAGCTCTCTATCATCCGCTCACTCGCAGGGATCCGACGACTACCGGCAGACACTCGCTTCACTGCAACGCATACGTGACGGACGTACAGAGTTCCGGCCTAAATCACAGGCTGTCGCATATCCGTCCATTTCTGATCGCTCTACGTCTGTTGGTGCTATCCCCGTTGGTTCTCTACCAGTTACTCCCCCTGAAGTCCCTCCAAAGGACCTCAAAGAACGCCCAAGCGGCAAGGAGCACAAGTCGCGGTTCAACACAGAAGGTGGTATCGCTCTGCGGACAACCTTTGTTCCCGCAGGCCTGCGCCAGAAATTCCTAGCCATTGCCGAACCAAACACTCGCCGCAATCTCGAGACTTGCGGAATCCTGTGCGGTAAGATGAACCGTAACGCATTCTTCATCAACCACCTCGTCATCCCCCCACAGCAGTCGACATCCGACACCTGCTCCACCACTGACGAGGAAGTCCTGTTTGAGTACGTCGACAACAACGATCTATTTATCCTCGGTTGGATCCACACCCACCCGACCCAGAGCTGCTTTCTGTCGTCCATCGACCTTCACACACAGAACGGTTATCAGATCATGCTTCCCGAGGCTATTGCCATTGTGTGCTCGCCCCAGCACAATCCTTCCTACGGCATCTTCCGCCTCACAGACCCTAGAGGAATCGACATCATCAAGGCTTGCCCAAAGTCTTCGACGTTCCACCCACACAATGAGGAGAACTTGTATAAGACGGCCTACGAACCAGGCCACGTTGTTATGCGCGATGAGCTGCCGTTTGAGACGAAGGACTTGCGCCCGTAGTAGCTTCAGCAGAGTCCGTTGTTGCTAGACTGCGTTCGCTATCTTACATCCATCGTGACATTTAATGATTGCATTGCTCCTGACTATATACAGCATCAAATAAATATCGTCAGTTTTCGGCCCAGCCGAGGGCCGCCAGGTCCGCGCGCACAGCGTTCTCAGTCTGGATCTTCTGGACCTGTGTAGCCTCTAAGCTATCACCAACAGCCTGGCGCTGCTTGAGCTCCTCAATGGCGCGGAGCTTCTTGAGAAGCGAACGGACCTTCTTGTCCTCAGGCAGGCCAGTGGCCGGCACAGCTGCGGTCGCCGGCACCGACGCAGCAATCGGTGGTGTCGACGTGGGCAGCGAAACGTGCACCACAGGGGCCTCATCCTCGTCATTCGTCTTCTTCGCCTCGCGTTTCTTCTTGTTACGAGCAGCATTGCGAGACAGCCCGGGAGGAGCAGGAGCAGGCGTAGCACCAGGGACACCCGCACCAGGGACAGATCCAGGAACTGGTGACTGGGTTCCGTCACGAGCCAAGGCGCGCTGGAACAGTGACGTTGGTGCAGCACTACCACCGGCACTGCGAGCATGAGGAGGTCGGTAGGCGCCAGCAGGCTTGGCAGAGGGACCGCTGGCCTTGACCTTGATGTTGGCAGTCGACTCATGGGCAGCGGGAGCGGGAGACAGCGAGGCACGCAGTGGGTACAGGGAGCTGCTCTCCTCGGGTCTCCAGACGGCGCTGAACAGTTCATCGTGGTCTTGAGCGTACAGAAGCTTTCCAGTGTAATGCCAGATGCGAATGCCGTTGTCGACTCGCAGACGAGGAGACGTGGTGGCCGTCAAAATGCATCGGCCATCGGGGCTCCACTCGCAGACAGAAGTGTTGGATGCCTCGAAGCTGGCGATCTTGGCAAACTGCTTCTGGCGATCGTAGATGTCGACGGTTCCCTGAAGGTTTCCAAAACCTGCCACCAGCACAAACCGACCGTGCGGGGAGAACTGCAGCGTGTTGCGCGGAGCCACGGGCAGCGAGTGGACCTCATTACCGCGGGAGTCAAAAATGGTCGTCTTGGCAGGCATAAACCCGTATACAACACCAAACTCACGCGAGTTGGGTGACCAGGCAAAATCGTGGATGGTGCCCTCCTTGTCAAGGGCGATGCGAGAGTCGTAAGAGCCTGCAATGCCGAGCAGGTAAAGGTTTGTCTCACCGTAGTACGACTTGCCAGAGTGGTCGACATCTGTGGAGGCCAGGACCAACAGCGCAGTGCCGAGCTTGTTCCATTTCATCTGGACCTTGTCGGCCTTGAAGAAGGTCTTCTGGCACACGGGCTGCACAAAGTTGGGGATCTGGAAGACACGCACCGACGCAGGTTTGCCGTTCTTCTCGGGGATGAACACAGCCACCGAGTAGTTCTGGCCAGGACTCAGCGAGAACTCAGAGATGCCCTCGGCTTGCAACTTGGACCATGTGTTATGCAGGTTCGACGACTCGTAGAAGTGGATGAGACTGCTGCTGACGAGTCGGGCACAGTACTTCTCGTCGTACGTGTACTGGATCGACCAGCCACCCTGCGTTTTCTGCAGAAACGACTCGAGATGCTGTCCAGTGGCCGCGTCCCACACCTTGAGGTTGGGCCCAAAGTTGCCGCTCTCCTCGTCCTTCCTGGGTCGTTCCCATGTCAGCACGAAGCTGCCTCGGGGCGAGAAGCCGACATCAGCAGCGTCCGTTACGGCGAGTGTGCTGACCACGGATCCATCCACCGGGTTGACAATCGTGACGCTGAGTTAGCATGACTCGGTAACAAAACCGTCGGGTATCGGGTTCATACTCACCCAGAAGGTTGGGCATATGCTAGTCGCGATCCGTCGCGAGAGTAGACAGCAGTGCGCACCACCGATCCAGTGGGTCTGCATGTTAGAGGGATCAATACATTGGAGGCATACTCACGGCTCAAAGCCGGACACAGGCCCGAATTGAGGGGCTCCCTGGCTGAGGGTCAGCGACTTGGGCAATCGGCCTTTGGTTAGTGATCTGGCATGAAGCGCCCGAAGCGATGGCGGCATCGGTACCGGTTGAGGAACTCACTGAAGTACTGGGGGATGGAGGACATCCTGGGAATGTATCTATACGTTGGCTTCTGCCGTGGTGGTCCGCCTAGGATCTGGATCAGCTTGAAACGTGTCGCTGAAAAATAGCCATGCGGGAGGGTAAGTGACAGGGTATCGTCACGAAGTAGATCGGGGGTGGAATGGGCACTAAACGGGCACTAAACGAGACGCTAAACACAAAGTGTCAATCTCAAATATAATTATAGCACAATGGGACTCGACAAGTAAAACATTGAAATTGCCGGGACCATATTTGTGCTGAGGTTACGTAAATGCATAAATGCGAAGAGCTCCCAGTAAGTTGGAGCGGTAGCGAAGGTAGTTATCGAAAGGTAGTCACACCCATGACCCAGTAAGTGGGGATACGCATATCCTTGGCTCTGTAATAGACAGGTACGATTCCACGAGTGGTCTGATTGAGTTCAAAGCTCAAATCGGCTAACCTTCGAATCGTTGATCTGCTCACGTGACCACTCATCGAACCTCGTTGGCCATGTAGAACAGGAGATATGCGTTAGCAGCCAGGACCCGTGAGGCCTTGACCTTGGTGACCATAGCATCGTCAAAATGGAACCACTGAGTTAGAGAGGACGACAGATCTGCAGAGAAACATACACTGCCATGGCGGCTCTTCATCATGCAGGTATAGTGGCCGGTGTTGATGCTGCCCTGGTGACAGACGACGCCAAACAACTCGTACACAAGAGGAGGGCCCGATTTGCTCGTTGTATACTTGGACATGTCGAGGAAGAGCGGGAATTTGACAGGCGTCTCGATTTTGGCAGACAGCTTGGAGTGCTCGAATCGCTGAGTTAGTTGATCCATAGAAAACGATGAAAAGACGGACACACCTTTAGTTGAATAGATAGGACAATGGGCAGCCGCCGTATGACCAGCTGCTTGTCCACGGTCCGCTGCTCCTCGCACTGGGAGCACCGGTATGGCACGTCGAGCTTCTCAACGCTCGTGAACCGGTTGAGGCAGTCGGCGAGGGTGATGCGGGCCTTGGATGACTTTGGCACATTCTTGATCTCCAGTGATAGGTCCATCATCGGGTCCACCGTGCGGGTTACATTGCCGCATGTTCGACAGTTGATTCTGCTTTCGAGCTGGCCGTAGAATGTTCGGTGTGTGACACAATCGCAATGGTCGAGGTCATCGTCGTGAGTGGCTCCAGTGCACGCCTTGAGCGTGTCATGTTGCACCTGTTCAAATATCTTTGACTGGAAATGCGACTTGTGCAGCTCGTCGAGGAGAAACTGCAAGAATTCGTGCGCATCCTGCTCCGACGCACCAGCCAGGGCTTGTTTGACGTCGAACGAGGCGGTCAGGATAGCCGTCATGCCAAATCCCTGGACGGTGTTGCTGCCAAAGAAGTCGCCAAACACCTTGTCCACGCAGCAGGCGAGGCAGTTGGGCCGCGTGCACTCGTCGCTGTCGTGGCCGCCGGCGAGGAAGAAGTTGCGCACCATTGGATTGTGGATGAGCATTTGCAGGATGACGGACATGAAGCATGTCGCGCCGAGATTGTAGAATCCGCGAAGCGCCGTCGTGGCCTGGAAGTCGGGTACAAGGCCTGTATTTGATTCGTCGCCTGATCCCTCGGGACGCAGATGGCTCAGAATGCTGGATCGCACAGCTTCAAACTCGTCCTCAAAAACATAGTCTCCGCATGCAAAGCAGTACAGCAGGCCCTCGGACGTGCTGATGTCGACTCCCAGCCGGTGGTCCGTCTTGCGAGCGTGTAGTTTGCGGATATGGTCGATGCAGCCCACGTAGGAGCATTCTAAGCAGGCCACGACGAGATCTAGACGACCACAAGTGCCACAGCGAGCACAGAAGCCATCTGGTGAGGGTGAAGGTTCGCCCTTGCGTGGTCGTTTCGCAGGAGGCCGTTTCCCAGCCTCGGGCTCGCGCACCACCGGCTCCTGACGCCGACGCCGGGCCATGGCCACAGCCAGCCGGACTCCGAGCTCGTAGGCACGCAAAACCTCGTCTCGCTTCTTCACCAGGCACTGCCGCGCATGCACACACCCCGACATCGTAAAGAGGTTTCACGAACAAGTGAACTGAGGTTGTCAACTGTCGAGTCTGTAACTTTCAAGCTGTGATCTAAAGCCACTGTAGCTCACTAGCGATATCAGCCGTACGTCTCAGGGGCACCACAGACGCAAATGACATCGGCTGTGTTAGTAGAGGATTAATGGCAATGTGAATATTAATAAACGAGGGAGTATATAAAAAGGCTCTGCATGTTAAGATTCATTGGTGAGATTCATTAGGTGGGCTTCATTAGGCGGTAGTCAGAGATCTGGTCCATCTACATGTCTGATCTGTACAGTCTGTATCGACCCATATAGGCTCCTATCATTTAGCTCCTATCATTTAGCTCCTATCATTAGCTAGCTGTGAGTATTATTAGGTGTATTTTGGGTACTAACATTCATAACCATCTAGATCAACTCTAGAATCAACGTCGGAATCAACGTGTAGTCGACGTCTAATCAACGTCAGAATCAACTTGGAATCAGACCACAAGGGCAAAGATTCCGGCAACAAGACCTGCAAGAGGGGCAGCCAAAAATGATGCGTCGTTGGAAGACGACGATGCGGTGGCAGACGATGACTGCGCGTTCTGCTGGAAGCCGCCGCCAGTCGAGTCGGAAGACGAGTCGGCGGAAGAGTCGGCGGAAGAGTCAGCAGACGAGCCAGCCGAAGAGCCCGAGTCGGAGCTGGCGCTGGCACTCGCCTCAGCCGAGGAGCTGGCGGGAGCACCGCCAGTAGCAACGGGGATGTTTGAGTCAAGAGCCGAAGTCGCCTGCGTCGTCTTCTTAGCGGCCTTGGCGGTGGTCGAGGTGGTGGCCTCAACAGACGAGGTCGAGGCCTCAACGTCGGAGACGGCAATGAGCGAGATAGTGGAGCCACCAGAGACAAGGCCTCCGTTGGACACAATCTCGAGGGCCTGGGTAGTCTGGCCCTCAGCAGCGCCGAGCGAAACGGTGGTGTCGTCATCAGTGATGGCAACATCGCCCTCCTGACCGTCCTGCGACGTGTAGATGTAGGCCTTGCTGCCGCTGACCTGAGCATCGCTGGGCGGGTCGTAGCACTCGACAGTCACCGACTCGATCTCGACAAAGTAGTAGCCGGGATCAGACAGATCGGGAGCATTCCAGTTGATGGGACCACCGGCCCAAGTGACAGTTCCCTCGGGCTCGGCAGAGTCACCACCGGGCCACACAGACAGCTGCAGACGAGCAGGAGTCTGCGGGTACATGTCGACGTTCGACGAAGAGTTGTGGGTGGCGGATCGCTCCAGAGTGCGCATGGCGGTGCCATCAACCGACCATGTCAGCGAGTCCTGCTGCCAATCAATGGTGTAGGTGTGGTAGTTCTCAAAGGTCGAGTTGCTGACAGCAGCGTTGACCTCGTTGGTGTAGTTGGGGATACCCTCGAAGTAAAAGTTTGTCTGGGCGTTCTCGACGTTGTTACCGACAAACTCGTAGTCGATCTCGTCCTTGACGTTGGACATGAGGATGAAATCAGACACAACACCGTCGAGATGCGACGTCTTCATGACCACAGTCACCTTTCCGTACCAGACGTAAAAGTTGGAGAACAGCACGGTACCGACGGTGTTGTTGCGCATCGTCAGCAGCGCCGAGTTGCTCTGCTCGAGCACCTCACCGGTGAAGGACCACGAGTTGTTGGAGACGTCTCCGTTGTAGTCGGTGTAGTAGATGATGTCGTCGACGGACGAGAAGGTGGTTGTTCCGCTCTGGCAAACGGGCATGGCAGCGCACGAGTTGGCGGCGAACGAGTATCTCGCATCACAGCCTCCAAGGCATGTAATGCCAGTTCCGCAGGTGCCTGTAGAAGAGCAGCACGGAGAATCCTTGGGGCACAGCTGGCCGGGTCCGCAGCTGGCAGCGTCCTGGGCTGCCACGACGATGGCCGAGGCCAAGCCTGCAGCAATCCACGCGTACTTCATAATGTCCTTTTAGTAAAACGAGTGAAGTAGAGGGAAAAAGTTTCAAGCTGCGGAGCGACTATAAATAAGGCTTGAGCCAATCCACGAGGCCAATCCAAAATAGGGGACGGCCAAACGGAAGCGGCAGAAAAAGCAAGTGGGGTAATCCCAGATCTGTGCGGGGGTAAACGGGGATATAAGAGGAGGAGCTGGAAACAAGGTAGAAACACCATTTCAACACGCCAATAACCGTCTCAAGCTCACATGAGTCTGCTACTCTCGTTTATATGGCCGTTTCAGCCTCAAACACCGTCTCACCGCTGGGTGGAGTCTGCCAGGTCCACCGGGTCTAGAACGGCACATTGCTTTTGGTGAATGCATTGCCGTGCAGATTGACGAAACGGATTTCCATTTTGGGAAGCGCAGTGTTTGGGCGACGCCGTTTGCAGTTAGCCTCGGAAAGGGATGATAAAAATAGCCCGACACGTTGAGCGCTGGAGCTCGCGATTTGCCAGGCCATTCTGGTCCCCGCAAGTGGTACCTGAGTGGACCCAGGTACGGACCCATGCCGGACCTAATTTGGCCCCAATTTGTCCTCCCCTTGGCAGCTTATTTCGCTGCGTACCAAGCTTTGATGTTGACGTCGCAGCGCCTCGGCATGCATGACCCCTCTCGCTTATACAGGCCCCGGTTTTTTCGGACCCACCATACGAGAACCCTCGACCTGATCGCTATGATTAGCGACGCAGGGATGGGTGATTAGGTGTGTCATTCGATGTGTATCAGGCGGGAAATGAGTGGGTATAGTTGGGGTATACTGAGTCCAATCCGAGATATTATAATTGGGTGGCCCGTGCCGATTATTGTGGCTGTGAAGGGTTGCCTGGCAACCTGCCGTTGCGACGGTAACGCCTACCGCGTATGAGGCAAGGGTTGACGCGTAGGTCAGAAGACATACGGTCGATTCGCTAAGCCGTTGGGTGATATGCGCGTATCAGCCATGTCGTCCACCCTCTTATCCGCCATCAGGCCAGTCCCCTTATTCTCCTATCCGCCCGCAGTGGTGCCATTTTTCACTAAACCCCCGGCGCTGATTGGTGGGCCGCACCACAAAATAGTCAACCCACAGTGCTTCCACCTTGTCAACCTACTTCGAGTCCCGACTAGCCCAACACACCACAATGCTGTCGTCCTCGCTTCGTCGCTCCACGTTTGCCGTGGCCCGTGCTGCCCGCCCCAGCACGCGTGCCTTCTCACGCTCCGCCGTCATGCTCAGCAGTAAGCACTCTGGTCCGCCAAAGGAGCAGACCGTGTCCAACAACATCCAGGAGGTTGACGGTGTCGAGTCGCTGTTCGGCCCCGGAGGAAAGCCCAACACCGTCCCCACCGACTTTGAGCAGGCCACGGGTCTTGAGCGTCTCGAGCTGCTCGGAAAGCTGACTGGTGTGGACATCTTTGACACGGAGCCCCTCGATGCCAGCCGTAAGGGAACCATTGAGGACCCCGTCATCATTGACAGTTACGACCACGAGCGATACGTCGGCTGCACAGGCTCTCCCGCTGGCTCCCACGAGATCCAGTGGCTGCGTCCCCGATCGCAAAAGGTTGCCCGCTGCTGGGAGTGCGGAAGCGTCTACAAGCTCAACTACATTGGTGTTGGCGAGCCCCCTCACCACCACTAGAGCATTGTGCGTCGCGCACGTCCACTCCGCACTTATTATTAGTTCTAATGAACGCATTGAAGCCAGAATGTTTCAGTATATGGGGTGTATTTCACTAGGATGCCATTGTCCAAGACTAGCACGTAGGATGCCATTGTAGTACACTATACTATCAGATATAGATACACGCGAAGCTTGGGGATTGTAGGGAATTGGAGAGACATCACACAGAAAGTGGATTACTAGGAAGGTTGTTGGATCATTAGGACTGATAGAACTGGCATCTGACGTATAATATGCCGGATCACCCGTCAGTAGCTCCCAGATCAGGTTACAACGTACCACATACACGAAAGTACCAGATACAAGAACGTACCAACTCAGGCAGAAAATACTGAGAGCTCAAATACTGATGTTTCATAGCGCTCTGCATGTGTATTCATATGGAACTGAATTCAATTGTATGGCTTATCAAGCTTGACTCCATTCGTAGCACTTGGATCGACTAGTGGCCTCAGATTCACTTAAGCCGAACTGTGAAGAACCGCGAAAATACATCATAATTCATTGACACACATTGACAAAATCATCGACACACACTGACACAACTACATTGCACTTATAACAATCTTCAGTTGGAGTTCCATTCTGGCTCCGTACTGATACATGGCTCACGGCTGTAGATATACCCCTGCCCTGACAGCTATCCCGATTTACCCCTACCACACTCCTCTCCTGCGGGACTGCGCCTTCCTAATCCGGTGCGTAGCTGTGAGACTGCTCCCAATCAACCGACTCATGCCATTTTCCACCCCGTCATATTCCACTCGACCTCAGACCTAGTCTACACACACCGCCAACATGCCTAAGAAGAGAGCTTCCAACGGACGTAACAAGAAGGGCCGTGGCCACGTCACCTCGGTGCGATGCTCCAACTGCTCGCGCATGGTCCCCAAGGACAAGGCCATCAAGCGCTTCACGATCCGCAACATGGTTGAGTCGGCTGCCATTCGTGACATCTCCGAGGCCTCGGTGTACCAGGAGTACGCCCTGCCCAAGCTCTACATCAAGATCCACTACTGCGTGTCTTGCGCCATCCACGGCAAGATTGTGCGTGTGCGATCAAGCGAGGGACGCCGTATCCGCACTCCCCCCGTGCGCGTCCGATTCAACCAGGCCGGCAAGAAGGTCAACCCCACCAACGCCGCCAAGGCTGCCTACTAAGCGCCTCACCACCTCAAAAGTGTAAATGTCATGCCTCTGGCTCGTCATCTATGTACTGAATGATAATTGACGTATGAGCTGACGTTGTGTCCAGTCCAATATTGGCCGATGATTCGTAGTTGCAACATCTCCTCGAGTGACGTCGATGTAGTGAAGTCGATGAAGGTCGCTGTAAATTCGTGCCGTCTAATAATGAGTATACCTGCTGCCATCGACAACAATGCTATTGGTGCTACACGTGTGATAACATGCTGCTCCCGTGATGCTACGTGTATCGTGGTTCACCTACTAGATCAATGATATGATGACATCAGCGCATTTCCGCATTATACTTCAATATGAGTGCACTGAACAGTTCACATTGCAATTAGTGAAGTGAATGTCAGCTACTGGTGAAGCATGATCAAATCATCCTGATCAAATCATCCTCAAGTCACCGACTGACATCCTAGTTTACGCCTGCTACACCATATAGTCGGTGGTGGAGTGCATACCATGCATCTGGCCAGAACCCGTGTAGCGACCCATGTACAGGTTGATGGGGCTCCGCAAGGTCACGTAGATGTCGGTGCCCCAGCCATGGTAGCTCTGGATCTGGAGCTTGCCGCCAAAGAACTCAGCGTACGCTCGGCTCAACGGCAGACCGTATCCCAAGCCGGCAATGCTTGCTCCAGCGCCAGGAGGCGAATTGAGCGTCGCAAAGCCCTCGCCTTCGTTCTCCTCGTACGTCGAGTACGCGTAGCCAAACACAGCGCTCTCGAGATGCGGCGGAATGCCGCCGCCGCGATCGCGGATGCGGATCATGACGCCCTGGCCGGTGCGGATGATGGTCGCCCTTATGGGCAGCTCCTTGTTGCCGCTCTCGACCGTGGCTCGGTACGCGTTCTTGAGCAACTCCGTGAACATGTACTCGAGGTGCACAGGGATGTAGGCCAGCTGGACATTGGCGCCCTGGTCAATGAGCAACTGCGGTACCGTGCCGTACTTGAGGTCGCAGATATCGCCGACAAAGTGTGCGCAGTCCTGGAGGATATCCGCCGGCTTGCAGTCCTTTTGGATGGTTCCAATGAAGTTGTCGCCAATGGGATTCGTCAGCGCAATGTGGTGCTCGGCCAGCAGGCGCGTGCCAATACGTGCTCGCAGATGCCGATCCAGAAGTTGCGACGACTTGTCCGTCGATATGTACTGGCGCGCTTCGTAGAAGCCCTTGGCAAGCATAGGGATCGTGTCCGAGTGCGTAGTCACGAGGTTCTGAAGCACCTGCACGAAGTTGGCATTCTCCTCGATCGTCTTTGGAGGTTTAGTCGTGCTCATGACGCGGAATGAATTGTAGTAGATGCTGTAGATCTGCGAGATGTTGGGATTCAGCACTATGAGATAGTCGAGATTGCGCAGAGCGTCGAGACGATGCGCCAGGCGCTGTGTTAAGAAGGGCACGTATACGTAGCCAGTCATTACTCACCACCGAGATGTCGTGAATTGCCTCTTCCGCGTTCTCGAGCAGCAGATTGTCAGGAATCGGCACCATATCGGCAAACTTGACGAGGCCCTGTAGGCTGATTCTGGGTTAGCGAGGTTACGACGCTTGGTGCACTTTGTTGTACTCACGGGCGCTGCGGAAGACTGGCATATTCCTTGATGGACCGCTCCAGTTGGAGCTTCTCGGGTTCTGAGACCGTGTCGAGCGTATGATTGGCGCGCCAGGCAGGACCAGCACGCCAGTTGCGACGCGTACACAGTAGCGGACGCGACAGCCCGCGCAGTGGACGTAGCATTTGCAACAGACGTGGATAACACGCAATGGGAACGGATGCACTCAGTTCCAGCTCAGGGGAGCCTCATCAGCTTTATATGCTTCGTCTAGGGTAAGGGCCAGAGATAAGATAACGAGCCCCGAGGGTATAATGGCTGCTCAATCGCGAGGTACAAATCGACAGACTACTCTCAAAGGTCACGCGTGTCTAGTGATTCAAGTCCCACTCAGTGTGACTCTCGTAAAGGGCTAAAAGCTGCTGCTGACGAGCCTCCCGATTGAGTCATTCCGGGGTATGCAGCAAGGTGCATTTGGACCCCGGTATCCCGTGACTTGGGTGTTTAGCGATAGCCCAGATATGAGGCATTCACAGGCCTCGTAGGTAAACTAATAAAGAGATTTCTCATACGAGAGTGCTGCCGATTTGACTCCTTCGATACAGTAGCTGACTGTACGCTCTGCAATATGCTTACCTGCTTACATTCCGTCCACGGCTAAGCTTCATATGGCTGGCTGTAGAGCTACCTTAGAGTAAGCCCAATTTCCACCACCGTTGAATTACTAGAACCTTCCCGTGCTTCAGGCTAAATCTTCAGCATCTTACATCTATTAATCCCACTATTTGTGTATTTATACGCGTAGGAGCTGGCTATGGCTGTCTCTATCTACCTCCCCCCTGTAGGCGTACATGTCAGTCCGCACAGCCGTGGGTCCGCCACCAACTGAAATATCGTGAATTTCACTAATCACACTCCCTCAGGCTCTTGTCGCTCCGTGCAAACTGTCGACAGCTGGTGCCATGTCTCAAGGTGAGTAGCCACGAACGGGTGTAAGAGGCGTAGTGTATTCCAGGGGCTTTCGTCCGCTGATGGGCAGCCTGGCTGCCAGCCACCTCTCTCGTCATCAACATGCTAATCCAGAATACGCAGAGGACCCATACGGGTACGATGAGGATACTGAGATCACGGCCGAGGACTGCTGGACAGTGATCTCATCCTTCTTCAACGAGAAGGGCCTCGTGTCGCAGCAGCTCGACTCGTTTGATGAGTTCATTGAGACGACAATCCAGGAGCTGGTGTGGGAGGACCCGAATCTGATTCTCGACCAGCCGGCACAGCACACGACCCCCGACGACAACATCAACAAGCGCTATGAGATCACCTTCGGCAAGATCTATCTTTCGCGCCCGACTATGACCGAGGCTGACGGTAGCACGCACCCCATGTTCCCTCAGGAGGCGCGTCTCCGAAACCTCACGTATTCGTCGCCCCTCTACGTTGACATGCGTAAGCGCGTGCTCTACTCTAAGGACAGCGCCGACCCGGAGGCGACGACCAGTGCCACGGACAAGGAGTGGCTCCCCGATCCCAATGAGCCCGTCGAGCCCATTTCAAAGGTTTACATTGGTAAGGTGCCCATTATGCTGCGGTCCAAGTTCTGTATGCTGCGTGGTCTTCGTGAGCACGACTTTTACGAGCTCAACGAATGCCCTTACGACCAGGGTGGTTACTTTGTTATCAACGGTTCCGAAAAGGTGCTTATTGCCCAGGAACGCAGTGCCGCCAACATTGTCCAGGTCTTCAAGAAGGCCGCCAACTCCCCGGTTACCCATGTGGCTGAAATTCGTAGTGCCGTTGAAAAGGGCTCGCGACTTATCAGCTCCATGCAGATCAAGCTGTTTGGTAAGGGTGAGAAGACGATCAAGGCTGCTCTCCCCTACGTCAAGAGTGACATTCCCATTGTGCTCGTATTCCGAGCTCTGGGTGTTGTTCCTGACGGTGATATCCTAGAGCACATTTGCTATGACCAGAATGACTGGCAAATGCTTGAGATGCTCAAGCCCTGTATCGAAGAGGGTTTCTTTGTCCAGGACCGTGAGGTGGCCCTCGACTACATTGGTCGTCGTGGAAGCGCCATGGGAATCAACCGTGAGAAGCGTATCCGATACGCCCGTGACATTTTGCAAAAGGAGCTGCTCCCCCACATCACTCAGGAGGAGGGTTTCGAAACCCGCAAGGCTTTCTTCCTCGGTTACATGGTGCACCGCATGCTGCTGTGTGCCCTCGAGCGTCGTGAACCCGATGACCGTGATCACTTCGGCAAGAAGCGTCTTGACCTGGCTGGTCCCCTGCTAGCCAACCTGTTCCGCATGCTGTTCAAAAAGCTGACGCGTGATATTTACCGTTACATGCAAAAGTGCGTGGAGACGAACAAGGACTTCAACCTGACCCTGGCCGTCAAGTCCAACACCATCACCAACGGTCTCAAGTACTCGCTGGCTACGGGTAACTGGGGAGACCAGAAGAAGGCCATGTCGAGTCGTGCTGGTGTATCCCAGGTGCTCAACCGATACACATTCTCGTCGACCCTGTCACACTTGCGTCGTACCAACACACCCATTGGCCGAGACGGTAAGATTGCCCGTCCTCGACAGCTCCACAACACCCATTGGGGTCTCGTGTGCCCTGCCGAGACACCCGAGGGCCAGGCCTGTGGTCTGGTAAAGAACTTGTCACTCATGTCGTGCATCTCGGTCGGCAGTCCTTCGCAGCCCATTATTTATTTCCTTGAAGAATGGGGTATGGAGCCTCTGGAGGACTATGTTCCTCATGCCTCGCCTAACGCCACGCGAATCTTCGTCAACGGAGTCTGGATCGGAGTCCACCGTGACCCTGCCCATCTCGTTGATACGATGCGTTCTCTGCGTCGCAAGGGTGACATTAGCCCTGAAGTCAGTATCATTCGTGATATCCGTGAGAAGGAGTTCCGCATCTTCACCGATGCTGGTCGAGTATACCGCCCGCTCTTCCTTGTCGACAATGACGAAGACTCCACAACCAAGGGTGAGCTTAAGCTGCGCAAAGAGCACATTTACGAGCTTATCAACCAAGAGGACGATCCCGAGTCGGGTGAGCCTTCTTTCGGTTGGTCGTCCCTTGTCAGCAACGGCATTGTCGAGTACATTGACGGTGAAGAGGAGGAAACCGTCATGATCGCCATGTCGCCGGAAGACCTTGAGGTGTCGCGACAGATGCAGGCTGGCGTTGAGCTTCCCGAAGAAGAAGAACCCGATGCTGCCCGTCGTGTCAAACCGGCCTACAACCCCAACGCACACACCTGGACACACTGTGAGATTCATCCAAGTATGATTCTGGGTATTTGTGCTAGCATTATTCCCTTCCCTGATCACAACCAGTCTCCGCGAAATACCTACCAGTCGGCTATGGGTAAGCAGGCTATGGGAGTGTTCCTCACCAATTACGCTGTCCGCATGGATACAATGGCCAATATTCTGTACTACCCACAGAAGCCTTTGGCCACTACCCGATCCATGGAGTACCTCAAGTTCCGTGAATTGCCAGCGGGACAGAATGCTATCGTGGCTATTCTATGTTACTCTGGATACAACCAGGAAGACTCCATGATTATGAACCAGAGTTCTATCGATCGTGGTCTCTTCCGCAGTCTGTTCTTCCGTTCTTACATGGACCAGGAACGACGAATTGGAATGTCAGTTGTAGAAGAGTTTGAGAAGCCCACGCGTGCTGATACTCTGCGACTGAAGCATGGAACCTATGATAAGCTTGATGAGGATGGTCTCATTGCCCCCGGTATTCGCGTTTCGGGTGAAGACATTATCATTGGAAAGACTGCGCCCATTCCACCGGACACTGAGGAGCTGGGCCAGCGAACCAAGTACCATACGAAGCGTGATGCCTCGACCCCGCTGCGTAGCACTGAGAGTGGTATCGTCGACCAGGTGCTGTTGACCACAAACCAGGAGGGTTTGCGCTTCGTCAAGGTCCGTATGCGAACGACCAAGGTCCCCCAGATTGGAGACAAGTTTGCTTCGCGACACGGACAGAAGGGTACCATTGGTGTGACATACCGTCGTGAGGACATGCCATTTACTGCTGAGGGTATTGTTCCTGATCTTATTATCAACCCACACGCCATTCCGTCGCGAATGACAGTCGCTCATTTGATTGAGTGTCTGCTGTCCAAGGTCTCGTCTCTGTCGGGACTCGAGGGAGATGCAACACCGTTTACCGATGTCACTGTCGATGCGATTTCCAAGCTCCTGCGTGAGCATGGCTACCACTCGCGCGGATTTGAGGTCATGTTCAACGGTCACACCGGTAGGAAGATTGTTGCGCAGGTGTTCTTTGGACCTACCTACTACCAGCGTCTTCGACACATGGTCGACGATAAGATCCACGCGCGTGCTCGTGGTCCCGTGCAGATTCTGACACGCCAACCCGTCGAGGGACGATCGCGAGATGGTGGTTTGCGATTCGGAGAGATGGAACGTGACTGCATGATTGCCCATGGAGCTGCTGCGTTCCTAAAAGAGAGATTGATGGAGGCATCGGATGCATTCCGCGTGCACGTCTGTGGAGTGTGCGGTCTGATGACTGTCATTGCCAATCTCAAGAAAAACCAGTTCGAGTGTCGGTCGTGCAAGAACAAGACACGTATCTACCAGGTGCACATCCCGTACGCGGCCAAGCTGTTGTTCCAGGAGCTCATGGCTATGAACATCGCCCCGCGCATGTACACGGAGTCGTCGGGAGTTTCTGTGCGCGTGTAAACTGCACTCGAATAGTAAATATGTACCAAAAATCTAATCATACATCATTAGTGCCGAGATATTAGACAGTAACTTCATGTAGACCGCCGACGCGCTGTGAATTCTACCTTAGTCTCGTCCATTCACTGTGGACTCGCTCGTTGTACGCATTCATTATCTATGGCTATGCCGAGATGCTGCTCATCTAACTCGTGTCCATGTCGTCTTTGGACTTGTCCTGAGCACTTGAAGGGCCCTCCTCGGGAATCGTCTCGGGCTTGTCGGCCTTCTCGGCATCGACGCGTAGCTTCTCCTGGCGCGCCTGCTCGTCCTCAAGCGACATGCGAAGAGCGAGAGCCAGCTCGGGGTCCATGCTGGGGTCGACACCACCAAACTCGAACATCTCCGAGCCCGAGCCACCGCCAAGTCCAGCTCCAACACCGGCACCACCATCCTCGTTGATAATGGGCGATGAGACAATGACGTCGGACAAGTTGCCAGATCCCGGGGGCACCGTCAGCAAATGGCTGTTGTCGCTTGAGTTGACGTCTTTGATGAATCGCTCGAGCGTGTCCGTGTTGTCGGCCTGCTCGCCGAAGTTGATGAAATCCACAGCCACACCATTCTTCTTCATTTTCTTCGCCAGTCTGATGAGATCCTTGCTATCGTCACGAATGGGCGATCCGATGAATGCAATCACACGCTGTTTCTGCAGCTTGTTGAGGCGATGCTTGAGCGCGAGCTGGGTTAGTCAATGCAAGTCGAAATCTGGCTCCAGCACGGAGAAACTCGTGCTAAATCACTATACTTACAGCAGCGACCTGAATGCCGGTCGAGAGATGGGTTTCGCCGTAAACCTTTGTATCGTGAAGGCCAGCAAGGATCTTACCAATATCCGAGCTTAGTGTGACTTTGACCTCCGGGCCCGAGCCACCGAGCGTCATGAGTCCAACCGTGTTCTCCGGGTTCGACTGAGTCTTCGCCTGGAAGATAAGGCCCACGGCGTTCTCCTGAGCCTCGAATCGGGTCGGAGTATAGTCGCCATTACGCATATACTCCGAGTTGTCGATACTGTGTTAGCACTAATAACAGAGCTTCACGACGGCAGGAACAAGCTAACACCACTATCACCCTCATGCCTCGCGCATTCGTGTGCTACTTACACAATCATAGTCGCCTCCAGAACCATTGTGACGATTATTAAGCTGTAGAGAGCCGGTGACCGTGAGGTCGCTGGTTCAATATATGTTACCCTGGTGTGGCGGTCAGCCGTGAGCTTAGTATCAGAAAAGTGACGGCATCCAACAACGACACCTGCCACAATCAATGCTCTAATTGACAATACCTGATAAAGGGCATTGTTTACTCTTTGGGAAGCACAACCTCCATAGGAATCTGACTATAGCTGTATTTCACTGGTATCACCGATGAGCTGCTGGTGAGGGGTAAGCACGATACATGATCATGCCTACTATGCGGAGCAGAGCTGCGAGCTGACGCTCCATAGCTGTTTCCTCTGCCTCTGCTCCAGGACTTCTGGCGAGAAACTTCTCATCTTCTTGTTGATTCACAGTCCATTGCCTCGTCTATACCTCTCTACGGCTCTTGGGTAGCCGTGCGCTCAGGGGATGGTGCGGCTATTGTTACCGTAGCAACGCATTATTATCATCTTCACCATTGCTTCTATCTTTGATACACACACAATGGGTATAGCAGCAGCAGCAGCGCCATCACGGCGACTGACACGTGCTCAGCGAGATGCTCTTGTTGCCAATCTTGAGCTTGAACGTACGTTGCCTCTATCCCTCAAGTTTTCCTCTAACGAAGTCGACAATCGCATTCAGAAACTGCAGGCGCAATGCCAGTTCTCAGCGCAAGCGCTGCGTACAAAGATCAATATGCGACTTAACCGAGTTCCCAAACATCTGTGGAACAAGACATTCAGGCAGTTGGCCCAGGAGCGCCAGGAGCGCGAAGTGAATGGCCAGCAGGCGTTTCATCTCTCGACGCTGTCGCCGGCAAAGAAGGCGATGCTAGATCGCATTGGTCGCGGAAACGACAGGCTCGCTATTCCGAAACTTCGAGCAGATGCCAATCCTGTATTGAAGCCTCTTGTGCTCTCTGATTCAAAGAGCTCACCTGGTCGGCCTGGATTCTCAAGCTCGCCGTCAAGAGCTCGTCCTCAGCAGAGCGTGGGTTCTACTGCTGTTCGTCCTCAGCGGAGTGTTGATTCTACAGCCCGTGCTAGCCCTGTACGTCCCTTACGACCAGTCAGTCCAGTACGCCAGACAAGCTATAACCGGCCTGCTCCCTCAAATATGAGTCCTGTTCGTGTTGTTAGCGCATCTCGTCCAGCCAGTCCTGTCAGAGCACCAACCAGTGTTGTTCGTTCCGTCAGCGCATCGCGTCCGGCCAGTCCTGTCAGAGCACCAGCCCGACCAGCCACTGTTGCTCGTTCTGCCAGTGCGTCGCGTTCAGTCAGCCCTGTCAAAGCTGTCAAAGGACCAAGTCGACCTATGAGCCCTGTCAGAAATGTATCTGGCCACTCAAACAGAGGACAGAGCCCCAGCCGGCCTGTGGGATCTGTAGGCAGTCCTGTGCGCCCCGCAGACACCGTCTCTCGTCAACCGTCACGTCCCGACTACTCATCTAACAGTCCTACAAAAGTGACACAGGCCTATAGGAGTCCTGTGCGGGATCAGTCCACCAACTCTGCGCTACATCGGAGTCCTATTCGTATTGGTTCAGGCTCTCTCGTTCATGGCGCTCCAATAAGTGCCAGCCCGAGTCGCCCGGCACTCAAGCTCGCTACAACCCCTGGGAAGTCAGCTCCCTCTTTGGCTCCAATGCGAGCGAGCCCCGTCAAGCCGGCTCCTACAATTGCCGCTGCCAATCCTGTGAAGGTTGGAACGGCAAGTCCTGTCAAGGGCTCAGCTCACAGCCCAACCAAATCTGCGTTTCAGATGCCGACTGCGTCTACTTCGCTGAAGGGAAAGCCGACCACTAAACTGGACAAACCTACACGGGCGACAGCTCCGCGGGCTGTGAAGCCAAAGGCTACGACAGTGGAGTCTGCTGCTCCTCGTCGCAACCTTCGCAGTCGTGTAGCCAAGTGAGTGCGCAGTATCTGCCGGCATTCTGTAAAGTCCTTTTATCTTTTCCTGGCAGAAAAGCAGATGTCGGATTTTTATATAAGGGCGCATATTTGGCATCTATAGCCCGTCTCTCAATAGAGATTATTCTATAGTCTGGGGTCCTCTCCTGATGGACGATCAATCAATCCTTTACCGGTTGTCCGGCTTCTATGTACAATGCATATCTCATCAGCTTCTCTCGTTACGCCTGGGCCTGCGTCTGTGCTTCAACGGTCTCGGCCGCCTCCGCAGCCTTAGCAGTCTCTTCCCAGGTCGCAACAATGTTGTCGGCGTATGGGTTCACTGAGTCTTCAAAAGCCTTCAATCGCTCGAGTCGGTATTTGCGCAAGCTGTTCTTGGGAAGCATTCCTGATACCGCCTTGCGCAAAATTTCTGACCCTCCTTTTCGCTTCATGAGATCCTCCATCGTCCACTCCTTCAGATTTCCTGGTCGCCCACTGTGCTTGTAATACTTCTTGTACTTCATTTTGTCGCCAGTCACGTTGATGTACTTGCAGTTGGTCACAACAACGTAGTCACCACAATCGTCTGACGGGTGAAAAACTGGCTTGTGCTTGCCCATGAGGGTGATTGCAATAGCACTGGCTAGACGACCCAGGGTGCGGGGCTCCCGGGCCATGTCCACATGGTGCCATGCGCGCGCGTACGCCAGACCGGTCTTGCGTTAGTAGGCTTACTAGTCGTGCTATTTTACTCACCTTTCCAATATATTGCGACATCTGGACAGATCAACTCAGGTCGTAGTGCGATTTGGCTCCCGGTGAACTGAAAAATGACATGTCCGGGTAAATCGAACCCGTACAGCCGTGCATCGCCATGCCCCCTGAGCTGCACTCAATGAGCATTCTACTGAGCAGCTACTAATGAGTGAGTTTCTAACGATACTAAACATTATAAATGATACAATATGTGTCATACTCTGTAGCCAATACTTCTCGATCCAACAACTTGAAGAACAAACTGGCAATGAACAACAACCACTTATTACTGATCGTAATGGCGTGGTGACAGGTCAGTACGACCATCGCGATATGAGCAACTGATGGTATGGGTGATCCGCCTTGTGAACAGTTTGGCTGAAAGGTGGGACATTATACCAGTGGATGAAGCATCCAGTCCAGTAGATCACACGCGTTTGTCATCATTGACGTGAAGGTGTCGGTCACAAACAGGACGGACTGGACGTGTATCGAGCGCGTCAAGAGCTCAAAGACTAATGGTGAGTACGCAGTACAGCCAAAGAGGTTTACCAACACAGGTACGCGACTCGTTGAAAGCTGTTCTATGCTATCAACAGATCGTTGTTGCTGCTTGGCCAGTGTCTTCAGAAACAGCGTGACCACAACGATCTGACGGTAAGATAACAGTAGTCGTTGAGTTGTTTCCTGCTAGCACCAGCAGAAGGAGGGTGGCTCTCAGGAACAGCAGCTGATTCGGCTACTGCTCTTTAGCGTTCAGCAAATCTAGTCCAAAACTCGGCTCTGCTCAGTAAAGTGGACCGCTATAGCGGCTTCAATACTGCGTCACAAATTCTGTTGTACTCAGTATTGTCGCGCTATGTGACGCTTCCAAGTGGAGGAGTCCGTGCGACAGGAGATGGCGGACTTCATGGATGCCCAGGTCAACGAGCTTCAACAGCAGTACGGACCGCGTGGACGCAGCCTCACTGACCAGAAGCTCGAACTCATGAAGCAGGTTGAGCAGGTCAATCTCGAGGACTACATTTTACTGGTGGTCGAGAACGGCCAGCTTCGAACCGAGAATCTCAATCTTCGTCTCGAGGGAGCGCAGTCGATGCGGATAGACCCTGCCTGGAAGGGTCTAAACCGGCTGGATAGCCAGCCTGATGGATGCACGTTAGATAGTATGAAGCTAGGAGGAAAGCGCGGCGGAGACGTGGGTGGTCTGAGGAAGTAGAGTTCACAAGGTGTCACAGCGTAGGCTTTGGAGCTCGGAGTCCGATCAGAAACCTGAGGACCTGGAATCCAACATCTAGGGGAACTACGGTCCCTGGAACTTGGAGTCTATCTTCTAGGGTCACCATGTAGGGGGGACTACGATTCGTGGAATCCATGATCCAGGGGCCAATGCGGAATAGGGAAAGTTAGGGTCCACCTTTCAGGAGAACTGCGGACTTTGGAAACTGGACTCATGATCTAAGGTAACTGCGGAACTTTGAAACTTGGATCCACCTAAGGGGACCGCTCCGCAAGTACTGTCACCCTATCTCATTAATAGAGCAATACAAGTAACTATCAAAGTAATTCATTTGTTCACGTAAATTATTTCTAGATGCTCAAATCTCCTCGGGGACGTTCTCCCAGAACGCTTTGCCCTCGGTCGTCTCCGCGATGACGCCAACGCGGATGAGGAAGTCACCAAAGTGCTCACCATCGTTGCGTTCCAGAGCCCAGCGCTTGAAGAGAGGCTTCAAGATCGCCAGGATCTCGTCCTCCTTGATCGAGCTGCGGTAGAGCTTGTTGAGACGCTGTCCGTGGAAGCCACCACCAAGCATGAGGTTGTAAGTGTCGTAGGCCTTACCAACAAGAGCGACCTCAGCAAGCCACGGTCGCGCGCATCCGTTGGGGCATCCAGTCATACGCAGTACAACACTGTCATGACGCAGACCGTACTCCTCAAGAGACTCCTCAAGTTTAGTAATAAGCTGCGGCAGGTATCGCTCCGACTCAGCCATGGCGAGACCACAGGTGGGGAAAGCAACACAGGCAGCAGACGAAAGTCGCAGGCCAGAGAACTGAACGTTGTCAAGCTTGTACTCGGCAAGCAGCTGCTTGATCTGAGGCACCTGGTCCTCGGCAATGTTGCTGATGAGAATGTGCTGGTTACCAGTAAGGCGGAACTCGGCACCGTCCTTCAGCACCTTTGCAATCTCGCGGAAGCCCGTCTTGAACTGCAGTTCGGCAGTATCCTCAACACGTCCGTTCTCAACAAAGGTTGTGAAGTGATGGCGTCCGGTCTCATCGACGGTCCAGCCGAATGTGTCTGTGTTGGAGTCAAAGGTAAAGTCTCGGCCGGCCTCAAACTTATAGCCAAGCAGACCTTCGACTTCACTGCGGAACTTGTCGACACCCATATCGTCAATGGTGTACTTGAGACGAGCATGCTTACGGTCCTTTCGGTCACCGTTGTCACGCTGAATAAGCATTATCTTCTCACACACCTCATTAATCTTATCCTTGGTAACGAATCCAAGCAGACTTCCAGTTCGTGGGTAAGTCTTCTTGTTGTTGTGAGTGACACCCATACCACCACCAGCAAGCACGTTGAAGCCCAAGAGCTCATTATCCTCAAGGATAGCAATGAGTCCAACATCGTGACCGTACACATCGACATCGTTGTAAGGAGGCACCGCAATGTTGATCTTAAACTTGCGAGGCAAGTAGACGTTGCCGTACAGAGGCTCATGGTCAACCAGTGTGCTCTCCGATACGAGCACCTTCTTCTTCTTGGGACCTGCCTCTCGGCTGGCAAATGTCTTTGTGTAATCAGGTCCGTCACCCTCGTCCTCTCCCTCGAGCCAGATTTCGTGGTAAGCAGTCGTTTGGGGGAGGAGGTGTTCACTGATAGAACCACCAATTCGCACGACCTCATCGTGGATCTTGGCGTTTCCGGGAAGGGCAGCCGTGACAACGTTACGGTTTACATCTCCACAGGCAGCAACCGTGTCAATGAGAGCAGCGTTGATACCACGGATAGCAGGCTTCAGGTCCTCCTTCACAACACCATGAAGCTGGAAAGTTCCTCGAGTGGTAATCTTGAAGGTACCATTTCCACGTCTATCAGATAACTGGTCAATCATGAGCCACTGGGCAGGAGTGGCCACGCATCCGGGCAGTCGTACACGAACCATGAAGGAATATGCAGGCTCCAAACCAGCAGCCTTACGCTCATCGCGGATGTCTCGGTCATCCTGCATATAGATTCCGTGAAATTTCGTCACCTGCTGATCGGTCGCGGCAATAGCACCCGTCGACTTGTCCTGAAGACCCTCAACGATAGTTCCGCGAAGGTAGTCGGAGGCAAGTTTGATGTCTTCGTTGGTGATTGGTGGAGGCTCATCAGCACCAGCAACACCATCAACACCCAGGGCCTTCCAAAGTAGAGACTCCCACTCGTTGTAAGCAGTTGAGTATCCATCGGCATCCTGGTCATCTCCTAGTCCAATAGGGATCAGTTCACCAGCACCTAGAATGTGCAGGCGCGCGGATAGGTCCTTGGCAGGTTTGTTGTAGTAGATCTTGTCTTCCTTGCGTGGCCAATAGTGGCTGTCACCAAGACCAAATACAGATGACTTGATATTGACAAGGTCGGTGTCTGTCGTACCCTTTAGAGCATCCCAGAAAGCACGACCATTTTGTGGGAACTCTCCCTGACCGGCAGTCGAGGTGATGAACACAATGTTTTCCTCAGATCCAAGTTCTTCGAATGGGAAGTCATCGAAGGCCATTGCAACCGACTTGAGGCCCCGGCCCTTGGCACGTCGTGCGAGCCGCTTGGCTACACTCTCGGCATTGCCTCCATCCGATGCGAACAGTACAGTAAGAGGGGGGCCACTGAGGCCCTCCAGGAGCTTAGAGTATGCATCTTGGGCGCGCTTCTTTTGAAGGCTACGCACATCAGAGCCATAAGAGGCCTCGAGAGAACGAGCAAAGGCCGGCTTGCGGCTGCTGAGCAGACTCAGCTTATTCTCACGCTCGAGGAAATCCTTCAATGACTTGCGGATCTGAAACGAGTCTAGCTTGAAAGAGTCTTTCACCGACGGGTTGTAGCGATAGAGAGGCCAGTATCCTGTCTCAACAGCTCGCTTAGTCTCTTGCAGAACTGTGAGGGCATCATCCTTCTCAGACTTATAGGGTAGGTAAGCAACCACGACTGAAGGACCATCGAATTTCTCAGCCTCGAGAAGAGCCTGCAGAAGTTGTGTGTAGGATGAGTACACAGCCACCGAGGCGACGTAAACATTTCCAAAGTTCATGGCGTACAGCCCAATATCCTTCTTACGCAGAGCGGAAGAAGGCTTCTTCTGGACATCTGAGTAAGGCTCCGAGTCAATCACGAGCATGTTAATGTTCTTTCCCGACGAAATGACGTGGTGGACACCAGAACTTCCAAGGTCGTAAGCCCATGCGTCTGATCCAATGAGCCACGTAGCTGCACTGAGGTTGAAGTAAGGCTCAAAAGCAAGTAGTGACTTGGCAGTAGATGAAGCTGTTTCGCTCTTGAGAGCAGCGACGAGCTCCTCGTGAGCAGTCGAGGGAGTCTTCTTAACAGCATCAGAAACGAACTGAGTCAGCAGACTCTGAACTTTGACTTTACCAGCAGGGTCAAAGTCATTGGAGCGCAAGGCGGTGCGAGCCTCATCAACGAGCAGCTGCTGCTTCTCGGCCCTAGCTAGATAGCTGCCGTAACCGTACTCTGGCGTTGACTCGAATCCAGTCACGGGCTTGTCGAGCGCGTTGATGATATCGAGGTTAGAACCAAACAGCTGTTGAAGAACCTTGGTGTAGGCCTCCTCCAGCTTCTGGGCAGCCTGTTGCGCCTCGAGGAGTTCCTCAGAAACGTTCGCACCGTCGGACTTGGGGCCCACAAACAGCTTCTGCACGGGAGATTGCAGAGACAGGTTAGAGACGATGGACTTGAGGACTGTTCGCACATTCGAGTAGGAAACTTCGCCGAGCTGGAAAGAGACGAGACTCTCAAATCGAGAAAGGTCGGCGCCCGATGAGTGTGCGTCGGAAACAAGGTCCTGGAATAGAGGGCTCCAGGAGGTGGTTTGTTGCTTGATCTGCTCAACGAGACCTAGGCGTTTGACCGAGGAGGGGATAACCGAGAGGACATCTGCTGATGACCACGGGCGGTAGACGCGAATGAGCACAATACCAATCTTCTCGACTCCCTGAAGAGCCGCCTGGATGAAAGGATCGACGCTCGAAGCAAACAGCACAATGGCCTGGGTAGCGGTGGACGAGCCAAAGTACTCAAACGGCTTCAGCTTGGCACCAGTTAGCGAGCTGGCATACTTGAGTGCACCATTGACGACCGAGGAAATGTGAGTAATGGATGAATCGGCCGAGGCAGGCTCAGACTCGGATTCGGGGCTAGGCGCCTGGAACTCGGAGCTGCTGAGAGCCTTTGAGATGGCCACAATCGGTAGCAGGTTGAACTTGGCCAAGTCAGAGGATGTGAAGAAGTGGATTACCGGCTTGTTCAACTTTTGGGCTACGAGATGCGTAGCAAGAGCGACTCCCTGAGAGTCAGGGCCGCCAAAGGACTGCAAGAAGACGAATCCAGAGTGACGAAGTGCCGAGATGATGCCAAAATCCGAGTAAGAACCCGAGCCATTGGCAGCAACATCGACGTGAATAGCCAGAGGCGAGCTCTGCAGAGCAGACAGATGTGGAAGAGCCTTGAAAAGGGCGGCCACGGAGCAGGTCACAGCTACGACCGATGACTGATTTCGGTCAGAGACGTAGTCGGCAATGGCCTGGAACGGGTCGTTCGCGCTGCGCAGAACCGTCACCTTTTCCGAGGCAGTCTGTAGCTGCTTCGTCAGCGGTGTCTCAACAGACAGGGCCGGCTGGATGGCGAAGATCTGTTCGGCCTCGGTAACCACATCGGCAACTGAGTTAGTACTTCGTAGTAAGGTCGGAGAGGTGATTGGGGACTTACCAGCCTGCACGGACGCAGACATCTTAGGTGACGATGAGGGAAGGAGGGGAAAAAAGGTGAGAACGGAAGTGAACCGGGATTATAGGAGAAATGAAGCCAGATCAAACGTAGCCAATGTATGGGCTCGCATTTGGCTTATATTTTCACTGTGGAGTCGAGTCACGTGAGTGGTGGTGATTGTGGCTGGTGGCTGATGTCAGCGCCACGCACGCCTGTGATTGGCTGGAGGCGCCTCAACTCATGCATGGCGTCGACGCGCACGCAATGACGAGCTCCGTTACCGCTTGCCCCGTGTGGCACCTGCCGCATTGGGCATCCAACCCGTACCGGGCTGGCCCGAGTGGTGGCTGACAAGCCACAGTGGCTGTAGCCGTGGAAGTGAAGGTAATAGCTTAGCTCCAAATAGTATCAGAGCCAGTAAGCTATCAACATGGCAATAATAATCAACTATCGCTAGACCTGTTAAGTACAAACCGTCAACGCATTATAAAACCAACTATCAATTAACCATCATTAGCAACATTAAAGTACAATCATGCAGAGTCCGGGCACTATACAAACGGGGTGCCAATGCGGATGCGCGGAGGAGGGGGTGGAGGCGGGGTTTGGACGCGGTCGGGGTCTAGACCACGGGTATGGCGGTTCGGGCGTGGAGGAGGCGGCGGTGGTGGCGTGCTCGACTTGGCCAGCTTGGCAATCTCGGATGCCGAGTGGTGCCGGAGCATGTATGAACGCGGCGGTAGTGGGGGTGGAGGGGTCGCCGTGGATGCACGCTCATCTGACAGGGTTCTCTGGGTCCGCTGGGGCCGCGACGAAGGAGGGGGTGTGGCTGTTTTGGACAGCGTTGCGATCTCGGCGACACTGTCGTTGCGGATCTCCATGCCGAGCTGGCGTCGTGACAGCGGTGGTGGCATCATGGCCGGGTCTGTAGTTGGTGTCGTTGCCGCAGACACATCCTCGCTGTCAAGGTCCGAAATGCTGTCGACTGGGGATATGGTAGGTGAGATGTAGTCGAGCCAGTCGACCTTGAGACAGCGGTATGCGAGGCGACGAGTCGTCTCTGAGACGAGAAACGCGCTGCTGCTCGATGGATTTGTAATGACGTCGAGCACAGCCACGAGCTCGGAGCGCTTGTAGCGGTCCTGGCCAATCTGAGTGTTCTGTAGCAATGGATGCAGAATGCGCAGGTACGCATTGCGGAGGTTCTCCTCTTCCTGGGACAGGTCGTACAGCTCCCGCACAATGAC
The DNA here is from genome assembly GCA_030570555.1 of Sugiyamaella valdiviana. Taxonomy (NCBI): domain Eukaryota; kingdom Fungi; phylum Ascomycota; class Dipodascomycetes; order Dipodascales; family Trichomonascaceae; genus Sugiyamaella; species Sugiyamaella valdiviana. The sequence continues at coordinate 873,703 of JAJLWF010000003.1, forward strand.
CGACACAAGGACTTTGAGGTCGTTGAGGTACAGGTACTGGTACGTTTCACGCGTGGTGAAGACGAGGTATAGGAACTTCATAATCATCAGCTGTAGGCACTTGTCGGCGCAACGATTGAAAATGAACACGAGGTTCTCGCCAAAGCTGCGGAACCGGTCCGAGGCCATGCACAGCACCGCGAACATCTTGTTTTCAATGCACACGTGTGGTGTTGTAGCGCCCTCTTCTTCGTAGCTGTAGTTGTCGTGCGTGTCCGTGTGTTCGAGTTCAGCAATCATGTACTGCTCGTTGAGCGCCAGCAGCACCTTCATAGCGGCAAGATTATAAGGGTCGGTTGTGTCGTAGCCTTCCTTGTGTTCGACGAGGCTAAACAGATACTCGGCGAACTCGACAGAGACGTCCTCGAGGTCGTGGAGCGCGATCTTCTGCACCCGGCACATCTCGTAAAAGAGCTCCAAATAGATTCGCTGGATGCGCACGTTGGCATACCTGTCCTGTAGGATGGTCAAAATAACCGGTCTTATGGCCGACTCCTCCTGGAGCATCTCGAGTGTTGACTTGTGGAGCCGGCCGTCGACGAGGAGCACAGCACCGACAAGAACACGGTCTGGCAGCTCCATATCTTCGTGGTCGAGCACCAGCAGCGAGATGAGTTTGCGGCGCGCAAACGCCCGGCTCTTAGAGTAGATGCTGGAGTTGATGAGGTCGTAGGCACATCGTGTAATGTCTTCGTCTTCGACCAGGTATTTGTCTGAGTTAGATTAACCGGGGTAGTTGCGTGGTAGTACACACCCATATACATGGAGGCCAGCTTGAGGTATGCCGTGAGGGCCTGGTCGATGCGTGATGTTGAATGGTAGTCACCGGATGCGATGTCCTTGAGTTCTAGGTTAGTGACGAAGCGTGGTTATTAGCTTGTACCCACCATCCCAAAACTGACTCGAGTCCTCGAGCCAATAGGATAGCACGTCCATTATAACGAGAGACGGCACATGCCAGAGTGCGGAGCAGACGCCAGCGCAACCGCAACAGATGGCTTTTATACAGGAGGACGAGATGTAAAATGCGGTGCAGTATCGGATTATGCCACTTATGGATGGAGCCGTGCGGGGGTGGATAAATAGGCAAGGCGTTTCGGGATTACTTGAGTGAGACGCATCGGCAGTTTAGCCGTTACAGTGAGCGCTGAACAGCCGAAAGGTCATTTAGCAGTGTAATAGCAGTGTAATAGCAGTGTAATAGCATTGTAATTAGCAGTGGTAATTTCAGTGGTAATTTAGCTGTGTTTAGAATAAGTACAACATTCAGGCTGGTGTATGGACCGGATCTGCCATGCAGGGCAGTTACACTATGGATCTAAGGTCCACTAAGGGCCTAGCGAGCTAGCATATTAGGCATATCAACTATATCTATCTAAGCCTCGTTCAATGTAAACTAGTGATTATCTTCCGGTACTTTACTTCATATCAAGATCCGTGTACTGTGGAGATACATTATAGTGAGATCCATTTATAGTGGAGATTTGTTCAGATCCACACCCTAGAACCACTCTTCTTCACACCATGTCGAAACCAAAAGTTCTGCTCATGGGCCTGGAAGGCGTGCTGGACTCGGCGCTCTACGATGAGTACAGCAAACTGTTTGAATTTGTGGTGAGTATCTTTCACCCAAACTCGGTATTGTGTCTAACGAGAATTACGACCTGTCGTCGAAGGATCAGCTGCTGCTAGACTTCAAGGGCCCACTCAGCGACATCGAGGGCGTGCTGTCGTCGATGCCCGGCTTCATTGTGAGTACCTATTGACATTCAACTCTCGCTACTAACTCAGCCTCTGGGGGGCCTGCGCGGAGATCTCGTGGACGCTCTGCCGCCAAAGCTGCGCATAATGTGCACTCCTACGGTCGGCCACGACCACTACGACGGTGAAGCGCTGCGCAAGCGAGACATCGTCCTCTGCAACACTCCCAGCGTATCTGGTAACGAAGTCGCCGACATTGCGCTGCACCTGGCTCTGTCAACGTACCGCTACACGAGTCTGTTTGAGCACAGTCTGCGAGCGCACAAAAACACCCTGAAAGCCCGCTACGCATGCCTCAATGTCGACGCTGCCACGGGCCAGTTTGCTCCACCTCCAGGCGTGCTCAAGTTCGCCTACGGCCACGATATTGGCAAGACGCTTGTGTCTTCACCAGGCGGCCAGATCGCGGGTATTGCCGGCTTTGGCACTATTGGCCGCGCCATTGCACGCCGTCTCCACGCCATTGGCATGCACATTCACTACCTCAAGCGCTCGCCTCTGTCTGAAAAAGAAGAATCGGAGCTGTCTGGTATCCCGCTCGTGCGCCACGAGTCGTTTGAGTCGCTGGCCAAGGTCTCGCAGCTGCTCGTCATGGTGCTGCCGATGTCCCCTCAAACGCGCCATATCCTCAATTCCGAGACGATTGCGCTCATGCCCGACGGCGCAAAGGTCGTCAACGTCGGTCGTGGTCTGACCATTGACCATGACGCCCTTTTGGCGGGTCTTCGGTCAGGAAAGCTGTCCTCGGTGGGCGTTGACGTGTATGAATACGAGCCGGCCGTGAACATGGAACTTATGGACCGCTACGACGTGACAGTGCTGCCTCATGTTGGCAGCTGCACCAACGAGCAGTGCCAGGAGGCTCTTGAGCTGGGTCTTCTCAACCTCAAGAGCTGTCTCATCGAGAACGGCCCTGGCAATTCGCCTGTTAATTGAGTAGCAGTGCTTGATTGGTCCAGACGTAACAACATGTATATAAGCCATATAAGCCTTTTGTAAATCAGCTCGAATAACTCCATCCCATCTAGACATTCAAGTATTCTCGGTCTCCCTTTTCTGTTCTCCTTTTGTGTTCTCCCTTTCAGTTCTCTCTCATTAGTTGTTCGTTCGTTACCTACTCCGCATATGCACTCCATACTACATGCATATGCATCTACTGATCTTTGATTTGACTGATCATTGATTTGACTTCCAAGCCAAAACGACTCGGCACAATGGAAGCGTCGCCTTTGGACCAGGCGTACTCGCTGGCGCGCAAGGCCGACAGCGCGACGCAGTCCGGAGACCTCGCTAACGCAGCAGCGCTACATCTCGAGGCAGCAGAGCAGTTTGCTGAAGCGAGGCAGTCGACTCATAGCGTCCATGCGCAACAGACTCTTGATAGTCTCAGCCGAATTCACAAGAACCGCGCTCAGTTTTTGGAAGACGTGCATGCCGATGAGCGACTGCTCAAACAGCGACCACGACAACAGAGTCCCGACGAAGTCGGCGATCTGCCAGGACACGACGCCACTCGCCTTATCCAGCACGACGAGCTGACGGCTTCACTGGCCTCAGCCCGCGGCATCCGCTCGTCGGCATCCTCCATCGCAGCAGCGGCCGCTGCTGCTGCCTCGGCTTCAGGACCCAAGAAGAAGCTGTCCGAGGACGACCCGTTCTACCGGTTCTACGCAGCCATCAACACGACCTTCACCAAAGCATTCAACGCTGCCATGGACCGCGCCAAACAAGACCAGGCCTCGCCAGCGGGATCGAAGATGAACCCAGCAGCAACTCTCATGATGCCCATGAACAATGAAAGCTTCTACGTTGTCAGCAACTCGGCTAACCAGACCAACGAGGAGCTGGCCACCGAGAACGCCAACCTTCGCCAGATGATTAATCGCACGAGCGCACAGCTCCATGCCTACGAGACAGCAGTGAAGAAACAGAAGGACACGCTCAAGAGTTATCTGCTACAGCTCCGCAACCAGCTCAATACACGCGAAGCTTCTCTCGACAAACAGCACGAAGCAGAGATCGAGATGCTGCGCAGCGAAAACGACAAGCTCAAGATCCAAATCGGTCGCATGAAGAGTCGCTGGGACGACCTCAAGGAATCGGCGCGCAAGCGTCGCGAGGATACTGAGGAAATTGGCTGAGTGACAGGACGCCTTCGTTGCTCAATTACCTTCTGTGGTAGTGCCAGATGCGTTGACTGTGCCTTCAGGCACGCTACATGTTCCGTGATTACAGTCTATTGACTCTATGGCATGACTGCGGTAGCTACTTGGCGGTGGTGATAGCACGCATCGTCTCCTCCTTGGTGATAAGATGGCCAATGGTCTCGACATGCTCAAGCAGCGTCGAGATGTTGGAGCTCCACTCGTTGAGAATGTCGTTTCCATCCTTGGGCTTGGCAAACGTCACCAAACGCTCGGGTCGGTTGATGCGCGCGTAGATAGTACCCTGCGTGACGAGCTTTGACAGGAAGTCCTCGGTCTCACGCTCCGTCAGATCGAGCAGAGACGTGAGACGACTAATGGTGATGCGTGTGTAGTACTTTGCGACGACACGGATGTTGTGTTCAATGACACGCTTGCGCAGGTCATCCCAACGAGCCTTACCAGCAGGGACCGAAATGTCAAAGACGGACGCAGACTTAAGCGAGGGTCCGTAGATCTCCTCGACCTTGGGCCAGCGCATCAGCTCGTTGGCAGTAAAGCACTCGACCAGCTCCTTGTGTAATGGCAGCTGGTCTAGACGCGTGTCAGCGGCGATTTTGTGGATAAGATCCGATTGTAGATTGTCGTAGGGAGAGAGAATGATGAAAAACACAATGTTCTCCAGCACCTGCTTCCACTTTGCCTCGTCCTCCACCACGCGGGGCGTATCGTAGACAGATCGGTAGTACTGGCAGATGTCGAGGTACTTTGAGTCGTTGAGACCAATCTGGATCATCAGCTCGTAGTAGCGGAGCTTGAGGTCGTGCACATCCTCGTTGTTGAAGTACCGCGGCACAATCTTTCGACTAATAATGAGCGCCTGCACAAAGTCGCCCTTCTTGACGTACAGCTGCACCTGTTCCAGAATGAACTCGGTCTTTTCACGCAGATCCATGGATCCGTACGTCTCGACCTGGAGCTCGCCCAGAATCTCGCTGGCGCTGTCGATGTCGCCGTCGGCCTCCTTGATTTGTGACAGGATCCGCGTCACCCGCGCCCGCTCGACCTCGACAAAGATCTTGCCCTCGGTCACCGTGCGGATGTTCTCAATTGTCTCCACCTTTGTGGCCTTATCGGGAGCCTGGTCAATGCCCTCGACAACCTTTTGGATCAGAGTCGTGATGGCCTGCTTCAGCTGTCCATGCTTCTTCGAAAGAAGCTGAATCTGCTCGTTCATAACCTTCCAGTGGCCCGTCTCGCGGGTGATTTCAACTATGCGGGTCAGCACGCGCTTCGAGGATGCGAGGTCCGATGCCTGTCGTGCGCGCTTCTCGAGCACGAGCAGTTTGTCTAGAGCTCCATTGAAGTCCGTCTAAGTTAGTTACAGCGCCTTACAAATGCAAGCAACCGCTACGGCGAAACTGCCCAAACTGCCGCTATGCAAGCCAATGGAGTCAACTCACCTTGCTAAGAGCATCAATCTCAGGTAGCTCCTTGTCGAGCGTCTCCGAGTAGTCCTTCTCGGCCTTGATCAGTGTTTCGTCCGACATTGCGTAGTAGGTCGAATGGTAAGTGTCGCCTGCCGCGATATTGGACACCTTTACAGGGATGCACCCAGCAGTGCCGCTTACCCGCCATCCGCCCCCTGAATTTCACCACTGCACTGATCTGACCAACTTCAGTCTCACATTCTGGCATGTCCCTCGAGTCGTGGACGGCGGATCAGCTGCTGAAGGTGACGGGCGCCATCGATGACTCAGTGGTGGATTTCTGCATCGCCTCGGCCCGCGCGGCCAAGTCTGCTCAAAGCCTGGCTGCCGACCTAGCAGGGTTCGGCCTCGACTCTTCTGCTGGTCGACAGTTTGCCAGTGATCTGTACTCGCGAACGCACACCTCAAAAGAAGCGCCGAAGGCGAGAGCAGCACCCGTAGCTGCTAGGTACGAGTTTGTCGAAACAGCTCCTAGAACAGTGCCCTCAAAACGGTCTTCGAGTTCGCCAAACCACCGTGGTCGCAGGCGGCAGCGGATCGACGAGCCGTCAGACGAGTCGAGTGAGGAGGAGGACGAGGAGGAGCCTCGCGATGACGATAGACGAGACTCACGAGAGCGATTTGAGACAGCACGACCTTCACGAGAGCGATCCGAGTCACCACGAAGTTCACCAAGGCGTGAGGTTACAGACGACAGAGCAGAGAGAGACGAGTTCGCTCGCCGGCTCAAGGAACGTGACTCAAAGCCGAATCGCCAAAGGGAATCTTCGCGAGACCGGTACGGAGACCGAGGTCCTGATAAAGGCGAGATCTCTCAGTTAAGAAAGATTGCCCGCCAGCAGTACTTGTCTAAGCGAGAAGAACAGAAGTTAATACTGCTCGAGCGCGAGGTGGCGGACCTTGAAGACGACGTACGGAAATACGGATGGGATAACTTGACCCGCGAAGAACGTCAAGAAATCACCTATAAGCGCGAGATCCTTGCCATCGTTAACGAGCGGAAGAAGATAGATCGTGGCAATGACGGCTACCAGCTTCCTGAAGATTACATCACGGAGCAGGGCAAAATTGACAAGGCTAAGAAACATGCGGTTCTACACAAACGCTATGTCGAAACGGAAGATGCTCCAGGGAGGCATAAGTTTATCAACGATGCTGATACTTGGGAGCAGGAACAGGCTACTCGTGCGCTGGCTAGCACAAAGTCTAAAAAAGAAGCAGCCCCGCAGGATGAATATGAGTTTGTGTTTGATGATTCTCAGATGGTGAACTTCGTTCCGGACCGGGTGACTACCAAAACCAAAGAGCAGCAGCAGCTTGAGGAACGGGTCCAGGAGGAGGAAAAGAGAATCAAGTCTATGGAGGAAACACGCAAATCGCTACCTGTCTACCAGTACCGTGATGATCTCATTGCCGCTATCCGAGAACACCAGGTGCTAATTGTTGTTGGAGAGACAGGTTCCGGTAAAACTACCCAGCTGCCGCAATATCTCTACGAAGCAGGATACACGAAGAATGGACAAAAGGTAGGATGCACGCAACCTCGCCGTGTTGCTGCCATGTCTGTTGCTGCTCGTGTTGCGGAGGAGATGGGGTGTAAGCTGGGAAATGAGGTCGGCTTTACAATCCGTTTCGAGGACCGCACCAGTGAAAAGACTGTCCTGAAGTATATGACGGATGGTATGCTGATGCGCGAGTTCCTCACCGACCCCGAGCTGTCGACCTATTCAGCGTTGATGATTGACGAAGCCCACGAACGTACGTTGCAGACGGATATTCTATTTGGACTCGTCAAGGACATTGCACGGTTCCGCCCAGAGATGCGGTTGCTCATTTCCTCGGCAACCATGGACGCTGAGAAATTCTCCAAATACTTTGATGACGCGCCCATATTCAACATTCCAGGCCGACGATTCGATGTGGATATCCATTACACAACGCAGCCCGAAGCCAACTATTTGCATGCCGCCATCACGACGGTCTTTCAGATCCACACGAGTCAGGGGAAAGGTGACATCCTTGTGTTCCTGACGGGTCAAGACGAGATCGAGACGGCGGCCGAAAACCTCATTGAAACTTCTCGGAAATTGGGCAGTAAGATCCCAGACATGGTTGTATGCCCAATTTATGCCAATCTGCCTCCTGAGCAGCAGCAGAAGATCTTTGAGCCGACCCCAGAAGGAGCACGCAAGGTTGTCCTTGCCACCAACATTGCTGAGACATCGATCACTATTGACGGCATTGTCTACGTGATTGATCCGGGCTTTGTAAAGGAGAATGTGTTCAATCCACGGTCAGGAATGGAATCGTTGGTGGTGACGCCATGCTCGCGAGCTAGCGCTGATCAACGAGCTGGCCGCGCAGGACGTGTACAAGCAGGAAAATGCTTCCGGCTCTACACTAAGTGGGCATTTTTCAACGAGCTTCCTAAGAACACGACTCCGGAGATCTTGAGATCGAATCTGGCTAGTGTTGTGCTACTGCTGATGTCTCTTGGTATCAACGACATTCTGAACTTTGATTTCATGGATGCGCCGCCAAATGAATCGCTCATCAAGGCGCTCGAGCTGCTATATGCCCTTGGCGCCCTCAACGATAAGGGAGAGTTGACAAAACTGGGCAGGCAGATGGCCGAGTTTCCAACGGACCCAATGCAGGCAAAGGCCATCATAGCTAGCGATAAGTTCGGCTGTGTCGAGGAGGTCATTTCCATTGTGTCCATGCTTGGTGAGTCGTCAGCACTGTTCTACAGACCCAAAGACCAAAAGCTGTATGCTGACAAGGCGCGCGAAGGGTTCACGCGGCCTGGAGGAGATCATCTGACACTGCTTGAGATCTGGAACCAGTGGGTTGAGAGCGACTTTTCCTTTCAGTGGGCACGCGAGAACTACCTGCAGCAGAAGAGCTTGTCACGCGCGCGCGATGTTCGTGAGCAGCTCATCAGGCTGTGTGATCGTGTCGAGATTGAGGTCAAGAGTGGTTCTTCAGGGGATGAGGCGGTTGTGCAGATCCAAAAGGCGCTGACATCGGGCTTCTTTCCCAATGCAGCCCGGCTCAATCGCAGTGGTGACAGCTACCGGTCGGTCAAGATGGGCCAGACTGTGCACATTCATCCGTCGAGCGTTGTGTTTATGAAGAAACCAAAGTGGCTACTGTACCACGAGCTTGTGTTGACGTCCAAGGAGTTTATGCGGAATTGCATGCCTATCCAGGCCGAATGGTTAGTTGATCTGGCCCCGCATTTCTACAAGGATAAACAGATTGAGGAGCTCGGAGGTACTGAAAAGAAGATGCCAAAGACTAGGTAGGCTTCTAATAACGACTTCATGATATTCATCAATAAATTATATATCACGAGAACCCAATTAAGTGACAGTCACATTAAGCCAGTGACCCAGTGTAGATGCGTTAGAAGTAGACGGCAAACAGCACCACCAACTTGGTGCTATCCACAGCTTCGAGGGTATTAGTTCTCCACAACTTCGAGGGTGATGCTTCCAGGCCTGATGTATGCGACTGGCAATATGTAAACATGCAAATGTCGAGTTCATGCCAAAGAGCGACACGGCGGATAACCCGATGTTTCAGCCAGCTGTGAGCGCTACGACTGGAGGAGGTCCCAAATCTGACCACACAGATCTAGAAAACGAGCGCGTTTCGCCTGGCTGGGGCTGTCTTCACTGAGGGAGCGACGGGCGCGCTTAGCAGACGGTGGAGGGCGGTCTGCCTCGGAGTCAGACAGAGCAGCGTCTTCTGGATCGCGGTCATCGTCTTCTTCGTCCTCGTCCTCGTCGTCTTCATCTTCTTTGGCGAGTTCAGCCTGGCGAGCAGCCATCTCAGCGCGAACACGCGCCGACGGATCAATGGCTGACATAACACGCGCAGTTGGCGTGGGCAGGCTCATGCTGGTCGAGCGAATGCCGCCGCCGCTGCTCGTGGCCGGACGCACTCTCGGTGGACTGATGCGCGAGCTGTAGGGCGGGCTTGTGTAGTAGACAGGCAGTGGTGCCGACAGGGGGTCAGTGAACTTGCCCGAGGCCATGGCTGCTGCTGGCGGGTGGATCTTGATGTTGGACGGTCTTGGGGCACGGTTGAGCTGGCGCAGCGAAGACGGGGTTTGCACGCCTGAAAGTGGACCCGAAGCAGAGTTCGGCGCACTGTGTCTGCCAGGCATGAGCAGTGTCGTTCGTTTCGGCTGGCCCGATCCAGGCATGTCGTCGTAGTCATCATCACCGCTCCTATCTGGTTCGTCATCCTCGCGTTTATGGGCCATGCGACGGGCAATGATCTTGCGCTGCTCGGCCTCTATAGATTTGGACTTGAGCAGCACGTCGTTCATAAACGCCGGTAGCCGCGGGGACACGCACTGGATGAGCACGTCGTTGGCAATGTCCTTTGGCGTACGGTACTCTGGTGAGATCTGGGCCGAGTCCTTGCCGTGTGAGTAGGCGCTGTCGCCCGAGTGCTCGTACGCGTGCGGGCTCGTCTTGTCGAGGTTGAGGCGCGGAGGCCTGTGTCGCGGTTCCTCTCGCAGGGCCATGGTGGGAGGAGAGGGAGAGAAAAGGGAGAGGAAAGGGGGGAGAGTGTGAAGTTGCTGGAGAAGAGTGTTTAGACAGTACTAGACCGGTAGTATACTGGTACTAGACTGGTAGTAGAGTAGTAGAGCCGTCGAATTGACCAACGTAGGGATTCCAACGGTGATGCAGTGACTTGGATGATAAGACGACACGACGTTCAGGACACCAGGAACCCAGAGTTCAGAGAAACTTTTGGGAAACTCTACAAACCTGAAGGGAAAGTTTAGACGTTAGAGAGTTTGGAGTGTAAAGAGTTTAGAGTAGAGAGTTTGAGCGTTTGAGCGTTCCGAGTAGACAGGAGAGTGAAGGAGGAATTCACACGACACACTTTTAGGGCACAACGGCGTAGAGACGTCTGTGGTGCCACGGGGTCGGTAGAGACAAGAAGCAGGAAACTCTGGCCGGTTATATACCAGCGCTGCAGGCTTGTTTGAAACGGGGTGCCTATTAGTGCGGTGGTGCGTACAAGCGGTTTTACACGAGAAGGGGGGTATTCAATTAGATGCCGTCTCACACGAAACACGCCCGTGCGGCTCACTGCACCTCTGAAACACCCCTCGGTAAGCTGATGGGGCAGGTAAAGTTAAATTGCACGCGTGAGGCAGCCCCACGCGGTGGTTTGGGGGGGGTGAGGCATGCAATCTGGCAGCGGTCGCCGCTGCGCTTGCAGCTCACCGCTGTGGTGGAATCGTCTGCGCCCATGCACGCATCTTACCCGATACAAGCCTGTATCGACCCGGCAGAGAGCCAGGTTGTAGTTGAGACACCAGGTTAGACGAGCCACAAGCAATGGGGGAATACAAGGGACAAGGGACAGGATACAGAAAACAAGGGACAAGGGACAAGAGGCTGGGTGAGGCTTCAAGCCGGGTTTCTCTACTATGCATTACTCATCACTGCATCACTAATCACTGCAGAACTGCATTATTAACACGCACGCTTGTGGTGGATTCCGCAGCGCCATCGTTTGAACCCTTCCGGCATACCACGGTCAGCCAGATTCCACTCATCCCCGTACCACTACTGGTGTACCGCAGTTTGAGCAGTTTGCCATAGCTGCTTGCCCCCACTGCAAGGCTGGACGTAATTAAACTCGCTCCCCTGTCGATCTGCGCCCAAACAGGCAGCTCTGCAATTATTATCGCCAGCCGCGCGGGCCTCACGACCCTGAAGCAGCACCTGGTCACGCCAGCCGCCAGTTCAGGCTAGCAGCCAGGCCCGTGGCAAAGATAGTGCGCGGCCCCACATGCCTGGCCGTCTCGCCTTCCCATTCAGCGGTACTAGTCGTGTGGCAATGTATGTTGCACTGCAGGAGCCTCCATAAAACCAACAAACTCCGTTACACCAAAGTTATACCAGCAATTCCACCACAGAATGTATAATGTCAGCTGGTCTTGGGCCAAATCAATTTGCTAACTCCTGGAACTAACTCCCGTAACTAACCCCTGTAACTACCTCCTGTAATCTGTACTGTAGTCTGCACTGACCGTACTGCACCCTGTAGTTCTACATGCCTCCTCCGCTTACCCTGCTGCACCACCGTAATTCGATTGTAACCTCAGCTCGGCCGAGCATCACCAATTACCCGGCACTTGCAGCCCATACGGTCGCACCGCATTTGGAAATCAAGCATACTACATATTTTTTTCTTTCTGACTACTGACCTGTCGTTGTCGACACTCAGCTCACCACAACTCTTGCTATGCCGCAGGTCCAATAATTCAGTGCATTAAGAATGCGTCTGTAGTGGTTTTGTCTTTTTTTCCGCAGCTCAGCTCGTCCTGCCATGGCTGTGGCGATGGCGTGAGATGGCCGTTGTCAGCATGCACCACTGGTCGACTCAACTTCTCAATAGGTCTCTAAATGTGTCCTAAACCGTCCCAGATGTTGTAAGCACTGTGACGTTTCTGAAATGTTTATCCGGCCTCTTGAACACCACCTGGACCTGCTCGATTGCCTCACTATTGGGCCCTCGTGATTCGCCGGCTGGACCGTCACAGTCACCTACTCTTGGATCGCCCTACCATCGCTCCCAGCCAATGCTTTCCTATTCATGGTGCCTATTCCGAATACCGTCTATCCGAATACCGTCTGCTGTTATCCTGTGGTATTCTGTTGTTACTACCTGCTCCTGTCTACTGGCGCTCCAGTGGCTAACCGCTTCTCTATTGGCCATCGCAGTCTGATCCCACACTTCACGGCCGTATTCCCTCTACTCTCACCAACCCATAATGACTACCAATCTCCACCCCTCAACTACCAACACTCTATTCCCCAATTCCCCAACTCCCTCTCCATTCTCCATCCCACTCAATCCATACCGTCCAATCCCATGCTACAGCCGGCCTCATCGGCCGTCTCCCGGGTAACAGGGTAGGGGTCCGCCGTGCGTTAGGGTGGATAAGTTTTCCCCCTCGCGCCGATTGTACCCAGTACAAACCCAAAGGGTAAAACAAAGGCCAGCTGTCGAGCCAGTGGCAAAACACCGACTGCCCCAACATCTCGCACCGAGTCTCGTACCGCGCGATTTCGGGTCCGTTTTTTCGACCGTCGGATTTATGGCACCCCCCGCAATTGTCTGACCGCCTTTCTGCTGGTCCTTTCGCCCTCCGTTGTGCCGGAAATCCCGTGTTTGGTCCGTCGTCGTGCCTGGAAGCGGCGCGACTTTTCGCTTGCGATCCGCCCCCCGACCAATCACCGCTCGCCCCTGCTCAACCTAACCGGCCCTTTATTTCGCCCCATAATCGACCTTTGCCCGCGACACAAACACGCACTCCTGACCCGGCCCCAAGTGTTCCCTGTCAAGTGTGCTGACTTTATCCCTCGACACCTCCACTAGACGCTCCGCTCGCGGCCTTCCCCCCGCCTGTGTCCCAACTTCCGCGCCCTTCGATCGCAAGGTTTAGGGTTATAGCAGCCAGGAGGCGACAGGTCTAGGGTCTGAACTGTTCACTGGCACCAAGCGTCAGTGGCACGGCTACGCACCAAGTCGAAAATTTGCAGACCCCTGTTTCCCTATCGAGTCTCTAGCTCGGCCGTTGACGACGGCGCTGACATTGGCCTGGACTGTATATCCACTCGTGCGCCTGTCTAGCCCACCATGCCATCGTCAACGCCAGCCGCGCGCTTTCGCCAGCGCAAGATCTCGGTCAAGCAGACTCTGCAGGTTGTCAAACAGTCTGATATCCCCGACCTCGAAGATGAACAACAGCGTGAGCTCCAGCATGTCGAGACGGGTGTTGAGAAGGCTGAGGAAGAGGAACACCATTTGCGCGAGGCCATGAATGCATCGGCTGCTGCTAGCGCCGGTGCAAAGGTCGCCCAGGTGTACATCCCCACTCCAGACGCTTCAAAGCAATGGCCAGAGTACTCAAAGTATTATAGAGGCCACTTCACAATGCCGTCAACATACATTCGCACCTCTGCTACCGTCGAAGACACTGCTGGATGCCCGTACTGCATGGACGAAATCGACGAGGAGTTTCTCGAAAAGATGAATGCAGAGCTCAAGGCAAGCAAGTGCACCCCCGACGAGTTTGAAATGATTTGCTATAAATTTGAAGCTGGCGTCGCCGAGAAGCAACCGTTTCTGTCTATGGACCCAACACAGCTGCTCCCTTACAACGAGTTGGCTTCCGTTCTCGCCAAACAAATCGCCCAGGCTGAGAACGACCCCTCGTCCCCCGAATACCTGCTTCAAAAGATGTCTTCAGCTGCTGTGTCCAGTCCGGCGGCTGGCATGTACACACCGCTTTACCGGCCACCAAAAACAGGCCCCAATGGCGAGACGCGGTCCCTACTAGCTTCGTTCAAGCTCTTTAGCGCCCAGATCTATCCACACTGGCGCGAGCGCAAAATTGAACGCAGCGGCAAGACTATCTTCCCAATCCTCAAATTCGAGGACAATTCTGACAAGGACGATAGCGACCCTTATGTGTGTTTCCGCCGCCGTGAGATACGCCAGGCGCGTAAGACACGGCGCACAGACCAGCAGAGCTCGGAACGTCTGCGCCGCCTCCAAGCAGAAATGGAGGCTGCTAGACTCCTTGTCGAGCTTGTTGTTAAGCGTGAGCAGATGCGCAAGGAAGCACTGCAGGTCGAGTACAACGTATTTGACCGCCGCTGCAGGATAAAGACACTCAAACGCTCGCTTGGTATCAAGGGAGACGATGAAGACCTTGTGGCTACCAAGAAGAAGAAGGTTGAAGAACCCCTCAACAAAAAGATGTCCATGGCAAACGCCAATGCTGGTCGCCCTACTGGCATACCCACCAGTATGAAGACGGGCCCCGACGGCAAGTTGTCTCTCGTCGACACTATTGGTACTGGCACGGGTACATCTGCCCAAGCGGTTCCTCCAAATGTGCGCTTGCCGGCCTCGAAGATCCCCGATATGGAGTTACTGTCTTTGGAGCATGCCCTTCATGAGAAGGAGCAGGCTATTCGGGCTGCTGTCAAAGGCAAGCTCAAAGCGCGCGCTCAGGCCGATCGCGAATGGGTCAACTACACGGATAATCCGTTTGTACCTTACTGCGATTATTTCGATCCCAGCGTCGACCGACAATTGGCGGCTGAGCTGCCAATTGTCGATGCCAAGCACTCTATGTATTCGTCGACGGCATCTTCCTATCCTGCGCCTACTGACATGCTGCTGAAGCTGCCATTGGCGTCGAGTCTTGGCTCAAGCTACAGCAGTCGTGTCGGCGTTAGCCCTGTGCTACTTCGTGCAGCCTTGAAAGATAACGGCGACCTTGATGTACTGTCAAAGACGACCGAGAAGGAGATGTCACCGAATGGAGGTCTCAGCGTACCGCGACACTCGTCTATTTCGCTACGAAAGCGACTTGGACGCGGTGGTAAGAACGACCTCATGGTAGATCGACGCGGGCTTGTGCGTAGACCAGAGTCGTTGAGCGATGAAGCCATTGCCTCTGGTCAGGTCGACGCGGCTGGCCAACGTCTCGTTGATCGGTTCAAGTACGACTCTGAGAATTACACGGACAACATGGAGTTTGCGTGTAATGATCCTAGTCGGCTGAATGGCATCTCTGAGTCGACGCAGTCGATTCGGTTCGGCGCCATGCTTTTGTCAAAGGCGTATGAAACGTACCGCGAAGCCTATCAACACCGACAGCAGCAGCTGCTGAGCCTGCAGCAAAAGGTTCTCCAGCAGCAGCAACAGCAACAGCAGCAACAACAACAGCTACAGCGCCAACAGCAGCTACAGCAGCTCCATGGCGGAAGCCAATCAAATGGAGGCATTGCCTCTATGACTCCGCGACAGCCGGTGCAGGGAATGCGGCCGCAGGTTGGTATGAAGCAACAGCGTGCCGGCGGGCCCGGAGCAGCGCTAACCAATGGCTCGGCGACTGCACCAGCTGACTCGGCCCCTGCGGGCCGAATGGTAACGACACCCAAAGTGGAGGCCAACGTCTAAGTTGACCTCTTGTAAATATTCAAAATCATGGCCGGAAAAGTTACGATGTTGACGATGCATGAAAATATAATGAATATGACTGATGAATTTATATGCAAGGTAGATCGCAGATGATGCTAAACTGGTCAATTGCACCACACACGCTCTGTCATATCTGTGAATCATACCGTCAATTCATCGGGATCTCTGGTTTCGAGGTCACCCATCGTCATATCTGCGTATTGCGTAATCTTCGGAACGTGGGTAAGGGCTGCCAGCGCAGGTATTTTTTCACCACGTTTTCCAGCTCCTTCTTTTTTTCCCACTTCCTGAAGCCAACAATGTCCGGAACTCTTTACACCATTGAGGTGAGTTCTTCCTACGATTGCACTGGCAATGGATTCCTTTGAATCGCTGGCTAATTCCAGAACAAGACCCGCCCCATCCTCTCGGAGGCGCTGGTGAAGCACTTCAACCTTGACATCAAGGTCGCTCAGTTTGATGAGGCCGCTGCTGCTGACTTCCCCCGCAAGCTCGTCCCTGCCTACAAGGGCGCCGACGGCTTCAAGCTGACCGAGTCCATTGCTGTCAACCTTTACCGTAAGTTTTTGCCCCAATTCGTCCCACCGAGCATTATGATGAATCATTTTTATTTTAAACAGTTATCCCTGTCTAAATTGACATGTGTTGAGAACTTGGTACCTGACCTTTTACGCTCAATTGTGGGAATTGCTTTGAGCCTATCTAACTCAAGTCGTCAGCCTTGTCAAGGACACCACCCTGCTCGGCAAGACCAAGGAGGACTACTACTCCATTGTCCAGTGGATGTCTTTCTTCAACTCGCACATTCTGCCCAACGCTGCCAGCGTCTTCCGTCCCCTCCTCGGAGCTGACCCCTACAACAAGAAGAACGTTGAGACTGCTCAGGCTTCGTTGGAGACCCAGCTCTCGTTTGTCGAGTCCCACCTCATCAAGAACACCTACCTTGTTGGTGAGCGTCTCTCTCTGGCTGATCTTTACAGCGCCAGCCTGATGATCCGTGCCTTCAAGCTTCTGTTTGGAGCTGAGCTCCGTGGCAAGTTCCCCGCTGTCACCCGTTGGTGGACTACTGTCACCAACAGCGCTGTCTTTGGCGGTGACTACACCAACTTCGAGTTCATTGCTGAGCCCATCAAGTACACTCCCCCCGCCAAGGAGGAGAAGCCCAAGGCTGCCAAGAAGGAGGCCAAGAAGGAGGCCAAGCCCAAGGCTGCTGCTGAGGACGATGAGGAGGACGACACTCCCAAGGAGAAGAAGGCCCCCCACCCCCTTGCTGCTCTCGGCCCTGCCAAGCTCCCCATTGACAACTGGAAGCGCGTCTACTCGAACGAGGATACTCGTGAGAAGGCTCTGCCCTGGTTCTGGGAGAACTACGACCCCAGCGAGTGGTCGCTGTGGAAGGTTGCTTACAAGTACAACGACGAGCTGACCCTCACTTTCATGTCGAACAACCTTGTCGGTGGTTTCTTCAACCGTCTGTCGGCCTCCACCAAGTTCCTGTTCGGATGCTCTGTCGTCTACGGTGAGAACAACAACAACGGTATCGTTGGTGTTTTCCTCGTCCGTGGCCAGGAGTTTGCTCCTGCCTTTGACGTTGCTCCTGATTGGGAGTCGTACGACTACACCAAGCTCGACGCTACCAACCCTGCTGACAAGGCCCTCGTTGAGGACCTGTGGGCCTGGGACAAGCCTCTCGACATCAATGGCGAGAAGCGCGAGATCGCCGACGGAAAGGTCTTCAAATAAGCGCTGTGCGTACCCTAGTAACGTAGTGTCTAATATGATTTCTTTCTGGTTTGTATGAATAGCTTTGCATAGAATTTGTTGAATCTGTTGAATCTGTTGAATCTGTTGAATCTGTTGAATCTGTTGAATCTGTTGAATCTGTTGAATCTGTTGAATCTGTAGAATCTGCAGAATATGTACAATGTGTTGATCTGACAGCTGTATCCTCCCTAGTTACCAGTAAATTCGTTGTCCAGTGGATCGTTGGATATGACCCCTGAGGCAACCCTAACCACATCAGTATATATTGGCCTAAAATTCTTTCACTCTTTTCCTTAGACAAAGTGATGATCCAATTTTATATGTTTTTTCTGGCATCTCTAATGCTAGGGACCGATTACCCTTGGTCTCGATGAATATAACAATGACTCTTTCTGATTGTCTTCTCTGCATACGTGCTTTTGTGTATAGGTGTAATGTTAATCACTGTGATTAACGGGCATTGCCTGCAATGCTAATAAAATCAATGAATCATGCTTTCGGTGTAGAATCGATGAATCGTGCTCTACGTCAATAGTTAGTGAGTCGTGCTACGATATAATCAATGGAGAATCGTGCTTTATTGGTATAGAATCAATGCTTCGTGACTTTACAATTGTTCCAAAAATGCTAACAAGTCTATAGCTGTTTGGCTGAGTGCTGTTGAGAGCACTCGTCGGGCATTTGTCATAACTGCTCAGCTTGGAGTGCTGATCCAGTGTCCTCGTGCTTGCTACCTCGCTGTTTATAGTAGCTGGGTAGTGCTTTTGTTGACCTCTGTAGATGCTTGAGGCCGTGTCGTCAATGGGTGCATGATGGATGCGAATACTAGCTATCCATGAGCTCGAGGTTGCGCAACCGCGTGCTCTGGTGGTCAAGGGGCTCGCCTTCTTCTTCCATGAAGAACTGTGTATCCTCGAGATCGTCGTCAAACAGGGACGAACGAGGGGCAGGAGCAGCTGGTGGAGCAGTCGAGCCTCCAATAGCGACTAGCGACGGCGTCACCGGTGTGCTGTCTCGCCTTGGCGAGCTCAGCATGTCAAGGTATGATGTGCCAGTGTATGTTTGCGGGTTTTCAGAGACGGACGCGGCCTGGGCCAGGAGGGTCGAGGAGCGGTCGGGAGTGCCAATGGGCAGAATGCGCCGTGGTGAGCTTGCTACAGCTGAGCCGTTGCCAAGCTCGGAGAACGATGTGCGAGCGTATCGTGAAGGGGACCAAATGTCAATTGCTGGCTGGTGCGAGCTCGAGAGCGACATTGAGGTGCGCGAAGCGCGGCGCGAGTCCTCGGGGCCAATAGCGTCACGTAGAGCCATGGGCAATGATTTTTCTTCTTGGAACGGATCGTCATCAATGAGGCTGCTGAGAGCGCCGGATCCAGAGACAGTATGCACAGACGAGGAGAAGGGCGAGTTGGAGTACTCTGCATTGGACAGGCGGCTGAGCAGCTGCGAGTGTCGCGACTGGCTTGAGCCAATGGGGTGGATCTCGTGGCTGCCAGAAACAGCAACGTCGTCATCATAGTCATCAGCAATGGCCGAATCATCGTTGGAAAAGAGGAAGCTCGAGGTCCGCAGAGACTTGCTGGTTGGGCGGTCTTTCCACAGGGACGTGGATGATGTAGACATGGATCGAGACGAGAAGATGCCGTCTGCAAACGAGCGTGACTGGGATGTCGACAGCGGCGTGCCAACTGCCGCAGAGTTAGAGCCCGACACCGATGACGGGACCGCGAAGCCACTGACACGATTCAACAGCGGTGCATTCATGGCCGAGTTCATGCTAATGGCGACGCCGTTGGACGGCACCGAGCCAAAGCTGCCAACCGAGTTGAGACTAGGACTGGGGGCACCGCTGTGGGACATGCTGGGGGCACGAGGCATAGGAGGCTTTTGGTGAGCAGAGGCCGATGCTGGAGACGAGGAGAGCGACGAGGTCGTTTGACCCTGGAAGGCAGGCGATGCTGGCATCGGAGCGCGAGCAGCGGGGGTCGAGCTGTCAGCACGAGCCGAAGACGGGGCAGCAGTGGCCGAGCCGGCGTTCGTGGTGCCGCCGTTGCCGTTGGCAGAGGCATTGCCATTGGCGTCGGCGGTGTGGTTGGACCCGTGGCCCGAGCCGTGGTGGTGGTGATGGGGTCGCGGGTTGACACGGCGGCCGTCGGGAAGCAGGTGGGCCAAGGCACACTTGGAGCCAAACTTGCAATTGCCCTTTTGGAAGTACTTGCACGGGGACTGGTCGACCGATTCCATCGAGTGCGAGAAGGGGCAAGCGTTGCCCGCTTGGCAAGCACCCTGGCGGAAGAACTTGCACGGTACATGGCCCAAGTCTGTGTTAGGAAGGTGGTTGGTGGAGGTTGATGTCACATTTGTCATAGATGTAGTCATATTCACGAATCAGTCATAGAAGACAGCTCACGAATCAGCAACGCGGACATGTCACAGAAATCACTAGACATCACTTAGACATGGCATCAATGGTGACATCGATGACTCAAAGGGGAACATACTCTTCTGGTTGGAGGCGGCGGAGGACGAGGTGGAGGAGCCACGGTTACGCAAGCCAGACGACAGTTTCGAGGACGAGGGCGGAGACGGGGCCGAGGGCGAGGAGCCGGCCGGTGAGGGTCGTGGCGATGCCTGAGCTTGTTTCTGTGGAGTCGCGTGCTTCTGGTGAAGCAGAGGCGAGGCCGTCGACCATGCCTGCTGGACGACGGGAGTCGAGGTCATGGAGAAAGTAGGCGAGGGAAGGAGTTCACGAGAGAGAGCGTAGCAGAGGTATGTAGAGACAGAGATATGTAGAGGCAGAGATAGGTAGAGGTAGGACGAGAGAGTTCAGGGAGTCGTAAAGGGAGAAGGAGTATAGGGAGGGATTTCTGGGTAGGTCCGTTGCGAAGACAGATCGGAGACGGTGACCCCCGAGTTGAAGGCCCGAGTTGAAGCCCCACTTGAACACACAAATCGGTATCCAGGCAGGTGCAAGACGGTGCAAGACCTAGGGACTGCCGTATGGCTGGGCACTAGAGCAGCCGGGATAGATGAGTTTGGGCAGCAACTAGGAGCCCAGACAGGCAACAGCAATTGACGGACTAAGGGGAGCGAAAAGGCTGGCAGCACAGCAGAGCAGACAAGTAGACAGGAGCAAAAGGAGCAATCAAAAGGTGGTGTAGCAGTGGTTGGTAGGAGAGATGGAGGTGGTGAGCGTGTAGAAGGAAGAGAGCCGAGTGGTGGGATGCACGGTGGGCAGGGCTCCAGGGTAGCCGCGGGGGTTCTTGGCTCAAGCGTTAGGCGTCACCCTGCACTGAGATGTGGAGGTTATCTTATGGCGGGTTAGGCGGGTTAGGCGGGTAGTAGGGCGGTAGATAAGTAGAGGACTATAAAGCAGATATAGCAGATAGAGGTAAGTACAAGTTGGAGTATAACAGATAGCAGCTATAAAATGACGCATATGTCTTCCTCGTCTCATTATCCTATTTACCCATCTTACTGCTTGGCACCACTCTTCGATCTGCCAGATTGCAGTCCCAAAGGTAGGTTCATCAGCCGCTGGGGCAGTCCCTGCGTCATTTGGCCTGTTCTTGCGCGAGATGGGAGGCGAAGTGGGGCACAAAAGGGGAGGTGATACAAAAACAAAAATAACCAGACTCTCTGTAGTTGTATACCACAGACTACTTAATCTCCTGTTTAACCCCCTCATCTCTTCTCCACACGACCAACTCCTTCTTGAGGAAGCGGTTAGGGCCCGATAAGCGCACCGATCGGGCGGCCAGGGGGAAGGAGGGAGACAGCAGGGGGTCCAATCGGGCAGGCCGGCAGGCACAGCAGCACGTCATCTACAGCCGCCGCGATTGACCGTAAACGGGCAGACCCGTAAGTTCCGCCAAATGCCGTTTGCTTTACCGGTAGACGGGCACTCCGTATACCAAACCCCCGCCCTGGCGTGTACGGACTGCCGGATTGGGCGCGCCCTAATTGGGCCTCGCAAATCCCGCTTGGCGAACGTAAAGTAAAACGGCAGCCAACGGCAAACCAGCGGCAGACGAAGGTCACGAAGCTACAGTGAATAGTTAACCATGAATACAGAACAAGTCCAAGTATCGAAGTAAACTTCTTATCACCTCTTACCACCTCCTTTCACAGCTGTTACCCTCATGTTCTCCTCATGTTCTCCTTCCTCGCTATCGCCATCTCGTCTCGTCTAAACGTCTACTACTCAACGCCTATGGGTTAAATCACAAGTGTATTTAATCATGCTAAACTTTTAGACACTAGGCATGTCAGCACGCAACACGGGCAATTAGCGGCAAGCCGCTGGATAAGGTCGTCATGATAGATAGGGGCGAGGTGTGGGCCATCCCAAACCGATTTTTATGGTACATTCGCGGGGCATGTATCGTTCAAATGCAGAGCCATATTTCCTTACTTTCGTCGGAAAGAGCAGCCCTCGGTCAGACGGGCCTTACCACCAGTGGGCTGGCACAGCACAGTGGCGCACGATCCGCACGTCACCACGGTCTGGGCGTGTGAGAACACAGTTGTGATGTTGAGGCAGCCAGGGCACTTGACGTCCATGAAGAACGAGCGGGGCGACGACACGAGCTGCTTGAGCTTGTGCTTGCGCAGCTCAGACTGAGCAGAGGGGTTGAGAAGATCCTGAGCCAAAACCTGGCGTTAGCAGTGTTCGTGGTGCCACCCGACCTCTAGGCGACCTCGAGGAAACTCGAGCAGACAGCCGTCAAACGACAAGGCACCGGCATCAAGCGATGCGCAGCATTCAAGTCATCAGTCGTTGTCCACTCGCGTGTCGTTGGTCGGTTGTATCGATGAACTCACCATTTTGAACTAGTACTTTAAGCTGTGTAACAGACAACAGAGGATGACAGAAGAACCAGAGGTGAAATGCGCCATCGAATTTGCTGGGACTGGTAGTTCCCAGAACAGCAGTGAAAAATTTGTGACTGTTTTTCCCGTTGCGGCTGCTCAGCCGCACGCGCGCCCTATCGTGCAGCCCCATGCACGGTCGCCAGCAGTGCGTGTATCAGTTGAATCATTAGTTGAATCAGTTAGTTAATTCAAGCAGTTAATAAATCAGTTAATAAATCAGTTTAATAAACCAGTTAAGTAAATCGTCAGTCATCAAGTAGCAATCGTAGTCAAATGGGTGCCTTGAGATTGGATATGGATAAGAGTACATCTGTGGACCACATATAGGGATTCAGATCATGTATTACGCTGGCTAAGCCAGATGCGATGCTAATAAATAGGAGTATGTGATGCAATGCGGGGAGTAGTCGGTGTAGAGCCGACTTCAGGCTGGCTACCAGCAGAGTTCCAGCGGGCTTTCGCCGACTGGGGTTCTAAAAGTTCCAACGTTCGGAATGCGACTTCGGGGGAGCAGTAACTTCAGTGAGCTCGTCGACGAGATGCCGGCGCGAGGCGAGCAGTGCGTCTGGGTTTTCAGTTGCGCGGATCCGCTCCAGAGCAACAGTGGCGCCCTTGTGGTCGCCGAGTCGCATGCAGCTGTCAAAGTAGCCGACATGGCAGTTCGCGTCTCCTCCCGAGCTGCCTAGCTCGAACCAGTGCTTGGCGAGCTCGGCGCTGCCGTAGTGGTTGAGCAGACGAAAGGCTAACGGAGCGAACGCTTCGCGGAGACCTGATGCTGCAGCCTGCTCGAGGTGGTACTTGGCTGCTGCGTGGTTCGTCTCGAGGATCTGGGCCAGGTAGAAATGGCAGTCGGCGACCTGGGCAGGATCCGAGGCTGCGCGCGTGGCCATTTCGAGGTGCTTGCGGGCCCTGACAAGGTCGATGCAGTCCTTGGTTCGAAAGCAGATGACGCCAATGTTGCGGAGACACTCGACGTAGAGCGAGTTGTCCGTGTCGATGCCATTGGCAACCGCGAGGTCGTAGAACTGCAGCGCCTTGGCTGGATGGCCCATGCCATAGGCGAGATCGCCCGAGACCTTGAACGCGAGCGGGAACTTGCGATCCATGAGACCGCGCAGCAGTTTGTTGGCATGGGCTCGGTCGTCTTGGGGCGAAGAGGCATCCGAGAGTGTCGAACCCGCTAAAAGCGCAATTGCAGCGTGGTCGCCGTCCTCGGCCGCAAACTCCACGAGGCTCGCCTCGACCGCAGCGCCGAGCTTCGAGACCTGGCCAGATCGCTTGCGGTGGGTTTCGAGGATGCGTTTGAGCGTCATGAGCTGCGGGCCCGAGGCGTGTGGCGCTACTCCGGGCGTCGCGCACGTCTCGTAGATGCCAACCACATTGCGGTAGCTGAGGGGCACCCGGAACTCAAACAGGTACTTGCGGAGCGTCTGTTTAGGGAGCACCTTTAGGATCTGGCTCATGGGAATGTGAGGGCGGGGGATCGAGAAACCGAGTAACAAGGTAAAGGTAGTAAGAAGGCAAATGTAGTACCAAGAAGTGGATGAAGGGTATTAGAGAGTGCAAGGTGGTATCGAGTGGGTGTTAATAGATGAGTCGT
Source organism: Sugiyamaella valdiviana (assembly GCA_030570555.1). NCBI lineage: Eukaryota > Fungi > Ascomycota > Dipodascomycetes > Dipodascales > Trichomonascaceae > Sugiyamaella > Sugiyamaella valdiviana. The sequence goes on from JAJLWF010000003.1 coordinate 897,411, forward strand.
GTGTAATGCTGTGCAATCGTTTCTGAGCACTTGATGCACGGCCCTAACCCCGATGCCAAATGCAGCCGGGAACATGGCCAGTGCCTATCTCGGCGACCCGGCACGCTGGTAGCCCGAGGCGGGAGCGACATGGGCACGAAACACTAGTGGATTCAGTGGAGCAATATTTGAGGCGTGACCAGTCATGCTGAGTTTAGTCAAACTCATGTGCCACGCAGCAAAACTGCCTACTAGACTGCACCACACTGCACCACACACTGCACTAGCCTGCTGAGCACCCGATCCATCTACCGCATTGAGCCCAGCGGTCCCAGCCAGGTTAGCTGCAGCACTACTCGGGCTCCGCAGATGCAGGTTTTGCTGGGGCAGAACAGGAGTGGCAGGAGGAAGGAGGAAGCAAGAAAGCAAAAAACCAGAAGCCAGAAAACCAGAAGCCAGTATGGAGCTGACTTCGAGGAGTAGCAGTCAGTTCCATGACTGGTTTACGACTGGCTTACGACTGGCTTACTGGGTTGCTTGCCGCCTCCACGGTGCTCCATCACCTGCTCCTGCCGCACATGCCACCATTAGGTTTAGCCAGGTTTCCAGGTTTGTCCAGGTTTGAGTCCAGATTTGCCGCAATGGAACAGCTGATAGCAAATATCGCGCTCGTCTGGCACCAACTGGTACTACCTGGTACTCACTGCTACTCACTAGTACTCACTGATAATACTGCTCACAGACTGATCACTGCCTTCAACCAATGCATGGAGCGTGCGCCTGATGTCATGGTGTGGGCTAGGACGATCCACGGGCGTGAGGGGCCACCAGAGCCTGAACCACAGCCAGCCAGACGCGGAACAGCGGTCCGTTGGCTAGTAGCTGGGCTCCAAATTGCTATCCTTTACTGCCCGCCCTTTATTCCCTTACTTCCCTTTACTTCCTCTGCAATCGCGGCGCCAAAAGCTGCCGGAGCCCCCGCTTACATGCACATGTCGTATTAGCCCGCACGCCGGTGCCGCCGCCAGGCGCACTGGGGCCCTGGGGCGCCGGCTACGACGGGGCATAATCCCCGGCACCGCCCGCGCCAGCCCATGCGTCGTACTGCCGCCATAATCGGCCTGCTCCAGGCCTGCTGATGGCCCCTCCGCGGCACCTGCAGTATATAAGCATGCCGGCCCAGAGCCTCAAGGTAATAGGCCGGCCATTTGTCATTTGCCTCATTTTCTTCTCACCTTTTCCACCCTTTTCTTGTTTATTTACCCTTTATTTACCTTTCATTTCTCTATTTTGTTTCCTGATTCTGTTGCTGCTTCCTGCTACCTCACTTACCTTTACTCGTGCATTTATCGTTTGTACTTCCCGTTTTCTGGGACCCCTGACCCGCCGACATGCGATCTGGCTCCGGCTGCACCACTAACCACAGCGCCAGTAAACACCTTCATGGCCCGTTTATTCCCCCTTTACCCCCTACTCTCCTACTTCCTACACCCTCCACTCCTCCACTTGCCAACCACCCAACTTATCCTGTTTAATTCCTCATTTCTCTCCATAATCTAATCTTGGCTGTACGTGCCCGAAAATCGTTTCTTCTTCGAGCCAAGCCGCGCCTGCTAGCGATGGGTGGCTGCTTGGGGGAGGGGGAGCATGAGGGGGGAGGGGGCATGGCTTCTTTTGATATCGCCTGGGCCCTGCGCAGTGCGGGAGGTGCCGTTAAGTTGGTTAAATGGCGTTTGAAGTCGAGACCTACGGGCGATTAGCCAGCTACGCAACTAGCCAATAGGCGAGCTGGCGTTGTTACCCGGGAAAATGGCCGGCGCCGGGCCCTGGTTGCCCCAACCCCCGCGGTGCCCATTTTCTGGCCACATCGAAACAAGCCACTCCCCCCTCCCCAAGACACTTTGTGTGCCTGCCACAGCAATCCACACCCGCTGTCGCCCCTGTTTGTCCGACGCGCTTGGCTGCTGACGCGAGTGGCCCTTCCAGTCGCGTGCAGGCGTAGAAAATAATTGCCATCCATCGGCTACCGCTCGACTCGGAAGCTTAAATATTTGTCGCGGCCGAGGCCTTGCGCGTTTGCCGTCTGCCGCCGTTTGGCCGTTGAGGCTGCCTCATCCGCAGCATCGCGAACCCGTGATCCCAGGCCTGTAGTACCTGTCAGTGCCTGTCAGCCTTCCTGCCTGGCTCCTCTGTGAACCTTTAGCTTGGACTCGACATTGACTGTCCTTGTACTGACCTTTGCTGTCGCCAGTCCTTGTTACTTTCACTAGTCCCTCCTAAACTCGCCTAACTGACCTGCCTCCCTCTCTCAGGCCTATTTATTGTCCATGATGAATCCATTGGGCCCCTCTACAAACCAAATGGCGTTTATGCCGGGCTATGCCCAGCCCCAGGGCCCCATTTCAATGCCCACGACCCGTGAAGAGTTTACCAGCCTATGCCAGGTGAGTATTTGAAATGACCCAAAGCCCCTGCCCCTCTAACCCAGCGTTGGGAAGCTCTACGTTCGCGTCTCGGTGAAGCGTCGTCGTCGAACGCCGAGTTCCTCGAGCTGACCAAGATCCTGCGCGCTGTGCGTGCACGCACCCAGCAGCAGCAGCAGGCCCTTCAGCAGCGACAGCAACAACAACAGAGTCAGCAGAGTCAACTGAACCAACAAAACCAGTTGAACCAACAAAATCAGTTGAACCAACAAAGTCAGTTGAACCAGAACCAGTTGAACCAGAACCAGTTGAACCAGACTCGGTTGAACCAAAATCAGTTGAACCAAAATCAGTTGAACCAAAATCAGTTGAACCAGCAACAGCAGCCTCAGCTAGAGCCACATATGGCTCAGATGCAGTCGCAGCAGATTCAGCAGATTCAGCGCCAGCAAAACCAGTTTGCCCGTCCACAGAACCAGCCCCAGCAGCTGGGCTCGGCCAATATGCAGCGGTTCGCCAATGGCCGCACCCCAGATGCTGCTGCTCCTGTGGCCTCGCCGGCTCCTCAGCAGCCGCAACAGCGACCCCAGCTGCCGCCAGACTCGCCCTTCACCCCGGAGCAGTTTATACTCATGCGCAATCAGATGCAGGCCTTCCGCGCCCTCTCGCGCCATCAGCCCATCCCGCCTGCCATCCAGCAGGCGCTTAATGCCAGTGCTGCTGCCGCCAGACCCTCCACAGCCTCACCGTCTCCGCACCCATCGCTCGACAGTGCCAGTCCAGCAGTGACGCCTGTCCAGCAGAATGCTCAACGCAAGGTCTCGGGCTCACGGCCACCGCCGTCAAACGGCGCCAGTGCCGTTAGTAGTCCCGCCACAGCTGCGCTGCCAAAAACAACCCCGTCACCGCAACTGGACATCGTTCCCCAGTCCTCGACGTCGCCGACTTCCGCACAGCCACCAGCCCCCGAGCTGCCTGCTCTTGTACGGAAACTGGGCGTCGAGGCCGCTGTCGACCCATACGAGGCGTACCTTCCCAAAGAAGCCATCCCATATGACGAGTTTTCAGCGCGATACCACCATCAGTTCATTCCTAGCATCATGCCCATTGGCCTTGATCCGGTCCAGATGAAGCTCGACCGCGAACGCCGCATCGCTGCCTCCATCAAGGCTCGCGTTGCCGAGCTTTCGGCCCGCCAGAGCGAGCTGTCCATTGACGAAGCCATTGAGCTGAAAAGCCTACGGCTCGTCAATGTCATCAAGGCCACGCGCGGCGATCTGCTTGCCCAGGTCTACTACTTCAACTCCACCGGCATGGATGAAAACAACAAAATGTACTTCTCACGTATGAAGAAACTGACCCTCGAGGAGTCGAATGCAACGGAGAACTTCAGCTTCCAACAGCGCATTGAGCGCCAGCGTCGCGAGAACCAACGCAAGCTCGACTACCTCAACATGGTCTGCAACCACTCGATGACGGTCATCAATGCAGCCGGTGCCCGCCATCAGCGCAAGCAGCGTCTCGGAAAGGGTATCCTTGCCTTCCACTCGGTGACTGAGCGCGAGGAGCAGAAGCGCATGGAGCGTACCGCCAAACAGCGTCTGCAGGCTCTGCGAGCCAACGATGAGGAGGCCTACATCAAGCTGCTTGACCAGACAAAGGATACCCGTATCACACACTTGCTCAAGCAGACAAACTCTTTCTTGTCGTCCCTCGCAAAGGCTGTCAAGACTCAGCAGCGGTCGTCACGAGGCGGTAGTCTCGACGACGTTGCAGATGACGATGAAGAAGGCGATGAGGAGAACGATTACTACGCTGTGGCTCATCGTGTCCATGAAGATGTCACTCGCCAGCCCTCGATCCTTGTCGGTGGAAGCCTCAAGGAGTACCAACTCAAGGGTCTCCAGTGGATGGTGTCGCTGTACAATAACAATCTCAACGGTATTCTTGCCGATGAGATGGGGCTTGGTAAGACGATTCAGTCTATCTCGCTCATTACTTACCTCATCGAGGTAAAGCAGATCCAAGGACCATTTCTGGTTATTGTGCCTCTGTCAACACTCACAAACTGGAATATGGAGTTTGAGAAGTGGGCCCCTAGCGTCAAGAAGGTCGTCTACAAGGGCCCGCCCATGGCTCGCAAGGCCCAGCAGGCTACTGTTCGCTCTGGTGACTTCCAGGTGCTCCTAACAACATATGAGTACATCATCAAGGATCGCCCCATTCTGAGCCGAATCAAGTGGGTTCACATGATTATTGATGAAGGTCACCGTATGAAGAACGCGCAGTCAAAGCTTTCGTCGACGCTGACTCAGTACTACAATACCAAGTACCGCCTCATTCTGACGGGTACGCCTTTACAGAACAATCTTCCGGAACTGTGGGCTCTGCTCAACTTTGTGTTGCCCAAGATCTTCAACTCAGTTAAGTCGTTTGACGAGTGGTTTAACACACCGTTTGCCAACACAGGTGGTCAGGATAAAATGGATCTGAGTGAAGAAGAGACGTTGCTGATTATCCGTCGTCTGCATAAGGTGCTTCGACCGTTCCTCCTCCGTCGTCTCAAGAAGGATGTCGAGAAGGATCTGCCCGACAAGGTGGAGAAGGTCATCAAGTGTAAGATGAGCGCTCTGCAGATGAAGCTCTACCAGCAGATGATCAAGTACAAGGTGCTGTTTTTGGGAGAGAACGCCCAAGGAGCATCGAGCTCTGGTCTCAAGGGTCTGAATAACCAGATCATGCAGCTGCGTAAGATCTGTAACCATCCGTTTGTGTTCGAGGAGGTCGAAAACCTCGTCAATCCTCACCGTGATAGCAACGATGTTCTGTTCCGTACAGCGGGAAAGTTTGAACTTCTTGACCGTATCCTGCCAAAGTTCAAGGCTACGGGCCATCGTGTGCTCATTTTCTTCCAGATGACCCAGATTATGGACATCATGGAAGACTTTTTGCGTTTCCGCGGTCTCAAGTACCTACGACTCGATGGTTCTACCAAATCTGAGGATCGCTCGATTTTGCTCAAGGAGTTCAACGCCCCCGACTCGCCTTACTTTGCATTTTTGCTGTCGACACGTGCAGGAGGTCTGGGTCTCAACCTCCAGACAGCCGACACTGTCATCATTTATGACACGGATTGGAACCCTCACCAGGACTTGCAGGCGCAGGACCGTGCCCATCGAATTGGACAGACAAAAGAGGTGCGAATTCTCCGACTTATCACGGAGAATTCAGTGGAAGAGAACATTTTGGAGCGCGCACATCGCAAGCTTGAAATTGACGGCAAGGTTATTCAGGCTGGTAAGTTTGATAACAAGTCGACTGCTGAAGAGCAGGAAGCGTTTTTGCGTTCTCTTCTCGAGGCTGAAGAGGAGAAGCGTGGCCATAAGGAAGAAGACGATGACGAGCTTGACGACGAGGAACTTAACGAGGTGCTCGCGCGTGACGATGATGAGCGTATCTTGTTTCGTGAGTTTGACCAGCAGCGCAACCTCGAGTATGGCAAGGGTGCACGCCCTCGGCTTATGATGGATGACGAGCTTCCCGATGTCTACCACCAGGACATCATGGAGCACTTGCAGCCAGAATCCATCGATAACTATGGACGTGGAGCTCGTGAGCGCAAGGTGCTCCACTATGATGATGGTTTGACCGAGGAGCAATGGCTGGAAGCCGTTGACAATGACCAAGATACAATTGAAGACGCTATTGCTCGTAAGAGACAGCGGATCAGTAAGCGCAAGGTCAACAGGCAGAAGCGCGGCGGCGATATGTCACCTGGCGAGTTCAGCATCGGCAACGACTCGCCTGGAACCGCTGGATCTTCGCCAAGTACGTCTGTTATTGAAACCTCTACGCCGAACACGTCCTCTGCCAAACGCAAGCGCAGTCGCCGCGTGAAAGAGACGACTGTAGAGTCTGGCACGCCGACAGCGTCTGGCTCAGCGGTGACGCCTGCTCCTGTACCAACGTCGACTGCTCAGGCAACTGCGGCGCTTGCCGGCCTTCCGCCTCCTCGGAAGCGAGCAAAGGGCCGGCCTCCAAAGATAAGGGAGACATTGACAGACGAGCAACGTGCCGAGCTGCGTGAGCAGATGGAACTCATCTATGACACTGTCGTGTCGTTACAAGATGATGACGGCCGCAACCGCATTGACTTGTTTCTGGAGCGACCGTCGAAACGGCTCTATCCCGACTACTATATGCTGATTGAGAATCCGATTGCGTGCGATACGATTGTCAAGCGCATGAGCGACTGCTACTACCAGAACCTGGAGCAGTTCCGTGCAGACTTCCAGCTCATGTTCCGCAACGCCCGCGCGTACAATGAAGAGGGATCTTTTGTTGTCCAGGACGCCAACACGCTCGAGGAGAAGTTCAATGAGCTTTATTCCAAATACCGTCCGCAGCTGAAGGCTGTCATTGAAGATGGGTCGGATGACGTCCCTAAGCCTGCGGATGAGCTCAAGCAAGAGCCTGTTCCTGCGCCGTCTGCACCGTCTGCACCGCCTGCACCTGTCGTGCACCAGCCTCCTGTTGGTACGGGGTCTGCTCCCGTGCCCAATGGAATCAGTGCTGAGCATCACACTGCTCACGATGAGCATGCTGACGTGGATCTTCATCATGGACTCGACCTTGACGCGTTTGGCGCTGATTTCTCCGAGTACGGACATGATTTCGATGACCACACCAATATCCTTGATAGATTAGAGTAGTCTTGGTTAGCCGGACTCTGTAAAATATAACGATTGATGATTTGTATCTCAAGACTAGACTTGGTTTCTAGAAATTGGAAGGGTTTGAAAGAGGGAAGCCGTCTGATTTGCGACCGGCTGCTGCAGCACACAGCATTAACTTACAGCGCCCTAGCCCGTATATCTTAACTTCGCGTAGTCGTGAATTATTCGCGTCACACAATGGTCACCGTTAGCAAGACTGTGAAACGCGAGCTCGACGCTTCGTCGCAGAGAATCACAGCGTTCTTTGCTCCCCAGGCAAAGGTAATTCGAGATATCTCGACTGCGAGTGTCTCGGCAGCTCGCAAATCAGCACCTCTGACGAGCTCATCGTTCGACAAGAACAAGTGGGTCGAGAGCCTGACTCCGAGTCAGAAGGAGCTTCTTGAGTAAGCAGCTTGTGTGTTTTGCATGATGGTAACTAATAGCAGAGTTGAAATCTCCACGTTGGACGAGTCCTGGTTGGCAGTCCTGCACACGGAGCTCACCAAGGACTACTTCCTATCGCTCAAGAAGTTCGTCAACGGCGAGATTGCCAGCGGCAAGAAGGTATTTCCACCTGTCAATGACATATACTCGTGGTCGCGCCTGACGCCGCTAAATTCCGTCAAAGTCGTTATTCTGGGACAGGATCCGTACCACAACTTCAACCAAGCCCATGGCCTCGCCTTCTCGGTGAACCCACCCACCAGGCCTCCCCCCTCGTTGGTGAACATTTACAAGGGTGTAGCTGCGTGCTATCCGGACTTTAAAATTCCCCAGTCGGGCCTGCTGACTCCGTGGGCAAGCCGGGGTGTCCTTCTGCTCAACGCGTGCCTAACGGTACAGTGCCATAATGCCAACTCACACGCTGGCAAGGGATGGGAGAAGTTCACGGAGCAGGTGCTGCTGGCAGCACTTGCTGCCAAGCCGTCGGGTATCTGCTTTCTGGCATGGGGAAACCCCGCGTCAAAGCGCATCGACCAGATCAAGCCTGCGGTGAGTAAATAGCTGTTCGGTCCTACGTTACTAACTCAGAAACAGCACCATGTCCTTCGATGTGTGCACCCGAGCCCACTGTCTGCTTCACGAGGGTTCTTCACTGCGCACCACTTCCGCAAGGCCAACGATTGGCTTCGTGACACATACGGACCTGGCTCTGTGATTGACTGGGCTCTCGACCCACAGAATAAGATTGCAGACATCCAGGAGTTGCTGGCAGCCGGCTCAGCAGACGCGACAACTGAGAAAGACATAGAGAGTGGCGAGAAGTCAGAGGACAAGGAAGCCACCGTTACAGAGACTAAGGTTGAAGAGACTGAAGTCAAGGAGACTCAAGTTCTCAAGACCTCGTCTGTCACGACTACCGAGGACAAATCCCTGGCTACACTCGTGACCGAGGACGATGATGCGGAGCTGGACAAACTCCTGGAGTAGTTAATTTGATGACATGAATGTTCATGTCACATTTTTGATATGGTAGTCTACACTATTAACAAGGGTAGTGATGTATTTAGACCTGCGGATCAGTAGCATCTTGGGCCACCGGATCAACAGCCTCCTCCAACGGCTCGCTCCGTCGATAGACAATGACATCGCCTTGACGTCTCCAATCGTCGTGAAAATGGCTGTTGAAGAACTGATTATACTGTGTTAGACATGAAAAACAGGCGTGGAGTACATACCAGCGAATAGTTTTGGTTCTCGAGGTACGCACGGACTTCTGGGCCTAACGCTTCAAAGAAAGCTAGATGTGATGGCCACTGGCGGTCTGCAGGGAAGTGCTCGTCGAGAAATGCAATTGGGTCTGCGTAGAATTGGTCGGCCTCGTCGAGGTACGCCGCCCTGCTGTCCTCAGATAAGCCAATTGGTGGCTCACAGGTAAGAAACCAAGCTTCGACGTCTGGTCGGTGAAGATGGCTTTGCCATGGGGTCGAGTGGCACGGCATGAGGAAGCCAATACTCGACATCGACGAGTCTTCGCGGAGGAAATCGATTACGTCAATGACACCTCGCTGGTGGACAAGGGAGAAGTATGCTGCAAATGGAATGTTGATGAGGATTAGAAGGGCAATATAGGCGGGACGTATTCCAGCGAGACCTTTGGCGACCAGAACATGTAGCAGCGGGAGTAGAGGGAGGATGAAGCGCACTTCTTTGTGGGATAGTAGAGAGTAGGCAGCAATGACGAACAGGACGACCTGGACGAGGATAGAGGAGCGGAGCTTCCAGCCCTGGTATATGGCGACGGGGAGGTAGCCAATCAACAGTAGAGGCAGGCCTTGGCTGAGGTAGTAGTGCCACGGAGAGACGCCGTAGAACTGGGACAGCGACTGCACGACATTGAACATGATGAATTTACCCAGCGGGAACACAGGCTCGCCGTAGTAGACGTTGTCGATGAAGAAGTTGACAAACAGGGACGTGAACACAGCTGCTTGGCCCATCATCAAGAGGTCAAAGGCCTGGCGGGGTGGTGAGTCCCACAGCAGCGCAGCAGCCAGGTAACCCCAAATGAGGGCATTTGTAGGCCGGAAGACACATGCAACGGACGCGACGAGCACCGCTGCCACATAGGGCCCGTATGGGATCAGCGAGCCCGGATGTTGGTGCACCTTCCAGGGCCAGTACGATAGCGCAGCAGCGGTCATTGCAGTCTCGAGGCAGTTGGAAAAGGTGCGAGGGCCACAGAACCACGTGAACGCCGAGCCCAGGCTCGCTACTAGAGCCCAATTGCCCACCTGGCGGTTGAACATGCTAGTTCCCAGCTTCCAGGTGTAGTAGTCAGTGAGCGTGGCTATACCGGCCTGAAAGAGTTTCGGCGCGATTATGACATTAACATCAAAGAAATCAGCTGCTCGGTATACGCCCGCGTACAGCAGCGGGTAGATGGCGCTGCGCAGATGTTCGTGCCATTCCCATGTCGTGTATCCATAACCATAGACGAGGATGTGGGCCGGTTCGAGCGACTGCCAGTACTCGTCAGGCTGGAAGAAGGTACGGATGCTCAACGCGTTAAACACGCGCAGACCGAACACAAGGCCGAATAAAAGCAGGGTCCGCATCAATTCATGCCCGTAGCCGTAGTAATAGATGTATAGCACAGTGATGTATAACGGTAGCTAGACACCTCGAGCAGTTCCCCTGAACGGCTGCGAGCAGGCACGGCTGTTATGTGCGGTGGGGGTGCAGCACAATGAGCCCACTCGTTCCCCCACTGTAGGCTCCAGCCTGGGTAAATTGGGATAATGCTAGCAGTCCCCAGATTTGCCCAGTTGCGTTTGCCCAGTAGCGCCTACCTGCCGTGCCCATGAACCACAACCAAGCTAGCTCATTGGAGCCAGGTGAGACAAGAGAACAGACAAGAGGACATATGGCGCCAGAATGCCTGAAGGAACAATTGACTGATTGACTGATTGGCTGGTTGACTGGAAATGCCTGGAACTGCCCCGCCAATATCTGCTCCTGCCCCGCCTTACCACATGACCATATGCCACTTGCTTGTTGCTGATACTACCCAAAGCTGCAGCAAAACCCCCGCTTGGCCGCACGGAGTTTATCCGTACCCAACCAAATGCGGGGAGACTTGTCAACCTACAGAAACAAAGCTCATACAAAGAGCACCGAACAAGTTAGTCAAAGGTCAATTGACATGTCCGTGACGGCTGTTTCCACCAAGCCCTTTGACGGGCAGAAGCCTGGCACGTCGGGCCTGCGTAAGAAGGTGACGGTGTTCCAGCAGAAGCACTACAGCGAGAACTTTGTGCAGGCCATCATGAGCTCCATTCCCGAGGGCTCCAAGGGCGCGACGCTCGTTGTTGGCGGTGACGGTCGCTACTGGAACCCCGAGGTCATCCAGATCATTGCTGCCATTGGCGCTGCCAACGGCGTCAAGAAGCTCATCATTGGTCACAAAGGTCTGCTGTCGACTCCTGCTGCTTCACACGTCATTCGCAAGCGCGGAGCCACGGGAGGCATCATCCTCACCGCTTCTCACAACCCGGGTGGTCCCACCAACGACTTTGGCATCAAGTACAACCTCGCCAATGGCGGCCCCGCCCCCGAGTCGGTCACAAACAAGATCTACGAGGCCACCACCGTCATCTCTGAGTACCACACCATTGCCGACTTCCCCAAGGTCGACATCTCCACCGTCGGCATCAAGAAGTATGGCCCGCTCGAGGTAGAGATCATTGACACCGTCACCGACTACGTCGCGCTGATGAAGGAGATTTTTGACTTTGATCTCATCAAGTCGTTCCTCGCTGGCAACAAGCACTTCTCGGTGCTGTTTGACGGCCTCAATGGCATCACGGGGCCTTACGGCACGGCGCTCTTCATTGACGAGCTCGGCTTGCCCGCCTCGTCCATCCAGAACTGCACTCCAAAGCCCGACTTTGGCGGTCTTCACCCTGATCCCAACCTCACCTATGCCCACTCGCTCGTTGCCAAGGTCGACGCCGACAACATCCCGTTTGGCGCTGCCAGTGACGGTGACGGTGACCGTAACATGATCTACGGCGCCAATGCGTTTGTGTCGCCCGGTGACAGTGTCGCCATCATTGCCCACTACGCCTCGCTTATCCCGTACTTTCAGAAGAACGGAGTCAACGGCCTCGCCCGTAGCATGCCCACCAGCGGCTCCATTGATCTCGTCGCCAAGGCCAAGGGCCTCAACTGCTACGAGGTCCCCACTGGCTGGAAGTTCTTCTGTGCCCTCTTTGACTCGCAGAAGCTGTCCATCTGCGGCGAGGAGTCGTTTGGTACTGGCTCGGACCACATCCGCGAGAAGGACGGTCTATGGGCCGTCATGGCTTGGCTCAACATCCTGGCTGGTGTCGGTAAGGAGGACCCGTCAAAGGCTACCATTGCCGCCATCCAGAAGGACTTCTGGACTACCTATGGTCGTACATTCTTTACCCGCTATGACTATGAAAACGTCTCGTCCGACGGTGCTGCGAAGATCGTCACTTCTCTAACAGATAACATCAACGATCCTAAGTTCGTAGGGTCGTTGATTCCTACCGCCACCGGATCCCTCGTTGTCGAGGAGGCTGGTGACTTCAGCTACACTGACCTCGACGGCTCTGTGTCCAAGAACCAGGGCCTCTACGTCAAGTTCAAGGGCGGTGCCCGCATTGTCCTGCGTCTGTCGGGCACTGGCTCTTCGGGTGCAACCATTCGTCTGTACGTCGAGCAGTACGACAAGGATCCCGCCCATTTTGGCGACTCGGCTCAGGACTACCTCAAGGATACAATTGCCGCTGCTGTCAAATTCCTGCGGTTCAAGGAGTACGTCGACCGTGACGAGCCCGACGTCCGAACTTAGTGTGTACCATGTAGTATTTCGTAATTCAATAGTTTGTCAACCCAAAAGTCCATCGATGTCAAGGCCTTCCTTCTTGGCTTGTGTCTTTTCGATGTAGAGTTCATGCCGTTTCTTGTCGCGAAGGCTGCTCTTCTCGACCTTCTTGATATCGAGGACCTTTGTCAGCTTGGCAAGGTTCGATTTTGCCTTCTCCTGAAGAGCTGGCGGTGGCTTAGTGAACTGAGTCAAAACAGAAGGGATGGGTGGGATGTCTGCATCACTGCCGCTCAGAGCACACGTCTTGATCACCTGCCGCATCCGGTGTATCATGGGATTGTATACCTCCTCAGACGTACCCCACTCGACTGGTTCACCATCGGCGTCCTCATCAGCGATCATCAGGTCCATATCGTCAACGTATTGCTCCATCAGCCCGGTCATTTCGGCGGTCGGTTCGCGCATCTCGCGCTGGGCACTCCCACCCTCGAGTACCTTGCCTGATCTCGTCTTGACTTCAGACAGACTCGGAAACTGGTAGTGGCGTACATCCTCAGCAAAAGGTAGCTCACATGATATAAGCGCCTCGAATGGTTCCCCGTTGTCGTTGACGGTCATGAGAGGGCTCAGACCAACTACAACCACATCGGCTCCAGGTTTGCGACTATACCGGGCGAGAATGATTTTGTCAAGGTCAAATAAAGAGAGCACAAGGGCGGAGAAAGCCACTGCATTCGCCATTCCCGGTGCGGGGATCACATAGTCTGTGTTTGACATGTAATACGACCGCGGCAATGACGCTGCATCAACTGTAGCAATGAACTCGAGGCACGAGTCAACAGCCTTGGTAGCTCCAAGCAGCACCTTGATATCGCTCGACAATGGCACAATCTCGGACCCATACTTGTAGCCCTGCTCGAGCTCGCCCTGAGTGACAATTTCTCGCTTGTCAGGTTCCTTCTCGTTGTCAATAAAGTACTCGCGTGCGTACTCCACAGGTAGAGGCACGTCGTCCTCAGCGACAGCGAATAGATGTGATCCGGTGAACATGGCTTTGCGAGTGCATGGGTATGCTTGGAGCTCGATTTGAACAGATCGATCGTCGCCAAATAGAGCAGCGCTGCCAATTGTGAGGCTTCCTCTGAACGACGCAATAGGACGCACCTTCTTTGGTTTGGGGATGCCAACACTGGCCAGAGCCTCGGAGTAAGGAGCGACAATGCCTTGCTCCTCACCTTCCCGACTGTTATCCAGTGACGAGCAGAGCTCTTGCAGTAGCCGAACGTTTTCTGCCGCAACAGGAGAAACGTCACTCGGTTGTGAAAGCGACTCTGTCTTGATTTGTTCCTGTGATAGCTCCTCGGTCTTGGCATCGACAGATTCCATGTCTATCAGCAGAACCACGAGGCGGATGTTATTCTTCTTGAGAGCGTCTCTGATAGACTGTATCTTGATCGTGTCGGCCACCATCGGGCTATCGACGCGCGCCACAACCATAATAGACCGTTTATACTTGAGATTGCGGCAGTGCGTCTCAATGTTCTCAATAGCCTGCTGTATACCTTCGATGACTAGTTAGCTACGTTCATGCTGGAGCAAGCCAAAGTCACTCACTGTTTCCGTCGTCGTTGTCTTCAGCCTTGATATCCTGAAGCTTTCTCACATCTTCGAGAAGGAATCTGCGTTAATATAACTGATGGTACAGTTCAAGCCTGCAACTCACTGCTTGATGCCCGAGACGGTTGCCACATGGTTGTAGATGCATGTGTCGGATTCTAGTTAGCGGACACTTGGCCTGTGAAGAAACTTACTGACTGCTGTGCGAACAGTGACAATTCCAATCTGGTCGGTTTTGCGGTTCGTGAATACCTCAGTTAGTGCTGACCGTGAAGCTTGCAACTGTACCTACTGTGTTGCAGATGCTGTCGTGCACGTATTTTAGCCCGAGTTCGAGATCCGACTCGGCCCGACCGCCATGCCGCTCGCCCATGCTTCGGCCCACATCGAGCACAAACACCGTTGCCTGTGTTAGAGTCTATAAGTAAGAGGCAAAACCCGTTCACTCACAGCTTTGTCTGCCATTGGAGATGTGGAGTCAAGAGGCGAGATGCACGCTTAAATTATAGCCGCGTTTAGTTGGCGTCCCAGTCGTGATTTCACTAAGCAAAACGCATAAACTGCTTTCAGCTGCCTAACTATAAAATACATTTAATTCAATATTTACGGTCATTTCTCCATCACCACTCGTCTACCACTCGTCTTCGTCTTCGTCGTCACTCTCGTGGCGGCCGGCCCGCGCTTTGAGAGCGTTGGCGAGACCACCAGCCAGGTTGTTGGTAGCATGGTTCTTCTGTTTAAGTGCCTCGGCAAGCCCAAACGCGAGGTTGGGCTCCTGAGACGAATCCGAGGCAGGAGTAGCCACGCCCGTCGAACCAGGAGTACCCGTCGAGCCAGGGGCAGCCTTCTTCTTCTTTGGCGGGGCAGGTGGAGGCGCCTTCTTGCCAGCAGCAACCAGTGTCACGACAATCTCCTGCACATACGACGCAGGTGTCCATCCTTGGGCCGACTTGTCCTCCTTTTCGGCCAACCACCAACCATTCTCAGCCTTTTGTATAATCACCACAATCTCGTCCTTGGTGATTGAGAGCTCGTTGGGGCGCGTGCCAGCGTAATCGTACAAGGCCTTCGCCGTGGGTTTTGCCGGCTCGGCAGCAGGTGGAGGCGGCGGAGGAGGCGGCGGAACCGTCTTCTTCTGAGCAGGTTGTACAGGAGCGCGACGAGCAGCCGGCACCACTGCTGCTGCAGCCGCCGGTTGAGCTGCTGGCTGAGGTCGCGCTTGAGGAACAGACTGGGCTTGTGGCTGTCGAATTGCCGAGGCTGCTGCAGACACTGCTGCTGATGCCGGGACACCTGTACCGTTTCCGACGCCGAGCTGAGGAGGCGCCTTGCGCACATCGACATGTGGTGGGAAGGCCTGGCGCTGAGCTGGAGCAGCGGGCGGAGGCGCCTTGCGTTGCGTTGTGGGTCGCGCCGTTGTCCGAGCAGGCTTACCAGCTCTAGGCTTTGGTTTCGGCACCGCCTCGGACACAGAGTTGGCTGGCAGCCCACTGGACACGCGGATAGTTCCGCTTTTGTAGATGTCGTAGTTCCTGGGAGCTGTCTCATCCTTCTGGACCTTGATAACAGCAGACTTGCCGGGCTTCTTGCTGTACTGGATCGTGGGACCAATGTTCACTGGAACGCTCAGCACAGTGGCAAGCTCCGTCTTGAAAATACACCACATGAGCGGATCTGGCTCATGCGACGAGCCAATATTGAGTGCAAACCAGTCGTCACGCAGCGAAGAGAGCGCCATGCTGCGGATCGCCGCCAATGGAATAGTACGCTCAACAACGTACGACAGTTGGTTGTTTACAATCTGCTCCATGACAACGTACATCATTTTTTGTGTGACGATGAAAACGCGGTCCATGCGCATACTCGACCGACCAAACTTGGCCTGTAGCACCTCTCCGCGACAGGAAAACCGCACAATGTCGGTAACACCAATAGCCTTGGTAATGAAAGAACCGGGCGAATTGCGCACATTGCAGGCGAGGTAGTCTCCCCAGAATCGGCGATATCCGAGCATACTCATACGTCGGCGCTCCTTGCGGTTGGCGAGTACGGCATTTCCCTTCTCTCGTCGGTCAATGTACTTCTTGCGACCCTTGATCTCGCGCCAGTATCTCTGAATCTTCGTTGCACAGTCGCTCTTGTACTTGAGGTGACGACGCCACGCGCGCTGAATACGGGACGCCATGTTATGCCAGTACATGTCTCGCATGTGCTCGAGAGCAAACAGCGTCTCTGGAGTCTTGATGAAAGCCTTGGTCACACCCATCTGGTACTCGGAGGCAGGAATACCAGTGTCCTTGAAGATCTGTAGCGTTGCTGTCTTGGAATCACCCTGCCAGATAAAGTCACCTGCGTAGGATGTCTTTCCAGACAGTAGGTAAAAGCGCTCGACAAACTTCTCAAAGGTCTGACGATACGCGAAACCAGCTCGGCGGATACGCACATTCTCCTTCAGACCTAGGTACTTGACCTGGTGAAGGACAGCCTTCTCGTCGAACTCAGACGGGGATCGATGTTGATTCGGCTTGATGGTTCGAATATATGACGGCTGCGCCATGGACAATGTGTGTGTCAGTGCGTTCGCAGATTGTTTGATCTTGTCGCTGGCGGTAGGAGGTCGACGACCAGCTGTTGCAGTACCGTTTGCCTCAATGGCACTAGCGAAGAGCTCACGCAGGTATGCATTCTGCGAGTTCTCCACAAGGTTGATAAGATCCTTGAGTAGCTGATCCTTGTTCTTGTCGGTCATCCCTGCAACATCGTACATGACATCTCCGGCATAGTGCTTGATGAGGAATTTGGCCTGGCGCTGCTCAAAGTGCTTGTTGCCGCTCAGCATACTCAGCTTCATGGCGAAGTTCTGGTCAGCGGCTCCAGAGTCCGCGTGTGCAGTGGCACAAGCGTCGTTCAGCACCGAGAAGATACCAGGGGGTCGACGCTCTTCAATAAGATCGCAAACAATCTTGTTGTTGAAGTAGTCAATTGGTGTCCACTTGATCTGTTCACGGACATACTCCTCCTGTTCTGCCTTGAGGGTCAGCTCAATGAAAATCTGCTGCAGCTTCTCGTTGACGTAGTTGATGCAAATCTGTTCGAAACTGTTGTTTTCGAAAATTTCGAATCCGTAGATATCGAGAATACCGATTGTCAGCTGCTCGCCACTCTGGCCTTGTACGTTCAGCGACTGGTTGACGCGTCCAACAATCCAATCGAACAACTTGTCGTAGATGGCCTTGGCAAGAGCGTCGCGGACGGCGCGGGCCTGAGTGGGGTTGAGGGGACTCTCATAGACCGATCCTCTTCGGCCGCCACGCGAGGTCTCTACAACGCGAATAGTGAGGGCCTTCTCGATGGCAGCGGCGTCCACATCCAGAAGATAGGCGACAAAGTTTGGCACCGAGGGGTCGCGAATGTCGGAGCCACTCTGCTCGTTCTCGGTAAAGTCAACATTTCCAATCCACAGAATGGCCGCCAGGAGTCGGAAAACGCTGTCCTGCTCTGCTTGGGTGAGTCCAATGACGGCCATTGCTTCGAGGGTCTCTTTGAAGTCACGCACATCGTCAATGCCGTCGACTGTCGTGCACTTGCTTGCCGATGTGTACACATAGGTCTCGGGCCCCTGGATGCCAAACGTTTCACGATAGTTCTGGGACGCTCCCTTGGTGAACTGATAGAAGATGTGAAAGTTGCGCTCGTTGCGGATCTGGCCTACAACTCGAGCCTTTTCGAGCAAGTAGTTGGTGATGTTGGCACCCACGGGGTCTCCCTGCTTGTTGAAGAGAATCTCCAGGTATTTGCCGTGGCGCGAAGAGTTGTCGTTACGCAGAGTCTTGGCACATCCAAAGGACTCGAGCAGAGGGTTTGTGGCGAGCACCATCTCCTTGATCTTCTGGATACCCGAGGCGCTCGCCGAGCCTCCAGAGACAGAGGCAATATACTGCATAATGCGCTTGGCAGCCTCAGTCTTGCCGGCTCCTGACTCTCCCGAGATGATGACGCACTGGTTCTCGTTGTACGACTTCATGTTGTAGTACATGGCCTCTGCAATGGCAAACACATGCGGGGGCACCTCGAGACGGCTCTTGCCACGGTACGAGCCGAGCACCTCGTCGGTGTAGATTCCCAGATCGCGGAATGGGTTCACCGAGATGAGCACATGGCCAATGTATGTGTAGATAGTGCCGTTGTCAAAGCGCTTCTTGAGGTTATCGTTGATGGCCTCTTCCGAGACCTTGCTTAGCAGAGTCAGGTCCGATACGCCCACTTCCTTCTTCTTTGCCAGGTCAAACGTCGCCTTGGTGACCTGAGCTCCTCCACGTTTGGGTGGAGGTGCCTTGGTGCCACCCTGGGCCTTGCGAGCAGCCCGCTTCGTGATAGCCATGGCAGTTCAGTCAGCTGGTATCAGTGGTTTGGTGTAGCACAACCTCAGTCGTAGCAGCCAGTCCTAGTCAATGGTAAATTGTACGACTGTACGTTGGATTTCGATTACTACTGGAAAGCCAGTGTACTCGACTTCACAATGCACAAGCTGTCAATCGCCTCGTTGCAGTCGGGCTATGATAAAGGAGAAATGACGGATCTGAGGACTGGCAAATCCCACTAAGCCCCGGGCCGTGCACAGCCGCGCATACGTCGGCCCGCGCGGCAGTGCCGGGGTAGGGGCGGGTCCGGGTACGCCCTGACCAATGGCAGGGCCAGTACCGC
Source organism: Sugiyamaella valdiviana (assembly GCA_030570555.1). Taxonomy (NCBI): domain Eukaryota; kingdom Fungi; phylum Ascomycota; class Dipodascomycetes; order Dipodascales; family Trichomonascaceae; genus Sugiyamaella; species Sugiyamaella valdiviana. Next base: position 916,151 of record JAJLWF010000003.1, read on the forward strand.
GGTAGCTACTACTATCAGTTTCCCAGTACATGAAATCATGAACTATTAGATGGATTATTAACATATTTTACCGGAGTCAATAGAACGTGTCGGCTGGTCGAGGTTTAATGATATAATGTCTAGACTTCATGTGAGGCTGCTACCTTAAGCGCATACTGGGTAGGCTTCGACCCTGAAGCAACTACTAATGAAACTTGACGAGTGATAGTCCAATTTACCTACAAATATAGCCTGGCATACTTCTTACAAATCACAAATGAGGCTCTACACCCTCGAAGCCGTGGTGCTGTGACTGTGGTTCCATTTCCAGTGGTTCCAGCGGTGCGGTGACGAATGATTCCAGTGGAGCTTTTACCAGTGGTTCCGTGTCCAGAACTTCCTGCGGTCCCATATCTGGAGATTGCAGCGGTTCCAGTGGATCCGGTTGTGCTGTGACCAGTGGATCCAGTAGTGCCACGACCGGTAGTTGCTTGTCCAGCGGCTCCAATGAATCCATATCCAGCGTTTCATTTCCAGTGGCTCGGCGCGCACTGTGGCCAGTTTCCTCACGGCCAGAAGACTGCTACTGTTTCTGCAGCCCAATGGCGTTCTTCACCGTGTCAGTGACCTCCTCTCTAGTTGTCGTAGCCAGTGATCACACATCCAGTGTGTCCTGAACCATTTTCCTACACCCAGTGTGTACTGAGTCAGTGGTTCCATATCCAATAGTTTGTACGGTTCCAGGAGTCAAGGGTGCAACTATACAGAGGTGTGTTGTGCTGCAATTACTTCTGAGAGCCGGTGCATTCGACTTCACAATGCACAAGCAAACCGCCGATCGCCCCGTTGCATTCGGGGTATGATAAGGGCGAAATGATGTATCTGACGACTGGCAACCCCAGTAAGCACACAGCCGCGCAGATGCCGGCCCGCGCGGGGTAGCGAGGGTAGGCCTCTGGCAATCACAGTCCATCCAATACGCATGTAGCCGACCATGACCTCAAAGCATATTTGCTATGAACTTATGAAGTATGGTACGCCAGTAAAACCATAAATACATCAATGTTCTAATTCTTGTATATGCTTGCTGGTAGCTTCCTCGGGAGGATTTGGCCTTGACTGCAGGCTTAAGCGCATACCCAGGTTAGGACCCTGGCTGCAGCTACTCTTATCATGAATCTCGAACGATCGTATAATTAACCTACAAATAACCTGACATACTTAAGAATTCACAAAATGGCTAGGTAGCCTCGACTTACTTTGAGCCGCGGGTCTCGTCGACGCCGCGTGAGTCTTTCGAATCGCCCTTCAACGAGTGATAGAGCTGCTTCAGAGGGTTGGGACTGTCGGAAGTTGTGCTCTGCGTCGTGCGGGTTTTGGATGTGTCGTAGTTGTACGACGTGCCGCGGGCAGAAAGCTCAGTGTCCTCGTGCGCAACCTCAGCGGCAATGGCAGCGGCCGTGGAGGGTTGAGTTCCAGCAACGGTTCCGGTTCCGGTTCCGTGCGTGCCCGCACCGACTCCTCGATGAGTATCTCCCTCGTGGTGTCGGGTGTCATTGACTCCGTGAGTGTCGTAGCTGCCGTTGCCGCCGGACGACACTCGTCGCAGGTCGTTGCGCTGCTTCTCAGCCAGTTCCTCGGCTGTGTAGGTTCCTGAAGCAGGGCCCGTATGGGCAGAGTCGTGCTTAGTTCCCCGTCCAGACTCATGTCCAGCAGCGTAACCAGCGGCTCCTGCTCCAGCGACTCCAGCTCCAGCGACTCCAGCTCCAGTGGTTCCAGTGGTGCTGTGACCAGTAGTGCTGTGACCAGTGGTTCCGTATCCAGCAGTTCCTGCGGTTCCAGTGGTGCCATGTCCAGCGGTTCCAGTGGTTCCGTATCCAGAGGACTCAGTTCCAGACTGCTGTAGTCCAAGGGCATTCTTCACTGTGTCGGTGATACCACCTCCACTCGTGTTACCAGATCCAGTGGTTCCAGATCCAGTGTGTCCTGAACCAGTTGTTCCGTATCCAGAGGTTTCATATCCAGTGCTTGAGGTTCCAGTGGTTCCATGGCCAGTGGTGCTGTGACCAGTGGTTCCATATTCAGTGGCTCCCGTCGTGTTGCGATCAGTGGTTCCTGTCGTGCTGTGACCAGTAGTTCCAGTAGTGCCATGGCCAGTGGTGTTGTGACCAGTGGTGCTGTGACCAGTGGCCCCGGTGGTTCCATATCCGGTGGTTCCAGTGGCTCCAGTGGTGCTGTGACCAGTGGTGCCATGACCAGTGGTTCCATGTCCACTTGCTCCATGTTCAGCGGCCGCAGCGGCTCCAGCGGCTCCTCCAATGATTCCATATCCAGCGGTTTCAGTTCCAGCGGATCCGAATCCAGAAGACTCAGTTCCAGACTGCTGTAGTCCAAGGGCATTCTTCACAGTGTCAGTGATACTGTTTCCGCTCTTGTTCTCGTAATCCGTGGTTCCAGATCCAGTGTGTCCCGAACCGGTGGTTCCATATCCAGAGGTCTCATACCCAGTGGTTCCAGGGCCAGTCGATCCGTATCCTGTGGTTCCAGTGGCTCCAGTGCCAGTGGCTCCAGTGGTACTGTGTCCAGTGGTTCCAGTGGTGTTGCGACCAGTGGTACCCGTGGCGCTGTGGCCAGTGGTACCCGTGGCGCTGTGGCCAGTGGTACCCGTGGCGCTGTGGCCAGTGGTACCCGTGGCGCTGTGGCCAGTCGTACCCGTGGTGCTGTGACCGGTGGGACCCGTGGTGCTGTGACCGGTGGGACCCGTGGTGCTGTGACCGGTGGTGCCCGTGGTGCTGTGACCAGTGGTGCCATGACCAGTGGTGCTGTGACCAGTGGTGCCATGACCAGTGGTTCCATGTCCACTTGCTCCGTATTCAGCGGCCGCAGCGGTTCCAGCGGCTCCTCCAGCAATTCCATATCCAGCCGACTCAGTTCCAGTGGCTCCGCGCGTGCTGTGGCCAGTTACGTCATGGTCATAAGACTGCTGCTCAGTCTGCAGTCCAAGGGCGTTCTTTACGGTATCGGTGATACCGCCTCCGCTCTTGTTCTCATAGCCAGTGGCCCCGGTGGTTCCATGTTCGTGGAGTCCATATCCAGCGGGTTCAGCTGTGGTGGCATGTCCGGCGGGATGATCATGGAGTCCATATCCAGCGGGTTCAGCTGTGGTGGCATGTCCAGCGGGATGCTCATGGAGTCCATATCCAGCGGGTTCAGCTGAGGTGGCAGGTCCAGTGGAATGCTCATGGAGTCCATATCCAGAGGGCTCGGCGGTGGTTCCATGTGCAGTGGTGCCATGTCCAGCGGTTCCGTATCCAGAGGACTCAGTTCCAGACAGTCCAAGAGCGTTCTTCACAGTGTCGGCGATACCGCCTCCGCTCTTGTTGGACGAGTTGGTGTGAGTGTTATCGTACCCAGTGCCAGTGGATCCTGCGTGCGTCGTAGAATGGCCAGTTGAGCCAGTCAGGTTTCGACCAGTATCCTGCTGTCCTGAGTAGGCAGCACCAGCAGCTCCCGTGGAGCCAGTGGAACCAGCCCCGGTAGACGCACCAGACTGGTGTCCCTGCTTGTGCTTGTCATGCTCTGCAGCGTACACGCTAGCTCCAATAGCTGCGCCGGCAGCTCCAGCCACGGCTGGGTCGACATCGCGTCCGGAGGCCTTGTGCTGCTTGGCCTGGTTGCCAGCAGCAATGCCACTTGCAAGAGCAGCACTGGTGACACCGGCATTCTGACCCTTGGCAGTCTGGTTGCCCTGAGTGTTGCCAGCGCTGCGGTGTGCACCGGCTCCGGTGACAGCAGGGTTGTCAGCACCTCGGATTTCAGAGCTGCCTGGGTTCTCATAGTAGCCTGCAGACTTACCTTCTCCATACAGAGGAGTATCGGAAGGCTTGTTTCCAGTACTGCTCACAGTTGTGCCCTTGGCATTGGGGTCCAAGGTCTGGTAGGTGTCAGTGTGCTTGTCAGAGTGCTTGTCAGTGTGCTTGTTGGTGTTGGATAGAGTAGCGCCTGGCTCGAAGTTCTGCGCGTTGTGCGAGTTGTGAGCGTGAGAGTGCTTGCTGCTGGATTTTGTTCCTGCAGTAGGGCCGTACTGGGAATCCACGCCGCTGTGTGTACCAGTAGCAGCAGTGTCCGAGCGAACACCGGCGTTTGCACCACCAGCGGTACCATGAGTAGTACCATGAGTGTGGCTAGCAGAGTTGTGGCCAGCTGAGGACTCTAGAGCGGTGCCTGCAGCGACTCCAGTTGCGGCGCCAGTTGCAGTACCAGCACCGTGGTGCTTGTCAGCAGTCGAGCCAGTGTGCTGAGAACGAGTCTGGTCAGAGGTCTTATCATCGGAGTGACCCTTGAACACACCCTTGATCTTGCTCTTGAGGCCTCCCTCCTTGGGGCTGGGAGGTGAAGCACGCACCCGTTCCTCCCCGGCCTTATCGCGGGCAATTGATTCCTGCACTTGGGCCTGGGCAGCAGTGGGCTTAGAAGAGTTCTCGTCGTTAAGTGTGGCAATAACGGCATCGGGCATGTGCTTCTGGGCATTCTTCACGGCGTCCTTCTTGGAGACAGCCTCAGTCGTCATGATGTTCTTGCCGGACTTGGGATCGTACACGATGCCACCTTCGTAGCGGCTCTCGGCTGATTCAACAGCCTTGCCATGGTTCGATCCATAGGAGGTGCCAAGGTGGCCAGAACCAGGTACAGCTCCTGTACCAGGTAGACTAGAGTCAGTGGTTCCCTCTCTCGAGTGAGCGGTTCCCTCTCGCGAGTGGGCAGAGTCGAGGTCGCCTGACTTGGTGCTGGTGTGATCCGCGCTCTTCGAGCTGTCCAGATCAGTGCCCTGCTTTCCGTTGTCAGCTTGTCCTCGGCCAAAAACGCCCTTGAGGGTATCCTTGAGTCCACCGCTCGAGCGACGGCGTTCCTTGGGAGAGGAACTCTTCTTTGAGCTGTTCAAAGGAGTCGCAGTGTCGGCAGACTTGGTTCCCTCATAGTCGGTTCTGGTTGATCCGGCAGTTGCTCCTGCAGCGGCGGCAGCAGCGGCAGCGGCACCAGCACCAACTCCAGCAGAGCCAGTTCCGGCTCCAGAAGTCTTAGCAGATCTGGTGTTGCCCGTTACACTTGGCTGTGCAGTTGCCGATTCATTGAATCCTGAGCGAGAGTTGTCAGTACCTCGTCCAGCATTGGAGTGGCCAGTCGAGGTGTAGCTCTTGTCGGTGTTGACAGGGCCCACCTTCGAGTGACCAGTGGTGGTGGCAGGGTCAAACTCTGAAATCTCTTCCTTGGCAGTGCGGCCAGTGCCTGTCTTAGCGTGGCCAGTGGTGCCAGTGGTCAAGGCTGGGTTGGTCTCGGAGCCGTAGCTCTGGCCAGCGGTAGCTCCAACATTTGAGTGACCACTGGTGGTGTTGGCGCCAGTGCCGTAACTCTTGTTAGTGTTGGTAGTTCCAACGTTCGAGTGGCCAGTGGTCGATGAGGTGTTGGCTGCTGAGCCAAGACCGACAGCTCCAGCGATTGTTTGACCGATACCGGCGTTGCCAGCGTTCGAGCCAGTGGTCGAGTGGCCAGTGGTCGAGTGACCGGAGTGACCAGTGTTTCCAGTGGTGGAGTGGCCGGTAGTCGACTGTCCTGTGCTCAAGGCAGGATCATAGTGAGCGTTGCTTTCGCCCAGGTTCAAGCGCTGGGTTCCAGCAGTCAAGGCAGGATCAAGCTCAGAAGAGTAGTTCTTGCCAGTGTGTCTACCTTCAAGATCCGAGCGACCAGTCAAGGCAGGGTCAAAGTGAGAGCCCTGGCTCTTGTGGCCCTTGGACTCGTGGGTCAAGTTGGTGGAACCGAGACCGGAGTGGTTCTGCGAGTAGTCGGCACTAGGGTTTGTGTCTCTGGCACGACCGTAGTCGTCAAAAGCAGATCCGCTGATGTTGAGACCGTCAGTGCCCGACTTGTGGGTACCAGTCTGGTCGGTACCAATGTGGTGGGATACGTGAGTAGTTTCTGTGGCAATGGGGTGGTGCGAGCCCTGATGGGTGTTCAAGTTGGGTGACTGATCAGCGGCATTGACCTCGGTGGAGTAAGTGTACCCCTGAGACTGGGGCTCATTTGAGGCATTGAGGGGCTTAGAGCTCGAATCGACAAAGGCACCGGGAATGCGGGACTCTGCGAATCGAGGCTGCGAGGGGTCCACCTCGTCGACGGGTCTGTCGACCCTGTCGTCGGGCGAGCTCTCGCCAAAGATAACTCTGGAGACTTTGTCAACGATTCCTTCTTGCTGTGACATCTTGGGTGATGGGGCAAGAGATATGATTGACTTTGAATAAGTTAAACAGTTTAATGAAGGTCGTCTACAACCTTTATATACTTTTCAAATACACCGCGCCACAACCACTTGTGCGGAGCTTGCTACATTCTGCGACGACTCGTCATTGCGATGCCCAATTGAGCAACCGCCCAGCCGGGTCTCGTCACCAGACCGCGCCTCTCCCGCCTAGCTAGTACCGAGCACGTCGTTTTGAAGGCCCTGGATTGCGGGGTGATGCCTCGATTGCGCTCAGCCGCGCCTCTTTAGGGTTTGCCGCTGCAGCTGCCTGCAGCGACCTTCCTGTTAGGGTTCTACCGGCATCGGCGTTCTAGACGTCATCCAGCAAGCTGGGCACCAGGGATTTTGCTGTTCCTGCGCATCACAGCAGGCGGCCAATCCCTTGCGTGCCCTTGCGTGCGTTCTCGAGCGTCTTACCCGGTTAGATCACGGGCAATCGCACGGAACGAAGAACAATGGCAGCAATTATCACTGCAAGCATCCGTGGCACTCAATGGCTCAATGGCTCAAAGAGTGCTAGGCTCGGCCTCGACGGAGGCAACTTTGACTCGAAATCAGGAACGCCTCCGCGCCGTAGCACGCACGTTCTCCCTCCGCACCTGGCAAACTCTATTCCGAGCTGACGTCTAATAGCAACATCGGAAGTGCAATGGCAAACATTGCTGTCACACACACTAATTCCTCAACGGCGAGTCTTCGAGAACAGTATGAGGCGGGTGCTCAGGCGTCATGGCATTGCACGTGAAACAGCCCGTGCTCATTGTTTGCCTGTCATCCCGCTGTCCCGCTGTCCCGTTGTCCCGTGTAGCACAAGTGTCATCTGAATTGACTATTTACAAGCAAAGGAGAGTTTGAGGCACACTGCACTTTAGTTTGGCACTATGCGCCTGACTCACCTCCACTGGAGCGCCGAGGCTCATTCTCATTAAGCTGGGGCTAAGCTGGGCTTCATTGCTGAGCTCTATTGCTGAGCTCCCAAAATACTGGCCCGGCTACAACCGGCCCTCCCGCCGCAGCTTGGCCTTCTTCTCCTCAACGTACTGGTCCTGTACTTCCTCAAATTTCTCAACACTGCCCCACAGCGTCACACAGTCGATCATGGCCTTCTTCTGCTCGGCACACTTCCACGAAAACAGCCACTGGTGCTGTTCGCTACACCGGCCAAACGCCAGAAACTTGTCGGCACACATGCGGTCCGACTGAGCCTGGCACCGCGCCCGCACCTCCTTCTCCTCGTACGGTGCGAGGATCCATGCCGGCACTCGATTGTTCTCAGCTTTGGCCTGGTCCGTCATCGTTCACGTTGCAGTGCACGACACCGTCACGAACGACGACTCTTAAATTTCATGTGGGTTGGGGTATTTCCGGAGTGATGCAACTTTGACACTGATAGAAGGCGGGCGTATCTGCAGGTTTGTGAAATATGATGTCACTGTATACCAGTTAGAGCACCCCACCTAATGCACCCCACCTAGACACACCTAAACATCACTTGATTGTGCTTGATTGCGCCTATAGTACTGCTCCTTCCCAGCCGCGTTGGCACAGCCGCACATTGTGTAGCCGTTCTATCGGACGCGTCAGTATCAACAATCCAACCTGCCATCATGACTGCAGTGTATCGCGATGACGGGGGTCTTCCAGACGAGGACAATGAAGAGGACTTCCTCTTCCTGATCCGCAAGACAGTACAGAACTTTGATATCCGCGACGACCTAGACTCATGGGATCGCGCCGAGCAGGAGTTCAAGCGCCTGCAAGCACAGCGCGAGCAAGTGCTCGATGAGTCCCAGGATGTGCTGCGCAGTCTTTCTCGAAAGCTCGAGCTCGCCAGACAGTCGTCGGATGCAGCACGCGATTCAGCAACGAACCGGGAGATTTCTCAACAGATTACAGAACTCGATAGAGACAAGTTCAGTCTCGTCAAGACCATCAATGAGCTCGAGCAGGCAATAGCGTCGAGCCAGCGAAACCTCGACCAGCTCGAGCAGCAGCTAAAGGATGTCAACAACGAAGATGTCATTCAGGAAGCAGCTGATGAGTACCTTCAGAGTTCAGCGGTGCTGAAACTCAAGATTTTCCGCACTCTGGGCATCACCCTCAATGGCTCTGAACAGCTGCCCGAAGGATCGAACGAGTTCGAGGCGCCTACACAGGCGCTGATCCAGTCGTCATCGCCAGAGGGTAAAGTTCACGTGTTCCCGCTCGACTCCAAGTACAGTTCGCACTTCATCACCAACTACCTCTGGGAGCATCTGTAGGTGCCAACTGACTTGTAGACGCCAATTGGCGTATCTACAGATGCATCTACAGGTGGTTTACACACGCCAATTCTGGCAGTAACTCATGCATATTGCGTCTGTCATTGTTAACGCCAAGAGTGCGTGCGAAAAGCGCGAAATGCGCATGCTATCCTACAAGGGTACAGGGACTGAGTTGAGCACGTCCTCAATGACAAGCTCCTCGTCCCATTTGGCCATCCACTGAGTGACCGTGTCGATGTCGCCTCCATAGTTGAGTGACGGCTCATCGCGTGGTTGGCAAAGCTTGATGCGCAGCGGAAACTGTTTTCGTGCTGCAATGGCCACTATCGACGGCGTCGCATACCCACTATTGTGCAGTACACACAGTGCGCGGACGAGGAAATCGAAATCCTTGACTGCTCGTGGAGACACACCGCTACGGACCAGTCTGTGTGTTCGTAGATACACAACAATGTCTTGCATGTACCTCTTTATCTGAGCCACGATGACAACGCTCGAAATCTCTGGTGCCATGGTCTCGACAAACCGGCTGAGCTTGGCGGATTCTGCTGGAGCAGCCATCGACGACAGCGATGACGTCCCATTTCTCGGGTCACTATGGAGATCCGCCGTGTCTCGTATTGAGCCCTTCGTCTCATCCTGCGTCTGTACTAACTGCTCGAGGATCTCCTCGTTGTCTGCGTCCTGCTGCGAGGCCATTTGCTTAGCAACAGAAAGCGTGCTAGTCTCTTCGGTGTTGCCTCGAGAAGACATATCGGCAACATGCTGTAGCAGCATGCAGTCCCGTAGATGGCTGTTGAGAGCGTGTCCGTCTGCGGTCACGATGATGAGCACGAATTCGGCCGGCAGCTTGTAGGTTTGCCTCCCGACCACAAGCATCTGTTTGTATAGCATTGTAACCAATAGAGCCTGCACGTAGTCTGATGCCTTGTCCGGTGACTCGATGATACACAGTCGTTGGACGCGGCCCGTTTTAACGAGCTGGCTCGTCAAGTGGTCCCATGTCACGTCGCTGTGACACGCAAACGAAGTGCAGTCACCTGGGGCTACAACTTGCTGCGCAAAGCGGTGAAGTACGCTCCGAGTCTTGCCGGGGTGTTTTGACCGGATCACAATATGCCTCGAGCCGACAACAGCCACCAGCAGCGCTGCCAGCACGTTGTCGTCAAGAGCCGGATACGACGCACGCAGCGACTCGCATAGACCTTCAAAGGGGGTCATAGCCGCGGATATGTACAGCTGTTCATCTAATAGGAGCTTGAAGAGCAGTAGCGGAGATGAAAGAGGCCCTTTTATATAGATGAGTACGAGTGTTGTGTTCGGCTAGCTATATATGTAGAGGAGCGCGGCTGTGTATGCGCGGCTGTGATTCTGGCGGGATATATCACAAAAAAAATATTGAACTGGATCAGCACAGTTTTGTCACACACACACACATACACACCACGATGGTTGCCAAACACGATATCGCCAAGAAGCAGCATCGGGAGCGAGCTCAGCCTCAGGAGCGACGCAAGTGGGGTCTTCTCGAGAAGAAGAAGGACTACCAGCTACGATCGCGCGACTTCCACAAGAAAGAAGCTCATCTCAAGCTTCTGCGCAAAAAAGTCACCGACCGCAACCCGGATGAGTTCTACCATGCTATGGTCAACAAGAAGACGGACAAGCGGGGCATTCTTATGACTGACCGTGGCAACGAAGAGCTGTCGAATGAGCAGGCTCTTCTACTGAAGACCCAGGATTCGGGCTACCTTAAGACGCTCAGCAGCCTCGAGTCAAAGAAGATTGAGAAGCTCGAGTCCGAGCTGCTGTTTGACGCTTCAGGAAAGCACACGGTCTTTGTCGACAGTGCCAAGGAAGCGATGTCCTTTGACGCGGGCAAGTTCTTCGACACAGACGACTCGCTACTATTCAAGCGAGAGAACCGACTTCGCAACGCACAGCTTCAGGACGCCAACCTTGAGCACCTCGATCGGGACTCGATGCGAGTTGAGACCCGCAAGCGTCTGTCCAAGTTCAAGGAGCTCGACCGTCGCCTTGAACGCAAGGAACAACTCGACACCGTCAACCGTGAGAAGGACCTACAGCGCGAGCTCATGAAGAAGGGCGACAAGAAGAAGATAGTTGGAAAAGACGGCAAGACGAGCTGGAAGTGGAAGAACGTGCGCAAGCGCTGATCACAAGGCTCTGGCTACAAAGCTGACGACGTTATGACCGTAAAATTATTGCATTAAATAGCATGATATGTACATTTTGAGCTGACAAGACCGCTGCACAGCAGTTAGACGACCAGTTCAAGTCTCGTTAAATCAAGTCCCATACAAACAAATTGCATGTCCCAGTTAGAATCCCTTCGGAGGCACGCGGTTCGTGATCTTGGTCCACTTGGGCTGGCGGTGAGCTCCCTTGCGGTAACCCTTTGACTTCTTGTTGAAGACCCAGTATTTGTTCTTGGCGGGCATCTCGCTCTCCTTTGGAAGCTCATCCCGTAGACGCTCAAAGGCCTTCAGCGTCTCTCCACGGAGCTGCAAACCGAGCCCGACTCTCTCAATGTTGCGGTCAACAATCCGCATCCGCAGTCTGTGTCGTGCCTTTTGATGTCTCGACATAGTAGTCGGGATTTTCCTGGATTAGCGCTGTTCAGTCTCTTCCAGCTCATTCATTAGAGTGTAGAATAGTACTCACCATAGTAGACCGCCGAGGCGAGCAGCAGTAGCTCGGAATGGCCCAAACATGGTATGTGAAGAAGACTCGTCGAGGCCGCGAACCTCTGAAATTTAGCATAACCCTAACCTTGATCCCGGAGCGACTTGAAGTTCATGGCCAATATAAGTGCTCTACAGATGTCACGAAATAATAATATATTAATGCATGGAGGTACGTGTTAGCTTAACGTCTTCCCGGAGGTCCGGCAGCCCTGTTGAAGCGGCGCTTCTTCTGCTCGGGCTTGGGAGCACGTCCCGATGCGCCAATGGAGATGTTCACCTTGGGAGGGATATTGAAACCATATGACTTGGCGACCTTGACAAGATCAAGCTTGTCAATCTGGTAGACTGTCTTGAGGTGATGGCTGGCATAGGCCTGGAGGTACGATCGGTATCCATCCTTGGCCGACTGGTTGAGCCAGTAGTTTGACGACACGAGCTTCTCCAGCTGACCCTGCACATTGGCAATCTTGCTGGTTGGGAACTCATACTCGTTGAGGGGCACCTTGGCAGCCTTGAGGTATCTCAGGAAACCCAACTCCGACGGTGTCAGGAACATAAGACTCTTTCCCTTGCCGTCTGAACCACGGGCAGTTCGACCAACGCGGTGAATGTAGTCACGAGGATCATCCGGCGGGTCAAACTGGATAATCCAGTCAACCATCGGAATATCAAGACCTCGGGCAGCCACATCAGTACAGATAAGAATACCCTGCTTGGCATTGCAGAACTCAAAGAAGGTGTTCGTACGCTTCTGCTGCTTCTGCTTTCCGTGCAAGTCAAGCACAGGCAAATCAATGTAGTTGAGCAGTTCTCCGTAGAACTTGACGCTCTGACATGATGACAGGAACACAATGACCTTCTTGTTGCGGTTGCGCTTCAAAAACGAAAACAGAAGCAAAAATCGCTTGTCGCTGTCGCACACGACGTAGCCTTGCTCGAGGCCATCTGCCGTAGACGTCTCCTTCTCTGAGTCAACGTTGATGTAAAGAGGACCCGGGCGAAGTGATATCCGTGCAAGATCCTCGACCTTGGTCGTCTGAGTAGCGGAGAAAAGCATAGACTGGCGGTCCGCATTGGGCAGGATCTTGATGATCTGGCGCATCTCATCCTCGAAACCGATTTCAAGAATACGGTCGGCCTCGTCAATGACAAGGGCCTTGAGGTTCTTGAACACAAAACCCTTGGTGTTCTGAAGGTGATCAAGTAGTCGGCCGGGCGTGGCAACAATAAGGTTGACTCCTTTGACGAGCTTCTCGGCCTCTGCACGGCGGTTGGCACCACCAATGACAATTCCGAGCGTCTGAGTGTGGTTGGCCATCAGCTCTCTGGCGACGCCGAAAATCTGAAGAGCCAGCTCACGAGTGGGCGAAATGATAATGACACCAGTACCGTTACGGGGCTTGAATCGAAGCGAGTAGAGCATCTCAACGGCAGGAATCAAAAATGCGAGCGTCTTACCGGATCCGGTTTTGGCCGCTCCAAGAACGTCCTTACCAGCCAGGAGTGGGGGGATCGACTTGGCCTGGACGGCCGTCATCTTCTCGAAGCCCATCTCCTTGATGGAGTTTGCGGTGTTCTCAGACAACTTGAGATCTGAGAACAGAACGGGGTCCGGCGAGGACGAAGGCAGAGAGTTCTCCTTGGATTTTGTGTCATTTGTCTCGAGCTCCTCGTCGTCGTCTTCCTCATCCTCCTCTTCCTCCTCTTCGTCGTCCTCATCTTCATCGACCTCCTCCTCCTCCTCATCCTCGTCTTCCTCATCTTCATCCTCGTCGGCCTCAACGTCTAGAAGATCAGAAACATCGCCAAGTTCCTCATCCTCGTCCTCGTCCTCATCATCCTCTTCACGGCTACGCTTCAGATCATTCTTGTGAGCAGGCTTAGCATGCTTAGCTGACTTGTCGGACTTCGAGGTCACCGCTCCATAGGAGCTCTTGTGAACCTTAAGCTTCGACTTCTTGTCGCTGACCGACAACTTCGTCTTGCTCATTTTCGGTGATCTTTCGATATGAATCTTTCCAGATAACTTTTTTGCAAATTCACTGCGCTAAAGACCGCCGCAGAAAAAAAATTACAGCCGTGCTGCGCCCTAGCCCTGTTACGTTTGCACTGTTTGCGCGGCTGTAATATCTACCGGTTTACGCGCCTATTCGCGCTTTCTACCTGACAACATGAACCGGCAATCTCTAGCTCCACCGCTGGCCCAGCGCAGACGAACGACTCTTGCAACCTCGAGTCTCAAGTCACGACAGCTGTCGTATCTCAACGCTCAGTTGGCTCAGATGAAGTCTAATCTACTGGACATGTCCAATCATCTCCAAGTGACGCTTGACCAAGCCGAGTATATCCGCCGGCTCGGCATCCTTCACGGTGCTCTGTAAGTGAAGCTTGGCTCACGATTAGTGTCTTTGACTATATACATGCTAACATTAGATTCATGGCAACCCATCGCGTATTCGAACAGGAGGATCTCGAGACGCAAGACTTCGAGGACGAGGTTGAGGTCGATGAGGAGGAAACGACATAGACAGACCTCGGTGTTGTCCTACTTTAAAAGTAGCTTCCTCTTTTCACGATGGTTCACCTTCAAGGGTCCAAGGTCAAAGGAAGCGAGGTGCCGCTGCTGTTCGGCAACTGCTTGGGCGTAGGCATCGGGTTGTGAGAGGTCGTCCAAGACCAGCTTGGCAACTTTCCCTTTGGCCCATGTATCGATCCACTGCAATGCTGTGCTGTTTTCGTTGAACGAGCTTGCAGCGAACTTGCCGCCATGTTTGGTGGCCTTCGTTTTAGCCATGCTACGCAGCAGGTGCTCAATGTTATTGGTTGGCTTGCCGCCCGTGTGTCGGAGATACGGCTTTCCGTCGGGGTATTGAAGATTGATGCGATAGAGCAGGTAATCGGCGAGGACTACGGGGTCAACGACACTGCGCTTGACAGCGCTGATCAGGCACATCTTGAGCATGGCCTCGGACGACTTGACCTGCGGTACAAAGACTCCGGGAGTGTCGAAAATATAGATGTTCGGATCCCGTGAGATGCAGATCGTTTCAGAAACGCTACGCGTCACACCGGGGGTCTCTCCTGTAGGGGCCACCTTGCTGGGTACACCGGTCCCCGTCTTACGGAGCGTGTTGAGGAAGGTGCTTTTACCAGCATTGGGCATGCCTGTGACGAGAAGACGAAGGCCCAGTGGTGGTTTGGGAGTCATCTCGTTGTACATATCCTTGGCTATTTGTAGCACTGCTTTGGCGTCAGCAGAGCTTCGGCAATCGATGTTGAGGTGCTTCAGATTCGGATGCAGCGCTGCAAATGCCGACGACTTGACACTGCTAAGGTCGTTCTTTGTGTACAGCACAAGCTTCTGTTTGTGTCCTAGGATGCGGTCGAAGAGTACATTGATCGAGCTGAGTGGTGCTCTGGCGTCGCGAAGCTCGAGCACGAGATCGACCTGGACAGCTTTCTGGTGCATCGAGTGTAGAGCCTTGCGATGGTGGCCGTGGAAATTAGCAAGCGGCACATTGTAATCAGGGAACTCTGTCCTTGGAGCCCATGCTCTTGTTGGTGGCTTCACCTCTGCGGAACTAGTAGGTCCATGAACAGTAGCTTCAGCTGTACTCATTGATCTGCTGCTTCGTTGTGTGCCAGCGAGGATCTGGATATGCAAATTAATCAGTTTTGGCCTCGACACTCGAGACGCTAGATAGGCCAGCCCATCTAGCCGCCCCAGCCCACTTCCCGGCCACTTCATAGTTTATCCTCTATACCGTGGATATATAAATTTCACCCGCATATCGCGAGCTACCCTACCAAAATTACCCGGCCCATCCGCCACATACACGCTACTCGTAACTCATTGATAATCCAGCATTACTACGGCGTCACTGACAAGGCAAGTCATCAACAGGAGCTCGACACTCTGTACAACCTCTCTCTACGTCAATTGACTCGCCTAATTCGCTCGATAGACTGCCATGGCGACACTTGAAGAACTGGACGCGCTGCCAGCGCCCGAGGCCAAGCCCGAGGAGGACGCTCTCGACGAAGAGATCCTGCGGGCGTCTACAAACGAAATCATCAACCGACGCAAGCTGCTCGAGAACGATATCCGAGTCATGAAGTCCGAGTTCCAGCGATTGGCTCACGAGAAGGGCACCATGTCGGACAAGATCAAGGACAACCAGGAGAAGATCGAGAACAACCGACAACTGCCATACCTGGTGGGCAATGTCGTTGAGCTGCTCGACATGGAGGGTGAGCAGGTTGAGGAGGGTGCTAATGTCGATCTGGACGCTGCGCGCGTCGGCAAGTCTGCCGTCATTAAGACTTCCACTCGCCAGACCGTGTTCCTGCCCCTCATTGGTCTTGTCGACCCAGCGACGCTCAAGCCCGGCGACCTCATTGGTGTCAACAAGGACTCGTACCTTGTGCTCGACTCGTTGCCAGCCGAGTATGACAGTCGTGTCAAGGCCATGGAAGTCGACGAGAAGCCCACCGAGACGTACTCTGATATTGGAGGACTAGACAAGCAAATCGAGGAGCTTGACGAGGCCGTTGTTTCGCCCATGAAGCAAGCCGACAAGTTCAAGGCTATGGGTATCAAGCCACCAAAAGGTGCCCTCATGTACGGACCCCCCGGAACTGGAAAGACGCTGTTGGCGAGAGCCTGCGCTGCTCAGACAAACGCGACATTCCTCAAGCTTGCTGCCCCACAGCTGGTGCAGATGTTCATTGGTGACGGAGCCAAACTCGTGCGCGATGCATTTGCTCTAGCCAAGGAGAAGGCACCCACCATTATCTTCATTGATGAGCTCGACGCCATTGGAACGAAGCGATTCGACTCGGACAAGTCGGGTGACCGAGAGGTGCAGCGAACCATGTTGGAGCTGCTCAACCAGCTTGATGGATTCGGTAGCGACGACCGTGTGAAGGTTCTTGCCGCCACAAACCGAGTAGATGTTCTTGACCCTGCTCTGCTGAGAAGTGGTCGACTTGACCGTAAGATCGAGTTCCCGCTTCCCAACGAGGAATCTCGAGCCGGCATTCTACAGATCCACTCTCGCCAGATGACGGTTGATGATTCAATCAACTGGCTGGAACTCGCTCGCTCCACTGATGAGTTCAACGGCGCTCAGCTCAAGGCTGTCACCGTCGAGGCTGGTATGATTGCCCTGCGAACAGGAAAGTCACGGATAACCCATGAGGACTTTGTTGAAGCCATCAGTGAGGTTCAGGCCCGCAAGTCCAAGTCTGTCTCCTTCTACGCCTAAGTGTCAAGGGTGAGAACAATCACCAGTCACAGATGAGTGAATCTTTAGACGCCATTGATGATCTCTAGTCATGCAATAGCTGGATGTAATTGAATCAACTAGCTCATACGAACTACATGTCTTCCTCAGGGCTTAGTCCATCTGAAGAGTAGTATATTCTCCACCCTAGACGGAGTCGTAGATAATAAATACTATGGTACATGTACACCGCTCAGGAATCAGTCCCAATAATTGATGCGAGAGTCGAGACCAGCAGTAGCGACCTTGGAGGTCTCCTGAGGGTGTGCTGCAATGCAGATTACAGCCGACTCGTGGGCCTTGAACTTTGAACGCAGGGCAGTGGTCTTCCAGTCCCAGAAGCAGGCGTTGCCCTGGCTGTCTCCCGACATCAGATACTTCCCATCGGGAGAAAAACTCAACTGCAATGCGTAACCGGCGCACGAGTAGCCCGTGAAGTTCTTTTTGCGGTTGATGCGGAAGCGGTCATTGGCTCCAATAGCAACAACTCGGTTGTCCATGCTCTGCGCCGCGACATACTTACCCGAGGGGTGTAGAGTGACGGCGGGCATGGAATGCTGATATGGGTCGGCGAGGAACTTGATGGGGACGTTGATTTCCCAGTCCCACACTCGAACTGACTTGTCGTCCGATGTCGTCATAAATCGATGGTTGTCGTCGACAAACGTGATTGTGTTGACAGCGCCCAAGTGATGGTCGTACTGCTGAACAATTTCCTTCGTCCGCAGGTCAAACTGAACAATCTTCTTGTCAGACGTTCCAGCCAAAAAGAATTGCGAGCGTTCCGGCATTGGATTGAACCGGACGCAGTTGGGAACAGCCCCCGTTGTGTACCTCTCGATGCATTGGCCGGTCTCAGTGTCCCATAGCTTGATTCCTTTATCATAGGAACAGGAAAGAAACTGGCGTCCATCGGGTGAGAAGTCAATATCCTTGATGGCTCGAGAGTGCCCCGAGTATGTACGCAACAAGTCTCTGTCATGGTAGACGTCCCATAGACGGATCTGAGAATCATTGCCAGCCGACAGTAGTAAGTGACCACTGCGAGGAAAGAACTTGAGGCCCGTTACTCCTCCAGTATGACCCCGCCAAGTGTGGATTTTCTTCTTGGGTATGAAACACTCCCAGTCACCTGGTTCCTTGGTCAGAGATATGTCGAGATCCTGAGGAACATGCATGTAGGTTCTTCCCAGGTAATCGTAGAGCTCAGTACCATGGAACTCAGTAGTCTCTGATGCGCCGACGATTTTGGGTTCTGAGATCTCTTCGGCCTCAGGGGTGACAGGGTTCTCTTCTTCTTCTTCGCCTTCTTCGTCGTTTTCACTGCTGTCTGAGCTGCTCTGCGATTCGTCGTCCTTGTAGTTCGCCCACGGCCCTTTATAAGCGTTTGCTCCGTCAAGGACGCTGGCGTCTCCCTTTTTGGCTCGTTTCGAGCGCAGCTCACGATTGGCCTCTTTTGAAGAGCGCACTTGCAAAATATCTCTGTTGCGATTCTGCTCTGCTCGGTCCTTATCACCGACCATCTCCACGCGACCGAGTACCGATGGATCCTGTGCGTATCCAAGCATGTCGTATGTGCGGTGCTGCATTTTGAAAGTTGCATCGTCGAAGACCTGCTCTTCAGCGAAACCCGTCAGTACATTCTTACGTTTCAAAGATGCAGACTCGAATGGGTTCTGAGGTCCGAGAAGGGGGCGATTCATCGTTTCGTAATCGAGGTTTGTCGACAGCTGATTCTGCTTTTGGGCGGATGCAATCAGCGCAGAAGAGGTCGAAATGAGCACTTTGGGTGCTGCATCAACCGCTTTGAGACCCTCATTTCGAGCTGGTGGTGCCGACTCACCGTCACTCGAGTCGTCGTAGCCCACAAGCGACATTTCAGTTGGTGAACGAGAAGTGAGGATTTCGACCGGTAAGAGATGTCCATTAAGCGGGTAGTCACGTGACGTCGGCTGAATTACATTCTCTGTGGTCGCCACCCCATTGGCAGTATGAGCCGCCTAACAGAGAAGACTCCTTCGTAGTCCCGTGTCAAGTATCTGCTTAAATTCACTCGCTCTGAATCCTCCTCTAAGCTCATTAATAGCTGGACGAATGCTTCTTCAGCATCTAACTCGGACTCGGACACCCGGATATAAGCATGACTTCATGCAAGCATCTCACGGCTGGAAATAAATTTCGAGTGATCCGCTCAACTTCAAGGACAATGGCTGGTATCACAGAGAAGAAGCGAAAGCAGGAGGCCGAGGAGTCGGCTGGCGACATGACTGTCGACAGCACGGTGTCCAATGGCCAGGATTTGGACGACAGCGGCGATGAGGATGACGATGATGATGCGTCCATTGTCAATGTCGATTTTGACTTCTTCAACCCAGAGGAGATCGACTACCACGCCATCAAGAACCTACTACGACAGCTCCTGGATGTCGACAGCGTCGACTTTGACCTGTCTTCTTTGGCTGACCGCATTATCAAGCAGAGCACGCTGGGATCGACTATCAAAACTGACGGCAAGGAGAGCGACCCGTTTGCGCTCCTCACTATTCTCAACATGAAGGAGCAAAAGGAGGTAGCTGGTCTCAAATCTCTTGGCGACTACTTCATTAAGCAGACTTCCAGTCACCCCGAGATCAACCGACAGTTGCGCAAGCTGCTGACATCATCGGCCAAGGAGTCGGTGGGTCTCGTCATCCAAGAGCGACTCATCAACATGCCTACTGAAGTCGTTCCTCCCATGTACAAGATGCTTCTCGACGAAATCAAGGAAGCAGAGACGAGCGTGAGTTTTTCTGCGTCGACCCCGTTACTTTTCTAACTTAGAATGATGCGTACAAGTTCGACTGGGTTCTCGTTCTGTCAAAGACGTTCACCGAGGAGGAATCGACGCTCGATCAGGAAGACGCGCGGCCAAGCAAAAAGACAAAGTCTCAGGTGCGTATTTGCAAGCCAATCCAATTATTCCGTCTAACGCAGAAGAAGGAGGTTTTCTACTTCCACCCCGAGGACGAGGTTCTCGACAAGCATGCCGTGTACAGTGTCAACTACCCGTTGACTCACCAGAGCCAAGAGTCGGACTCGAAGCGTGCGTTCCAGGACTATGGAATTTACCCGCGTGGCCATCTGGCTCTCCTCAAGTTCGACAAGCTCAAGGACGCCGTCAAGGATATGGAGGACACTTTTCCCCCCTATTAAACACACTTAACCAGGAGGACTTCCCCATACTAGTCCTCTGCCGTACATGCCTAAATTATTGTACATTACACATGTCTACCAATTGATGTTTAATCTTCGGCGTGCACGCTATTCCACTACATGCGCCCTGTAAACCTCAATGTAGTACTTTCTGACCTGTCATTCTCCCCCCGCATTTGTTACGCCCATCACTGCAGCCGGTGAACTTTACATGCTCGAACGCTCGACCTCGGCTGGTCCGGGGTACCCTTGCCCGCCACTACAAAAGATAGCGCTGGTCGGTATCTGCCAATATACAGCAAAGTTACGTTTACAGTGGTGAAGCGGAATTGTGGCATTCTCCATTGACGTCTGCCGTTCTGTGATTCTTTCGTCTACTCGGCTCTGTGTTGCTTATTGTTGTCCTCTTTTGACGGATCTGACCTGTTTCTTGGCACCGGTTGGAACTCCTCGTAAGCGCCATCTGAGATCCCCATGGCAGCAATAGAGTCCAACTTTGTCATGTCCTCGTCTGGCACTTCTCAAGGTCCTTCGGGTCAATCCCCGAAACAGGCCGAGAACTCCGGCGTCAGTGCCCCGACGTATGCCTCGTTCATCCCGCCGCCTTCGAGTCTGCCGCAGAATACTTCGCCCCTGCTCTCATCAACTCCGCCAACCGTCACAAAGGCGCTCTCACAGGCCTACCCCATGATCCTGTCCCTCAACTTCATCCTCGGCCTGCTGACGTGGACGGGTGACGATGTCTGGAAGAGCTTCCTCATGCTTGCCGTTTGGACTGCCGGGGTTCTCCACTTTGAGACGCTCATCTATTACCTGGGTCATTTGGTGGCGGTTGCACTCGTGGCAGGCTACGTGTGGTTCCACAAGGCCATTCACAAGCACCAGGAAGCCCATCCGTCGCTCGACGAGATTGTCCACACGCTAAACAATGCAGTGACTCGCCTCGACCTGCTCCTGCTGCCAGTGACGAACCTGAGTCTCAGCTCGCACGATCTGACTCGCCTCATGTTCACTACGCTGTTTCTCTCCCCACTCTACATCATACTCACCTTCTTTATCTTGTCTCCGCGTACTGTTGTGTACATTTCGGGCCTGTTTGTGCTGACCTACCACTCAATGTGGGCTCGTGTAACGCGCTCCATTCTGTGGCGTTCGCGCACTATCCGTCTCATGTCGTTCTACCTCACAGGCCTCGACTTCTCGGGCTCGCGTAAACTCAATGTCTCCGAAGTGCAATTGGCCAAGTCCGGTTCCCTCACTGCAGAGTCTGGCACCGACGGCAAACCCGTCGTATTCACCTATGTCCTTTACGAGAACCAGCGACGCTGGCTGGGTATCGGCTGGACAGCCAACCTACTAGCATATGAGCGTGCTGCCTGGACCGATGAGTTCCTCAACGAGTCTGTGGCACCCTCATCATTCAAGCTTCCAGACGCCGACGGTACGGCAATGGAATGGCGATGGGTGGATACTACATGGCGCCTGGATCTTACAAACGACGGTGCACTCACCGTGAAGGGGAAGTCGACGACGCCCGACCCTGCTTCCAGCGAAGGATTCATCTACTACGATAACATGTGGAAGAAGCCGTCGGCAGAGGACTCGTACTCAAAGTACACACGACGACGCCGGTGGGTGCGAACTGCTGAGCTTGTGTCTGGCGGTGCAACTCACGAGCCTGCCGCTGTCACTGTTGGCCAGTCGGCCGAATCTCCTGCTGCTCGCCAGCGCAAAAGTATTCGCTTCGAAGAGAAGTGACGGATCGGAACCGTCTTGATGATCATTGTGCGAGATGACTCCTGCACTTTAACGTAATATTATGCCGGAATACATTTCCATATACTAGGTGGTCTGATAACCAGATCTTATGCTAGACGAGTTCCACTGCTGTGTACCCTCCGTCAGCTAATGCATTCATTACAACCGTGACCTGCAGCCCATCACGCGCCCGTCTGCCGCTGCGGCCACGGGCTGATTCCTGCTATCCTTCCGTACTTTCCTGTCGTACTACCAAATTCCTTCCATAGGTAGCCTTCACTGGTGAGGAACTCCTTGATAACTCGCGACATCTTATCCTCTGCATAGCGCTTCCCTGCCTGGCTGTAAGAACTGTGATGTCCCGAGCCGTAGATGGCATAGATAGGTCTTAATCGAGCCTTGTTTTCATCTCTTGCGGCCTCCAGGGCCTCTGCCAGTCTGTCGACTCCTTCTTCAAGCTCCATGCCGTGTAAATCAACAAACACATCGCCGTCCTTCCTCGCATCGTACAATAGATCTGCTCCCAGTGTGTACTCCTCGATCATCTTACCATTGTGTCCCTGGCCCTTTTTGCTGAGCATCTTGGCCGCGGCAGCGTCATTCTTGTGCCAGCTTCCAGCCGCCAGCTGGAGATACTTGTTTCGCAGTTCTCCGTGTCGAAGTGCTGACACACGGTGTACCATGTACTGCCTGTGAAGGTCAATTTCGCTTTCCCAAGGAATGCACTTGGGTGGGTTTATGATGACGAGAGGTTTGGAGTACGAGACTGATTTGGTTTCCGGTGCTCTTGGTATGGGTGAAACAGGGATAGCAGGAGTCAGGCTGCTTGCTGGTCTAAACACTTTACCAGGGACGAACTTCATGACTGGTTTCACCTGAGCCTGTGGTTGACTTTTAACCTGTGGCTTAGGCTGAGGCTTCTTTTTGCCGCCCTTGGCTGCACCGAGCGACGGGAACTCATCTTCGGTAAGAGCCACCGGTTGCGGTGGCTGCGGTGGCTCGTTGATTTGTAACTGATCCATTACCTCTTCAGGTACCTCATGAAGAAATACACATTCAGCACCTGCAAGACATGCCCCCTTTAGCCAGAAACGACAGATTCTCGAGGACAAGTCGTGGCTGTAGAAGCAATCAGACCGCAGGCATTCTCCGTACTGGACGAAATACTTGCACATAACCTTTTCCTGTCCCAAGCTGTACAGAACCTCTGCTCCGCCTGACATGGCATGATCGGACTCGGCTACCTGCTTGGGTTTTTCTGGTCTTCCCATGAGACTCGACAGAGTTGCTTGGATGTCGTATTTATTCTGCTCAAGCGCACGCTGAAGATCTCGGTCGCTGAGGTTGTCATCAAGGATTCTCCGAAGGATGTCAAACGGAGACATTGACTCGGCCTGGGGCTCTTCCTCTTCCCAGTACTCGTCATCTTCGTCACGAACCTCGCCGACCGTCAGCGCCGACACTATGGGTGACTTGGGAGCAGAATCACCCACCGGTGGTTCCATCGGCCCTGAGAACTTGGAAGGCAGCAGCTTCTCAGCGCGAACTGCCTTGCGACCAGATACTCTCACTGATCTGGATCTGTCCCGATGGTAAAGCAGAATGTCCAACACGAGTCTCTCAATGTCAGCACTACTCAGTCCGTCGGGAGCGAACTCGGCTGTCACTAGCCGCTCCACATGATCGATCTTGTCCTCTTCTGTAACAGATTCATCGTCAAGCAGCTGAATACAGCTTTCCAGCAACCCGTCTAAGTCCCCCATTTCCCCGATCCTGGTGATAGCGTAGCTATTACCCCTGAGAATATCTATTGGTGGTGCTGCAGCAGTTATAGATGGCCATTTATTTACCCGGCTTTTATCTGGAAATTTCCCAATTTACTCATCCTCATCACATTATTTGATTTGATTGACATTTCGCAGCAGTCACAATTAATCGAGGATCAACCACTGTGGAACACTAGTTCTGTGTCTTCAAACGCACTGTATCTCGTATGCTCCACTAAGGCGGTCTGATGGCGCGTGTTTCCGACGCCTCTAAGGTAGTAGCCAGGTCCTAACACGTTTGCGTCGCTAACTCAGCTCCCTGAGGGCTTGGACAAGATCCGCACCGAAGCTGTAGACTTGCGGAAGAAGCAGTGTAGTGACCTACTTGCTAACCGCAAGCGCAAGCTCGGCGATTTCTTTTACCTCACAAGGTTTCCCGTAAGGCCTATTTATCCATATGAGATTTCAGCCGCCGAGTCTGATCTCGCTAAATTTCTAGACAGAAATGACCTCGAGGCGTAAGCAATGTGATGTTTGCTACTATCTCGCTAACTCAGGGGACGCGTCTTCATGGAGTCGTCGCTGCCAGACCCAGCAGATGATTACCTAGGAACAGAGCGGCCGCCCAAGAAGCGGTCTGTCGAACGAACCCAAGCACCGCCGACTCCCCAGAAAGATGCACCCCCAACTCCGTCAGATAAGCCGAAGCTATCACTGACCGAGCAGCCATTGGGCCCCAGCCTGCCTAAGCTGTCGGTTGGCCTCGAAGACACGTCGCTCATCTCGAGCCCGCATCCAGGGAATGCACCCCGACGCCAGCATCGCGTCACCCCTCCACCTGGATCAGGTCCTCAGGACATGAATATCAGAACGCTTGAATTTGTAGCTGAGGACACCGATGAAAGTTCGCCAGCAAAGCCACAGTCAGAGGTCATGGTCTTCGTTGTACCAGACAGGCTTCCTGAGCCTCCGCAGAGCACTCGACCTTTAGCGGAGTTGTACTACACAACACAGACTTTGCCGTTGTCAAAGCTGTTGCCTTCTGCTCATAAGACCCTGTCTACGGATGCGTATCAGTTGGCCCTGCTGGAGGGAAAGCTCGCTGTTGTGCATGCGCGTATCGAAGAACTCAAGCGTGCCGAGAAATGGAGCCTACGTCAACACGTCAAATTCAAGGGACCGTTACGGCCCAAGGTTCACTGGGATCATATGCTTGATGAGATGAGGTGGATGCAGGTGGCCTACACCGAGGAGCGCAAACTGAAGATCGCAGTGTGCTTTGAAATTTCATGTGCAGTCCGCGAGTACTGGAGAATTGACGAGGCGTTTGGCAGGCAGGCTGCCAAGGATAATCTGTGCGTCTCGTACGCGCCTGTCAAGTTTCTTCCTGAGAATATGGAAGCGGCAGAAGTATCCGAAAGTACAGGCGAGGACCAGGCAGAGGATATGACCGAAGACCTTGTTGTTCCCGCCAGCGATCCAATTGACGCATCAGAGATTGAGATCCAGGTCCATGCTGAGAATACAACCAGTGAAAACCCTGAGAGCGAGTCTGACGTGAAATTCGAGAAGACTGATTCTACTTCTCTAGTGGCTCCTGTTGATATTGATACTTTGACAGCGGCGGCAAGTGAAGTTCCTTCGTCCGAGCTGGCCGTTGACTCGCCGAGTACAGAATTACAGACCATCGATCCGTCTGTTATTTCACACAAGGATCCGACTTCATGGCTTAATTCATTGGTACCTATCCGGAGGACGGAGGTTCCGTCTGCTACTGAGGATGACGAAGCGGATCGCAAGGCGGTAACTACACCGTTTAAAGTGTACATGAGTTTCGATAACCTTAACTCCACTTCCAAGGAGGTCTTCAACCTGCTGCCGCGGCTTAACGCTTTCAATATGTCAGCTCCCTACATTAATGAGTTTGATGGATTGTCTCTTACGTCGGTGACGCGATTTCTATCGGCACCTGACCTTGGCCGTGGCTGGCAACGATTGGTCCTAGATGAAGCTCCAGATGATTCGCCTCTCAGTCAGGACGTGAGCAAGTCATCTACTGACAACAAGAGACGGCCCTTGTTCTCCCACGATAGCCACCGTCGATATCACGTTATTAAAGCTCCGCAGCCTCCGAACTTGAAATATCTCGAGTACCGGACGCCAACTCTCTGGCTTCCTCAGGATGACAGTAGGCTACTGAAACTTGCCAAGGAGTTCCAGTACAACTGGAGCATTGTGTCGATGCATATGCAAATGTTTATTACTCATGGCTATGTGTCCAACATTGAGCGGCGAACACCCTGGCAGTGCTTTGAGCGATGGCATCAGCTTACACCCTCGTTCTCATTGACTGAGCTCAAGGGTCAGTATGCACAGCAGGCGCAGGTGTGGATGGATGCTGCGTTGAAAGCTCAGGCTGTAACCAAGCGTCGAATCTCTCCCCTTGGAGTTGGTCCAGAGTCCATTCAGCGCGGTCACCGTCGACTGCGATGGGCTAGCATGTTCGACGCAATTCGCAAGGGCATGAGGAAACGCGAGAATGCACCCAAACCGAACAGTTCGGTACAGCGCAAAGCCCAGATGTCAGAAGCGTCTAAAACGAACTGTCCAAGTCCTATGGATCTGTCAAAGTTGAAGCACGAGCGCGACAAGAGCATTGCCGAGGCCTATATCCAGCAGCAGCGCAACTCACAGATGGCGCTGGCCGCTGCCCAGGGTAGACTTGCGCCTGGTGTAACCCAGAATCCAGCGGGGGCTGCTGCGGCCACGTCGGCTGGTCAACCAGTAGTGGGCGCTGGTGCTCCTACGGCAGCTGGTGCGACCCGTGCCGTTCAAAGTGCTGGTGACGCAATGAACCGTGTAGGAATGACAGGGGTCATGGGTGGAGTGGCTGGTGCTGGCAATGCTGCTGTAATTGCGGGTGGAGTTCAGCATCGTCCAGTGCACGTTGGCCGACCAGGAATGGATGCGAATGCTACGGGTGGAAATCAGGTTCCTCGCGTGTCGTCCGAGCAAATACAGCATATGTACCAGATGGAACGACAGCGCCAGCTTCTTCGCCAGGAGGCTGTAGCCGCGGCTAACGGAGGCAGTCCTGGTTTGTCGCATGTGCAGCAACCACAAGGGCAACGTTCGTCGCCTGGACCCAGCACTTCGCCCGGCCCGGCAGGACTTGTTGCGCCCATGCTCAGTCAGCAGCAGATCAACAATGTTATCAACCAGCTCTCTCAGCAGTATCCTGAGTTGTCGCCTGACCAGGTAACGAAACTTGCTGATGCTCAGATCCGCCGGTACTTGTCGCAGCAGAAGCAGCTGCAGCAGCAGAACCTTGTGGGGCAACAGCGGCCCATGGGTCAGCCTCAGACTGGAGTGTCCCGCCAGATTCCAGGTGCTCAGATGGCTGGACGCGGGATGTCGTCGTCACCTGCACCGCGCGTCCCTGTACCAAGTCCCCAGCAGGTACAGGCTACGATGTATGCGCGCCAGATTTCTGCGTCGAATGCACGAAGCTCTCCTCCTACTCAACAGCAACAGCAGATGATAAACCAAGCCTTACTGGCCCAGCAGCAGAAGCAGGCCCAGGCAGGTGCTAATGGTAACATTCACCAGGTCAATCAGCCCCCGCGCCGGCCTCAGGGAAACTAGAGGACTTGGGTGAATTCACATAGCATTAATGACATGATATGAATAGGCTGAATCTAGAGATGAAGATGAATGGTGGTAGTAAACAGCACAGCCTTCTATGAGGCTTTGATCTATCAGTACAATGGACATATTTATTCCTAATTGGATACGCGGATCATGGCTACTTGGCTCCTATTACAATATAATTGTGCTCTGGTTAAATGGCAATGTTGTCAAGAGTACCAGAGTGCTCTTCAGGCTGGCCGGCGAGGTTGTACGAGACCTTCCACTTCAGCTTGAGGCTATGCGCAGAAACATTGTTTGGGGGCAACTGAATGGAAATAGTTTGCGTGACAACCGCGCCTGGGTTGGTCGCGTGAGGAGGCAGGGACGATCCCGTCTGCGGGTCCATCTTGAGCGTGTACTGTTTGGGCACAGCCAGCAAGAAGTTGAGGTTCGTGATCTGCTTGAGGGCTGCCTTATTGGTGTAGGTGGCCACGATAGACACGCTCGTTGGAGAAGACCTGCTCACAGCAAAGTCGGCACGCAAAGACTCGGAATCAAGCACAGTGAGTGCTGAACTTGAAGGAGCCGGAGCAGAAGCTGCAGCCGGTTGGGCCGACGTGAAGGTCCAGTCAGAGTCATCGAGGAGTGACGAGGTCCGCGAGTGTGTCTGTGGAGAGTCGAGTAGTCCCCCAAGAGACTTCGCAGGCGGAGTGGGTTTGGGGGAGTCAATGAGGGCACCGAGACCAGTCAGCGAGCTGGCTGAAGAGTCAGTGGTCACGCTGGTAGTAGCATTAGGAGGTCGCGGCGACAAACCAAGTGCGATGTTACCGCCCTGGCCGAATCCAGAACCAAATGAAAGACCATCCAGATCACCCAGGAGATCATCGGGGCTAGCCTGGTTCTCAGGTTGGGCACCCGCACCACCCGCGGTGGTATCCTCGTCATCAATATCGATAAGCGACTCAATGAGGGCAGCCTTCGTCGAACCATTCAGGCGAGCGCGACGGGCCTCCGTGTCAGTGCCGGGAACGGCATTGACTTCCACTTTGACGGCCGCAGCGATGTCTCCGCGCTTGGCCAGGTCGTATTTTTCAATAAGAGCGTGGATGTAATCGTTAAGAGCAAGCAACTTGCCGATTGCATCCTCGTCCTGTCCCTCCTCATCGATCATCTTTTGGATTTTCGGAGCTGCCGTTTTGAGGGCTGAAATGAGCTCGGAAAACACGTCGTCATCCGGCAACGGGTCGTCGGACGCAGAGATGTTTGCAAGCATCTCTTCAAGGATCTCTGCCTTGCGACGCAACTTGTCTAGGTCTTTGGCTGCCTTAGCATGGTAGTCAACCTTACTCTCGCGGAAACCGGCCATGACAGACATGAGCCGGTTAGCTTCCTGCAGATCCGTGGGAGTTCCACGGCGAATGAGCTCCTGCAACTTGGCAGACTGTGCCTCACGCTCTTCCCGCTCAAGCTCCTGGGCCGATCGCAAGGTATCCGAAGGGTTCAACACCGCGGCATCATCACGGTTGATCTCAGGGAATGCATAGCCCTTGTAGCTAAGCAGCCGGTGCATATCACGAATGTAGCCCAGGTCATCCTTGTATCGTGAAGTGCGGCAAATGGTCTGACGCCACTCCTCAATTGCTTCGAGAATGAGGGTTTGAGTACGTGAGTACGTCATTGGAGGCTTCTCGGGAAACTTGCGCACGAGCTCATTGAGAAACTCCTTGCGCGATATCTGAAGGTGGAATGGGTATCCACAGTTCTTGACACAGATATCGAGGCAAGCCATGGCAAGAATCGAAACATGGGGAGTACGACTATTTATGAGCTTGGCGATCTCAACGGCAGCTTCACGGGGTCTGT
This sequence comes from Sugiyamaella valdiviana, assembly GCA_030570555.1. NCBI lineage: Eukaryota > Fungi > Ascomycota > Dipodascomycetes > Dipodascales > Trichomonascaceae > Sugiyamaella > Sugiyamaella valdiviana. Next base: position 944,891 of record JAJLWF010000003.1, read on the forward strand.
ATTAGAATGTCGCGGCAAAGCACACCTTGTATACTCACGCAGTGCCCTTCTTCTGGTTGATGATGTCGGCAATCTCAAGGTTGAGAGCAAGGTCGGGCTCCACAAGGGACGGACGACACGCACGGCCTTTGTTAGCTGAGAGCACACGAGGGGAATTTGTAGGACAGCCGGAGAAGCGGCCTAACGGGAAGTTCCATCTTCATTACCACAACCTACCAATCATATTGACGAGTCGCGCAGTCGTGGTGGGGCCCGAGCTCGACGATGCCCGGTGAGTTTCTAGAGGCGCATCGGTACGGAACCGGTCTGTATATGACGAGCCGGCCCCGCGAGGCGCCGACTCGCTGTCAAAGTACCTATTGGACATTGAAGGTGACAAGTGGGAATGTCGGCAACTTGGCAAGATAAGGCTGTGGGGTGAACGGCTGTGCTGCGCGGCTGCATTTGGACCGTAGAAGTCATGTCTATGAACCCGATCCTCTAACTGCTGTCTTGTGTATATATACTTTGTCAGGTAGATAGTGGCCGCCTGTGTTGTGGCCTGGTTGGAGCTCTGCAGCCGGTTCTGCTGTCTCCGAATGTCTAACAGATGGGCCTCTTCGTCGCCCGAGATCATCTACGCTGAGGATGCGACTCCTGTTCCCAGTGGCACACTCAATGGCTCCGAGGACCACTCGAGCGACGGTGAAGACGCCTTTGGAGTGTCGCAGTTATCAGAGCACTTCGCGGAATTGACAGCTGCTGTTGGTGCCCGAATCACCGAGCTAGCCGAGACGGCACAGCGCAGCGTACTTCAAAGTCACCGCAGCCTCGAGAAGGCCGAAATCGCAGAGGCCGATACACAAATGGAAGCATTGCGCCGTGTAATGGCTCAGTGTGACGAGCTGGAAACTGAGCTGCTCAAAATGCGACAGCTCGGGGACATTGCTGCTGGGTTTCGTCAACGGCTATTGGCTCTGGAGAAATCCCTGTCGTGACTAGGTTGTAGGAAAATGCTATGCGGATGCGCCTCCCAGTCAATTTAATCGTCAATGGGTTTGAGATAACTGAGGTATGCACTGCTGGTCATGGGATCCATCTCTGATTCGTGATTGTACGGACTCGACGATTCAGCGCTCGACGATTTACCGCCGTGGTCAGATGCCGGCGGTGACAGTTCCGTTGCCGATTCCTCTGGCACCCTTCCGAGCGTTACAACTTCCTCTGCAGCTTCTGTCGGGATTGGTGTACTGGGCGTTTGTGTACCAGGTGTTTTCACGCCTGGTGTTTGCGTCCCAGGTGTTTCTGAACCAGGCGTTTGTAAACCAGGCGTTTGTGACCGAGGCGTTTGTGAACCAGGCGTTTGTGGCCGTGTCCGGAGTCCTGTGGCCGCTTCATCGCGTCTTGTCTCCTTCACTTGTGCAGCGATCTCTCTAGGTTCCTTGAAACATTTTCCTGTATCTTGCATCTTCTCATCAAGCAGTTTGCGCAGCTCTGCAGCCTTTTTGCGATGCCGCCTTCCAGTCTTAGGCTTACTGAGGTCTAGGCGCAGTACAACGACCTTTCCGTAGCGCCACTCGGTACCCCAGCACATGCCACGTTGGTCCTGATGTTCCCCAGCCAATTTACGCACGAGTCCCCATGCACTTTTTCTCGTGAGGTTACGTGGACACTCTTTGTACACGGATATGGCGAAATCAACCACATGCCGGAACTTATCCACCTCCATTGACACATTGTGGTGCATTCGTAAGTCTTTGCTGAGGTCAGTCAGTCCTCTACTCAGTTGCACCTTCCCGCTCATAACCTCGTCAGCATATGCAAACAGTGCCAATCGTTCTAGCGCCTGCGCCAGCAGCGCCCGGCCCTCGAATGACACAATGAAAGACGCGATCGTCTCGTCGCAGTTGTCACTCGATCCTGGTTTGACTTTTGATTCGAGCTTGCTGCGAAAATGCTTTAATACCCCACAGATCGTCTCAGTGATGAGCCACGACACTGAGTAGCATCGCACTTCCCACCACTCGTGAAATTTGCCCATGACAGCCTTCGTAGCCTTCGTGGGCTCGACCGGGAAGGAGGTTTGTTTGCCTCTGCTGGATTTATCGCGTACTGGCGGAGAACTCTCCCGTATCAGATGCTCGTGATTGGTGGATATGATGATGTTTACGGCCTGTACCTGATCAAAACGGGCCCCAACAGATTCTGGACTCAAACTCTGTTGTAGACTGTTTGGGCGGTAATGCCGAAGCTAGGTCGAGAGAACTCGCCAGAGGCTCGTTGGGAGGCCTCAAATTCGTAATTATTGAACCCAACTAGTGTTCACGGCGTCTTTGTGTATCTGCTTTTCTGGCACTAGAGTGGTTTATGGTGGTCCCCGATGCACGTCGTGAGGTCGAAGCATAATGTGGTCCACCTGATCTCTTGCCTGCATCCGCTACAGATGCAGAGTATTTCTAGATCGATTAAAAGCTTGTATTAATGTCATTAGTGCATTGATAAATAGGGATCATTAGTCGTTACTGTCACTGTGTGACCTGGCGAGTGCGCCTCCATTGACTCCGCACCTCGCTTGCGGCGGCTGCAGCATCTTCATGGTCCACGCGCTCATCATGACGTCGGCGGATACGTATCGAAGCCAGAACGGCGTAAGCAACCGACTGTAGTCTCGGTCGCTTCCCACTTAGACTGGGAAGCTCTGGGTAGATACCAATGGCGCGTAGAATTGTTAGGTCTGCACTGTTGCACGCCTGGTAGCTGCGAATCTGCAACATGAAAAAGTGCTTCATGAACATGAGATCGGCACGATAAGCATATTCTCGCTTAGCAACGTCCTTGAAATGCTTGATCTGCTCCACGAGCCCACGCACTTCCGCTGGTGACGCTTTCGCCGGTTTCTTCTCCATTTGATTGAGCTGTTGCTCACGCAGAACCAGCACTTTCTCCTTGTATTTGTTGAGTTCGCTCACAAGGCTTCGTTCTTGGTCCTGAAGTCGCTGGATCTCGCGCACAAACTCCTTGCATTTCTGCTTGTACTTTGATGCCGCAGATACTGTACTTGTATTGTGGGTGTCAACCCGCGCTAGCTTGGCTTTGAGTTTTGAGACCACATCTTGTGCGTGTTCGAGCTCTTCGCAGGTCTTGTCGTGCTTCGCACGAAGCTTTTCGTACTTGTTTTCGACGTCGCCGTGGTCGCGGTTAACCTCCGCCCGCTCCTTAGACAGACGCTCGACCTCTCGCTCTGCTTCACGCAACTGAGTCTCCATCTCGACTCGTCCTTGGCGTTCATTGTCGTTAACCTCACGCAAAGCATTTAGGGTGTTCTCGAGTGTTTCCGTCGAGCTTTGCAACTGCTGCAGCTTTGCCTCAAGTTGAGCTTTGCTGTCCTCGGTAGCAATCAGCTGCTCTTGAGAAACAATAATGTCATCCTCCCTGTCCAAGAGCGTTGTTTCAAGCTTCTTGACATGCTGCTCCTGAGTCTGTAGTTGCGAGGTCAGCAGCTCATTGGTAGCCTTGAGAGAGGTCACTTGACTCTGTAGCTGTCGTACTTCAATATCAAGCGACTGCCATTCCTGCTCATGCTTCTTCTTCTCAATCTCGATCGTCTCCTTGATAGTTGATTTGTCCTTAAGCAAGTTTGCCTGCTGCTCCTCGTAATTTGACCGCATCCGCTCTAGGCTTGCAATCTTCTCCTGTAGATATGCTTTCTCAGCCTTCCACTCAGTCGAAATCTTGTTGATTTCATTCTCCTTATCAGCAAGTTTGCCCTTGAGGTCGCGCGCCTCGTCGGCGGAAACTCTTTCGAGCACCGACTGGTTCGCTTGCTGGCCAAGCGTATCAATACGCTTTTGAGCATCGTGTAGTCGCTGTTCAAAGTAGTCGCGCTCCTTTTTGCAGTTGTCGAGGTCGGATCGGCATCGGTCCATGAGGACGTTCACCGTCTTCAACTCACCCTGTGCGGATGAAACATCAGCACGAGCGGCAATAAGCTCGCCGCTGAGACGCTCCTGTTCGCTCTTGGCATCTGAGAGTGCGTTATTTTTGGATGCAATTGTCCGGCGTAGAGACTGCAATTCTTCTTCAAGTCCGAGAATCTTTGATGGGCTGGTACCTTTCTTGGTGCTCTTGAGTGTTGCGATGGTATCGTTGAGGCCGGATATTTGTAGGTGCGCGTCGTCAAGTTCACGCTCAAGAGATATCACCCGTGTGTTCATATCGGACGCATCTTGTGATTGTGACTGCAGGTTGTTGTTGTCGCTCTCGAGCGACTCATTTCGCAGTTCAAGGCGCCGATTAGCAGACTCGAGTTCTTCGACGCGGTCGCGAAGATGCTCATTGTCCCCTGCGCTCGTCTTTTCAGACAACAGCTCTTGACGCTCGTGTTCCAAGCTATCGATTCTGGAGTCCTTATTCTGTAGTTCTTGCTGTAGGCGCGACATCTGCAGCTGGAGTCCAGAGATTGTGCTTTCGAGTTTAGCAGTGTCTCTTGATGGAGAAGAGTGTCGAGGGCGGTCTTTGAGGGCGTCGTATTTTTGCTGGAGTTGAGCCAGCTGTGATTTGAGGTCGCCATTCTCACGGACGACGGTCTGCACGTTCTCGGGTGTGCACTGCTCGAGCATGTGTATTTTGAGCTGGAGATCAAATATCATGTTCTTCTGGTAGTTGATGACGTCCTCTTGCTCTTTGAGTGGTATAGAGCCCTGGTTCGAGTCGACAAGAACATTCTCCTTGAACTTTGAGCCTGCGCGGTGCTTTCGAGTGCTGTTGAGCATGCTTGTAGCGTTGGAGGACTGGCGGTCGAAGCTTTCCATGCTGTCCGACTCGTCGAATACAATGGCCGATGGCCGGGTGCTTCGAGCCGACGACATGGTCTCCCTTGGTGGGATCGCGTTTCGGTGAGCGTTGTTTTTGTTGACAGTGTACAGGAGAGGAGAGAACTCTTTTTGTGCTCCACCAGAGTCGGCATTCGCCGGGGTCTGGAGAAGGACGCGATTTGGCGCGTTTGATTTGGCCGTCGGGCGACCGGACGGCGTCGCATCAAGGCGCGTGTCGTCTCCTATGATATCCGGCAGCCTTAACCCATTCATGGTGGATCAAGCGTCGGGATGAGAGACTGTCGAGTTTGACGTTAACTTCATGAAATGGATAGACGGCACGGCTATTTGTTTATATGGCGTTGTCACGGCGACCATGTGTTAGGTTTAGGGTGCTTTCCGGGGTCAAGTGAACATAACAGGTAGATAGATTCAATGGATTTACGAGCAGAATCCACATGGTACAAATTACAAAGCAATCTACAAGGCAAAATTTAGAGGGTGGAATTTTTAAAGTGGAATTTATAGCAGAATTGCAATTGGCAGCGGACTTAACTTCACAACTATTATTACCGTTAACTGTAGAAAACAAAGTATCCGTAGGTAGTATCGTAAACTAGACCTGCATTTACAGGAGCGAGGTAAGCTGACCAATGATGTCAGTGAGGCCAGTGAGACCAGACAGACCCGAGGTGCCGGTTCCAAGAGATCCCAGACCAGTGGGAAGTCCCGAGGGAAGGCTGGGCAGACCCGAAGGCAGGCCGGGCAGGCCAGAGGGCAGACCAGAAGGCAGGGGCAGGGCCGACAGACCGTCGGACGCGAGGCTCTGGACACCGTCAATGATGATGGTCTCACCGACAGCGAAGAGCGAGTCAAAGGTGGCTCCAGCCTGGTCAAGAGCGCAGACAGCAGTGCCCTCAGTGGTGCCCAGAGGGCAAGTGACGGTGCAGCCAGTCTGGGTGCAGTCAATGGTGAAACCAGCGAGGATCTCAAGACCGTAGAAGGTCGAGTCGAAAGCACCAACCAGGGTGCAGACGGACTGGAGCTGAGGACCACAGGCAACAGCACAGACCTTGGTGTCGGTGTTGCAGTTGATGGTACCACCAGCAACGGTGGAGGTGCCCGAGCTCTGGGGAGCAGGGGCAGCGACGGCAACAGAGGCAAGGGCGGCAACGCCAGCGGCAACAGCGAACTTCATTTTGGTAATTGGGTAATTGAGGTCAAGGACTGAGGAATTAGTAGAGGATGTCACAGCTGTATTTATAATGTCTGGAGCATGGCATACGCTCCGACAGTTGCTGTCGAAGGCATTTCCACAACCAGCCAGACAAAAACAAATATCCGGTGGCTTGTTTGGTTTTTACGTACAAGAATGAACGCTTCCTGACGTACTAACTCAACACGAGTAGTGCCTGTGGCTGATGGGCGCCTCGACCATGCCGCCATGCAAGGCACCGCATTATCGATCGATCGCATCGTAACTGACATGTGCATGAGCTACCCTCGGGGATCGATTCCCAGCCCTCCGCGCTGGCCCACGCGCCGCCGAGTCCGGCAACTGTCGTGCTCATCGTGCCCAAACCGGTGTTGTTCCATTTCTCAGTGGGGGTCGTGGCCAACCTCATTGGGAGTGGTCGAGAACCGTGACGGCTAGGTCGATGTCGATGCAGGGTGCTAGGACATAGTTGCCGTGTTGGGACTCCCGCGTCAATTTGGACACAGCAATGAAGCGTTGCCCTCGTCCCCATAGTTGACTCACCTACCAACTTTAAGCACCACGGGCCGCTCAACTCCTTGACCCACTTAGAGTTAAGGCCCGCAGCATGCCAGGGGCGGGCGGGTCCGTGCACGTATCCAGGACCCTGACATTGGTTTACGGTGATGGTGCAGATCAGTTGCATATTAAATTGCCCCATTCGGCAGTATGCCTCCGAGTCTTGTTCACAGATCGGGTCATATCCTCTGCAGATCGCCGTCGGTGCCTGGCTCTCACCTCCAAACCAGCCCGCAACTGTCCGGACCATACCCGACCATTGCCCGCGCTACTGTTATACCAGCACCCTTGTGGTGTAGGATGTACCGCATCCTTGCTCGGGCCTTCCTCCGCGACGTTGCGGCGACCTTCTCAACAGCTAATTAACTATGTCCATCATGGAATGAAGGGGCCTACCTGAGCGTTGCGGGTAAGCACAGCAGCAGCAGTCCCCGCACTGGTGCATACAGGCCACCTACTGGCGGCGGGCTCCCGAGACACACCTGCCCTGCGTCCAGGAACAGACGCAGGATCAGCTTTGGGCGGGTCAGACCCCACAAGATTCAGACCTCTCACAAGAATCAGATACCACTCTCTCCAGTCTTCGGCTCTTCCTTATTCCTTCCCTATTGGATCTTCGTCAAAGTCTCAGATATGTCTACATTAGGCTACATATCTCAGATCAATCTCATCTATGGACTCCACTAAGGGGTTCCGCTAGATTCTCAATGCCTCCCAATTCGATAGCCGGCCACGATCGCAGGACGTCACCTGCATCACGGATCATCTTCCCCAACCAAGTACTCGTCCAGCCTCTCCACGCCAAGCGATCACACGGCCCTTGTTCGGCTTCATCTACCCCGCCCGAGCGGGACGAGACAGCCGCCCGCCTCTCAGTCCCGCATGTTCAAAACAAACCTCCGGCGATCCTCTACTGGATCCTCTGTCGTCACTAGCAGATCCGTCCCTTTAGCCAGCCCATCAAAAAGTAATACACAGCATGTCCACCACAACAGGAACCGCAATGAGCCTTCAAGGTCGTAACCGCGACCAGAACAAAGACCGTAAAGTTGTCTCGTAAATCTGTCTCAGTCTATCTGCTGCCGCCTGAGACGCCTCAGCATCATGCCTCGGCCGCCAGCTGGACAAACCGGCCAAACTCCTTCTTGGCTGCTCCCGATCGTATGCTCTCCCGAGCAAGCTCAACACCATGTTTCCAGTTGCTAGCTGAACCCTCGATGACCGCTAGCGCGGCAGTGTTGATGAGAACGTAGTCCAGAACAGGGTGATTGTCCGGCAGCTCATTGTTGACGAGCTGGCGCACCACAACAGCATTCTCCTTGGGTGTACCGGATGCGACCTCGCTCAATGTATGCGTGGGGAGGCCAAAGTCAGCCGGCGACAACTCGTACTCGGTAATCTTCTCGTCCCTGAGCTGCCACACCTTTGTGCTGCCCTCGGGAGAAATCTCGTCGAGACCCTCTTTTCCCCACACAATGAGTGCCGCCGACTTAGGCCGTCCAACGCTGCAGTTGATTTTGTACACGGCCTCTGCAAACACAGGGCCCAGCGCTTCGGCATAGACGCCAATGATGCGGGCCTTGAGCGGTGCCGGGTTGATCAGTGGACCCATGATATTGAAGATCGTGGGGATTCCGAGGTTTTTGCGGAGCGGTGCTAGCGACGCCATCATAGGGTGGAACACTGGAGCGAACAGGAAGCAGAACTTGGACTCGGCGAGGATCTTGGGAGCGCTCTCGTTCGTCACATTTGACATGACGACTCCCAGCTCGGTGAGAAGATCACCAGAACCTGACGTCGACGTCGACGCCTTGCCGCCGTGTTTGCAAATGTCGAGACCCATTCCCGAGGCCACAATGGCCGCCGTCGTCGACACATTGAATGTGTTCTTTCCATCTCCGCCCGTTCCAACAATGTCCACGTATCCCGCGGCATTGAGCTTCTCGACGTCGATCTTCTTCGACTCGTCGAAGATGCGTGTAGCCGTAGCAGCCACGAAGTCGGCTGAATGGTCGAGACCCGTGATCCGCAGAGCTGTCAGAAACGCAGCCACTTGAATGTCCGTCGCATCGCCGGCAATCATCACGTCCAGTGCGGCCACGACGTCATCGGGCGTCAGGGCCACGGGCTTCTCGAGCAGCTTCTTCAGCTGTGGTGTCAAATTAACCGTCATGGTATTACGTCTATCGAGTTTGACTGTGAAGCTGTATGTACTGACTCAATCGACTCAAAAGCTTGACTCGGTAGCCGCGTGGTAGCGCCGTACCCCTGACGAACAGTACAGCGAGTCAGTAAGCAGCGACGACATATAAACCAGTTCCCCTATTATATAGATTCATGCATTTGATATTACTCCTCTACTCGTAGTTGTGTGTCAATGTTTTAAATTTGACTGCTTTCTTAATCCGCCTACCTCCACTACATTCCGGTATACCTCACTCTACACACACCTCTTAGGTTATACCCCTAACTCCTGCGCTGTCAAATGCACAGCTGCTGGATTGCGTCTGCGGTGTAGGCGGTGTTAATATGCCCGGATTCGGCCCTAGAGCTTCCCTGCCAGTCCACCGAGTCCCACTCTCGCCCACCCTAGGACCAGCCACCTGCTGTGTGCGTACCCAGCGCCAAGCGTAACTTTCCCGAACGAGCCAGCCATCGCAAGAGTCGCGCTTCCTAGCCCTGGTTCCTGGCGAAGGAAGCTCCAGCTGACGCTAATTGTCGAAATCAAGTCACGTTCAACCCGACGCTAGTACGCGACGCAAGTATACACGACACGAAGGTACCAGTCAGATCTCTGTCTTGCATTTACTAGACTCTATCTACGGTTGGTACACACTTCCGCTTACGACTGATCCATCTTTAGCAGCAACCTCGCCTATACTAGTCGTCACTGTTCATCTACTGCGCCAACTGCTCATCAACTGCTCGTATTACTTGAACTTCTCCACTGCTACTTGGTCACGCTAGTCTATTGATCTGTTGATATTCTTTACTCGGGATCTTCATCTCCTCGTCTACCTCATCTCCTCGTCTACCTCATCTCCTCTCTACCTCATCTCCTCGTCGCCTTACAGCCTCTACAGCCTCTATGCTGGATAGGAGCTCGCGCGACAGGCCTGAAGATGTGGGCGCTACAGCATCGGGGACTCTGCCTATTCCCATTATAACTGCGAGCCATGCGCGTTCTGATTCAGGTCCAATTCCGTTTGGCCCCGGGTCGCTCGACAACGGCTATGGCATGTCTCCCGAGGCTTCGTTTCCAAGATCGGGATCGGCTGCTAGCAGTGTAGCATCTGTATCGTCACTGGCTATGGGCCCGCCTTCGTTCTCAGCCAGGAGAGGTCCCGTTCGGCCAGGTTCACCGTTCAAGGACAGCCTACGGCTGCCTGGAGATCCAGGAACACCTACTTTCATACCATCAGTCTACGACTCAAATGCGCGGGCGTCTCCAACACCCGGGTCGCTGGGCCGCTCGAGCTGGTATGGCGATGACCGACTCAATCATGCCGCTACCATCGCCGCCATGGGACCTCCTCCAACCCTCTCTAATATCCTCTCTCCGCCCTCACCAGGCATGAACGCATTCCCTTCTCCTCCGCCGCGAAGCTCGTCTCCTTTCAGACAACAGCTTAACGGCGCTCCTAATGGCTCTCTGCCGAAGCAGCCCTTCAACTTTGAGTCTGTTGCATTCCAGCCTGCTTCGCCCGCCAAGCCTAACCAGCGTCGTGGCCACAGGTACAAGAATTCATCGGTCTCGATGAACTACTTCCAGGAGCCGCCGCCCCGCGCTCCTCTGGCTATTCCCGCATCTCTACCAATCCCCAACTTCAATGAATGGCGCCAGAGCATGTCTCGTGACCAACGTATCCGGCTCTTCTGGTGTGTCTTTCACCTGATTGTGGCCATTGCCGTCTACTCGTGCGACGTGCCGTTCACTGCCATTAGCGCTTTGGCTCACCTACTTCTTTATGATGCTATGGGCGCTATCCTATGTGCCTCTGTCGACGTTCTCGGCAACTTTGACGTGTGGAAGCAGAGCAGCATCCACCTCCCGTTTGGCCTCGAGCGTGTCGAGATCCTTGCTGGATTTGCCTTGTCGGTCTCTCTCGTGTTTATGGGCGGTGATATCATGTCGCATGTTGTGCAGGACCTCTTAAACTCGTTTTATTCACCAGGAGAAGGTCATCATCATGGCCACCATCATGGCCACTCAGCTTCTGCTGACGTATCCGATGAAGACTATGATGCGTCGCTTCGTTGGGCTTCAATGGTCCTCTGGGTCATGCTCGGTGTTCTGGCGACTGTCGTGTCGGCAGTTGTGCTGCAGAACCATTCGCGGATCAACCGTGCCATTCACCGTCAGAAAACGGCCGCCATTGCGTGGCTCCCTGCTCTTCTTTCGAACCCTTCCCACTTCATGACGCTCACTTTCTCGGTTGCCATTTTGAGCTTCCCGTTGTTTGGTGGGTCTGGGCACTATTTGCTTGATGGGCTGCTGACGCCAGCTATTGCCATTTCCATGTGCTATATTGGCTGGCTTCATGCCAAGGCCCTCGCGGGTATGCTCATTATGAGCTACTCAGGCCCAGATCACATTGAAGAGATTGAAGCCCTCATTCGCCAGAACCCGCTCGTTGAGTCTGTCTCTGACATCAGCCTATGGCAGGTTCATCATGCTCTCTGGCTGGCAACACTGCGTGTATCTATGAAGGGTACAAATGATGATGAGCGTCGGCTGCGCGAGCAGGCCACGAGCACCGTCCTCGCGACCATGGGTGGAGACGATCAGGCTGTCCGATGGGAAGTTACTGTGGACATTAACAGGTTGACCCTAGAGTAGGCTAGCTAGGGTGACTATAGCTGATGACAGCTGATGTACATTAATATTGTGTCGGCCTATGTGGCTAATGCCCTAGGCAACGACATCCTGATATATAAGTTAGACGTTTAGGTTCGGTCACGAGTGCGTTTTGGCTACTCTCGGAGCTCCCATGCTCTTTCATTCTGCTGTTGGGCGAGAATGCTGGCCTTGATCTCTGGGGAGACGTGCTCAAAGATCTCTGGCGGCACGTCTTTGAGACCCGTTCTCGTGAACGGGTTGGGCAGCGAGACGATGGTGTCTATGGTGACCTTTTTGGAAGGCTTTGCGTTAGCATCTGTAACCTTGCACCACACAGCGTGTAGGGGCTGTGTTGACTGTGGGTAGAACGAGATGCCCGTGTGGGGTTCGTATACACCACCAGCAGTCCATGTCTTCAGGCGCTGCTGGAGCAGTGTCGAGTTGTACATTGATGCAGCCACGGCGTGCTCGACCATCCAGTTTTCGTCGGTGACAGGGACCTTCTTTCGTCGGTGCGTGACTGCCGACTCTTGGTACATCTCTCGCGTCGTAGTGGGCATGGCGGCGGCATTGTGGTATACGGCCGACGCGCCGTGCCACGCTACGTACTGGTTCTTGTTGTACTCCTCGCCCTCGGCGGGAACAGCATCGTCGGGGTCGGCGAGCTGTCCGGAGATGAATCCAGCATTGCGCGCTTCTTCCTCGTAGTAGTCGTCGACGATGCGTTTGCCGCCCACGACAATGCGCGCGCCAAACTCCCGGAAGATCGAGCGCGCCGTCACAATCGCAATGGCGCGGCCCTTGTATGAGTGGGGGATGAGGTCGCGCTGGATGAGGTCGTACTTTTCTTCTTCGCTGGCGATGATCTTGTAGAGCTTGCGGTGTTTCTGGAACAACAGGTACGAATCGCGGAATCCCATGCACCGCGCTGGCTCAGTGGAGAGCATGTAAAGACGGTCTTCGCGACCGAGGACTGTAAAGGTTCGAACTCGGTAATCGCGTCCACCTAGGAGGTTTCCGTTGGCGTCGATTTTCTTCTCTCCCGCTTCGTCGGTGTCGAGGAGGAGCTCGTCGTTGGCGACTTCGTATGGTACACCATTGTCGTCGAGAGGGATCGGGTTGATCTGAGCGGCATTGGCCGTGCCGTTGGGGCGTCCACGCTTGGGCTTGCGGCCTCGGCGCCCTGGGATGATTTCGCCGTCGTAACCGATAGGTCGACGCTTAACTGGCGGTCTTACAACGCCTGTCATTTGCTCACGCGCCAGAGTCGTCTTGTTCTTGCTTCCCGGCGGGCGACCACGTCGTCTTGGCTGTGGGGTCAATCTCGAGTCATCCTCGTCATCTTCGTCCTCCTCCTCCTCCTCCTCCTCCTCGCCCTCTCCATCATCTCCATCCTCGTCTTCGTCGTGATCATCTTCGTCGGCTCCGTCAAACGCGTCTTCCTGTTCCAGCGTTAGCGAGTCATCCTGCATCTCTTCGTCATCGTCAATGATTTCCCTTCGTCCAGACATGCTTCTCCGTGCTTTGTTAGTTTGTTCTGCTTTTGCACCGCCGTATACTCACATGAACGACGTCGAGACATTGTAGTGGTTGTCTGGTAGGTTAATGTTCCGTACCTCTATGCCTAGTTCTGTTTTTCAGTACGGCTACGTCCGGGTAATATCGTCCGAGGTCTTAAGTCAGTGATGTCAATGAGGTCACTGAGTTCCTCTACAACTTCTTAATGAGACAGGAATAAAAGTATAATGATTATTGAAATATATCATTGTATAAGACGTATCTTTGTAATGTAGTTCGGTTGATATATGTATTTGTTAGATTTGAGATAATATGTTTACCTGGAATTACGGTACCTACCTTTAACTCTGCCAGTATATACCGGCAATATAAACAGCATACCATTTACTATGACGTAGACTGATACGACACGAAACGCGTTACTACAACAGAAACATCTACGAAGAGGGGAAACATACAAATGTAGCGAAGTATTCATTTTAATACCCATAAACCATAACAAAACAAATAGCACAAGACATTAACAGAGGATTAAATAAGTAGCGCAGGGCCATCCCTCCGCTTAAGACGAGGTGTACTTGGTCACGGCACGGGTACCCTCAGAGACGGCGTGCTTGGCGAGCTCACCGGGGAGGATAAGACGCACAGCGGTCTGGATCTCACGCGAAGCAATGGTGGACTTCTTGTTGTAAGCAGCCAGCTTGGAGGCCTCAGTGGCAACACGCTCGAAAATGTCGTTGACAAACGAGTTCATGATGGACATGGCACGGGTGGAGATACCAGTGTCGGGGTGGGTCTGCTTGAGGACCTTGTAGATGTAAGAAGAGTAAGTCTCCTTGCGTCCCTTGGTGCGCTTCTTCTTGTCGCCAGAGGCGGCGGCAGTCTTCTTGCCAGCCTCCTTCTTCTCAGCGGGGGCCTTTCCGGCGGGGGCCTTGGAGGCGGTGGCAGGCTTCTTCTCAGCAGTCTTGGGACCCATTGTTGATGATTGTTTGGAAGGTTGGAAAAGGTGAAACTTTTTCTCGATTTTGTACCGTAAAGAGGGACAATTAGACAAACAAGAATAAAATTCGACTGGTGAAGCGGGAACGGTGGGTTTATATAGGCGGGTTGGGAGAAGGGGGGACGGGAAGGCGAGGGCAGGAATGTTAGGTGTTAGGGGATGCGATGGCAGTGGGAGGGGTGTTTTTTCTTGCGGTACGAGCATGGCATGTGCATCACAAACCCAAGCCCTGCGATTATTGTCCGATTATGGCAGGTCGGCGGGGCGGCGACATGGACCAATCAGAAGCAAGCGCAGCCACATGGCGGGCATACAGCTGGAATGTAGGAAGAGCGGGTGTTTGGTGGTGGTTTGCAAAGCACATTCCGGGGTCGGGGTGAGGCAAACTCCCAACGCCACGCGCGGCTAGCGCGGGATCGGCATTAATCCCAGTTCCCTGATATACCGGTGTACATCAGGGCACTGACGCGGGCATGGCAAGCCAAGGAATGTACCAAACAGCACCCTAAGTGGTAGTTGCAACTTGGGAGAATGGTCTAAAAAATGCATATTGGCCAATCAGATTCGCGCGTTGCCATCAGTGCGCCCGAACCCTTGATTCCCGGATGGGCAGGGCACCACCCACCAAATGACGCCTCCCCCCATCCCTTCCATCCTCCTATATAAACCCCACCGTCTTCCCCTGCTGGCAGCCCTTTTGTTTGTTTCCGTTAGTTGTCTGCTTTTTGCGCTCCAATTGGAAAAAAAGATTCACTACTTTTTCTACTCTTAAAACAAATCATCTACAATGTCTGGAGGAAAGTCTGGAGGAAAGGCCGCTTCGTCGGCCAAGGCGACTCAGTCGCGTTCGTCAAAGGCCGGTCTGACCTTCCCCGTTGGTCGTGTCCACCGTCTTCTGCGCAAGGGTAACTACGCCCAGCGTGTCGGTGCCGGTGCCCCCGTCTACCTTGCTGCCGTCCTTGAGTACCTCGCTGCCGAGATTCTCGAGCTCGCCGGTAACGCTGCCCGTGACAACAAGAAGACCCGTATCATCCCCCGTCACCTGCAGCTCGCCATCCGTAACGATGAGGAGCTTAACAAGCTGCTTGGACACGTTACCATTGCCCAGGGTGGTGTTCTGCCTAACATTCACCAGAACCTGCTGCCTCGCAAGACTGCCAAGGGAAAGGGCCCTAGCCAGGAGCTGTAAGCGTCTCGCTTGGTTGTTTATTTAATGTCGCTGCTACCCTCCGTAGTGGGCTATCAGTATGATGTTTAGGTTTGTTTGTTTGTTACGTTTTTAATGGTGTTTACAATCTATCACCCCTACTTGGAATTGAATCTGTAGCCAGTTCATGCTGTAGTGTCAGACTGTAGTTCATGCTGTAGTATCCTGCCATGATGTCATCAGTAGATATTATGGTCTCATCCGTGTGATTGGTCTCACTACTGTTATGATCAATCTTATTAGTGTTAAGATCTGTATTGGGATCTCGTGTCATACTACGGTAATGGTTATGTCAATCCCGTGAAGCTCAGTACTATTATGCATGTTCGATGCTGTATTCCATGCACCCGTTATATTCGCTGCATATAATAATGTCTACAGAACTGTACCTGGCTACAGTAAAAATAAGACAATATAAAAAGGTCACACAATAATCTAATACGTTATAATCATATAACTGACTATACACAGCAGTAGAATCAACAGTAGAATATCAACAATAGAATATCAACAGTAGAGTGGTTCGTTGGTTATACGAGTGTAGCCTAGTGCTAAATTGCTCAAACTAATGTACGGGTACCTCACTTCAGCCTAAGTATTTGCATATGCCACAGCCACTATAACCACAACCACTATAACCAACCACCAAGCTACTGGCTACCCGGGAGAAGCTTAGGCACTGGAATGAGCGGCATCGGCCAGCCCCCTTGCTATGAACAACTAACGCCAAGTAAATTCTCGCACGGCACAAGTGACGTCACTATGTAACACACTATGTAACACACAATGTAACAGCAAAGTGTAAACAGGGAATGCCAGGGTGCAATAACCACATGGAAGGCAGGATGGCACAATGAAGGTTCAATAGACAAATAAATAGACAAATACGGTATATTAGGGACAGCAAGAAATGGTCCACAATCTACGCTGCCCAGCTGACAACTATGCTGAGTCACAGCCAGGAAGCAGCTGCCAGATTAGGATATGGGCACGCTAGCTCCACACATGCCGCAGTACCCCAGCACGGACCCCAAGGGGCACGATAATGGAAGGGGTGCAGACGGCTGGGCGGTTCGAGGCATATGTTATCGTGCCTGCTGATACTTGCTGATAGCCTGATAGTCCGGACATCCACTGATATGATCTGATAACCGAGCCCTGATAACTGAGCCCTGATAACTGAGCCCCGCTTGCGTCACTGACAGCTAACCTAACCGGCACGCCGGACGAGCCCGCGGTTGATTGGGGCGCAACGGTGTGGCACTCGCATAGTCGGCATTATCGGCTCGATAGCGGGCGCGTGGCAGGTGCTAGCGCACTGCCCTGCCTCGCAACCTGCCCTCGAAAGCCTCGGACGATCGCCAGCCCGGGGCTTATCTTGTCTTAGCCCAGCTTGGTGGACTTCCATTTTTGGCCGTGGAAACCCAACCTGCCGTTTTGGTCCAACCCTCGGCGGTAGCCCAAGCCACGCAGGGTAGGTTTTTTTTTTTTTTTTATTGTAATCTTGATATGATAAAATGACCCGGCGATGGGCGTTGGCCCGATAAAATTCTATTTGCTGAAAAATTCCATCTCCTCCTCATACGTCCAACCCCACCACCAAAACACTCGCCACGACCAACAACCACCGCCAAAATTCACCGGCCACACCGCTCGACCTTCAAATATCGGCGCTTTTATTCCCTCGTTGATGCTCGCCATCTGATACCCCAAACAGCCACCCAAGCTCTGTGCACCGTCTGCTTCTCGACAAGTCTGCACACATTAGCGCCATCTGCTCCGTGCGCTTCACCACATGCACGTCCACGATATGCTCGCCTCGTACGAACCTCGCGGGGCGCTGGGCGACCTGGGGGGCTCCAACGTGCGCTCAGAAACGAAGCCTGAGTCGAAGCCTGAGACGAAACCTGACGCTCAGGCATCGACTGCGACGCACACGACCCAGCCTATTGAACCCACGCAACCTGCCCAGCCCGTTCAGCCTGTTCAGCCTCAAAACACTTTCCAGCCTGTTCAAAATACTGCCCAGCCTGTTCAAAATACTGTTCAGCCCGTTCAGTCTGTGCAGCCCGTTCAAAATACTGCTCAGCCAGGTCAAACTACTGTCCAGCCTACTGAACCCACTATCCAACCCACTGGTATGCCCGCGGTTGAACATGCTACTCAGCCCACCGAACCAGTGACTGCCCGTGGAGCCTCCCCCGCCTCTCCTTACGAACACAAGACCGAAACCAGCGGGTTCCACGCCGTCAACAAGGGCTCGCCGCCAACTCACGATACCCCCGTCGACATTAAGCCCAAGGCATCGGCAGAAATGCTCGCCGACGACCCCGGAAGCCCGCACATCCACGCCGTATCTGGCGGCGGCACCACTACGTGCCAGAACTGCCAGACGTCGACAACGCCACTATGGCGCCGCGACGAGCACGGCCAGGTCCTGTGCAACGCCTGCGGTCTCTTCCTCAAGCTGCACGGCCGTCGCCGACCCATTTCGCTCAAGACAGATGTCATCAAATCGCGCAACCGGTCCAAGAACAACCCCGTGGCCATCAAGCGCACCAAGAACAACCAGCAGAGCGCGATCCACATGCCCACCTCATCCCCAGGCATGTCCTCTGTATCACCCTCGTTCCCGGCCTTGTCTCCTCACGTTATCCCCCACGGCAGTCCGCTCGTCCACAGCCACGGCAGCCCACTTGTCCACGGCAGCCCGTCGCGAGGCCCAATACTCCATGACCTCAACCACATCGAGCACATGCCGCTGTCAGCAGCTTCGCCGATTGACCGGCGGCCGCAGAACATGGCGCAGAATCTGGCGCAGAACCTGTCCCACCCCTCGCACATGCGACCCATTGAGAGCGCTGTGCGCGCGGCGACGACCAAAAAGTCCCCCACGACCCCATCCACTGTATTCTCCTATACCAATAGCCCCACCCTCGGACCCGTGGCGGGCTCCACCCACCAGGGCGGCCACGCCTCGGCCACCATCCCGCTGTACATGCCAGGAACCCCTGTTCATCAGGCGACCACTGACTCCACGGCTCCTGGCGGCCACCACCTGCCTCCTCTCCCGCACATGCAGCCCAACGGCTACAGCTCACAGCCCACGTCAGGCGCAGGCTCACCGATGCTGTACCCGCTGTCACGGCCTCCGACAAACGGCTCGCCGAGCATTGGAACCCCCACACAGCCGACGCAGTCGAGCCTGCTCGTGCCTGGCCGACACTCAGCGTCGACGTCTCCACGGCCAGCCACGAGCTCTGCTCCAGCTACCAATGGTGTGGTCAGTGTTTCGCACATTTTGACACCGCAGTCACGGCCAGAAAGCCCTCAACTGCCTCCGCTCAACCAACACGCTTCTGTGTCGTCGCACGCTCTACAGTCGATGTCGCTGCGACCGCTGAGATTTGGAACCAACGGCGAGGCCATGAGCGAGCAACTGCGGCCGCGGTCGCCCGAGGTCGGTCTTGACCGGATCCCAGCCCTGCACAGCAACATTCGCGACCCGCCAGCGTTCCAGCAGAGCCAGGCAACCAAGATCGCCGAGCTTGATATCATCAACGATCTGCTTCGGAGCCGCGTAGCCCAGCTCGAGACGAGCGAGGCTGCTGCGCGCAAGAACGAGGCCACGATCCGCGAGAGCGAGCTGTTTTTAAGACGACAGGTGGAGGAGCTGCAGCAGGAGAACAAGCGCTTACGGGACGAGATGACTCGCACGAATGCTACTGCCACTGCTACTGTTACTGCCTCTTCACCGGCAAGTGCTGCAAATGCTACTGCCGGACCCGAGCCCCAGCTCAAGCGGATCAAGGTCTCTGAGCTGATATGAGCGCCAAAACCCTATTTTATTAGACTGTATATAAGCAACGATAGAAACGAGCCAATTGACGAGTGAAGTAGCCCAGTCTACAGATGAGCAAGGTAGAGCTAATGTAACCAATCGTTTGACCCTTTTGTTGAAGCCAGTGATCAATAAATGCGTTTTCAGGATGCCCCGTTTCTGAGACCACTATACGAAAAGCACACATATGAATCCCACATATGAAGTCACTTAATAAATACTCGTTGTTAAATACCCATTTATACGTCTAATTAGCTGCTCATCGGCATTTAGCATAAGTGCAGCTGTCAAGCGGGCCAGTGCAGGCAGCCGCGCAGGGGAGATCCCTACCACATACGGCAACTCCCTTCCCCCGTTATCAGCCCTTTCGTCCGTGCAACCGCTACACCGGAGAAAATGCGGGGCGTATAAAGCAAGCGGGTGCCCGCTTTAGGGGGCCAATTTCGAACTGTTGCTTTGCATTTTTCAACTATTCGACATGTCTGTAGAGACGAGAACGGCACAGCTCGTCGCAGAGCTCCGCGGACCCGGGCCTAGCAGCAATCGCCTGTCACGGTCGCTTGCTGATCTTCTTGACGGCCAGTGCAAGCCCCGGAAGCTGCTACAAGCGACTCTGCGGTCTCCTGTAGCCTGCAAAATGGCCGAGGACTGGCTTCATGAGGACCCTGAGCACTCCGACGTTGGCCGCGGCCTCTACCGGCGGATCACGCGCTCCAGAGTACAGGCCTGTTCCACCTTCAAGGGCCTATGGTTGCTCTGGGAGTCAACGGCTATCAGCGGATGCCCAGACTGGAAGCTGGCGCACATTGCGCTCAAAGACACCGACACACAGGACGCTGGGCCCGGAGAGTGGCAGACGACGCTTGTAGCTGCAGACGCCGACTATGACGCAGGGTCTAGTAGCGCCAGTAGCAACAGCGCCAGCAGCCGGGGCTACTCGTCGGCCGAAACTAGCGTCGAGGAGGGAAACACAATGGCAGACTCGCTGGAACTGAGTCGACGGCTGCTCGAGCTCAAGTTTGGCGCCCGCCAGGCTACGGGCCTACCCAGAGAGTCTCTATTCAGTGTACCTTCAGAGCCAGTCAAAGAGATCTCTGGAGCATACTCGCATGCCGACTACTGGGACAGGTATACTACCGACACGGAGTATAATACCGACACGGAGTACACTGACCTCATTGATCACACTGAACACATTGACCATCACATTGAACACATTGAGCATACACTCCAACTTGCGTGGTCACCGGATCCGACCGTCTCTATTGAAGACTACTGGGGAGACTAGCTCGCATTCGCATCGCATCGCATGATCATACCACATGGATCTATCACGACCACTTGAATTGCATATATTGTCTTGAACCGCCTATACCATAGCACATGGATCTGTACTGACGAGCAATGAGCACATCTATACTGACGAACAATGAATATTGCATATTGAATTAAATTGCATTT
The DNA here is from genome assembly GCA_030570555.1 of Sugiyamaella valdiviana. NCBI lineage: Eukaryota > Fungi > Ascomycota > Dipodascomycetes > Dipodascales > Trichomonascaceae > Sugiyamaella > Sugiyamaella valdiviana. Next base: position 965,325 of record JAJLWF010000003.1, read on the forward strand.
GACCATCACTTTAGTATACATACTACATATGTCAGGCATACCAGGTAGTCTGACATATCGAGACTACATAGAAGAAAGAATTGAGAGTGTGTAACCATGCACTACGGCATTCACTATAGGCTGCAGCCTACGACTGGATCAGATAAAGGTTTACATTACAGCTAAATAGTGGTGTCTAGAAATTGAACTAAATAGTGGGCTCGGCCTGGCCAGAGCGCTTCTTGGCTCGCACATAGGCAGGACGGGCCTCCATGTCGTCGTACCACTTGTTCAGCGACGGATAGTCCTTTGCGTTGAGCCACTTCTTGCCGCGGCCAGTCAGGTCGTGAGCGAACGCGAGGGGGAAAATGTACATAATGTCGGCGACAGACAGGTGGTCACCAACGAAAAAGCCCGTGCCATTCTGCTTGAGCTTGTCGTCGAGGAACTTGAGCTGGTCGAGGAAATCCGGCAGCGGGTAGCTGTCCTCAATGCCGTCGGCGACCTTGTTGGCAGCGACTCGAAGCAGGTACGGAGCACGCTCACGCACCTTCTGCGTCATGTTGAGCAGCAGAGCTTGGGGCCCGACCGTGCATTCAGAGTGGTAGACGTGGTACTTGATGTCAAACTCCTCGTCATCGTCCTTGGCAGCCAGCTCGGTACCAGCACCGTACTTCTTGAGCAGCGTCTCAGCAATCAGCACCGACTCGGCAATGACCTTGCCGTCGAGCTCAATGACGGGCGACTTGCCCAGGACGTGGATTTCCTTGAGATCGGATCCAGCCCGCAGCGACTGCTTGTCGCGTGCATATGTCTTGAGCTCATACTCGACGCCCAGCTCCTCGAGGAGCCACGTAATGCGCTGTGCGCGCGAACGATCGAGCCAGTGGACAACAACAGCCATTTCTATAGAGTGTAAAGGGGTGTGAGGATAGAAATCGGCAGCCCGTGGTCGCCACCTCTGCTTTATATAAGCACGTAAAGGACCCCGCATCCGAGATTCCTCGCTTTCACAAGCTATTGCCTAATGCGGCAGGTGCGTGTCGATCGCTTTTGAGTCTTGCCGAGGGCTCCTCGGAGTCGTTAAAACTCAGCCAGCACAAGTCCATTTGCCAGACTAAAGGTCGGAATGGAAAGTAGACGGAATTCTGTTGGGTGTGACTCCTCAAAATAGCCCATAACACCTCCCTGACTCGAGAAATCTATGCTCCGAAAAGTGCATACTCGCCCCTGGACTCCCAATTGGGCCTTGTCGATCCCTCCCCTGTCCGGGTAGCCCGCTTCAGGCCACTCCATCGAGACTAATGCAGCCGTCATAGGCAACGGCACAACGGCTCATCGCGGGGTAATAGATGAGAAATAAAACCAATATAAAATCGTAAATCAATATAGAAAATCAATATAGAAATCAACAAGGAAGACAGTATGGAAATCAGGAATATCCGTACAGCTCCGTAAAACCTCCGTGCAGCCCTCCACAGCCCTACGAGCATCTACAATAATAGTATGAATCATCGTTGACTGTTATATGTATATGTAAAGTACTAGGGTAGAAGTTCAAATCAGCAACAGCGCACTCACCAGTGCCAGCAGAGCCACAGCGGGCGTAGTGGCAACCTGCATGGCTCCGCCCTGGGAAACACCGGCAGATGCGCCCGTCTTGGTCGAGGCAGACGACGTCACGGCGTGCGAAGTGGGCTCGGCGGCAATGGTGTCCTGGCCAGTGGCAGCCTGGCACTGCGCTCCGTTGCACTGCAACGTCGAGTAGGCGACAGTGTGGCACTGGCCGCCAGAGCAGGCGGCTAGAGGAGGACTGCCGCTCGAGCACGAGCCGCCAGAGCACACGACCTGGCCCTGGGCCGGCGTAGTTGCAAACGACGCCGAAGCAGCAGGCGCTCCGTGGGTAACGGCACTGGCAGTAGCGAATCCGCCAGATGGAACAATCACTGAGCCAGTGGCGCTGACAGCGGGGGTTGAAGAAGGCTCAACAACAGACGCACAGGGTGAAAACACAGTCACCGTCGTTGACTTGGAAACAGTGTTGATGAAGGTCGAGACGCCGCTGGAGAGCGTGCAGTAGGGGCATTTCGTGACAGTCGTCGTGGTGGTGCCGTCCTGCGTCAGCGTCACAGTCACCACGGGAATGGCCGGCGTGACTACAGATGTCTGACGAACACACAGGTTCTGGCAGCACTCCGTCACGTACTCAGTCACCACAAAGCCCTGGTTGGGGTCGACAATAGCCGACGGTCCGTATGGACACACCATGCTGGCTCCGAGGCTCGTAGAGTTGGTGCCGAACTTGACAATATCCGACGGGTCGACAGTCTTAGTTGCAGACGCAGTGGCAGTGACTCCGCTCTGCAGAGTCGTCACGGGGTTGAGAGGCAGCGTCGAGCTCGCAGTGGCATTGGCTCCTGTAGCCACCGCTGCCGACTCACTGGGCTGCTCGAAAAATGTCGTCGTCTCGGTGAGCGTGACGACAGAGCCATTGGGCAGAGTCGACGTGACTGTCTCGGTTTCCGTCGTCACAACCTGCGATCCAGTCGCAGTCTCGAATATCGTCACAACAGTCACATTACCATCTGGAAGCGTCGAAGTAACCACCTCCTGCACAGTAGCAATACTGGCAGAGCTCAGCGCTCCTGGAGGACTCAGCACAAGCGAAATGTTGGACGAAGGTCTAGCGGGTGCAGTGTCCAGCGCAGTGGGGAGTCCCGATGTGGGGTTCGACGAGTTGGACTCGACAAGAATCGTCTCAATCGTAGTACCTAGATCAAACCCGGAATCTGCGTTAGTGGGCTGTCATCTATCAGCATCGATCAAAAATTGCTTACCTGCCGGAGCATCGAGCTGGCCAAGCCCAAGCATTTTAAAGGGCGCAAGGTCGAGGTTGTCGCGCAGCTGAATCCCGCCGCCGCTACCGCCGCCGTTGAACAGGCTGACAACAGAGTTGTAAAGACTCAGAAACAGTCCGGGAATACCAGTGCCAGTCGAAGGACCGTTGAACACCTCGGGCGTGCCCTGAGGAACAGCAGCGGCCTGAAGAGCAACGGGCACGACAGACGCAGCAACAGTCGGGTTGAGCGAAGACAGCATGGGAGAAAGGGCCGTCAAAACAGACGACAACTGGGCACCAGCCTGCTCGCCAGCGGCGGGAGTCTGAATTGCCGGGGCGAGAACGGACATAATGGACGCAACCTGCGAACCAGCAGCACCGTTGGGCGAAGCAAGGGCAGAGCTAATGACGGCGAAAATGGCAGAAAACTGGTCATTGATGACGCTGCTGGCGCTACTGGCCTCCTGGGGATTCACAGTCGTGGCACCCGCACCGACGACTGGTGCCGGCGACACATTGGCAGGACTGGTTCCAACAGGGACAGCAGCACCGGGAGTCACAGCAGGAATACTGGGTACAGCAGCAGGAGCTTCAGGAGTGGGGATAATAGGTGCAGCGGCAATCGATGTCAGCTCAGCGACAACAGACGACTGAGCGGGCGAACCGGGAGTGGCAGATCCAGAGTTGATCTGGCTCAGCAGCCAAATGAGCTCACTGAGAACTTGGGGGACGTCAGACAAAAGAGGGCTCTCGCTGGTAATGGTCACAGCAGCGGGGCATGCAGCGGGTGCAAGGCCTGCCGAGAGAGCAGAAGGAGAAACTGCAGCAGGGGCAACTGCGGCCTGACGAGCCTCGAGGTCCTGAATGTCGCGCATGCCGATGAGTCCACCAAGACCACCCAGGTCTCCAAGCATTCCACCGAGACCACCCAGGTCACCGAGCATACCACCAAGGCCACCACCTCCAGAGCCAGAGTCTCCGCCAAGGTCTCCAAGACTGCCCATGAGACCGGAAATAAGACCACCGAGACCGTCACTACCACCCCCGCTGTTGCTGTCACCGCTGTCGCCATCGCTGCCGCTATTACTGCTGTCATCGTCGGCTCTCATCTTGAGGCTACCGGCGGCACCGGCAGCGCTTTGAACAATAGGAGAAATCTGTGACACAATCTCCTGAACGAGCTGAAGGACCATGGGAGCATACTGCTGAATAACTCCTCCAAGCTGCGAAGCAATGGCAGGGGCATCAGATACAGCTCCCTGCAGCTGAGACTGGATAAGAGGAACAATCTGCGAAGCAACAGCCTGACCATTAACGGCCGAAGCCATCTGGCGGGCAACAAGCTGAGAAACAATGTTGGCGGCAGCAGTAGCGCCTACGCCAGTAGCGAACTTGGACACCTCGGGAGCAATAGCAGGACGGACTTGAGAGAAGAGGCCTGCAAGCTGCGAGGCAAGGTCGGGAATAGCGCTAGCACCGTTGGCCTCGATATCAGAGAGCATGCCCTGGGCCTGGTTGAACACATCATTGAGGTTGGGACCAGAAGTAGCAGCAGGGGCAGGAGTACCAGGAGCGAGAGTAACAGGAGCCGGAGCAACAGCGGGAGCAGGAGTGCCACTGCCAGGGGTGGCAGCAGCCGAAGGTACAACGTCAGAGATCTGGGTGTGGTCGAGTTGGGAGATGATGATACTGGATCCAAACTGGGGTGCGAGCGAGGAGATCACGGCGGGAACCTGCGAGGCAATCTGGCCCTCAATGCCACTGAGAATGCTGCCAATGGGACCAGAAAGGTCCGAGAACAGCCAGCCCCAGTACACAGTGACGGGACCCTCCCAAGATGAGGTCCATTGAGTCTGGAAAACGTCGGATTCAATTGGCTGAGGAGCAATGGTAATTGCGGGAGTCCCAGCTGGCATAACCATAGTGGTAGCATCGACAGTTTCAGTACTGATAATTGTTTGGTCGGGAAGCTGGACAGTCATCACGGTAGTATCCAAGAGTTCCGACTGAGCGAGGGCTCTGGCCCCGAGGCCGGCTACGCAGGCGACGAACGAATGCGATGTCCTCATTGTGTAGTTTCTGGGAATTGACTTTTCAAAGAGCGTAAGACAATGAATTAAGGGATGATATGGGTGGCTTTATATAAATTGGTCCTGCTGAGTAGCTAATATGTGGTCATGCCTCTTGAGCCCCCACAGTTACACAATGCTACGTATGCATAGATTCAATACCACACTGTGTTTAACAACAGCTCAGCTGCATGTGCGTCTGTCAGAATCTCCAGAGGAACGAACATGCGTGAAGCAGATTCCATCGCTGTAATTTGAAGCGCAGAGGATATTGTTAGCGCAATTGCAGTGAGTTCTAGGTCGACTCTACTTTGCAAACTTGCAGAAGACGACTATTCATCAAAAGCCAAGCTGAGACATCGAACGTTGCGTAGACGATCTAGCTACACACATACTACTATAATTAGGACCAAACATCTCTATCCTGCATCCTATCTAATTAATCGAACTGGCCGCCTAAGATTGTATCGGATTAGCCTCGGGACAACTTCACCGCTATGGAACAGAATCAAGTCATAGCATCACGTTGCTATGATACGCCCGAGCGCAACAGGACTCTTCGCGGAGTTATAGTACCCTCTGCAAAGTAGATCCATAACAATTCCGCGCAACCTGCTGCAAATCGACTCCTCTTACTTTTGGTGGTGACAGCGGTAGGCTGCAGCGTTACTAAAGTATCTTTAGTTTCATGCATGCAGGTACCTTGCATGATGCTTCTGACATGTCACTTTGGCGCTAGAGCGTTGTATGGCAAGCAGTGACTGGAACAGACTATTCAGGGACCTGTGTCAATGACCAAGTGGCCGACAGCATTACAGACAAGTCTGCTGTGTAATGTCAGTGCTGAACATGAGATCGATGTGAAAGAGATCTAGGCATGAGCCGTATCACAGCGGCAACACCCCGTTCCAGGACGTAGATTGAAACTGGGCGGCCAGAACGCACGACAAGAAAGCCAGTTCTGGTTTGGAGAGCGGCCTTAGCGTGGCTTTGGTACGGGAACTGGAGGAGGTATCATCGTGTTCATTAGATTTCAGCTGTCTGTCCACGCGAGATTGATGTATGCAACATCTTATCAAGCAGATTCAATATTATGGGCTAGTAGTTTGTTGGAAAAGAGCAAAGATTGACTGAAGAATTTAAAACGAACGAAAAATATATCGAAACTTAGGAGTATAAAAAAAATGGACGATTCCGGAATCGAACCGGAGCCCTTTCGCATGCTAAGCGAACGTGATAACCAACTACACCAAACGCCCTGTTAGGTAAAATTTGACGGAAATAGGACATCAATATTTCGAGTGCACAGACAGGACAGGTTCATTGGTTTCATGGTTCATTTAGGCCGGTGCAAAGAGACCCTGGGCCTCTTTCAGCAGCCAAGTGAGTCCACTAGCGCCGTCTGCAGCGACTGCATCACGCTGAGCGACAGGCGTGGCAGTGTGGGTAGGGACGACAGTAGTAGGAGTAGTTCTGCCTCCAGGGAGATGGGTGTGGGAGATCTGAGAAATGACAACGTAGGATGCGAGGTCAGGAGCCAATCGTGAAAACACATCAGGAATGTGAGAAGCAACCTGGTCCTCCATGCTGGTCAGAATAGTGCCCATCGGGCCATCTTGCTCGGTGAACATCCAGCCCCAGTACACAGTAACAGGAGTCTGCACAGCAGCTGGGGTTTCAGTTGTGATAGGCGTAGGAGCGTTAAAGGCTCCAGTGACGGAGTTTTCGTCCGGCGAGAGAGAAGTGGCCACAGCAGTGGCAGCAGCAGTAGCAGCAACGAGGAATGAAGTAACAAGACGCATTTTCAAGGGATGTTCTAGGAGCGGGTGATTTTAGAGCCAGATACTGGCACCAATATATACCTGGAGACCGCCACGGCAAAGTAAGCTGTAGACTACCAAAGAAGGAGGAATTCGATACCCGCCTGGTTCTCTGCAGCTGCTTTTACACCTGCTGATGATTTCATGGCTGTAACAGCACTCTGGGAAACTTCACCCAGAACATTGTTTGAAACGGTCTTCTCCGCTTGCTTACAATATACGGCGGATTATTGGTCTGCTCGAGAAATACGAAAGTCGTCGCTCCAATGGAGATCGTTTGAGACACTGGAGATTGAACTGTAACCGAGATGCCACTTGGCTGGACCTCCAAAGGCGGTCAACGACGGTATTTCTCGACATGCACAAATTGGATAGTTTATTGCGAAGGAGTCTGGTAGTCCTCTCATACGAGCGTTAGCCTCTAGGTGGCCATCTTAGGCAAATCCATGACACAGAGTGAGTGAATCTTCAATGACGCAGAGTGAATCTTACTCCAGCAGCAGATTCTGGGCACGGGCATAAATTGATCCTGACAAATTAACTCGAAAGCAGTTCCTTGTGGCCCAATGGCAAGGCGTTCGACTACGATTACAGAACGGTCACATCGAGAGATTCCAGGTTCGACCCCTGGCAAGGAAGCTTTCTTTTTTAATTTTTTTGAAGTCGCCCAACTTGCAAATGCAGCGGAGGACTATTTTTTTGCATCGACCATGACATCTATAGACGGGAACAAAGTGATTAAAGCGTCTACAGCATCTAAACTAGTTGAGAAAGATGGAGATCGCTTCAGATGTCTATACAGACTGCTCAAGAAGGGCGGTCGTCAGTGCAATATGACTCGGCGAGCAGACGAGCAGTTCTGCGCTCAGCATGTCCTACTGGTGGGTACCATCGAAGTGCACTACGCAACTATTAACAAAGGTGAAAGACTCTATTGGGGGACGAAAGCGAATACCGTGTCCGTTAGATGCCGGCCATAGCATTTTCGAGGATCAGTTGAAGGCGCATCTCAAAAGGTGCTCAGCGCGAAAAGTGGTTCCAGTGGATGATCCCTGGTACTCTGTCGACCTGAATGTTGTTGGAAGTGAGAGCTCCGAGGAAGGAACACCTGTTACAGTCGACTATGCCAAGTGGATACCGGTAATAAAAACAGCATACGACAGCATTCCGCAAAAAGTCGTCGATAGAGACATCCGACAGCACGAAGGACTGGATGCCCGACTCCAGCAACTCGAAAACAAAAAGCATGCGATCCAGCAATCGTCGCTGATCGGACACATGGATGCCCACTCGCTGATAGATCCAGGTACGACGATTATGGAGTTTGGGTGTGGCCGAGGCGAGTTGTCGCGGTACATCTACAGATCTCAGCTGCTGAAGCGTGCTCAGGGAGGCCATGCTGCAACTCCAGTCGACCGTTATTTATTGATTGATAGGTCTCGACCGCGCATGAAGTTCGAGGTGCAAATGCCTCTTGATTTTGAGGCCGAGGTGAAGAAGTTGGATTCAGAGCGCGCAAAGGAGATGACTGCGCCCGTGACGGACCGGCTCAAGATTGACATCAAGGATCTCGAGCTGGCCAAAGCACCATCTACAAGCAATCCAGACGGTTTGACAGCTGTATCGAAGCATCTGTGTGGATGTGCTACAGACCTGACTCTGCAGTGCTTATTGAACTACTGCCGTGAACCTCGTGCTACGTTGAAGGGGATTGTCATTGCACTGTGCTGTCGGCAACTTTGCACTTACGAGACTTACAACAAAGCAGGACGCGACTGGCTTGCCAGCAACGGCGTTACGCGCGACGGATTCCAGGCATTGAAACGGATGACGTCGTGGGCCATTTGTGGAACGCGCGGACATGAAGATGTCAACCATCCGTCTGGACTGTCCCATGCTGAGAGAGAAGAGGCTGGCATGTTGGCCCGCCGAGTCATTGACCACGGCCGCGTTCTAGGAGTACAGGCCATGGGATTCGAGGCGAAAGTCGTGCAGTACGTGGACAAGCAAGTGTCGCTCGAGAATCACTGTCTCGTCGCGTACAGGCAAAGCACTGATAGACATGACCTCTAAACAACTCTACACGGCTCTACAGCTCTCATCAACTGTTCAAAGCTCTACTCTGAACTCTCTAACCAGAAGTTTATTACTATTTATTATCTCGTGGCCAGACCGTTTAGATCTTCTCCTCCTTGAGACCGTGCTTCCAGAAAATGAGGTAAGGTGTGGTACCGTCCTCACGGTAGTTGAGCAGGACGACCATTCCATCGGGGTCCATGGACTCACCAGTGAAGAACTCGTAGTCCTTGAAGTTGGTCACAACCTTCTTGACGTAGGCAGCAGCACCCTTCTCAAAGGCAACAACAGCCTCGGGGTCGACCTCCTGGAGCTTGGCCTTGACACGCTTCATGTAGCCCTTGATGTAGGTCATGTACGACTTCTTGTCGAACGAGGTCTCCTGCAGACGCATCGAGTAGACAACGTTGTTGACCTGGCTGGCACCCTCCTCGAGAGCATCCTCGCCATCCTCAGCAGAGGGGTTGGCACCAATGTCGACATCACCGGCCTTGATGGTGATGAGCTGCGAGTCAACCTCGTAGACGGCACCATCGACCTCGTTCATGTCGTAGGCATCCGAGATCATCTCGTCGCCGGCAATGATGTCCTGAAGTTAGAGGCATGGACAGAGGATAATTGGCAGAGGAAGTTTACAGACACTCCGTCTACACCAGTAGCGAAATACACACCTTGAAAATCAGCATTTTTAGTTTTGGTTAAGAAAAGTTGAAATTTTTCAGTAGTCTTGTCCAGCACTGAAACCGAAAAAAAATATCTCCAAGTTCCTAACCTCATTACCCGGCAGTGAGGTGTCTATAAGGACGAGCCGGGGCAGGTGGCTTGTAGATGGATGGTGTTAAATGCATGGACGGGCGAGCAAGTAGACGCATTAGAGATGAGGTAGAAAAACATTTGAAGAAGTGGGAACATCACGGGAGTAGGTGAAGACCGGCACTCGTTTGGGTAGTTCATGATACCCCTGAGATCACAGCCCTACTTCACGCACGGCGTTCCCCGCATTGGCGGTGGCTGTGCGGTGATTGGCTCGTAGATGAGACACGGCTGAGTGGGCCCTGTACCATTTAGGAAGTCATCGTTAACCCTATACTATGCTTGTAGCCGGAACTTAAGCTGGGCTCTAGACGCCTATGATTAGGTGCTCCTAGAGCGATAACATACTAATCGATGTATCTGGCATTCAGTCACTGCTGAGTAGTCTACTATTATAGAGCTATTGTCGTAGCCTGCACAGCCCCTTCGAGATTTAGTCGAGATCACCGTCTTGGCGAATGGACGGTAGCCTGAAGAGTAGGCTAGGATTTACAAAAACAGATGTATCTAGGTTGTCCAGATTGATACCGAGTCTTCATAGCTGATATCTACCGTTACGAACAGTTAACGCGAGATGAGCACTGGCCGAGTGCATTCTCAGTAAGCACATTACTGAAATTCTCATGCAGTGATATTCGCGGACCTGAATGCATACGCAGTAGTGGTCTAGCCCAGTAACCTTTAGCCCAGTGACATTTAGCCCAACCTTTAGCCCAGCCTTAGCCCAGTAGCCTTAGCTCAGATGACTCGAGTCACAATACGACTGGATCCCGGACGGCAGCAGCAGCTATCTGCCAGATTGCTGACGCCGCGAATACGGCTGAGCCGCCTTAGCTTTGAATCGGATTATGCTCGGAAGCGACAGGAACCCGCGCAGGCGGCCCTGGGGCCTGGAAACCGCCTACAGGGGCAGCAAGGCGTGTCAGGGGAACACACCCAACTGGGCAAAAGCGGGGCTACACGACAGCTAAACCGCTAACCCCATACGAGTGCCCAGAGCGCAGGTCTAACGCGGCCAACCCCACCTGTGGCCATCTCTGGCTTCTGGCATGTAAGCAGGCAGTAAGCGGGTTTCAGGATCGGTGAGCCCAATTGTGCTTTGTACATGTGTGTACATGTGTCGGAGAGTGCAGATAAGAGCGCATCTGCGGCCCAGCACGTGGACGGCGGATGGAGGCAAGCGTGCGGATAGACATGAAGGAGTTGCCCAATAGGGGATCAGAGAAGCAACCCGCCCTAAAGGGTGTAGAGGTGCAGGTGACGAGTTAATCGACGAGTCAATCGACGAGTCATGGCAACTGCGTCGAGTCGAGCCGGGCAAGACATTTGGTGGATAATAATATTTTTGGGGTTCCAGACATGGCAGTGCAAAAAGCAACGTGCTGACTGGCGCGGGGGGGACCCAACCACTAGCGTGTAAGCTTGCCCGTTTGGGTAGTGCTGCCGTGCCCTGGCAGCACACAGAGTGTATGTTTAGCAGCGAAACAGCGCTCAGTCACCACCCCAGCGGTACCATGGGCGTAGGCAAAGAGGGGCCCAAGAGGGGCCCAAGGGGCTGGAGGTCAAGTGATGTGGGATCGCTGGCGGCGCAGGCAATCCGGCTAGGCCGGGGCCGATCAGCCCGACTCGTCATAAACGGCCGTGCAGGCAGGCAGAAAGAGGGGAGACCCAGACAGCAAGGCGTCATAGGCAGTGGAAGTGTCCTGAAGTGTCCATGTGAGCAAGGGTCCTTGTGCCTGTCCTTGTGTCTACACCTGTGTGCCTTGTCTGTGTCCGCGTGTGTCCGCCTGTCTGTAGGTCGGCCGTTGGGGTTGAGTGCATCCGGCCCGACAGTTTAGACTTTGAGGGGCGTCGCAACGAAGTCCGCAGCCAGGCGGCCAACCTTAAACCACGACCGGTGCTGCGACGGGCCCGCGAAGGCAGCAACTCGGGTGGAACGCCATGGAATGCTTGGATCTCGGCTTGGAAGCAGACCCCTCTGTAGATCAGGATGACTGGCAACTGAGATACCAGGGACGCAAAAGCAACGGCGGCTAGACCGTTTGAGCCGGCTGCAGCTGATAGCAGATTGGCGAGGTCAGAGGGAAACCGGAAGGACTGACATGAAAGGAAGAGATACGGGAGGTACGAGAGGTACGGGAGGTACGGACATGAGGTGGATGAGCACGACTGACGACTTGACTTGCCAACTGACAGTCACCGGCTGGCGCGGGATTAATGGAATGTATACCTCTAAGCCCCAATCTCCATCTTGCAGCTGCCGGCTTTTGCCCCATTTGGGCCGTCTCCGTCAGGCCTGATCTGCACCGCACGCTGGGCTGCCTGCTGCAGGCCCTGCTCGACTCGGCTCGTTTGTGTTATCAGCACCGCTGCGCTGGGCCAAGGTTGACAGGCCACCGACGCAATAGCCTCGACACGAAGGACACACACTAAGGACCAGCTGGAAGTCACGGCCTCTGTTCGTCCCGACTTCCGACGTGCCATCAACACCGCTGTTTGTGCCTGTTTACACCCACCTGCTCCTCACAGCCAGCTGCGAAAATCCCGCTTCGTCGGTTCCGAAATGCCCGCATCCTCGCCCCTCCCCAAAAAGTCCATCCAAACTTATTTGTGTCTTGCCTCTGCACTAGACCTGACTGTGCATAATTATTTTTTGGCGTCGTCGGTCACCCGTATATAAGGCCCCATGCTGCACACTTGCTAAACACTCGGTCGTTTTGTTAGGGAGTTGTCGTTCTGTCAGTGCTGGTCTCTGCCATACAAAAGTACACAGCCATACAAAAGTACACTACAGCCATACAAGTGCTGTTATATAGTGCTGTTAAAAGAGTTGTTGAGTGCTGTTAAGCTGTCAAAGAGTGCTGTTGCCTTCACCCTCAGTCGTTGATAGGAAAATGGGAGCTAAGGTCGACGTCAAAACCATGTCTGCTGAAGAGCAGCAGCTGTTCAAAAAGTACGGCAAGGTGCCGTCGCGCGCTGACCTCCTCCACCGCCAGGTCAGTGATCGCAAGTACTTTGACTCTGGAGATTATGCCCTCAAAAAGGCCGGCCACACCGCCTCGGTAGGCTCCAAGCACCCCAATCCCGACTCGATCCCCCGCAACGGACCTGCTCCTACTCGGCCCTCGCGGAGGTAGATCTTGTCCACATGTCTGGCTCCTTCTGGCTATAGAGGACGGGGTCCGCGTCACTGTACGTCTGTACGTGACTTGACGATTTTGGTTTTTGTTGTGCCTTTTCGCCGGTGCTGTTTTTCCGTTGTTTCCGCTATGCCCTGTGCTTCAAGTGGTTGTGCCTATGGTGCTTCCTGCTTGTGTACTGTTGGCTGGCTCGTTTGTTCATTCATTATTAGCATACCCTGCATTTTGGGCTTAGGAATATATGTGACTGTTGTCCATGGTAGTGACGCCTATGAGATGTCGATAGAATCTGATCCTAGAGTCTGATAGTAATGTTTGATACTGGAAGCCAAAACATGCTTGACGTGCTTCCCCCCTGAATCCCAAGCTTCACCCCCTGAGTCCTGAGCTACCCTGCTCAGCCTAGCGGGGATACTAGGGCACGGAAGCGACATCACTGGAAATTGAATCCTCTGCTGTCTCTCAAGCCTATCCACCATGGCGCAAGGCAGCTCTGGACCGGACCAGCTGCGCAAGCTGACCAAGGTCGCGCTGCACAAACGTTGGAGCCCTCCAATGGTATGCCATTGACTGTCTTACGTGCTGTCTAACCCAGTTTGTCCGTCTCTGTAGCCAGCTCCAGGAGATCAGTGATCTGAGTCCAGCCGATGCTGGAGGTGAGTTGCGCGCGTCTATCACGACGCACTGCTAACTAAGCTCCTCTGTTTGCAGCAGCCAACGAAAGCAGTCTTCACGGACCCATCGACCCGCAGTTTTTAGAATACCTCGCGGCTCTGGCCCTCGACCCGCGCGGCATACTGCCGTTCCCCAACCTGCTCCAGTTCCTCTGCTCCGTGCCCGACGTGCCCCAATCATGGAAAGCCGCGATCCTCGTGTATTTGGCCAAGGAGCTGCGTGGCTGGACCTTGCCGTCGCCGCTCACTGCTACGAGCTCATCCGACACCTCGACGTCTCCACTATCGACGTTTGCTGCGGCCCTGACCTCATTCATGTCGACAACGCACGACCAAAAGGACGCTGCTAGCATCCACTCTGCGCTCGCCTACTTTCTCATCCATCTGGCCGATGCAGGCAACGCTGCTCCTCTCATGCTCTTTGCTGACGCGCCGGCCAAGCAAGTGGCTCCCAAATTCCAGGCTCAGCTGGGCCAGTTCATAGCCCTCGTCAACTCGCACGACAGCTTCCTGGGACAAAAATTGCTCGCGTCGTACGCTCCCATCATAGAAAACACCCTCTCGCTCGACTTCCTCGGCTCATCAACCCTCTCTATGCCGGGCATCAAATCAGAGGACAAATCGGACAGCTTTCTGTTTCCTGAAATAGGGAATCCGGCTTCCGATTTCCAAGCAACGCTCAAGGTGTCTCGAGCGTCACGTCTGTTGTGGCTCGAGAGCATCGTTGTCAACGGATCAAAGGTCCCTGGGCGCTCCTTCATTGTCGAAGTACACACGTTTTTCGGCACAACGCCCCTCGAGTCGGTGATCAGTGACATTATTCTCAGCGCTTTTGACTGTCTCGCTGTGGCCCTTCAGCGCAAGCAGCAGCAGTTCTGCGTTGCCCGCTGCAAGGGATTCATTGTGAAGCGCTTGCCGCTCGTCATTCGACAGCTGACCGAGAACAATACGGATCTTGCCCTGAACAGCTCACAAATGGAGTCCGTCGTGTGCAGGCCTGTGCGCATGCTCGACCGTGAGACGGTCAACATGCTGCGCATCCATGGTGGCGGCGATGCTCTCGATGAAATGTTTTCGTCGTTCCCCTCGACGACGAGCGACATCCGCCACGAGTTTCTTCAAGCATGCATCGACATCGACATTATTCCTGTCGAGGCGTTACAGCGTACACTAGATGAAGAGTCGAATGTTATTGCCGACAGTTCACGATCGTCGCACGGCATGCCAGGGTCGAACTCGATTACGACTCCCTCAGGGTCGTCCATCTCCATCGAGGAGATTATGAAAAAGGCTTCAGACGAGGACCCTGAGCAGGTGCGATTTGACACGAGTACGCCGGCATGGGTTGTCAAGATATACGAAGAGCTCGATGGCCACCGGCAAGAACGGGTGGCCAAGGTGCTGGTGCAGTACTGCAACGAATGGGCCCGAACACAGAACAAGGCTGCCATGGCCCGGTTTTGCCAGGCCCTCAGTCTCAACACAGACGCACTCGACCTCATGCTGTTGCACATTCGCCTCGACTGGTTGTTGGCGGCGCTAGTAATGGCCCTCAACGATCTCGGCACCACCGAGGAGGACGAGGACGGAGGCACGCCCCAAGAGGAGTTTGCCCAATGTGGATGCATTTATTTATTTATAGAGTTGGTGTTTTTGCGCTACGGCTTCCGAGCCGAAGACTTGAAGCGCCTGGCTGGGTCGAGCGCGTCGTTTTGGGTCCAGCGACTGCTGAACCGCCGTGGGTACGAGGCGCTGTTGATCGAGGACATGTCTGACGACCGACGGCAGCTGCTCGGAGACTGGATCACAGCACTGTTTGACGCGGGCGGAATCAGCGACGACCTCATGCGTGCCTCGTCTATCCAGGAACTGATTATGTTGATTCCGTCGGTTTTCCAGCAGGCGATTACTGCGTGTGCACTGAGTGTCATTGACAGGGATGTGCTCAAGGGAGGACTCGACTACTTTCTGCAACCATTTCTGTTGCCAATGCTGCTGAGCGCCCTGCACTATCTTGCCGATTGCCTATGGTCGGCCAAGGATGTGAGCGAGGTTTTGCGCGTTTTGCCGATGCTCGTGTCGCCGTCGTCGGGCAGTTTGTCTGCCGAGGCGGCGGGCATCCACAGCATCGTGCTTGCAATTGTGAGTGGCCGGCTCAAGGCGGCTCTTGTCGATCTCAAGGAGAACAGCGCCAAGTCGTACGGCCAGGTAGACCAGCTGCTGATTGCGCTGGAACCGCATGTGTCGTCGACGGGCTGGCAGAGTCCTGTCGAGCAGGCGGTGATTGCCAAGATGGATGTTGTTGCGAGCATGAAGGAGAGCTTCAGTGCACTGACCGGGTGGATCCAGCTGCTGGACCAGGGCCATATGAGCGGGACGCCGAGCTATGACTGGGTCGGGTTTGCTGCTGGCACCGAGATGCTCGGAGCGCGGCGCGTGCTGCGGTTGCTCCTCGACGAGCTCGATTTCGCCGAGGCGCAGGGCATTCATGAGTACGCGCTGGACGTGGCGACGGGGCTGATTCTGGCATTGAGCGGGGTGCAGGGACATGAGGCTCGCAAGCCCGACGTGTCGCTACTGGCGGCTGTCACCAACACGACCGAGGAGCAGATTGTGCAGGCGCGGGAGAAGAAGCCGGCACAGAGTGTAGCGCGGTCGCGCGCATCATTCAATGATTCGCAGCGTGACAGCGTGGGAACGGCGAAGCTGAGCCAGGAGGCCAAGGTTGCGGCGGAGATGGCTGTGCGTGGATTCCGGCGGCTCAAGAGCTCGGTGGAGACGTTACAGGCGCAGCGAGTCCGCAATGCTGCTGCGACCGGGTCTGCCGAGGGCGACGAGGTCGAGCTGCTGCTCGGAGCACCGGCGAGCCTCGACACGGGCATGCCCGACGACCTAGGCCTGCTCGACGGGGGGCTCGATCTCGGAGATCTGGGTCTCGATTTGGGCGGGGACCTGAATGGGGACCTCGACGGGGACCTGAATGGCGATCTGAGTGGGGACCTGGGCGCGGATCTGGGCACGGGCCTTGGCGGTGAACTGGCCGGGTTCGACACCGAGGAGCAGCTGATGCTCATGGATCTGGCCTAGTGGGATATAAATTGCAGCAACATTAGCAGAAGTACAAAAATGCATTTACACTATAGTAATCATAATAATCATGAAGCATGAAGCGTTGGGCTGCCCCGGATTCCAGCCGCTCGCTGCAGGCCCAAGTCTTGGCTTTGCCAAGACCAGATCTCCGGCCCCCTACATCTGCGTGGAACACAGATGCAACTAGAGAATAACGGCGGTAGCCCAGATAAGAAAGCGGGTGGGCGTGGAATTGGCCGGCAGAATCGAGTACCAAAAACAAAGGCATGCTGTAGCCATTGGCACACCTGCACGCATGCTCCGCAACCGACAACGGCAACCGCTCTCCGCTGCGTTTCCGCCGCAAACGGAGCTAGCCCCATTTCCAGACCTGGCCTGTGCGTTAGTGCGACGCAGGCTGTGTGAGTCTCGCTAGACGCAAGTCGTACCGTCTGCAGGCGGAGCCATTTAACCCTGGTAGGACTCTGCTGAGCCCCTGTAAGCCCAATGCACGGCCCGAACTGGCACTGCTATCCGATCCTCGTATAAAGCCGCGGTCTTTCCACCACCCACAAGCACACCACACAAGCACACCAACACCCAAACTACAGCCCATATAATTGATTTATCTGCTAATTGCTGCTGATAGGTACAGACTGAGTACAGAACTGACACAACTGCCCATTTGACAGTTTGACAGTGACAGTTTGACAGTGACAGTTTGACAGTTTGACAGCTCGGGTGATCTTGGCGTCTCTTGTCGCTCTCATCACCCTCATCGACTTCCGCTCCCCCGGATCCCCACCCCTGTTCCCCCCTGATCTCCTCCGCCCATCCGTCCCCTTTACTCCATTGCCCAGGTCTTTCCCAACCTCTTTCTTCCCCTCTCCTCCCCACTTCCCCTGCTATCTCCGTTCATAAGAGGGGTTTGGGTGTGCAAATCTTGGATTCCTGCCCCACCACCGCGTAGATCTCCTTCACCCTTGACAAACCTAAGGCACCCACCCGCCGGACGACCGCACCGCCATTGCTGAGTCCGTAGCATAAGCGAGCCAGCAGGTCCTGTCGTCCTGCTCGATTGTACCCACGATATTCTTAAGCTCAGTGTGCCCAACTCTCGACCTACTATTGAGACTAGTATCGACTCTACTATCGACTCTACTATCGACTATCGAGTTACTATCGACACTCACCTGGTTTTCGCCCCGTCTTTTTTCTCCCCTTCTCCCGCCCATGAACTCATAGGCGGCCCTACACACACATCCTATAGTGGCTCGTCCCATTCTGGCCATGTTGCGGTCTACACTGTCGCGGTTCAAGCCCATGCTGAGCAATGCGCTGCCGCTATCCTCGTCCAACCCCGACGATTTCTTCATAGAACTCGCCGACCCCCATCGCACCTACAGCCCCGGCGACGTGGTCCAGGGCAATGTCGTCGTGGTGCTGACCAAGCCTTACCGCGTGACATCCGTCAGCTGTAGCTTACAGGGCTCCATTGTCATCCGCCCAAGCCTGACCAAAACGACCTCTGTCAAACACGTTCTGTGCGACGAGTCGGTTGTCTTGTGGGGTGAGCCTGTGCGACGGCCCGCCGAAGATGCCAAACACCGCAGTTGGCGCTCGTCTCTATCTTCACCGCGCCGCCAGAGCTCAGGCCAGAGCTCGGGCATCGAGTCTCCCTCGTCGCCCAATGCCTCGCTCAACACGCTCTCGCCGCTACCAACCACGTCCTCTGCTTCGTCGACCGACGACCCTGTGCTCCCGCGTGGAGAGCACGTCTTTGCATTCGAGTTCACGCTGCCTGAAAAGGGCCTATTTAATTCCCTCGACTTTGAGCGCGGAGCCATCTCCTACGTCCTCACCGCGACGTGCGCAAAGCCAGGATCCTCCTCAAACATGCTCGTCGCCAAAAGAGCCCTCTCCGTCATCTGCCCCATTGACGTCTACGCCCTTCCCAGACCCCGCACCTCCTCCGTCACCGTCGACGTTCGCAAAAAGCGTAAAGACCGCGGCAGCATCACCGCCAGCATCAGCCTGCCCCAGAAAGGCTATCTCCGCGGCGAGCTCGTGCCCATTAGCATCTCGGTCCAGCACATCAAAAACGTCAAGCACCTCTCTGGTATCATCGTCACCCTCTCCCGCATCAGCATTGTGTCTGCTGAGGGCTCAGAGGCCCAGTCCTTCCGCAAGGACCTCGCTCAGACCATATCGCCTCTCTACACAGACCCCAAGACGTTTGCTTCGTCTGTAACGGCCAATGTCCGTATTCCCCCCGACACCTTCCCCACAACTAAAGGGCACCCGGACATCTCGTTCCAGTACTCGATCGAAGTCGTCATGGACCTCGCCGGCCGCTGGACGGACCTGTCGAAGTCTGCCGACGGCAGATCATCTGTGTCTTCTACAGTGTCTGGATTCGTCGACACTGACAAGCTCAAGCGTGGCCGCGGTGTAGTATGCCTCTGGACGGAACTTGTCATTGGCACCCATCGATCATCGCAACCAGCTAAGCTAGATGGTCAATGGCCTGGTGAGGGCTCCTCCAATGAAGGCTCGGAGCCACCAAACAATGACTCTACTGGCTCTCTCCGTGTCAGTATACCTCCACGCACTCGCGGTTCCCCCCAGTCGACAAGCTCCTCTATCAGCACTTACCAGGTACACCGGTACGACGACGAGCCCCCTCCTATTGACCCTACTGACCCCGGCTCATCTGACGTGGCACCTGTAGCTGAGAAGGAGGCTCTGCGACACCGCGAAGAAGCTCTCTTACCTTCTGCGCCTCCTGGTCATGTGGCACCTGAGTATGGACAATATGAAGAAGGGCCATCAGCACCAAGCTACGACCGAGAGCCCAGTCCACCGACCACGTCTTTGGCCGAGGACAAAATTGAGCGTGAGCGTCTACGACTCGAGCAGCTAGCTACTGAGCCAGAGGACTATGTTCCGAGCTACTCTACCGGATCTGATTTGCCCGTCGCAGCACCTTCTGTCCCGCCGTTGGTCAGTTCAGACGCGCCCTCAGCGCCGCCTGTCCTGCTGAGTGACCCAGCGGAATCCACTGGAGAGTCCTCGTCTCTACTACGAGACGGCCCATCGGCACCCCCAGACCCCACTGATTAACGCCCACCTCGCATTAATGAACTTCACGACTTACGACTTGTATACTACGTGTGACCATATTTAAGGCACTGTGTTTATTAGAAACCATCCTTGTGCAGCAGCTGCCACATATACAGTAATTTTATCCTAGCTTCACGCAAATCTACCTAACCAGGCACTTAACGGGTAGCAAAAGCCTTGGTGACAACACGCTTGAGGTTGAGCTCAGCCTTGCGCAGCTCATCGGCACCGTTGTCCTTGATCTCAAGGGCAGCGAGAGCCTCAGAAAGGGCAGTCTCAACACGGCTCTGGGCACCACGCTTCATCTTGGTGGTGACACCAGGGTCGGTGATCGAAGCCTCAATCGACGACACGTACGACTCAAGGTGCTGCTTGGCCTCGTGGCGCTTGGAGAAAGCCTCGTCCGAAGCCTTGAACTTGTCAGCATCGTTGATCATCTTCTCAATGTCGTCCGACGACAGCTTGCCGACGGCGTTCGAGATGGTGATGTTGGCGCTGCGGCCAGTGCTCTTCTCGACAGCAGTCACCTTGAGGATACCGTTGGCATCAACCTCGAAGATGGCCTCAAGAACGGGCTCACCAGCCTTGAGAGGAGGGATTCCCTTGAGGTCAAACTCACCGAGAAGAGTGTTCTCAGCACAGTTGACACGCTCACCCTGGTAGACGGGGAACTGGACAGTGGTCTGGTGGTCCTCGACAGTGGTGAAAGTACGACGCTTAAGGGTGGGGACAGTGGTGTTACGGGGAACAACAGGGGCAAAAACGTTGCCCTCCATGGCGACACCAAGAGTGAGGGGGACGACATCGAGCAGCAGAAGGTCCTGCGACTCCTCAGAGGTGGCCTGGCCAGTCAGGATAGCACCCTGGACAGCGGCACCGTAAGCGACAGCCTCATCGGGGTTGATCGACTTCTCGAGCTGCTTACCGTCAAAGAACTCAGAGAGCAGCTTCTGGACCTTGGGGATACGGGTGGAACCACCGACAAGGACGACCTCGTCGACCTTGGACTTCTCAATGCCAGAGTCCTTGAGGACACGGCCGACAGGGTCGAGAGTAGACTGGAAGAGCGAGTCGTTGATGGCCTCGAAACGGGCACGGGTGATGTTGACGGAAAAGTCCTCACCGCCAAAGAGCGAGTCAATCTCGGCAGTGGTCTGGGTGACCGACGAGAGCGAACGCTTGGCACGCTCAGCGGCAGTACGCAGACGACGCAGGGCACGGGCATCCTCAGAAATGTCCTGGCCAGTCTTCTTCAGGAACTCAGCCTTGAAGTGCTCGAGCAGGTTGGTGTCGAAATCCTGACCACCCAGGTGGGTGTCACCAGCAGTGGCCTTGACGGTGAAAACACCACCCTGGATCTGCAGAAGCGAGACATCGAAAGTACCACCACCAAGATCGAAGATGAGAACGTGCTTCTCCTCCTCGGTCTTACCGGCACCAAGACCGTAGGCAATGGCGGCAGCAGTGGGCTCGTTGATGATACGCAGGACGTTGAGGCCAGAAATGGCACCGGCGTCCTTGGTGGCCTGACGCTGCGAGTCGTTGAAGTAGGCGGGGACGGTGATGACGGCCTTCTCGACCTTCTTGCCAATCTTGGCCTCAGCAACCTCCTTCATCTTGGTGAGGACCATGGCCGAGATCTCCTGGGGAGAAAAGGTCTTGGACTCGCCGAGGTACTGGACCTCAATCTTGGGGTTGCCGCCAACGTCGACAACCTTGAAGGGCCAGCTCTTGATGTCCTTCTGGACCGACTCATCCTCAAAACGACGACCAATCAGACGCTTGGCGTCGAAGACAGTGTTCTTGGGGTTGAGAGCGGCCTGGTTCTTGGCAGCATCACCAATGAGACGCTCAGTCTCAGAGAAAGCGACAAACGAGGGGGTCACACGGTTTCCCTGCTCGTTGGCGATAATCTCAACAGCGCTGTCGTAGGTAGCCACACATGAGTAGGTGGTTCCCAGATCGATACCAATGGCACCAGGAAAAGTTCCGTCTCCAGCACTAGACATTTTTTAGATATGTACACAGAAAGTGCAGTGTAAAAGAAGAGAAGGAAAAGCGAAAATCTTTGTCGTTCGTCAAAACTTTTTCGGGCCCAAAAAACAAAAAAATTCAGCCTGAAAATTTCACCCTGCCTTGCCCAGAACGCACCCCTGCCCTCCACCGCAGCACCACAGAACGCAGGGGTGGTGCAATTTAGCAGACGAGCAAATGAGCAATTGAACTGAATAATAGAACAATTGGAGAGTAGAACAACTCAAGTATAGAACAAATGGACCATTGAACAACTCAACAGTTGAACATTGAACAATTCAATGAGCTGAAGTGAGTGGCACGACTATTCGACGCAGAAGAGCATGATCCTGTTCAACTTCAAAGATGCCGGCAGGTTAAGGTAGCGAGTATCATGTTTGAGACGGGCTAAAGCGGCCGCTGTAACAATTATCATCAAGGCTCCCGGTTGTCGTAGACTGCATCGACGAGCTCTGCAGGCGCCGAGTAGAGGATCTGACGGTCTCCTGTCGGGGCCGCCCTCGTACCGGTTGGTAGGAACCGCTGCTTCCACGCTGGCGACTTCACTTGGTCCCAGAACTTGAGTGGGACTTCGAGCGTAGCGTTGCGCTGCACAACGAGAGATAGCACTGTATAGAAGTTCATGTCGAACCTGCAATCGTCCCACGTGATGAGGCAGTCAACGGATGGCAGTTGGTTTTCTAGAGGCACGCCAGCCGACGTGAGAAGTGGCCGCAGAGGCATCTCCCGGTACGTTGCATTGTCGTAGTTGATTAGCATCTGCAACAGGTCATAGTGTGCCGTTTCATAGAACCACGAGCGCGATCCACTGAGCATTTTCCAGCACAGGCTGAAATATGCATGCTCCAGTGGGCCCTCGTTGGCGGTCGAGCTGTTCATGCCGTCGACAAACGCCCTCGCAAGCTTGTCATACATGCACAGAACTTTGGTTGGGTTGGCAGGCCTATCGCCACTTCTGCCCTTGAAGATGGCCATGTGGATTATATGAACGGCTGTGAGGCGGTTCTCGACTGAGCTGTGACGCAGGTTCTCCTCTAGCAGACGTGCCAGATTCTCATCGCTCTTGAGACTCTCCATCACGAGCGTCATGACGCTTTCGGTGACCTGTGGCGAGCCAGCAGAGAAGAGCGTCTCGAGAGCATCGATGGGGAGTTCAGCACGACCTGCATTTGATGTATCAGTGTACCGTCTAGGAAGGTCTTTCGAGCGAGTGTCACTCAATCTCGGCTGTCGTTTTGGCCTGGCCTGTTTCTGGTGATACTCGAGGACCTCGGCTGCTGTCAGCCGAACAGACAGCACTATCACAAACACAAGCGACACAGCAGCCGCGACATCGTGCCACGAGCTCGCCATGAGGCCTGAACGAAGCTGCTTGTGAAGCTGCCTGCCATTTACCTTCTGCAGTGCATATGCATAAAATGGCAGCCGTACAACGCGTCGCGCGCTTAAATCCTGATCCCATCTTCTCTTGATCTCACCTTTACTTCTAGTTGACCCTAATTTATAATGACCCAAAGTGCACTGAGAGTTTTGCTGCTGTCGTCCAAGGCCAAGGCCCCGACTCGCGGCTCGGCGCTGGCTGCCGGCTACGACCTGTACAGCTCGGAATCGGTCGAGATCGAGGCCCGAGGCCGCGCGCTCGTCAAGACCGACGTCGCTATTGCCGTCCCCGTGGGCACATACGGCCGTGTCGCTCCTCGAAGCGGTCTTGCTGTCAAGAATGGCATCTCTACGGGCGCTGGTGTCATTGACGCCGACTACCGCGGAGAGGTTCGTGTTCTCCTCTTCAACCACTCCGATGTGGACTATAAGGGTGAGTCGAGCATTTCCGCGAAACTCCACTGAAACTAACACAGTTGCTGCGGGAGACCGTATTGCCCAGCTCGTCCTCGAGAGCATCGTCAACCCTCCTGTCGATGTGGTCGCGACGCTCGACGAGACAGACCGTGGCGCCGGCGGTTTTGGCAGCACTGGCACCAACTAGACAGTACAGTAGTAGCTGACCTATATAACAAGCCTCACTTACGGATGCATTCAATGCTGATATTACACGTATATACACTGTCTGGCTTACGCCTTCGTGTCCTTGCTGGACCCTTCAGGGGCTTTGGTCGATACTTCGGCATCGCCCTTTTCAGGAATGGCCTTGGCGTCGGCATTGGGCTCAGTGATCTGCGGCTGCTCATCTTCCTCTAGACTGAGGATATCACGCACCTTGATGACATGGCCACTCTGCTCCTCCTCGGCGTTCTCGTCCTGGATAAGCTCCTGCTGCTCCTTGAGAACCTCGAGACGCTGCCTGTTGGTGGCCTCGGTAGACGACACCTCGAGCTCCGCCTCGTGATACAGCTCCTCGGGGAGCGCGCTCAGCACGGCCTGGATACCATCGTAGTAAGAGTCAAGCTCGGCCTCGCCGTATGTGTAGGCGCTGCTAAGAATGAGCAGTGTCGACGGCACCTTTTGGTATAGACGCAGCTCTAGCCACGTAGCGAGGTCATCACGCAGCTTTCCTGGAGACACTCCGTGCACCTTGATGCCGCGCGAGCCACATGCGCTCTGCAGCTCGAGCACCGACAGCGACTCAATGCCCTCGTAGTCAATGGCTCGGTCGTCCTGCTTGATCTGGCGCATACGGTGTCGGATGCTGTATCGCAGCATGACATTGGTACCGTACGGGTGCAGGTTGAGGTATTTGGCCATGGCCACGAGCTGTGGTCGCGACAGGTTATCGAGAACAATATCATCCTTGAACAGGCGCGCAACGCTGATGAGCAGTTCGCGCGATGGGTTCTGCACATTGGACTTAACCTGCTGGAAGAAAGTGGCAAACTGCTCACGCTGCTCGGGCTTTACCAGCACAGGGAACACCATGCCGCTCTCAGTGACGGTCTGGCGCAAAAACTGCGACACGTCGCCCCGCGTGCTGCTGAGCTTGTGTGCCTTAGCTTCCTTAGACGTGCGCGACTCGTACGTCGAAGGAAGCATGTTGGGGAACAGCTTCAGCGCCACGGGAAGCAACAGCTCGGCAAAAGGGATGAGAACAAACATCGAAAACGGCACAAGTCGGCCGAGGTCCTGTAGCGTACGACGTAGCTGTCGGTTCTCTCGGCGGGTCAGCTCGTATCCGGCGGCCATCTTGGCCAGCAGCTTCGTCGAAACTTTGATCTCGTACCCGAGCAGCTTCGTGCCGTCCCAGTAGTGCTGGGCCTCGTGCTTCACTCTCTCCCACAGCGTCAGCTTCTTGGTGCTGACAGCCTCCTCTTTGCCCTCTGGAACTTTGGGGACCTTAGTCGACTGTAACCTCCTGCCAGCGAGCTTGTCTGTCGTGAGAGACGACGCAATTCGCGGACGCATCTCGCTGAAGTTGCGCTTGCGCGCTGCCATCGACTCGAGTCTCGACGCATACCACACACCGGCAATTGCCCCGGACCGCCCGGCCAGCCAGGCTCCTCATGTTAGTAGCTTTCTCCATCCCAATCTCGGCAAACTCACTACTAGTCATGGTGCCCACGCGAAGGATGAGGCCTGCTTCTCCGCTATTCCGCAAGATGAATGACATTTTGCTGGCTGTATCTACACAATGTCACAAACAGTGTGAAGGTGCGTGAGTAGAGCACGTCGGGGCTGATCTCATCGTTGGCGAAAAACCCGGAGCGCACGGCGGTGATCCGGGTAGGTGCGGCTGGCAGCGAGGCCGAAAAAAAATCCCACACTAAAAAAATCCCCCCTGATCCAGCTCTTTCGTTAGCCAAAAAATCCTAATCAAATGGCCAAACGGAAGTCGGCACTGCCAGCCAATGGCCACAGCGCTCAGACCGATACTGCTGTTGTTGAGGATGAGCTGAGTGCCAAACGCCCCAAGGTCGCTGCTTCTCTTGCCGACCTGTCGTCTGAGGACGAAGATGACGACGGTGACGACGATGAGGAAATCAGCGAAGACGAAGAGGAAGAGGAGCCCGAAAGACCCTCCAGATCCTTTGGTAAGGATCTGTCGGCAGAGGAAGTTCAGGTCGCACGTGAGACCTCTGAACTGTTCAAATCCAACATCTTCAAAATGCAGATTGATGAGCTTCTGGCTGAAGTCAAGCTCAGCGCCAAGCATACACAGCTTCTCGACAAGGTCTTGTTTCAGCTCAACGAAACCCTCCGCGAAATCCCTACTCGTATGGAGCTTCCCCTCGCTAAGGCCATTTCTCTCGTCGAAGCCAAGTCGAATGTCAAAATTCCGTTCCCGGACCCCAAGCCGGCCAAAGACGTCCAGTACAAGTTTGGACTGGCTCCTCCTTCAAGTGTCAACGTTGTGGGAAGCTACTCACTGAAAACAGCCGTTAAGCAGCCCGAGGGTGTTGCCGTTGACCTCCTCGTCACGATGCCTGAATCGCTCTTCCAAGCTAAGGACTACGTCAACTATCGCTACTTTCACAAGCGTGCCTTTTACCTTGGCTACGTTGCCTCTCACCTGGCCTCGAGCGATCTGCCCATCTCAGTCTCTTACAAGTACTTTAACGACGACCCCCTTCGTCCCATCCTTCACATTATCCCAACTGGATCTGCCCTCGAGTCGCGATTCTCCATCAACCTGCTTCTCGGCGCTCCTGTCTCGACCTTTGAGCCCCGCAAACTCGGGCCCGATCGAAACTGTGTTCGTGTACAGGACATAGAGGAAGCTCCACCTACTGGCTTTTACAACTCGTCGGTGCTGTCAGATCTGACGTACACTCCGTACTTGGAGTTCCTGCATAGAGCTTCGCTGACATGTGACGCTTTCAAAGATGCCTGCAAACTTGGCCGATTGTGGCTGAGACAGCGCGGGTTCGCTTCGTCCCACCGTCTAGGTGGGTTTGGTGCCTTTGAGTGGTCTCTCCTCATGGCTGCGCTCCTCCAGGGCGGTGGTTCTGCATCCGGATCTCGAGTTTTGCTTTCTGGTTACAGCAGCTACCAACTATTCAAGGCAACAGTTGGTTTCCTCGCTAATCATGACCTATCTCAGAAGGCCGTTTCTTTCTCGACAGTCAAAGACCAGCCCTCGAAGCAGGAGCAGGCCACTGGCGACTGTCCGGGTCTGCGAGACAGAAACTTCAAACTCAACGTGCTCTGGAAAATGTCGTCGTGGAGTTATAAGCTTCTACGCCACGAGGCTTCTGTCACCAGTGACCTACTAACAGATGTCGTTGTTGATCGATTTGCTAACATCTTCATGGAAAGTATGGATCGCCCTGAACTGCGCTACGACACGTACTTCAAGATCGCTGTTCCTCCGTCAAGCGATGCTTTCACGCCATCTGAGAGAGTGACGCATATCAACTATCAACATTTCTTCTCTGAGAAACTCTACCGGGTCCTGAGTACGGGCTTGGAGGGTCGTGCATTTCAGATTTCCATGTTGGCACCCTCTCTATCCAAACCGTGGGCTGTTTCGAAGAGAAAATCCAATATTGATACCTCATCAGCCTTCGAGGTCGGAGTAATTCTAGACAGCGCCGAGTGCGAAAAGCTCGTCACGCATGGACCTCCGTCCGATGATGCTACAGCTGCTGCCAAGTTCCGAAACTTTTGGGGAGCCAAAAGTGAGCTGCGTCGATTCCAAGATGGTTCCATCGAGGAATCCGTAGTCTGGAACCAAGACCCCGTCAAGCCGATTGTTACATCCATTGTCGAGTATGTCGTTAGCCGACACCTCCCTGGATCCAGCGTCCTGGCACCGCATGACAAGCTGCTGGAGTACATCCCGGTTCAGCAAAACTCATCTGGTTGGAACAAGAAATCGGTAGTTTCAACTGCACTTTTCCAGCGCAAGTACACTGCTTTCCAGAAGCTTGCTGTTCTTCTCCAGGAGATCTCGGATCTGCCATTGCGAATCAGATCAGTCCTACCCACGTCGTCGTCCCTTCGTTTCACCAGCATTGTCGAGCCATGCGAGAATGATTTCTCGGCCGACGACTGCATTGCCAGCGGCATCATTGAATTTGAGAGCTCAGGAAAGTGGCCTGATGACAGCAATGCGCTCGAACGCACAAAGATCGCTTTCCTGCTCAAGATTGTGCAGGAAGTGCGTAAGAAGCACAAAAACTATGAGGTCCAGGTCGGAACCGAGAGCGGCTTGCTCCCAGGAGTTGAAGAAATCGGCTTCATCCAGCTTCAGACCCCTGAAGGATACAGCTTCAAGCTTCGCGTTCGCACCGACCGCGACGAATTATTGATCTCTCGACTCCCTCAGTCAGAGTCGGCACTTGCACTATACAAGCAGAACTACACGGATGCGACAACCCACAATCGATACATTCACACATTGTGCTTGCGCTATCCGATGCTTTCTGCTAGCATCAGGCTTCTGAAGGTCTGGTTTCGGTCCCACTTGATCTCGTCGCACGTTCCTGAGCAAGTTGTGGAGCTTATCGCGCTGAAACCTTTCCTCAGTTCCTCACCGTTTACAATCCCTGGAAGTGTTTCAACTGCATTCTACCGCACGTTGGACTTCCTTTCGTTGTGGGACTGGCGCCAGGACCCTCTTATACTTGACGTGGAGAAAGCCTCCGACGTTAGCAAGGATGAGGTGACGGTGAAACTTCTGTCCTCTGTTGAGGGAGTCAACATGAACGCCTCAGTTTACCAGAAACTTGCAGACACGTTCAAAAAGCACCGTAATCAGGATCCTGTATTTACTGTTGCACCCCTGTTTATCGGAACAAAGCACGATGCATCGGGTATCGTTTGGTCCCAGCAGATCCCCAAGTCTGACGTTGGTAAGCTCGTTGCAACTCGCATGACGGCATTGTCGCGCGCTGTTATTCACAATCTTTCGGAAGAGGATGGAATGGACTACGACCTACTATTCACACCGTCACTACGCGATTTCGACGTGGTAATTCACGTGAAAAATCCGTCGGCAAAAGAGACCACCAAATCGGGGTACAAGAACCTACAGCTCGTCAACAAAACGAAGGATTTCGATGAGATTGTGGATGCTTCGGTTAACGTGGCCTCGAGCCTTTTCGATGATCTCCAGAAGAAGTACGAGGGATGCCTCGTCTTATTCTATTCTGGTGCTTTTGACAACCGTAGTCAGAAGAAGCAGTTCATCGTCGGTATCTGGCGACAGGACGCTCTGGACGCGAGGAAGTTCAGAGTAAACATTGACTACTCTACTGTTCCCGTTGACAAGGATGTCGTCGTGATAAACAAGCCTGCCATCATTGAAGAGATCCGTAGGATCGGCGGGGATATTATCTCAAGCATTGAGGTATAGTCAACTTCATCATCTATGAAGCTATTTATGTATTTTCAACGAACCCTCGCATCGGGCGTGGCATCGGATACGTTGGTCCGCCCGTTAAAAACGTTCTTCGTTTAATATTGAATTCATCTTGACATGCAATCACCTGCTTTGCCGACATACTCGTGGTTGAACAGTAGTTTTCTGCACGGCATTCAAGGTCGGTGCAGTCAACCGTATATGGAGAATGGCGGTAACTGTGTGCGAGATATTTTTGAGAAATGTCTGGATCGTGTAGTATGCCTTCTGAGACCAGGTGCCAGAATCTTCCGTTCAGCGGCTCGTGTGCAGGCCAAGTTCCGTCAATGTCATACTCCTCCCTAGCAGAGTACTCGTAAATCCACGCGGGACATACACTGTCACTAAAGGTTTCATTCAGTTTCATGTAGTAGTTGACAGAGTCCATGATCTCAAATGTCCCTGAGTCGACCTCGTAGTATCTCCAACTTGGGTTATAGTGGGACAGCGGGGTCATTGAGGGCGCAATCCATGCGATGTTGATGGCATCCTCAAATGACTTTGTCGAGGAGTTGATTGTGTACAGCACGGTGAACTGATCTTGGTGTGTGTGGCCAAAGAAGATCGAAGCTATGGTTTCCGGGGAGAATCTTTCAAAAATCTGCACCAACGCTGAAGACGCCAATGGCATGACTTCATCATTTAAGCTCCCCGACGGGATATGAGCTATTATCCAAGCTCTCTGGCCAGTTTTCTCGCATTCAATCAGCTCATCCACAAGAAAACGCAGCATGCCGGAAGTGTCTGGATCTTCAACATTCCAGTAATTGTAGAAGTTCCACCTATACCAAAAGTTCGAGTTCAGAGCTATTATTCTCAGTCCTTTGCGAGCCGTGACTGCATATGCCCCATAGTGAAAGCGAGCGTCTCTGGCTGACGATGAATCCAACCAGCTATAGCTTTTCCACATCTGGATCATCAAGTCAGTGTTGAAGCTAAACAGCCCGGCAAACCCAGATGAAATCTGAGCAGCCTGTCCGTACGGATAGCTATCATGATTCCCCAGGACTGCGTATACTGGAGTACTCCGAAGATGAGTCTTCAAGCCAGCCATTACCTCCTGTTCTTCTTGGATGCTCTGCTCATAGCTGATTCTCAACGGGTTGTGGTCAATCGAGTCTCCGGTAAAAATGGCAAATTCATAATCGGAGGTGTGATCTACTATTCCCGCAAGTGAAGCATCGAGTAACTGTGGCGGGACATCACAATTGTAGTGCCCGAACTTTGGCGCTGGAAAGTGTGCTTGCCCTGGATCTCGAATAGATTGTTTGGTGCAACACATCATGCCAATGCAGTTACCTTCTGACCCAACGGCATAATCGAGAGAGAGGTGAATGTCCGAGAGGTGAAGAACTTTGAATGTGTCGCCAGAAGATTCGGGTTTCTGCAAGTTCGTGGGCTTCTCTGGCCACCACGCTGACAGATCCAAGCCAGAGAAGTCTGGGAGACTGCACACTCCCTGAAGTATGTAGTGACAGAAGAGCTCTCCGTCCGAACCGCTTGTATCCATGAGACTCAGTACATTTATCAGGTCGGATAGAAATGACTTGTTGACCAGTTTCGGATCGCTGTAAAACCCAGACCTGCAATGGACGTTGTCGAATTCGTCATATGCACACAGCTCTCTCAGCAACAGCGGTATCGATTCTGGGAACCGCTTCGCAACATGCTTGACAACTCCTAGGCTATCCTTACAAACCTTACAATACTGTGACTCTCCTGCATGCCGGTAGGTCTGAACAATGCTGTGAGCAAGGCTTCCGTTCTCAGACAATGCCTTCGTCTCAGCGAGGCCAGTGTTTACTAGATTTTTCAATAACTCAACAGAGCTGGCCAGCAACACTTGAACCATGCAACTAAACAACAGCACTAACCGCCACATGCTATTAATTCAGCTGAAAAAAGTTGGACAGTCAGAGAAGTGACAGTCAGTTCGTCGTGGCACGAGGACCCCACAAAGGACGCATGAATTACTGACCCATATTTGCACCTCAAACTTAAGGACGCAGAAATTAATAGCAAGATGCATGAAAATCCATTAGGACTCTAGTCTCTACATATGAGGTAAATAATATAACAGGCAGCAAAACTTTTATGATAATGATGGGTCTCGTGAGGTGAGGAGGGGTTTAGAAGGTAGTCTTCTTACCGTGGAAGTCAGCAGCACCACCCGAAGCACGGTTGAAGCCACCACGGCCACCACGGCCACCACGGTCACCACCACGGAAACCACCACCGCCACGGGAGAAACCGCCACGGCCACCACGGTCACCGCCACGACCTCCACGGAAGCCACCGCCACGGCCACCGCGGTCACCACCACGACCTCCACGGAAGCCACCACGGCCACCAGGAGCAGGTGAGTCACGGGGAGTGGAGAAGTCAAGACGCATGGAGCGGCCAGCAACCTCAGCACCCTGGAGGCTGGTAAGAGCAGCCTGAGCCTCATCAGTGGAGCCAAACTGGACGTAACCGAAACCCTTGGGCTGCTCAGTCTCGGGGTGAGTGGGCAGACGCACGGAGATGACGCTACCGTGAGCACCGAAGAGCTCAAAGAGCTGGTCACGGTCAGCGTTGAAAGAAAGGTTTCCAACAAACAGAGTGTCGGAAGGAGCCGAGGGCGAGTCGCCGTACTGCGAAGCACGGTCGAAAGCACGGGCACGGGGAGTCTGAGGACGCGAAGTGGACATGTCAAGGTTGATCTCACGTCCGTCGAGCTCAATTCCCTGAAGGGCCTCAAGGGCCTTCTGGGCAGAGGCAGCGTTGGTGAAGTCGGCGTATCCGAAACCCTTGGAGCGGCCAGTAGCACGGTCGGTCAGGACACGAGCGCTGACGAAACCCTCTTGCTCGGCAAACTCACGCGAGAGCCACTCATCGTCAATGTTCCACGACAGACGGCCAACGAAGAGGGTAGCACCCTCAGCCTCGGGGGTCTCCTCGACACGCTGCTTCTTGACAGGCTCGGCCTCAGAGACCTCCTCGCTGTCGTCAGCCTTGCGCTTGGACGAAGTGTCCTCAGAGTCAGAGTCAGAACCAGACTCAGCATCAGAAGAGTCAGAAGAGTCAGACGAGTCGTCAGAGTCAGAAGAGTCCTCCTCAGCAACCTTGGCCTTCTCGACAACCTTCTCCTCGACCTTCTCCTCCTCCTCCTCCTCGGAGTCAGAGTCGGAGTCGGAGCCAGAAGCAGAGCTGGAATCAGAGTCAGAGTCGGAGTCAGAGTCAGAGTCAGAGTCAGACTCCTCCTTCTTCTCCTCCTCCTCATCCTCGCTCGAGTCAGAGTCAGAGGACTCGGACTCAGACTCCTCCTTCTTGGACTTCTTAGAGCTCTTCTTGTCAGAGGCCTTCTTGGCCTCCTTCTTGACAGGAGAAGACTTGGAAACCTTAGCATCCTTCGTCTTGGCCTTCAGGGCCACAGATGCGGACTTTTTGTCGTCGCTTTTAACTTTAGTCTTTCCCATTGTGAATTTGTGTGATGTAGGTAGGTAGGTCGAAAGGTTCCTCGATGCTGGATAAGTGAAAAAAAAATCGAGGTTTGGGGAGAAATTTTCAGGCAAAAGCAATATATCTGCGAGGTATCTGCAGGTGACAAACGGCTACGCCATCTCCTTTTGAAGGCGGGTGGAGGCTCCGCAGAGAAAAAATAGCTGTTAATCCATAGGTGACAGTAGAGGATCAAACTCCATCTAGAATTTAGTTCAATACATTGACTATACCACTGATTAAACCAGTTAACACATTAGTGTCCCGCGGACACGTCGACAGCAAACAAACAGCAAATAAAAAATATGATAATGCAATAGTGGAGAGGTCCCGATGGCTAGGAAAACGAATGGAACCGCACAAGAGGCGAATGTGTTGGAAAGACCGCCGATAGGTTCACAACAATGATAAATAGGCGGCAATATCATCCCGAGATCGAGTACGGGTGGGACGAGATCTCAGTGATCTGCTCGGAACGAGTGGACGAGCGACTGGACCGCCGGGATGAAAAGGCCGGAGTTTGGGGATAAGGATGGTCACGCTCGCTCGAGTCGAGACGTGTACGCAGAATTGCGAGCCGGTGACTGATGCTGGTAATGAACTTCTGCACAATGGACTGGTCTTCGTCGTCTAAAGGCTCGTCCTGGTTATCGTACTCGAGGAGCGCCTCAAGCATCCACACAGCAGTACCGTAGGATAGCTCACAGCCGTCAAGATCTTCACCTAGCTGTTCGTTGACAGCAGCAGCACGCGACATCTCGAGGGCTCGGTCAAATATGAGCTTTTCAGCCGTGATGGATCCCTTGCGCGTGCGCTTGTCTTCGTATAAACGGTTGCCGCCAACTCGCATCTCGCTGCTACGGCGTGAGTTCGAGAACGAAGAAGAGCTTGTAATGGCCTGAGAATATTCGGCCTTCTCGAGTGACTCGTTGAACTTCTCACGTATCCACTGGACAATGTCGTTGAGCTGCATCGATGCTCCATGCTGGTCGTTGACCGTCCACCAATCTGAAGCTCTATCCATGGCCCTTGCGAGAAGCGAGAGTGTCTTGACATAGAGCACAAGTGCTTCCTCCGCCACAGTTGCCAGCGCTTCTGGCTCTAGAGCAATGTTGTCACTCGACGAGCCCCTCACTCCAGACAGCGAGTCGCCTTCAGGAGTTCCGAAAAGCAGCTGCGAGTACTTGACTTCTGCAAATAGGTTGATGACCTTCGCCTTTGTAGCCAGCGACTCCAGATCCTTGATGAGGGCCCGCTCGTCCGTTTCGATGGACATGGGCAGTGCGCGCTGGGCGAAGCGTGGCGGCGATACAGCCGTCGTGGATCCGTTCGAGTCGATGCGGGTGCCGAACAACCGTGCAGAGGCCATGTTGAGAGCCTTGGTAAGCGCTTTGGTTGGGGAAGTTCCATACACAATCGACAAGCGGCGGTCCTTTGCCTGGGTCTGGATCACAACGTTGCTGGGTCGCTCTCCAGTCGATGACGACGATTTGCGTGACGAGGTCGTCGTAGTGGGCGAATAGGCCAGCTCGTCGGCCAGAGCGTTGACCTCGACGGTGCGCTTCTCAACGAGGACATAGTCCTGTTCGACAGACTTGTCACCAGAGCGACGCAATTCTGCCATGGTCGATGTGCCAGCCGACATCGTTCTGGGGCTAGGAGACCGCTTCTTACCAACGACGAGCAGCGACGAGCCAGGTGAGGGTGAGTTGATAACCGACACGTTGTCGTTCTCATCAGGAGAAGGCTGTCGGACGGGAGAGAGTGGAGGTGCCTTGGGCTCGATGTCCCTGGCATCGGTCGGAGGCGGTGAGGGGAGCTTGCTTGTGGTTGGCACTCCCTCGATGTACTCGGAAATAAATATGCGCTCGTCCAGCTTGGACTGGTCGAGTGGTCTTGACGATCCCGGGAGGTCCTCCTGAATGACCGGGTCGGTGAAGAACTCAGCAAAGCCGATGCGTTCAGTGGGGGACTTCTTGAGAAGGGCACGGATGAGGCGTCGGATGGACTCGGTGCCGACGTTCGGGTCGGGGAACGAGATGCGGTCCTCTGCCTTTTCGATGCGCTTCAGCAGCTCGACGTGGTTGGCAGCGCGGAACGGCGGCTTGCCAACAACCATCTCGTAGAGGACGGCGCCGACGGACCACAGATCTGCCTTTGCGTTATACTTCTCAAAGCGCAGGATTTCGGGGGCCATGTAAAGGGGCGAGCCACAGAGCGTTTCAGCGAGCGACGCGTTGGGGAGGATGCGGGCAAAGCCAAAGTCGGCGAGTTTCAGCACTGGCAGCTCCCACTGGCCCGCATAACCGGCGGCGAGCGCTTCGTCGGGCGACTTCTTGGGAGGGCAGAGCAGGAGGTTCTGGGGCTTGATGTCGCGGTGGACGAGGTTGCGGTCGCGAAGAAAGTGGAGCGCGCTGGCGAGCTGCTTGATAAAGTGGCGGGCGAGGTCTTCGTGGAGGCCACGTTCGGGTGGACTGGGGTAGCGTTCAAAGAGCGATGCGACGAGGGGCAGCGAGGTCGAGATCTTCTCACGGTGGCGGATAAAGTACGACAGGTCGCCCAACGAGCAATATTCCATGACCAGGTAGAAGTGGGAGCTGGACCGCTGGTAGTCGAGCAGACCGACGATGTGCGGGTGTGACATGGTGCGGAGAATGGAGATCTCGGACTCGAGGTTCTCGAGAAGCTTCTTGTTCAGCTTCGAGCGCGACACGGCCTTGATGGCGATACTCGCCTGGGTCGGTCTGTGGGTGCCCTTGTAGACGGTCGCGAAGGACCCGCGGCCTATCTCGGCGCCAACCTCATAGTCGTCCAGATGCTGTGGATCCTTGTTGGCATGACTGGACATGGGGTGATGTGAAGCAGAGGGGCCAGAGGCTAGTGGTATGAGGCAGAGCAGCTACACGGGAGTGCAG
The DNA here is from genome assembly GCA_030570555.1 of Sugiyamaella valdiviana. Classification (NCBI taxonomy): domain Eukaryota; kingdom Fungi; phylum Ascomycota; class Dipodascomycetes; order Dipodascales; family Trichomonascaceae; genus Sugiyamaella; species Sugiyamaella valdiviana. Next base: position 1,000,647 of record JAJLWF010000003.1, read on the forward strand.
AGGCTGCTACGGATGACAAGACAGGGGGGCGCGAAGCAGTTTGAGGCGTGAATCAACACACGAGGGGGCGATCGAGCCGGATCCGTCGAACGGAGGGGACAACCAAATAGGGGTGATGTACGACGTGTGTGGGAATCTGGATAAAGGATAAGGACACGACTAAACAGAAGGATAGAGCTTAGGAAAGAGACTGCTACCTTTAGAGTCGGAGTCGTGGGGTAGAGAGGGGGAGGGATGAATAAGTTGGGAGGAGCGAGCGAGTCGTTTGAGATAAGGATTTGGGGAAGGGGACCAGAACGCGCGATTAGTAGGATCAGCCGGTAGGGCAGAGAAGGGAGGGGTCAACAAGAAGGGAAGGGTCAATAAGAAGGGTCAATAAGAATAAGAATAAGAGTCGAGTAGAAGTAGTAACAGCCAAGTGAAGGACTTGGTGGTTGTTGTTGGAGGAAGCTGGAATGACTAATATCAGCAATGAGTCTAAGGTTGCAATAGTTGGGCTAATTAGGTCCACAACCCACGTCATCGCCGCTCAGATGGCAGTGGGCGGGGAGGGCGGGTGGTCACGTGTGGGGTGGTGGAATGGCGGAAAGCGAGGGGCACTGCAGGCGGGGCAGATGACGAGGTAAATGGGGAGATGGCGACAGCCAGGGCTGGATGTTTGGACTGTACTCTACTGCTATATTCTGTTACACTGGCCGGCTACTGGCCATAGTGGTTTGAATTGCTATAATGTTGTGACCTTAGTGGTGGTTTGCTGTCAGTGGGCCCACGGCTGGAGAAGGGTAGCTGGATGAGGGTAGCTGGATGAGCTGGGGAAGGGATGTGGGCTGGGGTGGACTCGGCGGGGTGCCAGCGGGGGGTCGGCCCAGGCTAGCCGAGAAGCCAGACGAGTAGACCGACAAGTCGGATAGAAACCGGGGGCACAGCGGAGAGGCAGCGGAGTGAGCGGCACCGCCGGTGCAGTGGACGGCACTAGTGGAGTGCAGTGAACGGCATTAGTGGTGGATTCCGCAGTGTTGGAATTCGCGGTGGGTCCTGGTACGAGTTGCAGTGCAGCACCCTGTCAGTACGACTACATCGGGAGAGCCGAGGTGGAGTGGTGTACAGGTGTACAGGTGTACAGGGTGAGGCATGAAAATATGGTAGACTCATTGATATGGAAACATAGAGACCCATTTGACATAGACATTGAGACATGAGACATGAGACATGGAGATGCATTGACATGACATGAAGTCGTGAAGTCGTTAAGTCGGAATTCATGAAGTCGAAGTCATGAACTACGAAACTCACCTGCCCACCAAACCACCCTACATGTTCTCGGAAATCCCAGTCGTCCCTTTAGGAACGACGACCAGCACAGATCGACACGGCACGACAACACCACAGAGCCCTGTCAGCGGTGTGACGCGGGACTGGCGCCATAACAAGACGATTGGCGGGCCGGGATTGGGCCCCACCGGCCAGTGGGTCGGCAGCGGGGACTGGCGTGTTTCAAGCAGGCCAACCAGGAGGTCTGGAGCGTGTGCAGGCACGCACATCTGCGCCGAGCCAAAACCAGACACGCCAAAATCCACAATTAGAGTTGAGAGTCGCGCTCGAAAGTCTACCTGACCGGCACGCTGGAACTAGGTTTTACGCCAGCCCTCTGCCCACCCCTCAATCCCTGATACCGCGTCGGCACATCCCCGTTTGAGTTAGTCGGGACTACGGGCGAAAAAAAAATGAATAGCTCGAGATCGGGGATCGCGACTTGTGGTGGGGCCACCGCATAGCCGGCGCAGCGCCGTTGCAGCGGCCGGCCCGCCGGCGCCGTCGTGCTGATCTCATGCCCGGCCGTTTGCGCGTCGAGTCGCTGGTGCTGCCAAAAAACGCGAGCTGGCTATTGCGCTGCCCGCCAGGCAGATTAGAGCAGTTGTTGACGCTCAACAACCATGCAGGTCGACAAGAGCAGCAGGCGTCGACGCCTAATTGGGACAGGGCTCTGCATAGTTTGGCATCCGTTTAGGCAAGGATCCGAGATCTGCAGGAACATGAGCGGCGATGGCCGGTAGATGCCACTGGCGCTGAAGGAGAATGAAGAATGAGCGATGAGACGAGAAGTGACAGGTAAGATGAGGAGAATGGGAAGTGAGGACAGGAGTGAGATTGTGAGTGCGGATAGGAGGACAGGAGTGGGGTGAAACGTGGTGATGTAATAAAATAGTCATTTTAGCGATTAGATGAAAGCAACCAACAGGCCAGAGGCAGTTTTAGAGGCCTGTGAACAGGTCACAGTTTTACAGCGACTGCACCTTGCGGCCCTTACGGGCGCGCGACTTGACCGGCCGATCCTCGTCGGCTCCAGGGGTGTTCATGTAGATGAGCTCGGTGATCTTGGGTTTCGGCGACGGGTGCAGCGACTGCTCCAGCAGCGCCAGCTCCTCGTCGCTGTCGCCCGACTCGCGCAGGTGTGTACGCACATGCTGAGCGAGGTTGTCAGAGCGCGAGAACTGCTTGCCGCACTTTCCACACGCAAACGGCTTGTCGAGCGTGTGCAGCGAGCGGTAGTGACGCTTGAGATGCTCCTGGCGACGGAAATGGCGGTTGCAGTCGCGGCACACAAACCTCTTGTTCTCGTCGTCCGCGTAGTTGGGCTTGCGGCCTCGGCGGTACATGGTGACGGGCAGGCGTCCAGGCGGCGGCTTGAACGGGCTTGCACACGAGTCGTCAGACTCGGTCTTGACAGCATGGTGTGAGCGGATGGGCGACTTGTCAAAGTCGCTGTCCTCGCTCTCAGTCTCGCCGCAGTCCTTGGGCTCGGGCTTGACGATTTTGCGGCGCGTGCGACGCACTGGCTTGGGCGTGTCGTCAGAAGTCGACTTGCGCTTGCGCTGTGGACGTTTGGGAGCCTCGGCAAAGTACTGCACCGGACGTGTCGGCGTCACCGAGAACGACGACATCAGTGGGCCGGAGGCAGGGAGCGAGGAGCCAGAGTGGGTGGAGCCAGACTGGGAGGAGCCAGACTGGGAGGAGTGTACAGAGTGGTCAGAGTCAGAGTGTACATGGTCATGGTCATGGACATGGTCATGGACATGGTCGTGGACATGGTCGTGGACATGGTCGTGGACATGAACATGGTCGAGGGCCGGACCAGCCGGGCCACTCGCGTCCTTGTCATCGTGATGCATTTGCGACATTTGTGACATTTGCGACATTTGGGGCATTTGCAGTTGCGACTCGAGACCAAGGGGCAGCTGCAATGCAGGCATAGGCACGTCGTAGGGCAGGTCCAGCGACTTGGGGTCACAGAAGTCGGGCACCAGGTCGACAGGCGAGTCAAACACCGACATAAATACAGAGTCGTCAAGGGCCAGCTGGTCCTTGGCGCTGAGGGCAGGCTGGTGGACGTCAAAGGCGCCAGAGCCGTTGAACTCGTCCAGCGAGTTGCGGTAGTAGAGCGGGGAGCGGGGCACGTCGATGCCGAGGCCAATGCCGTGGCCAGGCTCACCAAACAGCGGCTGGTGCGCGTGTAGGTGGAGGTGTGGGTGCGGGGGCGCGGTCATGGGGTAGTGCAGCGCAGCAGCCTGGTCGTATGAGTACGACGGGGTGGCCGGCGAGGTGTTTTGGGACGAGACGAAGTCGTCGTCGTCGATAGCTGGGTGTCTGAGCGGAGGAGACGGCAGCGGGTGCGGCAGCTGGGTGCCGACGCGGTGGGGCAGCGCGCGTGACAGGCCTGCGGGCCAGGTGAGGCCCAGCGGGTCGACGAGCGGATGTGACAGGTCGGTTGACAGGTCGGTGGACTGGTCAAAGTCGTCGTGCACGACGGGCATGGCAGTAGTAAAGGACATGAGGAATGAGCGATGTGAAGTTGGATGAATGGGAGTGACAGAAATGAGAGCAAAGGAGTGTGTAGCGCTGAGCACTAGGATGTGCGGGAAAAAAGCTTTTGGCGGAAAAGCTTGAGGAGCTGGACAGGCACTAGTAGGTAAAGAGCGATGATGGACAGAGGGGCATTGAGGTGGCTTGTGGAGCAAGAGTGGTGGTTGTGGGGGTCGGGCTTTGGACGGGAGGAAGCAGCGGCGACGAGTCAAAAACGAAAAGACGGCGGCACGGGCCTCATTTTATACAAGCTGCTGCGCCGGCGTCGTGTCGAATGCCTCTGGCCAGATTAGAGCGCGCACTGCGGTGCATTTCGCAGATAGGATTTAGGTAGATCTGTGTTTGGCCCAAACGGGCTGGCGATCGGCGGCGGGTGGACTGCAAAAGCAAATTGTCCAAAAAGCAAGCGGTTGCAGCAGGCATTTTATTTTGCAGCTCTACAGTCGCTGACTCTACCATCTGCCCGGCGATAACGGTGGCCAGGCCAGCGCGGCGGCAATTGCAATTCAGCCAGTTGCCCCACCAACGTCGGAAAAAAGAGCCCCGCACCGCAAGACAGCACGATCGCTCAACTGAAACTACACCACAGGAGGGCAGGATTAGGAGTGACTAGTGGGGGCAGTGATTAGCAGAGCAGTGATTAGCAGTAGCAAATTCCAGCAATGCTAGTCAGCAGAATGTGAGAATAACTGGGAATAACTGAGAGGAACTAACTGACAAACTGAAACTTTCGCTCGCTCGCTGGCTCGCTGGCTCGCTAAATTTCCGAGACAGCCACATCTGCTCACGCGCAGGGTCGGGATTCGGTTAGGCGCTCGCGTGTCGTTTCAGCTGCTGTCTCACTGCTAGTGTGTTCCACAGCTAGTGTGTTCCACATCAACTGTTTACTGCCTGTTTACTGCCTGCTCTGACTCTACTAGCGTACCGCCGTTTCAAAAGCCGTTTGTCGAGGCCGATTGCGGCAGTTGATGCTACGCCGCCGACAGCTCAAAAGCAACGGTGTCAGCCTCGCCTTCTAGTCGTCGCATGCGCCGTATTGGCCTATACGGCACCGACGATGAAACGGCATGCGCACCGCTGTGCGCACCGCTCTATGCCGACGCATACACGGGTCTCCGTGTGGGGGCCTCAACAATTCGCACCCAGCATCAGCCATGTGGCCTGGAACTTTATTGCCGAGTGTGTAATCTGGTTTATGTGGTTTAATCTGGTTTAATCTAGCTTTCTAATCTGGCATAATAACCTGACCTTGATATCTTAATATCTGCCTCACAAGCCTCATGGTCAAAGAGCGAGTTTACTGACTGTCCATCAGAGCAAATGAGGTTTCCCTAGCCTCGAGCCTCCTGGCTGCCTAGCTGCCTCCTGGCTGCCTCCTACCTGCTACCTCCTGGTTTACCTGCTACCTCCTGGTTTACCTGCTACCTGGACTAGCGTCGCACCTGCAGGCTCGGGAAACGCCCGTTGCTGGGCCCCACAAGCAAGCACTGCGGGGCCCGGGTGGTCCGTGCAATGCGAGCCGACCTTGAGGGCCAATGCTGGCTCACCACTGGTCAAGGCCTCTGCAGGGCTCAAGGTTCGCCCCGTCAATGCAATTGCCCGCTCCAAGCGCACCAAGCACCTTGGAGCCCGGATACCCAGCAGCTCGACGTACTCGGTGACGCACTCTTGTGTCAGATCCATGTACCCACAGACCCTGCTCCACCAACCCCTCACTTGCAATAAAGTTGTCAGCACTGCAGTGAGTACCCCGACCCCCGAGCACCCGAATGCAGTCTGCTTCATTTGACATTCTACGGAATGAGTGGGTAGCCCAACTGGCGGGGCAACTGCCTGACTGCCTGCCACTGCCTTGATTGACTGCCTTGATTGCCAGCCTCTGGCCTGGCCCAAGCGTCACGGCTTATCGGCATACGATCAGCGCGTGCCGTGGCGCGGTGGTACGTTCGAGCCAACTGGTCCATCCTCGCAGCGCATGGCCAGGGCTCTGTTTTGTTTTTACCTGAGGTCTCGCCAGAGATTGACGTGCATTTTGCCGTCCGTGTTTGCTGGGCCCCACTACGAGGGGCAGATCCGGCTCCTGCCACAGCACCCAGCGTCGCCCTGGCTCATTTTTTTCCCGGCCTCGCGTCTATCACGTAGAGCCGTGTTGGTGTGGATTGCATTCTGCGTGGTTTTGCGTGGTTTGCGTGAATAGGGCTGGTTTCTTTTAATCCCCAGCTCGAATTTAAGATTAGAGTTTATGTAGGAACAACTAAAAGCAGCACTCAATAACTGGCATTACTGATAACTCTATTCGCCCGAAATTAATTTGACTCCCCGCTAGCCTAGAAGGGCTGGCCAGCGATGTTCCATGCCAGGAGCGCCCATTCGTTTGCACAGAATGTCTCGCCTCAGCCTTGCGCAGACCCGGGCCAGTTTACGACCCCTACCCCCTGGGCTCTCTCCCCTCTGTACCTGCCACTGTTCCTGACCCCTACCGTAGATCACACCCAGCGCAGGCCCGGTTGCGAGCCCGTTTGTTTTTCGCGCGAGCTGCGACTGTTGGACCTGCTGGTTTAGTTGGAGCAGCTATCGGCATGCGTCTTCTCTCGGCGACATTACGGTCGATCACTGCTGCTTTCGGCGTGCATATGCCTCAAATAAGCGACTCAAAGCCAGTCCCTAGCTGCCCAATCCGGCGCTCCATATGTCAAGCGATATGCCGGGTTGTTTCAGCTGCCGCGTTTCAAACTCATCCTCCCCTCCTTGCCGGCCATGCGCGTATCCACGGAACTCCGCCGGTTGAGGCTACTCCACACCACAATCATGAGGTTGCCCTGGAGCGTAAAATGTGGCCATTGAAAGCAAAAACAATCCCTGCTTTGAACGGCACTTCCTGACTGCCTGCCTGACCAACGGCGCGACCCACTCCTCCCCACTATTCCTCCCCTACTCCTCCCCTACTCTTCCCATGGTCCCCACTACCCACACCCACGCATCTAGCACCATCGGCGCACCGTTGAAGATCTTGCATTTCACGCTCCCTGCCGGCGCCCCCACTCGGCTGGGCCTGGGCTCCCGCTTGGGCCCGCTTGGGTATGCGGGTTGGTTTTGTGGCCCCGCGCTGTGCTTTCGTCTCGCATCGTAGCAATCCTTGGACCCTTGCACTCCGCTTAGGAAGTCTCGGTGACAATCCTCGACTTGGCGGCATCCCAGATCGAGACCCACCGCAGGCCAGACCCTCAATTGCACCAGTCAATTGTAGCTAGTCAATTGCACCGTCAATTGCAGACTATTCACATACCATTGACACCGTACACTCGGCCTCTATTGTGTCCTATATACCTGTACTACCAACCTCTACTACCAACCTCTACTACCTACTGTTGTGTACCTCATGTATAGTTACTATTAATGGCTAACGGCAGTATGCACGGCCAATGCGACCCAAGACATGCGCGCCTCGATTGCCCGCATCGCGTACAGGAGCCGCCACGGTGCTACGGCACTCGCGATACCAACGGCGGTCGGCGCTGCAGGTCGTGTCTTACATGACGCATGGGGCAGATCACTGGATCCTCGAGCCGCCGACGAGATCCACCTGTCGGGCAAAAAATTCCAGGGTCCGCCAATCCAAAAGAAATCACTGCGTGATGCCGAATTGCCAGTCCCAAGTACCCACAGCCACCCAAATAGCCAGTCCCAAACAGCCAGTCCCAAACAAGCACCGCAATCTCTCTGCAATCTCAATGCAACATCCCCCCGCACCTCCCGACGCAACCTCTGGACCTAAACACCCCTCTCCGACAGGGAATTGTAGCATAAACTTTGAATCCGCATTGGTAAACCGTAAGTGGTAAACCGTAACTGGCATGACCCCGCGGTTATGAGCTAACTGCAAATAAACTGGAACCTAATGAACCATACTGCAACCGAACTAAATTGGCAATTGGCAAATGAACTCCACCCTGGAAATGAACCCGCAATGGGCCGCTGTTTTGGGCCGCTTGGGCCCTGTCTCACTCTTAGCACCATGACCCACTTAGGCATCTCATCATTAATCATGTTATCGCATCTAACTAGCCCAAACTCAATCGCTGCCACGACTGCCAAAATTACACCCGGCACGATGGCGTCGTGGGTAGTGCGAAAAAAATCTTCATATTTACAATAGCGCATTGGGGCCATTACCGCGGACATTCGGCTCTTTGCGAGCGCCTGCGTCGTGCGTGGGACATCCCGCACAGCTGCAGCCGTCTCCGCACTGGCACTGGCCAGGGATGACGCACGAGGCCGCATAGTAGACGTCGTAAAAGTCAGACGCACTCTCGACCGTCGAGCTGACGCTCTGCACAAGGCGCTCCAGCGTGTCGTCCTCAGCCTCCTTCATTTCTTGGCGCTCGGACCCACCCCTGGCTGGGCTTGCGTGTGCCTCGTCTGCACTCCACTTGGTCCCAAGTGGGTCCGTGCCATATGCCGGAATGGGACCACTCAGCGAGAAGTCGTCCATAAACGACAAATCGAGGTCCTCGAGCAGCGACCCGTCAAAGTTCATGGGCGCAATGATCATGGGCGGCGTATGCTTGCCTTTGGGGTTCGCCTTGGCTGGACTCGCTGCCTTACCGCTCTGCGATGCACAGCACGACTTCTTGGGCTCGGAAGCAACCGGGGCAGCCTCGACGGGGTGTGTGTATTGGTCAGAGGATGTTGATGAGGCGATTAACGAGTCAACTGACGACGCAGATGAGCTGGATGTGGATGCAATGGATAGGGAGTGGGACATATTCGGCGAGATGTAAGCAGGCGTATAGGCAGGATGGGAATAGGCTGGGCCTGGCTCGGTAGTGTGCCTGTGCTCTTGCACATGCGAATAGTGTGCTTCAAAATTCACTGGCCCATTATCAGGTTCAATATTGACTCTTTCAACATCAACCTCCTCATTCTTGATTGGCGTCTCCAACCGAGGCTCCTTGCGGTACAGCCCGTCACCAACAGGTACAAACACATACTCGACATTCGGCGCTGGCTCGGTCGTTTCTGATCCGCTCGTTTCCGATGCTCTGTCGGGGAACTCCGGCCGCCCTGGCGCTTCAAAGCTGACGTCTCTTGGCACTTCTAGCCTTCCATCCGGCAGGCCATCGAGAGCTTCACTCTCTACCTTCCAGAGCTCTGGTAGACGCGAGGGCGAGTTGCCCATGGCCGACCTCTTGAGCCGAAGCCGAGGTTTGATCTTGTTGACGCGTGGGCTGTTGCATCCAGCCGGCGGCTCGGGCAGCGTGCGCGGGTCGACAACGCGGACTACGCCGTCGCGGGTATCGACGTACTGCTTCTGGTGGTAGCCAGGAGCCAGTCGAATGGCCTCTTTACCCGTCTGGCTGTGGTCGTGTGAAGCGCACTGGCACTCCATGGAACCGTCCTTCTGACACCCACAGGCACACGCAGTGGGAGGCCCCCCCTCGAGGCACGAAGCATCCGGCACGATGGCCAAGCGAGCAGCGTCGCTGCTGATGGGCCGTCCGCGCTTCCGCACCAGCAACAGCGGTCTATCCTTGTGGTGGCATGACGAAGAGCGGTGCCCTCGTACGCAGGGGAAGCTGTGTTAGTGACGATTTTCTGGTTTCTGGTGGGCGTCTGGTAGATTCCAGCAACATAGAGCGCACATACCAAGCGTACTTCTCGCCCTCGTAGATAATCATCGGGTCTAGTCCACTGCTTGGTCAATCTCGGCAGTGACTGAATATGAGCGGCAGGCGCCTATTTATCAAAACGTATTTTTCAGCATGGGCCGATGCACAGCCGTGCGCCGTTGGGCTCGTGCATGACGCCATACGGGCAATTGCGGGGTTCACCATCTGATAAGATTCCGATTAGGTACGGCCGTGGTCAAGTGATGGCGCTCAGCCCGCCCGTTCGTCTGGTCACAGCGCCACATACACGGAATAGCCTTTTGCCGTGAACCGAACCGCAGCGCCGTGGAATCGCTTTGGGAAACTACTGCACTTAGCCGGTGCCGTGCACGATCTGCCTCTATCCCTGTACGCTGATTCTCCCTGATTTAAACTCATAAGGCCAACCCAGGCGGGTTCTCCGATGCTCGAATGCGTATTTTTCTCTTGTTTGGGGCCTACTAGGTTTCTTCGGATTCTTGTCGGAGTCCTTGTCGAGTATGAACACTAATTGAATGTCGTATACGAGTTGGAACTGAATCAGACATCTGTACTGCAACTCCACGTAAAGGCTTTGAGGTGCAAAGGCCAACACAAGGCCACTAAAGGGGACTCTAATACAAAACAAATAAACTAACGCGGCATGGCTCTTATGGCGGTCTTCCATTCGTCTTCATTCATCTCCATTCGTCTCCATGGATATTGGACCCAACCCCAAACCCGCGCCCTCCCTGGATACTACCTGCCATATTCGATCCTACCGTCCATCCCTCTATCTCTATCCACCCGATATGAACGGTAGCTCACAGAAGAAGACGGCCAGCCGCCGGCTGCTGACCGAATATAAACAGCTCATCCGAGACCCGCCCATCGGGATCTCGGCCGGACCGGCCAACGAGGATGACCTGTTCCTATGGGAGTGTGTTCTGGAAGGCCCGCCCGAAACGCCCTTTGAGGACGGCCTGTTCACGGCCACGCTCAAGTTCCCCGACGACTACCCGCTGTCGCCGCCCGTAATGAAGTTCACATGCCCCATCTACCACCCCAACGTCTTCAAGGACGGAACCGTGTGCATCTCCATTCTGCATCCGCCCGGAGACGACCCCAACATGTACGAGACGGCTGCTGAGCGCTGGAGTCCTATCCAGAGCGTCGAGAAGATCCTCATCAGTGTCATGAGTATGCTCGCTGAGCCCAATGACGAGAGCGGTGCCAACATTGATGCCAGTGTAAGTGCGAAGTGCTTTGTAGTTAATGATACGCAGCTAACGCAGAAAATGTGGCGCGACGACCGGGCCCAGTTCAACCGCATCGTCCGCAAGCAGATCCACGCCAACCTCGGACTGTAGAGGGCAGAGTATAGACTAAGGCGACACAGAAGCCACTGCAGAAGCCGACTACAGTAGCCTACAGAAGGCCACTAGACCTCACTGTCAGTAAATGGCAGCTTTTGGGCATAACCTAAGTAGACTGATCGTATCTATTGTTCATTATTCATGCTAGTTGTCGACGTTGAGATGCTGGAGACCGCTTGACAGAGCAGCAGCTGCCACTGAGCTCTCCCCATTACTGGCACTGTCGACATCTCCGTTTTCGTTGTCTCCATCCATTCCTTCCAGATCCTCCTCTGTTGGCTCGACGGAAAACTCCTCGAGCAAATAGTCAATGACAGCCTCGGTGTTGTCCGACTCGAAGAACGCATCGTGGCCACCCGAGTTTCTCACAAACGGGTCTGCGCCGGCTTTGCACAGCGCCTTGACAACTTCGATGTGGCCGTTGAGGCACGCCCAGTGCAGCGCAGTATTGCCTGCTTCATTGGCGCTGTTGACAAAAGACTTGCACGCTTCAGCGCTCTCTTCAAGCACCTTGTTAATGAGAAGCTCTACGAGCTCGAGGTGGCCGTTGGCGCTGGCCATGTGAAGCGGTGTGGCTTGGCTGTATTCATCCTTCACCAGCAGCAGGTCGGCCACAGAGCGCTCGCTCACGAACTTCTGCACCGGCTCCAGCTCGCCAGCCCGGCTGTCGAACAGCACATCGTCGATTTCCTCACTCGTCAAGGACATGCCTGTGTCGTGGTGTTGTGTTGGCAGTTGGCAAGTTGATCTGAGGTTTCAGTATCAGATCCAATTTTTTTTGCACGGCTGCCATTTAGCGTATGCCGATATCATAGCATCACTCAGCATCTCCACCCTGCTATGAGCCTCGACGAAACGTTCGAACAGGCTCAGAAATGGGCAGATAATGCCAAAGGAAAGGAGTCGCATCGCATTGAGGCGCTCTACGATGCGCTGCCGTCGGATCAACGGCTCGGCAGTCGGCATGCCGCTGTAGCCACCCATATCCTGGATATCCTCGAAACAATCCAGCGCGAGACCAAGACGCTCAAAGAGTCTGCTTCACCAGACGACCCTCAAAGCACTGATCTCATCTACATCTCACTGCACGACATGAAAACCTTCAGTCTACTCATGAACATCCTAATTATCGACGGCCTCTACGAATGCCTGGCCCCTGGCGTCGGTATACCGCTTCGCCTACGGTCCAAAAAGCTGTCTGAGATAGCCCAGAAACCAAGACCTCGGACTCTCAACTCAGAGAGCGCCCATGAACTTCTCACGATCATTGTCACTCGCCTCATTGCAGTCCTCAAAGCCAAGGGTGACGTCCACGACTTGATCCTGCTGGGCCCTTACACTGCAGACCTTCTCAGCGCTGCCATCCAGCTCGACTTTGATCCAGAGTACTCGGTGAATGCGGACACCAATTTTGTGTTTATCAGAGACGAGCTCGACTCATACTCCCTCCTGACGCATCTGACTTCTCTTCTCCGTCCGGGCTGTCCTCCATGGTTCGCGCAGACAGTGTCACGCTCCCTGGCGACACTACCTCTCTACAGGCCCAACGACGGAGTCCGATCGCTCATCGAGTTTGTGTCTGGACTTCGCGAGAAAGAGGAGATATCCGTGACGGAACTCGAACGAGCTGTTAAGCTTCTCCGCGCTGTTCCTAATGGAGTCGAACCAGCAGCTTACTGGGACTGTATCGGGTTGCAGTTCTTCAAAATCCTCGGAGTAGACATGTCACAGGTGGCTACTGTCAACCACAGTAACCTCATACTGGCGGCCGTGCACATTATTCACTTGCTGTTTGAGCAGAGACCGGTTGTTATAATGTCTGGGTTCACCAAAATCCTCACTTCCAAGTTCAACCCGGGCGAGACGGCGGGATATAAGACGCCGGAGCAGGACCTGTCTTCTGCCCTATTTGCCGTCGGATACCTGCTCAACAACTCAGGTCAGCCCAAGCTACTGACCGAGATACGCAAGCGCATTATTGAGTCTTTGTGGCTTCTGCTCTGCTTCCAGCTGAAGTCAAAGAGATCTATCGAGTTCACCAAAGGAATTATCTCGTCTCTGTTGAATATTTCGCCAAAAGAATCTGCTTCTGACGCAGTCAAGCTCTCGCGCGCACTGCTGACAGAGGGCCGTGCAAACTGGGAATTCGGCGCGGGTCCCGTGGGCGGTGTAGAAATCCGCCAGACCGAGCCAAAGCTACCATCTCCTCTCGACTTTATGAAAATCTTTGAAATTCTGGATCAACGAGTCGATCTTCTAATGGGTGTTCTAAAAGACGTCGACGAAGTTTGCATCAGTGGACTGTTTATCTCTGTCCTGAAGAGCTGGCTCCAGGATCGCGAGAGTCAAACCGAAGACAGTGACTCGCTGAAATCGCTAGTTACTGTCCGCGTCATCCAACGTCTATCAGAAGACTACAAGGACAAGATTATGAAATCCCCATCGGAACTTGTTGACCTCGTCACTGGAGTCATCCATGAGTACGCTAAGAATTTGGCCGACCAAGAAGATGCCAAACAGAGCGAGCTACTAAACAAACCGAAAATATCGTCTCTGGCGAACATAGCAAAAGTACCCCCTGCTCAGCCAGCTGTCGATTCAGATGATGAATCAGACGGTTTAGTTGAGGACAATGGAGAGGACTCTGACGATGAGGACAACGAGGGCGAGGAGCAGGAACAGATCGTCCGGCTATGTATCGCTCTCGTTTCTGGTATATTTATGGAAGGTCTTGGAGAAGGAGACGACGTGGATCGACTACAGCTGCTTCAGGACCCCTTACAGTGGTTGACCGAACATGGACCGAGTGCGATCAGTGAAGAGTCGTTCAAGGCTCTCGAGATTCTGAAATCAGGTGTGCCTATAGAAGAGGCCGATGAGATCAAGAAGGACGATGACTCGGTCACGGCATTCCGCAAGGCGCTAAAGGCATTGGACGACCCTGTTATCCCCAACAGAGCGCACGGACTCCATACAATTCGAGAACTCGTCCGACGCAAAGATCCTGTCGTGTCGGTCGAAGCTGGTCTGAAGATATTCCTGGGGCAGCTGAAGGACGAAGACTCATTTATTTATTTGAACGCGATCAAGGGCCTCGAAGCTCTTACCAATGCGTATGGCTACGATGCAGTACTGCCCGTGCTACTTGGGCGGTATGCAGACCGCGAGGTTGCCATTGACGAGCGTCTCAGGATTGGCGAAGTTATTCTGCTCATCATCCAGAGACTCGACAAAGCTTTGGGAGGGTCTGTAATGGACATGATAGCAGAGACACTCGTGGGCATTGTTTCTCGCAAGAAGAAGAGTAGTGGCGAGACGGCACAGGACGACAGGCTGCGAATGTCAGCTCTGAGCATTCTTGGTGTTGCTTGCGAAGCAAACCCTCGAGGAGTCGGGCAATGGCTTGTTGATATTGTCGACTGCGCCGTTGGAATCCTCACCTTTGAAACTGGAAAGGAACAAGCGATCATGCGACGTGCATCAATTGTTCTTGTGAGCTCGCTGCTCAAAGGCATTGACTCGCTCGAGACGTTCCCCAAGAACTATGTTGCCCAAGTCGTCACGAGGATCAAGTATACCCGCGACTCTGATGACGATGTTCTTGTCCGTGAACAGGCAGCGACTGTTATAGACATGATCGAAGACAGACTTGGACGGTCGGTCTAGAAGATCTTGTCACGATGCATATTATTACTGTACATAAATAGCCAGAAGGTGGTGCCTATTCGGCACGTTAATCAATGAGCATGGTCTTAATGAGCTTTTCCTTCTTTTCCTCTCGAGCACGTTTGAATCTGTGTAGATCCTGTTTTGTAACATGGCGAGCTGCTCGTTCTGCCTTCAGGCTCTTTCCCTTAGCTACGAGGTTCATGAGGGTATCTGGGTCCTCGGTGTCGACATCCAGAGTTTCGTAGCTCGTCGTCGAATCGAAATGAACCACTGAGGGGATAGGCGTTTGCTGAGACGCTTTCTCCTGCTCTTCAGCCTCCTTTGCAAGAAGCTCCTGGTACTTCTTGACTCTGTCGGCCTTGGAAAGCGACAAAAAGTGCTCGTCTCTTGCCAGGCGTTCTGCCAGAGTCTCTCCGACGGGCTGACTAGGCACCCGTGGATTTTCCCAGGTAGTCTCCTGCGTAAATTTGTTGTAGAAATAGTACGCGGCAGCTGTGGAATCGTAGACAGCTTCCCACCCGTCGTCTTCAGGCTCCGGGCTGCTGCGTTTGAGACTTTTTTTATCAGACACGACAGCTAGCGACGAGTCTGCCGGTGGATCGGTCGGAACAGGCTCAGATGGCAACGGTGGGTCGTTTGGAACAGGCTCCTCAGGGAGTGGTGGATCAACTGGAACAGGCCCATCTGGTACTGGTGGTTCGGCTGGAACAGGCTCATCTGGTAATGGTGGATCAATAGGAATCGGTTCGTCAGGTAGAGGAGGAGCAGAGACATCCACCAACGCAATCGAAGTAGTCTCTGGCAAGGGATCATGCTGGCTCTCTGGATGCTGGTGTTCTAGCTTCTCTGGAACTTCGGACCCAGGACCATCAGTATTGTCCTGCACCTGTGAGTCCAACTGCTCGACAGTTACATCCTCGATTAATGGAGTGCTAGGAGCACCGTCAGCCTGGGAATTAACCCGGGACCCAGCCCTCGGCTTTGATTTGCGTGCCATTTGCACTATTGAGGTTGGAGAGTTTACATCGATGGCGCGGCTACCATATGCCGGTCGTGAAGAGACCAGAAGCAAGCACGAACAACGGCTGAAAGTCGAGGTTAATTGGAATGTCTCACTAATGTGTGAGTAGGGCAGACAACACGCAATATTTGACAGCAGGACTGTAGCTCGCAAATACAGGCCGTTCAGGCCCCATAAGCTGTGTGATACAGCCTAATGTCAAACCCTAGCATCCCTCACTTGCACTAGAAGTTTCGCAGGTCAATGGCACGAGCATAGCTAACTAACACCCCGAGGTGTTAGAATAATTGAAACGTTTGATGCTACAGCTGAATTGTCGAGTACTGACTTAGTTGGACTCTTCACGCAGCGGATCAAGGTACATGAGGCTGAAGGCACGATGAGCTCGATGAGTTGGCATTGAACTGAGGCAACTTTAACATCAGGGCCCTGCAAACAATGGGAGCAGGCAATGCATAATCTGAGAGCAATTCAGTCCAGTCAGTCCAGTGGGGTCGCATTCAAGAGTATGGGGCCTGCAGCAGCGGCGTGGTTGAGTTTGACCATGGCGACGGAACCCCATGGAAACGTCAAGATTACTATATCGGGGAGTTAGCGCGCTAAGGAACTCCTGAGAAGGGCAGTATATTCTAAATGCGGAGAAATTGCAAGGATCGCCCCCTGCCCATAGAAGCCGATGGATCTTTTTTCATTATGGCCCTGATCCAGGCAGCCCGGCTGGCGACATAAATTTGTGCATATATAAAGCTGGACCGTCCCCCGCCAGCCTAACCTTCACCCTTTCTACTATTCGAATCGGTTGTCAATTGAATATCCAATTTAACAATGTCGACGGAGAAATCAGAGTCATTCGAGTTCCAGGCTGAGATCTCTCAGCTGATGAGCTTGATCATCAACACGGTCTACTCGAATAAGGAGATCTTTCTTCGAGAGCTGATTTCCAACGCCTCGGATGCCCTGGACAAGATCCGCTACGAGGCTCTGGCCGACCCCAAGAAGCTCGACACTGAGCCCGAGCTGTTCATTCGCATCACCCCCAACAAGGAGCAGAAGATCCTCGAGATCCGTGACTCTGGTATTGGTATGACCAAGGCCGACATGGTTAACAACCTTGGAACCATTGCCAAGTCGGGCACCAAGGCCTTCCTCATGGAGGCTCTGTCTGCTGGCGCCGATGTGTCGATGATTGGACAGTTTGGTGTTGGTTTCTACTCGCTCTTCCTGGTTGCCGACTCTGTGCAGGTCATTTCCAAGCACAATGACGACGAGCAGTACATTTGGGAGTCGTCTGCCGGTGGAAAGTTCACCGTCACTCTGGACGAGAGCAATGAGCGTATCTCGCGTGGTACCGTTATCCGCATGTTCATGAAGGAGGACCAGCTCGAGTACCTTGAGGAGAAGCGCATCAAGGATGTTGTCAAGCGCCACTCTGAGTTTGTTGCCTACCCCATTCAGCTGGTGGTGACCAAGGAGATTGAGAAGGAGGTTCCTGCCGACGAGGAGGAGGAGGAGGTCAAGGCCGACGGTGACGAGGCTGACAAGGACCCCAAGATTGAGGAGGTTGAGGACGAGGAGGAGGCCAAGGACAAGCCCAAGAAGGAGCCCAAGAAGATCAAGGAGATTGTGACTGAGAACGAGGAGCTTAACAAGACCAAGCCCCTGTGGACTCGCAACCCCTCTGAGATCACCAAGGAGGAGTACGCCACTTTTTACAAGTCGATCTCCAACGACTGGGAGGACCACCTCGCTGTCAAGCACTTCTCTGTTGAGGGACAGCTCGAGTTCAAGGCCATTCTGTTTGTGCCCGCTCGTGCTCCCTTTGACCTGTTTGAGTCGAAGAAGAAGAAGAACAACATCAAGCTGTACGTTCGTCGTGTGTTCATCACCGATGACGCTGAGGAGCTGATTCCCGAGTGGCTCAGCTTCATCAAGGGTGTTGTCGACTCTGAGGAGCTGCCCCTTAACCTGTCGCGTGAGATGCTGCAGCAGAACAAGATTCTCAAGGTTATCCGCAAGAACATTGTCAAGAAGGTTATTGAGACCTTCAACGAGATTGCTGAGGACCGTGAGCAGTTTGACAAGTTCTACGCTGCCTTCAGCAAGAACATCAAGCTCGGAATCCACGAGGACTCGCAGAACCGCAACTCGCTGGCCAAGCTGCTGCGTTACAACTCGACCAAGTCTGCTGATGAGCTGACGTCGCTGACTGACTATGTCACCGCCATGCCTGAGCACCAGAAGAACATCTACTACATCACTGGTGAGTCTGTCAAGGCTGTTGAGAAGTCGCCGTTCCTTGATGCCCTCAAGGCCAAGGACTTTGAGGTTCTGTTCCTGGTTGACCCCATTGACGAGTACGCCATGACCCAGCTCAAGGAGTTTGAGGACAAGAAGCTTGTTGATGTCACCAAGGAGTACGAGCTCGAGGAGACTGAGGAGGAGAAGACGCAGCGTGAGGCTGAGGAGAAGGACTTTGAGGGTCTTACCAAGGCTCTCAAGGAGATTCTCGGCGATGCCGTTGAGAAGGTTGTTGTTTCGCACAAGCTTGTTGACGCTCCCGCTGCCATCCGTACTGGCCAGTTTGGCTGGTCCGCCAACATGGAGCGTATCATGAAGGCGCAGGCCCTGCGTGACACTTCGATGCAGAACTACATGTCGTCGAAGAAGACGTTTGAGGTGTCGCCCAAGTCTGCCATTATTCGGGAGCTCAAGAACAAGGTTGAGGCTGACGGTGTGCAGGACCGCACTGTTCGCGACCTGACGACGCTGCTGTACGAGACTGCTCTGCTGACGTCTGGATTCACTCTTGAGGAGCCCAACTCGTTTGCTTCGCGCATCAACCGCCTCATCTCGCTGGGTCTCAACATTGACGAGACTGAGGTTGCCGAGACTGCTTCTGAGGAGGCTGCCCCCGAGGAGGCTGCTGCTGAGAGCGTCATGGAGGAGGTCGACTAAGCGCCAAAAGCGAAGTTGTAGAAAATGTATAGATTAATGTCTAACTATATGGAGTAACAGAGTGGAGTAGACGCAAGTAGACGCAAGTAGACGCAAGTGGGCGCAGAGTAGACGCAGATGTGATTAGTGTGAGGAGTGAGCGAAGTAGTCGAGTGAGTGAGGTAGTCGAGTGAGTGAGGTAGTCGAGTGAGTGAGGTAGTCGAGTGAGTGAGGTAGTCGAGTGAGTGAGGTAGTCAAGTGAGTGAAGTAGTCGAAGCGAGCGAGTGAACTAGAGGGGGAATACTGTGAAGTAGTGAGAGGTAGATTCAACCAGTGGGGAACGATGAGAGTGAGTACGAGTGGTTAAGTTTCTGGATAAATCAGGTATCTGGATAAATCAGGTTTCTGGATAGTTCAGGTTTCTGGATAGTTCTGGTTTCTGGATAGTTCTGGTTTCTGGATAGTTCTGGTTTCAGGTATCTGGGGGTACTTAATTGCTGGGCGTCTGTGAGTCGTGATGGTGGGTACTGGTACAGGGTACGGGCGTGTCGAGCACCGCGGACTGGGGTAATGACAGCAAGAGCCTCGAACAGGCATTGAGATAGCCCGATTTACCCCAGGTGCTCCCGATACGGCCGCAATAAGCGAATTGACTCGAAACTATGGCTTTGTCGGGGTCAGTACAGCTGGCAGTACAGGTCGCGCCATTGTAGGCGGCGGCGCGTTCCCGATTAGGAAATGTGATTAGGTTGGCGAGCGGCAGAGATCGACCGCGATCGCGTTTTGGCTTATGCCCACAATGGTCTAGCGGATGGACAGGAGTAGCCAAGCGCGACAGCGCGATGCCTGAAACCCGAGCTGTAGCAGGTGGAGGTGTAGTGTAGTGTAGCAGGAGACGCAGTAGTAGACGTAGTAGTAGACGCAGCGTACGCAGCGGACGCAGCAGGTTGCAACAGACGCGTGTGCAGGACAATGGTCGTGGTAGTGCCATTCTAGTGCAATGGAGTGGTACTTGCTGTGTGCAATACCTGCTGTGTGAAATACCTGCTGTGTGGCTATTGCTACTGTATGCAGTTGCGCGGTTCTCTAGCAACTATGATTTACAATACTACGAGGCGGGTACGGATATCTGATATCCGGCATATAGAGCCTGACCAGCCATCTCGATTTCTGAGCCACGCGTCTCGCGCCGCGCCTGGCCCGCCCGACCTCGTTCTTCTGGCACATGCGCGTCAAGCTTTGAAGCAGTTTTGGCACCACGCCTGTAACGGCAGCTGCTAAAAAAGCTAACGGCGCGTAGGCAGGTTCCTGTTATCGACACTCCGCCTGCACTGGGGGCAACTCCTGGGGAGCCAGCGAGGGCAGGGGGCAGCGGCCGAAGAAACGAGGACGCAGTGGTTAGGGTCGCGACCGTCGCGACGGCAGAAAAAACTTCCATGGCGCGAGAGGTGAGGGGGGATGGGTGAGGGAGTGGAGGGCGACAAGAACACAACCTGCCCGACGCGCCAAACGGCCTGGCGGTTAGATTGACCTACAACCAAACGGCCAACTACCAATCCCCTGTCCTCGGCGCGTAGCCAACACTGGCGTATCCTTCGATGGCTCCCGCAAAAAGCAACGCGAAAAAGAAACCGGCCCTGTCCAATTGTCTGCTCAGGCTGCCGGTAACTTACTTACCCATTTAGTAGCGGGTTCTTGGCCGCAAGGGGATAAACGAATCACACAAGGCTTCTTGTTTCCTTCGAACGTTACCTTGTGATTCTTCTTCATCCAAACGCTCGTTGTTGGTTTGTGTTAGTGGCCCTTGTTGCTGGTCTCCACCGTACTGGCCACCGTTACTGCCATCATTACTGGCATCGTTGTCTGTGGCGCTCCCTCGTTATCCGCCTCCATCAAATCAACTCCACCTCCACTTCACTTCACCTCTACTCCTCCACCTCACTCCACCTCACTCACGATTACCAGTGTCGCCCCCCTCCTCCCCATGACTGGCTCCCTGACCGAGGAGCAGCAGCTCCAGGCAATGGAAAAGGTCCTGCGCCGAGCTGAAATCTCCCGCATCACCCGCAACCTCAAGTCTCGCCTCGCTCTAGCCAGCTACAAGACGAAGCGCGGATGGGAGAGCCTATGCCTCGACACTATTGAACCGCGCATCGAGCACGAGCAACAGCAGGGCAAACTGCCCGTGCACGCCCAGGCCCAGCTCCAGCTCCAGGCGCAGTTGCGTAGTCAGCAGCTTCGACGCCAGGGAGCACCCGGTGCCACTGGCCCTAACGCTGGCACCGCTGGCTCTGCCGACTCCACCGCCGACGGCGACTACGCCTTTGACGGCGAATCGGCCCCCATCATCTCGAGCCTTGATCAGATTAATAGCCCGCACATCTCCCAGACACAGTTGCTTGCCACGGCCCATCACCTCAACGCCCAGTCTTCTTCTATCCGCTACCACCCGCCAGCGGGCGAGACTTCGGATGAGCTGTCGCCAAAACGTGACTTCTTCCAGGCGTTCCCCGACTCGTCGCCCTCGCGCGGCCCGCCGTCCACCTTCAATGGCCAGCCCATTGGGCCGCCAGATCGCTTGATGCCCGCGGCCCCGTCGCTGTTGCCGCCGGCTGCCCAGTCAACATCGGCCAGCGGTCAAGCCGAGCTCGCTCTCGGCCCGCGCAAGCGCGCAAAGACACTCGACGGCGAGGAGCAGCCGTCTATCCACATCTCGCAGTTTGAAGACCGCCAGTTCGACGACGACGACGGCTCGAGCCAGCCTAGGCCGCCGGCGACTCCGCGCCAAGCTACTCGCTCCTCAAAGCAAGGAGACCCCAAGACACCGCCGCGACAGGGCGACGACGTCGGCGCAAACCTGCTCATGTACCTGGCGAACTCGCCGTCACCGGCCCAGCAGCGCAACTCGTCGTTCCACTCATCGGGCTACCCCATGTCGTCGCCGTTCTACCGACCTCCCAGCACGACTGTCACGCCGCTGACCCCGCAGGCATTCAACGTGAACGACTACCTCAACATCACGTCGCCCTCACCGGCCCAGCCCCAGCGCACCCCCGACCGCTCTCTGCTGTCGTCGGCACGCCGCCGGCTCAACTTTGACCAGCCACCAGAGGGCACCACTAGCAGTCAGCTTCACCGGCTCCGAGGCTCGTCGCATCTGACGGCGCTTCGATGACAATTTGGAACGTCGAGAACTGACTCGAAAATGGACGCTAATGGCGATCCCAGTGGATCGCGGCTTTACCCAGCTGCACGCTGCTACCTTCTAATGCCTGTACACTACTTTGTACACCTGCCTGCTCCGGCAGTATTTATCGCGGGCCCTTTGGCCTGCCTGCTTCGTCACTTCATTGCATTGCATAATCAAGCTACAATATAGAACCCCATGACATCTGTAGTGTCCCTTTAGCTGCCATATCATGTAATCTGAAACTCACATCAGCTAGAGCCGATATCGACTTTGACTGCTTGTACCAGCCGCGCCATGCATCATGCAAGTCAAATTGCTTCTTGCCGTCCTCTGAGACAGTTCGTTTCCATTAAGAACCAGTAATGAGACGGCAGGTAGTGAGTCAATCGAGAAAGGTGATTGGTCAAGTAACATACGCCACACTGGTCGATGTAGCATGCTCCGAATGCCAAGCCCGTGGCTCAGATGCAGCGTGAGCCGTACCCCCACGCGTTTAGGCACCTGACCAGCTGATCTGTAGCTACATCGATATCGCATGTACCAGCGTGTGAAATTAGTTGTCTCTGGAACTGGCAAATGATCACAAGCGTCTGCTATTACCGGCAAACGACTATATGCTTGCTGTTACCGGCACCCCAGATGCCACCGTGCCACCTTAACCTCCCGGCAGCCAAGTCCACGCCGCCAAGTCTCCAAGTCAGCACACCAAATCACGAAGCAGTACCGCGCCAATCATTACTACACTACACGTGTCGTGGTATTTATAGCACCTCCCGTTCGATTCGAGTCACCTGCCATCTGCTTCTTGGCCGCTCACGTGAATGCGGGGAATCGCTATCAGCCGCGAACGTGTGGATATTACCCGGCGGCACCGATAAACCTACCTTGTGCAGATCCGTCAGCTCCCAGTTTGTCGCCAAACAGAACGGTTGCTAACCGATCACACAAACGACATCGCTCCCTCTACCCGACCTTGTCATCCACTCCTCTGTGCTCTTGACACCGTGCGTATCTATAATGTCGGATATACCCCGGAATGAAGAGGATATTCTCAACAACCTGGTGGAGATCCGCAACAAGCTGACTCTGCTCAAGCAGGACAGGTCAACGTGAGTATACCTGGTACAGGCGCAATGGGCCTCCCGGTTGAGCCGGCTCGTAATGGTGCCTAGACACACCGTATGGCGAAGCCGATTTGCCGCCATCGACCCTCTCCCGTCGAATCTAACGCAGATACCTCAAGTCGAGCGATGTGTGGGAAATCTACGGAGAAGTACAACAGGAGATCCACAAGCTTGTAGTCATCCGCAGCGTTCCAGAAAAGCTGCATGAGCAGAACCGCGTCGATGTTGTGCTCGACGATGTGTTCCAAGTAATGTCACTCGCCTTCCTAACGGTCGGTGTCACCAACAAGGCGCCAGCCACGTTTGCATCGCTGTGCGCCGTCAAGCGATTGCTCGACCACCTCAGCGAGAGTTCCACCTACACCGAGAATGACGTGGAGCCCATCAGAGACCGGCTCAAGGAGATTGCTGCCATTGTCGAACAGGACGAGCTCGAGCTAAAGCAGGAGGGCCAGGATATACCGGGAAGCAACCCCGAAGAGGTCGTTCTGCTTATCAAGCAGAAGCTGAGTGTTTGCCAGGAAGCGCTGAAGCGTGTCGAGCAGTCAATGGACTCCATTGCCCCCGAGCTGGCTCCCGTGATGCAGAAGCTCGTCAACATCCGCCGCGAGATCATGGCCATTGGCTCTCGTCCCAAGTTCTCGGCCCATTCTTTTGCTCCCTTAAAAGAGCAGCTGCGGACCATTGAGACGGCGCGTGTCGACGACAAGTTCATTGGCGCTGATGGACAGCCCATAAAGGAAGGACAGAGCACTGTCAATGGCATCCTTGAGAAGTGCCACACTCTAATAAACGACTTCCTCGCCCACGAGGAGCGTGTCGACCCGTCGCTCAAGCCCATCTACAACCAGCTCGTCGAGATGAAGGGAACGCTTGAGGGCCTGCTCGTAACTCACCGCTGGACGCTGCGCGAGACAGACCTGTATTTTTTCCAGAAGAAGCTGCAGGAGATTGATGACCTCCGAGTAAATGGTGTATTTCGCGGGGACAAGCCCACTTCCGCCTCGGCTGTAGCTGAGCACCCTTCGTCCCACGGCACCCCGACGGGCTCTGGGGCCGTGACTCCAAGTGGAACTCCTGTCCCCAAGGGTCAGTCGATTCTTTTATATCTGATTCGCCGATGCTACGCCATCATCTACCGGTTGCTCGAGTCTTCGGAGCCTGTCTCCGAGGCTCTAACTCCAATTCACAATCAGCTGACCACGACTCGTCGGTGTCTACTCGATGTCAAGCGCATGGGAGGCTTGTCGTCGGCGCGTGAATTGTACCCATACCAGATGAAGCTGGCATCCATTGACAACCTGCGTGTCGATGGAAAGTTTATGGTGGCTTCGACGATCCCCGAAGGCCAGGGCATGCTCAACGCCCTGCTGTCCGAGTGCTTTGACATCTGCCATGAACTCAAGGTCGAGATGGATGAGCAGAACACCGAGGTGGATGATGTGGCCGAAGGCGCCACGAGCAAGCTTGCCGCGGCCTCTCTGGATGATGACTAGTTTATTATTATTCAATGTATCAGTTGATGAGGTAGGGCTAGAACCAACCACACGCTCTGATATGGCGACTGGACTACCGGTACATATGCCGTTTCGTACTACTCATACTTAATTAACTTGTATTTAACTTCAGTTTAATCCTTTTACCATCCTTTAATAGCGTCTGTCAGTTCATGTCAAATGCCGCATCGATCGTGGGCATTTGGCTGGCGGCTGCAGCGATCCGCGTTACCCTGTGCATCTCGAGAATGAGTCAATGATAAGCGCCGAGTACTTAAATACAGATCAAGTGAAATTTCGTTTGCATCCAACAGGAAATCACCAACAAAATGTGCGGAATCTGTGCCTTTTTCAGGTATCCAGAGGTGGCCGAGTTCAAGTCAAAGGCGCTACAGCTGTCAAAGCGTATCCGACACCGTGGCCCGGACTGGAGCGGAAACTTCACCGCCAACTCGACACTTTTGACCCACGAGCGTCTGGCCATTGTCGGTCTTGACACCGGTGCTCAGCCTATCACCAACGCCGACGAGACGCTTGCTCTGGCCGTCAACGGTGAGATCTACAACCATCAGATTCTGCGTGAACAGCTCGACCACTACCCATTCAAGACGCACTCGGACTGTGAGCCCATCATCCCGCTCTACGAGAAATATGGCCTCGATGCCCCCAAGTACCTCGACGGTATGTTTGCGTTCTGCTTGTACGATGTCAAGAAGGACCGTATCATTGCTGCCCGCGACCCCATTGGTATCACGACCCTCTATATGGGCCGTAACTCCAAGATGCCCGGCACGGTGTTCTTTGCTTCCGAGCTCAAGTGCCTTGTCGACGAGTGCGACACGATCGAGGCATTCCCGCCAGGCCACGTCTACGACTCGGAGACTGACAAACTGACTCGTTACTACCAGCCCAGCTGGTGGGACGGCAGCAAAATCCCCACGACCCCACTTGACTTGACAGTTCTGCGTGAGACTCTCGAGAAGGCTGTTCGCAAGCGACTCATGAGTGAGGTGCCTTACGGTGTTCTGCTATCGGGTGGTCTTGACTCGTCGCTCATTGCAGCCATTGCCGCCCGAGAGACCAACAAGGCCAAGCCTTCGCCCTCCGTGGACCATCTGCTGGCCGGAGTCGACCTCAAGGGCAACCTCGTCAACACAAGTGGCTCGCGCCTGCACTCGTTTGCAGTGGGTCTGCCCGGCTCGCCTGATCTCAAGGCGGCCAAAAAGGTTGCCGAGTATGTTGGAACCATCCACCACGAGCACACTTTTACCCTCAACGAGGGACTCGATGCTCTTCGCGACGTTATCTACCACCTCGAGACGTTTGACGTGACGACGATCCGTGCCTCGACGCCCATGTACCTATTGTCGCGCAAAATCAAGGCCCAGGGTGTCAAGATGGTGCTGTCGGGAGAGGGCTCTGACGAGATCTTTGGCGGCTACCTTTACTTTGGAGCTGCTCCTTCCAAGGAGGACTTCCATGAGGAGGCGGTGTCTCGTGTCAAGAACCTGCACTTTGCCGACTGCCTGCGTGCTAACAAGTCGACCATGGCTTGGGGTCTTGAGGCGCGTGTTCCGTTCCTCGACAAGGAGTTCCTCGATCTCACCATGAACATTGACCCCAAGGAGAAGATGATTGTTCCTGGGAAGCGCATTGAGAAGTACATTCTGCGCAAGGCCTTTGACACGGGCGACTACCTGCCTGATGAGATTCTGTGGCGCCAGAAGGAGCAGTTCTCTGATGGTGTCGGCTACTCGTGGATTGATGGTCTCAAGGAGACGGCCGAGAAGGCCGTTTCGGATGCGCAGTTCAAGATCCACAAGCCCGAGTGGGGCACTGACGTGCCCACTACCAAGGAGGCCTACTGGTACCGCACCATGTTTGATGAGCTGTTCCCTCAGCCGGCCGCTGCCAGTACTGTCATGCGCTGGATCCCCAAGGCTGAGTGGGGCTGCCACGAGGACCCGTCGGGCCGCTATGTCAAGTCGCACGAGGCTGCCGTGGACGAGTAACTGTATATAGCTGGTTCAAAGAACCTATAGTTAATAGACACTGTCATTGTACGAGTGGATGTGGTTTCTAGTCGAGTAGACGTTTCGCAGTCAAGTATACTGTGATGGTTCCTATAAGGTAAGCTATCATTACTGATCTCCGTCTAACATCTGCACTACAACCATGCCACAATACAGCATCCTGAGGAATCCTGTGGCTGTGGGGTACGTTCCTCCACGTACATTGGGCTCATGGGCGAAGAAGCATATGAGATCTGATAGGGCGACTGGACTGGTTGGCCTGCCTTTGAACCGGACGGGGTCGTACGGACCTGTAAGTTCGCTGATCCATGTGGCCTTGGGTCTGGCATTCCCCAGAGTGTGGGAATCAGCTTATCGGGTACTTCAACGGCATGACGCATGATTCTGAGTTAGAATGCAAGGCAGATAGGAGACATTTGCTTACTCGAGTCCAGCGCCAGCTGGGTTGATCTCTTTGCTCAGCTGTAGCTCTTCGTGTAGCTTCTCGTTGATATCCATGAGTCGACGTAGCTTGATTTCGTACACCCACGACTTGGACACATCGTCCAGATTTCTGTCGACAGCGTACTCTTCGTCCAGCTCTGCAAGCGCACGGACCGCATCCTGCGAGTCGAGAGCGTCGACTTTACGCACTCCACTCGAGATCTGGCTCGCGGCAGTCAGAGAACCGGCCCTTGAACCTGTGTCGCCCCTTCGGTAGTTGGAATCCATTTGAACGGACATGGGTGTGAATATGTGAGAAGACAAGCTGAGAACAATCGGATCTTTAAGGGGGAGCGGAGAGGGGTACTTATTTGAGGCCCTCCATATGCAGCCTTCCAGATGTGTACAGTTAGGTAGAAGTAGCGGTTAGCCACAGAGCCAGGAAGACAATTGCCAGAGCAACAAAAAGAAGGCTACCCTTTACTATACAGTAGTACATTACTTTAGGACTAACTCATCGTCTCTGGCTTCAATGGAACTCGACACTGTTGGCCTTTCAGAAACTCGTCATGGCGGTTACCTGCGGCTGGCTGCAGAGTGAGCCTCAAAATATGCACCAGAGCGAGCGATCGCTGCAAGAAGGCCGTTTTCGGTTATCCTCACAAGAGCAGTCGAGCGGGTTTGAAACCGGAAAACGGCCACAACAGCCGGAAAAGCGTAGGAATTGATTGGAACTCATTTTATTCATGTCGAGGCTATACAGTCTGGATGAACAAAACCGCATTTGGTCCTGTTGTGTCTTCTTTCTAGCCACCTCCAATGCTAGTGCCGGCTGAGCTTTCACCCGATGCCCCAGTTCACCTCTACTGTTTACAATATCTGAGGAAGCTAGCTACCACTTCAGGTTTGGACATTACGTTCACTCAGATACCTATGATGGCACAATTGCGGTGCCCAAGCTGACAGGATGGATCACAGAAGGGTATTATGGATCGTAACTGGACGAAGCCAGCAGACGTGTAAGCTGAACGACCAAACTAACAGAAACCTGGGCTAATCGAAGACGATACTGAGCTAACCGATGACGGAGAGCTAACCGAGGACGGAGCCGGTGTAGAGGAACCTGGTGTAGAGGAACCTGGCGTAGACCTCAGCTGGGTGGCATTGGGAAAACTGGTACGGTCAAAAGAGGGGAGTGTATTTACAGAGGGCGAAACTAACATGGCGTGCCATGGTACTACATGAACTCAATGTACTTGCGCGAGTAGTAGGCAGCATTGAGGGTTCCGAGAATGACGAGAGCAATGGGCAGAGGCTTCTGAACCTTGAGGGCGCGGGGAAGCATACCTCCAGCAAGAAGAAGAGAAGAGAACAGGCCCAGCTCAATGCCGTAGTCGGCATTCTGCTTGAGCAGGTACCCCGAGACTCCGTAAAGAGCACCAACGGCAAGACCTCCAAATAGTGACGGCTTAGAGCCCTTGAGGTAGAAGCCAGTCAGGCCTCCGATGGAGCAGAGGCCAGCCATAGTAAACGCGGGGTGTTCCTGTGTTAGAGACCATAGTACAAAGATTGCATTATAGAGGCCCGGGATACACTCAATCGCTGCAGTAATTCTGTATACACACCATTTTGATCGGAGCTTGTGTAGCGGACTTGATTAGTTCCGAGGAAGTAGCTGGTTCGAGAATTCCCTGACGGATTTAAACATACCGACCAATATTCTTGCTCTCTAAGTGCATAATATACCAGCACCAGCCTACAACTCTCCTCGCTCATCTTTCTCAAATGCATTTATTGACATAATTCGTAATAAGCTATACGTAAATTGGAAAGAGGCATACAACAGTGACGGCTGCTGCTGAAGTCCCTTAGAGGTGACTGTCCAAGGCAAGCTTGTGATCGGGCCAGACCTCGTTGAAAACGTCCCAGATGTACTTGACATAGACAACTTCCATGCTGATCTCATTGAGAAATCCGCACTCGTCCTCAACAGTCTTCGCACAGTGATGAGGCAGTAGAACCTTGCGGATTCCCGCAAGGTGCGCACCGAGCAACTTCTCGCGAACACCACCCACAGCCAGGATCTTACCGCGAAGAGTGATCTCACCCGTCATGGCAATATCGCGCGGAACCTCACGGTTGAGCAGTAGGGAAACAAGTGTCAAAGTCATGGCGACGCCAGCTGAAGGGCCATCCTTGGGGATGGCTCCTGCGGGGGCGTGCAGGTGAATGTCAACGGACTTGAGAACATCCGACGGCATGCCAAGGCGCACAGAGTTGGCTCGTACCCATGAAAGCGCAATCTGCGCACTCTCAGAGATAACGTCCCCAAGTTTGCCCGTGAGCTTAAGCTTACCAGAGCCCGCAGGCATGGCGGTGGCCTCGAACATCAGCAGACCACCGTTACCGCTGCCAACGTAAGCGAGACCGTTGACGACACCAGCAGTGTGACGACGACGCATCTGTCCGGCAACAACGTACTCATCGACCTCATCATTTACCACTTCGTCGTGAAACTTCTCGAGACCCAGGTACTTGGGTAGCTCGTCAGAAGTCACCGTAACGGTGGCAAACTCACTCGACTCTGACTTGGACTTTTGCTCTAGCTGCTCCACAGCCTTTCCACGACAAAGTGTTCCCAGCTCGCGCTCTAGGCTGCGCACGCCAGCTTCGCGAGTGTACTTCGTAGCGATGCGATCAATGACATCGGCTGGAATGATCACCTGGCCTTTGGACAGACCATTGTAGGCAAGCTGCTTTGGCACCAGATAGTTCTCAGCAATGTGCTGCTTCTCCAGATAAGTGTAACCGTCAATGTAGATCATCTCCATGCGATCCAGTAGCGGACGCGGAATCGTCTCGGTGGTATTGGCAGTAGCAATGAATAACACCTGGGACAGATCCATAGGGAAGTTGATGTAACGATCCACAAAGCTGTAGTTCTGCTCGGGATCGAGAACCTCGAGCATGGCCGCAGAGGGGTCTCCCGTTACCGACGAGTTTCCCTGGCCCATCTTGTCAATCTCATCCAGCACGACAACAGGGTTCATAACGCCGACCTTACGCATGGACTGAGCCAGGATTCCCGGCATCGCACCCACATACGTACGTCTGTGACCACGGATCTCGGCCTCGTCACGTACTCCTCCAAGACTGATACGGTACAGGCGTCTGTTCAACGCATGGGCAACGCTCTTAGCGAGACTCGTCTTTCCTACGCCGGGCGGTCCCACCAGCAGCAGGATCGGCGCCTTATCCTTTGAGGGGCCTTCTTGGACAGCTGGCGCACCACTCTTGACAGACTTTTCTCCAGATGCAGTCACCTGATTCGTATTGGAACTCTCCTTGAGGCGGTTCTGCTGTTTGAGGTACACGACGGCGAGGTACTCTAGGAGGCGCTTCTTGACCTTCTGCAGACCGTAGTGCTCTTCGTCAAAGATCTCACGGGCACGAGAGATAACAGAGAGGTCCAGCTGGTCATTGTCAAGCTTGCCCCACGGCAGCTCGGCAATGGTCTCCAGATAGGTTCGACACACCTGGTACTCAGCCTGGTTGGCGTTCATGCGCTTGAGACGCTTCAGCTCACGATCGACAATCTTGCGGCCTTCTTCAGGAAGAGGCAGGGACTCCATGGTCTGCTGAAGCTTCTCCATGCCGTCGTCATCCTCATCCTCATCTACAGCGGGACCACGACGGGAAAACGAGCGGTTGCCGGGCGCAAGAGGGAACCCGACCTGGTTCTTTGGAGTCGGGCTGGGGTCCTTCTTGGTGTCTTCCTTGTCAAGCTGGTCGAGTTTATCCTGGACAGACTTGAGTTGCTGGCGCAGGATGATCTCACGCTGTTTCTTGGAAAGAGCCGATGACGAGTTGGCCATCTCCTGGCTGCGCTTGCCGCTCTCAATGAGAGCTTCGGCCGAGCGGCCAATGGCGCCAATTGCGTAGTGGAGACGGTCACGAACATCGAGGGTGTTGAGGAGGGCAACGCGGTCCGTGTATGATAGAGGGAGAACCGATGAGAACACGTCAACAATCGTACCTGGGGCCATGGAGCCCTGGGCAAACGTGAAGAATCGCTGCATAGCTGAGAGTCCTGAGGCACCCCATGGCTGGATCATCTTGCGGACGACTTGCTTGAATTCCTCCATGAGAGTCTGAACGTCCTTATCCTCGCGAAACGAGCGGTCATCGAAGCTCGATGGGTAGACGAGCACGCGAGTGGCGGTATCCGAGCCGTCCCGCACCTTGAACCGCGTGAGGCCCTGGACAAGGATGCTGTTGGGCGAGATAGTCGTCTCGCTCGACTTTGGCGGGTTTCTGATGACCCGGGCAATGGTGCCGATCTCGTTGGGCGCGCCGTTGCCATTGGGCCGGCGAGGGATCACGCCAAACACAACGTCCTGGTCTGACTTGAGCTCCATCAGCTCGCGCAGTTGGTCATAACCGCTAGCACCCAGAGGTGTCATGACAGCGTTGCGCGCATCCGGGGTGACGGTGATGCGAATGGCGGTACCGGGGAACAGAATCGACGGCAGTGGCAGAATGAGCACCGGCAGCGTGAACTCCGTGGACTCCGACATGGCGGGGGCAAATGAGAATGGAGCAAATGAGGCGATAGAGGGGGAGTTAGCTGGCGAAGCTGGCGTCAACCGTGAGAGACAGATACAGAGAGATCCTCTGGAACAGTGGATATGGCGCGGTTTATATAACAGGTGCTACAGGGGTGCTCGAGGGTCGTAGGCTGGCGCGTGCGAGAGCCAGGCCTGCGCGATTTTGAGTAAAGCAGGGTCGAGCGCGATTAAAAGGATGCGCACGAGAGCGTTGAATCAAGCAGCAGTGTATGTGCCGTGTCTAGGCGTGCAGACCAGAATCCAGCGCGAGAATAACAGAAGGTTCTGGGAGTTGGTGATGTTTCCCCAGGCTGGAGATGCGAAGGTTACATCATGCAGGTAAAGCCGAGGTCGGAACCGAACAGGGTAAGGGAGCACGGCTGTTTGCGGGGAGCTGGGGTACGAGATTTTGCCGGCAATGAAAGGAGCAACGATAGGCTTTAGACGGACCGGGTATTGCCGTGACAGGCAGATATGGTGGCACACGGCATTTGACGGTTGTAGATCGCGTGTTGTGATTGTGGTGGGTTGCTATGTTGATAACTTTTGCCCTAACCAGCAGTCGTATAGCACGGCACATCAGCCGAATCCACAACTGGCAGGATGATTGACAACTGGATTGATAATTGATAATTGATAAATTGATGACTGATTCAGTCTTCAATTCATCAATTTGACACAGGGTTGATGTGACTATGGCAATCTAGAGATGGGAAATTAAGCTTACTGATACCAGCGTTATGGTTGCTGGGCACTATTGTGAAATCATGAGCATTGCTCCGTCGGCTGGGTGCTTGGCAGGGCCCAGGACAACAGATTACATAGATAAATAAACATGGGGCATAACACGAACAGCATCAGCGGCAGTGTAATACACGCCGTGGGCTGAATCGTCATCATTGGCTAGCCTTGTAGGCGAGATCACTGTCAGCACGTGCGTGGAAGCCTTCACCGTGGACAGGGGGCCCGAGGTCGAGCGCAGGCGCAGTCAGCGAGCTCGAACGACGTTCCTTGGTGACAGGAACAGTCAGAGAAGGCGAGTTCGTGGGCGAGTCGTCGTCGACAATGGCGCTCTCATTGAGGTCAGCGACCATGACCGGGGCTTGCATCACAGCAGCCGTAAGGGGCAGAAACGATGGCTTGCGAGGAGCAGACATGATGTGGTAGTAGGTAGTGTTGTGAAATAGCAGAAAGCGAAGAATGCGATGTGAACAACGTCAAGTAACCGGAGTGTACAAAGTGATGACACAAAAGTGAACAATAACAAACTGCAAATTATCGTTTGGCCGCCCCCTGCCTTTTATACGCGCCATCAGCCTCGAGTCTCCACATTGCATCATATTGTCATTGGGGGCTAGGGCCGTGCCTGCTGACAGAAACGTGGAAAAAGTAACCTCGGCAACCTCGGGGGCGGCATGACGCTGGAGAAATATGCAAAACACTATGCCGCGGCCGTACTCTGGGCCGAGCACGAGGTGGCCCTCAAACACCAACACTCAAACACCGATACTGAGACTAATTTGATGGCTTCCTCAGACGCGTAATTTGCGACAGCGAGTAAATTGCCAGCAAAGAGCCGACTATTGCCGAGTATGGCCGAGGATTGCGGACCATGTGATATTAGACTTCAACGGCTTTGCAGTTGGGGCCGGCTGACAGCTTCTGGCCGGGGCTGGGCCGGGCTCGTCATGCAAACAGCGCCATGCGGACGCCGAGGCGGGCTTTGTAATGTACACTGCCTCGGTCATTATTCTGTAGTCAAATAACCAGAAGGGTGGCATGACGTAGGGGCGGGTTACTCCAAGCTGAAGTATTTGCAGTGTCCTGCCGTGAACCAGTAGATCTGAGTGGAAATCGCAGGACTTGCAGAACTTGCAGCCCAGTCTACTCATCAGTGTACCTCTCAGTAGAACTCTCAGGTGTATACCTCTCAGTAGAATCTCAGTAGAAATCTCAGTAGAACTCTCAGTAGTACTCTCAGTACTCTCTGTAGAGCTCGAACATTGTAATACCCGCCTCTCAAGCAAAAGGAAATGCATCCTTGTTACTGAGAACAACGGTGCGCCGTTCGTGGCTAATATAGCCCTTGACGAGGCCCTCGCTGATGAGCGTAGCCACGAGGCATTCGGCTTCGTCGAGCTCGTCCTCAGTGTTGGGTGAGTCGGTGCGGAACTCGTCGTAGTAGCCAGCAGTATCGAGCGCGGCACGAAGCGTTGACACCACGAGGCGGTTACTGCGGTCCTGCATCACAAACACCCGATAAACAAGGTGATACACGGCAAGAGCACGGACGCGCTCGACTGCAAGATACAGAAACTTGCTCACAAACAGCTGGCGACGCTCCAGCAGCGCTTCGTCATACGCACGGATGTTTCCCTCTCCGCTGTACCTGATGAGATCCCGGTATGCGGCCTCGAGCCGTGGGAAGCGGTTCCACAGGTCCTTGCTCGGCACCAATGGGCGCTTGATGCCATTGGCCACTCTTGGGGCCTTACTGTGGATGATAAGACGACACGGAATCAAGTAGAGAAGAATAGATCTGAGTTAGCTCCGCATATCTCAATGAGAAGTATACTCACTCGGCCTGCTTGAGGTACGATGTTCCCACGAGACGAAGAGCCTCGACAAGTTGGGTCTCTGCCTCCTCAAAGTTCCCATCTATGAACTGTAGAACTCCCGAGTAATAATAAAACGTGACTCGGTGGCTAGCCGGGAACTGCTTCAGCGCCGGCAGTTCCTTGACCTTTGCATTGTGCACCTTGATGACGCTCTTGGCCAAAGGCTGCTTTTGTAGCTTGAAGTACGACTTGAACAGCTCGCCCATAAAGTAGTAGACTCCCCACTTCTTAGAAAGGTCAAGGTTGAGGTTACGATCGTTGAGACACAGGTTAAAGGAGCGATTGACCGTTCGCGTAGCCTCCTCCATCTGCTTCGTGAGCTCACTCGACTTGTCTTGATTCGGCTCTTTCGCAAGAGCCTTGAATGCTTCGGTCGCAAGAACTCGCAGCTCTCGCGCTGCTGCGTACATAACCGGCAGCACCCAATTGTCTGTCTTCTCCGCTGTTCGATTCAACAGTCTGGGTTAGTCAATTCAGAATTCTCTCGTGTTACTTACGTCAACAGTGTGTTCTGGCAGCGATGTGCACCAACGAGATCTCCTTGAGACACCTGTCGGATCTTATGCCAGTGTGCGAGGGCCACATCTCCCCAGGAGCTCTCAGTAAACAGCGGTTTTATGCCTGCTTCTACTACGAGGTGCATTGACAGTGTGTGAAGGTCCGATGCCGTCCACGACTGAACCGACTGAAAACTCAGCTGGCGTGCCACGGAGATGCTGTCATTTCGCTTGACCGCTTGGCTGAGCTTTACTGCGAAATCCATTCTCGTTTGGATGCTACAGGATCGACCGTGAAGTAGAGTAGTAGTGATATATGTGGGTAAGGGCATACCAGGCCCGCCAGCGCTGATAGAGTGAAAGAAAGATGCGATCATGACTACTTAAATGATTAACTACTACAAGAGCATTGGATGTCCCGCGAAGGACGAGGAACATCTCCCGTAAGCCGGTCTTCAAGTTCCTGTGGCAGCCCCCATGTCTCGTTGAAGGGCTCAAGGGCCATCTGGAGGACCTGCTTGTAAAGCGTGAAGTCGCCGTCCTTCTTAGCGGCCTGGATGACCTCCTCAAGAATCCAGTTCTTGAGAACAAATTTGGGATTGACAGTGTTCATACGCAGCTGCCTCTCTTCATCGTCCCTGCTGCCCTCTTCCGCCAGCCGAGCCTTGTATTTCTTGATGAAGGCCTCGAGCTTTGATTTCGACTTCTTCAAGTCGTACATTGGAGCATAACCACGCTCCTTGGGGAAGAAATGGTCTACATCTGGCACCTTGTCGCTCTCAAATAGTCGCAGAGCACCGAGCTTGCGGAAAAACTGGTTGTAATCGAGCTCGCATTCCTGTAGAGTCTCGAGTAGCGGGGTCAAGATGTTGTCGTGGTCTTGCTCCTCAAAAGTACCCAGACCCAGTCGTCTTCGCATAGCCTCATGGTATGCATCGAGGAAGGTCTTTTGGAACTGCTGACTGCCCTCCTGGATGATCTTCTCCGCCCGTTCTGTGACAGCTGGAATGTGAGCCTTGCTGAGCCCGTCCTTGACATACGTTTCGTCGTCAACAAGATCTGGGCCAGCACCCAAGAGCTCCCCAAGATCCTCGCCGAGCCTGACCAGATTCCATAGAATAACACTTGGTGTGTTCTTGTACGAGTATCGTAGCATCCCGTCGTCGTGGTTGGGCGAGAAATTGGCATCAAATGTGTCCATGAAAGCGAAAGGGCCATAGTCCAGCGAGAGACCAAGAATAGAGGTATTGTCGGTGTTAAGGACACCGTTCATAAAGGCGTATGCCTGCCACAGTGCTGCTGTGTGCGCGTTGCGCTCAACAATAGAATAGTATAGTCTGTCGTAGCGAGTCAGCTTCGTGTCGTCGGGGCCAGGAGTGTTCTCGTGGGGTAGTTTGAACACCTCGTCGATGCAGTAGTCAGCCATCTTACGTACTTCCTTTTGATTATCCTTTGAATGGTGCAGGTCAAAGGTGCCAATGCGAATCCATGTTTGCGCAAACCGACACACAACGGCACAAGTCTCGCGAGTCTCACGGCGGGCCTCCGTGTTGGGAAGGTTAACGAGCGACAATGCTCGAGTTGTGGGGATTCCAAGGGCATTGACTGCTTCCGAGCCGAGCGCTTCACGGATGCTAGACCGCAGTACGGCCTTGCCGTCGGCGAACCGCGAGTATGGAGTTAAGCCGGCGCCTTTCAGCTGCCATTCGTACCGCTTGCCAGTCTTGGGATTTGTCGTCTCAAACAGACTGACGGCTCTTCCGTCACCCAATTGGCCTGCCCACTGGCCAAACTGCCATCCCGCGTAAGCCTGAGCCCACGGGAAGATATTGTTCGCCTCTTCATCTCCGTAAGTCGGGTTTCGACCAGCAACTGTGTCGATGAAGAGCTGGGTGTTTTCTTCGCCAGGAGCCAGTCCGATATCCTCGAGAGCCTTTGGAGAGATTGCTATGAGCTCGTACTTCTGTGCTGACGAAGTGCTCGTCTGTGGAGTGAGCCAAGTGAAACTACCGTTGACGATTCGGTCGGCTCTTGTCAGTTCTGGTGGAGCCGTTCGGGCAGCTTCAATGGTAGGGATCTTGACGTCGGGTGTCAGGAACTGTGTGAACGTTGCCGTCCGCCGGATATTCCGTAGCGTAGTCATACTAGAATATCAGTATGAAAAGGTTGTTGTAGCAGGCCATTTGGACGTCGTTGCTAATAAATAGCCGCTTAGGCAATCTTCCACAACCCTTCAAGACCTAAAGCATCTAAGCTTTGATTATAGGAGTTCCCTTCGGACATTCAACATCTTCATTGTATAAAGGATAACATGTCTTTATTAAGCACTGTAAAGACTTTTGTTGACATTATATAATTATGTTGCTACTTGAGGTATCAGTCACTAGTAGTGAGAATACTGAGGTCCAATTGTCCATATCACATTCTACGGGGCCATGATCAGTAATTCGTCGGTTTACCTGGCCACTCCAAGGGGATGACAAGTACAAAGAGAGGTGAACGAGTGAATTCGAACGACCACCGTGCTTCAAAGAGAGAGTTCAGCGACTTTCAACGGCTTATCCTGCGAGTTGCGGGGCTAGGGCCTTACCCCGGATCTCCCCCGTCAAGCTCCAGCCAATGGAAACTTCAATAAAACGATATAAATGCAATTAGACGACCAGGTGATAACAAAGAACAACAACAGGATATCAGCACCATATGATACTTTACGACGAGTGGGTTCTGTGGAAGATGGCTAGCATATGCGCAACCTCGCTAGCATGCAGGGGCTCGGGAGATCCGTGCGGCTGTAAATCTATAGTTTTGAGGCTCGAAACCTCATTTAGCGTTCCATTCTAATCCACACCTGACCGGGCCATTTACAACCCTGATGTCATCTTCTTCGGGCTATATAGCCGGCGTGCCTTCTGCGCACACGACGGGCCTCACAAGTGCGCGGGGTCTCGTGACGATTGTGTCGCAGCTCGACCTGGCTACGCTGCTGTCGTACCGCGACATCCTCGCTGGACGCCAGGATGCCAAGGAGCTCAAGCGCGAACACCTCATGGTCGTGGCGCAGATTCGCAAGTGTGCACAACAGTTCTGCGGTGACTGGACGCTTATTGACGTCAATGAAGAGGAAAACATTGAGCTTGTCGCGCGCATGCTCGTCACCGACAACCTTCCTCTCAAGCGCGACTTCCTCACGACAGTCACTGTTGATAGCGTGGACGGCGATCTGGGCGAACTTGCGGCCGTTGGAGTCATCTGGCTCAATGTTGCCAAAGTTGCCTTGTTTCTGCTGACGGCTGGCATGGATAAGTCAGGCTACAGAAGCATGATGGAGAGCCAGGCGTACATTGACCAGATTGACTCGCTCGTCGAGGCCATCTATATTGCATTCGAGATCTACAGCTTGTCAGGCAACGAGCGCGACAAAGTCGCCGATAACTCAATGAACAGCGATGCACCACTTCGGCCCGCTGGCCGCTGGTACGACAAACTGCGCATTATGCTCGTTGGGCACTCGTTTGCGTGCCGGTGTGCACGCGCAGCCAAGAAGCAGAGCAAATCCACCTATCGCGATGCTCGCAAGACCCTTGATGATGCCTTTGCCGTACTCCAGCCAACTCTCGAGGTCCGCAACCAGCGCAAGTTCCTGCGTAAGCGTGTCACCGGAAACGCAGAGGATGACTACAATACGCTCTTGACATCCTACCCCCCCGAGGAAGTGTTTCGCGAGATTCTACTGTTCATTGACCGCGTTGCCAAGGAAGTCGACGAGATCGAAACGTCTGTTCGCTCGCGTCTTCAAAACAACTGCGACGTGCTTATTCTGAGCGAGACGCACGTCAATGTTGTTCCTGGCACGTCTGACAGCGGCCAGAGCATGGCAGACGCTCAACCACGGTCTCAGGAATGGGGTGGTCCTCACACTTCGCCTGTGCGCATCACGGACACAGACGGTAGCAGCGGAGCCAAGGCCGCTTCTTCCCCTGCGGCTAACCGTCGTGCCAGCACCTCGCAACCTGGCGTCGCCACTGTCCGCAAGCGCAAGAATCCAGACGCTGACACCACATCAGTGCGACCCAAGACGAAGGCCGCTACGGCGCAGTCGACACCTAACGTGGTCCCACCCCCCCTGGGCACTGTCACCACTAAGAAGTCGACCGGGTCGTATGGAATTCTCCGCCGCAAGAATGAAGGTGTTGAGAATGCGCCCAACGACAGCGCTTAACCATTCGTGTCGATTAGATTACTGCTCACAGGCCTGGTTTAGCCTGCAGCTATTACCCCTGAGCAGCCGCGCCATCAGCCGCGCCATCCTTGCATTTACCCGGACGCCGATCGCTGTTTGTTTACCTCACTGGCGTCACGCTTCATACTTGCTAGCTACTAAGCTCCTAATGTCTTTTTTCCAGAGCTTGTAAGTCATAGTCCCGTTTATCCTCGCTTGAGGTAGTTAATAGGCGTTGTTAACGCAGTAACACGCGGTCGACCCGCACATTCAAGCCCAAGCCGAACGCGGGTGCTCAGGCGCAGTTTCTACGGCAGTATGCTGAGAGTACTCTCGGAGCCGGCTCGCTGCGCCAGGCCGTCAAGCTGCCCGAAGGTGAGGATGTCAATGAATGGATCGCAGTGCACGTCGTCGACTTCTTCAACCAGGTCAACATGCTGTACGGCCCCGTCACGGAGTTCTGTTCGCCCGCAGCGTGCCCGCGCATGATCGCTACAGAGGAATATGAGTATCTGTGGCAAGACTCTGGCAGTGCCAAGTACTCCAAACCGACTCGTCTCAGTGCCCCCGACTATATCGAGAACCTCATGACGTTTACCCAGTCATACTTCAACAACGAGCAGTACTTCCCCAGCAGGATCGGAGTTCCTTTTGGTAAGGGCGCGCCTGCTGTGTTCAAGACGATTCTGCGCCGCCTGTTCCGCGTATATGCGCACATCTACTGCCATCATTTTGACCAAATCACTGAGCTGGGTCTGCAGTCTCACCTCAACACGTCGCTGAAGCATTTTGTGTTGTTCTGCCGCGAGTTCAACCTCATCGAGCCCAAGGAGTTTGGTCCGTTACAGGACCTGATCCAGATTATGATTGAGGACGATTCCAAGTGATCGTGAATTATTTATTGTGGAACATGTAGGCGAGACGGAGGTGTGTACACTGCAGTTACTCTCAACTAAACAGCGTCAGAAGGCTGTATGAGCTGAGCTCCAGCCATCACAGTATAGAGGCATTAGTAACCATTACTGGGTCGAACATGGTATTACCCGCTTAAGCCCGTCCAGGTGTCAGGTCCTCAAATGCTGCCTACTTCAACAGCCTACTTATATTATCATTATTATAACATTGAAATTACTGACTGGCTTCTCATTCTCTGCTTTTATGCACTCTTTCGGTCCTTCTCTCCACCGCGTGGCTGCCGGCGCGTCCGCGATACGGCGGCATCTCGAGGGCTAGGAGGATCCGGCTACATGCATCCGATTATTTTCATTGATCGGTCATAACAACTTCCTACAAGTCTTACTATCCGCACTGCTGACATGTTCTACGGATTGGACGTGCTGCTGGCCGTGTGCATAGTACTCGGAATCATTGGTGTTGCTGCTGGCTATGTGTTCTTGCGGTACAAGGCGTACAAGCTAGGAGGCGCTCTGCGGGCGCCGCCGGAGGGCTGGAAGGAGTACTTGGAGCAGGCGCGCGATATTGGCGCTGGATTGCCGCCGTTTGGCGACAAGGCCGGCATCATCCGCCGCCAATTGATCCTCGCGTCTCCCAACATCTCTGTGTTCACGAACCTCTTGCCGCTGTCGGTGTCAAAGGTGCCCAAGTCAGGACTCGGCGTCAAGTACGACTCGAGAGGAAACCAGGTCAACCGCCGGACCATCTTTGGCTTCTTCCACCCGCACGCCAACTCGGGCGGAGGCGGTGAGCGGGTGCTTTGGGCTGCTGTGAGACAGACGCTGCTCAACGACGAGAACAACCTGTGTGCTATCTATGTCGGTGCCGATGAAGGAATGATCCCGCGCGGCATTCTCAACAATGTCAAGGAGCGCTTCGGCATCTCGTTTGATGAGAACCGTGTTGTGTTCATCTTCCTGACCCGCCGCAAGCTCGTCGAGGCCTCGTACTGGCCTCGCTTCACGCTTCTCGGCCAGTCTATCGGCTCGGTGATGCTCGCCAAGGACGCCATCAACATCCTCGTGCCCGACGTGTGGGTCGACACCGTCGGCTACTCCTTCACCTACCCGTACATCCAGTGGGTGCTCAACATCCCCGTGTGTGCCTACGTCCACTACCCGTTTGTGTCCAAGGACATGCTGGGAATCGTGTCTAGCTTCTCCCTCAAGGGTATCTACTGGCGCTTGATGATGGCGCTGTACTCGTACTCGGGCTCTTACGCCTCTGTCGTCGCTACCAACTCCACGTGGACACAACAGCACATTCAGTCTCTGTGGAAGTGGGGTGTCAAAGAGGACCACATTCGAGTTGTCTACCCACCATGTGCCACTACTGAGTTCGAGCCTCCTACCGAGAGCCAACCGCGCAGCCCCACTGCTGTCTATGTGGCTCAGTTCCGTCCCGAGAAACGCCATGACCTGCTTCTCAACGAGTTTGCCAAGTTCCTCAAGCAGTACGAGGCTGGTGAAAAGAAGCTCGGCTCCAAACCGCACCTCATCCTGCTGGGTAGCGTGCGCAACGACGAGGACAAACAGCGCGTCTATTCACTCCGACTACTGGCCCGTGAGCTTGATCTCACTGATGACTATCTGACGTTTGTCCTCGATGCTCCCTGGACCAACGTCAAAGCCATTCTGCAGTCTTCGTCTGTCGGTGTCAATGCCATGTGGAACGAGCACTTTGGCATGGGTGTCGTCGAGTATATGGCTGCTGGACTCATTCCTGTGTCACACGCCTCGGCTGGCCCCAAGCTGGACATTATCAAGGACGAGGAGGGACGACCCGGATTCCTGTTCAAGTCATCTACAGACCCTGACTATAACGCTACTATCGACGCGCAGGAGGACACGCTTGCACAAGCTCTCGAGAAGGCGTTTGGCCTAGACAAGGCCACTGAAATCTCATACCGCCAGCGGGCGTACAAAGCCGCCCAGCGGTTCTCTGAAGAAGAGTTTGCCTCGGCGTGGAACACGCGTGTGGACATTCTGAACAAGCTTGCCAACATCCGACACCGCAATAGACTGATGCGTGGCAAGTTTGACTAGCATTATTAAGGAGTCATGACCAATACCGCACTACGTAATACAAAAATCCCCTGTGCCTGTATTCTCAGTAGACACAAGTCACGATATTAGGACTTCACTTCGCCAAAAACTACTATCAAGGTCAAAACATTTACTGGACAAAATGAGCGCACGCGCTATTTTACATAGAACTACAGCTCAATGAGCACCGCTGGTGGTCGAAGGCAGGCCATTGGCAAAGAACAGCGGCGACGGGTCGGTGGGCTCGGCCTGTGACAGAGGCTTGAGCTCATCGCTTGTTCCAAAGGAACCGGTAGCGCGACGCGAGGGTGTGCGGTGACGCGAGACGACAGACGAACGGCGACGGGTCAGGAGAGCCTCAGCGTCCTCCCCGGTCTCATCGGGGCCACGCGCAGTACCAATACCAAGTCCGTCTTCGTTCTTGTGGTCGGTCTGAGTCAGGCGTCGCTCCATGTGGACAGGTATATCACTGTTGACAGGCTTGAAGTCACGGTCTTCGGGCAATGTAGCAGCGGTGTGCTTCAGGTCGTACGAGAAAACGGAAGCCTGGTCATCAACGGCGGTGCCAGAGGTGTTGTGGATGTCTGAAGGCAGAATGAAGCCAGCAGCCTCACGGTGGAGGGTCTCCTCGTCAACAGCCTTGTCAGCGTCAACCTCGTGCTCAAGGTTGACCTCGCTGGGGAAGCGACCGCGGTCGGGGCGCTCGTCGTCTTCGTCATCCTCGGGCACGGCAGCCACGACAGGAGCCGCGTCGAGACGCTCCGAGTCCTCGTTGAAGGGGTCTCCATTGGAGGTGACACCCGAGGTATCAGACGGCACTGGCGACGAGATTGGTGGTACGACAGGGATGTACTTGATCTCGGAAGTCTTCGTCTTCGAGGAAGCCGTGTCGGCGATTGTGTCATCGGCTGCAAGACCAGAGACAGCGGGGTGAGAGGCCGAGGTCTCAGCAGCAGCAGCAGTGGCGGCAGCAGCGGTGGCAGCGGCCTGGATCTCCTCAGGGTAGAGGGCCTTGACACGAGCTGCGGGCGACTTGATCGCGGTCAGCTTGGAGAGGTCCTCAAACCACTCGGCCATCTTCTCTTGCGACTCGGCACGGAAGACCCAGTTGTGGCCGCGGTGCGAGGACGAGCCAGACTGGCGGGCATTGAGAACGAACTTGTGCGAGTGACTCGACTTGTTGGTGTCTTGCGAGAGCTGGCAGTCGTCGAGCGACAGCGACATGACCGGGTGAGGGTCGTTGTTTCGTTCCGACGACTTGAACTCGTGCAGGAAACAGGGAGTCAGCACGTACCAAGCACGCGAGTACGACTTGAGGTACTTGGAGCGGCGCTCGAGGTAGCCAGAGCGGACGCTTCGCGACATCAGCGAATTCTGGTACTGATACGACAAGTCCTCGACACGGCGGGGCGTCACGGTGGGGTCCACAAAGTTGGGGTCGCGCGTGATGAATGCGGTCCACTCGGCGTCGGGGTCCTTGGACACATAGCCGTTGAGGATTTTGTTGCCGAGCAGATCGAGGGTGTTCTGGCCCTGGATGTTCATGAGCTTGGCAAACACCGACAGCGCCTGCTGGACTTCCTGGGCCACGACCTTTTCGAGCTCGCGGCCCGAGTTCTGGATGTTGAGGAAGGCCTCGAGCAGGAAGTTTTCTTCGCGGAGCTGACTGCGCAGCTGGCCGTCGAGCACGGGCTTGAGCAAGTACGGGTCGTGCTTCGAGTTGAAGTTGGTAGCGCTGGACGAGGCCGACGACAGGGCCTCAATCGATTTTACGTACGTGGCATACTGGGACGATGTTGACTGCTGTTCCTTGGCCACGTTGTTGCGGAAATCACCGGCGAGGTTCTTGATCTCCTTGATCTTGACCAGCAGGTCACGACGCAGGTCCTCAAGGCGCGGAATGATGTTCTGCGTCAGCTCCTTGGAGGTGCGCGAAGCAGCCGCGGCCTGGGCCCGGTGGTACGCAATGATGTTACCGGGGACATCGGCGATCGAGCCGTGGCCGTAGGTGAGGAACATGAGGTTCTCGTGATCGGGGAAGTCGTTGGACGAGTGGTGCCGAGGCGGGGCGCCATTGTCCTCGTGGCCGGCACGGGCAGCAGCCAGCGACGCAGCTGCCGAGCCGTCAGAGGTGCCATTGTCGAAAAACGGCACGTTCACAGCATGACCCAACCGCACGTTCTGGCGCACCACCTCTTCTTGCACCGAGGCGACCTCGCGGAAGTAGACATTGAGGGCCCGAATGAGCTTGCGCCAGGTCGAGAACCGGGCAGCCAGGGCCTCGGTGGGCTGCGCGTTGGTCGGGATTGTCTTGAGATAGAGGTTTGCGTCGGACATGACGGGCAGCAGGAGGAAAGCAGCTAGAAGAGCAGCGACGAACGCTTAAAGGCACAAACGGAAAAGTGGCTGGCCGGGGATATCCAGGTGGGGAGATGTAGCCCGCGGCAGGAAGAGAACAGACCAGCGGAGGGACGAGGAAGAGGAGGACCAGGGAAACTGGAAGACCGGGGAAACAGAGGTCAAGAGCAGACAATGAGGGAGCTGCTCGATTGGCGACAACACAAGCCGAACCAAAGTAGAGCCGACAATGGGGAAAAGGCCAAGATAACCTAGCCAGTTGGGTTGCGTCAGATTGCGGGCGCCGGAGCCAGCCGCGGGCATTGGGGGCGGCAGGGTTAGTGCTGTTTGTGGTCAACAAAGGACGTCATGCTGCAGGGCGGGGCTGAAGCGCAGGGGCGGCAGGGGAGACGCAGGCGCCATGGAGAGCGAGGGCTGTAAGGATCGGGCAATTAGCCGGCCTGGGAGGTTGGTCAGAACTGGAGATCATCAGAGACCTGGAGCTGTAGTCGCTTAGTCGCTGGCTTAGCTGGCTTAGCTGGCTTTGGCTGAGCTAGTGATGGGCAAACCTACGA
The DNA here is from genome assembly GCA_030570555.1 of Sugiyamaella valdiviana. NCBI lineage: Eukaryota > Fungi > Ascomycota > Dipodascomycetes > Dipodascales > Trichomonascaceae > Sugiyamaella > Sugiyamaella valdiviana. The sequence goes on from JAJLWF010000003.1 coordinate 1,045,253, forward strand.
CAGCTTAAGAGGGTACAGCTAGCAGCTTAACAGGGTACATCCTAAAGGGTTTAAGGTGGAGTTAACAATGGGTGGGGTGAGGTAGTTAAGAGGGTAGTAGGAGGTTACTTAACAATACAACTAGGTAGCCAGGAGTAGCTGATGGCATAGTTGTAACCTACTCTGCTATACTACACGTTGCATACAACTGACGAGACAATGGTGCAAGCGATTTGCTATACATCTCAAATGGAGATCTATCCCATTATAGGTACAGCCATTATACAGCCATCCAGCTATAGCCACACAGCTATAGCCACACAGCCACAGCTATACAACCACAGCTATACAACCATTACAGTAATAGATTCACAGGCACCCTCTAAAGTGCCCGTTATAATACGCATATTTTTGAAATCACAGTCTGTCTTGGGCCTGTAGGCCAGACATACATCCGAACCATCGGCGGCACAAGAGGCTAGCGGTAAGACGCTAGATCTTCGGAATCTTGAGGCTCTTGCTGATCATGGCCGAGCCTGACAGCAGGAAAAGCAGCACAAGCGGGTGGAATGCGAGCAAAGTACCGTCCAAGATGACACCGCCCAGCAGATCCTGGTGGATCTGGCTGGTGTGGGCGGCGTAGAACATAAGGCCCACGAGCACCAGCGTCGTGGGGATGGGCGTTCCTTCAAAATACTTGGCCTTGCCGCCCTTGTCCTTGGGGATATTGGCAACCGTCACGTTGAAGCGAGCGAGGCGTGTCAGACCGCACATGACGAAGATGGTGAGCACCACAGCATCGACTGTTGTCTGCATGCCAATGGTAAAGGCAATAATGGCCGGCGCCACACCAAACGACACGAGATCGGCCAGCGAGTCGAGCTCCTGGCCCATAAGACTGCTCTTCTTACGCCAGCGCGCCACGCGTCCGTCCATAAAGTCAAAGAAAAGGCCCAGCGGAACAAAGGCCATGGCTCTCACGAGGTAGTGGTGTTGCGTGTATCCCGACATGACGAAGCGCAAACACGACACAATGCTGTTGAATCCGCAGTACCCGTTGAGCAGCGTGATGTAGTCGGCAGCGTGCAGGTTGCGGATCATGGAGAAGTGGTGCGTGTCATTGTCGAACTCGAGGAACTCCTTCTCGCCTTGGTTAGCTAACAGGGCCGGAATGTCAATGGAGGCTATGCCGCCAATGGAATTGCTCAATACTCACCAGCCTTGGGAGGGGGAGGAGACGGGGAGAAGAAGGAGGAGCGCCGGCGGGGCACCGACGGAGTAGGCCGCGTTCGGGATGTCATGGTATCGAGCTTAGGTCGCAATGGAGCAGTTCGCGCAGCAGCAATGAGAATATTTATTGCCCTGGGCGTGGTCGAGGTGTTCCCAATTAGGAGGATCGTTTACCCGGGGGCATGTGATTCAGGGGGGTGCGGCTGGTTTTTGGCGCCCACAGCAACTGTGGAGGAGCAAATGCCACAGTCGCGTGGACACACTTACGTGGACAGAACCTGGATAGAAGTACGTAGACAGAATTACGTGTACATTGCGTGTTAGAATTGGATTTGATACTGAAAATTGCTTCAATACATGAATCATGTAGAACAAATGTCAAGAGTCATGTTATGCAGTGTAAGATAGTCACACTAGCTGATTTTGCTTACAGGCTTGTATACCTGGGTAGACATGTATAGATTTCACTGCTGACTTTTATAGTGGGATCTCATACATCAAAGTAATGATATGTAGCGAACAGTAATGCAAGGAGTCGAAGTAAAGAAAAGTGAGTAGTGACGTGACGAGTGGAACATGCTAACTCTAATTTGACTCTAATTGAGGATGTAACTCCTACTTCAAGTGTAGAAACGTGTAATTACTACAATACAAAATCATCTCCGACGCGCGGAGCGGCCAGTGCCAATATATAATGCGCAAGGAAGGTCAAAGAACCTAATGAATGGTCATGAGAATGGACCGAGGGCCCGGTCCAAAGGCGACGCGTTAGCAACAGCAGCTGCTAAGCCTGTTTTCGGCGTCGCTCAAACGAAAGCGTCCAGATCAATCGTCTGGGTTCGCGACGCGCAGGATCTTGCGCGAGTAGTCGCGGGCATCGGCCAATGAGCCTACCGAGATTCGGCGCTCTCCGAGCATTACTGGGTTGAGGCGCTGGTCAATTCCGTTGTTGAAGGGCGACGAGTTTGGCGGCGGTAAGCCTCCACCAGGAGCCGTATCCAAGGGGTGGACGCCAAACGGCTCTTTGAAGCCGTTGGGTGTGGCCGATGGGCTGTAGAACGCGGTCGAGTCGCGTCGGCGCTTCAAAAAGTACACAATACCAGCGAGGATCGCCAACGCGGCCAGCACGCCAACAACGATGCCGGCAATGGCGCCGCTCGAGATCTTACTCGATTTCTTAGTGGGATTTGGCGTCGCTGACACAGTCGGTTTGCCCGACGTCGAGGACTGGTCGGCTGAGGTCGGCGATGACGAAGTCGATGGAGACGACGACGACGACGGCGTGTTGGCGGCGTGAGTCGAGCCTGGCGACGAGGACGAGTCGGACGAGTCCGAGGTCGCGGTCGAGGAGGACGACGACTGTGACGCGCTAGTTGGCGGCGACGATGTGTGGGTGGCTGCGGTCGACGTCGAGAGTGTTGACGGGGGCTCAGAGGCGCTGGACGCGGGCTGCGAAGCTGGTGCCGACGAAGCCGCAGCGAGAATCGACGCACCAGCAGGGCTGTCGACCACGTAAAAGGAAAACGACGTAAGACCACCGCACATTTCGAGCGGGTAGCCGCTGCAGTTCAAATTACACGAGCTTGTGTCGGTCTTGACGCTGACGGCGGGTAGCGAGCTTCCGCAGTAGCAGCCGTCGCTGTCGGTGGTGGCGAAGACGACCATGCTGAGACCTTGACAGGTTTCAAAGCACGCTTTACTTGACATGAAGGGTTGCGTGCCCTCGTTGGACAGCGAGCCTGAGCCCGAGTAGCAGCCGACGAGGTTGTACTGTTGGGCAAACGCGGGTACTGCCAGTGCGAAGAGCGCGACCACGAGGGTCAATACTGAGGCGCGAGACATAGCGATAGTGTCAAGGACGAGGTGAAAGACGAAAAGACGGAAGTCCAGAATAGGACAAAGACGAGTTGTAAGTCTACGGCTTCACTGGTTCATGCCCGGAGGGCACGAGTAGGGGTCGCGAATGAGGGGAATACGGTAGGCTGTTTAGGCCAGCGAAAGGGGTAGACAAGAACGGGCCTGGGAATCTTTAGTGAGCGGCGGTGTCGTGTCGGGAAAGTGAGAGAAGAGGGGCGGTCAAAAGAGAGCAGTTGAAATGGCGCGAAGGGGGGTCGTGAAGAAGGCTTTGGCGATAGGAAAAAAACGCTTTTAGAAGCGGAAAATGGTCAGGGCCAAACCCGGCCTGCCCAACCCCTAAGAGGCTGCAGGAGCCAATCTGCGTTGCTTTTTGCGTGCATGGCGCGCGCAGGCCCCCTGTTAGGTGGGTGGGGGGTAGGGGGAGGGAATGAGAGGGAATGGAGTGGAGGGGGCTATACCTGAGGTGAGATGGAGCGCCCGTACCAGCAATGAAACCAGGATCAATTGGACTCGTGGGTTCTCGTCACTAGTTCCTCGCCAGCGTGAACCGGTTTGAGCGTGGTGCAGTAGCAGGAATTTGCTTCATGTCTTACAAAAAGCACCGCTGCGCAGGGTACCCCTGCCCGGGACCCTAGGCCCAGCCGAGGGGTCGACAGCAGCGCCAGCACGAGACCCAGAAAAGGAGGGGGAACATCATGGCGTGGTGTCATGTCGTAGTGCAGTAGTGGATGCCAGTGGACTGGAGTACTCTTCCCGGCTCGTCTGATTGGTCCATGGCAGCTTTGGCCTCCTCCTCACGCCGGTGGAACCCCCGCCCATTATCCCAAATGAGAACCGCCTCAGCCTCGACGCGTCCAATCTGAGTCGGCTAGAAAGGGGTTCAGTGCCTAGGCGGAACTTAATTTGACGGCCCGACGCAGCCCAGAGCACGGACGTGAAGAGGGGAGAGATGACTAGTGATACAGTGGTATGAACTACTGACGAATACTGACGATTACTGATGACTACTGACAAATAACTGATGAATTACTACAAATTACTGATATGGGATGTACACGTGAGATATGGATTGATGCCCGGAATAACTGATAATACGATCTGACCATATGACCTGGGATATTTATAGCTTTATGCCTAAGCTTAGCACAGAGCCGGATCGCTGGCACCGGTATTTCGGACGCGGTGGACGGCTGGCGCCCAGCCTGACCGCCCAGCCAATGGACTTACATCTCATCCGTCATGCCTCCTGATACCTGGCTCGCGGACTGGCGATGCGTGGCTCAGCTACATTCCATGCATCCCTGTGCGGCAGTGTTGGCGCGGCTTCGCGGTGCCTGAAACACAGCATAGCAGCAAGTGCTAAGTCAGTAGCCTAAGTATAGCAAGTGAGGAAAGTTGACAACGTTAACTATAACGTGAACTCTATATGAGCTTGGAGGAGTTGGCTTAATGAACTTAGCAGGACCGAGGTCGATAGCCTAGGAATGAGACCGTAACCGTCCATATCGGGAGTGTCCATATCGATACCAGCACTGAAACGCTCTTATCAGTAGCATTGTAGGGTTGCAGGGTTATTCGTCAGAGTGGACCGTTAGTTGAGTGACCACTTAGTTGTCTGCCTGACCTACCCGGCTCTATATGGTTGTGACTCTGCTGATGGCTACTTCGTAGTGCTCCATCTAAGCTGCTATTTCCAGCCGTGCAATTGCGTCATACCAAATAGTCATGTCTAACTTCATGTACTAACTTCACTCCAATTGCCTCTGCTTCATGAGCGAATACAGCGAAATCGAGGAGGCAGCGGCGCCCGACTCGTCGTTGTCACGCAAGCTCAAGGATACGGCCGCCGGGTTCGTAGGCGGCGCAGTACAAGTACTTGTGGGCCAGCCCTTTGATCTCGTCAAGGTACGCCTGCAAACTGGCCAGTTCTCGAGCCCCATTGAGGCCTTCACCAAAACACTCGCCTCCGAGGGCCCGCTCGCGTTCTACAAGGGCACGACGGCTCCTCTGTTTGGCGTCGGTGCGTGCGTGTCGGTGCAGTTCTATGCCTTTCACGAAGTGCGCCGCCAGCTGCTCGCCTACAACCAGAAGCATTCTTCACAACCAGTCACATCCCTCAGCTATCCGCAATTGTACGTGGCTGGAGCGTCGGCAGGACTGGCCAACTCGCTCATTGCCTCGCCCGTAGAGCATGTGCGAATCATCATGCAGACGCAAAAGGACAACCGGTACCGCGGCCCGTTTGACGCTGGCAGGCAGATCCTCGCGACACACCGGCTGTCGGGGCTCTACCGCGGCTTCACCGTGACGTGTCTGCGCGAGATCCAGGCTTATGGCGTGTGGTTCCTCACCTACGAATACCTCATGAACCGTGAGATGGCCAAGCCAGGCGTGGCCAGCCGCAAAGACATCCCCACCTGGAAGCTCATGGCGTTTGGCGCTGCGGCCGGCGAGGCACTGTGGCTCTGTTCGTACCCGCTCGATGTCATCAAGAGCAAGGTGCAGTCGGCGCCGTTCAGCACCACAGGCTCGACGCTTACAGCGCGACAGGCTTTTGTCAGCACCCTTCAAACCCAGGGTCTCACCGGTTTCTGGCGAGGCATTGTGCCGACGCTACTGCGAGCCATGCCTGCGTCGGCCTGTACATTTGCCAGCGTCGAGCTGGCTCTGCGTGTCATGGGGTGATTCACCCCAATTGACCGAATGAAGACATGTCAGATGAAGTCATGTCAGATGAATGTACCAGCAGAGGACCAGGTGAATGATTGAATGAACGACCAGATCGAACAGGTGAAACTGTCTAGTTGATGACTAGATTGACAGCCAGACTGACGGCCACTGGACTATTCTGTCTTGACTCGGTCTATACCACCTACGTCAGGTGTTAAAAAGCAATTCCGCTCGAGTTCCGAGCGCTGTATATAAGAGAGCTGGTGAGAGCATAGTTATAATGACCAATAACTCGCGCACTCTGTTCAACGACAAGGCGTGATGAGTTGATGAAACACGGTCGTGGCTCATTACTAGATGACACTACATTGACACTATACTACACGTGCACAAGTGGGCCTTCAAGCGGTGCAAAACTGTAACTACTAGCTGCAGCTACTAGCTTTAACTAGCTGTAACTATTAGATTGTAACTACTAGACTGTAAGAATGTTCAGCTCATGGTTCTCGGTACAATCATACGTACTACAACAGCACATCTGGTATTGCGGGCCCAATGCGAGTTAGTGCCTGCAGGCCACAACAACAACAGCCTGCAGCACCGCTCAACTCAACGCGATCCTGCATGCCTAGCCTGTTATGCTGTTTCAGCCTGGAGCATGTGGTAGATACTGCGGTAGATAACTGATAACGATAGTCCCAACGTCACTATAGTGCAACACTGATGATTCAACAATGTGATCCACCCACTAACCCACTAGTCCACGCACTCAAACCCACGTCCAATACAAACTACAAATCTGCACTCGTCTACTTTACTTGTCACTCAGTACTCCTGCTTCAGCTTGCCTCATTCGTATCTGTCTCCCCTGTTTCCACTGCTTCCACTGTATCCGTATACCTGTGTTACTGTGTTTCCTAGTTCCCTGCCCGACATTACCCGTTTGGGCAGATACCCAACCAAAGCCCATCTGCGTCGAGCTCGCGGCCACGAGGTCTCTGGGGCTCGGCAAACAAACTCAGGACCCACTGCCAAGCTGACACAACAACTCCGTACCACCCTCCACTGATACTTTGTCTTCCACATTGTCTCCCACATTGTCTTCTTCCGCCTGCCAATTAAACGCTTCCACTGCACCTGCTGGGCTCTGCAGCCCGGATATTTAATTTGGTCATTGCTGCATAAGCCGTTCAGACAAGACAATCACTGCGTCCATCTGACCTGCGAGGTCAGTCCTTGCCTGTTTGACATCCACTGCTACAATCCACTCCAACCCGGTGTATTCAGTGCCACAGTGTTACCAGTGCAACCAGAACAACCAGTATAGTAAACTGGTGATCGTTTGTTCTCTTCATCTTGACTCTCACCTCTTACAGTGGGCTCATCTGCTGTTGCACAGCTCATCTCATCCGATTGTCCCCTCCTTCGCTTGCTGATTCGATTTGCTAGATTCAGTCTTGCCTGTGTTCTATCTTGCTTCGCCTCGATCTTCCCACCTGTCCTACTCACTTATCTTCATCTTCTCGTCTTCTCTCCTCATCTCCTCGTCTTTCTCATGAGTCACTCCGAGAAACCCGACCCGATGATAGCATCGGCCTCGAGCCTCCGCACATCCGACTCGCCCGTTGACTCGCCCTCACCGAGCCAGTCCCCCGGCAGGCAGTCGCCCCAGATGGCTAAAGAGTCAAGGGACGCCAATGCCCTGCCAATGGTACCCCCGCTGATGCGCAAGACGTCGCACTCGTCGATGCTGTTTACGTCGAGGTCCACCTCGTCCTTTAACCGCCGCCCGCCATCGGATACACCCGTCATCTCATACGCCAACTCGCCCAACCAACCGGGCCTCGGCGATGGCTCGGGCAAATCGTCTCCACGCAACAACTCCACATCCAGCATCCCTCCATTGAGCCTGCCTCAGCGCCGGGCAACTACTCTCGACGTCCCGGGTCTCACGCGATCCAAGGTCTCGCCCGACGGCAAGATCGCCGCCCGCGACATCGAGTCAAAGCTCGTCATCGTCATGGTGGGCCTTCCCGCCAGAGGCAAGTCCTACGTCACCAAAAAACTGACCCGCTACCTCAACTGGCAGCAGCACGAGACCCGCATCTTCAACGTCGGTAACACTCGCCGCAAGGCCAACCAGCATGTAGGTCCTGCCAACCGACCGCTTCCCGACGACCCCAGCCAGTGTGGTGACGAGGACCCCCAAGAAGCGAAACTCGCAGAAGCCAAACTCGAAGAAGCGAAACTCGAAGAAGCGAAACCCCAAGAGTCGAACCCCGCCAAGGAGAACACCAACGACACAGCCGGCACAGCTGCCCCCGATACAGCCGGCAAAGCTGCTCCCGACACCGCCGAATCTCAATCGGCAGACTTCTTCTCGCCAGACAACCGCGAGACGTTCCAGCTGCGTGAACAGTGGGCTATGGACACACTCGAGGAGCTGCTCGACTTTGTCCTGCTCCAGAATGGCAGTGTAGGCATTCTCGATGCCACAAACACGACTGTTGCCCGTCGCCGCAAGGTCTTCAACCGCATCAAGGAACGCAGCGAGGGCCGTCTCAAGGTTCTCTTCCTCGAGAGCATCTGCACACGCTCCGAGATCATTGATTCCAACATCCGTCTCAAGCTGTCAGGTCCCGACTACAAGGACATGGACGCACAGATGGCTATCAAAGACTTTGTGCAGCGACTGCACAACTATGAAAAGGCCTATGAGACAATATCTGCTGCCGAGGAGGCCATTGAAGGATTCCAGTACATCAAGATGATTGACGTCGGTCGCAAAGTAGTGTGTGCCAACATCCAAGGCTTCCTAGCCGGTCAAGCTGTCTTCTTCCTCCTCAACTTCAACCTTGCTGACCGACAGATCTGGATCACTCGTCACGGAGAATCAGAGGACAATGCGCTTGGTCGCATTGGCGGCGATGCCGTGCTCACCAAGCGCGGCCACAAGTTTGGCAAGGCTCTGGCCCGGTTCATGGACTACCAAAAGTCCGAATTCCGTAAGACGCAGCTGGCACGATTCCACGAGCGCATGCGCATCCTCGAAAACGGCTCAGAGCCCACCACACCCTTGTCCGATCCCGAGGAACCGCACTTCTGCACCTGGACGTCAATGCTCAATCGCAGCATTGAAACTGCCCAGTACTTTGACGAGGAGCAGTTTGATGTCAAGGAAATGCGCATGCTCAACGAGCTTGGTGCCGGCATCTGTGACGGCATGACGTACTCTGAAATCAAAGAAAAGTACCCTCAAGAGTACACGGCGCGCATGAACGACAAGATCCGCTACCGGTACCCTGGCATTGGCGGAGAGTCTTACCTTGACGTGATCAACCGACTTCGTCCTGTCATTGTGGAGATGGAACGCATGGAGGACAACTGCCTCATCATCTGTCATCGTGTCGTTGCCCGTGTGCTACTGGCATACTTCATGAATCTCGGCCGCGAGTCGATTGGCGATTTGGACGTGCCTCTCCATACTCTGTACGTGCTGGAACCGAAGCCATACGGTGTCGACTGGGCCCTGTACGAGTATAACGAAGAGACAGACTGGTTCTATCGGGTCCCCAAGTCAAACATCAAGGATCGCACGACTCCGAGCAGTGTTCCGCCATCAATGCATCTCAAGGACCGCCAGTACAGCGTCATGCCGACGGCATCTGAGTCCGACCAGCGCAAGATTGAGCAGCTGCGCGAAAAGTTCAGATCTGCCAATATATCTGGCCGGGCTCCCATCAGGTAGTAGTTTGCTGCCGGTACGCTACTCATTATTAACGAAATGTACTTTATTTATTCGGTAGACCAGCTGTTGAAGCGTGTTGTAGGCTCAGTGGTTCACAGGCCTAAGAGAATATACGGATTATCCTCGTGAAGTGCCTCAAAACGCAGCCGCGTACTTGACTTCTCACGCCATGCTTCGAGGTCGTACACTGGCGTTTGCCAGGCAAGGTCTGAGGCCAACTCTACGGCTCCAGAGTGGTCTGAATGTCCAGATCAGAGGTGCAAAGACATCAATCGTCGATTGGAAACCCATCAAAGCCAAGAAGGCTAGTGATTCACGAGGTGCAGCCAGAGGAGTCCTATTTGGACTCATGTTTCTCATGCCAATCGTGTCGTTTGGTCTTGGAACCTGGCAGGTCAAGCGTCTCAAGTGGAAACAAGATCTTATTGCGCACGCTGAGAACAGTCTCGCCCGGCCTCCGCTGCCGCTTCCTCCGACCGTGAACCCCGACATCGTGGATCAAGAGTTCGACTTCAGAAGGGTCACCGTCACGGGAACGTTCCGCCATGATCAGGAGATGCTTGTTGCTCCGCGCTTGTACAATGGAGAAGACGGTTACTATGTTGTGACGCCTCTGGAGCGCCCTGATGGCTCAAAGGTCCTTGTGTTCCGAGGCTGGATCGCCAAGCGGTTCCACGACCAATCAACTCGACCGGACTCTCTGGTCCAGGGCGAGCAAACACTGGAGTGCATGCTACGCAAAAAGCCGGATAAGAACTTTTTCACTCCCAAGGATGAGCCGGAAAAGAATGTGTGGTACTTCATGAGTATCGACGACATGGGTGCATACACAGGATCGCTGCCCGTCTACATCCAGGCCCTCGAGGATCTGACGTGGAACGGCCGCGAAGTGTTTGCCGAGCAGCTCGCGAAGAAGGGTGTTCCGATCGGTAAGCCACCGAAAGTCGAGTTCCGCAACACTCACTTTCAGTACATTGTAACCTGGTACGGTCTTTCCGTGCTGACTACTGGAATGCTCTTCCTCTTGATGAAACAGCGGAGACAGGCCCGCAAGTACGGCCAGACCGCAAAGCAGATGCATGCAAAAATGCTCGAGCGGTGAGCCCTCGAGGAACTCTTAAAGAGAATGTACATATTTTGTTGGAAAAAGTTGTGATACCAAGAAAGGTCGTTGTGAAACTCTATTGTAGACTCTAACTATACATGATACCGATGCCAGTCGTCCAGCCTTGGATGTTGCCAAATACTCCAGTCAACTGGCAGCCAGGAGGGGGTATTAGCTCGTGGGCACCGCCACCACTGCCTCCATATGCGAGGCTTCGTCTAGTGTTTGTAATGATCTGGATCGCATCGATCCAGGCACCACAACGAACATAGAAACCCACGAGGTTCTCACCGGGACGGAACTCAAAGTCCTTGCCGGAACCTCCCTTCTTACCGAACAAAACGGGAGGAATAGACTTGTCTTGGTAAACAATCTCAAAGCCGTCCACGGCGTTTCCGGTAAAGATGTGAATGATCTCGATCTGAGCCCTGGGGTCAAGGCGCACCTCTAAACTTTCACCCTGGGTCGTGCCCATTTTGTTACTGCGGAACAGCGGTCGGCCCGTCATCGGATCCTGCGCAGCGTATGGCTTGCAAAGAGCAACAAAGTCATCAACATTGATATCCTGCCCGCCAGCGCCAAGAATTGCCAACTTGAATGTAGGTGCATTGCGGTACTTCTCCGGCAGCTGCTGGCGAAGGTCCTTTTCAATAAGGAACACTTGCGTCTCAAGATGGTCGGCAAACTCGAGGTGTGCGCGGCACTGGCCCTCAACATGAATCTCAACAAGGTAGATGCCAGTAGGGGTTTGTGCGATAGCGCCGTTAGGGACGGCATAGACATTTGGCTTGAAAGCTCCTCGGACCTGTTTCTCGTAAGCCCTGCGGAAGCCAGGGTGGAACCGGAACCGGAGCGCGTCTAAACGGTGCCATCCACACTCGTCACTGGGCTTGCACAGGCGTAGGCCCTGCTTGTTGGTGCGCGCACAAAAGGCCTCTGTTGGCATAAACGAGCGGTTCCACGTTATGTAGTCGCGTAGCATGACACCGTATGGCTGGTGTGGGCAGCCAAGCATATGGCCCACTTCGTGCATAAACGCACCCATGCCAATGTTGCAGGCTTCCCAGGCGGTTCCCGACTGGTTCGAGTCGTTGGCGACGACGGCCGTGTCTGTGCGGGTGTCGTCCATGAAACAGGGCTCAACATCTTCAAAGCAAGTCGGCCACGAATGCACTGCCTGAGAACCAAAGATAGCCAAGCGAATGTTGGCGTAGCCTCCTCCGAGGGCAGCATGGGCTAGAATGAGCTTGCGCTGCACATCCCAGTGGGCATCGGCGAAGATGACAGCCACATGGCATGTCTCACCAGTAAACGGAGCTCCGTGCTTCCTGAGAGCGTCGATAGCTATGCCAAACAAGCCACCCGTGTTCTTACCGTCCTTGTTCTGTTGGGCGAGGTCAGGATCGCGCAGCTCGGCGACTGTAAAGTCTGAGCGCACAATGTGCACAGTGGCGGTCGTACGACATGCTGTGTCACGGTTGGTAATTGTGTCCGGTTGCCATTCCTCGTTGAGCCGAAACGTGCGATGGCCAAACCCATTGCGGTGCATCTGCTCCTGCGTGAACGCAGACATCATGTATCCGGCCATGCGGATCTTCTTGACGAGAGTTTCAAGTCCATTGCCCTCTTTGGTCTTTTTGTAGTCTGGAGAATCAAACGACCCGTCGCTGTCCTTGCCGAGCACAGCCACGAGGTGCACTGGTGGGTTCTGTTCGAGCGGGATATATGTGAGGTTGAGCAGAGACCATGCTGGTTTGATGCCCGAGTCCTTGGGCGGCTCAAACACGACACCGAGCTGGTTTTGGCCAGGCTCGAGGTGGACAAGAGCCTTGAAGTAGCCGTCAATGAGCGGGTACCGTTGGGTCGGAAACGAGTCGAGATGGTGGCTGATCAGCACTGATGCTGTCATAGAAGCGCCCGGGGTTCCGACATTGCCGTGAAGCAGAAACACCCTCTGGTGCACAGTCTCACCGTCCGACACATTTGTAAATGACGGGGCATACGGAGACGCGGGGGGTTTAGGAGCAGGACCTGTATGTCCTGGTCTCGTACTCTCGTTGACGGCCGGAGGACGGGGAGCTGCGTTGACAGCGACTGTCGGCCGAGGAGGCGCCGGAGGGGTATTTCTATGCCCGGGGAAGTTGAACGGCATTTACGAGAAGATGCCAAGATGCCTTTTGAGTGATGTGTAACAAGTTAAAGTCAGAACACTTGGCTCCGCCTCGAGACCTCCACGTCAGGGGGAAAGTAGCCGTGCCATGGCGGCACCGATCAGCGACAGGGACGCACGGCTGTGCCACCCCGAAACGTAGAGTGGCAGCAGCCAGCTAGCAGTAGACGCTAATTGAAAGGGGAGTTGGAGAAATGTGTATTGACCATTCGTCTGTAGTCAGCATGTTATAGTTGTCCCCGTCAATTCCCGCTTTTAGCTCGTTCCACCCGTCTTCAAGTGCCCCGCCTCTACTGTATGTGCTGGCTATAGCCGTTACCCGCCTGGACCCGCAGCTACGCACAAATACACCTCAGAACGCTCCGTGGCAGTTCCAGCTAGTTTCCACTGCCATCGCGATCTACTGTAGTGCAGTTCCGAGTGACGGTAATTGTTAGGTGAGTGCAATTGTGCGGTCGACAGAGTCGTCGGTCGTATATGCAATGATCCAGCGGGTCTGTAGCCGAGGTGTACTCTTGTCGGACCTCGGCTCGCGTTGAAACATTCATACCAGAGTTCATCTAACGCAGAATGTCACAGTACGGATATACCCAGGGCTACGCCGAGGGTGGAGCAGGCGACGCCGGTGCCGAGCAGTCTCCACCTGGCGGCTCTGCGCCTGTGCCACCCGGCGGGCACTCGAAACGTGGTCGCGCCTATGCGAAGCAACAGTACGACTTCAGCGCGCCTACGGCCGCGCCTGCCTATGGCATGGAGTCGGCGGCGCCTGGCGCTGCCTACCAGGCTCCCGTCGATGCGGGCTACCCTGGAGCTGGCGTGTTCACGCCCGGTGTCACTGGCGCGCCCGTAGCGCCTGCTTATGGCGGAGCTCCCGTGGATCAGCTGGCAGGCCAGTTTGGCCAGATGGGCGTTGGCTCGGCGCCAGCTGCTCCTGTCGGCAACGCGACGGCTGCTCCTCAGGCTGCGCGTGCTGGTCAGCAGCCTGCGCAGCGTCTCCCGCTCAACCAACTCTACAACATTGACCTGCTGCAGTCGATGCCGCCGCCCATTAGCGAGCTATACTTCCCCCCGCCGCCCATTGTCATTCCGCCCGAGGCCTCGGTCAGTGGCAACCCCGAGGCAAACGCGTCGCACGACTACATCCGCTCGACCCTCAACGTCGTGCCCACCACAAGCGCCATTCTCAAGAAGAGTAAGCTGCCGTTTGCGCTAGTCATTCGCCCATACACGTCGCTTGTCGACGACCAGGCACCCGTGCCCGTCGTGTCGGACGCGGTCATTTGCCGATGCAGACGATGCCGCTGCTACATCAACCCGTTTGTCACCTTTATGGATCAGAGCCACCGCTGGAAGTGCAACATGTGCGGTCTCACCAACGAAGTGCCCACGCAGTTTGACTGGGACCCCGTCAAGAACGTGACCCAGGACCGCTACGCCCGCAACGAGCTCAACTACGGTGTCGTCGAGTTTGTGGCTCCGCCCGAGTACCTTGTGCGAGCTCCCCAGCCCCCCGTCTACGTGTTCATCCTTGATGTCAGCGTCAACGCCATTGCAAGCGGCCTTTTGGCCACTGCAGCTCGCACAATCCTCGAGTCGCTCGACCGCCTGCCGAACAAGGACGGCCGCACTCGCGTCGCCTTCATCGCCGTCGACTCGGCCCTCCACTACTTCTCTATCCCCCTGCCGACCTCGCAACAACGTGAGGCCTCGGTGCTTGTCGTTTCGGACCTCGAGGACCCCTTCCTGCCCGTCCCTAGCGGACTGCTCGTCAACCTGCAGGAGTGCCGCCCCGCTGTCGACCAATTGCTCTCGGGAATGGGTGACATGTTTGCTAGCAACGTCAACTCGTCGAGCGCACTCGGCTCGGCTCTCAAGGCCGCCCACCATCTCATCAGCAACATTGGTGGTAAGATCATCTGCCTGACTGCCAGTCTACCCAACGTTGGTATTGCCAAGCTGGAAATCCGTGAGGACCGTAAGGTACTCGGCACCAGCAAGGAGGGCCCCCTCCTGCAGACAGCCAGCTCGTTTTACAAGAGCTTTGCCGTCGAGTGCAACCGATCGCAGGTCAATGTTGACATGTTTTTGTTCTCGTCGCAATACCAGGACGTTGCTTCACTCAGCAACCTGCCGCGCTACACTGGAGGTCAAACCTACTTCTACCCCGGTTGGACCGCCAACCGCCCCGAAGATGCCATCAAGTTTGCCCACGAGCTCGGTGAGCACCTCTCGCAGGAGATTGCCCTTGAAGCAGTCCTTCGCGTCCGTGCCTCTACTGGTCTTCGCATGAGATCGTTCTTTGGTAACTTCTTCAACCGCTCATCGGATCTGTGCTCGTTCCCGACTTTCCCTCGCGACCAGTCGTACGTGGTTGAGGTCGAGATTGACGATAATCTTACCAGTCCGTGGGTTTCATTGCAAGCGGCTGTTTTGCACACCACATGCTACGGAGAGCGTCGCATTCGTGTCATCAACCTGGCGCTGCCCACATCGCAGCTCATCCAGGATGTGTACGCCTCTGCCGACCAGGTCGCCATTGCTTCATACTACACGCACAGGGCTGTCGAAAAGGCCCTTACGTCGGGTATTCCAGAGGCTCAGGATCTGCTCATGTCGAAGCTGACGGAGATGCTGCAGACGTATAAGAAGGAGCTCATGTCGACCAACGTTGGTGCATCTGCTCCTCTGCAATTCAGCGCAAACCTGCGCATGCTGCCACTGCTGTTCAACGCTTTGCTGAAGCATGTTGGTTTGCGTAAGTCGAGCCAGATCCCCACTGATTTGCGTTCTGCTGCTCTATGTCTTCTCAGCACCATGCCTGCGAAGTACCTGGTCAAGTACTTGCATGCCGACTTCTTCAGTCTCCATGATATGCCTGACACGGCCGGATTGCCCAATGCCGAGACCGGTGAGCTTGAGCTGCCACCTCGCATGAACCTGTCTGGCGAGCGCATTGTGTCGCATGGTCTCTACCTTATTGACGATGGCCAGACACAGTTCTTGTGGGTCGGACGTGATGCGGTGCCTCAGCTGCTGGCTGACGCTTTTGGAGTCGATTCTGCGTCGCAGCTGAAGCCTGGTAAGCGTGAGCTGCCCGAGATTGACTCGCCCCTCAACGAGCGCATTCGTGCCATTGTCGCGAAGTCGCGCGAGAACATCGACTCGGTCACTTACCCGAGTCTGTATGTGGTCAAGGAGGACGGCGACCCCTCACTGCGTCTGTGGGCCACAACCCTGCTTATCGAGGACCGCACTGACCAGACAGGCAGCTACTTCCAGCTGCTCGGTACTCTGCGGGACAAGATTAGCTCGTGAGCCAATAACAGTGAAATCAAAAGCAGAACATGTCTATAGCGACTACCGGTCGATCCACCAGTCAACCCAAGGCTACGATTTGTTAACGATAACTAAAATGTATTTTTTTGTTAAAGGTAGCGTTAGCGACTAGAGCGACAGTGATGCCAGCGAAGCCATACGGTATATTCCATCTAACAATTGAACACTGGGCTTATCCATGAATAAGCTGAATAAACTGAATGAAACTTGAATTAACCGCTTCTATTTATCTCCTCTAGTTCGCACCCCTGATTCTCCGGTGCATATGGACATATGCACGACTTGCATGAAAATTTCAACCTCTCTCTAACTACAATGGTCCGCGTACACTCGCTCGGGGCCGTCGAGGAGTCCATAAAGTGGGTGTGCAGTGATGCGTATGGACAGTCTAACAGCAGAGTCAGTAGAAAGGATCTGTTTGCTGATGATGGGGTACAAATGTCTGATGATGCCGAGTACTCGCTAGATCTCGAGTTTGAGGAAGTTGATGGCACAGTCACGGAACAGCAGGCCGACAACGGAGGCGATAACGACGAACAGGAGGAGTTCTTCTTCCCTCTATTTGGTGCAACTACTGAGACGTCAAAGGTCACATTAGCTGACGTGGCTGAGGAGGACGCTGTGCCTGTAGCACGACCTGATTCATACTACTTTTCAGAGCCCAGCGAGGAGCTCCGACGACAATTCGAAGCTGTAGCCATCGGGGGTGAAGCTGTTTGGGCCCAGTCAAGTATACCACTTCCCGGGATGGCTATGCTGCACCGGGTCATTGACTTCAATGAGCTCGTCGAACAGGCGAGGCGAGATCATAAACGAAAATGTCGACCGGGCAAGAAAGCCCGCGAGGCCCGTCGACTGCATCCCCGGCGAGCTATACAGTCTGCGCGGGACGTGAATCGCATGTACGGGCCCAAGAGGACATACGGTTCTTCTCAGTTGAGCAGCGTGAAGTACCAATCCGACGGAAGGTCTGCTCCTAGGGGCCGAGGAGGCTTCCGGGGGAGGGGAGGCTTCCGCGGTCGTGGAAGAGGCAGAGGTCGCGGAGTATCCAAAACGAGGGGAGGTTAACGATGTCTCTTCGTCCTGCACCCTTCTTATTTATTCTAGTACTATTGGTATATGAAATGTTCATCACCAGTTATCTGATAGAGCTGTTGAACGCTGACAGTACACCTCACATTTGCTCGCGTCACCTTGATCAATACACTTCGCTATTGTGTGCATGCATTTTTGAGCTATAGACTAACTCTATACTGTAACGTACAGTATACGTCACCTTCCTAGCATCGACACGGCATTGACCATGACACGGACTTCGAGGCCGTTCGGCTCGACGCCTCCACCATTTACCACGGCCGTGCGCACAATCTCCTTGAGTTTGGGTCCGCTGGCACTGAATGACCGCGACATTGCCGGGTTTCTGGCCGTGAACTCGCGGATGCGCGCATCAAGCCCCGACGCAACGTCGCGCCAATAGTTGGACACGAGACTCGATATGTCCAGGCTTGTACGCACAAATATAAATAGAGTCGTCTCAGCGGCAGGATCCGTCGACGGTACCTTTGAGGTCTCCAGCGCCTTGGTCAAAGCTACCAGGCCCCGGGCTCGATTGCGTGCATCGCTAATGGCTCCCTCGAGACCAGCGACTGACCGGATCAGCGATTTGCTGAAGTTTTCAATGGTTGATGAGACCTGTGCGCGAAGGTAGCTGTCAATGGCTACGATGAGCGACGACGGTTCAATGAGGTAGAGGGTCTTTGCAGCAGCTGTCAGATCCGCGCTATCCTGTACGAGACTGAAGTTGCGTAGACGGTGTTTGCTCGCTGCCTTGAGCCTGTCCTCAATAACAGCCAGCGAGTTCTCGTACGATCGTACGACCTGGAGACTTTTGAGCGTCTGATTGGCCTCGACATGTTTGTGCAGTTCGACAATGCTCGAAACTGCCTGGTAGTCTGACTCAGCCGTCTCTTGCGCTATCAGCGCCGACAGCTGTCGTGCCAGTCGCAGGTACCACGTCAGCTGGCGCAGTGCGCTTGACGTGACGTGGATCTTCTTGAGTGCTGTGTGGAGCTTTTGAGCCCGCTCGTAGGGCTTGACAAAGTCGCGCTGCAGCTTGGCATATGAGAAATTGACGTGATCCAGCGAGCCCTTGAGAGATTTGAGAGAATCGTCAGCGTCGGCCATTTGGCTCACCTGGTCTAGCAGGCTGTCACTGTACTTCTCCGAGATCTGGTCCATGCCTGACTGGAGCTCCTCAATGTCATAGCCGAGACGCCGTGAGCCTGCATCGAGGTCGATCTCAGTATCAGTCGGTGTATTTGTGGCCAGCACTAGGGAATTGGCGAACGCCAGCGCCGAGAAATCGGGCTCCAGGAAGCCCTCGTAGTCGACTTCCATGCGTTTTAGTCGTTGGTAGTAGGCGTGGAGGCTTGACGTGAAGCGCGGCAAGGGCAAGTTCCAGCCGTTCTATCAGCCGTTCTATCAGATAAATTTCAGGATGATCCAACCTGCCTGCTCAGCTGTCCTCGTTAGCTCATTATTTATTACTACATTCATTCTTCGTCATGTCATTTCAGTTCGGCTTCTCGGGTGACGACATACAAGAGGACCCGGTCGAGTCGGTGCCAACCGCTAATCCTGTCACTCCACTCCGGTCCCAGGCAGATCTAGCCCTAGCAGCAGAGTACATTCCGCGACTCCACAGCATTGAAGAGCTGCTGGCCCCAGCGGCGCCCTTCCGCATCAGCTACTCGCTCGTAGGAGTCGAATTGCCCAGTGGGGACTCGATACTTCCCCGTCGCGATATCTACGATGTCAAGTACCAGCTGATGCGACAAGAACACTTGTCGGCTACTGACGAGATCCTCATAGGCACAACGAACGAAGATGTCCGTGCCAGTACATACGAGGGCGGTCTCAAGGTGTGGGAGTGCAGTTTCGATCTTATCAAAGTTCTGTCTGAACTCGATCTGGCTAAGGTTGGCTCGGTGCTGGAGCTCGGATCTGGTGCTGCTCTGCCAGCCAACTACATCCTCGACAAGCTGCTACGGAATCCGACAGATAAACCAGTACGTCTTGTCGTTGCTGACTACAACGATAGCGTGTTACGGCTTGTTACAGCTCCGAACATGCTCGTGACCTGGTGGAGGGCAACTCAGTCCGAGTCATCTGAAGATCCTGAGCTTGACATCACGTCCGAGCTCATCGCTCAGTTCACGGCAGATCTGGCGTCGCGTAACATCAGCATACAGTTTGTTTCTGGTGCGTGGTCTCCGCAGTTTGTTCGTCTGCTTGACCCTCAAGCGTCGTTTGACCTTGTACTTGCATCCGAGACGATCTACTCGCTCGACACTCTTCCTGTATTCGCCGACACACTGCTGGCCACTCTGGCTCCCGCTTCCCAGGCACTCGTTGCTGCCAAGAAGATATACTTTGGCGTGGGTGGAGGAATCCCGGACTTTGAAGCGGCATTGGATCTCCGAAGGGCCCAGCACGAGACTGTTCTGAACTCTGCCGACGGCGTCGGACGAGCCGTCATTCGAACGACACTCGGAGATATGTAGTTTTAACAAGAATATCAGTGGCGTGGTCCTATTAGAAGTTCTTCCAGCAGGAATCTGAGACTCTCAATCTTTCACCGATTCCGCCTTTCAACCTCTTTCACCTTCAACAGCATGTCACCTCCAGGGAACAGGAGACGGTTTGGGGATACGAGACTTTGTACTTTGCGAGGCAGGGATACGTGAAGCAGAAGGAGCAGTGCGAAACCGCTGGGGGGTCTTTTCAACCATTGTAGGAGGAAGCACGGGCGCGACAATTGTTGTCATGAAAGTGGTATCTGAAAAGTCATGCTCGGCGGGAACTCTGTTAGACGGCGATGGCTCCTCTGCTGCCTCGTCGTCACGGTCGTGCTGGAACGACTCGAGCGTGGGTGCTTCTGTGAACTCGACGCACCACGCGTTCATCTTGATGCAGTGCACAAAAGCGCTGAAGCTCTCGTTGAACTGAGATAGACTGTTGTGCACGTAGTTGAGTCTCTGTAAGTTCATATCGAGTGTAGCCATGCCATCAGACAGCTCCTCGAGCATGTTATGAGGGCCGTCAGCGAGGACGTGGTCGAGAGGCAGATTCTGCTGGTCGATGGGGAAGTGCGCCGCGGTCAGCGACGACGCCGAGTTTGAGCGCCGATGCGGAGTTCCAAACGGCTTGTCCATTGAAGAGAGAGTGAGTGTGATGGTAAGACGCGAGACTGGCAGGTGCGTTGATCTGTTTAGATGTCGCGAGGCGCGGCTGTGCGTATTCAGCCGCGCGTATAATCGCTTGACGTCACTTCTTGTAGCAAAAGGTTCATCAGTACAATTTCAGTAAATAGACGATTTTGGGTATACAAACCAATATTAAGATAGAGCCATGCTGTAGGGTCCAATTGTAGGCGAGAGCTGTAGATCCAATGATAGTGACATACACCCAGGTATCACTCATGTATCTGTTATCTCAAGCCCTACTGTAAGTGAGGTACTCCAATGACAGCCAGTCAGTTATCCAGTTGAATCATTCCACTTATTCATTCCAGGTGATCCTTCCAGTCAGGTCACACTGTATTCATTCCATTATTCACTCCAGATATTCCTTTGTCTTTGATTCAGACTGTGAATGCCCAGGCTAAGGCACATGCAGCTCATTGGCCGGCAGATGCGGCGTGCGCAGCTTTTAGTTGCACTTTGTTCGTTTGCACTTCGATTTAACCGTGGTACTAGATAACTTAGCAAAAATGGTAAGACTGAACGAGACTTCAATGCCATTGAGTCATGCCAACCCAATTGCCGTAATACCGTGATTGTCTGCCTAATGGTTTACCTTGACTGCGGTGCCAATGGCCTGACGGTTTGGTTGCCTTCATGGCATGACTATTTGGATGGCTCTGCTAAACTGTGGCTCGAATTGGGCTAACACAGACACGAACTTTCTTTGTTGGAGGCAACTTCAAGATGAACGGCGACAAGGCCTCGATCAAGAAGATCGTCGACGGCCTCAATGCCGCTACGCTGTCCAAGGACGTCGAGGTCGTCATTGCTCCTCCCTACCCCTACTTGCTGTGGACTCACGAGCACCTCAAGGCCCCCACCGTTGCCATTGCCGGCCAGAACGCTGCGGACCGCCCCAACGGTGCCTTCACCGGTGAGGTCAGCGTTGACCAGCTCAAGGACTCTGGTGCCAAGTGGGTCATCATTGGCCACTCGGAGCGCCGAACCATCATCAAGGAGGACGACGAGCTCATTGCCAACAAGACCAAGTACGCCATTGACAATGGCCTGCCCGTCATTCTGTGCATTGGTGAGACGCTCGAGGAGAAGAAGGCCGGCAAGACGATTGCCATTGTGCAGAAGCAGCTCGCTGCTGCCATTGCCAAGCTCCCCAAGGCCGACTGGACCCATGTCGTCGTTGCCTACGAGCCCGTATGGGCCATTGGCACTGGTCTTGCTGCCACTCCCGAGGACGCCCAGGACGTGCACGCCGAGATCCGCAAGTACCTCGCGGCCGAGATCGATGCCGAGACTGCTGCTTCGGTGCGCATCATCTACGGTGGCTCCGTTAACGGCAAGAACGCTGCCTCGCTCGCTGGCAAGGAGGACATTGACGGTTTCCTCGTCGGCGGTGCTTCGCTCAAGCCTGAGTTTGTCGACATCGTCAACGCTCAGCAGTAATGCAGTATAGTGTTATACAGTCGATACTATGGACATCAAGTGAATGCGATTATTATAAATACTTCTAGTACAACACACGCTCGAATTCTCAGCCAAAGGTATGGGACTCGGGCTTGACAAGACGCTTCTGAGCACTGACACGCCATTCGTCGGGATCGCTGGCATAGCGGTTGAACAGCGGTAGAATCTTCTCCTGCTGCTTGCGCTTGCTGAGCTTCGAGTCGCTGCCAGCAACCTTGAAAAAGGTGGGGGCAGTTTCAACAAGCCACTTGGGGTCAATCACCGACACGCAGTTCATGTACTCTTTGCTAGTCAACAGCAGCGTGTGGTAGATGACGTACTCAGCATGCTTGCCAAACAGCGCCGACGCCGGGTGCATAAACACAGGAGTCGCCTGTGCAAGTGTCTTGTACCCCTCTTGCGGATCCTTGCGTGCCGAGTTGCGGAAGTAGCCCGAACACAGTACCTTGCGGATTAGCTCGCTGTTGTCCCCGCAGCTGCGCAGTTCGTGCCGGTATCGCTTCATAATCGATGCAAGTTGGCGACGAACGTCATCTGCTCGGCGCATCGTGCGCTCCTGAATGAAGTTGTCCACGCACCAACCACGAGTCCGGCCACTACGTAACCACGCATTGTACACATTGAGCAACGTCAAGTGATCACCGGACGGATCATGGAATTTTGACTTCTTCTGATCCGCCTGCTCCTTCTTCTCCCTTGGTCGGTAAAAGATGGATTGCATTGACAGCATCGCAACAATAGTTAAAATCTCTTCAGAACATCCAGCATCAACACTCGAAATGAGCACCTTCGACAATGCCGGCTCCATGGGGAAGTCAGCCATCTTGCGGCCAAGGCGTGTCAGTAGGCCCTCACTGTCGAGTGCAGCCAGCTGATACAATTGCTCCAGGGCTGTCAGCATTGTATTGGACGGTGGAGGATCCATAAAGTCAAAGTGTAACAAGTCGTTGATACCCATGGCCTTGAGCATCAGAATCGTATTGGACAGGTTCTGTCGCTGAATCTCGGGAATCGTGTTTGGCAGCATCTCGTTCTGGAAAGCACTTTCGGTGTAGAGTCGGTAGCACTTACCAGGACCCGTACGTCCAGCTCTTCCAGCTCTTTGCTTGGCCTGAGCTTGTGAAATTGGCGAGATCACAAGTGAATCCATACCAATCTTGGGGTCATAAGCATTAACCTTCACAAATCCAGGATCTACAACGTAGTAGATACCATCAATAGTAATAGAAGTTTCAGCAATGTTGGTGCCAATAACAACTTTTCGGCCCCCTCTTGGAGCTGGATCAAAGATCCGACTTTGCATCTCACTGGGTAAAGCGGAGTACACTGGGAGAATGACAAGTTCTGGTACATCAGGACCCAACGCTTGCATTCGCTCATGTAACATCTCACAGCTCGTATCAATCTCCTCCTGTCCGGTCAAGAACACCAAGATATCTCCTGGTGGTTCTGACAGATGAATCTGTAGAATAGTCATGAGTGACGCTTCGAGGTAGTCGAACTCGGGCTCCTTCGTGTACAGAATGTCCACAGGATATGTTCGACCCGGAATAAATAGAATCGGGCACTGAAAGAAGTACTCGGAGAACTTCTCAGCGTCCAAAGTCGCAGAAGTGATAATGAGTTTGAGGTCTGGACGTCGGCGTGCAGCTTTCTTCAGCAATGCAAAGAGCACATCAGTAGCTATAGTTCGCTCGTGAGCCTCGTCAAGCATAATGACAGAGTACTGTTTCATGTCAGGGTCAAAGAGAGCTTCTCGTTCAAGCATACCTTCCGTCATATACTTGACGATAGTTCGATCGCTCGTACAGTCCTCGAACCGAATGGTGTAGCCAACCTCTTCACCAACCTTGCAGCCCATCTCCTCCGATACTCGCTTCGCAACCGAAACAGCTGCTACACGACGTGGTTGTGTGCATGCAATCTTCTTGTCCCGCGAAGCAAGACCCTCCTCGACAAGGTACTGGGTAATCTGAGTCGTCTTTCCTGATCCCGTGTCACCCACAACAATGAGGATCTGATTGTCATCGATAGCTTGAAGTAGCTGTTCGCGGAGTTTGTACACCGGGAGCGAGCGACGCTGCTCATCAATTGTCATCGTTACCCGTTTACCATAGGAAACGTTTCTTCCAGAGTTTGCTTCCTTCCAAGTTGACATTTGGGTCGAAGTGGGCTGGCCGATAGAAACACCGTTTGGTCCCGTAGCTGCCGCAGATGCCAAGGGATCTCGTGAAACGCGACCATTTCCGGCCTTACTAGCAGCCTTCTCCTGCGCTTCCTTTTCTCTCTGCTCCTGTTGTCTCGTTTCACGACGTTCCTTGGCCAGGCTCGAACCCGAAATGGCTGCGCGATTCATGGATCCGTCTGGAGCCTTCACAACACGGATAGGACTCAAGTCAAGGCTCTGGTGAGTCTGTCCAGCTAAGAATGCCGGCTCATCCTCGCGCACCTCGATGTCCACGTCCTCTTCAGCCTGGCGAGCGTTCTCAGAGTCGTCGTTGGCGGGATTCTCCTCGAGCAGCTCGGGGTAGTCAGCGATAGTGGCGGCTCCAGATGCAATAAGCTGCCTAATTTCCCATCGTTCTGGAGACGTGAGTCGTCGCTTGCTCTTGGACTTGAACAGTCCTGAAGCCTTCTCAGGCTCGGGGTTAGCGGCCTTCATCGACAAACTGATCTTTCCGTTTTCAATTTTTAGGATACGTGCCTGGACAATGTCTCCACGAGACACGACTTGTCCAGGGTGCTCAACACGAGACCCCTCGCGCATCTCCGAGATATGAATGAGGCCATCGACCTTGTGCCTGTATCCCAACAGTGTTGCGAACGCCCCGAAAGTTGTTATGTTTGCAACACGTACATCGCACAAGTCTCCAACTTGAGGTTTGTCCCGCACTTGTGCTTCGCGTTTGGGACTGGCAGATCTGCTTCTGCTACGTCGACGTCCTCGTACTCGACCGTACTCGTCAACCGACGGACTGCGTCGGCGCGAACGAGACGACGCGGAATCATACTCTGCGTGACCCCGTCCACGGTGGTCTCTGTGGTCGTCATAATCATACCGATCAGCGTTTCGTCGATTCTCCCTGTGTCGTTCCCTACGATCATCACGGTCGTAGCGTTCTGATTTATAGCCATCAGACCTGTTGTCCGAGCGATCTGATCTGTAGCGGTCAGAGCTGTTACGGTCTGATTCTACGTCCCTGGGGGGCTTGTCCTCATCGAACTGAACAGGTCCAGTGTCTGGAATGCTGAGGGCCTTGAACACACTGTCTCGTTCAGTCTGTGGCCGTTTTGGTTCGGTCTTAACAGACTGCTGTGGTTTGTGCTTCGGATCCATGATTCGGATCATAGAGTCCATGTGGTCAATAAACGAGTCGGGAAACATAGCCCCGGCCTCGTTGAGGCGTGTCTGGAAGTCAGCCACTGCCTTGCCATTGCTTTCTGGGTTGTTCTTGACGCTCTCGTCATGAAGATGCAAAATGTACTCAGCCAGGTTCTTGTCGGTAACCTGGGTATAGTTGGCTATTTCCGTAGCCAGCTTGGCAACCAGCGACAGGGCCTGGAGTTTCTGAAGTATCTCCTTCATGCTGGCTTGTCCTGGACCGGACACACTTGTGGTGAAGGTACTTCCAGTGGCCAAGGAAGAGTCGAAAAGAGCATATAGTTCCGATGTGTGGGCAAGGGTCACCCCTGAAGGAAGTGACGATGAAATCTGAGCTACAATATAGAACTAACGGATAGTACTCTAGGAGACAGTGAGTGAATGTGTGTAACGGATGGTTCTTGTATCTAAGCTCTGTTCCACTAGTTCACTGGTTCGCTACTCACTGCCCACTGCTCGCGACGGTGGAACAATTTGTACATTAGCGTGGCTCTCTATACGGTTAAATATCCTCGAGCTGAGTGATGCCTGTCTTGCTCACAGCTTTTACCTGAGTTAGAAAGGGCAGAAAAGATAGCAGTGGGACTCACCTGGACACCCTTGAAGTCAATGGGGAGACGCTGGCGGAGCTCAACGATGCAGGCGTTTAGTAGCTTCAGACCCTCTTCCTGGGGCATGTTGGGTTTCCAATGCCTATCGAGCAGCGACAGGATGTAGTATTGGGCGTATCCGTGGGCAGCGTAGGGCAGCTCGACGTTAGCAGCAAGATAGTCGATCCAGTTGAGCGTTGGCTTGGAAGTCTTGACGTCGTAGCCGCCAATGAGGATGTTGACCTGGTAGGGTTTCTTGTTAGCGAGGGAGGAGGACACGGGGGAGGCGTATCTGAAATGGAGCCATACCGGTTCCATTGCAATTCAACCATGGCAACTACTTACTCTCGAACGGAGGGCCTCGGCGAGACGAGTGCGGGCGTATGAGGCAACAGCCTTGTTCGACATCTCGACGTCATTGCGCACTCCATAGAGCTGGATGTTGGCGCGCAGGTCTTCGGCCAAATTGACCGTGTCTCCGGCCTCACCAGTAAAGGCAATCAGCGAGTGGTCCGTCAAAGGGCGGGTCTTGTCGTCGGTGGCCTTGAGCACCGTGAGACCGCGGACGGCGGCCTTGGACGTGGCAATGAGCACCGATTCGCCCGTCGTGATGCCAATAAGGATGTCCATTCTACCGATTGATTCGTACTCTTACTATCACTACCACTGTGCAATGGTGAACTGACAGGACAATAGTAGAGAGATGTATGCTGATGGAGCAGTTAGTGGCGATAGGGGCGGGTAAGTGGGCTGTTACAGCCGTGCTATCGGAATTGGCCTCGACACGAAATGCCAGCCGTTCTACGCGTAATTACACCGCGTATCATCCATCTTACATTATACAGAAAGCTGTTCAGAGAGCTGTCAAAAACTGTTCAGAAAACTGTTCAGAAAGCTGTTGATACTGTTGTGATCATTACCTGCATTTATATTGGTATCTGTGTCTTGATATAATGCCCCTGATAGAGTCACCACGGGCAGAGCCCGCTGTCGTGAAGGATCACGCAGTGGAGCAGGAGGCCCTAGAGCAGTACTACAAGCGATTCTTCCCGTTCCGACAGACGTACCAGTGGCTAAACCACTCCCCATCACCATCCAACGACTTTGCACACCGTGAACTCGCCTTCACCATCAACACGGGCGACGATGGCGAGACGTACCTGCGGTACCAGTCGTACGGATCAGCTGAAGCGTTTCGCAAGGACGTGCTCAAACTGATGCCAACCCGATTTGAAATCGGCCCCGTGTACAGCCTCAACCCGCGCGACCGGAAGCAGGTAGCCAAGAACGCGTTCAAGCCAATTGCCAAAGAGCTCGTGTTCGACATTGATCTGACAGACTACGACTCGATCCGCACATGCTGTCAGGATAAGAAGATCTGTGAACGGTGCTGGCGCTTCATCACAGTCGCGGTCAAGACAATCGATGGTGCGCTTCGTGAAGACTTCGGCTTCTCGCACATTCTGTGGGTGTACTCGGGACGCCGTGGTGCGCACGCGTGGGTGTGTGACAAGCGGGCTCGCGACATGGACGATCAGAAGCGCCGCGCCGTGGCCACTTACCTCAACGTCATTGGTACGGGCCACCACGGTAAAGCAGTCAGCGTCCGTCGGCCGTTTCACCCCCATATTGCGCGAAGCTTTGAGCTCCTCAAGCGTGACTTTGCCCAGTTCATCCTCGAGGATCAGGATCCGTGGTTGAGCTCCAAGGGTGCCGAACTGCTGTTGCAGCGAATACCCGATGCTGGTCTTGTTGACGCGCTCAAGAAGAAGTGGGGAACTCGCAACGACATCCCAAGCCTGCAGCGCTGGAAGGACATTGACGATCTGGCCGAGAAGGGCGTCTCAAAGACTCTGCGTGCAGCTGAACTGCTAGAGGCCAAGAAAGACATCATCCTCGAGTACCTGTACCCACGACTCGATATCGAGGTCTCCAAGCATCTAAATCATTTGCTCAAAGCTCCGTTTTGTGTGCATCCCAGCACAGGTCGCGTCTGTGTTCCAATGGACCCGGCCAAGATCCACGAGTTCAACCCGATGCTGGTTCCAACCATCAATGTGCTGCTTGATGAGCTTGATGCCTACGAGGTACGCAATCTCACCGAGCCACGCCACGACTTTGAGAAGACATCGCTCAAGGAGTACGTCGACTACTTCCAGCGATTTGTCACCGAGCTCAATGCGTCTGAGCATCGCGAGAAACGTGAGCGCGACGAGCCCGGTCTCGCCTTTTGAGGTCTAGGCTTGTCCTGGATTCGACTAGATAAGCATCAGGGGACGCTGCCTCTCCGATCAACGATAAATAGGTTTAATGTATTTGTGATATTTGGTTCAATCATGCTAAGTTATTAATGCTTTAAATGTTCTTCAATATAAATCAGGTCGCGGTACTATGTGCTTCGATTCACATGATCGGGCAAGCGCAGTCTGATGCGTCGACCTCTTCGTCCTCGGCTAGGGCCTTGATGGTCAGGTTTTGTTCACCGGGTCCATGCCACCAATAAAGCACCTGCTTTTGTGAGTCATAGTCGTAGCTACCGGACGATACCTCAATAGCGCATCCGGTCCGCGGAAAGTGATAGACAGGTACGAATATCTCGGTGGTGTCATTGGCAGGAATGTCAAGAGTGTCCTCTGCATCAATCTCCAGCTCAAAGGTCGCTTTGTCAAGGTCAAACTCGTACCTCGAGACACTTCCTCGCACGGCAGCAGGGAACGGTCTCAGCACAGCAGCAATGGCGCGGATGCCGATGTTCAGTTCGGGGACGGGGTCGCCTCCTGCTGCATCAACGCCATCCTTGAACTGGTGAACGTAGAGTTGATCATGTGAAGTGTACGACGAGACATCAGTCTCGGAATACTCCGAGTCGCCCTCCTTGTGCTCTGCGCCACGGCTCCAGAAACTAAAATCCTCGCCATTCCAGTAGTCTCCATGTTCTTGGGTATTGGTCGATGTATAACCCCAAAACGCAACGCCAATGTTTGCCGATTCGATAGCCTGGGCCATGGCATCAAGCGCACGAGTCTGTGATGTGTAGTCCCCCGTCGTGTACGACTTTTTATCATCCATGTCAAAGGGAATACCCGTTTCCGACATAAGGCAAGGAATAGCTCCCATGTTCTCTAGGCCTTCAGTACGAATCAGGTTTATCTGTTCGCGCAGACACTTGCGGATCGTCTGCTCACCGAGCTTGATGGCAAATACAGGTGACGAGTATTTACCGCGAAGGTACCCAAGGGTATCGACATTCCACACTGTGCTCCAGCGCTTCAGCATGAGAGTGATACCATCGTAGTAATGTGGGGCATATACTACGTGGTCATCCACGTATTTTGTGCCTTTTAGTTTTGGGGGAACGGCCAAAACGGGAGGCTGGCACAGCAAATATAGGTCCTTGCGGAACTGGCGATGCGCTGTGTAGAATTTCTGCCAGTACTCGACAAAGTAGACATTGACGAAATACTCCTCGTCAATTTCCTTGCGCTCGCCATCAAATGCGAAGTAGTCGGGTAGCAGCAGCTCCAGCGACTCCGAATCCCATACACCGTGCAACGCCCATATGCACTCGCCAAGCTTCCACTTTGGATCGCGATTGAATCCGTACTTGTCATCAAACTTCTTCGAGGACAGCCACACAGTGGTACCCTCAGGGTCGACCGTCTCGGTGCCCTTCTTGCGAGGGCCGAGGCTGCTAAAAGTGTAGTAGTCGACCGTCTGCTTATGCCCAGACGCAAGTAGCATGCTCTGAAAGGCCGTAGGACAAGTACCAAGACGCAGGTTCTGCTCCTTGGGGATAATGCCAATGTCACTAACGGTGATGAGACCCAGGTTGGGCTCGTTCATGGACTCGGCCGAGAAGATGCAGGTCTCAAAAAGATCAGTAGTGTCTGCGATGCGCTTGTAAAAGTGCATAATTGCGGCCAGCATGTGGTCCTGGAGGAAGTCCTGGATGTTCTTGCCATTGATAATACACATTGGCGCAAAGACCTTGCCAGCAAAGAACAGAGTGAACATAAGCTGGCAAGTGTGACGGTAGTAGTTGGTTGCCCAGAACATTTTGGGGCAGTTCTCGGGACCGCCGGGCCACAAGTTCTGGACCAGCGAAGCAGTAGTGGCACGGAATCCCTTCGGATCAAGTCCAGCAGCGTAGTAGGTCCACAGAGGAGCGCCAGATCCCCCTGAGAATCGGCCCCATACGTCCTGGTGAGGGTCGAGAATGACATAAAAGCCGTAATGGCTCATCTTCTTGAGTACCTTGATCGAGTACTCCACAAAATCATCGTCGTAGAGACCTGGTCCCTTGTGCTCGAGAGCCTCCCAAGAGTAGACATAGCGGATGAGGTTGTAGCCCCACGAGCGGATGCGGACAAAGTGCTCGTCGGCCTCCTCGAGTGCAAACGGGCGGCCCACAAACGACACATTGTCTCCGTCCCAAAAGGGGTCACTCTCGTCGTTTTCGTCAACAGGTGTATAAGTGGTGATATGGGGCTTTACAGGCAGCTTCGAGGCTCCGTCCAAATTGATCCCGCGGAGCGTGATAACCCGATTCTTGCCGTCCCGAAAGTGACCAGCATCGTCGACTGATAGCACGTAATGCGACATGGTAAAGCCGAGACCAGAAGCTTTCCTTTTGTTTTCCTTTCACTGACCGGAGTGCCTTGTATGAGCCTGCTCGTGTGAGTTTGCCTTTCAGCTGGCCGTTGAAGGTACAAAGCAAAGAGGCATGCGCAGCAGCTATACGACCAGATAGATATAAGGGTATGGCTGCTAGGGCCTGCACGTTGAGATGTGGGGATGCAGCAGTACCAGAGCCAAGCACCGCTTTTGAGGCAGACTGTCGCTTTGGGCGATTCTTCTGCGAAAGTCAGAACTTGCTGTTCATCGGATGCGAAATTCCTGCCCGTTCAAGGTCGCCCGTTTTGAAAGACGGACTCTGTTAGCCAGATCTAGAGCTGGGTTGCGGTTGCGCAGGAGCCAGTCATGCCGGCTGCGGTATCCACGTTGTGTTACAAGATTCAGATCTTGACTGTCACGATTTCAGGTATTTCCAATGGAACCCATAGTTGAAACAGAATTGCGAAGTCAGCATATCTAGTATGTTGTGAAGGTTTCTACCGCAGTGTACTGGAACCAGCTAAACCTATGATCCTACGTCATAGAGGCATAATCGCCTGATCTCCCAGAGTCGCAGAATTGGGTGACAACATGGAGGTAAGAATGGAGTCAAGTAGGTACGGTCTAGCATTAGCAGTTACGTTTCTATTAGGGCTCTCCATCTGACCACAGCGCTGAGGGAACTGACACAGCTACTTGCCACGGCTGATAATCGACGCGATAGGAATATATGGGGTTGGGGCTTCTCCCTACCCCGATATATAAACAAACGCGTTTGATCTTCACGCATCGTGAACAATGTCGGCGTATAAACGACGCATGTCTGTCGTGTCATCATCAGCACGGAGGCGTAAGTAGCGTGACACGTCTAGTTCTGTCTAACTCAGCACGCCTTGTTGAACGGTATCCAATCCTCGACCTCAAGGAGATTGCCGAATCATTACAGGACATCTCGCGGTTCCAGATCGACGAAGACACGCTGAGCCGGCCGTCGCAGCAGTACGTGACTGCGCTCTACGGCGATATCATTGAATGTTTTGTGGGCATCTCGGACCAGCACCTTCGTGCGGCCCTCGAGGCGGCCGCGTCGGCGGTCAGTAACAGCGAGACAGAGACGCAAGGTGACTCGCGCCTGCTGCTGGCGCTGCATCGCCATGTATACCGGTTCATGCGCGACTGCGGTGTTGACGACTTCTCCATTGTGGACATCATTAAGCCGGAGGCGGCGCGGTTACGGCGTAATCTTTCGGCAGTGATTGCGTTTGCTCACTTTCGCGAAGCGCGCATGCGAGACTATGCGCATCTTGTTGACGAATGTGTGAGTGACTTGAGTGGTTGTGGGAATTGTTTTGTGGGAATTGTTTTGTGGGAATTGTTTTGTGGGAATTGTTTTGTGGGAATTCACTAACATAGAAAAACGAGACTGGGCAATTCCAGCGGCTCGAGATTGAGCACGAAGAACTCCAGGAGAAGATCGGGCAGCTGGAGAAGTACATTGCCGAGAGCAAGGAGAAAGGGGAGGAGTTGGAGGAACACAATCATAAGCTCGAGTCTGATCTTCGGGAGCTCAAAAAGATCCAAGAGCATCTGGTGTATGACCACGACAAGTACAAGGACGATAAGCAGCAACAGGTGGACAAGCTGCGGAGCCAGTCGGAACTGATTGTGAGCGGGCGGCGCGACAATGACAAGATGAGGATGTACGTGGTGGAGTCGCCTGAGATGCTACACGGCATCAACACGAAGCTACGGGAGGGTGTACACGCTGACCGGCTCGAGCTCGAGGCGCTCGAGAAGCGGAGCCGCGCGCTGCAGGTGTCGACGGAGTCGTTTCAACAGCTGCACCAGGACCTGCAAGGGTGTCTAAAGGCTCTCGAAGAGTGTGAGGCGGAGCTGCGCAACGAGCGGGAGGCGACGCAGAAGCTGGCGCGGTACCAGGAGCGGTTTGAGGAGCGCAAGCAGAGCACGCGGGATCTGGACTTCCGGATCTCGCAGCTGCGCAAGCAGATTGAGCACAGTGAGGCCAAGATCGAGCGAGTGCACAAGCAGGCGGAGATCAAGCGGCAAAGCGGCGAGCAGAAGATGACGGAGCTGCGGCAGCGGCATGGCATTCTCGTGGCGGAGCGGAGTCTGTCGGCGAAGAAGATGGAGGAGCGGCAGGCGCATATTGACAGCACCGAGCGCAAGATCTCTGCACTGCGGGGCGATCTGGAGGTGGAGATGCGGGCGATTGCCAGCGAGGTGGAGAAGCTGCAGGCACACATTCTGCAGTACTTTACCAGTCTCGGCAACCGCATGCAGTTGGGCCAGTAGTTACGAATGACGAGTTACGATAATGATTATGAGTTAAGTGGAGGCAGCTGTAGGGCGGCTGTAGGGGGAGCAAGTGCCAAGTAGCCGGTAGAGTGGAGCACGAGTAGTACCATTACTGGAATTCAGTGGAGGTCGAGTAGTAACATTACTGAGTATAGTGTATCCCCAGATAGTCTGGAGTACAGTTACAATTGAACGAGCTAGGCTAAATACTAGCTTGGCTCGCTTATTCCAACTATTACTATTTGAATATGTCAATAACTTAGGTGTTTGAATATTAGGCTGTTATTCCTGCTATTTACAGCACTGTTGATTCTACGCGCAGCCATGCGGGGTCACCGTGGGTCCTGGTGGGGACCGTGCGTTTGGCTGGAGCCGTGAGTCGTATATCCATTGCAGTGCGTAGGAAGAATTGGTGGTGGCATAGTATTCTGGTATTCCCTATCTTCAGTTTACTTCCATTTCATTTCCATTATTTCCTATTTCTTTCATTTATTTATTTCATTTATTCATTTCAGTTGCATTGTTTTCTCCGGGAATCTGGCATGCGACCGTTGGCGAGATTGCGTTTTGCGCATCCTGCCGGATTAGGCACTAGGCAAACAGCCGATCAGGGCGACTGCTTGGTTGTTTTCATTCAACGTCGTGGCTGGCTAGAGTGCTACGAGGGTGGAAGAGTACGAGTGAGAGAGGTGTGGTGTACCGTTATTGCTCAATTTTGCTATACTCCTGCGTGGTACTGCGCTAATGTATCTGTGTAGCACGTCCGTATCGGCGATGGAGATCGATGGAGGTGGCTGGCTGGCCCAACCACCCAGTGCCAATTTTGCAGCTGCGGCGCGAGGTTAAGCGCGACGCTGGAAACGGACGCGTCCTCTGTTAAGGTTTGTCAACAATGGCGGAGAGCGTAGAAGTAGAGCAGGAGGGGGAGATGGCTGAAGAGGCAGGTAGGAGAACAATCCATTGTACTAGCATAGCACTCCTCAGACATCGAGTTAACTCAAGCTATTTGGCTCGCTTGACGGCCCACCGCGCAGCTGCGCGCTCGTTTCAGCTGCCGCGTTCCGATACCCTACGTCCTGCCACCCGATCGGCCTCGAGGCAGTAAGGTTGGATGGCAGTGGAGGCGGATTCAAGCTCAGGCCGTGCAGCGGGCGGGCAGTCGTATAGAGACACTAGTCGTGTATTACAGACATATACTCTGCTCTTTCCTCCTCTACTCTTGTCCTTCCATCTGTAAACCCGTCATTTGGCATCTTTACATCCCTCTTTCCCACCCCAATTCCCCCTCCTATTACATCCCTTTTTCTCCCCCTTAACGTGGCAGGTTCCATCGCAGGTGCTGCATGGGGCTGCATACACCTCATGCAGCCCCAAACTGACCCACTTTGCTAGCTGCAGCCCGGCCCACTGACGCGGCCGCTTAGGGAGGTCAATTGAAGGTTGTTTACGGATTAGCATATGCCTTCTTCCCATTTACTAATCTTCCTGCTTCCAGTCTTGCCATTCTTCTTGTTTCTACTCTTCAAGTCTCTGTGTTCGTCTCTCCTCGACTCTCCTTTCGACTCTTCTTTCGACTCTTCTTTCGACCCTTACTGCCAGCCCCCTAAGCACAGGCCACGGCCCATGGCGACGGCACCATGAACAGAAGCTTCAGCCTCGGTCGTCTGGCCGAAAAGACCGAAAAGACCGACAAATCAGACGTACCCGACAACAATGACCCGTCAGAGTCAAAAGTGCAGACTGTGCTGCGCCGGATCCTCGGCTCGTCGCCCAGAACTGCCAGAGGTCCTGCGGCCATCTCCACTGACGCCTCCGCTGCCGACGCAGACATGTCGCTCGAATCCGTGCGAGTGCCCGTCAGTCCTCTCGAAGTGCCCGGCGTCACGGGCTCAGGCCGTAGCTCGGCAGCACCCGACCAGGGCCCTCTGGCGCCCTCGCCGCCGAGATCAGCCAAAACAAGAAACCCCAATCTCACCGTCGAGGTCGCGTCCCCCACAGAACCTCCCTCGTTCTTTTTCCACTCGCTCCAGTACGAACGCGAGTCCGTGCGCCCCGAGGGACTGAGCCAGACCGGAGACTCCACGAGGGACCAGACGCGAGAGCGCCGACTCAGCCAGGCCAGAGATCAGAGAGATCAGTTGGGCCGGAAAGTAGAGCAGAACGAGCAGCGACCTGACCGGCGACCTGACCAGCGACCGGAACAGAAACTGGACCAACGGGTTGACCACCTACTTAACCAGCCCAGCCAGCGTCTTGACGAACAACGCGTTGACCACCGGCACCGTCGCCAGAACACCGACTCGTCGGCTGCTTGGTCCCCGACCCCATACGACGGCTACCTGCCGGTCATGACGCCCACCACCCACCAGCCTCCACACCTGCTCCGCGCTTCGCTGTACTCGGAAACCTCCGGCTACTCACCCGTCATTGAACATGCCACCCAGGTCGACCTCACCCAGGCCCCCGACGATCGCGCTAGACTCACCTCGGAGCGCCTTGACAAGGCCCGCGAGAGCAGAGCTGGTTTGCAGTCGATTCTGTCCGAGATCCAGAACCTGCGCCGATCAACCAGCGGGCCTCCTGCCGACCTCTCCCCGCTGCCTCCAACCCCGGGACCATCGCCTCAGGACTCGCGCCCATTGCAGCGTGTCGGCGGCTCAGACGGTAGCGACTCGGACCTGTCGTACCTCGCGACGCCATCAGACGTGCTGGCCCGCGCATCGCACCATGCCCAGTCGGATGCCTCGTCTGAACGCCCGTCAAGCAGTATCACCGCGGGCTCCACAGCTGGAGCCTCCACGAGAGTAGCCAGCGGCGTGCTCGACGTCGAGCCAACGAGCCAGTCAAGCCAGTCTGTGCACTCGGCTCGTGAACACCTCAGCACCGACTCGGACCGCCCAAGATCTGCAGAGCTGACTGGGGATCTGACCGGACCTGGGGGGGACCCAGCCGTGGCTCCATCTGACCTCCTTGGCCCTCACCTCACCTCCACAGAACGACTGCCCCAGCCGCCTTTCTCTACGGAGCGAGTACCCCAACCGGCTTTCTCTGATCACGCCCATGAAGCTGCCAAACCCAACGCTCAGGACGTCGAGCAGTTACTCGCAACCATTGAGAAGCTGCGCCCTAAGCTTCGCGACGTTCAATCGTCGTCAGCTCGCGTTAATCGTCAGGTCCAGCCAAGATTCGACGGGCCAAGATTCGACGAGCCAAGCCTAGCAGAACGCCCCGTCTCTCAGTACAACCCGCACCTGTCTATCGAGGACCCCAATCTCCTCCTTGACCTGCCTCCGCCGCGCCGCTTTGACGAAGACAAACGTGACAGCCACGACTCGTCGGCCGATTCGTTCCAAACTGCCTTCTCCCATGACGAGGCAGATAGCTACGAAGAAGACAACCTCCCGCTGCGCACTGCCGATGTCGTTGATTCGGCATGGCAGCCAGTTGAAGCGAGCACGGACCTGGGACCTAGCGGAACCATCACCTCGGCGCGCTCGCGCGGTCCTCACTCGTCTTCGTTGTCCCACTCGTCCTCGGGAAACACCGTCGTGGCCAGCGGACGCACGTTTGTGCGTCCTCCTGAGCCCGTCATCGAACACAGCAGCGGCTCCTCCCCCGGTGAGCTCCCCGCTGCGAGCGGCCCTCCCATTGATGCCCCCATCTCCCCCATCCCCCCTAATCTCCACGTTGCATCCAGCCCATCTCCTCCCCCTCACAACCCGCCGCCGCCCGTACCTAGCGTCGTGCTCAAAAATGCTGCCAACCAGCCCACCCTCGTGCCCGGTCACCTTGACTCGGCGCCTACCCGACACAGCGTCCGCGCTTCAATGTCGTCCTTCCATCCCAGCCACCAGTCTGGCACCTCCACCGACTACTCGGATATGGTGTCTTCGATTGGCGAGGAATACCCTCGAGAGCTTCGCCGCGATGCGACTTTTACTCAGGCCCTGCCCCAAACTGCGCCCCTCGATGCTCAGCGCCCAGGTCGCTCCATCAACGGCCAGCCTCGGCGCGAGTCTCAGGTCCTGTTTGGCGACAGAGTCGCGTCAACGCCTCTTGCTGCACCATCATCTCGCCGTGAAGGTCCAACTGATGGTGAGCCCTCGTCGTCTTTCGGCAGAGGAAAGAGCCGCTACTCGGATCCAACCCCGCGCCGTTCGCGGGATGCCCCTAATTCCCCAGCAGAAACGCGTCAAGTCGACGACACCGGCAAGCCTGAAGGCAGAAGCGACAAGGCCGAAGGCAAGCGTAAGCACAGGCACAAGCGACGCAGCGGTGATGGCGAGCGCAAGCACTCTGACCACCACCAGGGGCATTCGAGAAAGAACCACACCATTGACCTTGGCAGCACCGAGCCATCGGCCTACTTCCGTAACTCGGCCACGACCTCGAAGCCGTCCAAGGCAATGTTTTCTCAGCCCAACATTGAGCGCCTGCTGAAGCTTGCCGATGATTCGTTCAAGCTCGACGAACTTGATCTGCCCCCAGATGAGCGTCACCTACTCGAGAAGTTCATTGATGCGCTGTCTAAGCTCAGCGTAGAGATCAATCTCGACGACGGTAAGCGCCTCGAGGGCATGCGTCGCTTGCACAACGCCTTGCGCGCCATTGAGGGCTGGATATGATTCTATTGCTGCCTGCTAGCCAGTGCGGCCTTCTACTAATTTATTTTAGATTCTCCCCTAGACATTTACACATTAGTCTGCACTACGACTTCAACCTCGTCCACCGTCGTTTGAACTTTCGCGATCTCTGTAGGTTCAGAGATAGGAGCCTCGACCTTAAGGATAGGCTCCGCATTCTGTAAGGTATCCGCTGGTTTCTCACCCGCGCTAGAATTGTCAATCTCTTCTCGAGTTCCCTCTTCAGTTTTTTGTCCAAGTTCCTCATTTTCGGCCTTGCCGACCCCTTCTTCCGCTTCGTCGTCAGTCTTGTCGGCCTCCTCTGTCTCTTCACCCTCTTCTTCCGTCTTATCGTAAACAAACCTGTAGAGGGCTTCCTCATCATTGAATCTGATCTCGCCTCCTGGGAACGTCAAATCAGACGTGACATGAAGGTGTCGCTGGGCCATATCGTGTTCAAAATCCCAGCCCATCTTGTCGGCTATCAGCTCGACAGCATCATCGCAGTTGCCCAGAAATGTGATGTCAAACTCGTTGTGGTTGACGGCCGTCTTGCTGATGTACACCTGAGGTACGTGCGGAGGAAGAATTCGCACGATCTCACTTACTGGGGCGACCTTGAGCGATGTTCCGATGCAAATCAAGAGGTCGCACGCGTCCGAGTCACCTCCAAGTAGGAGCTCTTCGAATCGTTTTGGAAGGGCCTCGCCGAAAAAGGTGATGTCCGGCTTCAGCACTCCCCACGAAGGGTCCTCGTCTTCCTCCTCCTCGTCGCTGCCCTTGAGTGGTTTCCGAATTGGCTTTCTCTCAGCACATACGGGGCATTTCGGGACGGTTGCGGACCTGATCTCGGCAAAAATGGACTCGCCCGGTACCTTGTGGCCGCACGTTATACAAGTGGCTGTCGCAAACGAGCCGTGGCACTGTACCAGTTTGTCGGAATCGATGCCAGCATACGATTCCAGATTGTCGATATTCTGTGTGTAGTTACGCAGCAGAACTCCCTTGTCCTGGAGGAGCTTGATGAAGCCGTGGGTCGGCGAAAACCGCTCTGTGCTGGGGAGGATTTCGCCTGCAATTGAGTAGAACACAGACGGATCTTCTCTGAAGAGATGGATGTCAAACACCTCTTGAGGATCGTTGAGACCGAGGTGGCTCAGCATGTTGTACAGGCCCGAGGAAGAGCGGAAATCGGGAATCCCCAGGCTAGTGGAGATGCCAGCACCAGTCAACACAATGACATTCTTGGCCTTTCCCAACACATCGCAGAACTCGTCTAGTGTATGAGGATAAGGCAGACGCTGACGCGATGACAAGGCGTGGCGCACTGCACCCTGGACGAATCCCTCGAGCTGCTCGTCCGAGTACTTGTCGACAATTCGCACTGGCAGACGAAGACCTAGCGCAGCCAGCACGCGGCCAGGCTTTTCTACTGCAGTCGGGCCCGAATACTTGAGCATGAACTTGAGTGGTCCACACTTCCACAGATCATTGCGAATGGCAGTCTGCTCCTGTTTAGCAAGCGTCATCAGCGGCTCTCCCGATTCCGAGTTAAGCTGATCTGGAGCATATTCGAGAGCCTTCATGATCTCCTCAACGATTTCCTCCTGCCATGGCTCCAGCGGGTCTCCGTCCGACTCTTCATCTTCCTCATCTCCCTCTGAGCTGTACACGAGTTCGAGAGCCTCAATTTCCTCATCATTCATTGCGTTGAGCCCGTCATCGCTGGGACCATCATCGCTGTGCGCCGTGTCATCGAGTCGAGGTCGCTTCGACAGCTGCTCGGGAGAATCCATGCTCCGTTCGTCGGGAACAGGCTGCTGGTCGAGAACCCGCTGATGGACTTGTGACGACCCGGCCAATGAGTTGACTGGCGGTGTCGAGTTACTACCGAGTAGACTATCGAGTAAGCTACATAGCTTAAATCGTGATGCGGTGCCAGTCATAAATCAGCCTCGCACGGCGCTATATCGGCCCATGCCCACGAATGTGTCAAAAAAGTGAAATTTCATCGTCCCGACCACACGCAATGAGTAGCAAAAACGTGCAACGTCTGCCCCACCTGCGCAGCCTGCGGGTCAAGTCGTCGGTAATTGGCGACCGTGGTGGCCCCTGTGTCGTGGTCATGAGCAATCTGCTCAACTGCTGGGCCTCAAACGCTGAGGGCGCGCCAGCCTGTGCTGGACTCGAGGCAGAGCTGAAGAACTGCATGGCCACAAAGGTGAGTGATCTGGCACGAGACGTAATTGTGTCTAACAACAGAAAGCTGTCGTCAAGCGCAAGTCGAGCGTCAACTACCACGCAGCTCGCCTGCTGGGCCGCGTCAACCCGAAACCCCACGACTAATGTACATAGGAATTAATGATTTATGCTGAGCCAGGATCCAGGATCCTAGAGGAATACGCAGTCTGGAAGGAACGAGTGTGCGGTATGAGCTGGGTAGAGAGTTGAGCGTAGTAGCTGCTTCAGCGTAGCGGCTATACAGCTGCTTAAGTAACAGCGCTTAACAGTAGTGAGCTACCATGGCTGCTTGGCTGTAATCTCTAATGCTCTATTCCAATCCACTGAAATCCACTGAAATCCCTGTAATCCTTGTAATCCCTGTAATCCCTGAAATCCACTGAAATCCACTGATCGCACAACTACTTTTTTCTACTGAATTCTGTGGGATTTTCTATTTCGTCAAGTCTGCCTACCTGGGCACCCAAAGAGTAAATAATACGCCAATCGGAAAATAATAATGTTGTCGGTAAATAGGCAGCATATGCACGCAGAGCACGCCGAATAGGGGAGACGGAGGTAAGAGGGAAAGCGTGATGGAACAGGTGAGGAGACGAACCCCGGCAATGCCAGACGGTTTCACGGGAACGAGCGCACAGAAGCTAGTTGGACTTGCGACGCTCCAACTCTAACTGTGACGTCACAGCGGTCCAAGGCGTGAAGAGCGGCGTCGCGATATAGGAATTCCCCTGGCGCGAATGCAGACCGCCGCGGGCGCCCCTACCCCGCAGAAGTGATACCGCTACCATAGCCTAGACCGCCCATTTGCCCAAACTTGTCATTCTCCACTTTTTTGTTGACTCGACCTCGTTTTCGACCCCGGTGTGCCCACTCACGTCCTTACTACTGGAGTCGCTGTGTTTGGCCGTCACAAGTGGGTCTGCAAGTGATTTCCATTGCCGCCCTTTGGCTAGTTGTTTTTTTTTGTTTGTTTTGTACCTCCATTCGCTGTAATCTCCGACCGCGCCGTCCCTGGCTCCTCGGTCGTTTCCTGTAAGTGCTTGTTGTCCGCGTGTCACGCGTCGTTTGTGTTGGTGTCCGAATCGCCCGTCTTGCTACCGCGTTCTGTTACTCGTCTGTCAACATCTATCTCTGCGCCCTGAGTTGTTTGGCCATAGGCTGACTCCTCCCATAACGCGAAGTTGACCGTGAAGTTGCAGTCCACAGGAACAGCTTAGTTACAGACTCTCGTGGTTCTCAGTGTGCTTCTCGGTGCGTTTGTCGGCTCGCTTCAGCGCGGACAGGGCTTGTGCCACCGGACAGTCTATCGCCCCACTACTTACTAACACAGTAATCCCTAAAGATGAGCCAGGACGACCGCGTCATCTACGATGTATACCACAAGATCGAGCGCGAAAAGAACATTATCCAGGGCATCCGCTCTCTGAAAGCGTCGACGGATAATGTCAGTGTTCAGCAAAAGTGCGACTCCAACATTCGCGAAGCCCAGAAAAACATTGCATATCTAGAGGAGACTATGCGCCAGCTCAAGCTGCGCAAGCAGACTGGCGCCCCGAAAACAAGCCCGTCCCACCACCACGGACCCTCGGACGCCAGCACCGTATCGGTCGGCTCGGCCTCGTCGGGCTCGGGCTCGGCTTCATCTGCAACCGACTCCACGGCCGGCAGCAACCGAAATGGAACCGCGGGAGGCATCTATGCTGTCCCCAGGTCCGACGCCAATGGCGACGGCGCTGACGATGCCACGCTGGCTCTGCCTGGTCCATCGCCCGCGAATGCCCAGCTCAGCCGACCCCGCCCCAACTTTACGCGTCTCGACCTGCTCAAGTACGACACGCCCTACCTCGGCCCGCGCATCCAGCTCATGATGCAACAGCTCGAGTTCAAGGTCAGTGTCGAGAAGCAGTACCGCGAGGGTATCGAAAAGATGCAGAAGCTATACCAGATTGAAGGTGACAGACGCAGTCGTGCCGAAGCAGAGGCAAAGCGGATCGAAAGCATGCACAAGGTCCAGCTCCTCAAAAAGGCCCTCAAACGCTATTCTGACATGCATATCGACATCGAGGAGGAGTTCATTGCTGATGACAATGAAAGCCTCGCCGCCGCAAACATTCGACGACCGCTTACTGGAAACCTGCACATTTCGTGCCACGCCATCATGGACGTCGACCATGTTGCGTCTAGCCGAGGATCAAAGGCTCCCGAGTCGTTCATCACCGTCAAGGTCGAGGACCAGAACCGTGCTCGTACTCGATATGCCCGCAACGAGCGTTGGAACGAAGAGTTTGACATCGCGGTTGACAAGGCCAATGAGATTGAAATCGCTGTCTACGACCGCTCTGGCGACCACGACGTGCCCGTGGCCCTCACTTGGCTTCGCATCTCGGACATCGCAGAGGCGATTCGCCGAAAGAAGGTCGAGGCTGAGCTGAACAAGGCTGGATGGGTGAGTGCGTCCAATGTCAAGGGAGCTGTTGCTGGCGTCAACGCCAGCGGCGACGACTCTTTCAACTTTGATCAGTCCAACGCAACTATCGTCGATGGTGCTATTGAAGGGGCACCGGCGGTAGGATTCGGTGGTGCTCCCCTCAGTCCTACTGAGTCTGCAATCCCCGACGTGTCGCCCGTCATTGATGCATGGTTCATCTTGGAACCCGTCGGCCAGATCCATCTGTCTCTCGGGTTTGAGAAGTCGAACCGTGGTCCCAAGCGTGCCCATGATGGCTACGGTGGTCTTGGTCGCCAGGGAGCTATCCGCCAGAAGAAGGAAGAAGTACACGAGGTACACGGTCACAAGTTTGTCCAACAGCAGTTTTACAATATCATGCGATGTGCTCTGTGTGGAGACTTCCTGAAGTACTCGGCTGGTTACCAGTGCCAGGATTGTCGCTACACATGCCACAAGAAGTGCTACCCCAAGGTTGTGACGAAGTGCATTTCAAAGGCGAGCACAGAGGCTGATCCCGATGAGGAAAAGCTTAACCACCGCATCCCTCACCGCTTTGAGCCGACGACAAACATGGGTGCAAACTGGTGTTGCCACTGCGGATATATTCTGCCTCTTGGAAAGAAGAATGTTCGCAAATGCACGGAGTGCAGTCTCACCTGTCATCCGCAGTGCTCGCATCTGGTCCCAGACTTTTGTGGTATGTCCATGGAGATGGCCAACCAAATTCTCAGCGAGATCAAGTCGACCAAGATTCGCCAGCAGGCGGTGGCGAACTCTCCAGAGCGTATGCACCACCAGCCAAACCGGCCTTCGGTATCTATTTCGCCACAGCAGCTGCGCACCCAGCCTCTGCCTATCGGTGGCCGTCAGCAGGACCAGGAGCCGACTGGCATATCTACCTCGCCATTTGGTTCTTCAGTAAACCACCCAGCTCCTCCACGAAGAGAACCAATCAGGAGGCGCGACGTTGGATCTGGAGCACCGGCTCAGGCGGCCGCAATGGCACTGCAAGGGTCGGGTGGTCGTCCTGCAGAGCAGCAGCCTCCGGCACAAGCTCAATCTGCCTCAGCGGCTCAGGCTGCATTCTCGGCAAGCTCTCCTGAAAGGCGGCCTCCTCAACAGCAGTCTCAACAGCAAGCCGGATGGCCCAGCGGAGGTCACGATGTGGCTGCCGCAGCAGCTGTGCTGCAGCAACAGCAGCAGGCACGCGCTCGCCAGCAGCAGCAACAAGCGCAACTTCAACAGCAGCAGGCGCAACAGCAGCTTCAGCAACAGAGAGCTCAACAGCAGCAGGCACAGCATCAACAGCGTGTTCAGGACGCATCTGAGATTGCTCCTAGTCAGGGGTCAGTCGAACAGCCAGTTGCCAAGGTACGTCCAGTGCGTCGCCGAAAGGTTGGACTCGACGACTTCAACTTCCTGGCTGTGCTAGGAAAGGGTAACTTTGGTAAGGTGATGCTTGCCGAGTCCAAGGGCTCCAAGCAGCTGTATGCCATCAAGGTGCTGAAGAAGGATTTCATTATTGAGCATGATGAGGTGGACAACACCCGGTCAGAGAAGAATGTGCTCCTCGTGGCCAGCCGTGAGCGACACCCGTTTTTGATCAATCTCAACTCATGCTTCCAGACGGAGAACCGTATCTATTTTGTCATGGAGTACGTGAGCGGAGGAGATCTCATGTGGCACATTCAAAAGGAACTGTTTACGCCACGACGTGCGCAGTTCTACGCTGCTGAAGTTCTACTGGCACTAAAGTACTTTCATGACAACGGTGTTATCTACCGTGACCTCAAGCTCGATAATATCCTCCTGACGCTTGATGGACATGTCAAGATTGCCGACTATGGATTGTGTAAGGAGGAGATGTGGTATGGAAAGACGACGTGCACATTCTGTGGAACGCCCGAGTTCATGGCGCCTGAGATTCTGCTTGACCAGCGCTACGGCCGGGCGGTTGACTGGTGGGCGTTTGGCGTTTTGATCTACCAGATGCTCCTTGGTAAGTCACCATTCCGCGGTGAGGACGATGACGAGGTTTTCGATGCTATTTTGTCTGACGAGCCTCTATACCCCATCCACATGCCGCGAGACTCGGTGTCGATTCTGCAGGAGCTGCTAACGCGTGACCCCACGCGTCGTCTCGGTTCCGGGCCCAAGGACGCTGAGGACGTCATGGCGCACCCGTACTTCAGCAACATCAACTTTGACGACATTTACAACTGTCGGGTTGCACCGCCCTTTGTGCCCAAGATCGAGTCGCCGACGGATGTGCGCAATTTCGATAATGAGTTCACGTCAGAGGCGCCGGCGCTGACCCCTGTTACTACCAAGCTTACGCAGAAGATGCAGGAGGCATTCCGCGGCTTCTCGTATGTGAATGGCGACGCCATTTAGCTGTAGAGCGGACGGGCCGTAGCTCATATAATTTTGAATTTGCATCGATGATAATTCTCTAGGAGCCCAGTTGCCCAGCGACGGGCAATTAATGAATATTACCGCCTCCAACCCTCCATGCTCTTCTAGGTGGCTGTTTCGGGCGGTGAGACTGTCTCAGTATTTTTCACGAGATATCTACATGGCTGATCGGCCATCCCACGACGATGAGACGGAAAGCCTGAAAAGCCACTAGATACAGGAAACCTTCGCAGAGTCGCCATTGAGGCAAGGATCCACTCTTGGGATCTATCCCTTGCAATACGAACTCGTTTCCCCCTTCCGAGCATTATTTACTGTGCCTTCTCGATATTAAGGTTCGCGCCTGATTATATTGACTAGGCGGCCTGGCAGC
The DNA here is from genome assembly GCA_030570555.1 of Sugiyamaella valdiviana. Classification (NCBI taxonomy): domain Eukaryota; kingdom Fungi; phylum Ascomycota; class Dipodascomycetes; order Dipodascales; family Trichomonascaceae; genus Sugiyamaella; species Sugiyamaella valdiviana. The sequence goes on from JAJLWF010000003.1 coordinate 1,090,076, forward strand.
TCAAGAGACTGGCATGGTCTGAAAGGCGTTTATATAGGGGATGCTTCACCCAAGGAGTCGGTATCAGTAGTGGAGTGGCATTACCAAGTTGAATCGCAATGAGATCTCTGGCGGTTTGTCTTTCCGGATTTCTGATCGCTGGTAGCTACTCGCTACCGGTTGATGGCTCTGTCAAGGTCCCCGTGGTCCCTGACGGCGTCATCGCTGTAGATATTGCTCACCAGTTCCGACAGGGCAGGCTCGGAAAGCGGGACAGCAACTCCATCTATGGCAGTTATGTGATCGTGTTTGGAGCCGGCACTCCGTCGCAGACGCAAGTAGCCATTGTCGACACCGGATCGAGTGATCTGTGGCTCAATGGGCCGTACAGCGGCGAGCCGCAGTTCTACAACCCGGCCAATTCGTCGAGCTACCAGTATGTTGCGCCCAACTTCCACATTTCGTACGGGTCCGGCGAGGCCAGCGGATACTGGGCTGCCGACAACCTCAATATTGCAGGCTCTACTCTCAAGAACCAGACGCTGGGTGTTGTGTTCAATCGTGGAGCTGGCGAAGCAGTGTTTGGTGTTGGCATGCTTACCAACGAAGCGTCGGAGCAGCCCTATGCCAATGTTCCTCAGAACCTGGTTGACCAGGGCCTCATCAAGTCCAATTCCTACTCGGTGTACATTGACAATTTGTCGCAGTCGACTGGTCGAATTCTGTTTGGCGGGGTTGACTCTGCGAAATACAACGGCACGCTGCAGGAAGTGCCTATTACCGACAATGTCACTTTTTACGTCGACCTCGACAGCATCGAGGTTGGAAGCAATGAGATTACGGGCGACAAGATGTCGGTGATGATGGACACGGGAACGACCTTTTGCTACTTGCCGCAGCTAATTGCAGACGAGATCGCGCAGCAGTTTGACGGTGAGATCGACAACAAAACAGGACTGTACTTTGTCAATGAGGATCCGGCCAGTGTCGAGGACAAGGCAGTCACTTTCAACTTTTCCGGAGCCACCATCACTGTTCCGTCGAAGGAGATTCTCGTCGAGGCGTCAGCAGTAGTGCAAGGAAACCCGCCTGCTCCGTATGTGCTAGGAGTCGTTGGCACTGCTCAGATGCCGTATATTTTAGGCGACACTTTTCTACGTTCTGCCTACGCAGTGTTTGATCTCGACCGCCACGTCATTGCGCTCGCTCAGGCCAGCTACAACTCGAATGCCAATATCTCGCTCATTGCGAGCGACGGGATCCCTGGAGCTGTTCCTGCCGTGCAGTCCAGCTCGTCCATGTCTGTGGCCAGCTCGATGGCCTCGATGCCTCCGATGGCCGAGGCTGTCACGCGGATTGTGACGATTCTGACAATTGCAGCACCGAGTCCGACGATGCTTCAAGATGATGTCAGTGTGTCAGCCCCAGTTGTGGCAGCGACGACCACCACGCATCCTACGCACGTTCCGTGGTGGCACTGGCTCTAGGCCGGCTTTAGGCCAGTGGCCCAACAATCGTTAACATACAATTATAAAATGCAATAGTCAGTGTCAGGTAACGAAGATTAGAAATTAATGGAAGCGCAGCGGTGCAGTCGCACAGCAGCTACCACAGAGTTACAACAGTTCAACCGTATAATTAAACAGTTCAACAGTATAATCACAACAGTTCAACAGTATAATTACACAAGTTCCACAGTACAATTCCAATAGTTCAACAGTACAATTCCAATAATTCAACAGTACAATTAATTACCATTGTAGCTTCAGTACAACCAACAGTACAACCACAACAATACAATTTACAACAGTACATCACAACATTTCAAATACAACAGTACAATCACAACAGTACAAATACGACAGCTCAACGATACTCACAACAATGGTCCTGCGTCATAGTGATGTACCCTGACATCTTACGCCGACGCACTAGTGCCTGCTGACATGAGTCCGCGGAAGCAGAGTCCAACAGCAATCCAGTAGTACTAGTTCAGCAATATTTGAATCCACCAGACTTAATCCACTAGCTACAAACTGATACTCTTTAACTCAGATACCTGACCAGCTCATATACTCTTACCAGCTCCCTGCCTATATACCGTTTCAACGGGCCGTACGACGTCTCTTGTACCGGCCGAACGGCGTCTGTGCTATCTGACGGCGTATTGCCGGATTATCTCCGGTCCGGACAGCCGTGCACAACGGCGCGCCTGTCACGCGTAGTGCGAGTCGGACGAACGGACAGCGTCGCAATAGGGGCTTATACCACCGTTGGGTGCGGCGCGGCGCTATTTCCCAACAACCTTTGGGTTAGGCGCGGGACGGCAATAGGCCCATATGCCGGCGATCGCTGCCGGACTGGGCAGGCAGCGAGAAACCTCCCAACAAGCGCGGTACTTTTTATTTGTCGTGCGGGGTGGTGCACTGTGAGAAGCCGTGGCGCTTTTGTTGGATGCCTTGTTGGAATCGTTATACCGGGGGGGCACACTGTTCCCCCCGTCTGCTGCCGGGCCCCACGACGCACCATCGAGCACGTCGGTATATTAGGAAGACAGACCCGCTGAAAATTAGCTTGATCCCTAGTGGTTGAGGATTTCAGCGACGCAGTAATTGAGGTAAGTCCACCGGTCTAGCCCACGCTATATCAACCTACACTATATTAACCTAGCTCTGTCCATTCAGGGGTATTCTTCCGCTACGTCCCTTGATCTCATCTGCCTATCACTAGAGCCTCATTAGCTCTTCTGACCTGCCATTGCCTCGAATCTAGTCGAGAGACGAGCTTCAATCGACTCTTCTCGACATGTACGCGACTGGAGTCGCTACTGGAGTGTCGACTCCGCATTCGGCGGCGTCGATGCGTCCGCTGGTGCTGTCGCATGGCGACATTGAGCACACTCTGCTAGTGCCTACCTCACTCTACCTCAACTGCACACAGCTTCGTGACCAGTACCTGGCCTCGCTGCCTGCTGCCACCGAGGGCCACGCCGGCGACAACGAGCCGTCGTCGTCGACGGAGCTGCTCGCCGACTTTCTTGGCTTCACGGCCAACCTCGTGGATCAGGAACCTGGCCCCTATGACGACGTACTGGCCCTCGTCCTCACCGAGTTTGAGACTCGCTACCTCCAGGGCAACGAGGTTCACGCCGTCGCCACAGCTCTGCAGCAGCACGAGTCGGAAGATGACGAAGTGACTGGCCCTTCTGTGACCAAGGTGAAAAAGGTTGTCAAGTCGTACTACGCCGCCAGACTCGCTGCCAACCGCCCCATCAAGGCTCACGAGTCGGCCCTGCTGCGTGCTGCTTCAGACGGCCACGCCCGCCTCCACGCCATCTTTGGCGGCCAGGGAAACACCGAGGACTACTTTGAGGAGCTTCGTGACATCTACCACATCTACAATGGCACCATCTCGGACTTCATCGAGCTGCTCGCCAACAAGCTCGTGGCTCTGTCTCGTGAGCACTCAGATGCCTCCAAGATCTACACCAAGGGCCTCGACATCATGCGCTGGCTCCGCACCCCCGAGACGAGCCCCGACAACACCTACCTCGTCTACGCGCCTGTCTCGGTGCCCGTCATTGGAGTTATCCAGCTGGCCCACTTTGCCATCACCGCCCGTGTGCTGGGCAAGACGCCCGGTGAGCTGCGCAATTACTTTGCTGGCGCTACGGGCCACTCGCAGGGTCTCGTCACGGCCCTGGCCATTGCGTCCTCGGACTCGTGGGAAAGCTTCTATGAAGCTGCCCTCAAGGCCATGACCATCTTCTTCTACATTGGTCTCCGCTGCCAGCAGCAGTACCCGCACACCTCGCTGCCCCCGTCAGTCCTCGAGGACAGTCTCGCCGAGGGCGAAGGCAAGCCGTCGCCCATGCTGTCGGTGCGCGACCTGTCCGTTGACCAGCTCCAGAAGTTTGTCGACCAGACTAACCAGCATTTGCCCAAGGAGAAGCACATTGTCATCTCCCTCAAGAACGGTGCCCGCAACATGGTCGTCACGGGTCCTCCTCAGTCCCTCTACGGTCTCAACCTTAATTTGCGCCGTGAGAAGGCCCCCACGGGTCTCAACCAGGGTCGCGTGCCTCACAGCCAGCGTAAGCTGCGTTTCTCGAACCGCTTCCTGCCCATCACCTCGCCCTTCCACTCGCCCTTGCTTGTGAATGCGACGGACATCATTGTCGCGGACCTCAAGGCCGCCGGAGTTGAGTTTGCTCCTTCGTCCCTGGCCATTTCGGTCTACGACACCTTTGACGGCAGCGATTTCCGCGACTCCAAGACGTCGGTCGTTGCCCGCCTCGTTGAGCTCATCACATACCTGCCCGTCAACTGGGAGACGGCCACTAAGTTCTCCTCGACTCACATTCTCGACTTTGGCCCTGGTGGCATCTCGGGACTGGGTCTGCTAACCCACCGCAACAAGGAGGGTACTGGTGTGCGCGTCATCCTCGCCGGTGTGCTCGATGGCTCGGCTTCGCAGGAAGAATTCGGCTACAAGCAGGAGATCTTCGATCGCGAGGACAATGCCGTCAAGTACGCTCTCGACTGGGTAAAGGAGTTCTCTCCCCGACTCATCAAGACATCGAGTGGTTCGACCTACGTCGACACCAAGTTCAGTCGACTGCTGGGACGCCCGCCCATTATGGTCCCCGGTATGACTCCCACCACTGTGCCCCCGCAGTTTGTCGCCGCGACTCTCAACGCCGGTTACCACGTTGAGCTTGGCGGTGGTGGCTACTTTATGCCTAGCATGCTCACCAACGCTCTTGAGAACATCAAGAAGACCATCAAGCCTGGTGTCGGAATCACCCTCAACGTGTTGTACGTCAACCCTGTCATGCTCCAGTGGTGCATCCCGCTCATTGAGAAGCTGCGCAAGGAGGGTTTCCCCATCGAGGGTCTCACCATCGGTGCCGGTGTACCCTCACTCGAGGTTGCCAACGGTTACATCCGCGATCTTGGCCTCAAGCATATCTCCTTCAAGCCTGGTACCGTTGACTCAATCGCCACTGCTGTCAGCATTGCCGCTGCCAACCCTTCGTTCCCTGTTGTTATTCAGTGGACTGGTGGCCGTGGTGGTGGACACCACTCGTTTGAGGACTTCCATTCACCGGTTCTTCAGATGTACGCCAAGATCCGACGATACCCCAACATCATCCTTGTTGGAGGCTCTGGTTTCGGTTCTGCTGAGGACACCTACCCTTACTTGACGGGTGAGTGGTCGACTGAGTTCAACTACCCGCCTATGCCTTTTGATGGTTTCCTCATGGGTTCGCGTGTGATGGTTGCCAAAGAGACCTTCACCTCGCCCGCTGCCAAGCAGGCGATTGTTGACGCTGCTGGTATCGACGACTCCCAGTGGGAACGCACCTACAAGGGCGCTACTGGCGGTGTTATCACTGTTAACTCGGAGATGGGTGAGCCAATCCACAAGCTCGCCACTCGTGGTGTTATCTTCTGGCACGAGATGGACTCCACCATCTTCAGCCTGCCTAAGAACAAGCGTGTCGAGGCCCTTGCTTCGAAGCGCGACTACATCATCAAGCGTCTTAACGCTGACTTCCAGAAGACGTGGTTTGGCCGCAAGGCATCTGGCGAGGTCGCCGATCTCGAGGACATGACGTACCATGAGGTTGTCCTCCGTGCCATTGATCTGCTATATGTCAAGAAGGAGAAGCGCTGGATTGATATTTCTCTCCGAAACTTTGCTGGAGACTTCATCCGCCGTGTTGAGGAGCGCTTCACCGTTGAGAGCGGCAAGTTGTCGGTTCTCCAGTCGTACGCTCAGCTTGAGGAGCCATTTGCTATTCTTGACCGCATCATCGAGGCATATCCCGATGCCAAGCACCAGATCATCAATGCTCAGGACAAGGACTACTTCCTGATGCTGTGCCGTCGCCCGACACAGAAGCCTGTGCCATTTGTGCCCGTTCTTGACGACAACTTTGAGTTTTACTTCAAGAAGGACTCGCTCTGGCAGTCTGAGGACCTCGCTGCTGTTGTCGATGAGGACGTTGGAAGAACTTGTATTCTGCAGGGTCCTGTCTCGGCCAAGTTCTCAACCAAGGTTGACGAGCCCATCAAGGAAATCTTGGATGGCGTCCATGAGGGTCACATTCAGCTGCTCCTGAAGGATGTCTACGGCAATGACGAATCGAAGATTCCTGTCATCGAGTCGTTTGGTGGCCAGCCACCGAAGCAGGAGACCGACCTTGAGTTTACCCACTCGGGTGTGACGGTTCTGCATGAGGGAGACAACGTCACCTACAAGCTTGACTCCAACATCAGTGAGAGTGGTCTGCCTTCCCTTGAGGAGTGGATCGATCTTATTGCGGGTTCCACCTACTCGTGGCGCTACTCTTTGCTGCAGACTAACATTATTGTGCAGGAAACCAAGCACCAGAAGAACTCACTCCGTGATGTTCTGTCGCCTGTCCGTGGACTCAAGGTGGAGATCATCTCGGCCAGCAAGCCTGAGTCGACTGTCATTTCTGTCTACGAGCCCATCAACGGCAAGCTCACGAAGGTCGTCGAGATTTCTAAGGCCAACAAGGACACCATCCGCGTGCTACTTATTGAGGAGCGCACTTTTGAGAAGGCTCCTGTTAGCCTTCAGCTTCTTTACACCTACAAGCCCGAGATGGGTTACGCTCCTATTCAGGAGGTCATGGAAGGCCGCAATGACCGTGTCAAGGACTTCTACTGGCGCGTGTGGTTTGGCCCTGGTCAGAAGGCCCCCGCAGATCTTGGTGCTACTAAGAGCTGGGCCGGCGACGAGGTGACTGTCCAAGGCAAGCATATTGCCGACTTTGTCCACGCCATTGGCAACAACGGAGAGGCTTTTGTGCAGCGCCCTGGCAAGGTCACTTACGCCCCCATGGACTTCGCCATTGTCACTGGATGGAAGGCGATTATCCGCGCCATTTTCCCCAAGGTCATTGACGGAGATATTCTCCGTCTTGTGCACATGTCCAATGGTTTTAAGATGTTCCCTGGCGCTGAGCCTCTGAAGCAGGGCGATGTTATTTCTACTTCGGCTAGTCTCAAGTCTGTTGTCAACCAGCCGTCTGGTAAGGTTGTCCAGGTCTCTGGTATTCTGTCTCGCGACGGCAAGCCTTTGATGGAAGTCACGTCTGAGTTCCTCTACCGAGGATCGTTCGACGACTACGAGAACTGCTTTGAGCGCAAGGAGGAGAAGCCTATTGAGATCCACCTCAAGACGCCTAAGGATGTTACTGTGCTCCGCGCAAAGGAGTGGTTCCACCTTGACGACTCGTCAATTGATCTGCTTGGCAAGTCCCTTGTTTTCCGCACGGAGTCTACGGTGCGCTACAAGAACAGCAATGTATTCGCTAGCGTTGAGACGCGCGGTCAAGCTCTGCTTGAGCTTCCCACCAAGGAGGTTATCCAGATCGCGACTGTTAGATACAGTGCTGGTGAGTCGTTTGGAAACCCAGTCATTGACTATCTGGAGCGATTTGGCCACACTGTTGAGCAGCCTGTCCACTTTGAGAACTCAATTCCTCTGAGTCCAGGCTCTGTTCTCACCTCGCGTGCTCCCTCGACCAACGAGCCGTATGCAAACGTCTCGGGTGACTACAACCCCATCCACGTGTCTCGCGTCTTTGCCAAGTACGTGAGCCTGCCTGGTACTATTACTCACGGTATGTACTCGTCTGCTGCTGCTCGCTCGCTCGTCGAGACATGGGCAGCTGCCAACAACGTCAACCGTGTCCGCGCCTTCCACTGCTCTTTTGTCGGCATGGTTCTACCTAACGACGATATTGAGACGAAGCTCGAGCACATTGGTATGATCAATGGTCGTAAGATCATCAAGGTCGAGAGTGTGAAGACAGAGACTCAGGAAGTCGTTCTGATTGGTGAGGCCGAGGTTGAGCAGCCTGTGTCCTCGTACGTCTTCACTGGCCAGGGTTCGCAGGAGCAGGGAATGGGAATGGACCTTTACGAGTCTAGTGAGGTTGCCCGCAGCGTTTGGGATCGTGCTGATGAGCACTTCCTCATCAACTATGGCTTTTCCATTGTCAACATTGTCAAGAACAACCCCAAGGAGCTCACAGTACACTTTGGAGGAAGCCGCGGTAAGGTCATTCGCGAGAATTACATCTCGATGATGTTCGAGACGATTGATGAGAACGGTCAGATTAAGTCTGAGAAGATCTTCAAGACTATCACGGAGGCCACTGACTCGTACACCTTCACGTCGACGTCAGGTCTTCTGTCTGCGACTCAGTTCACACAGCCTGCTCTGACCCTGATGGAGAAGGCCAGCTTCGAGGATATGAAGTCCAAGGGTCTTATTGACACGGAAAGCACTTTTGCTGGACACTCTCTGGGTGAGTACTCTGCTCTGGCGTCACTGGGTGATGTCATGCCCATTGAGAGTCTTGTGGACGTTGTGTTCTACCGTGGTATGACCATGCAGGTTGCTGTTCCTCGTGACTCTGCTGGTCGCTCCAACTACGGTATGGTTGCCGTCAACCCGTCGCGTGTTTCTGGCACCTTCAATGATGCTGCGCTACGATTTGTCGTCGAGCATATTGCTGAGCAGACGCAGTGGCTTCTGGAGATTGTCAACTACAACGTTGAGAACCAGCAGTACGTTGTTGCTGGTGACCTTCGAGCTCTTGACACGTTGACCAACGTGCTCAACCTGCTGAAGGTGCAGAAGATCAACATTGACAAGCTTCTCGAGACCATTCCAGTGGAGGACGTCAAGAGCCACTTGTCGGAGATTGTTACTGGGGTATCCAAGAAGAGCTTGGCCAAGCCGCAGCCCATCGAGCTGGAGCGTGGCTTCGCTGTCATCCCTCTCAAGGGAATCAGTGTGCCATTCCACTCGTCATACCTGCGCAGTGGTGTCAAGCCTTTCAAGAACTTCCTGGTGAAGAAGGTTCCCCAGTCGGCCATCAAGCCGGCCAGCTTGGTCAACAAGTACATCCCCAATCTGACGGCCAAGCCGTTCGAGATCACCAAGGAGTACTTCCAAGACGTCTACAACCTTACTGGTTCGGACAAGATCAAGCACATTCTCGACAACTGGGAGAAGTACGAGAGCTCTTAAGGCAATGCTCTCCCGTTTATTATCATGTCATTAGTTATAATAATTGTACGTATAGATTAATTTACTGTTACAGGAACACGGGACTCCAGTGAGTAGAGTTAATCTCGTTGTAGGGTGCAATCGTTAGTCATTCGTGATGCAAAGGTGTGTCATTAGGATCAAGCCGATTTGTCTCGTCTATAGTGGACTGCCATGTCGTTTACAGCCGTGAACCAGGCATCTTTCCGGGAATGGGAGTCAGCGATTTCGGTTAGTGACCAAGCCGCCTCGTCTGTTGGCTTGTCAATATCCTCGAGGAATTCCTTGATGTAAGGATATTTCTCCTTGATATCGGCAACGCCGAGTTCTCGGTCATATGTGGGGATGTAGTTGCCGAGGATCAGTGCCTGAGGGAACTTCTCAATTTCCCCGAGAGTCGCGTCGACGAGACTTTGAGGAGCATGTGGAAGGTAATATAGCCAGCTTTCCTTGCCAATGGTAGTTTCTGGGTCGTCTTTACTCACTTCAATGCCGAGCTTACCGAAGATCTCCTTGTCCATGTTGTCGAAAACTGGATCCCACACGGATGCTTGGCTAGGCTTCAGACCAAAGTAGTCCAACAGCAGCTGGAGCAGAGCCAACTGGTATATGGCATTGAGCTTGTCGAGGCTGCTTGAAGGCTGACCAAGCGCTAAGCAGCGAATATACTCGATAGGACGAGCAGCTAGCCGCGAGGATTCCGTAGGATGAAAGATGCCGTCCAGAGTGCTTTTCAGCTCGGCAAAGAAACGAGAGCCTTCAAGTTCCAGCCGACGATGCTCGAGGAGCTCGACATAGTCTTGTGCAGCTTTCTCCTTGTAAACAAGCTTGTTCTTTTTCCTGTTGGCTCGTTTACTCGAGCTCACGACAGTGAACTCATCTGCCATGATGGATGTAGAGCAGCCCGATTCCACCACTTAACTGCAGCTCGTTACAGCGACGTACCTGCAGAAATGTATTTACAGCCGAGCTCTTCTCTATATTGTGTGCTCCTCTATACTGTGTGATTCTTAACCGTCTTCACCGTGTAAACACCATTCAACGAGCTTCGCTGGTTAGCGAAGGTCAATATGTCAGGCTTTAAAAATATTGCCGGTCGTTTCCTATTTCGGCACGAAGTGCAGATGGAAAGTCACTGGCAGTTCATTTACGGAAGCAAAACCGGAGAGGGACACATTAAAGGACAACAATGTATGGAAAGTGAAGGGCATACTAGTAGATATTAGTAGATATGCATTAGTAGATTGTATGTTTGAATCCTCTGGGTGCTCATATGAATAACCCCAGGTCAGCAGTGCTAACGACGACATCATGACAGAACCAGCAGGAACAGCAAGACGGGGCAATAAGCGAGATTTCCAAGCCCACCGACTTGCTATAGGAGAGTAAATTGACTAAATCTGGGACGGTCTTTCTCTTACACTGGTGAACCTTCGGCTCTTGGTGCCACTAAATGGCTCAACGCTTGTTCACGTGACATACACACGTTGACTCGTATACCGGCCTTAGAACAGAGCATTCTTCTTCATGCTTTCACTTATACTACAATGACATCATCCTGTAGCTTCTATAGACATTTACAAGCAGTTTAGCTGCTGGTGGGCCCGTCGCTTAGTCCCTGCTCGCCATTGGGCACATGCTCAGGGGAAGCAGCGCGGCAAGGGCTGGGAAAAAATAGCCGATAGGCTCACTGATAAAGCCATTTTTTTCATTGTCCGCTGGTTGGTACCGTTCAATTCTCAGTGCTTCTGACTTGACTTCGTCACAGTTCCTCGGCACATTGGTTTCCTAGCGTGCGCTGCTACTCAACAGTCTACCTTCGCCATGAGAAAATCCCACGTTTTCGTAGGCTCGTCGCACCCAGAGCTCGGCCAGCTCGTCTGCGACAGGCTCGGGGTCGTGCCAGGCCCTTGTACGCTGCGCAAGTTCTCCAATGGCGAGACGTGCGTCGAGATTGGCGTGTCTGTGCGCGATGAAGATGTGTACATTGTTCAGTCGGGCAGCCCCACCATCAACGACCACATCATGGAGATGCTCACGTTCATTGCCGGCTGCAGAGGGGGCTCGGCCCACAAGATCACAGCTGTGCTGCCGTTGTTCCCATATTCGAAACAGAGCAAGATGAAGAAGCACCGTGGTGCCATCACCGCGCGAATGCTCGCCAATCTGATCATCATGGCCGGTGCTGACCACGTCATTACCATGGACTTGCATGCTTCGCAGATGCAGGGATTCTTCTCAAAGCCTGTCGACAACTTGTACGCTGGTCCGACTCTGGCTCGCTGGATCAAGCAGAACGTCCCCGACTACCGTAACCAGGTCGTCATTGTGTCCAAGAACCCTGGCGGCACCAAGAGAGTCACTGCTCTTGCCGACGCTCTCAAAGTCAACTTCGCCATGATCCACACCGACCGTCGACGTACCAACGATCGCACGTCGCTCAACCGTGTTTACTCGAGTCAGCACTTGAGTCTTCCTTCCTCAAAGGGAGCTTTCAGCGGCTCCGATTCAGGTCTGCCAAGTCCCCGACGCCCTGCTCCGGCCAAGGGCGCGCCAAAGCCCTCACTTAGAATCCCTTCTGGATCCGGAGCCCCCAAGAAAGCATCGCCTCTGTCTGAGTCTTCAAAACCCGCTCACGACGATCCTTTTGTCGAGGCTGTTGGCGAACCGACGAGTCCTGACTATTACGAGCAAGATGAGGAGGTCATCAAGTCGCACGAGATCCATGTGGCCCGTGTTGTGCAGGGCCATGTTGTCGATGACGACTATGACACGCAACCTTCAGAGGATGATCTATCGCGATCCACTGACCTCGGACATGCTTCGCACGCTCTTGGTGGTACAGTTGATGCATCTCTGTCGGACGATGACGAGGACGACCACTTCCTCGAGGAGAGACTCATCGCCCTTGTTGGAGATGTCCAGGACAAAACGGCTATCATCTTGGATGACATGATTGACCGCCCGGGCAGCTTCATTGCAGCTGCAGAGCACTGCCGTATCAACTGCGGAGCTCGCAAGGTTTTGATTCTCGCAACCCACGGTGTCTTCAGCAATGGCTCGCTCGACGACCTCATCGCTTGTCCCTGCATCGATCAGGTCGTGTGCACCAACACGTATCCTATTTCCAAGGAGGTGCGGGAAAAGTCGTCGAAGCTGACGGTTATTGATATCTCGGCTATCTTCGCCGAGTGTATCCGTCGCAACCACCACGGGGAGAGCATTTCCGCTCTGTTCGAGCAGCTCACGACTGTATAAGAGTGTCATCGAGTGCACACCACTAGATAATCTATGATCTATGATTTATTAACAGCAGCAATACATGTGCCTCTGAGATATACAAGCTAGCCAGTCACCAGCTTGACTGCTTTCTTCCTTGCGTATAAATAGACAAAACGAAATCGATTCAGATATCTATATCTATTATGTATCTACTCGGCGGGGATTTCTACCGCGGCCGACTCCTTGGCAATACCGTCGTCTTGGTCTTCAATGTCCTTCTCAGCGTCGTCGCCCTCGTGAGCAGAGATATTGACAGGGATGAACTTCTGGGGCATTGAAACTCTCGAGAACTTGCTACGAAGCTTCGACATAAAGATGTCGCTATCCAGGTGTCGCGTGAAAGACTGGCGCGGGATACACGAAATGCAGTGCTTCGCATCCAGCTGCACGTCCAGAGGAGAGGGAGAGTTGCATCCAGGTGAGATGGTCATACGTATAGAGTACTTCTTCTCCAGTGTCTTGACATCCTCACACTCGTAGACTTCAAAAGAGATTTGGGTCAAGTAGTCGAGCTCGGGCAGAGCGTTGCGGCTAACCTTCGTCGGCACCTGCGATTCGTAGATGACGTTGAGAAGCGTGTAAATGTGCGATTCCTTTGTGAAATAAATCATGCTGGAACAGGTGTCACTCTCCTTGATAGACTCAATGTCGTTGAGAATCTGCTTGACGAGAGGCATACTAGTCAACAACCCAATGTCAAGTTTCTCCTGGTCTTCAATGCCGTACTCCTGAGGACAGATGAAGTCAAAGAGAATCTTGGACAGACGGTAAAGCTCGCGAAGGGAGGTGAATTCCGGGCGATCAAACGGGCCGGTCTTTTCAGTACCAATGGCTGGTGAAGCAGCACCGTTGGGGGTAGTACCGGGCGACGAAGACGTGCCGTGGAACGGGCCAAAATTGATCTTGAGACTGGGGATCTCGTGTTTCGACGGCTCGAGCACAGTGATGCTAGGATCCGCTTCGAACACACGTTCCAAGAACTGTCGATTGTGCAAGCCATCATACTTCATGGTATCGTACAGCTCAGAAATCTTGGACGGATCCACCTTGTCAACCGAAACAAACTCGCCGAACAGCTTGTCCCATCGCTCGCGGAACAGAAAAGCATCTTCATTACAACACCATCGTTGCTGGAACGAGTCAACATCCTTGTGCTCATAGTTGTAGTCAAGAATCTGCTTGTGGTACTTCATCAGCTCGACAACCCGACTCAAGACGACAAAGGGCTCTGGGATCTTTGGAGGCCAGGTAAACTGCGCGGGTGGGTCGATACCCTGGCGCAATAAAGGCTTCAGCTTCTTCTTGACTTTATCCATAAGATCTTTGGCCGCGTTGCTGTCGTCCAGAAGGTCTTTGCGGATATTGAGGAAGCCCTCGGGCAGTTGCTCCATATCCAGGAAACTGTTCGAAAAGATACGAGCAGTGGTGATTACACGGCGCTCTGAGCTCGTAAAGAACTCAACCTCAGCAAGCGCATTCTTGTTCAGCAGCGTGAGATCCTTGCGCATCTGCTCACCAAGGTCCAGAGCCTGGTAGCGCGCCGAGTGTGTAGGCTCACCACCCCATTTGATGATAAGCTGGACCTTCTCGACGACCTCATTCTCGCCCAGGACCGGTTTGAGCTGGACTTTGGTTCCGGGCAGTTCAAGCTTCTTGACAAGGGCGGCCTTGAGCTGTCGCAGTTTGGTGGGATCTTCAGCGCCAGCTTCAATTGCCTCATTCGTCACAGCGAGCACATGGCGCAGATGGTCCTTGTCGCGAATAATGACCTCAATCTTGTGACCCTGGAGCAGTTCAATGAAACAGCGCGACTTGAAAGAGAACTTGAACTTCTGTTTGGGGGTACGGTCGGCATGACGAATGATTGAGACAACTCCCTTGAGCACCCACTTCTGGTGCTTCTCCTCGACGACAAGACTGGACAGGGCACCCTTGTGAACTTCACGGTCGCGCTTGGCAGTAATGAACATCTCCCGTAGGATACGTGCACAGTTATCATAGTACTCCTGGTTATCTTTGACAAACGAGAAACCGTTGACGTCAATAACGTAGCTCTTGCCATGAACACGGAGAAGGTCGAATCCGCAGATTGTCTGCTCAAAGGCAAGGCAGATGTTCTGTGCCATTGTAACCTCATCTTCGGCCAAACGAGTAACAAAGCGCAGCTCCTTGCCATAAGTGTTACGTCGGACAATACCATCAACGACAGGCGACTTTCGAGTCTCAGCGTGACAGAAAGTAGGACCAACGGTGTAGGCTTTGACATCCTCAAAGTTATCCGTGTCCATGAACTTCTCGTAGATGTAGCTTCCCTTTGTGCGGGGTGTTGACAGCTCCGGGTCGTAGTCGGATGACTTGTTGCCTACCTTGCGGAACAGACGACGGCCTCCACCGCCTGTTTCCTTGCTGTAATAGATGTAGACATTGTGGTCTTCACCATCAACGGGCTTCTCGACAAAGGGTTTCTTAAGGACAGTGCCATCGCTGAGCTTCATAGTGTCCTCATCGACCATCTCAAACTTGAGCTCGGGCTCGTGGTCAAGAATGACACCATGCGACCTGAGCTTGGCACGGACCTTATCGTCAACACGAGGACCGCCATCTCGTGAGATGATGACTCGGCCTGGCGTCGGCACGTTGGAAGCATCGAGCAGCTTTAGGACAAGACGGCGATCCCACAGAATCTTCTGAAGCTGGAGATCATTGACGAGGAACGGCTTGCGCAGCTCGACGTACTCAATGGCCTTCTGCAGGGGGAAGCCGTTGGAGAAGAAACAGATGAGGAAGTCGCAGGTAGGCCAGTTCTCGACTGACTCGTCGAGAATGACCTTGTCTCCAAAGATGATGGTCTCGAACTCGCCATTCTCAATGAGGCTGTTGAGGATCTGACGGCATGGCTTGGACCGGGCCTTTGTCTCCATGGCACATACACCAATCTTGCCGATTTTGGGTGTCAGCGAGAAGGGAGTCATCTTGCCAGAAGAATTGGACGACGTGCGCTGGTGGCTGACAGTACGACGGATAGCGGTACCAAACGACAGGGCCGACTTGCCGCTGGTCGAGAGGTCGGCGGACTGCGCGCCGTCAGAGCGGGCAATGGAGTCGACGTCGAGTTCAATGGCCGATTCGGCGTTGTTATCTGGTGAAAACGATGCCGCGTTGAGGAACGAATCACCACGAGAGATCGTGGTCTGCTCTTCTTCTTCCATAGTAGCTCAAAAGGTTGCACCTAAACGAAGCTACAATCGAAAATCAAAAGCGGCTGTTTGATAAAGACAGAGTGCACGAGGGTCGGATTGGCCCGCCTGTGGAAGCCTAACAAGACAAAAAATATGCATGGAACCCGGCGAAAAAGCAACCTGCTGCACGCAGGCTCGTGGAAGTCACTGACAGGACACAAACCGACAGGGGTATTTTGGGTAGTAGCATTTGACGACATTGTGAAGTACGACATGAATATATTTGGTGGTTTGTGACTCTACAGAGTACAAATCCAAGGTCGAGTGCTCAGTATGCCAGATTAAGGCAGGAGCACGTGCACAGCGATCTGGCAGAAGTCATATCGGGGCAGCACCTAGAACGTTATGCCAGTTGCAAGCTTACTTCAGCACTTACTTCCACTATGCAGCCATCAAGTCTGTTACTGTCTAACCTCGCTTTGACCCCTCTCATGTTTAGCTGTGCGTGATATTTCCGGTTCAGCGAGTCTTGCAGATCCTGCTATAGAGGAAGCCGTGCTTGGGGGTTGCGATTTGCCTCTTCCCCACACGATGACCAAGAAGCACTTTGTCCCGCTCGAGTCGAACCCCGAGGTGTTCAACGAACTCGTCCATTCTTTGGGCGTATCCAGCGTGCTCTCCTTCCACGATGTATGGACAATTGACGATGCCGACATGCTGGCTATGATTCCACGACCTGTGTACGCGCTGCTGCTGGTGTTCCCCGTGTCTGACGCCTACGAAGCGTACCGTGCCAGCGAAGACAAGGACCTGGCTGACGATTACTACAACAGCGTGTCTGGAACTGCTGAGGAACAGGCTCTGTGGTTCAAACAGACAATTGGCAATGCCTGTGGTACAGTGGCGCTGCTTCACGCCGTCTGCAATGGTGTTCCGGCTCACTTCATCAAGCCCGGCTCGTACGTGGACAAGCTCATCCATGACGCCGAACCGTTGAACGCCGAGCAGCGCATCAATCTTCTTGAAGGCAGCGACGAATTGGAGACACGCCATGCCGCTGTCGGGATCAAAGGCTCAACATCGGCCCCCAATGCCGAGGACAATGTCGAGTTCCACTACGTGTGTCTCACTCGCGCCCGCAACTCGGGCCATCTCAGCGAGCTCGACGGCAGACGCAAGGGACCCATTGATCTCGGGGCTATTGGCGAGGAAGATGACATGCTGTGTCCCAAGGCGCTTGAAAAGGTTCGTGACTTTCTCGGCCGCGAGTCTGCCTCCGCTGCCTTCTCCATCATCGCTCTCGCCCCGAGTGTGGATTGAGGGATGACACATTAGGCCAGTATGCTGGAATGACTCTGCTGCACCTTGCTTCTGCCGGCCCTAATTTCGCTCCTATTTATGTCAATGTATATGCTGCTAAGCCTCGTCAATGCTACCATGTTCTCATTACTTATGCTATGTTCTACGGTTTCTAGAGTTCTCTGCACTGGATCTGCCCTAGATCTGCCCCTTGATGTCGACCTTCTTGAAAGCGGTCTGGCGCGCCAACTCAACTGTAGCGTACGCATCTTTAGTGTTGAGACGGGCATTATCAGAGACGTGCTGGTCAATCCCGAGCTTAACAAGAAAGTCAACGCACTCCTCGACGCTTCCAAGAGCCAGCTCTTTGATCACGAATTCGGTGCCGATTTCGGGGCGGTACGCGCGACAGATGGATGCCAGCGCCTTAAGGCGCTCGCGGGGAACAAACGAGTCCATCACGTAGCCTCCCATATTTGGTGCTGTCGAGTAGAGGCGGAACAGTCGGGAATAGTTGCCAGCAGCTAGTGCTGTACTGACCTGGAGAGCGTGGGCAACTGGAGGTGATTCTCGAACAGCATGATCAAGTGTAGCCAGCACATGGGCAATTTCGGCACGATTCTGCGTGTGCAGCAAGTAGAGAATTCGGTAGGCAAGAAACTCTTCGCGATGGCCCGACAGGTCCTTGTCAAACAGCTCTTTGAGCCGGCTCTGGCACTGGTTGTACTCGCCCAGGTCACTGCGTTCCAGAGCTATACGGGCATGGATCTCATATACCTGAACGGTGAATTCCGTCTCAATGTGCTGCACCGTCAGATCCTGTCTTAGGGACTTGAACTGGTCGCAAATGTATGCGTAATTCTGCTCCGTCTTCCACTTGCGCTTAAGCAGCTCCAAGGTCTGCTTGAGAATATGCAATGGGCGTACTGACTCTGGATCTGGTGCCGACGTCAGTCGTAGGTATCGTTTCTCGAGCTGCGTCGATCTGCCAATTATAGGTTCGTTTATATCCACGGGGACAACCGGTACCGGTGGTGGAGCAGGCGACGGGGAAGATTCGAATCGCCGGAGCCGCTTCTCGACTTTGCTCGGTGCAGACATTTCGACCCGTGCAGAGTCGTTCCGGCTCCTCTTCTCTCGCTTGAGCTTCGCCTTCGCTGTGCGGACTGCGGCTTCGGCCTCTGCCTGTCGCCTTGCTTCAATCACTGGCAGCTGCTTACTATCCCAATCTATACTCCACGTCGTGTTGTGCTCAAACGCCACGGTGATGGCCATCTTGAGTTGGTTTTCAACCTCTGATCGCTCTTCAGGGCGCGCCTCCTCAAAGCAGCGGGCAACAAATCGTTTCAGCGAGTCGGGCCACTGTGTTTTATCCTTGGGTTCGGCCGGGGCTTGTGGGGGCGCATATCCTGGCACCGAGCTCGGCGCGTATACCGGCGCTGAGCTCGGCACGTTCACTGGTACTGAGCGCGAGCTGCTTAGACTCGAGCCCATCGAGCTGCCCGGTATGCCCAAATAACTGTTCATAGAAGTGCCCGTCGAAGTGTTCAAACCCGGCCTGCCCAAACTAGAGCTACCTGCTACTGCAGTATACGCTGTATTCTTGCCATTACTCTTACGAGCTCGCCACGGTGGAGTGGACATGACGGACCGAATGAACTCTGAGCGCAAAATCCTCCAAGGGGGCTACTTACAAAACTTCGTTAGCACAAGTCGATAGTAGAAGGAAGATTAGGTAGCATCCGCTGTGGTTATACTAGCTGATTACCAGATATTTCTATAGCCGCACCTCTATGCTGCAGGTATAGACCTGTGAGTAACAGGGTTATACCTCTGCTGCTAATATCTCAATCTACTTTGCCATCCCAGTATGGGAGATACAGTCCAGGAGGAGTCACGACAACGGTTGCGGGCAAGGCAGCGTCAGAGGAGTGTGCAATTGTACGAGCAGCTGACAGAGAGCCAGGCCAAAGTGACCCAGATCCTTCTCACCAACGGCACGTCGCTAGCAGCGGAGCAGCTGCTGTGTGTCGATTCGGCTCAGCAGAAGTACGTTTTCAAGGCGCTGGCCACCGATTGGGGCCAGAGGTCGGCTGTAGTGCGTGCTGGCGATATAGCGAGCCTGAGATTCCATGTCTCGAGCAAATGACGCTTCCATTGAAGCTTCACGACCATTTGTAGCCGTGCATTTAGGGGCCGGTAACCACGCTCGTCACAGGCGGCGCGAGCTCGTGGCGCTGGCCAAGTCTACGGCGTCTCGAGGAATTGAGCTGCTCAATGGCGGCACAGACTGCCGAGCCGTTGCTGCGGAGCTGACGAAGCTGCTCGAGAGCTCTCCGCTGACGAATGCCGGGTACGGCTCACAGCTCAATGTCGATGGCGCTGTCGAGTGCGATGCTTCAATGGTGCACTCGTCAGGTGTAGGAACCGCCGTCGGCGCAGTTAGTGGTGTACTCCACCCTGTCGAGGTCGCTTACCGCATGTCTGTGGCTATCACAGACGAGCCCCGAGACGAACGCGGCCTCGTCAAGCCGCTGTTTCTGTGTGGTAACGGAGCGCGTCAGTATGCTGCGGTTCTCGGCTGTGAGGTTGTGGAGCCTCAATCAATGGTGTCGCCGAAAGCGAAGAGGAGCTATGACAGGGCAGTAGCCATAGTGGGGCCCCATCAAGGTGGGGCTGAACTTCACGATGACGACGACGACGACGACGACGACGAAAACGGCATCGAGGACACGGTGGGAGTCATCTGTTGTGATATGGACGGCAGCATAGCCGCAGCTTCGTCCTCTGGAGGAGCAGTACTCAAACCACCAGGCCGCATAGGCCCAGCTGGCGTTGTTGGAGCAGGAACAAACATCGTCCGTGCCGGAGCAGACACGGCGGCGTGCTGTTGCACCGGTCGAGGAGAAGATATCATGGCGCTGGCCATGGCTTCACAGATTGCTTCGGATATCGCGCACGACGGCGATCTCCAGGAGACGTTTGCGCGATTTGCCTCGTCGCAATGCCTACAGAGCTCTCCGCTGTACGCCGGATGCCTAGCCGTGCTCGCTGATGAGCACAGCTGCTACCTGCAGATGGCACACACCTGCCACTCGATGCTAGCTGCGTATGCGACGCCGAGCAGCGCGGGAATTCTGCAGTCATGGGACAATCGGCCAGGCACGCTGCACACTTGCGGGATTTCCCTGTAGGCTTGGCGGGGATGTGGGGTCGAGTGATTTACGGGATCCGGGGTTTACGGGTTCGTGATTTACGGAATTTTGGATGTATACTGCCTGATATATTGCCTGTTCAAACTGCCATCGCTGCTGGCCACACTTGGTGCTGTGGCTACGCACGGCTGGGGTAATTTCATCTGCGGACATAATTATTTTTTGCGGCTCGTTTTTCGTGTCCTGAGCCACGTGAATTGCCTGCTCCCTGATAGGATACTCGAGCGTTTGCATCTGGTGTCGCTTTCTGTTGTACTTTCCTGTCACTTTGTATGCAGTTGAACCCCACACTCGCTGTTGCTCCCTCACCTGTCCTTTAATCCGCCTCTTTCAATGGCCGTTGGACCTCGCTCGCGTCTAGATTCTCTTTTGGTTGGCGTCGACTAACTATGGCCGACATTTTCTCGTTTGACGAGGCCGAGTACAGCGACGTGCGCGCGCCCGTCGAGGGCCGCCCGCGCAACTGGTCTCGCGGCTCGCACAACTTCGCCATGCTCCAGGAAGACGGCACGGCCCTGTCGTTTGCGAAGCTGACGCTGTCGCCGCCTGACGATGAGGCCGCCGACGAGGTGCCTGATCTGGCCCGCTCCAAGCCTATAGCCGTCAACAGCCCCAAGAGCAAGCTGACCGAGTCGCTGCAGGCTTCAGGAAGCGGCCCAGGCAGCTACTCGCGACTAGGCAAGTCGTTTGAGGTAGGCATCGATAGAACGTACGTGTCGAGCTTTGCGCGGCACGAGGATGGCATCGACCTGACGCCCCGCAAAATGAAGCCCGACGACTTTGAGCATCTCAAGGTACTCGGCAAGGGCGCTTATGGCAAGGTTCTGCTCGTGCGTGAGAAGCGCACGGGCCGCCTGTTTGCCCAGAAGCAGCTCAAAAAGGCGTCCATGGTCATTGAGGACAAGAAGATCCAGCAGACCAAGTCGGAGCGGTCGATTCTCGAGGCCGTCCGGCACCCATACATTGTACGTCTGTTCTACGCTCTTCAGGACCACCAGAAGCTGTACCTTATTCTCGAGTACGCCCAGGGCGGCGAGCTGTTTACGCATCTTGCCTCGGAGCGGATGTTCTCCGAGGACGTGACGGCGTTTTACGTTGCCGAGATGGTCCTGGCTCTCCACCACCTGCACGCTAATGTCGGTGTTGTGTACCGCGACCTAAAGCCCGAGAACTGTCTCCTCGACTCGGACGGCCACCTAGTGCTGACCGACTTTGGGCTCAGCAAAGTGGCCGAGGACGGGTCAACGTGCAACTCGCTGCTCGGCACGCCAGAATATATGGCACCTGAGATTCTACTCGGCAAGGAGTACGACTATGCTGTTGATTGGTGGTCGCTAGGTGCCGTGTGCTACGACTTGATGACGGGATCGCCGCCGTTTACGGGCAACAACCACCAGAAGATCATTGACAAGATCACCAAGCAAAAGCTCAACCTGCCCTACTATTTATCTGTCGATGCCAAGGACCTCCTGACGCGCCTACTACGCAAGGATCCGAGACGTCGCCTTGGCTACAAGGACATGGACAAGATCAAGCAGCACCGTTTCTTCCGCAAGGTGGACTGGAAGAAGCTCGAGGTGCGCCATGCCGATATTGTTCCGCCCATTGTGCCTGTTATCACCGATCCCGTGCTGGCCGAGAACTTTGCTCCTGAGTTCACCGACATGGTCATCTCGCCTGATGTCAATGGCGGCATTCACATGCCGCGGGCCACAGACGATTCGCCCTTTCTCGGTTTCTCCTACACTGCTAGCCAGAGCTTCATTGAGCGCAGCATCCCTACTGCCTACACGTCGTGATAGACGCAGACATCTCGCCAGGGACTTCAGCGCAGCATGCACACCGCCTACACCTCGTGGTAGACGGTCACAGAACCATCCACCATTGCTTTGAACGCACCATCCCACCGCACACCTCGTGATATAGACGGTTATAGAACCATCCTGCCCGCGCCTTGCTCGCCAGCACCTTCCTCGTGACCTAATAGACGGTCCTAGAACCATCCTAATATAGCCTATTTATTGCAGTTCTAACAGAATAGACATCACCTGATCAAGACACGCCATTAAAGCCATTCGACATGCCATTAAAACATGCGTTGATGGAAGGATTTTTGCAAGCCCGGTCGGAGAAACCATTGCAGCTCCGTTGTACCATTCAGTTCACTGCATTTAGTAATAGTCTGCTGGGTTTCTGGAGCCTGACTGCAAATGTCTTGGCGCCAAGCTGTATTGACAGCATATCGTTCAGAAATAGCTGTCGTATATAAAGTATATGAGTGAGGTAAATATTAAAGAACACAAATGATGACATCGTTTACACAATACTGTAACTTACTCCAATACTGCAATACTGCAATACCAGAATACTCAACTGTCGTTTATACTGCACTTCGCATCTGGGGATCTCACGCTCGCAGCACTGCAGGGTCCACACCGTGCATAAGGCCCACCGAGGCTACTTGTCAGTTTAGGGCTCAGGCAGGGATGTCCCATGTAGCACACGAGGCTATACCATCGGCTATACTACCGGCAACACCGAGGCCGTGATTATTCCGGCCTGTCATTACGCCGGTCAGGCCAGTTTTCTCATCACACCACTTCTCCTTCTCATTCCCCCTTCCAGCATCTTCGAGCACCCCCTCACAGGCTGTGTCAAAGCTAATGCCGGCTACCCGCCGGCGCCCTAACCTGCACTATCGCGGATTAGGTCTTCGTTGCCAGTTTGGGACCCCAGCGCCTATAACTACTTATTCTCCAGTCTCTGCTCCACGATAACTACCAAATCGACTGCCCGCACCTCACGCAGCTCTCGGCCAATTCCTACGGGTCTGTGGCTTTGTGACTCGTCCTGCGCTCTGCCGAATCACGGGGCATGCGCTGGCACCCTATCAAATGGTGCGCATCTTGTTCATTTCTGCCTCCGTCCACCCGGCTAACCCAGCAGTCGCCGCCCGCCAAACTGATCAATTCCTGGGCTCGGCGGGTCGTAACTTCGCCGTACAGCTACATCTTATGGCCCGCTGTCATCGCCTTCATTCTCGCCTACCCGCTCGTCTACTCAAGCCTGTCTTCAGGTCTACCCCAGATCCCGCTCTCGCAGACTGCCAGTCGTCTAACCGACACCCAGGTATGGCACGTCTATCAGGCCGTCGTGGTGCCGCCAATATTCATCAATCCCGTTCGCAATGATGCTCTTCTCGCGCGTGTCCGTCTGCTTACAGAACAGCTCGATAAACAGCCCGATAAACAGCTCGATGTCGACGAAGATCGCCCCGATCATGTACACCACGCTCAGCTCCTGCTGGGAAACCGCACTGTTGACCTGCCATATGTGCACTTATTCGACACAGACATAGATCCCTCGGACAAACCGCTGCTCCACTCTGTGCTGCTCGATCCGCGTAGCCAGTCGGGTGTAGTGCTGAGCGCCAGAGCTCTGTTCATCACGTATATCTCGGATTCACCGAATGCCCTCGACGTGTGGACACGCACCATCTTCGGCAATGACTCGGCAATTCACCACCAGGCTTCACACTTGGTAGCTACCGACTCGGCCATGCCCTCTCGTGACGAGGAATCTAGGTTCTCGCTCTCGAGAGACTTCAACATCTTCCCCGGCCTCCCACGATTGCTGCTGCCCGTATTCCTTGCCTACTGCTTCGTCTCCATCTACCGCACTCTCGCCTTTGCCGAGATCCGCTCCGTCCGCTCGGTGATGGGCCTCGTCATTGCCTACTGGGTCCAGTTGATGCTGTCGCTGTTCTCGGCAGCTACAATTGTCTCCGTGGTCAATGGAAACTTCACTGCCACCGCCATTTGTCGATTTGCCGGATTGGCAGTTCTCGTGGCTATGGTGAGCATAGAGAACACTCTGCGACTCATCAACTCAGTCGATAGAACTCCCTCTGAAGCTACTCCGCTGGCGCGGGTCACCAGTGCCCTGACGTCCTCTGCAGCAGGTTCTGTTGGGCTTGTTGCCCAGAACGTAGCTGTGCTTGGAGGAGGCATCCTTGCCTTGTCACTTATCGACAAGCCCGATCCTCTCTTATGTGAGGTTGGTACTCCATGCTCGCAAAGACCTGCCGAGGGCGCCATATACGCGCTCCTGTTTGCACTCATTGCTATGCTTGTCAACTTGCTGATGCATCTCACCTTCTTCTCTGCGGTGTTGTCGGTCGATCTCCACCGTTTGGAGCTCCACGACCTCATCTCATCCGCCGAACTGACACAGCCGCTTGTGGATAAACCAGAGACTTCACACAGCTTACGTCAATGGAAGCTTCGAACGCTTCTGTACATTAATTACTTCTATCCACAGCAGGCGTTCCCGGTTCTGCGCACTATTGTGTTCACCCTGTGCATTATTTTGGCCGCTCGAGGCCTTCTCTGGAGCAACTCGACTGCAGACTTGAGGAATCTACTGACAACGTCGTCGCTGTCGCACCCAGAGACTACTTTATTTATTTGGCCGTTTCTGCAGCACCAGATCTTGGAATGCAGCAACATCACCAACTCCCTTTCTGTTATGCTGGACATCAACGACCCTGTCACCCTCAACTACGATGCTCTCTCAGATCGTCTTAGACCTGCCCCCCCCATGAGCTCATTGGCTTCCACAACTGGAGGCTTTGCCCTCTTCTTCATCCTCGAGTTTGCCGCGTCCCTTTTGTTCGTCGTCGGCGTATCAGCATGCATCATGCATGTCATGCTGCCGCCCCGCAAATACTGGAATCGCAAGAACGCTGCGACTCAGACGGCCAGTTTCTCATCCAAGGATCTCATTGGATACCACACCCTCGACGTGATGCAAGTTATAGCGCATCGGTCGTGGATCGCGACGGTCTCCCTCGATCACAAGGTCTGCGTATGGAATGCGGCCACAGACAGCAAAACATCGTCAACGTTTAATTCGAGAGCTGGGTCACCTGCATCTTCAGTCGCACAGCGTCCAAGCCCCAAGGATGTCACCCTCATTCCCATCTTGGATCAGTTCTGGCCAGTGTCTAAACTGGCGCTCAACGGAACGTCTAAGCTGGTTGCTCTCGCCTCAGTGCGTGCTTGCCAGGTGGATCTGTGGGATTTCGGAACCCGTCGACTCCTCTACTCATTCCAGGACTCGAAAGTGTTGAGGGCACTTCCGGTGAAAATGTTCATATCGGGGCGCACCGTGTGTATCGTGACCCAGGACGGCCTGTTTGTGACAATCACTGATACAGGACTTGTCACAACGAAGCCCATTCAGAAGTCTGGTAAGTGCTCTGAGGTCGTATCAGCTTGCCGCCTGATGACTCCAAAGATCAGCATGAAGGTTATATGCCTGTTTGCAGATGGAAGTGTCGTGGTGATGACTCGGATTGGTGAAAATGAGTGGCATCACCGCAGTCTGGAGCTTTTCGAGGCCGTTTCGGCTGCAGGAAACAAAGTGTACAACCCGCTTGGCGCAGATACTTCGGGATACCACAGAGGGGTGGCCCCCTCGCTCGCATATGTTCCTGGTATTCGTGCATGGGCTCCAAAGGAGAGAGCTGTCACAATTGTTCCAATCCCGGCCATTCACATGTTTTTATTGGCCACAGGTTCAGTGGCATCACTTCTAGACGTCAATACGGGTGTGGCTGTGAGGCATATCCAGCTGGGTCAGTTCAAGGTTAACTCGTTACGAGTGTTTCATGCTCCACCTACGCACTGTCGGTTCTGTGGATGTGCTTCGATTAAGTCGATATCCATTGCATACACGGATCTTGAGCAACAGGGACGTGTTATTTGCCATACTCTGAGCATCGAGAATCGCGCGAAGAAAAACATTTGCCTGCGTATCGAGCGTGATCCCCGTGAGACGCGTTGTGTTGGCTTCGATGTGACCAATGAGCATCTTCACTGGATTGACAGTGTCGAGGGCTGGGAGGCTATTGATATCAACATGATGATGGGTGTTCGCAGAAAGGAACAACCCATTGGATCTGGAGGTAGCTCGATTCAGCAGAGTTCCACATCGTCATCGCTGGTAGGACGTGTTACTACAAACGGGAGCGAGGTGCCAGCGGCTTCCTCGTCGTTCCGCTTGCCGCGAGCATCACCGGCCAATGTGTCTCGCCGGCAACCAATCCAAAAAAAACCGCCGCTTAATATTACCTGGGAGGGCTGGGCTATGTCAGGTACTGGCCAAGTGACGTACTATGATATTCCAGATGTGCCGAAGCAGGCTCGTTTATACGGTGGTGCTACTAGTGGTGGAGCCGCCAGTTCGAGATTGCTGATCCGCAAGATTGGACCTGTGACGAAGTACGGACAGAAATCTATCTGCGTGGCGTTTGGAAACATCATCAAGATCCTGTACTTTGGCTGTGAGGAGTTCCATGACGACTTTGAGTACGAGGAGCCTGCTAATGGTGGTTTCCACGGATCCGGAGCCAAGAAATGGAGACGTGAGGTTGCCTATTAGTAGTGCTTTGCTCGCCTATTATGACGCATGAAATAAAGACCGTATGATCTGCATGTACATAGAAAATTCCGGTTGATGTATGTTTTATTGTACAAGGCATTGTTAGTTACATATTGATTGGGCTTGTAGAACGTCCAAAAAATAGGCGTATGCCCGACAAAAAATAATGACAACCGAGGGATTCGAACCCTCGCCTCCGGAGAGATAAGAACCTTAATCTTACGCCTTAGACCAACTCGGCCAGATTGCCTGTTACGTGGCAGGAATTTTCGTAGGTCCAATAAACTCTTCTCCTATACGCAACAGTTCCCAACGTCTGTGCACTGATGTCATGCCGCGCGGTCCTTTACGCGTGAGGATCTAGTGGCTGGATCGACGTACCATTCATTTTATACAGCAGTATTTAACGACAAGTACCGTCAAGGTTTGAATACTCATCTTTTAGACATTTGGAATCAAGATTGGGGTCTCTCATGTGGTTGAAGGCACTGAGGATTGAATTAAATGTCGAGGAAGAACCCCACACTCTTGTCTGGAGCACCTATTGACAGGCAGTATCAACATGGATTAGTTCAATTGGATCTTTGAGGATTACACCCTTATTGGGCTGATATATATCATTCTGTTGGCTCGACTGTAACTAGTTGGATACGAATTACTGAATGATCTCGTACGGTAGCATGTGTCAGAAGCCGACGGACACAGCTCACGGAGCACATACAGTCAACTTCCATACTAACGGATACCTATTTAGAACGGATGAAAGCTGTCATAATAGAACCCAGTATTCAAGAGCGTGTACAATCTGGTCAACATATCCTCTCAGGTCCAACTCTACAATCATTTAGCAAAGCTTCATTATCATCTACATGAGACGTGGTCTGGATCATTAAAAACGCACGCCGGCTGAGCAATATTCGTAGTTCATGTGTCATTTGAATGCTCACGCTTGTATGTCCAAGGTGTTGCAATAGTGACGTGGTGATGGGGCCATCGTCAGTGTTGGTTGTCATGAAGAGCTCACAAGGGCTCTCGGATCTCGCCGAAATTGACGGGCGAGGTGAGTGGAGTCGACTGCGACGAGCACGAAGCGCTGCTCGAATCCGTGACAGTCGTTGTCGTTGTGTCATTTGTGGCCAATACTGGAGAAGGCGAGGCACGCATCGCGCTGAGCGAGGCCCGGTCGTCGTCGAGGTCGTCGAGATCGTCGGGCACGAGAGCGCCGCCGCGGCGAAGCAGTCGTGACCAATCCATGAGCTGGAACATGAGTGTCATGTTGGGAGAGATGTGCGGAGACCGCTTCTTGACGAATTCGTATGCAGTATTAAGGTCGTAGTCGTTTGAGCGCATGACATAGGCCACGACAAGCGAGGCCGAGCGCGACACTCCGCACTGGCAGTGGATGAGGATGCGCTTGCCGCTGGCGCTGCGGGCCTTGATGAGGTCGGTGAGACGCTCGAGGTCCGGGGTCAGCTTCGAATTGTGGTCCCACGGCACATAGACGTATTCGGGGTCTTCAGAAGTTGGCGAAACTGGTGGCACCGACGAGGGGTCTGCCGAGTCGACGGATGAAGGTAGAGATGCGGTAGCTTGTGACTGCTGTGAGAAGCACGACGTGCGAGACGAGACCGACGACGCCAGCGATGTAGTTGTGGGCGAGTCGCGCTGTGAGGGCGGTGCTGCAAACGGATTCGACACCTCCTTGGCCACGTTGACGACCACGTCAAACTGGCGAGCAGCGTCCGCGGATGGCTCGCTGAATAAATAGATGTTGGGCTCGCACACGAGGACGGGACCGTTGGGATACGGGTCGAAGCCAGGCGGTTTTTCGGGGTTGGACGGGCTGAGAGCGTCGGGATAGTAGTAGTAGGAGCTAGAGGTGGGGGCCTTGGTCAGGCCTTTTGGCGTCCAGCTCGACGACTCTGGGAAGCTTGGGTGATGATGGGCCGTAGCGGGGGTCTTTGAGTCGCGTGAAAGCTGCTGGTGGCGCTGTGGGCTGATGGGGATGGATATCGAGAGCGAGCTGGCATTGCGGTTGCGGCCAGTGCCCGCATGGGTCGCGGGCATGTTGGACCAAGGAGAGACGAGAGGTAGAGGATGACACCGAGTCGGGCTTCAAGACACGACAGGCCTGAGTGCAGAGTCAGTGGATGTTCGTGTACAGAGTCGAGTCAGTTGGTCGTTTGCTTCGAGTCGGGCTCAGGCTAGATGCAAGGCATGCTGGAGCGAACGGGTGAGCGGCGAGATTGTGGAGTATGGTAGTATAGGAGTGTGGGAGTAAGGGTGGGGAGGACGGGGAAATTGCGCAGTACAAAGAGACGGGCTAACTAATGCTAGTCAACACAACAGCACCCTCGACTACGGGCTTGAAGCTACTGGCTGAGTGCCTGCAAGTACGTAGGATGGTTTGAGGCCTTGTCAGGTTTAGATAGTTTTTCTCAGGCGCACAGGGCCCTAGCCCCGGCAGGCAGCAATGGGGTACGGGACGGGTTTTAGCGCGGGGTGGCTGGCACGAAGGACTTTGTGGCAGGGGCCTGCGGGGGTCCTGTCCCGTCACACATGAGTGTGATTGGTCCCCGAGCCACTTTGAGTTTGTGCCTGTGGCCGGGGCCCGCGAGCCAGCCAGTGGCATGCAGTGCTGCCGGCTGCCACTGTCCGATCCCCCTGAAACTCCATCTAATTTTAGATTGTTCTCTTGCAGGGTCTGTTGCCTAATTAGGCAGTGGCATATGAGACATGAAACGAAAAAAGGTTGTCACCCCTTAACAGCGGCCCAAACAAGACGGACACCTGCACTTGCACCAATGCGGCCCGGACACGACTTCGAGCCCCAGGGGCCCTGACTCGGCATCCCGTTGTCACTTGGGGGATCCGCGGTCCTGGTACCTGGTTCCTTGGCAATCGAACGGGCGGTCTGCAGAGGCTGGTAAGGCAAGGCGGCTGGTAGGCCAATTGACTGCTAGGCCAATCGACTGCTAAGGCGGCCTGGGATCGAGGCATAGAACCCGCCCACGATCGGGCCAAACGCCGGGGGGAGCAAACGTTGCTGCCGAGGCACACTCCAATCAAACTTAGCTGCGACATTCCAAATGCCAACGTTTCACCTCCACAGGATCTCACCAAGACAGGAAGGTCCCCTGGCTAGTCATTCTTGCTTTGATGCCAAGACTCCCGAAACGGCTTTGAAGGGGTAAGCAAAAGCAGTCAAAACGGCAAAACGGCAAAACGGCTAGGCCGCAAAGGCACATATACCAGATTGGTAGGCTAGTGGGCTAAATCGTGATTCTGTGCCGCGCTAACGCGCTTATCACGTACCCTCACTGTCGCTCCACGCATCGACGCCGCTACTCGCTAGGCACGGCTGTGATGTGTGCGGCTGCAAAAAATTCAGTACGCCGTCAAATCTTGCAGGCCTTTAGACTAGACCTTTAGACTAGACCACTCTTGCTCAGCATTCACCATGGGCTCTCTCGATCGTTTGCTCGACAAAACTCTGCCTGACAGCGACGCGGCTATGCGTCGCCGCCGCAGCACACAGGCCCAGCGCAAGGCCAAGGCCGCCAAAGCCGCCAAATCAAAAGCCCTCAAGGCCGCTGTCGACCCTTCACATACTAAGCGCGACCGAGCCCGCAAGCTGGCCCGCAACCTCAGCTCGCTCGAGTCGTGGCAGCACGAGGAGGAGCTCCACGAGCTGAAGGAGAAGATTCTCGACAAGAAGCGCGGCTCGTCCGAGTCGGTGTCGCACGAGACAACTAGCTCGAAGGCTGTCAACTATCCGGGCCTTACACCAGGTCTCGCTCCCGTTGGACTCGACGAGTCCGATTCTGAAGACGATTAGTCCCCGAGTCACGAGTCAAGTCAAAAGACTCAACGGCAACTGCATACACTGCATAAACTGCATATACATCCCTCATTGTTCACTCGTCAATCTCTGGCGGTTTGAGGCCAACAGCCTTGATCATGACGAGAGCCAGGAAGAAACTGGCCCACGCTCCGAGCGCCAGCGTGCATGTGGCTAGAGGCCTATTTATCATGAGGCCAATGATGAGCACGCCCATTGACGGATAGATGCCACCCGTCAGCTGCGGGCCTATAGCTGCCGAAATGATGGTCATGATCCATCGCACATAGAAGATGGCGTTGCCGTCGTAGAGCGGCAGAATGAATGCAGTCAGACACGAGCAGATTAGTGCAAACGGTAGTCGTTGTTCGACGAGCGGTGAGGTTCGTGCTCTTGAGGCTAGCTGTCCAGGCTGCGATCCAGGTCGCTTGCCAGGCTTTAGCGGAGCACTGCGCCCACGCTTGCCAAACGCTGCCCGCAGCGCTTGGACCTCGGGTGTATGCGCAGCACTCTCCACCATCCTGTACACAGGCATTGTTACCGGGTCGAGGTCGCTGTAGGCTCTGGTCAGCGACTTGCCTGTCCATGAGGCGTAGACTCGGGCTGTTCGCGTGTACCAAGCATGTGCGTGTAGGCGTGGCGGTGGCCGCTCGTATGGCGGAGGCTCCGTCGACGCCTCTGCGACCTGCCGTTTCTTTGGCCGTGTGCCGTCTTTTGTCAGTATATCGAGTTCCATACGTAGAATGAGGCAAAGCAGGTATCATGTACGGTGATGTACCAGGTCGATATTCGCTTAGGGCAGTGAGGGTATGAGGAGAGGTAGCGGTAATGATGAGAGGTAACGAGGACACATTCTGTCAAATATGAATCGAGTTGAGAGGATTGAAGGAATAGAGAGGGAGTAATGATCAGTACGGGATTTGTATAGCTAGAGTAGGTAGAAATAGGTTTCACTGACCTCATTGTTAGATCATGTACAGCACAGTTAAGGTGAACTCATTCTCTTAAAGGACCAAGCCATGGTAGTGGAGGACTTCAGAGACCCATTACGTTCCGAGTTTCTAGAACGCGCCTGTACCAATAAGTTATAGCATATTGTTTTGCCCGTTTCACACGTCATTGTTCACATTTCACCTTCAAGTCTCACCCTTTCATGACAACTGCCAGCTACTGAGCTGGCTCGTGGCTCCGCACGGCTGAGGCTAGGGTACCCAGCCAATCAGGGAGGAGGTATAACGAATATTGGGTGAAATTTCGAGACTGCTTCCAGCATCTCAACCTAGCATCCACCTACTCAACACAATGCTACGACTGGGCTTGACGCGGGCTATCGGACGGCCAGGGCTGTCTGCGCAGATGGCTGGCACCGCGGGCCGGTCGCTGCTGTTCTCGACCTCGGCTGTTGCTCGCAGTGGTTTCCAAAACGTCGCGGCCGGCACTGAACAAGCGGTGCCGCCAGTCGGATTCCGTGTCCACCGACCGCCAACCTGGGACGAGTCGCACGAGTCGGCTATCGACAAGGCCACCAAGTTCTTCCTGCTGTCAGAGATGTTCCGCGGCATGTGGGTCGTGCTTGAGCAGTACTTCCGAGCCCCCTACACAATCTACTACCCGTTTGAAAAGGGCCCTGTGTCGCCGCGATTCCGAGGCGAGCACGCACTGCGCCGCTACCCGTCGGGAGAGGAGCGATGCATTGCCTGCAAGCTGTGTGAAGCCATTTGCCCCGCGCTGGCCATCACCATTGAGGCCGAGGAGCGCGTTGATGGCTCGCGCCGAACGACGCGCTACGACATTGACATGACCAAGTGCATCTACTGCGGTTACTGCCAGGAGTCATGTCCCGTGGACGCCATTGTCGAGACTCCCAATGTCGAGTACTCGACCGAGACTCGTGAGGAGCTGCTGTACAACAAGGAGAAGCTGTTGGCCAATGGCGACAAGTGGGAGCAGGAGATCCAGTACGGCCTCGATGCCGACGCTCCCTACCGATAGGACCCACGCTTGCATGCACTTATGATTGCTAAACCAGATAGCTGGTAATTGACACGATGTTAGAAGAGGAGGTAGGCTGTAGGCAGGTGAAGATAGAGGGTAAAGCTGGTGAAGTGATATTGGTGAGGTGATTCACTTTTGAAGTGATATACTTCTGAACTGACATACTGGTGAAGTGAAACACCTTTGAACTGAGATACTGGTCTGTAGGACCTTTCGAGCATCTTCAATTATCCCTCCTGTTACTGCATGTGATATCGTGAGTGAACTATGCCATATGAACGCATTTGGCCGAGATTCGCCGGAACTCAAAAGACAAATGAAGTCAATGAATAAATTCAAGTCAATGAGCAGATCAGCCGAATCTAACCAATTATCAAATCAACTAATAAATCAACTATTAATCAACTATTAAATCAACTATTAAATCAACTGCTAGATCAAGCTACCCACCTTAGGTGGTACCGCGGCTGACAGCAACGCAAGGCATCGCCAAACAACGCGGCTGCCGCCCAATGAGAGAGGCCCACGCAGGGCCGACGACAGCGAGCGTTTGAGGCCAGCTACAAGCCTGTAAATACTACAGCCTCATCTCCGCCCTCTTATCCATCTTCGGCCCCTTTTGTACCCGTCCGCTTAACCGTCGGGCCGTTGCCGGGGCATCCCCATCCCTGTTCACTGCCATTACCCTCCCGTGAACAGTTTACTCATGGTCTGCGAGATTGTCTAACCCTTTAGGCACCCCCATCGCCAGACTCTTTCCCTGCCAGCAACCTGCGGTTCACGTAGACACCCGACTCCTCATTCCCAGCTCTCACTCGAGGTACTGGTCTGAGCACTGCTGATTCCCGCTTACGCCCAAGTTCACAATCTTCCGTGGCAGTTGCGCCCGGCCTGTCGTGTTCCTTGTTAGCGCGATTCGCGCGGTTGCCAAATCGCCGTATCCCCCCCTGACAATCGGCTCTGTGGCCTTGACAACACCTGTACCACTGTTGCTCAATCACCCTAAGTTCCACCCGCCACAATGGACTCACAACTCGAATCCACGCCCGACGAGCTGTACCCCTTGGCACTGCTCATAGACGAACTCAAGCATGACGACGTGACGCTGCGCATCAATGCCACCAAGCGCCTCGGCACCATTGCCCTCGCGCTAGGCGTCGAGCGTACGCGCAACGAGCTACTGCCGTTTCTGGAGGAAGTGGCCCAGGAGGACGACGACGAGGTGCTGACGGTTCTGGCCGAACAGCTCGGCTCGTTTGTATCATACGTCGGCGGCCCCACGCATGTCGACGTGCTCCTGCCGCCGCTCGAAACGCTGTCCGGAGTCGAGGAGCCCCTCGTGCGAGACCGCGCCGTCGAGTCGCTCAACGAGCTGTGCACCGTCATGGACCGTGACCAGGTGCAGCTCGTGTTCCTGCCGCTCATGTTGCGCCTGTGCGCGGCCGAATGGTTCACGAGCCGTGTGTCTGGTACCGGTCTGTACGCCTCGGCCATCTCCAAACTGGGTTCGGAAAAAGAGCAAGAACAGCTTCTCTCTCTGTATAAAACGCTCGTCAACGATGACGCGCCCATGGTCCGGCGCGCCGCCGCCACGAGCCTGCCCCACATCATCGATGCGCTCGAGGTCGTGACGTTTGACGACCACATCCACGATATGTTTACAAGCCTCAGCTCGGACGACCAGGACTCTGTGCGCCTGCTGTCTGTCGATGTTCTCATTGCCATTGCCGAGAACCTGAAGAAGGCCGGCATCACCAAGTACAACTCGGACCTCATTTCGCTGACCACGCAGCTCATGACCGACAAGAGCTGGCGCGTGCGATACATGGCTGCAGACCGCTTTGAGCGCCTCGCCAAGAGCCTCGATGGCGCCGAGCTGCGCGACAAGTTTGTGCCCGCATTTGTGCATCTAATGAAGGACAGCGAAGCCGAGGTGCGCACGGCCATTGCCAAACAGATTCCTGGCTTTTGCAGTCTCATCCCCCGCGAAGTCATCCTCGCCGAAATCATCCCCAATGTCGAGCAGCTCGCCCACGACTCATCGCAGCACGTCCGAGCAGCGCTGGCGTCCCAAGTCAGCGACCTCGCGCCCTTGCTTGGCAAGGAGCAAACGACGGAGCTGCTGTTGCCAACGTTTTTGGTCATGCTCAAGGACGAGTTCCCCGACGTCCGTCTCAATATCATTTCAAAGCTGCAGGCCGTCAACCAGGTCATAGGCATTGAGCTGCTGTCAAAGTCGCTGCTCCCGGCCATTAGTGAACTTGCCAAGGACAAGCAATGGCGTGTGCGACTGGCCATCATTGAGTACATTCCGCTGCTGGCTGAGCAACTGGGAGTGTCCTTTTTTGACCGCGAACTGGGCCCCCTGTGCATGACGTGGCTATGGGACAGTGTGTTTTCGATCCGTGAGGCGGCCACTGTCAACCTGCGCAAGCTGACCGAGGTGTTTGGTGTGCAATGGGCTCGCGACGAGATCATCCCCAATGTCATTGTCGTTGCTGCCAACTCCAACTACCTGTACCGGTTGACGGCGCTGTTTGCCATTACGACGCTGATTCCTGTTGTTGATGAGGATGTCATCACCGAGTCGATCCTGCCGTTCATTGTGGGACTCGTTGAGGACCCCATCCCCAACATCCGCTTCAACACTGCCAAGTCGTTCAAGACGCTGGCCGAGTCGTGCATTGAACTGCCCGTTGACGGCGAAAAGAAGTCCGAGGGCAAGGAGCTGACGCCCAAGGCGCGGGAGATTGTTGTCGAGACAATTGTGCCGCGTCTCGAGAAGCTGGCCGAGGACAACGATGTTGATGTGCGGTACTTTGCCCACAAGAGTCTCGAGGAGATTGACGAACTCATGAAGCCTTACTTGTAGGCGGTAGAGGTAGTATGGAGCGACGAAGTCTGTAGAATGGAGACATGAAATATTGCTAGTGGGGGTTGAAACATGGGAGGGATCTCCGTTGTAGAGGGATGGTAGATGGTGATGTCCTAGATAGAGGAACACATAGACAGGATGAATATGTTTATTGACGAATAGGCATATTGGAAATACGGTTGTTGGAGGAAGATATATTGAAGCTGGCTGGGTACTATTAGAGTACAGTGGAGAATCCAGTCTACTGGTCAGTGGAGAATCCAAGTCTACTGGTCATTATAGTGGGTATTCGAGTCAACTAGGCTGTAGGGTATTGGGTTGAATCAAGTAAAACTAGGATGTTTCCCAGTTCGACCCGAGTCAGTACTGGCATGGCGATACTGAGTTCTTATCGCGGCAGCCTGCATTGATGCGCTGGCTATGTGGGGTACCCGGAAAGGCAAGGCTGGTGGCTGGGTGAGCGGGCTGGCCTATGCATGGAAGGTTTAGAGGAGGCAGGTGAAGGCGGAGAAGGCGGGTGAAGGAAGGAGACGTGCAGGTGATGGGCTGGAAATGCACTAGTAACGGGAGGTGATGGGATGTGCATGTGACGATAGGCTGGTCGTGTGGTCGTGTGACGGTACCTGGTGGATTTAGGTAGGGCTGAATGGTGGATGGCAGGTTCATGGCGGGTTCGACAATGGCGCGGCTGGACTGTGCGGCGTAACGGCGGCATCGCTTTATTTGGCGCGGCGGTCACGAGGGCAGAAGTGGCTATGTCGGAGATGTAGGGCCGGGCCGGTGCCGGTGTCATTAAGCCGTGTAGCCGGTCCTGTTGAGCCGTTGAGCCGTTAAGCCGAGTGGCGTGCAGTGTATGGTTGGGGCCCGGTTGGGGCCCTATGCCTGGTTGCAGCTGCCCTGTTGGTACCCCACGCTTGGCTGGTAGAGTCATGCGGGGCTGCGATGCCAGCGGCAATCGTAGCCCCCACAAAAGGACCGCGGCTAAGCGAGCGCTAAACGCGGAGAGTGCACGTGAGGAGCGGGAGAAGGGAAGGATTAGGAGGGAGGCAGGCGTGAGGCATGCGTGACAGGAGCAAATGTAAGACAGCAAAACTATGGCATGCGCCAGCAAAGTTGCAAGTTGCGCAGAATTGCAGCAGGAAGAGTCATTTTTGCCAACAAGCCGGTAATCGCGCTTGTGCATCTGCGGTATTTGCTTTGATGAAATGGCGTTGAAATGGCTCATGCCATGGCTCAGGCCAAATGCCTCATGATCTGCCTGGAGATCAGTTCACTTCATTCATCACCTCACGTTTCAGTCGTTTCACACGTCATTTCGCGCATCGGCGTACCTCGGCTCTATGCAAACTCACGCGCCACTCACGAGCACTCACGAGCAACTCACGTCGAGCAGATCACGAAACCTACAATTAGCGCCCGTTTGGCCGTTGGGCATCATGGCTATGCTGGTACGATGGCCTCGCGGTTACATCCTTTTACATGTCGATACATTTTGCCATGGCCGCCCTAGACCCAAACCGGCAAGCCAGCACTGCTTACCCGGCGAAACGGCCCAAGTTGCTTTTGCAAACCCTCGCCCGCACTTCCGGTTATGTATAAACAGCAGCCAGCAAAATGTATGCAAATATAACTGGATGTAAAAAAAAAAAAAATGGCTGCACCTGCGATAGCGCGGCTGCTGCACGCCATTTCACCGATAAACCCCATAACTGCGCATCCCCTCCGCGTATATATAGCTCGCCTGGCCACTCCCAGATTCTCCACATCCGTTCATTCTTGGGTTCAGCTCGTTTGGTTTCGACCTCTACATCTCTTTCTCCTCCCCCGCTACACATACACAACACATCACAATGGATTCAAGTAGTTTACACAACATTCTTGACAACATCTACATCCCCAAGAGCTCTGCCGAGAGCTCGACGGAAATTCCTCGTCACCACCCCTCGCTCATTATGCAGGACAACCAGACGGACACCACGCACCACCTGTCGTGCGGATGCTGCGGAGGTGCTTGCATCAAGGACAACGCCTGGTGGAACCAGCAGAAGAACTCGCTCAAGCGTCCCAGCATGAAGTCGACGCTGAGCAGTTCTTCGGTGCTGACGACGTCGCACATGTCGAGCGCTGCCTCGATGTCGAGCTCAGATCTGTCTGACTACGAGGGTTACTAAACCCGTTATTTATTGCCTGACGGCGCGTATGTAGCAATGCACATTCATCTTAACAGTCATTTATCAGTTCACTTCGTAGACTTTTCACTTTGTAGACTTCTCATCGTAGACTTGCTTGCTAGCGGAGCTAACGGATAAACCACGGACCTAACACCATAGTACGGCATCGACGGCTCACGGCACACGGCACAACGGGCCTCGGCACGATGGCTAAACTGTGAGCTATCTCAATGACTATCATGTCTAGCACTTACCTCCTGCTATCTTCATTTACCACTTTATCACTATCTTCACTTGTCTCCGTTCTTGTTATCTCTATCCTTGATCTCCTTGTCTGGTGCCGTATCTAGCTATCATGGCACGGCCTTATCAGCCGGAATATTTTTACGCCCAACTCATCGAAATCAGGGCGTCGAGGCTCAATCGGGCTAACTGTCATGCGCCGTGCTGCGGCACCAGATAACAGATTGATCTGTGATTCGAATCCATCGGATTGATTCATTGTTGATTGATTCATTGTTGATTGATTCATTGTTGATTGATTCTACATTTCCTTTATCTTACATTCACCTGACTTAACAGATACATTGTAAATAAACACCATAGATACACGCTTAGTTGAAACCAAAGTTGCCCTTGACCCACTCGTTGAGCATCGCCAACGACGGCGCAGGCTGGTTGAACGGAACCATGTGGCCCGCGTCATACACACGCAAAAACGTAAAGTGCGAGCCGGCATTGCGCACCTGGCCAACCTCCTCGCCGTCAACGGTCCAGGGCTCAAGAGGAGCAACGCTGAACTTGTCGCTGCCCGACCATTCGAGCTGCTGCGACCAAGCGTCGTTGCCGAGCCAGTTGCAGATAAAGTCCTTGTCTCCAGCGTACACCAGCACGGGCACGTCCTGTTCAAGCAGGTTGATAACACTCGTGTAGTAAGGCTTCATCCAGTCACCACTGAACACAAAGTTGCGGTTGATGTCAAAGTTGCATCCAGAGTACGTCTCAATCTCAGCTCCAACCGCCTCCTTGACAAAGTCCTGGTTGAGGTACTTGTCGACAAAGTCGAGCTGTGGGTAGCACAGCGACGAGCCCTCGCAGTCAGAGCGAATGTCGTACACGTTGCGACCAGTCTGCTGGTAAGGACCCATCATGGCATTGTTGCAGTAGACAGTGGCAGGGACACAGGTCCATGCGCTCTGGCTCGAGTAGCATGCATTGATGAGACTGTTGCAGCGGGGCTGAGAGTCGAGCATGGCCTGGCACTCGGGCTCAGACAGCACAGACGGCTCACCGCCACCACCGCAAGCCATGGGCTGGTAGTGGTCGTACTGGCGCAGAGGGTCAACGAGACCGTTGCCAATGAGCACAGACGAAAGGTTGAAGCCACGGTCCTCGTGGCTCAAAATCTCAGACGCAAACACGGGGATGTAGTGGCCAGCATACGACTCACCCGAAATGTGGAAGTCCTGGCCGCTGTTGTACTCGGGGAACTGCTCAAAGAACAGCGACAGGAAAGCATAAGCGTCCTTGCCGGCAGTGACGGTGTCAGAAACAGACGACGAGTCCGAGTACGAGTAACCAGTGTTGACGGGCTGGTCAAGGAAGATGACGCTGGCGTTGCTGTTCCAGGCGTACTCGTTGCTGACGGGCTTGAGATCCTCGCCAATTGAGGCAGGGCCAAGCTCGAAGAACAGACCAGTCAGCGACGAGCAGCCAGGACCACCATTGAGCCACAGCACAACGGGGTCGTTCTCAGGGTCGTTGCGAGACTCAAAGAACCAGTAGAAGTAGTGCTTATCTCCGTCATTGTCGTCAAGGTATCCAGAGTACTGCTTGACGCTGTCAATTCCGAGCGACTCGGGCGACTTGACCTTGAGAGCGTGGTTGGGGAACTTGGGCGACGTAGCCACCGACAGCCAGTCGACGGGGCGCTTCTCGTGGGGGAACGAGGCCGTCTTGACCTTGGAAGTGGCCTGCTCGTGCTGCTTCTTCTCGGCAAACAGCTGCTTCGACAGCTCGGCCTTGAGGTCGGCAAACGAACCGGGGCTGACACGCAGCACCTCGTGCCACGAGCGAATGGCCTGCTCGGGAATGTCCTGGACCGAGAAGCCCAGCTCGTGAGCCACCTTGTGCATCAGCATACCCACCTGCTGCAGGCTCATGCTCATGTAGCTCTCAGCACCAGTCTCACCAATCTCGCTGGGCATCTTGAAAGTGGGCATCTGGGAGTCGGGCATGACGAGGGGCTCGGCGTGGTGGATCATGTTCTCGGCGACATGGACAAACTCCTCAATGTCGGCGAGCTTGTCGGCAAGCTTGTCGGCAATCTGGTCCCGCATCGAGCGCTCCGACGACGACATGGCCGTGGCCACGCTGGCCAGGAACAAGCCCGACACAGCAGACTTGACAGACAGTTTCATTGATAGAGAGTAATGCCAACAATGAGAGCAATTGGGGTCGAGCAGGTCCACGGCACCCGCCTCTATTTATACGTTGTGGAGGGGGAGGCAAAGCAGCTGGGGAAAGGGTGCATGGTACATAATCTTGCTGTGTCAACAGGCGGCTATCGGCGATAGGGGCGGGGGGAGAAGGGGTGCCAGACAGCATCGGGGGAAAGCTAACAAGCACAACTGGCCTTGTCCGAGAATCCGAGCTCAACACATGTCCTGGCTCGCCGTCAGCTCCAATCGCCGCCAAAACCGTTGTCTCCTTGTTGCAGATATCACGGCCCAATCGGGCAGTAGCCCTAGCCCACCGGACCAATCCAGTAACCGGCCGCCCGTAGTGGCTGGCTAACTGCATCTTATCAGCACAGGGTGACCTTTACGGTTAGAGCCGCCCAAACGGGTTACACGGCTGGAAGAGCTGAGAGAGAAGGAGTCTAGGACTGAAGGAATGACTACTGCGATGATGAAGAGTCAGGTTCATCCGACTGAGTCCTGTTCCGTTCTGCCTGGTTCTCTTGGCAGTGAACTCGCCTTGCCGCTCGCTGCATGCCCCGCGGCCCGTTGTCGGGCTCCGCATATGTTCACGTGATTCTAGGTTTGGACGGCGCCAAGGCGAAGCAAATGCCTCTTAGATCTAGAGCCGCGGTATATAATCTACTTGCGAGTATAGATATAGATGGGTGTAGGGGTGTAGTCAATAGGCTGGCAGTGCAAGTAAACTGTTGCAGTATATAGACATGTTGACACTTAGCCTACTAGATAGACATTTTGCCGTGCGTGGATAGACAGCAGCTAGCTGCTAACTGGTTAGTTTATCCCCGTTAGCTCCGCGTAATGTCAAGTACCAGGCTTATGCCAAGTACCAGGCTCAGCTACCGAATCCTGGCCAATGGAGACGGCGAGTGCCGTGGTATGCACGCTGGTGGTTTGCAGTCGGTGTCCGACGCGGCCAGATACGAGCGTCCTGCATGATCATTGCATGCTGAGGCATGAGTGCTTCATGTGGTACCAATGTTCACCATTTAGTACTGTTCTCGGCCATTGAAATGCGCAATGACCTGTAGGCTGACCAAAATAGTTCAATGCAGTCATCTAGCATACTCCTGCTAGCTCAAGACGGCCAGGCTGATAAGGAGCACCACGACGAGCAGCACCAACAGCACAATACAGGACCATTTGCTGCGGGACTTTTGATGATTTTCGGCCTTTTTGAGCTGCTCGGCCGCTTGCGACGTATTTGTCACGAGGTTCGTGACGTTGTTCTCGAGGTCGTCGATCTGGTCGCCCTGCTGCGACACAAGCGTGCCCAG
Source organism: Sugiyamaella valdiviana (assembly GCA_030570555.1). Classification (NCBI taxonomy): domain Eukaryota; kingdom Fungi; phylum Ascomycota; class Dipodascomycetes; order Dipodascales; family Trichomonascaceae; genus Sugiyamaella; species Sugiyamaella valdiviana. The sequence goes on from JAJLWF010000003.1 coordinate 1,131,209, forward strand.
GTCTCGGAATATGGCATTGACCTCGGTGATACTGCTCTGGATGTTGGAGATCTCCGTTTCCCGCTCCTGCACAAGCGTGGCCATAAAGTCCACCTCGTCTTGCGCCACAACGTCGAGGATCTGTGATTTCTGCTGCTGTGGCGGCTGCTGTTGTTGTTCCATTAGAGGAGTCCGCTCCGTAGGCTCCAGGCTCGCAGCCTGCTCTGTGGCAGCATGCGACGCCTCAGATGCGAGCTGCTGCTGCTTGGCAAGACACTTGCGCTGTGATATGCGGAACTCGTCGGCAACACTGGAGAAATCGTCTCCGAGACTGCGTTGTGTGAACTTCTGCGCCGCCGACAGTTCCGAGGCATCCCACTCACTAAGCGCCTTGATGTCGTCGCCGAGCATCCGGAACTTGACAGTACTCTCTTCGAGCACCGTTGATAACCGCTGTTCGTCGGCGAAACTGCCGCGTGGAGTGCCGAGCTTGACGAGCAGCCGCTGAATCAGCTTGATGTTGGCTGTCAACGAGTAGAGCCGGTCCGACACGACCGAGCACAGAACGCCGAAGTCAGTGTACCCGGCTACTCCCTGCTCGGCACGAGGGCCTTCATTAAAAGCCGACATCTTCTCCGCTGGTAGGACCGGTAATACAGTGGGTGTAGCTGCTTGTTATTTATAGGAAGCAACGAAGAGGTAAATAACTGGGGGCAACGGTCGCACGGCTGTTACACACGGCTGTGCTTCCTATACGAGCGGAGGGTCATCACCTCGACTTACTGTGCTCACGAATGGAAAGAAACAGGACAATATCAAGTGTAGACGAAATGGTCATATTTGGGAAATTCGCAGCCTTCAATTGCTCCTGAGAGCTGATGTCAGTGATAGTAACATACCTTCTTTCAAGAGGCACCGAGTTCTAACACACATCTCGGCCTTAACAATGTCTCAATCTCACTCTCTAACTCGTCTATATTCTCCTCTCTGTCGTCTCCAATTAACATTCTACTTCTCAGTCCCGTTACTGGTTGTTTTCATTCGTACTAGCATCATGATTCGAGATGTAACGGCATGCGATAAGGGTACGGATCAAGTTCCGCAAGATAAGGTTACGGGTAGATACCAGTATCACTGCCGTTAGGAGTAGGCTAGCTTCAGACACCATAATAATCCATTTAACCGAGAAATTTACAAACACCCTCATATGGAATCACGAGCCCAGGTGATATCCTTAAATACTAGCGCTGGTTATCCAGCGCATCAACCACTGCAAGCTCAGTCTACTCCTCCTTGAGCTTCTTTTGAGCCTCCCCGTCCTGGCCCATCTTCCGTTTACCCAACTCCAGTCCAGTGAACATGCGGAACTCCGCCGGTCCAATGTGATCAATGCCAAGCTCAACCTTCAGAAGGTGCAATCGCTGATCAATATCTGCATTCTCGGGAACTTCAACGCAATAGAACTTCAAGTACTGGTTCACCTGGTCAGGTGTAAGCTGCATCACTTGCCTCACTCGAGTCAGTGCTTGCAAAGGTTCCACTTTGGGATGGTCCACTATTGCGTCCAGAACAATGTACCGAAATACTCGATCAACTCCGGGAATATGAACGGGGGTCCGACTTGCCGTCTGAGCAGGAATATGGAGCTCACGGCCACTCGAAGGAACATTGCCATACCAATCGGGAACATTCGACAGCAGTTCAGACCGAGTCAGTCGAGGCACCTCATGGTTGTTTAGTACCGCGTGAAATTTATCAGCAGCGAATCTTCGCTGTCGGAACATTTCACAAGGACCTTGGACAGCTCTGGTATTATAAGGTGTCTCCTCATCAGCAGACCAGACATTAGTGTACTTTGCAGCTTTGGCCTCATCATCAGTCAATTGGGCTCCAACGCATTGCAGATAATTTGACAAAGCTCGTCTTTCATGATCTGTCAACGGCTCGTCACTGAATTCAGCTTCACCGATGCAGTCGATACCAGTTTCTTTCTTAAGGAGTTCCAATTTGGTGTTGCGATCCGCATCTTCTGCATACTCTATGGCAAAGAATTTGAGGTACTCGCTAAGCTCACTAGAAGCCAGCTGAGCGAGTTGAGACACAGTCTTCACTTCAGGAAGGGGAGGCATCGCTGAGTGCTCGGGCTCCGCCTCGTACGATAGATAGTGTAAAACGTCTTCGTTCGTAGGGGGTCTATGCACTTCAATGGTCATCTTCGGAATCTGAGGGATTGTGTTTATTCGACCAAGCTTGAGCACATTACCATAGTGATCGAAAACCTCGAAAAACTCTTTCGATGTGTCGAAAAAACACTCCAGGCACCGTCGTGCACGAGCATTGGCCAAGTCAGCCTTGCCGGTGACTGTGCCCATATGATTCCACCATGAGGACGCCTTGTAAGTTCGTACACGTTTATGTCCGTGTATTTTCATACGGCCAAGACGAGCGAGCTCTGCCACAACCTCAACTTCCGCATCCGGAGCATCACCTTGTCTCAGATCCGCCAAATAGGATGTCAGCAGTTTCTCGCCGTCTTCGTCCAGTGGACACCTGATCCCTGTAGGCACTGGGATACCAATTGAGTTGGCAGGAACCATGAAGAGGTCAAGGAATTTCTCGTAGACGTATGGCATTGGAGAGGTGATGCGAACCAAGCTCTAAATCAGGGCGATATTGACAGTTCGTGAACGTAGAGAGGAAAGCCAGTTATCTCTGCTCAGGATCTAGATGTATTGGCTGAAGGAAAGACAATCAACAATGCGTGGGGCTCACGAACGGTCGCGAAGTCACGTGTATATAAACCTGGCAAGAACGCGTGGAACGGCTTCAATACGAACTGTCTGTCTTGGATGTAACGCAGCTTGAATACGTATCCAACGACCACTACGTTGCGAGCAAATAGTTGAGAGCAGATATAATTGATTCTTTTTGCCACTCATATGCGCAGCGTGTACTTAAGTTGAGCGTCTAAAACGTTATTTCATGCCAGCTCATGGGAGTGGAATGCATGTTACAGCACGATGGGGACTTTTTTTGATAAAGAGCAAGGAGGAAATGTACCAGTTTCCTGGAAAATATCCCACGCTATATGGTACATCAGCTAAGAAGTACGCCAACTGCAGTTAACGCCCACTGGCATCAGTTGATAGTATGAATACTTCCTCCATGACTACGAATATTGCTGCATGGCAGCGAGATGCTCTTCTCAACAGGAAACTGCGAGCTATGCCCCAATCAGTCTTCACATAAGTAACTAGCATTGGCAAATCGCTTCGGCACGCGTCAAGGTGAAGGTCACGGGTCAGATCTCGATCCAGGTTGCACACGTGACGCTGACATATCGATGTTATGATATACTCGACAACTCATCGTTGCGTACGCGGATGCTGTCGGGCAAGCCATTGAAGGATGTAGCGGATTGCGAAACGAGATCGGGGAATTTGCATATCCGGCATTACACGTCTCAACCGAGAAGCTAAAACTGCATGGTCGTCGTTGAATTCGGCGTTCACGTCTGAAAGTGGGAAGGTGATAGCAAGGGAAACTATACCGGTCTCTCTATCACGTAGGCAGTACCGCCTGATAAAATTGAGGAGGTCAATGACTGTATCTTCTCTTTCTTCATCTCGATCTTCTTCGTCATCTGCTGCGTACATATCCACGAATCCCGAATCCCGAAGCAATTCTTCGCGTACCTCAGGGGTCATCTCCAGGATATCATCGTAAGAGTACGTGATGGGCTCAGCTCCAGGAACGTGAATATAGCGCGTTCGGACAGCTCGTGGAATTTGGCTAGGAGGCGCCCGACGACGCGGAGGGTTACGACGCAAAGGAGTCTCCCCTTGTTCCTCGCCATCGTCGTCTCCGTTTCCTTGATCAGGCATATAGAGATCTTCTTCCTCGTCATCGACAACGGCTCGCCGCGCAACCTGATGGCCCAATTGTGCATCACCCAATGGCGACTCAGCAGGAGCTGTGGCGGTGAGAGCGGCATGATCGTTATTCTCCGGGACAACCTGTAGTGCTCCTTCGATCAGATCTCGATTGTCATGCATAGCCTGGTCTCCGTCATCTTGCGGAACCTGACCCGCTGTATCACCGAAATCGTCAGCTCCTCCTAAACTGGGCTGGCCGTAGTCATATTCTTGATAGCTATCAGGCGCCGATACGGAGCTGTTGCGGCCCAAGTCGTCCTCGTCTTGAACATCATTGTTGGCCAAGGGATCCTCGTTTAGAGCTGGTGCCTGAGGAGCCACGACATGATCCTGTGAGGTCGGCTGCCCTGCTTCAACTTCGTTAACGTTGACAGGACGTTCGATGACAGGATGTTCGATGACAGGATGTTCGATAGCAGGAACCTCTGGAGGCGGTGAAGTAATATCATGACCGTGGTGTTCATCGTTGGTTGCATCGACGTTACTTGGGATGGGGTCGTTGTCTGAAGGATCGACATTGCCTGCTCCTTCTTCATCATCCGTGAGCAAGCCTCCTTCGCGCACGCTCACTACGCTCAAGTCAGGTACACCTTGCTCAGAAGATGACGGTACGGGGATGTTCCCGCGCACGTCGTCGTCTCCATCGCCATCATTGTTGGCCAAGGGGTCCTCGTTTTCGGCTGGGGCCAGACGAGGCATGACGTGCAAGACCTCGACTCCTGTTAAGTCGCCAACGCTGGCAGTAGCTCCGTTTCCCGCTGAGGTCTGAGGAGCCATGTCATGACCCTGTGGGGTCGGCTGGCCTGCTTCGACTTCACCGACGTTGACAGGATGTTCGATGATAGGAGGTCCGATGACAGGAGCTTCGTTGCCAGCAGGTTCGTTGCCAGCAGCAGCAGGTTCGTTGCCAGGTTCGTTGCCAGTAGCTTCGTTGCCAGTAGCTTCGTTGCCAGTAGCTTCGCTGAAATGGACGACATTGCCTGCTCCTTCTTCATCATCCCCGAGCACGACCAGTTCGCGCACGCTCACTACGCTCAAGTCAGGTACACCTTGCTCAGAAGATGACGGTACGGGGATGTTCCCGCGCACGTCGTCGTCTCCATCGCCATCATTGTTGGCCAAGGGGTCCTCGTTTTCGGCTGGGGCCAGACGAGGCATGACGTGCAAGACCTCGACTCCTGTTAAGTCGCCAACGCTGGCAGTAGCTCCGTTTCCCGCTGAGGTCTGAGGAGCCACGTCATGACCCTGTGGGGCCGGTTGGCCTGCTTCGACTTCACCGACGTTGACAGGATGTTCGATGATAGGAGGTCCGATGACAGGAGCTTCGTTGCCAACAGCAGCTTGGTTGACAGCAGGTTCGTTGCCAGCTACAGCTTGGTTGCCAGCTGGTTCGTTGCCAGCAGCAGCAGGTTCGTTGCCAGGTTCGTTGCCATCTTCGTTGCCCGATTCATGGCCGACTTCGTTGCCAGCAGCATCTTCGTTGCCATCTTCGTTGCCAGGTTCGTTGCCGGCTTCATTGCCGGCTTCATTGCCAGCTGCAGGTTTGTTGCTAGCAGCAGCAGGTTCGTTGCTAGCAGCAGCAGGTTCGTTACTAGCAGCAGCAGGTTCGTTGCTAGCAGCAGCAGGTTCGTTGCCAGGTTCGTTGCCAGTAGCTTCGTTGAAATTGACGACGTTGCCTGCTCCTTCTTCATCATCCCCGAGCACGACCTGTTCGCGGACGCTCACTACGCTCAAGTCAGGTTCACCTTGTTCAGATGATGACGGTACGGAGATGTTTCGGCGCACGTCGTCGTCTCCATCATCATTGTTGGCCAAGGGATCCTCGTTTAGAGCTGGGGCCCGATGCGGCATGACGTGCAAGACCTCGACTCGTGTTAAGTCGCCAACGCTGGCAGTAGCTCTGTTTCTCGCTGAGGTCTGAGGAGCCACGTCATGACCCTGTGGGCTCGGCTGGCCTGCTTCGACTTCACCGAAGTTGACAGGATGTTCGATGACAGGAGGTCCGATGACAGGAGCTTCGTTGCCAGCAGCTTGGTTGACATCGACCGGATTGTCGGGTGCGGCGGGTAGATCCTCCCCAGGTAGATCGAAGTCCCCAGGATTATTATTATTATCCTCTGCTCCACCGTCGGGGTTGTCAGGTTCATCCTGTTCGTTGCCAGGTTCGTTGCCAGCAGCATCTTCGTTGCCAAGTTCGTTGCCAGCATCATTGCCGCCGGCTTCGTTGCCAAGTTCATTGCCAGGTTCGTTGCCGGCTTCATTGCCGGCTTCATTGCCAGCATCAGTGCCGCTGGCTTCATTGCCAGCTTCATTGCCGCTGGCTTCATTGCCAGCATCATTGCCGCTGGCTTCATTGCCAGCATCATTGCCGCTGGCTTCATTGCCAGCATCATTGCCGCTGGCTTCATTGCCAGCATCATTGCCGCCGGCTTCATTGCCAGCATCATTGCCGCCGGCTTCATTGCCAGCATCATTGCCGCCGGCTTCATTGCCAGCATCATTGCCGCCGGCTTCATTGCCGGCTTCATTGCCAGCTTCATTGCTGCCGGCTTCATTGCCAGCTTCATTGTCAGCATCATTGCCGCCGGCTTCATTGCCAGCTTCATTGCCAGTTTCATTGCCGCTGGCTTCATTGCCAGGTTCGTTGCTAGGTTCGTTGCCGGCTTCATTGCCGGCTTCGTTGCCAGCAGCAGCAGGTTCGTTGCCATTGCCAGGTTCGTTGCCAGGTTCGTTGCCAGTAGCAGCCTCGTTGCCAGTAGCAGCTTCGTTGCCAGTAGCAGCTTCGTTGCCAGCAGCAGCTTCGTTGCCAGCAGCTTGGTTGACTTCGACCGGATTGTCGGGTGCGGCGGATAGATCTTCCCCAGGTAGATCGAAGTCCCCAGGAGAATTATTAATATCCTCTGCTCCATCGTCGTAGGGGTTGTCAGGTTCATCCTGCTCGACGTCCTGGACAGGAGATGCAGCATTGCGTGCTCTGCGTGCTCTGAGGGCATTGCGCCGTTGCCGGGCGAGTGATAACGCTGAAGTACCATTGATGTCAATTCTTCCTACGAGCCCCCAGATTGTTTCCTCCAGAAGCTCCTCAGAAATTGTCGGCTGACGCCTTGTCATGGCAGTGGTGAACTCCAATCTGAAGTTGTTGAAGGTTCGACCAAGACATCGAGCTACTGCTTCTGAGCGAAGCTCGTTGACAAGCTGCGAATAATGGTCCCGGATACGGGGAAGGTCGATTGGACCCACATCGAGATAGATTCGGTCTTGATAGTTGGCACTCGGTTGAGTTCGGTCTATCATTCTTTCGAAGGCTCTGCAAATGAACCTAGCTGCTTCGGCAACATCTGGATTGGAATCCCCCTGGAACACCAGATCTGCGAGGCCATTTAGATTTAGCGGTGTATCAGGTTCGCGACCCGGAATGGCGGTATCCGACCTGACCTCATCTGGCCCTGCGTGTTCCTGGCCGGAGCCTTCCGACGTGCTGTCTTCATCCATGGCGTCTCCATCCGGGGCGTCATCCTCATTGGCGTGTTCATCGATGCGGTCTACCTCCATGTGGTCATCCGACGAGGAGTTATCTGACGAGGAGTCATCCGACGAGGGGTCATCCGACGAGGAGTCATCCGACCTGAATTCGTTCGACCTGAATTCGTTCGACATGTTGCAACAGGTAAATCGAGAACTTGGGTTTCACAATAAAGAGGTCGAACTCTTTGGTTAGCTCCCGCGCGCGTGGTGTTTACCAACTTACACTCGGTTCGGTCAAACAATCTCGGTGTTGTGGGTGGAGAAGTGGGAGGAAGCGGGCCGGCGGTAAATCTGGGAAGTGGGCGCGGGTCGATAAAATGGTGTTGCGCGCGTTGACCGGTCACTCGATTTGGATAGGTCGCTCTCTGTCTTGACAGATCAATTTGACAGGTCAATTTGACAGGTCACTTCAAGCTGATGTACCTTGTTTCGAACTAGAGTTCAGGGGGATATATATATTTCTCGGCAAGTTCCGGCTGCCATGTACTAACACGATTATTTAAGTAGGGTGCTTTCTCTAGCTATACAACATCACTGATGTTGTAGGGCTTGAGCGCGATCATATAGGCGGCAGCCCAGGCTATTGTTTAGCGCATAGTCTCACATCATCGTTCCCCTGCATATCTGACTTTTGCACGAGAAATCAAATAGCCATGGTCAGCTTGCAGTGATTCATCTGTATCAGTCTAAAGCAAAAACCGCTGAGCACGGGAGACGCACGGAGCATGAGAGCGCACTGAGCACGGGCGAACATCTGGCGCACGGGAGAACTACAGCAGCTTGAGCCGGTGCAAGGTTTTGAGCCCATATCTTATCAGTAACCCGAACCCTGAGAACTAGTCTGAACATCAGCGTCTAGCAATGCTTTACGCAACTACCCGCATCAGCTATGGACTACGTACTTGACAGTGAGACTCGGTGCGGGCTTATACTCGACACACTCCTGCTTGCTGATTTTGCAAATAGATTCCTCTCTTATGGCTGAAGTTAAGCAAGCCTGTGAAACAGCTTCTTCAATCACTTGGACACGTTCCGTTTGAAAGATTGGCCCTGTTGAGCGACAGTACGGTGGGCAGCTTCTCACGTGAATAGTCGGATAACCTCTGCCACCCGCACATCTCTCCATATTCCTATTAAACGCAGGCTGGGCCTGGCTACGCTCCGAAGATCGGGACGTGCACTGCTCGACATTGTCCCTGCCCTAGAATGCAGCCGCGCCGACGCGCATCGACGCCAGGACGCGTCTTAGTTCCCATTAATTAACGCAGCTGCACTCCACCTTCATCTTCAAATCAATTGTCACTTAAAGTCATGCCGTCGGCCAGAAGCCACCTGCAGGGCCTCAGCAAACTGCGCCAGCTGCGCAAGGAGGGCAAGACGCTGGCTGACGACTATACCGTCGATGAGGACGATGACATCTACGACGAGGTCGACCATGAGGGCTATCGTAAGCATCTCCAAGAACGCCTGCGCGAAGACGACTTTGTCGTTGACGACAATGGCGAGGGATACCTTGACACGGGTGCAGACTACTGGGAGTCAACGGGTGTTCAGTACGAATCGGACGAGGGAGACGAGCCTCGCCGTCGACCTTCAAAGCGATCAAAGACGGCGGCTGGCGACAAGACAGCCCCCTCCAAGCCCGACGCCGACCTCAGCATGCTTTTCAAACTCGCCTCGGGAAAGCGCGTTCAGAAAGCTGTCACAAAGGAAGACGACGATTTTATGGACGATCTTATTTCGGGACTCGGCGACGACTCATCCGCACCATCGGCGGCCGAGCGTAAGCGCAAAGTGCCCGCATCGCGTGCGCGTCCGGCTCCTGTCGACGACGTCGACGCGTCTCTCCGAACAGCAATGACCTCGCGAACGCCTGTCGCGTCGTCACCGCCCCCAGCTCTCGTCGATGACGACAGCCAAACGGCCGCTGATGATGCCATGACCTCGGGCAATTCCCCCGACTCGTTTCCCTCTTCGCCCGTCAAGCCCACTCTCGCAGTTACCCAACAGGCTGCCGCGCCTGCTGAGGAGGAGGAGGAGGACGACGATATGGGAATGAAGGTCGTGCGATCATCAAAATCATCTGCACGCACAGTCAACATCTCCTCGGTAAAGCCGCGGGCAAAGCCTGTGGCTCCACCGCCCCGCCCTACAGATGCCGACCTCTCAGAGCCGTCATGGGTTAAAGTCGCTAATACGCTACAGCTCACGTCAGAGAGTTCTCCCATATCAGATTCTGAGCTAGACACATCGCTCATTGTCGACGAAAACGGCGATTTCTCTCTATTTTGGGCCGACTACGAGGAGATTGGCAGCACGCTACTACTCTACGGCAAAGTCAAACTGCGTGACTCGGACAAATACATCAGCTGCACTCTCAAGGTTCAGGGACTCTGCAGAAACGTTTACTTCCTTCCAAACGAGGGTACAGACGTCATGGAGATATACGAGGAGGTATCCAACATGCTAGCCAAGACAGGCGTCAAGCAGTTCCTCGCTAAACCCCGCACCCGAAAGTACTGCTTTGAGCAGAAGGACGTGCCTCGTGAGACGGAATACCTCAGTGTGCTCGTTCCCTTTGACTGTCCTGTCAAGTTTCCCTCGTCTGGTGTTAACTATTCACAGGTTTTTGGCGTCAGCTCAACCATCTTTGAGCAATTCGTGCTGGCTCGAAATGTAATGGGTCCCTGCTGGCTCAATGTTTCCGCCGCCAAGTTCGACAGCGGCTCCGAGGCCTGGACACAATCTTGTGCTACAAGCACTTCGCCAATGGATATCACCCCCATTCCTGATAGCGAAGCCCCAGTTCCTCCGCCTCTCAACGTTATGAGTCTCTCGATTCGCACAGTCATGAACCACAAGGCCAACAAGCAGGAAATTGTGGCTATCAGTGCGCGTGTCTACAGGGATATGGCTCACGACACGACGACACCTGCTGAGCAGATGAAATCGGTTCTCTTTTCCGCTGTCCGTCCCGTAAACCAACTGTTTCCAGCTGGGTTTGAAGACCTTCTCAAGGATCAGGAGGGTGCCAACGCAAAGACGATCGTGTGCCACAAAACCGAGGCCAACCTGCTCAACTATTTCATGGCCCAGCTGCAGAAGCACGATCCCGATGTGATCGTGGGCCACCAGCTGGAGAACATCCACAGCTCGGTGCTGTTGCACCGATTGAAGGACTTAAATATCCGGTTCTGGCACCGTGTGGGCCGTGTTCGCCGATCGGCTTGGCCGTCACGTATCGACCCATTTACGTCAAGGAAACTGTTGTCAGGACGACTCATCTGTGACATCTCCAACGATATGGGAAAATCCATGACCATCAAGTGCGATTCGTGGTCGCTCACAGAGATGGCTGAGATTTATCTTGGCCAGCACCGTGAAGAATTTGATATCGACGCGTCGAAGTACCCCTTTATTGACGATGCCAAGGGTCTCCTTCATTTTCTACGACACAACGAGCTTGACACATACCTTACGGCGGCCATTGCCCTCAAAGTTCAGATTTTGGCTCTTTCGAAGCAGCTCACAAACCTTGCTGGTAACAGTTGGGCTCGAACCTTGAGCGGTTCGCGAGTCGACAGAAACGAATTTATTCTGCTTCACGAGTTCACCAAACAGGGATATATTGTTCCTGAGAAGACAACTCCACAGGGCAAGCAGGACATGGCTATGCAGCAGGCTGCCGAGAGTGGAAACCTCGAGGCGGCCACTGCTGCTGCGGGCAGCAATAAGGCGAAGTATCAGGGAGGTCTCGTGTTTGAGCCCGAGAAGGGTCTGTGTAACAACATTGTGATGGTCATGGACTTTAACAGTTTGTACCCCAGCATCATCCAGGAGTACAACATCTGCTTCACAACTGTTGACCGAACCAACTGCAGCAGCTCGGCTGACGCTGTTCCGGATGTCCCAGATAGTTCACTGCCCCAAGGCATCTTTCCGCGACTGATTCACACCTTGGTCTCGCGCCGTCGTGAGGTCAAGCGAAACATGAAAGACCCCAAGGCTACGGATATCCAGAAAGCACAGTGGGATATCAAGCAGCAAGCCCTTAAGCTGACTGCTAACTCCATGTACGGATGCCTGGGTTTCAAAAACTCGCGATTCTACGCCTTGCCGCTAGCTATGCTGACCACGTCCAAGGGTCGTGAGATTCTAGGCAACACAAAGGTCCTCGCCGAGGATAACGGCTATCGCGTCATCTATGGAGACACCGATTCGGTCATGATCGATTCGGGCGTTACGGACTACAGCGCAGCCGTCGAGGCGGGCTCCATATTCAAAAAGAAGGTCAATGAGCGGTACAAGAAGCTGGAAATTGACATCGACAATGTCTACCGACGCATCCTTCTCCTGGCTAAGAAGAAGTACGCGGCCATCAACATGGCCGTCAACAACGATGGTGAGATGGTGACAACTATGGAGGTCAAGGGACTGGACCTCAAGCGCCGAGAATACTGTCAGTTGTCAAAGGACGCGTCAACGTTCGTACTGAAGCAGCTGCTGGAAGGTGAAGAGAGTCTGGACACCGCTGTGGAACAGATCCATGACTACCTGCGACACCTGGCACGCAAGGTCCGGGAGGGTGAGATCAACAAGTTCAAGTATGTCATCAAGAACAAGCTTGGAAAGGCACCCAGCGATTATCCTGAGGGTGTCAAGCTACCTCACGTCCTCGTTGCTCGACGTAGACAGAAGCTGGGAGACATTGTGAAGGCGGATGATGTCATCTCCTACGTTATTGTCAAAGATGAAAATGCGGCAGACAGCTCACCGGCCGACCGGGCTCGCACCCTTGCTGAGGTTAAACTCGACAATCTCGACATTGATGGGGAGTATTACCTTGTATCACAGGTGCTTCCCCCGGTTGAGCGACTGTGCTCTCACTTGGATGGCACAGACCGTGTACGACTTGCTGAGTGCCTTGGCCTTGATATCAAGAAGCACCGTATTATTGAGCGCGCTGCTGATGCGGAGGAAGAGGAGATCCAACCTCTGGAGACGACCATCAGCGATGAGGTACGATTCAAGAACGCCAAGAGATTCGCTATCAAGTGTGGATGCGGCGAGTCGTTTGAACTCGCCAATCTTGACGCCCAAAGTGCTGGTGTGTCGTTCACAGCCCAGGGTGTGCGATGCACTAAATGTGAGAAGAGCGTTGACAATGTGCGCATCAACTGCCAACTGGAACTGGCAATACTACACGAAATTGACCTGTACTATGCAGGATGGTTGACCTGCGACGACCCATCGTGTGACACACGAACAAGGCAGATAAGTGTGTACGGCCGCAAGTGTTTGGGAAGCAATGGAACCTGCCGAGGTATTGTTTCGTACGAGTACAGCGACAAAAGCATCTACAACCAACTGCTGTACTTCGACAGTCTGTTTGATATGGACAAGGCAAAGAAGAACTCTGCCCTGTCTGCCGCTGCTGATGCGACACCTGAGGCAAAGGCTACCGAGCAGCAGGTGGCTGTTCTTGCGGAGCAGAATCGTCTTCGCTTTGATGTCACGCGTAAGGTTGTTGCCAAGTACCTTGACAACTGTGGCCGGCGTTTTGTTGACATGCACGAGATCTTTGGCTGGATGTCGTGAGCTATATATATTTACACTAATCTAACTCATTCTTATAGGACATCCGGTTGTTGGGCCCATTTGAGTAGTGGACAGTAGCTCCAGGATTTAGTGACACTACAGCTTGAATCACCAACGGTATCATGCAAATTAAATATGGACTACTTACGGAACATCTTCTTGCCCTCCACGACGTAGTTGTCTAGGAAGTCGTCCATGATGTCCTCGAAATCGTCGCGCTCCTTGGCCATGTCAAAGGGCTGGTATTCCTCTTCATCTTCCTCCTCAATGGTGTTGTACTCGGCCTCGACCTTGTCGAAACGATCGTCGAGAAGCGTGAGACCAGCATTACGGACGAGAGCTGAGCTCGACATGGAAAAGCTGGTCAGATCAGTTCCCGCGCCTCCGCGCTTTTTCTTTCCACCCTTGCGTGGTGCTGTGCTGATTTGTGGAAGTGAGGCAACATCATCGTCCTCTTCTTCACCGCTGCTGCCATAGGCACCAGTGGGCTGTTTCGTCTGGTCGATCTTGAACTGGCGGAACGCAGTCTCCCAGTCCTGCTCGCCCTCTTTAGCTACAACCTGTTTGCTCGACTGAGGGGGGGCATACTCGTCGTCAGAGTAGTCTGGTGCGTCCGAGAAATCGTCGGGATCAAAGTCGTCCCATTCGTTTCCGGCTGCTCGGGGTTCGGCTTTACCGCCCTGGATGAGCTCGTCAAACAGGATATCGTCGTTGTCGACAAACTCCTCATCCTCAAGAGCCTCGAGGACCTCTCGTAAGCTGGGGTCGATATCAGGCTGGAGGCCAGCGAGTTCGTCGGGAACGTTCTGCTGATCCTGGTATGTTCGCTTGACTGTCTGCTCTGAAGGCAAGGCTTCGCTGGGGAGCTCGATGCGGTTTGCGGCAGCATAGTCGGCCTTAAGAACAAGATCTTTCTCCTTGCTCGCCTTTGTATCTCTGAGTGCGCCCTTTCGAGCAATGTACACAGCACCAGGATCATCTCCTATCGACTTGAGATGCTGCATGTAGTCATATTTACTGTCGTCAAACTGAATACCGTAGAGCGCAGCTTCTCCCTCGTTGTCTCGACGGCCCTGAGTTTTGAACTCGTCTGCTTCACGCTCGAGCTCATCGCGAGTGAGGACCTTGGATGAAGTGGGTCCAACAGCCCATTTGTCTCGTCGTTCCTGCTTCTGTTTAGCGTTGTTGAGGTTGTCTACCTTGACCAGAACTCGCTCCGAGGCATCGGGGTCGTGGTAAAGCGGGTCCTCTTGTGACCGGTACACGAGCGTGTAGGTGTCGGCCTTTTTCTTGTCAATCCACTTTCTAGGCGGCATGTTGTAGTGTAAAGAGACGGTTTCGCTTGATCCACCGAAAAACCCAGGAAAATTTACGCCGCATCAGTCGTCAGCCGTGGACCCTGCATACATAGTAGCGAGAGTAGGCTCATTAGCAGTCTAAAAGTGCGTATAATGGCGACTGTGAACAGGTGAAACGCTTAGTAGACACATACTGGGTGTTCTGAAGTTTAGATGTGTTGACTACAGAGCGAAGTTCGGCTTCGGATTTGGCCGAGAAGCACCTCATCCTGTACCTTGCCTAATTAGGTATCCCTGTTTGATGAGCAAGTGTGAGAGGAGGTGTAATGAAATGGATTCAAAGCAAGAGCTCCTCACGAGTTATTCATGCAAACCGACAGATTACACCGGGATATAGGCTTAACCGATTCGTGCTTGCGACTGACTTCCCTAAACGGTTGGATGCTTATGCAAGGCTGCGCTAGCCTCTGATAGCCGATACCGAGAAATGTACGCGTGTCGGACATTACAGCGAGATAGAAACGTACTGAATGGTCCTGAGAAGCATTCTTTACCGCTCTAACGTGTCGCTAATTACCAGTACTTAGGGCTGACCTCGGCATTGCCTGCTGGTTTCGGAGCCGAACGCTAACGAGGACTCCGAAGAGCCCCAGCCCTGCTATCGTGCCGTGTATCAAATGCACCCGCCGTCATTGGATCCATCTTACATCCACCTCTCTCCGACTCAACGCAGCTGTTGGAATTGCAAGCAGCCCCGCAAGTCGGATACTAATTTTCGTATCCTCCACAACACTCTGTTTGTTGTGTTTATCTTATAACTGGTTGATTCCTCGTCTTGACCCCTTGTTTTCCTTCGTCCTGCCACTTTTGATTTCGTCTTCTTATCGCTCATAAGTCCCTTATCTGCGTCTGATCCATGGCTAGCCCACGCCCCATCACTCGCAAATCGAGCGGTGCCACGACGGATTCGACGAGCCGGCGCTCGTCGCTGGCTGGCAGCGCTGCTGCTTCGCCGTTTCGTCAGGCGTCGCTGAGACTCGGCTCGCCGGTTCCTGGACGCTCCATGGCCGACGCGCGTCGTGCCTCGTCCTCGGCAAGCGCTGTCGCAGGCTCTGGTGGTCCCTACTGGGCCTCGTCGAACGGCGGAACCGAGACACCTCGATCGCAACTGTCGGGCTTTGACGAAGAGGTCTTTACTGACCGCCGGCAACCGGAACCGCACCGCTACTCGACAACCTCGGCAGGAGGCCTGTCGCGTGCTATGCTCGGCGCATCCGTTGGCTCTGGAGCCATTGCCGACGACGGATCGGCCATCTCGGCCTCTGAGGTGTCTATCGACATTGACCACCCCGATCCCGAGGTCGTGAAGGTCGTGGGCCGCCATTTGGTGCGCGAGGGCGATGAGGGCGGTGCTGAGGGCACAGATGAGGCTGGTGGAAGCTCCATCGACGACAAATTCAAGTCCCTCAAACTCCAGGGCGGTGACATCACCCGTCAGCTGTACAACTGGCAGCGCGAACATGAAGAAGCTGCCACCTCGGAGTTAGCAGGCCGACGTGGCCGCTCGAGGTCTTTTGACATCCCTCGTCCGGCACCCGAGGGTGTCAAGGGACCCATCGACACCAAGAACATCAAGGCGCCAGGTGGTTTTCGACGAAATTTTCTCGCCCAGAAGTCGCAACAGCCCTTTTATGGTGCAACCGATAACCCATTTACCGGTCGCGTTGACCAGTTGGGAGGACAGCAAGGTGAGCCAGCATTCCTGACTCGCAACTTCATTGAATTCCTCAGCATCTACGGCCACTTTGCCGGTGAGGAGCTCGAGGACGAAGAGGCCGAGGCTCTGGACACCAGCGAAGAGGATGAGTTTGAGCGAGTTAATGGCGGTGGCCAGAACTCGGACGAGGGAAGTGGCGAAGATGAGCCAACCGAACACACAAGACTTGTGCGTCGTCCCAAGATGCACCGTCGCAAGTCGTCGCATCACCACGGTCCCGGAAATGCATCGTCTACTAAAGCTGTGCTGCTACTGCTAAAAAGTTTCGTCGGCACTGGAGTGTTGTTCCTGCCCAAGGCGTTTTTCAACGGTGGTATCCTTTTCTCGTCGATTCTTCTACTGGTGGTGTCTATCATCTCGTACTGGTGCTTTTTGCTACTCATTGCCAGCAAAAAGGCGTCTGGTGTGAGTTCTTTCGGAGACATTGGAGGCGAACTGTACGGACCACGCATGCGCCAGCTGATTCTCGCGTCCATCGTAATGTCTCAGATTGGTTTTGCTGCCGCCTACATTGTGTTTGTGTCTGAAAATCTCCAGGCATTTATCTTGGCGATCTCGAATGGTACCAAGCTTATTCCTATCCCCACACTCATCACCCTTCAGCTGATTGTGTTTCTGCCGCTGTCAATGATCAGAGACATTGCAAAGCTGTCTGGTACTGCATTAGTCGCCGATTTCTTCATTCTTCTTGGTCTCGTATATCTGTATTTCTACGGAACCAAGACGATTTTTGAGCGCGGTGTGGCCGATGTGGTGTTGTTCAACTCGCAGTCATGGACCCTGTTTATTGGAACTGCCATCTTCACGTTTGAGGGCATTGGCCTTATCATTCCCATTCAGGAATCGATGAAGTATCCTCAGCAGTTCGGGCCTGTGTTGGCTGGTGTCATGGTCGGTATTACCGTCATCTTTGTGTCGATGGGCACTCTGCTGTACTCTGCCTATGGTTCAAAGGTCGAGACTGTCATCATCCTCAATCTGCCTCAGGATAGTCATTTTGTGAACGGTGTTCAGCTCCTGTACTCTCTGGCCATTCTTCTGAGTACTCCATTGCAGCTCTTCCCTGCCATTCGAATCATTGAAACGTCTATCTTCAGCCGAAGCGGCAAGTTCAACACACGAATCAAATGGCAGAAGAACGTGTTCCGCTTCTGCCTGACCATATTCACTGCGTTTGTGGCATGGGGTGGCGCTGATGACCTTGATAAGTTTGTCGCACTCACTGGAAGCTTTGCATGCGTGCCTCTAGTGTACATATACCCGCCTCTTCTGCACATGCGCGCAGTACCACAGTCGAAGACGATGTTCATGGCCGACATGGTTTTGTGCATCTTTGGTTTTATTGTCATGGTGTACACCACCTGGCAGACTATGGCCAGCTGGATTCAGGGGTGAAGGCTGCTTCTTTTTCTTCTGCGTCGCATTGATAGACTTTTTCAACCGGAAAACGACAACCATTTGTATAATTAATATGCTACCGTCTTAACTAGTAACACGGCTGAAGTTCGTGACATTTTAGCTGGGGATATCTGTAGTCTACTTCTTAACAGCATGGACGACATCACACTTGATCCCGCTGCTGGCTTTGCCATTAAGACGGTTCTCGTGCAGAGCACGAAGTCGCCAGCTCGCTCACAAGGAACCAAAGTCTTTGTCAATGTCTGCACAGACGCTCATATTCCCGAACCTGAGGACGGGTACGGCGATGAGCTGATTGAGCGAGTCAAAGTCGGTCACGACTGGATCGTACCGATTGTTGTATCAGAGGAGCGCAATGATCGAGACAAGGCCGGTCGCGACTGCTTTGTATGGGACTGCTGCATTCATCCTCGTGTTCTCATCGAAGCCATCCGTAGTGCAGCCATCAAGTCGCTATTGATTGATACGTGTCTGGAGCTCGTGGAAGACAGGGCTGGCGTTCAGCTATCAAGAGGTGAGTGTTTAATGAGACTGAGGTGATTTGACTCGTTCGGTGATCTTACAAGCTAATGGGCCTAACACAGAATACGCACTTCCAAAGCTTATGTCAAAGGGTACTCTGGCTAGAACCGTTCTGAAGGTATCTCAACTACAGCCACAACCTTTGACTCAAGGTATAAGCTCGCTACTGCTTGACTCAGAGCCCGAGCCCGTCAACGTCGTACTACCTACTGAAACCACCAAAGCACCGGTCAAGCCAGGCATGATTCAGGAACTGTCGTCGAGCGGGCCAGAGCCTCTAAAATACAACATTGTCGAGCTGTCCGAACTACCAGACAAGCCATTGCGGATTGACATCTATGGATTGGAAGAGGAAGACATGGAAACTATTGAGGTTGCTATGGAATCTAATAGGCTCGCCATTCAAGTCGACAGCACGCACATTCCCCTTCCTAAGCCTGCCTCTCGCTTGGAATCTATGTTCACACGCGATACTCAAATGCTCCATATAATAGTGTGGTCATAGCATAGACCATGCGTAATTTATTCACCTGCCTGCAGCACTAGGTCAGCACTCTCAGGGGACTCTCTGGAGGGAAGAAAGCCATGTTGTCGCGGTATGCAATGTACTCTGAATCAGCGTATCCCAAGATCGAAGCAATGTCGTTGCTGTGTAGTCCCTTGATGCGGTCGATTTCCGAGTCTCCGTAGTTGACAAGCGCGCGACCAATGAGCTCTGGGGGAAATTTAGGATTCGCAAAGTCGTCGCCGCGGTCAATCGAGTAGATATTGACACACTGTAAGTTGTGAAACGGACCCTCGACTTTGACGACACCTGCTGGAAGAAGGCCCGCTCTCCGGGACCGCGTGAGGGCTGTCGAGGCGCCTCGGTCGACGTAAATGTTGCCATGGGGCGCGAGACCATGTAGGATCCAAAATGCTCGATCTTTAATGGGCTGGCCCTTTGGTAGGAACCGGGTGTGTAGAGGAACATCCTCGAGCGTCATTGCTTCCAGCTCGTGCTCCTGGATTTCTGGCATCTCAGTCATGCTCTCGGGATGTGAGTGATTTGAGAGATCGGCTTCAGACAGGCTCTTGGCCAGCTCTCTCGGCGGGTCGTGCTGCTGAATATACCTCACAATCAGATTGACGTTTCCAGGGACAGAACTCTTGCAGATGATGGTGTTGACACCTGCTGAAGTAGCGAGCTCTGCAGCAATCAGCTTTGTAGTCATGCCACCAGTTCCAACCGAGCTGCCTGTCGAGGAGACATCAACATTGAGCTTGGAAATGTCGTCAACTATCAGTACGGGTTTAGCCTCGGGGTTGGTTCGTGGATTGGCCGTGTACAAGCAGTCCACGTCCGTCATGAGGAACAGGTAGTCAGCTGCAACCATGCCGGCAGTAATAGCTGAGAGCGTGTCATTGTCACCAAATCGGATTTCTGATACTGACAGTGTATCATTTTCGTTCACAATCGGGATAACACCCATAGATAGCAGTTCGTTGAGCGTATTAGCAGCATTGAGATATTGTGTGCGCTGAGTTAGAGGATTCCATATAGACTCCAATGGCCATAGTTCAAGGGAGCTCTGTACGTACGTCGGCAATATCGTTGCGGGTGAGCAGGATCTGAGCTATAGGCTGGTCGAGCTGGCGAAACAGGTCATCCCAGAGGCCTATAAGTCGGGCCTGGCCTATAGCAGCCACGGCCTGTATCGACGACAGATGCTTTGGTCTCTGGGCAAGCTTTAGTCTGCGGAGACCAACTGCGATACCTCCCGACGAAACAATGATAACACGGTGTCCATCGCGGCGTAACTGAACAGCCATCTCGACAATCTGCGACATATTGCCGATTCGAGTCTCGCGGGTTTTTTCGTCACATAGTGAGGAAGTTCCTGAGTTAGCAGAAGTACATTACCAAGACGAATGTACACACCCAGCTTGATCACAACAGTATAAAAGTTACTCCGTGGCATTTTGGTCGTGGATCATACAATATAAGGTTGTGCCAACTCAGGGGTTCAGCTTAGAATGAGTAATTTGCACGGCTGGATTTTTTGTAGCCGCGCGATAGGCATCCCGTGATCCAATGCTGACTGCTCAGCTTATTTCGATTGAGCCGATATCAACTGATATACAATGCACTTGATCACGGTAGCAACGTGTAACCTCAACCAGTGGGCCCTCGACTTCGAGGGCAACCGTGACCGAATCATTGAGAGTGTGAAGGTAGCCAAGGAGCGCGGAGCTGCGTTTCGTACTGGTCCTGAGCTCGAGATCACCGGCTACGGATGCCTCGACCACTTCCTCGAAGCCGACACCTACCTGCACTCGTGGGAGATGTACAGCCAGATCATCAACCACCCGGACTGTCAGGATATCCTACTTGACGTGGGAATGCCTGTTCTTCACAAGAGCGTGCGCTACAATTGTCGCATCATCTCTTACAATAAGAAGATCCACCTCATCCGTCCCAAGCTGTGGCTTGCCAATGATGGCAACTACCGTGAGATGCGCTACTTCACGCCGTGGTACCGTCCCAAGCATGTGGAAGAGTACATTTTGCCGTCGTTCATCCAGGATATTGTTGGCGCGCGCACCGTCACGTTTGGCGATGCCAAGCTTGATGTGCTCGACACGGCCTTTGGCTTTGAGACGTGCGAGGAGCTCTTCACGCCCAACAGCCCCCATATTGGTCTTGCTTTGGACGGTGTCGAGGTCTTCACCAACTCGAGCGGTAGTCACCACGAGCTGCGAAAGCTCGATACCCGTATGCGCCTAATCACTGAAGCGACCAACAAGTGCGGAGGTGTCTATCTGTATGCCAACCAGCGAGGTTGCGATGGAGACCGACTCTACTATGACGGGTGTGCACTCATTGTTGTCAATGGCAATGTCGTGGCTCAGGGTGCTCAGTTTGGCCTCGACGATGTCGAAGTTGTTTCGGCTACGGTCGATCTCGACGAAGTGCGCTCTTATCGGGCAGCCCCGTCGTTTGGACTTCAAAGCACCGCTGTAGAGAAGGCGTATCCGCGTGTAGAGTGCATCGATGTTATGGGAGGCCCTCTTGCCCGCCAGAACCTCGAGTTCTCCGTCCCAGCCAAGCCCACTCGCGTCCGCGAGCTCCGATACCACAGCCCTGAGGAGGAAATTGCCCTTGGGCCCGCTTGCTGGCTATGGGATTATCTGAGACGTTGCAAGGCCGGTGGTTTCTTTATTCCTCTGAGTGGAGGTATTGATTCATGTGCTACGTCAGTCATTGTGCACTCAATGTGCCGTCTCGTGGTAGACGCTGCAGCTAGCGGAAACAAGCAGGTCATTGCCGATGCTCGTCGCTTGGCTGGCAGGAGTGAGGACGACACATGGATCCCTACAAGTCCGCAAGAGCTTGCTGGAATCATTTTCCACACCTGCTACATGGGAACTGAGAACTCGTCCAGCGAGACCCGATCGCGCGCCAAGCGCCTGGCAGAGTCCATTGGCTCCTATCACATTGACATGAACATTGACTCTGTTGTCACTGCTGTTCGCCGCCTATTCGAGACTGTCACTGGCAAGTCGCCGCAATACAAGGTCCACGGTGGCTCTCAGCCCGAGAACCTAGCTCTGCAGAACATTCAGGCGCGTTTGCGCATGGTGTTGGCTTACCTATTCGCTCTTCTGCTTCCCTGGGTGCGTGGAGGATCGGCTGGTGGTCTTCTAGTGCTGGGTAGTGCTAATGTTGACGAAGCTCTGCGTGGCTACCTTACCAAGTACGACTGCTCCAGTGCGGATATCAACCCAATTGGAGGAATATCGAAAACAGATCTCAAGCGTTTTATAGCTTATGCTCGCGACGAATTCAAAATGCCCGTTCTCGACGAGTTCCTCACAGCGACACCCACGGCAGAACTCGAACCTATCACGAAGACCTATGTGCAGTCGGACGAAGCAGATATGGGTCTCACGTATGACGAACTATCAGTATTTGGACGTCTCCGTAAGGTTGAGAAGTGTGGTCCATACTCGACTTTCATCAAGCTGTACCATGAGTGGACACCGCGACTGACACCCGCTGAGGTCGCTGTCAAGGTGAAGCGCTTTTTCTACTTCTATGCCATCAACCGACACAAGATGACTGTGTTGACTCCGTCCTACCACGCCGAGCAGTACTCACCTGATGACAACCGGTTTGATCTGCGTCCGTTCCTCATTCTGCCAACGTTCCCCTGGGCTTCCAAGAAGATTGACGAGGTCGTCCGCCTCAGCGAGTCGCAGAGTCTCACGAAACATAAAGCAGATTAACTACAATACACACATAATAAATAGTGGTAACTTGTCTACTCAACTCAGTTTTACGAAATCACCGCTGTAGGAGCCGGCTCCTGTCGTGATGGTCTCACGCATTGTTGAACTTGCCAAAGAGCGGTTTGATGTTAACGGGCCGGCCATTTCTCGTCCAAAAGTCGATAAGCTGTGTTAGAAAGGATGGTAGGAGGCGGAGTGCACTCACAGTTAGAGCTGTCTTATCAGGCTCGTCTTCTTGAATGAAATGCCCGGACTCGCTGAAAACAACCAGCTGGTACTTTCCCTGCATCTGACCTATCATAAGAGCGGTGTCCAGATTATCAGTTCCAGCCAGAATGAGCAACCGTGCCGCGGGTGCGGCCAAGAAATTGGCACTGAGTCCTGTAAACCATCCCACCCAAAAGTTCTCAGTAGCCTTCGGATCAATGATCCACGTGTAACTGTCGCCTTGCCTGTGCACGAGACCAGGAACCGAGACTACGGCCGATAGTCGGCTTCGAAGAGTGCGAGATGACAGATGCCAGTCAATGGCACGCTCGACACTATCGAATTTGGCTGGCCATGTCGCCAATACCTGGTCCATTGACTTGAGGGCTTCAAGGGCTGGGCCTTCAACGGCATCTAGCACGACGACACCAGACAAGGTGCGCAGCTTCTTCTGCCTGGCCGCATAGGACACAACTGCTCCTCCCAGGCTGTGGCCAACGAGAACGAGCGAGGGCGGTTTGTCACGACTCCAGCTGCATTTTTTGCCCACGAGCTCCACCATTGTGATAAAATCGTTGCTCAGCGCTTCGAGACTATAATCGTCTGCATTGGAGCCCGTCACTTCGGTTCGTCCGTGGCCACGCATGTCAAAACTCAAGATGCCCGCAATCTCGCGGTCCTTCGAGCTTATGGGCTCATTTTCGACGGATGTGCGCATTGTTTCACAGATTCGCTTTGCCAGCAGAGCAAAAGTCAATCCCGAAGAGCTCATGCCATGGTGGAATACAAAGATTGGCGA
The DNA here is from genome assembly GCA_030570555.1 of Sugiyamaella valdiviana. Lineage (NCBI taxonomy): Eukaryota > Fungi > Ascomycota > Dipodascomycetes > Dipodascales > Trichomonascaceae > Sugiyamaella > Sugiyamaella valdiviana. The sequence continues at coordinate 1,154,540 of JAJLWF010000003.1, forward strand.
ACTGGAGTCGACAGGGGGGGTATAATACACGTTGAACGTACGCCCATTGTCGTCAGAGACGCTGAAGTTCTCGTCAAAGTACGCGTCCCATGAAGCTGCTGTACTCTTAGCGGGACGTATTCTGTATTAGCCGACTCATTCGTCATTCATCAGTTCATCCCTGTACACACCGTGATGGGCGGGGCGCGCTGGCGCTATGGTTCAGCGGTCTCAGCTGGTCGCTGGCCTCTGCCTCAAGGCCACCATCGCCTCCAATCGGCCGACCCGTCCTCTCAGTGAGGGCCGCCTCGTACTCGCGGATCTTCTTACTCGCCAGAAACCGATCCATGGCTGTGCAGTTGACAGCTCGACATCGTGAGGTTCACTTAGAGAATTATGCAGGTACACGTTCATGCAGATCGCAGATGCCGTTGATGATCTGACGATCTCAGGGGGGAACAGAAGGGTCAATTGGATTGTTACAGGTTGATCTTACAGAGATGCAAAGTCACTGCTGTGGACATAAGAACTGCACGATATGGATTAATAAATAGTGCTAATGTGACAGGATGCGAACTGCTACTTCCAAGGCGTGGAGTCATCGCAGTTGAACACCGATATATGCGGGTCGTTGACGTTACTGACAGCGAGAACCATGCGGTGTGGGTGGAAGGAGAGCGTCGAAACGGGTACAGCACGATTTCCGAGAAGTCCGATACCGGTATTCTGCACTGAACTCATCCGGTTACCAGCAGTCGACCAAATGCCAACCGTCTGGCAGCCCGTAGCAATGACGGGGGCATGTTCGTGTACATTCATGGCGCGTAGACTCTGAGCATGCGCTTGGAATGACAACACGGGTGAGTCTCCACGAATGTCCCACAGGTGCACCTGGCCGTCTTCACTTCCCGAAACGAGCTCACGAGCGCCTCCGCGTTGCATGTGAACATTCACAAGCCGTGATTCATGGCCTCTCCAGACCTTGACAAGCGAGTCTCGCGCGCTTTGCCTGCGATCATACACACGGATGACACCATCACCGAACCCAGCGACTATCACATCGCCAGCCACTTGATCAGAAGTCAGCGACGTCACAGGAGACCCTGATCGAGCAGGAATGTCTTGGGTGCACACCTCACGTGGAGCGTCCCACACGCGGACAACTCGCACATCTCCACCAACCAACAATGTACCTCGGCACTGTTGCCATTCAGCAACGAGACCACTGCTGTGACTTGCTGGGACCATGTCAGTAAGTGCGCGCCAAGCACACGACAGAGAGACGCTCTTCATGGATTGATAATTGCGGTAAATGCGAATGACACCATCACTTGAACCTGAAAGCATAAGTGGTGTATCATCTTCGTTGATGAGCTTCAGCTCTGTAATGTGAGTCCCGCGAGGATTGCGGTTACAGAAACGGTTGAGCTTTGTGCCCTCTGTCCAGTCCCAAACTGTGACCCCATCACCTTCATCGGCCGATACCATGTGTGGCTCGAACTGTGAGAACACAAGCTTCGTCGGTTGTGTTATGTTGTTGAGGAAAGCAATCTGGGTCGACCAAGTGCCGTACAGAGCACTCTCCTTTTGTACCTGCGTCTCTGAAATGATGCGTTCATTGCGGTTGTTGCGCCACACCCGTTCGACATACTTCTCACTACCCGGCTCGTCACTCTCAGACTGCTTCATCTGAGGTTCCTGGTAAGTCTCACAGCTCCACTCAAAGAAGCCACTGACCAGAGGAAGAACAATCTTCTTCGTGTAGTCACGGTTTCGGTACATGGCTGTGGGGGGCTTCAGTCCAGTGCCGTACTTCACTCGTGTCACAGCTGGCTTGTCATCCAGGTATTCAGCCCACCCACGGCCATTCTGTGAAGATGCCTTCTGCGGGGTTCCGTTAGGACTTGGGCTTTCATATCCAGCCGTCGACCAAGCAAAGTTCTTCAGGGTCGCCGCGAACGAGACTGAGCGCTTCAGTGTATCCGATAGTCTGTAATCTGCCGAAGCCGAGGCGGCCCGTGTAGCAGGTGACGTACCGTTAACTTTCGGATGTTGTGCAATGCTGACTTCGGTTCCCGTACGGTGACCATTGCCATTGGACAGCTGTGGTGCATTTTGGGAAGAAAGCTCTGGAAGGTTAGCAGCATCCATAGAAGAGTTCCTTAGAAGGTATGATTCGAGCTTGTCTACCGACGACGCAAGTCCAGTCTTGTGTAGCTTGATGTACACATAGTCAACAACATCGCGAGCAAAGTCAGCTACCTCAAGAAATGGGTCCTCTGACAGTACCAGAAGTGTGCGCCAGATTGCCGTATATATAGTTCCCGACGCAGGCGACTCAGTGTGGCCATCAACTCCAGGCAGCAGGCCATGATGTTTGATAGCCGCCACCTCGTCCTCCAACGACGAAAATGCCGTCACGAGGAAGAATGACAAGTAGCTCTTGACAAACTTAGAGAAGAACACAACAACTTCACGGCGAACAACCGACGAGCCATCGTTGGTTAGAGCCAGAACCGCCACAGCAAGCTGAAGCTCTTGGTCTCGCAACTCCGAAGAGGCATTCGGCAGGCTGCCTCCACCAAGGAAGGTAGTGAGAGCCACTATACAAGCGGTTCTAACCTCGGGAGTCGTGTCCTCGAGCTCGGTGAGAAGGCTTTCAAACACGTTCTCCTGCATTGCCAATCGGCGGGCCTCCGGGAACTCATCCCACAGTTGAGATAAGAGCAGGCATGACCATTGGCGAAGACGTGGCGAACCGGTCTCTTTGCAGTGCTTGAGACAGGCCTTGAGAACATCAGCGCCCATGCACAACCGCTGGCCCTGTCGGTATCCTCTGCAAAACAGCGCCGTTACAAACGCACACATGGCCAGATTCTCATAGGTGATCTGATTCGAAGAAGCAGGACCACTTGAATCAGATGGTATGTAAATGTTGAGGAAATACGCATATCCGTTCTCCTTAATGAGCTCATTCTGAATGTTCATGTAGTCAACAGCCATAATGCGTGCCCAGATAAATACCAGTACAGGTTTGAGCTCCGGGGCGGGCGATTGCAGAAGCTTCAAGACATATGGGAAAATTCCAATGGATAGCGCCAAGTGCACGGCTTTGGGTCCTAGGTCGAGGTAGTTGGAGAGCAGAATCAATGCGCGCAGTCTGTGCATCTGAGAGAGCAAGACTTGGAGAAGCACCGGTAGTTGCTCTGGAGGCTTGTCGAGATCGGAGCTCTTGTACTTGAGCCAAACTTCAAAGGCCACAAGCTGCTGCTCGAAAAAGTCCGAATGCTCGTAAATGTACACTGTCTTATTCTTTTCTGCTTCCTGGAGCTTCGGCAGCTGCACCAGGAAATGATCAACTGCCAGGTCCCAAGCGTTCCACATAGGGTGGTCGTGAGTGTCCGGTAAGCTCGGTGATGAAACCGGGTGGCAGTTATGCACGCGCATGATACGCACAGCGAGCAAAAAGTTGCGAAACATAGCTGCTACCACCAAATCCTGGCGAAATAAGCGCTTGAATAGTGGGCTCTCCAGTGTAGACCAGGCAATAGTGTCTGTTATCGCGGTGAAGATCCAGTTTAGTTCTCCGAGTGGGGTTCTGCGGTCTGTAAGTTTTCCCGGTATAGTCAACACATCAAACTGGTTGCGGAACAGTGGTGATTGCATGACAAACCACTTTACAGCAATATCGATAGGTGACGTTATGCAGCATGTGAACAAGTCGGCCGGCAGTTCCGGGTGCATTGGGAGCTGTTCGTCTTCGCGGCACGACGCTAATAGAATACAATTGTCGAATGATGCAGCGGGGGGCATATTTGGCTCCGGGCCCTTTTTGCGCTCATCCTCTTTACGCCTCTGGACAAAGGCGTTGAAGTTGGTGACAATGTGGCCTGCCGAATGGCAGTCAAACGCGTAGATGCAAGGAGCGCCCAGCCATGTTTGTAGATCGTACAAAGATACTGGGATGTACTGGGTATACCCGCGGTTGAACACCCAGATCTCACCGCTTGAAGTCGGTCGAGGAACTCCGTGTCCGTTGTAGTGGAACAGAATGCGCTCATCGCGGGCGCTGCGACGAAGACTGATGCAGAAGCGCTTCGCATCCTCGACATTGGGATCGAGGCTCTGCTTGTACTTTGTACGAGTACTGAGGCTTTCGTATTGTGATTGGAGGTTTTTTCCAATCAGCTCGAGCGCCTTCTTGCCGTCGTTGACTGCTGCAGGATCGATCCAGGCCTCCATCTTAGCACATGGCTGTGTCTTGATCACATCAGGAGGATCAACTCCGAGGTTGAGGCACAGCACAATGGCAGCGTTTACAGTACGTTGGCGGTCACGTATACGCCAGTCGGGGATCCGCTCAGAGTGAGAGCGTTTGGGGTTAGCTGCCGACTCGTGCCTGTCGTCGTCGAAATAGATGAAAAAGACCTGTGTTAGATACAAATAGAGCAGAGTAGATAGACGGTTCAGCGAGAGTAAAATCAAACAATGTTGTCTGGCGGCGTCACTCAGAAGCGCAATACAGCAGATGTGCCGATGCGACCGATGAATAACTGTCCAGCTCAATTGACTGTTGCTGTTGATCTTCGAGTGGAGTCGTCTGGCGGCTACTCACCTCAGCAAGTGACTTCATATAGTTCTCCGAGAAGTACTGCATGTCGAATCCATGGCGAATGGAAGTGTTGTACGCCAGTTTAGTCATGTTCTGGGAGTTGGTGTCGGCTTCATGGAGGTGCCCATTGGATGGTTGCGGTGGGCTGGCCTGCGGCGAATTGCGCTCCAGATTGCGACTGGGCGGCCACAGAGTCATGGCGAGTTGTCAACCAGTCTCTGGGTGTGAACAGCGTCGGGATCCGATGGCACAGCGGCCTATTAATACAGCAGACGGCCAACAGATGAAGAAGCGGGGGATTACAGGGCGGAAAGTGCTGATAGGGGCATATTAGCCTATGCGGGTACAGCTCTTCAACGTCTGCAGGGTAGACGTCCAATAGAGAGAAAACACCCCGGAAGCTTATAGTTTTATACGTTGAATATGTACTTCGCGTGTTTGTATGGTTTATATGTGTCTCGCGTGAAAAACGGGCAATATACGTAGAACTTCGACTGGTGGCTGTAGAGGTCAGATGACGCGGAGAACGGCTGAAGCAAGATATTCGCTTAACCATGGAAGCCCGTAGGTTTGTGGTTCAGATGACCCTGGAGCGTTGAGGTCGTTCGTGTACGAGATATGCGAGGGGCCTGTCATATATAAGTCGATTTAAGCTATCTGCTGTAGGGTTGATTGAAGCTTGATTCAAAGCACTTGTGTAGACATTTGTGTCCCGGAACAACTCCATCACCCGGCTGGGTACGGTCAACTTCACCCAAATCACAGCCGTGCCCGAATTATCTGATGGAGATGCAGCAAATTTCAACATTTAACCGCCATCGTACTACAACTATCCAACATACGAGCACTCTGAGCTCCATGAGCGACTCCGGCCCGCAGATCAGCGTCTTACAGCGCACGCTGGCGGCCTGCTCCGGCGCCGTGCTGACGTCGCTGATAGGTGAGTGCATTGTGCCGGTTTTGCCGCTGACATACTAACCCAGTCACTCCATTCGACGTTGTAAGAGTACGAATGCAACAACAGAGCGCATATCCTCTGGCGGATGTGGCTCTTGAAAAGACCTTTCCGGTCACAAAGATTCCATCAGGCATGGGTGTCACCACGTGCTGCCGCGATGTGTTTTGGTTTCCGAGCACTATAGACTACTGTGTCAGCGATGTGGGGAGATCGTGTGCTGTTGAGGATGTCAAGAGCGCCAAATTCAGAGGCACTTGGGATGGAATGACCAAGATTGCTAGTGGAGAGGGCGTAGCTGCTCTTTGGCGAGGTCTCTCCCTGACTCTGGTCATGTCTATTCCTTCCAACGTCGTCTACTTCACGGCTTACGAAGCTCTTAGGGATAACTCGGGTATCAAGTCAGAGGTGTTGAATCCGTTGCTTTGCGGAGGTCTTGCCCGCGTGCTCTCTGCTACTGTCGTGTCGCCCATTGAGATGATCAAGACGAGACTGCAATCCGCCAGGGGACCCGACGCCGTCAAAGTCGTCTCAAAGGGTGTCCGTGAGATGATCGCTAGTCAGGGCTTCACCTCCCTATGGCGAGGTCTCGTTCTAACACTGTGGCGCGATGTACCTTTCTCCAGTATCTACTGGCTTTGTGTCGAGATGATCCGTAAGCGCCTGGCTCAGACGGAGTACTTTTCAAAAACACATCCCGACGACACCTTCAGCCAGTCATTCTTGGCCGGTTGCATGGGCGGCACGGTTGCTGCTATTTTTACGACGCCCTTTGACGTTGGCAAGACGCGCCGTCAGATCGGCCACCATGCGTCTACATCCTCCAAGATGGGTATTCTCCCATTCATGATTAGCATTGTTCGCAACGAGGGACCGTCTGCCCTCTGGGTCGGAGCCATGCCACGCATCCTCAAGGTTGCTCCGGCGTGTGCTATTATGATTTCGTCGTACGAGATGGGCAAGAAGCTGTTTGGTGAACAGAACCGCCGCGAACGTGAGGCCCTTGAAGCTCGCGTTGTCTGTGATTAACAGATGTTGAGGTGAGACCTACAACGGTTCACAGGCCACGGAGATGCCGGCCAAGAAAAGCCCTGGTGTTGATGTGGTAGTCACCAGGGCACAGTTGCCATAATATCCAGCTACTGAGCATTGGGAACTGTTGCATTTATACGCATTTGCCTCGGCATTAATAAATTATGATTACACAAACCGACTGTAACCTAGACGGTGAGGCGAGCAGGTATCTGAACAACCTGTCTGTGTAAGCAGGGAACTGGACTACTGAAAACGAGAGAATCCGAAAGAGAAAAGGTGAAAAAACGGGGGAAGCAAGAGTCGCCGTGGTAAACGTTACAACGGACGCTTTTGCCTTAGAAGGGCTCGTAGGAGCTGTACGGGTTGTGGAGCGCCGGGTCGCGGTTCTCCTTGTGCAGCTCGTCAGGGCTGGACTGATAGACATCAATGTGATCAAACCCCTCTCGGCCGACTGAGATATTGCTGCTGCCGGCACATACAGTAGGCGTCTCGCCCGCGCGGTCAATGTGAAGGGGCGGAGTGCAGTCAGAGAGCGGAGCGGACAAGGCGAGGGTGGTGTTATCGATCTTGGCGCTGTCGTCAAAGACACGGACGAATCGCGCCGCAACGGTCGCACGATCCCGCGCCTTCTCAGAGTGGGACACGACGATCTCGAGGAACTCGCCGAGGCACTGCTTGAGAGCGGCAACGAGAGAGTTGCGGAACACAACGTGAGCGCGCTTCGACTTGGAGTGCAGTTCAGTGCACTTTCGCTCGAGCACGTCAACTGACTCTGGCGTATGGCCCTTGTAGAGCGCCTTGTAGAACTCGTGCTCAGCAGCTTTGAGAGATCGCATGCTCGCGTCGCGCGCGTCCTCATCCTCGCATACGCTGCTGAGCTTCTCCATGATCCCTTCGATGCGCTCGAAAATAGCGGCGTTATCTGCCCACACGCCTGTGTTAGAAGGAACTGGGACGCATAGAGTGAACAGGCACTTGTGGGTATTTACCATTCAGGCAGGCCATAACAGACGCGAGCATCTCGCGAACGCTCTCGTCCTCGGTGCTGACCTGGGCCCAGTAAGAGATCGCCTCAGCTGACAGCTGATGGTACGACCACGCGAGCTGGTGGTAGCGGATCGAGTCCTTGAGCGTGCTCACGAGCCCGGTAAACGTCTCCGGCGGATGCTTGCGGCGCTGGTATCGGCGGAATCGCTCAAGCGCAGACGAAAAGACGGACCGGCGAGGAATCACGACCTCTGAGCGGAACGTACGCGGGCTAGACGATGCGACAGATGTCACATCGTTGACACTGGCACATCCTGGAGAACCGTGGACACTGTGTTAGCTAGATAGCGAGGTGTTTTGTTACAAACCGCATGTTGAGAGTAAAGTCGAGATGGGTGACTAGAACACCAGTTAAGAGCGTGAAGAAGAACCAGTTGAGAACCAGATGCAAAGGAACAGTGAATACCAGTTAACGAGAGTCGATAACAGGAAGGCTGTGGCTTTATAGTTCGCGTTCAACACAGTTATAGAGAATAAGATCGAGGAAATCTGGGGATTTATATAGTAGCTGTACATTATGTGGGGTTAGAACCCTAGTGATATGCGCGATTGCAGTCGCGCTCAAAGGTCGCCTAAGCGCATCGATAAACCAGGTCGTAGGTTAAAGTCGAAATGATGGAAGCCTAGATGGTTAACTTGACTGCTGTTTGCTTCAAATCGACTGGGCTGTCCGTGTCAATCTCTATCAATCTGAGTCGACGAGGTGTTAAACGTCTCCTTCAATATATACGGCATGCAATTACTTTGACTTCTTTGGTTCGTCCGAAATCTGGAGACCCGTGGTGTCGGCAACAAACTTGCGCGTTTCGTGGACACTAGACTCAAGGATCTCACGGCCCTGCACAGCAGCCGACTCAGCACCCGACACGAGCTCCTCGAGCTGGCTCTGCACCTTCACGTGCGTGTCGGCAATGGCAGGCACCTTCTGCTCATACGACCATACGAGGTTGCGGGTGTTGGCAAACGTCTCGGGGAGGAAGTAGCTGAAGCCTGCAAGGCCAAACACAACGGGTGCGAGGCCTCGCACGACAAAGTTCCTGCGGTGCGCAAACACGGAACCCGACAGAGTAGCGATCAGAATGTAGATTCCGCCAGGCAGCAGATCCTCGTGCTCTGACTTGAGGCCCGCAACAGTCGACGTCACGCTCTGCTCGACGTGGAGGTACTTTTGGAACACGCCGTCGACGTACTGGGCAGCAGTGTTGGTCTGGGTATGAAGCCATTTGCGAGCAACCTCTATGTGGTCCTCGAGGAAAGCCGACGACTTGACTGACACGGCACCGAACTTCTTGTTCTGGATGGACAGAGACTCCTCGACGGCGTCCTGCTGGCTCGTCTTCGACTCTCCTGCCGGCTCGGTCGTGCCAGGCACGGGAGCGACGCTCTCGCTGTTATCGTCGTCGTAGATCGATTTTTTCTCCAGTTAGAGCCATCACACGACCAATGGTACTCTTTATACATACCGAATCCGCCAAAGCAACAGGCATTGATACAAAGGTCGCGAGACCAGTCGCAGCAGCGACACCAAAGTGCTGTATTAGTGTCAGTTCATTGAGTGGTGTAGATGTCGGGCTTATGAGTGCGGTTGATGTCGGGCTTAACCATCGAGAGATTCCTCGACACTAATTCGCTAATTCCCATCACACGCCCATATCTACTCACCTTTGCAAAGTTGACTCGAGCAGCCATTGATTTGTGCGTGATGGATCTGTGCAGTCCAATCAAGACATGCAAAGATCCGGAAGAGCCGGGCGGGTAACCCAGGAGAGCTTAACGGCCTGGCAGGTCTCGTGATCTCATGACCAATAGCTCTAGCCGAGGCAGTGGCGGTATACTGAAGGTAGCTCGAGGTCTCATTATAAATACGCCCGTTTATTCTGGGGTACTGTTTGTTCAAACTTCCAGCGTTGGGTGCACTTCAACCTGCTACCTTCGCTCGGCTGATTACCTCGGCCTCGGTTACCCCGTACCCCACAATCTCATCAGCAGTTGCAGGTGATCATTTGCATTTAAACATCTACACAAGCGACCACAGTGGCACTAATATCGACATTTTACCAGCCAAAGTCGGTGCAAGGCACTGAAGTGGATCGATAGTCTCTAGAAGCTAACGAGACGACAACTCTGGCGCTGTCATATCTTGTACTCGCTACAACCCCGGCTGATCCGATATTTGTCAGGCGATCTGGACCGCGGTTCGTTCTCTAATCTTCGACATACCATTTTGAGCCTCCTTTTCATCGTCAGCGATGTCGTTCTTCGGATCTGACGCCTCGTGCGGGCCCGTGAACCCGCTGCAGAACTTTGGTAAGCACTCGGGCGCCACGAGCTCGGCTCAAAACCAGCGGTTCGTCGGCTCGAGTTCCGGAACCTCGTCGTTCCGCAGCTCGCCCGCTCCTGGGCAATCTGCTACAGTACAGGCAGATCTCAACGCATTTGCCCGTCCTGAGATGGGTCCTGCCATGCCAGTCATGGATCACAGCATGGGCGCCGGTCATATCCTGAGCCGGCCACCGCCAACTCAAATGATGCGTTCGGGCGCAAGTCAAGTGCCTGACTGGGCCTCGGAGTTCTCGCGGTTATCCGTTGGAGAGCAAGGCTCGATGCAGCAGACATCGGCGGCCTGGGCCAACCAATCTAGCATGGGCCACCAGCATCTCCAGTATCAGATGCCCCATGCTCCACAGTCGATGATGCAGATGCCCTCACAACTGTCGGCTCATCAGACAAGCAGCTCGTTTGCTCAACAGGCAGAACATTTTCAGATGCACAAGATGTCTTCACAAGACGTGGCGTTTGATAGTGCGTTTGCAGAGGCAGAGAGATCATTACACGCGAGTTCGCCTCAGCTGGATACTTCTATGGAATCGCAGCAGAATGCTGCAGCGCCCGTTACAGATCAGAACCCCGACTTGTCGGGAGTCGCGCAGTCGATTGTTCAGAACATGAGCAATGCTGAAGGACGCAGCAGCGCAATGGTGGACAAGATGCGCAACAGTAACTTCGTGGCGCTCATGAGCCATCTCAGCAACCAGTCTGTCAAGCTCGACGGCAACAAGTTTGTTGATGCTTCGGGTAGCGAGGTCGATGTCGAGACGCTCGAGCGTCCGACAATCCACGAGGCAGCAGAGCCTCCAGTGCAGTCTCCTCGGGCTGTCACGCCTCCTGCCACTGAGCCAGTCCTTGAGGATCCGTTCGCATACATGGAACGAATGGGCCGGCGAGTGGACCCTGTCACGACGCCGTTTGAGCTGGCGCAGGCCGTGACGCCTGGCGGGCTCAAGACAAATACGTGGGAAGAGAAGTTCGACGAGGAGGGATGGGCCAGATAGGGACTACAGTGTCGGCCGTATGTCGATGGACTGTGACGGCTGTATCTAGTTCGCCGGTATACAGTAACTGTAATGTTATAGATAATGAAGGCATGCTGTTAGTGAACCACTAGTATGAAGTATGGATAGCGCTGTTAGATAAATCGTGTACTGCTAGTATGGATAGTTGGATAGTATGGATAGTGCGCTGTTAGTGGCCCCTGGTACTGGTATGCTAGTATTTGTATACAATAGTACGGATACACTGTTGTGCTGTTGATTCTATGCTAGTATTTGTATACATGTCATGACTACATAAGGCTCAGGAGCTCTGACCAGCAGAGATCTAAAACTGCGGCTGGGCACCATGATACCTGTTCATCTCAATGTCGTTACGGTTGTGCTGGGCCGCCTGTTGGTAGTACTGGTCGGCGTGTCCGCCGGTGTTGCCAGGCTTGTAGTCGGTTTCGTTGCCGACCCAGCCAAACTCGGGGTATGCCGTGTTCGGATTGGTGTTTTGGTTGGCGGTGAGATGTTCTGACGATGGATCCATGCCTCGTGACCGGTAGTATCCTTGTTGGTAGGCGGGTTGGAAGGTTTGAGCAGGGTAGTAGGAGCGGTTTGAGCGGCAGCAGAAGCAGCAGCAGCATAGCGACGCAAGGAACGAGACCTCGGAGCACACACAGCGCAGAATGGACGTGACGAGCCACAGTATGACGAGAGCAGCTAGCGCAATGCCGACAATGGCGACAATCTTGCAGACTTTGTTGTCCATACAGGTGTTCCAGTGCTTGAAGGATTCAGCAGTCGAGAGCGCGTCGCGTTTGGCCAGGAAGTCCTGCACGCAGAAGTCGCGCGATATAAGTGTTGGTATGTACATGGTGAGTAGTAGACGTGTACAGCGGAGTCGAGTCGAGTAAAGTAGTAGACGAAGTTGTAGAGTCGAGTAAAGTAGAGTAATAAAAATTAATGGTGCTGGTGGAATGGACTTTTATGTACCCCTGCAGCGCGCTGCATGGCGGCTATTAATAGAGCCGGCTGAGCGCAAACGGGGCTGTAGTCTAGTGCATAGCCAGTACGAGTGGCACAGTGACAGTGGCACAGTGGCAGTGGCACTGACGAGACCGTGGCTGTGGCTCTTGGCGTATTAATTACGTGGTAAGCACGAGTGCTAAATTGAGCGCACTAAATAGAGTGCGAAGTACTAAAGTGAGCTAAAAACGGCATGTCATGGCCAATGCTTTACGTCAGGTGTCGAGGCTGTACAGATTGCGAGGCTGTGATGGGTTCCCCTGAAACCCCAATACGCAATACGCAATACGCTCTATGACTTCATTACGAGTATTCGTGTCGTTTGCTGCAGCAACTGGCATTTTTAGCAGTTTCAGCAGTTTTAGCAGCTGCTGAATCACCCGGTATCTTTGCGTCCTTCGTGTCGGTCTACGTGGGCTGTAAACTGCTTTGCTCGTTGACTGTTATGCTCTTTAACTGCTGTTCACTAGTTGTTAACTAGGCTTTCTCTTGCTGACTGCTGATATTGGCATGGCTGGCTGTTAGTATGAGTACTCAGCTGTCCTACGCCAAGGTGCATAACGGGTCTCCGACATGACAGTTCAATATGTCACTCTTCTTGTATCACTCCTCTGATACCACTTGCCCCTTGACTCATTCACTTGACTCCCTTTGACTTCATCTACTATCCGCCATCTGCTTTCTTCCTCGGCACTTAGCTTACGGCCCATTTGGGATACGGGCCCTAGACCTGGTAGCCGCGCTGCAGCCGTGCGTGACCTTACCCTCTCTTACTGGCGTCCAAATCGACAGACGGCCATTTTTGAGCCTGAAATGAACCCAATCCTCGGCTACTGAGGACCCAGAAACCCAATTTCCCCGTGTGATCTTTGAACCGCCACGCAGCGGCACCGGTCATGACTCAGCGACGTGCTGCGCGCGCCCGCTCCGCTCACGCCGACCCCGCTGAAGCGCCTGCGCGCCGGTCTCGCCGGCGAACGGGCGACGACGACGACACTGGCGATTCGGCAGAGAGCACAGCCCACGCGGCCGACGCCAGCGACGAGGAAGACGTGGCAGACACTGCTTTGGACTCGAGCGCACCAGCGCCCGTGGAAGACGACGAGAGCGACTCGAAACCAAGACGCCGGACCCGCAACGGCGCGAAGGAAGACCCCAAGGAGGATGCCAAGGAAGAAAACGACGACGACAACCCGTCAGATTCGTCACGGAGACCCGGAGGCAGACCTGGGACGCGGTCCAATGGTCGGTCTTCAGCCGGTGATGACGACGTGCCTGAACTCGAGCCAGACGTGAAACCAGACGAACCGGCCGCCGAGGAAGATGAAAAGGCTGACGACGACCTCGACGACGACGACGGTGACGAAGAAGAGGGCAACTCAGAGGTGACGCGATGCCTTTGTGGCCACCAGGAGCTCCAGACACAGCGAATCAACCGCACCAAGGGAACGTCCATTGACCCGGGGCTCTTCATCCAGTGCGACAAGTGCCAGGTTTGGCAGCATGGCTTCTGCGTGGGCTTCTCCAGCGAAGAGGAGGTCCCTGAAGTGTACTTCTGCGAATGGTGCCGCCCCGAACTCCACACCGTCGAAGTACGCCCGTGGGGGAAAACGTCAATCTACATCCCGCATCAGAAAAAGAAGGCCGAGGCCGAGGGCCGCGCCCCAACCCGGCGAGACGCTGGCCGTCTCAAGTCCGAGGAAAAGAGAGACCTGTCGGATGCCGGCGAGGACGACGCCACGAAGCGCTCCCGACGGAAGCGCAAGCAGTCGTCCCCTGCAGCAGAGGTGGTGGCTCATGAAAAGGAGATCATTGCCGCCGTCGCCAACTCTGTCCAACGACAGCGTCGTACGATGAACTCATCCCGCGACGCCGCCTACGAGGAACAGCTCAAGCGCGTCTTGGAAGAGTCTGCTCACGATCAAAATGGCACGTACGACAAGGAGTTGCTGAGAGAAGCAAAAGAAGCATTCGAGTCAGAGGCTAGCGACCCTGGCGCCCGAAGTCGCGGTCGACGGGCTTTAGCTGCAGCAATGCGTGAAGATGCCGACATGTCGTCTGAAGATACAGCAAGACCGAAAAAGAGGCCGAAGGGCAGCCCGTTGAAGAAAACAGCCGGTGACGAAGGAGGTACGCGGTCACGCCAGGGCACACCCACTGCCGAAAAGCGCAAGAAGCGTGCTCGCAAGCCTGACGACTCTTCAGGTGGAGCCACAACTCCCAACAAGATATTAACTGAGCGGTCCAAGCCGCGAATCCCGCATGCGCGGTCAACAATGAACGAGATGCGCAAGCGTGTGGCTGCCATTCTTGAATTTCTTGGTCGAACTCAGAGCGACCTCACCAACGAGTTTGCCGAGCGTCAGCAGCTGCTCAAGGAGCGTAATTCCCGCTACAAGCGCTTGAAGGAAGCAGAGGGAGCTACTGACGTTGCCGAGGACAGCACCAAGTTTGAGTCGCTGTTTAAACTCCAAGAGGCAAACTACAAGCACATTGAGCTTCTCACAGCAAAGTTGCTAGAGTGGGAGCTCCAGTTTGGACGCTACGAAATTGAGGTGCCTGAACAGAGTGAAGATGTAGAGGCCGATAATGACGAGCACGAAGAGCACGAAGACGCCGATGCCGGCCACGAGCTTTCAAGGGAGAACGGCGTGACGGCCTAGGAGAGGCACAGCATAGACCTAATGAATGAATGCGGATACGTAGATGGATGAGCTGGCAAGCATATATAAGTGGCATCTATCATTAGTATTGAGCTTAGTGAGACTCAAGCGACACGCGAAGCAAGTCGCTCAGAGGCAGTTGTTGGAGGAGGTGGGGGCCAGACGCTTCCTGCCTCCTGGATATCGGCGAGGAAACTGCGTGAGTTGTGGATAGAGGTACCGCCCAGCGCAATGCGGACGCCCTTGATAGACGCATTCAGTTCGGCAACAACACGAGCCTCTTCGTATGTAGTACCTCCGACAATGAAAACAATGATATCCTGAGGTCTTTCAGAATCGCCGTCAATTCCAACACCGGCAGAACTAGACGCCCATGATGGCAGCGAGCCATCACCCGGGTCAAGAAACGGGTGCGTCGCCTTGCGGAGCTTGCCCTTGACGAGGTTTGTCAGTGTTGTTTTGAGAAGGGGGTCATGCTGCGTGTAAACGTTCTCGACGCCCTTGAGGCCCTTGAACCCGCTCTGAGCTCTTGCCAAGAATGAGCTCGAGCCGAACAGGTTCTCTTGACGCTGCTGGCCGCCTGCATACTGGTCGACGAGCGTTTTAACGGCTTCAGCGAGAGCCACTTGCTCTGGGTGCTGCGAAGCAAACAGGCCCAGAAGAGCCTGAGTGGCATTGTTGGTGTGAAATTGATACCTTAGAGCATAGAGTGCTACAAGGCGCAACTTGGACGTGGGAGACACCGCTTCCTGAACGAGCATCTGTTGGACTTTCTTGAGGTCTGAGTTGTGGTTGTCATTGCATGCAAGACTCTGCTCCAGCTCCGACACCTCTAGGAGATTCCCACTCGATGACACGAGTCGTGACAGCTCGCTGACAAGCGTCACATGCTTGGAGACGTTACCTGCCAGGCGACGGAACTCGGGGTAATCCTCCACAAACCGTTTCATGTCTGCAATGCTCTCAATGACTGAGTTTGACTTTGTGCGCGACTGGTAGTGCGTCACGTAGTCCTTTATGCTGGCACCCAAATCTCCAAAGTTGAGGTACATTGTTTTCGCGAAAAAGGGGTCCTGGTCTGCCGACAGGACGATTTCTTTGAGTTCCTGGGACACTTCAGGCACAGAACTGAGGTCGACACGATTGTTGGTGATGCCAAGAAGCTCGTGCACCATTGCCTGGTATGTCCACGGAGTTAACAGCGGTGTTACCGGGTCGTTGCGCCGGTCGATGATGAGGAGAATGGGCGGAGTGTCTGGTCGGCGAAAGTCAAACAGCTGGTGTTCCTGCTTGACGGTGTACGAAATCTCCGTGGCCAGCTTTTTGGCCATGGAGCTATTCCGGTCGTATCGAATGAGTGGCTTCTGTTTCATCGTCAGCAGAAGCGCCACAAGACCCTCCACCGAGCGGTTGAGGCTATCGGCATACCACGAATCTGGGCCAGAGTTCGAAAACAGTCGTGTGTGTGGGGACGACAGATTGAGTGTGAAAAGGTCCCTGTTGACGACGAGGTAGTCACAGAACATTTCCTGGACTCGCGTGATGATCTCGTAGTCGTCTGTCTCCGCGAGTCTCTCTAGCTGGCTCTTCTTGGCGATGTTGCTGAAGTCTGCGTTAGCCTGCACTTGGTACTTCAAGGCACTTCACTTACACAGCTCGTAGGACGAGTACTTTGGATTGCGTATCTCATCAATGAGCCACTGGATGGATTCGCCCGTTGGTCTTAGAAAGCACAGGCATTTGAGGTGGCGCATCTTCTCGCGGGCAGCATTGTCAATTCGGCTGTGTTAGGCTGTAGAGAGTACAATAACAACGACTTACTCGACCAGATACACCTCGTGTTTAAGCAGAGTCGACTGCGTCGTGCACATGGAGATAATTGCCGTCTTTATTAGCTCAATTCTACCGAAATTCCAACCAGATTGTCCCCAGATATCTCTTGCAGTCAAGCCATAGTTCCTCTACTCACCGTCTCCTGGTCCAGCAGGAGGACCTTAATTTTGGACGTCGCGCCCGCCATGGCCGGCTTACGGGCGTCTCCCGTGCCGACCATGCGGTTGATATAGTTGTGTGACGTCTGCAGCAGATCCATTGTGGCTGATGCTGGCGAGAGAGTGTAGATGCCAATGTACGGGAGTCCCGTGATGTACAGGTGGCTGCACGGCTGTGCTTAATCGGCAATCGGCACCAAACTCATCTTAGCCGAACACTTTTGGAGTTTATAGAGGCGACTGGATTATATTCTCGCCAGCTCTGGCGTTGCACTTCAGTGTTCTGCGTTTTCTCGAGTCTCCTATACAGGGCTTGATCTAGAGCTTCTGCTCTTGTCATTGGACTTGATCTCCATCTGGGACGTTGCTATTAACTGGTTGTTGAACAGCCAGTGATTCGTTTCTGGAGACAAGCTTCAACAGCCTATTGACTATTGCACTGTTGCATTGCAATCTCTTTCATCGAGTGTCTACTTGTTACTTCACGACACATCCGTCACCTTCCTCGTGACATTCTGATCTTTGCTTGCCTTTGTCGTCACATTACACGCCCACCACTCGATGCCTCACCAACTCGCTCGCGACAAGTCGTCGCCGTCAATAGCGCCGGCGTCGGGCCCGTCGAATGTCAACTCGCAGAGCTCGATGCAGCTGGGCCCTTCTGGCCAGGCGAAACACTTTGTCGCCCGCTCAGGTCATACGCATGCGAAGCACTTTCGCAACTCGTCTTCGACAACGCGCCTCAACAAATCTACCACTCGCATGGCACCGTTACATGGAATTCAGCCTACAGGCTCGCCTAGCGGCAGATCGCCGGTCATGAAGGGCGCTGGACCGTTGGCAAAGTTCGCCAAGTCGAAGTCCACCGATAACCTGTCAAGTCATCAGGATCCCGCCATACGCCGCCTTGGCATCAAGAGCATCCGCTCCCAAACTCGCATGAGCAGAACTCACCTCCCTGTAGCGGGTCGAACTCAGGCAGCTACTCATATGTCAAGTGCTGCCGCCGGTACCACCCGTAAGAAGGGCCAACCTGTCCTAGAGCTGGACCACGAAGACTCGGACGAAGACGAGCTTGAAATGGAAGTGGGCGCCGCTGATGCCGGGGATACAGCCCCCACCGCTGCGGTGACTACTCCTGAAACAACAGTTGTTAGCAATGCTACATCACAGGTCCCTGCCCGGTCAGCGGACGATGACTACGAGGATACAGATGAGGATATTGAGGCGCCACGGCCGTCGCGTTCAAGGGAACCAGATCTGTTCATGCCTCAATTACAGACTCAGTCGCCCGCTCCGCCTCAAATCAGCACGGAGACTGTTCTAGCCATCTCCTCAGTACACTCGCGTGTTCCTGTGGGCTCCCAGGCCGGTCCTAATTCGTCACTTGGATCCCCCGTTGAAGGAGACGCTGTCAAGGCGCGGTTTCTCGACTCCGGGAAGTCGACACCAGGCGCCGTCACGCCGTTTCCAGTCGCTTCGTGGGTTGATCTCCAGCGATTGGAGGATGCTACTAAGATGGCATCGCTCAATGATTCTCCGACTCACACGCAGACTCCGGTATCTCCAATTTCGACGAGCCGAACTCAACAGCGACTATGGCTGCAGAAACAAAGTATCGAAGTCGAAGCACCCAATGCCGCCGTTACGGTCAACCCCACAGAGATGCGCCGCGATTTAGAGCGTATTACCAAGGAGTTTGCCAATTTGCATCGCTTTGTTAAACCCGTTTCGAACGCCGTCTACCGCGTACACCACGTCCGCACATCTCAAGGCGGCTCCGTGCCGCTTCTTAATAATCCCAAGACTCGCAAGACCTCTGAGCGTGATCTTGTCGCCTATGAGGGCCTTAGCCGGAGCTTGCCAAAACGAGTCACGTCGTTGTCTGCTACGACCATTGCCCCAGAAACACCCGACTATCCAGGAAACCGGACTGCAAGCTCTGGCTGGAGTAATGTTAGTACTGCCACGGCCGCCTCAGCTGCAGGAGTCGGCTCTGTCGGATACGTCCTCAAGAAGCTGTGGTCTGAAGGCTGGGCTGACCCAGATGACATACCCAAGGGTGATGCTACCGAGCAAGAACAGCCGTCCATCACAGCTCAATCCCAGCAAGCTCAACAGGCCATGGCTGCTGCTCAGCGGCAGTTGAAGCCTAACGGAACTATAAATCTGGGCTGAGTATGTGTCGAATAAGTGTCGAAACGGTTATTCTGCCCTTGATAGGCTCTACGACCAGCACTATTATCTACTTTTTATTGATTATTGCATTGCACGTATGGTACTGCCGTACCCTCGTACAACTATCGTAGTGTAGAATGTTCTTCCCTAAAGGAGAATGTCAGATACCTCATGAGTTCCGGTCACCGACCAGGTGTACCTGGAGTTCCCGGGAGGAAAGATGCACCCGGTGGCCTGAAGTTGTATTTGTGACCTTCTGAGTAGACTCTTGATAGCGACGACTCAAACCGGCCATCTTCCTTCAGTTCAAGGTACTTGTCATACAGATTGAGCGCGGTTGCGGCATCCTCAATCGAATCGTGGTTTCCAGTCTGCACATTCTCATCGAGAAGACACCAAGCCAGGAACTTCAGCGACAGCTTCCGCTGTCTTGCCTTCACGAAGAAGATGTCAAGAGTATCAACCACTTGGTTCTCAGGTACCTGTATGTTGATGGTGCGGAAATCATTGCTGAGACCGTGACCTACAAACACGCATCCCATGTTGAGCAATAGCCACAATCGCTTGTACGCCGTTTGTAGAGTAACAAGTCCTCTCTTTGAGAGCCTAGGATCCAAATCACCAGGCTCAATTCCAGAGAATTCCGTGAGGTAGTCCACAATCGGTGTAGTTGTCACAATGTAGTCGTCGATAAATGGAACTCCCTTCTTTGGCCCCTCGCCGCGAACAACTGATACGCGGGCCAGCGAAAGTGATTGCGGTCGTAGAATCGACTTGGTACCGTCGCTGCGGATCTCCATTTCTTCATGCTGAACCTTGACGAATTCTGCGTCGATGGCAACAAGAGTACCCGGTTTGGGCAGTTCAGCCTCGGATAGCAACTCGTAGGTAGACGGAGTTGACGGATCTCTGTCGACAGCCAAAAAATCTTCGAAGAGCACGGACTTGTCCATGTTGCGCTTCCATGAGTTGTAGTCAAACTGTAGACTGGGATCATCGCGCTCATAAACCACCAGTACCGGCGCTTTCCACGGGGCACTGAGGTCGAGGGCTTCATGCTCAGAAATTGCCTTCACCAGGAAGTCGTTAAACAGGAACCACTGGTTCTTAATCTTAATGACGGATACCATGTGATTATCAGGGTGGCCACCCTTTGCAATCTCGAGTACAAAACCAAGCAACGCGTACTTGTCTCCGGTGCCTCTTGTAGACGATGCGGACAGACGGCCGTTTGCCGTCTCCCCGACCCAAAACTCTGTTGGCAGCCAACCTTTAGTCGCCCATACCTGGTTCTCGCGGTAGTCGTCACGCATTTCGAGTCCCATGTTGATTACTTCCGGAAGACTTGTGGTCGACTGGAGAACTGCTAGCTGTTCGTATCGCGAACATGTCTCACACCATCCCCGCGTCTTGATCGCCTTTTCAAGTCGATCGTTGACGAGGTTCAAAAACTCGCTGCTGCGATTGGCCTCGCGTACAAGATCGAGCGAAAAAGCTGTCGAGTGCTGGATTCCTTCCGTTCCGCACGAGATGCACTTCACCATAGTTGCCGTGGCAATCCCCGTAATGTCTTGCTCCAGCTCGTCGGTGGAGAATCGCGTCTTCTCCTCATGAGAAATATACTCTAGAAGGAACTTCTGGAAGGACTGCAGCATAGCTCCCTGGCTTTCAAGGTTCAGCACAGAGTCATCGCAGAGTAGACGCAGATTTGACGCTTCTGGAATATTTGACAACGTCGACACGAAGTTACTCGCTCGACAGTGTTTACCGTTGGCCTTGTGAAGCATGTCAAAAAGGAAACCAAGTTCGATCAGCAACGAGCGGTCGTCGTAGTTCTGATGGAGCTTTGGCTTGGGGTCTGAGGTCGCTACCTTGCAAAGAGAGAAATTGAACAGGCGCTTCGAGTAGCGGTACAGCTGCAGCAGAGCGTTGCAGTACGAGTTACTCGACTGAGGTTCAAGCCCCGAGTATGGCGTCTTGTTGTAGAAGTCAAAGTCAAAGTCGTTGACTCCAAACTTGCTGTACTTGATCTCCAGCTTGCGGTAAACCTTGGCGATCTTTCCACGGGCTTGTTGATCAGCAGAATCGCCAAAGACCGACTCCTCATCATCGACTTCGCCAGTACGCTCCTTCTCACTGAGGAACCGCGGGACCGTGATGGAAGAGCGACGCATCGAGTCTAAAGAAACGTACTTGGTGGCCAAGTTGCGTGGTTTGTTCTTTTTGATGTAGGGTGCGTAGCCAAGCGAGCCGGTTGTCTTCATATTGGCGAGGATGTCGCGATCGAGAGGGGCAGACGGCATGCCCACGTCAAATATGATGTTACGCGGATCGGACCACGACGAGAAGAGTTCTTCTTTGTAGTAGGGCATGCCAATGGCCGAGAGAGGGGTTGCTTCGTCCTCAACGTGCAGTCGGAAAGGCACGTCTTGGGCTGTAGGGAAGTCGAGGGGAGTAGAAAACTCGGTGAATCTCGGGCTTGGATTCGATGTGTTCGTCCACAAATGCACAAAGCCTTCATCGTCGCTCAGCGACAGGAAATCTCCAGAAGCCGATACCTCTAGGCCCGATAGCAGCGAAGTGATGGCGACCTGGTAGATGGCCACGTTCTGCGGGTTTGTGGAGTCGGCGAATTGTAGCTGGCCGCTGTGAGATGCAATGATACAGGAAGTGGCCATCTTGGGGTGGATTCTGCAAAAGGCCGCGCCGGCTGGGAATGAGATTGGCGGCAGCGGCTTCATGGCTCGCAGGTCAAAGGCATTGACGAGCGGGTCAGGAATGTATCCGTGTTTGCGTAGGGAGGTTCCGCAGGTGAGCACAAGGTGTTGACCACAGTCTATATCTGAGATCGGTCCTGAGTGTGCCGAGAAAGTCTTGATGACCCGCAGCGAGTTGGGGTCGACGACTTCGAGGGCCCCAGACGAGAGGCCCATTGTGAGGTACTGGCCGTGTCGTTTCATCTTTGTGACGGAGGGCATAGCTCCTCCAACACTTGTAGAAGTTCGTGGTACTGTAGACACAATGGAGGCTCGGTCGAGGTCGATTTGGAGGAGGTTTGGCTGCGAGCCAGCCACAACGACCTCTGATGTTCCCTTCGAGCCAAACGCAAAGCAGGTCGAGTCATTGAAGGCCGGGTCGGAAGCAATGCACGAGCCCGGCCCGTTGTCGCGAGCCCGGCCGCGGCGTGTGTACGCTCTGACACCGTGGCTGCTGAGCGTGATGATGGAGCGGTCCGTCGTCAGCAGGTCCGAGATACGCGCAAAATGTGAGCGGAACCGCGTGTACCGCGACAGAGAGGCGCCGTAGTATGACGCAACGTAGCCCTGGGTTAGTATAAGAGGGGTGAGAGTGATTGCCGGGGTTTAAAGGCCGAGAATGAACTCACCGAGGCATCACCGGTCCATAACAGGTCGGATGTCGAGTCAAACGCCATGGCCGATGTTGAGGGCTGCGCGAGGCCCTGGGCGCCGGCCAGCACGGCGGGCGGCACATTAAGCGCCCGTGTAGTCTGTGTTAGCTCAATTCAAACGCACTGCAGCCAACCCACCTCTCGCCATCCCTCCATGAGCGGGGAGTGGAATGACGGTCTGTGCGCGTGTTAGCAGACAAACATGTTCATAGGGTAGGGGCTGAACGAGGCAGGGAGTCGTGAAGGTAGAGAGGAGAGGATAGAGAGGGCTGAGCTGGTTGAACTATGAGTTGAGGAGGTAGTAGGAGGAAGCCGTGTTCGTGTGCAATGACTAAAGTGGTAGGGATATATCTGTGGTGGTTTGATGATCGTCCGGTGAGTGTGCTTATCAGTGGTGATGCACTATGGGCTTATGCTGTAAAGGGATGCTGGGTTGGGTAGGTTGCGCCTGCTATTAAGCGTATGGTCGGTGAATTGAGGAGATTCAAAGGTGAAGGGCCGTCAGTGAAATGTTCTGAGTAAACATCAGTAGTGCCCGTCAGCACAAATGTAACAGTCTATTAGCGTCATGAACTGTTTGGCCAACTCTAATACGGGCCGGGAAGGTGCATGACCCAGTTAGTAGGCCAGCAGCCTGAACGTCAGGCAGCGTGCACTACAGACTCCTTACTACTGCATTCCCCATATATCTTCCTCTCTGCACATTCACCTCTCCTCTCTTTAGCGGCATTCTCCATATCTCAACCCCTGCTTCATCTCCCCCGCTGTATCCCTGTCTGCTGTCTCCTGCACAACCGTTGCAGCGTGCATGCATGCTGCAGCTGTATCAGGAGATGACTAAATGGCTACTAGGCAGTTCTCGGCCATCACGGGGCCCTGACTCAAATATATATAGCATCGTCTGTTCCTCTATTGTGTTTGTTCCTTATATTCTTGTACTCACTTGGTGTTGAGTGACTTATGTTCTGCCTCCTGCATGCGCGTGCTTATCAGTTCCCCACCCTGCACTGACCATCGCCATCTCCATTCCGTTTACTTGTCTTTTCAACGGTCCTACTAACTGAACAGCACTTGTTTCATCCCATCCATTCCGTCCAATCTTCCTGTCTTTCGATCTCTCCCCACACTTCCGTGGCACCATCCTGACTCATCATCTCTCACCCAAGCCCTCTCATCCCACCCTGCACTCGCCTCTTTATCTTCCTGCCTTCCACTGGATATCCACTGCATTCTACCACCACGATGCTGGGCTTTTTCTTTGGAGTTCTGAGGTGAGTTCTATACTTGTGGTCATACCTAGGTATTATATCTTCGTACCTTCATCTACTAACAAGCTCCCTCGCATCCTTTGCGTTCCCCGTTATCGCCTCATACAAGGCCCTGCAGCAGGACGACATCACGCTACTGCGTCCGTGGCTCATGTACTGGGTCGTTCTGGCCCTGTTTCTCACCGCAGAGGCCTACGCTGGCTTTGTGCTCCGCGCTGTGCCCCTCTACGATCTGTGGCGTCTGGGCGCGCTGCTGTGGCTCGTTCTGCCCCAGTTCCAGGGCGCCTCCCGGGTCTACCTCGAGCACGTCAGCCCCTTCCTCAACCGCCACGAGTCCCAGCTCGACGAGCTCGTGGCCCAGGGCTACAAGGGTGCCTGTGCTCTCGGCACCGAGTATCTCAATCGGGCTGTTGCCATCCTGAAGCAGGCCATTAGTACGCTCCTATTTGGCCCGTCCAAGGCAGACCCAAGCAACACAGAGGCATCCGCAGCTTCCGAGTCCAGTTCGACTACCTCTGCTGCCTCCACTACCAATCCCACGGATGCTCCTCCTGCTACCTCCCCTTCCTCGTACGCAGACGTGCTCTTCGCCAAGTTCCGCATTCCCGATTCAGCCTATGCGCTCAGCAACCGAGTGCCTCAGGTGCCGTCTCTAGCGGCCGTGCTCTCCGCTGTCACCTCAGCATCTTCCTCGCCGCTGCGCCGCTGGCTCACAGTCCCTGACTCGCTGGCCACAAAGTCAGACCGCCTCGACTATGTCGACACCCAGCGCAACCAACTCGTGGAGCTGCTGAAGTCGCTCGACGAGCAACGCTCCGAGATCGAGGCCGAACTAGACAAGGGCCCAGAGAAGCCGAGTGTTGACGACCAGGACGACTTTGATGTCGTTGCCCGCGACGAGGCGTCCGAAACTGCTCCTCCGCCTGCCAAGGGCTGGTTCTGGTGAGCACTTGTGCTCTCAAGCGTTCAGTATCGCTTCAGCTGCGGTATCCTCATGGGTACTCACCCTGTGGGAACCTGCTGCTGAACCTCCGCTCCTCTCACGAATCGTCATGCGTCTATTATCGTCCTCGGACGGGTGTTATTGTTTACAGGTCAATGAATATTTATATGGTGTAGAAGCTTGTCAGTGTAGTATTTCTAGTTGGTATCAAGCAATATGTACAGTCTATCAAGTCGATAGATACGCAGACCAGCTGCGAAGCAAAGGAGAGGATTGGAAGCAGCGGGAAGCGGGAAGCGGGAAGCAGCCGGAAGCTAATATGAAGCAGCGGGAAGCATCGAGAAAGCTTTAGTAGAGAAGCAACAGAGGCCAAGCCCCCAATCTGGCAAATCCTCAATCCAGCAAGACATGGGCATCCTTTAGGGTGCGACTCTGTTCATTTTATCCCCTCATTTGTAGGGGTACTCCCAGTCGCGGTCCTTGCGCTTCCACACCATGCGACGCTTCTTCTCAAAGAACTTCTGCTCGCAGAACTTGTTCTTGAAGTCACGAATAAACACTGGATCCCACAGTTCCGAGGCAATACCCAGGTCCTTGCAGCAGCGCATCATGGCATTGGACTTGCAGCCCTCCATGGCAGTGGTGATGCCGTTGGGGTCAAAGTAGTCCTGCTCACCGCGTGCAATGGCCACAAGACGACCGTGGCACACGAGCGCGTACTCCCTGCTGACGGACTTGGCCGTGACGAGTGTCTGCGATCGCGGTGCAAGGCCCCATCCACCAGGACCAAAGGCACGGTTCAAAATGCGGCGGTACTTGATCTCGGGCAGGAACAGCAGTCCATCGGGCGTGATCTCAACGTCCTCGGGAACAACCTCGGAGCAGAGGACATTGGAGACCTCGGGCGTGAACGGCTGCGATCCAAGACCGCGGAAACTGCGGTACCAATTCTCGCCGTTCTCGTCGCCCTCGTCAAGCGGAACGTCGCTGAACTGCGCCCAGGGGTTGTCGGCAGCAAAGGGCACCGAAGCTGGAGCAGCCTTGGCGACAGTAGCAGTCTTGGAAAATGTAGTCTTGGAGGCAGTAGTCTTCGAAACAGACGGAGCAGGAGCGTCAGGCGCAGCATCCGAAGCAGTGGCAGTGGCATTGGATGGCGTCGAATCTACCGTTGACAGATCAGACTCCGTGGCGGTAGAGCCAGTGGACGCAGAACCAGTGGACGCAGTCGAAGCGGACTTGGCCGACTTGGCAGCTGTCCGTGACCATCCCGTGGATTTGGTGGCCGTGGACTTCCAGCCGGTACTCGTAGCAGCAGTACGCGTGGCGCCAGTAGAGGCTCTTTTGACAGGCACAGGCGCTGAGTTGGCAGCTCGCACTGCACGAGCAGCAGCGCTGGCGGTGAAGTGGCGCGCTGGTGCTAGCACAGGACTGGCCAGCACCAGACGAGCTCTAGTTATGTGGATCATACTAGTGCAATCAGCAGAACGCGAGGCCTCATTTAAGTTCGTGATACGGTAGATTACCCGGTGCAAGATGATAGAGATGTCAGGGCAGGGAAGCCCAGCTCAGGGGTAGTAAGCAGCTATGAAGTGATTAAAGCGTTGAATTGTCAGGTATTGGATTATCACAGTTTATAAGGTAGCAGTCCATTGACCGTTTTGTCGTGTGAATCGTCCGCTCGTATGCATCGTATGTCGTGTATCGTATGTTGTATGATGTATGCTGTTTGTCGTGTCGTATAGGCGATATGTCTATATGCCTACATAACGGGATACTCGAGACGGCGGTGGCAGCGCATGACAATCTCGTGGTAGTCGGGCTCATTGTCCGACGTGAGAATGCCGTGTCGGATAAAGAAGTCAACGATGATGAGACCGCAGTTGTACTTGAAGTGGCCCTCGGCGAGCTCGCGCTTCACTTCGTCAACTGTCATACTGTAGAACTCGGCGACCTCGCCGTCCACGGGCCGAGGCTTGTCGCCCTGCTCCATGACAAGATCGTAGATATACTCGACTTCGGGCTGGAACACGCCAGTCTCGTTCTCGAGCGTGTTCTCGAGCTGGTGGTGGTAGCTGACGACGCCAGCCGGTCGCAGCCGCTTCTTGACGTACTCCTCGTTCAGCCCGGCCTCTTCGTAGCTCTCCTTCACAGCTGTTTCCCATACTCCGTGCGGGTACCCAATGCCTCCGGCAATGGTGTTGTCGAGCATGCCTGGGTACGTGGGTTTCGTGAACGAGCGTCTAGGAACCCACAGCTTCATGTTCCCGGCGTCCAGCGGGTCCGACGAAGGCACATAGCCCATGATATGAACTCCGTAGGTGACGACACCAAACAGACACGACGCAGCGCGCTCAATGTACAGGTACGCGGTATGTGTCGGGTTGTAGACGGTGTAGAGCTCGTTTCGCCAGCCCTGGAGCACCTCAAACTTGGCCTGTTCCCTCCACTTCGAGGCAATTGCAGCCAGAGCCTGTGAGCGCTCTTCCACCGTCTTGCCGAGCACCGTCACGCGCTGGTTCTCGACCTTGACGGCGTCCGGAAACGCCACCAGCTCGCGAGCTACAACTGGTAGTATACGGCCAATTGTAGTACCATCATGAGCGACAAAGTCAAGCCAGCCTTCAGAGCCCTCGGCGCCAGCCCGACCATTGCCCGCATAGCCTACCGAGTCGACCTTCGCCACGACGTCTAGATTCGTCAACATGGCTAACGGTGAGTTAGTACTTAACCGGAGTTACAGTAGTAAAGATGCGACCTAACCCCGGGATCTACCCGTTTACCAGTCAACAGAGACACAAGCTTCTTATTCAAGTATACAATTTTTTTCGAATTCGAGCTCAATAGGCGGTATGTCTATATGCCTACATAACGGGATACTCTAGACGGCGGTGACAGCGCATGACAATCTCGTGGTAGTCGGGCTCATTGTCCGACGTGAGAATGCCGTGTCGGATAAAGAAGTCAATGATAATGAGACCGCAGTTGTTCTTGAAGTGGCCCTCGGCGAGCTCGCGCTTCACTTCGTCAACTGTCATACTGTAGAATTCGGCGACCTCGCCGTCCACGGGGCGAGGCTTGTCGCCCTGCTCCATGACAAGATCGTAGATGTACTCGACTTCGGGCTGGAACACACCCGTCTCGCTGTCGAGCGTGTTCTCGAGCTGGTGGTAGTAGCTGATTACGCCAGCTGGTCGCAGCCGCTTCTTGACGTACTCCTCGTTCAGCCCGGCCTCTTCGTAGCTCTCCTTCACAGCTGTTTCCCATACTCCGTGCGGGTACCCAATGCCTCCGGCAATGGTGTTGTCGAGCATGCCTGGGCACGTCTGTTTCGTGAACGAGCGTCTAGGAACCCACAGCTTCATGTTCCCGGCATCCAGTGGGTCTGATGACGGCACATAGCCCGTGATATGGACTCCGTAGGTGACGACACCAAACAGATACGATGCAGCGCGCTCAATGTACAGGTACGCGGTATGTGTCGGGTTGTAGACGGTGTAGAGCTCGTTTCGCCAGCCCCGGAGCACCTCAAACTTGGCCTGTTCCCTCCACTTCGAGGCAATTGCAGCCATAGCCTGTGAGCGCTCTTCCACCGTCTTGCCGAGCACCGTCACGCGCTGGTTCTCGACCTTGACGGCGTCCGGAAACGCCACCAGCTCGCGAGCTACAACTGGTAGTATACGGCCAATTGTAGTACCATCATGAGCGACAAAGTCAAGCCAGCCTTCAGAGCCCTCGGCGCCAGCCCGACCATTGCCCGCGTAGCCTACCGAGTCGACCTTCGTCACGATGTCTAGATTCGTCAACATGGCTAACGGGGAGTTAGTACTTCACCGGAGTCACAGTAGTAGGCATCCGACCTAACCCCGGAATCTACCGGCTTAACAGTCAACAGAGCCATGATCTTATTCAAGTATACAATTTTTCGAATTCGAGCTCAATAGTGCAATTTCATTGTACTGACTCTGATATCGATTATTGTCTAGTTATTCGTCGTTATTACCGGCTACTGAAGACAGGTCGGTGTTTGTTGTGCCGAGGGTCCCGCGTCCCGTGATCTGCTCATATAAGTATCGACATCCACTTCCCTCCTTTCCTTCTTCATTCCATCTCCAACAATGAGCGAGGAATCAAAGTCTGCGCCAGTTGCGGCAAAAGTCGACTCCGTGGCTTCTCTCCGTGAAGAGCTCGACAAAATCAAGATCCAGGTCAAGAAGAACTCGAATGCTATCATCGACACGGGCAAACATGTGCTCAACATGCAAATCGAGCACGAGCGAATGTCGCTAGCCCAGACGTCGCTCGGCGGTTCCAAAGAGGGTAAGTCGAAAAGCAGAGCTCCAGCACCAGTTGATGACGACGACACACCTCTCACGTCTCAGGACATCGTGGAGCTCGTTACGGAGCTTCAGGGCCAATTGGACCTGCTCGACGAGCGCTCGGTGAGACGAACGGCAAACGCGTTTGTATCCGACGACTCGGATGTCATTGCGCCTCTTCCCGGAACCGACGGTCAGGCACCGTCACCCGCTGATGGTTTCCCTGAGAACCTCCGCCAGTTTAAGGATCTCGATCAGCCCCAAACTGAGCAGTGGCTGCGCTATTATGAGCTGCTGCCGCCCGACGAAGCGGAGATGAACCAGCTTCTCGACCGCGCGGGCGCTCTTCCTGACGACGCGGATGTTCCTGAGGAATCGAAGCCAGCTGCCGTTTCGCCAGAAGAGGCCGACACGCAGTTCGACACGCTTGCTCGCTACCTCGGCCTTCGCATTCGCCGGACCAAGGGCGTATGGTAAGCTCTATTTATAAAAGGTTGGCGTCTACAGTCTTGTGCATTTACCGTGTCTACCGCTTATCGTGTCTACCGTCATGTCTACTGGTCAACCGTGTGAACAGCCAAGTGTATACGTCTGTCGGAAAGTCCACAGTACGTCTACACACTACCAAGTTGTAACATCAACTGTTAATCCAATGCAATATATACGCGACAACCACAGTGTCGCTACAACATAAATAATCACTAGGAGTCATGATCGTACAATAATTAAACGCTGTCCTTTCGAGCATCACACATCAAGCAGTCCATCAACAGTCATAAGCATGAGCGGCCGCTTCAACGATTAGTAGTTGCCGTTGAAGTTCTGCTGGCCGTTTGTGTATCGATAGCCCACCGAGCTGCCGGTCTTGGCACCGCCATTCGACAAGCCCGGGGGGATGCGGTTTCCGTTACCGTTGCCGTTGCTGGGGCCGCTGGACGAGCCAGAGTTGGAGCCACGAACACCGAGCGGGTTCTTCGAGAACGAGAGACGAATGCCGCCCTTGACGCTGTTGGACAGTCCAAAGCCATACAGCTCCTCAAGAGCACGCGTCGCGTAGTTCACGTCCTCAAACTCAACAAAGCACATGGGTCCATTGGCCTTTGTGCGGAAACACAACCGCTTGTAGCCCCGTCGCGTCGAGAACAGATCCTTTAGCTCCTCCTCACTCGTGTCCGGCGGCAGGTTGCCAACGTACAGAGTGTTGCAGGGCGGGTTCTGATCGGCGGGATTAGCTGGGGGCATGACGCGGCCGCCATTCTGCATAATCTGAATGGCCTGAGTGCTGTTCGTGGGAGAGTATGCAACAACAACCTTGCTCGGGTCTGCGCCATTTGCGGGCGCAGGTGTGGAAGTAGGTGCAGCAGCGGGGCCTGAAATCGACAGACTGGCCATCTGGCGTGTAGCTGTCGACGACGACTGGCGACGCTTGTCAGCCCACTGGCCGCCCGGCGCCGGGCCGGACTTGAGGCCAGAGCCAATGCCATTACCAATAGCCGAGCCGAGTCCGTTCATAGGGATACGACCCTCAAACGACTGCTGGTGAATCAGCGGAGGAGACACCTGCTGCGGCTGAGGCTGCGAAGTCTGCGACGGCTGCTGTCCATTGGGAGCAGCAGTTCCAGTGGGAGCAACGGCTCCATGAATGCCACTCGAGCCCGTAGGCGGAGGGAAGCCCATAAATGAAGGATCACGGGCAAAGAAGCGAGCCGGGTCCTGGACGATGGAGTTGAACTCTTCATCCTCGCGGCCCTGAGACTCGAGCAAAAGCGAGCGGCCCGAAGCGCGACCATTGAGAATAGGAACACCACCGTTGGCGTCCTTGGCAGGCGTTTCAGGCGCCGACTGGGTCTGAGGGGGCTGCGAGGCAGGGGGTGCTTGCTGGACACCGGGAGGTCCAGGCGGTGATATCGACGAAAGAGGAGGAGGGGGAGGCTGGGAAATGGGGAACAGAGTGCGGGGAGAGGTTGGGGAAAACAGACCACCACCGCTCTCCGAGTAGTACTCGGAAAAGGGCGGGGGCATTTCGAGGGGAGTCGTAGCCGAGGGCTGGGCAAATGCAAAACGCGAGCCCGAGGGGCCCTTACCTGCCGACATGGACAGGCGTGCAAGCGACTCGTGCGAGACCGACTGCTGGCGGCCCGACGCGATGTCGCACTTGAGAGGGAGCGTTGAGGCCGAGTTGAGGTTAAATGCAATGGTTGGCGACGACGACGAGGAAGTGGATGCAGGGGTGGAGGAGGCGCCGGTGGTCGAGTTGGCCGATGAAGCGGCAGCAGTCGAGCCAGAGGTAGCGGTAGACACCTGGGCTGGAGCCTGCGAGGGCGAACCAGCAGCAAAGAAGACGTCGGAGCGGTTGTCGAGGATGGTGAGGGCGGCCGTGGCAGCCTGGTAGGTGCGAAAGTAGGCGGTGCCGAGCACAGAGGTGGGCAGGCCATCGTCAGTTATGCTCTGCGACTTTTGCAGTTCGCTGTAGAGGAAGCCGTCGGCAAACGTAAAGAGCACACGGAACTCACGCGGCGACAGGTCGCGGGGCAGGTTGTGGACGCGGAGACCCACTGGGGCCGACACTGACGTTACGCTGTGCGAGTGGGCCGAGCCAATAACGCCAGACGTCGAGGCATTATGGGACGAGGCGGGCATGGGGCCGGGGGCGGGTGCCGAGTCGTCGAGAAGGCTCGAGGGGAAGAAGCTCGAGGTGAAGGCAGCAGCCGTCGAGGTCGACGGCGCGGGGCCGAGGTCGGAGCCCGAGTACATCTGCTTGAAGGGCCCGTCGTTAAGGGGCGAGGCGAAGAACTGCTGTCCAGGTGCAGCGGTCGAGGCCATGCTGATGCAAAGAGGTCGGGGTGGTGAAGAGGTGGTGAGGAGGCGGGTGTGACGGTGAAAAGTCGGTCAACGATGAGGTCAAGGAGCTGAGGACAGGTCAAGGAGTCGTGAACAGGTCAGGGCGCAGTTTTATTCACTGCAGTTTTATTCACTGCAGGTTTATTCACTCGTCTCGGGAGTCGTGAAGTCGTGCAGTCGTGTCTGAAGTCGAGTCGTGAAGTGGGTCTGAGCAGTTTGTGCACGCGACGGAACAGTAAAGAGCGTCAAGCAAGCAGCGAGGCGGGATCACAGATACTCAGACGGAGCCTAGACGAGTTTCGAGGGAGATGTGGAGGAGTAGAGGCGAATCGAGCAGTGGTAAAAAATGCCGAGGGCGCGAATCGTGAAAATTATTCGGCACGGTACCACCAAACAACAAGCGACGGGGACTCGAGGGAAAAGAAATATAATCCTTTGGCAACCACGAGACGCGGGTTCGCAGGCCTTGGGTGGTGCAAAAAGAGGCCGGTGCCGTTGGGCTTGGAGACGGTGGATTTCGGGTACCCTAGCAGGGAGCAAAAAAATGACGTTACAAACTGGTGAGAAGCAAAGTGTGTCGTCGTGGTGATGAAATAGAAAATCCTGTGGCAACTAAAAATATGGGGGGGGGGAACGGCCGAGTCCCCGAAAGGGGCGTGCGGGTCGGGGGGCTGGGCTGGGGCAGGTTTAATCGAGGGGCCGCGCCCGCGTACATTTCAGTCTGACACCGTATACGTCAGTCCCAACGTGGGCACGGCCCGCCCGTTTGGGCCAGGGTGGCAGGAGGGGCAGGGGTACGCACCCAGGCTGCAATCCGCGCAGCCAGCCTGCCTGCGCCGCGGGGGGGCCGTTGGCGTTGCTACAGCGATGTAAAGCACGCAGGTATCAGACGCAGCGAGACGCAGGCTATGTGACTATCAGGTAGGGGTCAGGAGACACCTTGTAGCAGAGGGCTGGCTGATTACTAGGCTGGCTTCAGCTACTACACTGACTTCTGCTACTAGGCTGGTTTGGCCGACTGGCCGACTGGTGGCGTCGTTATGCGGATAGGGATCGGTGTTATGACTTCCATAAGCGTATACCTGGGTATCCTGGTGCTCAGGCATAGCGTTACCTGGTGCTCAGGTGGCACCGATGTGGGTATGATGATATTCTGAACAGTCTGTGAACTATTCCTCACATGCTGAGTTGTACTAACTATTGGATTATTCTATGAATTATTCTACTGAATTATTTTATTGGACAGTCTATTAACGTTCTATTGCCGAATGCTGACCGCTCTTATCTGTGGTTCTAACTAATAGCACTGGCTGACACTACTAGTCTGGTACGCATAGTGGTGATGTGATACTGTCACATGGGAGACCATGATCCGATGATAGAATATGAGAGTGATCGAGCGTGGTATTAGATCTGTACCGGGTTGATGCTGGCTGACTGGACTGGACTATGGCAACACTGTTATGGGTACACTGGTATGGGTTCTGCTACGGGTTCTGCTATGGGTTCTGCTATAGGTACTGGTATAAGCTCTCGTATGGTTCTGGTCTGGTTTTACTGGCATATGGCTACTCGGTTTGCTTACTCGCCCGTTGCTCGTTACGCTTACTGCTCACTGCTGCTTTGGGATGTTTGATTCCACTTTGGACAGCTGCCATGTAACTTCGCACTTACTCCATGTGACATTCCGATGAAAGCCTAACGGCGTACCCATCTGGGCAACTCCCCGGACCATCCATTCCATGCCGCCAACGTTGTCTCGGCGTCCAGCAGCCACTCCACCTCTTCAATGCATTCTCGGGGTAGCTTAATGAAGGAATAACATCCACCCTATCCATGAAAATTCGCTCGTAGAAACCGTCTGTTTAGTTCCTCGGCCATGGTTGCTTCCAGCTGTTATGTCAGCATCACCTGAATCTTAGTAATGCATTCAGCCGGGTGCCTCATTAACGCTTTGGATGACAGCTCGTATCAAGCTACCCTTCGTACTAATTAACCTCCATATCTAATACTGACTTGACTGTCCTGTGATTCCCCGTGCTACCGTACTACTGTACTGTCCTTTTGTCTGTCCTCATGTTACTCCTCTTGCCTGTCCTGTTGTAAGTGCTGCAGCACTACACGGCTGATGGAACGGCTGTAATTTTTTCAGGGGAATTATTTCCTGCTAATTTCTTGACCATTTCCTCTGTGATTTCCTCTACTTCTGTAAGCTCCGTTGCAATGGCGAAAACAACGAGCAGAGGACGAAGGGGCGACAAGAAGCGCAAGGCCGAAGATGCCGATATCAAAGATGATGTCCGCTTTGTAGACGGCAGCGACGACGAGCCTCAGGAGACGACGAAGGACAAATCCGAGCCCTCAGAACAGTCTGCGTTTTTCGGTATCGTCGACCGAGTCGAGCTCGAGTACTTCAAGCAGGCCGAGAGCACGCTCGCTGCAAATGCCTTTTCCGGCTCGGAGGAACGTGAGGCCTTTATAGCAGGTGTTCTTGACGAAGCTGCCGGCAAAGAGCTCAAGCTCGTCACGAACCAGATCTGCTCCAAGCTCGTCGAGCGTCTCGTGCTCAACGCCACGCCGCCGCAGCTGATGGCGCTGTTCAAGGCCTTCTCAGGCCACTTTGCTGGTCTCTCTAAACACAAGTACTCGTCGCATTGTGTCGAGACTCTGCTGGTTCGTGCTGCTGCTCTTGTCGACAAGGAAATGGCAACTCCTGATCTCATGGAGCTGTACAAGACCGACAAGGCTGACGACGACAATACCGATGACACCGACCAGGTCTACGTCTCTATGGAGACTCTATTTATCTACATGGTCAACGAGCTGACCCCTCAGCTCAACGAGTTGCCCGCCCACCAGTACGGTTCGCATGTTCTTCGCCTGATCCTGCTCATTCTGTCGGGCTCGACGCTGCCGTCGACGACTGCCAAGTCGGCTCTACGTAGTAAAAAGTCCAAGATCGCGCGAAAGATGATCTCCATCAAGGACAACCACGAGTTCGAGCAGGCGTATAAGGTGCCCTCGTCCTTCAAATCGACGCTCACCGACCTCGTCACGAAGCTGACGGCCAACCTGGACAGTACCAAGGCCAGAGAGCTGTCAATCAACAAGCTGTCGTCACCGGTGATGCAGTTGGTGGTGAAGCTCGAGTGTGGTGACAAGGACCTTATGGCTGCGAGCGGTGCTACCAAGAAGCTCGTGAACCTGTCGAAGTCGGCCGAAGCAGAGTCGTCCGAGGAGTCGTACATCGAGTTTCTGCTGTCGGATCCAGTGGGCCTGTACTTCTTCGAGTCTCTGGTCGAAGCGCTTCCTGTCCCGGCCGTTCTGCGTCTTTACAGGCTCTACATGAGCCCGCGCATTGCCAAGCTTGTCAAGCGTGACAGTGCAAACTACATTGTGCCTGCGTTGCTGAAGAGGCTGCCAAAGGCCGAGTCCGAGGAGCTCATCGATGCGGTTATTCCTGAAATCGACGTTCTGGTGAACTCAAACAACTATGTCATCCTACGAGCTGTGCTCCAAGCCTCGGGTGCCAGTCACCACAAGGAAGCCGAGTTGACGAAGGCCATCAACGACAAGTACAACTCCAAGTCGTCTGGTTTCCTGGAGAAGCTTATGCAGTTTGAGGGCTCGACATTGGGTCAGAGTAAGGATGGAGACTGGCCCACCAACGAGGAGATGAACCGAGCTTTGTTTGCAGAGGCTCTAGTGTCGTTTTCGCCTAACTTCCTCAAGGACGTGTCGCTTGGATTTGTCCAGCTGCCGAAAGAGAAGCTTCTGGAGGTGGCCCGGCACTCTGTTTTCTCGCATGTTCTCGAGTCCTGCCTCGTACCTGAAGCGGACATTGTTGTTCGTCGCCGTCTCATGAACAGCTTTACGGGTTCAGTAGCCGACCTGGCGTGCAATGCGTACGGATCGCATCTCATTGACCGGTGCTGGCAGTATACTTTCAAGATCAAGTTTCTGCGCGAGCGCATTGCCGAGGAGCTTGTCGCCGCTACAGAGGCCGTGAAGCACTCGACCTACGGCCGTCTGGTGTGGAAGAACTGGAACCTCGACAAGTACGTGCGAAAGCGCCACGAGTGGTGGCGGCTGGTCAAGGACCAGGAGGACAAGATCGCCGAGACGCTGGGACAGTCTCGCCAAGACGTTGAGGCCAAACAGGCGCCAAAGGTCAAGGAGAATGATTCAAAAGGATCATTCAAGGGAAGAGACTTCAAGGGACCAAGGGAATTCAAGGGCCCAAGAGACTTCAAGGGCAGAAGTGAGCGACCCAAGCCATACGACCGACCTCAGCGAAGCCATTAGGCGTTGGAGTAATCCTGTAAATTGTTAGTAAATTCGCATAAGTTATCTAGACTTCATGTAGTGCATATCTAACTTCAATGTCACATCTACACTTCAAGAACACTTCTAGGTCACTTCAGCCAGATTAATTATATTACTGAATAGAACACACAACCCGATAATCGTGAACCATCATACAAGCCCGGCGGGGTCAGTTGGTATAAGCCAGGGAGAAAATTAAGCGTTGTGGTCGCGGGTGGAGCCCAGGGGGAGCCCGGCGTCTACAGCTTCGGGGCGCGGAACGCCGCTTAAATAGTCCCCTCGTGGGGTCCGCCACGCTCGAACGACGAGCGCTCAATGACGGGCTGCTGTGACTCAGAGTCAAAGAAGCCCTGGGGGTTGTCTTTCTTGCCGACGGAGCGGAAGAAACCACCCTTGGCGCGGTCCGACTTCTCAAACGACGACGAGGGCGCGAGGCCACCGCGGTCGTTGTTACGGCGGTTACGGCAGCAGCCGCAGCAGAACATGAAGAAGCTGAGGAGCAGGATGAAGAACGATGCCCAAGCAAAGGCAATCAGCTTGACACCATAGTGGACCTCGAGGTTGGCCTTGGAAAACTGGTGGTGGGCAAGAACGATGAAGCTCGTGGCCAGAGAAGCAGCAGCAGCAGTGAAGAGCATTCCAATGAACGAGAAGAGCGCCGCAAGGCCCGACGCGAGACGCGAGCCAATGGCCAAAAACGAGAACAGGAACGTGAGTACCGAGAAAGCGAGTCCAATGAGGAAGAACGGGTACGAGAAGCGGCTGAGGAAGTAGTACGTCTGTGTTAGTGCTGATTCTACAATTTTTGATGAAGAGCTAGTCCAGCCGGTGAGCCGATCTGCCATGATAATCCGCTTGATGCCAGCCAAGCTGCTTGGCCTGCTTTGCCCGCTCCTTGGCAGCCCTGCCAGGCCCTGCCAGCGGCCCTGCGTCTGATCGCAGGTCCAGGGCAGGGGCTCAATCGCAAACCAAAACAACGCCTTTGTCCAGTGAGGAGCGGTTTAAGGTAGGTCAATCAGCGCAGATCGAGCAAGCAAGTAAGTGGTAGAATACTAAATGCTTGAGTGGGCAAAGTGCAGGGATTGCGGGCTGGGTGGGGGCCAGGATACGAACGGCTTCGGATGTCACGGTAGACCAGCCTTGCGACGAGCGGGGGTCATGAGTCGACATAACCCAGACTCGACAAGACACGAGTCCTGGCACTTGCTGACTCTTCATTTGTCATGACATGACTCTTGGAGTTTACTTACATTGCGACTGTTGATAAAGTCGGCGGGAACACCCGTGTGGGTGCCAAAGTTGTTGGCAGGGTCAAACGGGAAGTCGGCCTTGTTCTTGGTGCAGTTGATGTTGCGCGAGTCCGACGAGGTGTCGCACACTCCGTAGGGCGTCCATCGGGCCTGTTTGGGGGCGCCGGGGATTTTCGACGTGTCGGCCTGCAGCCAGTAGAAGTCGTTGAGAGGGAACGCTTCCTTGGAGCCGGCGAGGATGATGAAGAACAGCAGCAGCGACGAGCCGGCTGTCAGCACGAGCCAGACAATCGAGTATAGGGGCTTCAAAGCCATTGTTTCTGGGTTAGCCAACGAACAAGACGAGCGATCAGACAAGAGGACGAGCAATCGGCGAAGAAGGAGCCAAACAGCCAGCCAAACAGCCAAACAAGGCTCAGCCAGCCACCGGGGTAAGCCACCGGGGTAGGTGACAACAACAACAGAGGCTTGGCTTGTAGAGAGGGATCAAGCTGGTTGGAGAATCCGGTGGTTCTGGTGTTGTACCTCGTCCTCGTCTTCTCTTCTCTCAATACATACCTTAGAATTGTTAAATCGTAGAAATTGAAGTTTAGGGCCCGACCGCAACAAATAAATAACACCCGCAAAGTCAATGGGGGGAAAAGAAAAACACCCCACTGGGGCGGTGGAGCCCGAAACGGGAAAAGATCGGGGCGAGGGCAGGGACGGCTGCAGGCAACCCGGCCTTAACGGGAGTAGCAGGAAGTGGAGAAGAGTGGGAGGGAGGGTGAAGAGAAGGGTGGAAGGCAGGGCTGGGAGGGAAAAGTGGTGGGGAAACAGGGATTGGGGAGCAGCAGAACACTAGCACTTTGCACAAAGTACTAGTGTAGCCCATTTCAGTCAAGCTTACCCATGGAGGTTGTAGGTCAGAGTTTGGTCGCCATGGCAGTGAGGCTTCCTAATTGGGCCAAACAACAACACCGCCTGGTCCATGCGGCTGTGGTTACCCGGGCGCGATCGGGCAAAACAAGACAAGCCTTGCCTGTTTGGGCGTGCCGGCCAGCCCCGTAGCTTGCGATTGCTGTGAAGTACTCTACTGTACGCAAGGCCGCTCACCACTGTACCAATGGCAGCCGAGGTACCGTCGCCAGTCACCAGATCACCAAAGCTCAATTATGTCAATTATGAAGTATAACCCACCTATGACCTCACTTGAACTTACACCTCAATGAAACATTGCTGTCTAGCACTCAGGCGGCAATGCACACAGTAAAGCTGCACGGCAAGCCACGGCCACTGCCTTACCACCTGACTTGCACCTGACGACTGGCGATGGTGGGCCTCGGAGCAGGTAGCAAGTTTGCTGTGCGCTGTGCAAGCGGATTTCGGCTTCCACGCCGGCTTCGCTGCACCGCCGACCTGCGTTCTGCCGTGACACCGTCATTGTGCATGTCTCGCGTGCAGTTCATTGTGCGGTCGCATGGTGCTGATCCAGCGTGCTGATCGAGCACAGTTCATTCCGGTCATGGAATTTGCGGATTCGCCGTGTTAGCTGCAGGCCAAGAAGGAGCGACAGGGGTGAACCAGGACAATGCCATTGAGAGGTAGGAGAGTAAGGAGGATAGTAAGGAGGCAGTAGGGAGGCTAAGGAGGCTAAGGAAACTAAAGAAACTAAGCAGAGCAAGAGTAAGGGGTAAGGAGTAAGAGGGTGGAGAGTGAGGATTAAGGAGGGGAGAAGAGAAGAAGGGAGTAACAGTGAAGATATGATAGTAGAGTGTGACGAGTAAGGAGTGATGGTACTTAGGAGTGTGAAGAGTGAGGAGTGTAAACCTCTTATTAAGCCTGAGCCTACAACACAATGGTGAACTAGGATATCTTCACTCGAAATCCTATCTCTGAGCCTACGATGAGAGCCCACATTGAGAAGCCACAAGGGTACGCCCACCATCTCAAGCGCGCCCAAAGCCCTCAGAAGCCCACTCTGAGCCCTTCTACATGCCTAATGCCCATTATACCCACTATCCCAGTTTACTTGCTGTATTCCTGACTGTATTCCTGCGCAGTGAAACCCCAACGAGACCCACTACATGGACTAATGCAGCAATCTAGGTTGGCCGGTACGCTAGTATCATCGTGGTACAACGGGTAGGGCTGGTGTGGGGCACTTAACCTGTTCCTGTTCTATTCCGAAACGGGTTGGTCCAGTTGGGTGGAGAATGGAGAGGTTTCCTTATGCTCTGCAGTTGCTCAGTAGCTGCATCCATTGTTCTGCTATTGTCCTGCATTGTTCATACTAAAGCCCCACCCTATTGTCCCGCCTATTGTTCTGTATTGTTCTGCACTTGTGTTTCATTGTATTGTTCTACCTTCATTGTTCTGCACTTGTCTGCAGGTTGCGGCCATTGTGTCGAATTCTAGCCATCTGTACCCCTTAATCTGTACCCTTCTTTCAATGCAGTCTTCAATACAGCCTTTCATTCATTGTCCTCTATTCTGACATTCCGTTGTTCTCTACTCTGACATTGCATGTTCTTGCACATTCCACTGCTGTCATTCTCTGCTCATTCACTTCTGGCTGTGGATTGCATGTGGAGGCTACATAGAATACGTACCGCGGTTACGAGAATGAATTAAGGTTATAACCCGAGAATTATCCGGCTTCGGGCTCGGATAACTGCAAGCATTAAGCACGACATTTCCTCGCACAATACCCGACGCTTGCTATAGCCGAGGTATCTGCGGGCACTTGTGAACGCCAATATGCCGTGAGGCTTTTCTCGGAACTCCACCTTCCTACTTGAGCAGCAGCGCCGTGCCTGGCGATGATCCAGTACACCGCGTGGAGGTCAAATGACGACACAGGGGTCACAGCCACTTCGCCACGGTCGAGACAGGTCTATTTTTAACCCGCAGCAGGCAATGCCAACTGCCATTAGTGGAGATTCAGGTCACATTGCAGGACGGGCAGCCATTGTTGCTGCGGGGTTTGACAGAACAATGGCCATTGTGTTTGCTCATTGTCATGTCCCAATTTGGACAGTGCATATGCAACACAGCCTCGGACTTTTCAAACCTACGCTTTTCATGGGCACAGTAGGCATGCACAAAAAAGAGTTTCCGCCATAGCCCCGCGCAAATGCACACCATTCACAATGCATTAAACGGATTCCGGCCATCTATGCCGGGCGCTCTTTTAGTACAATGACAATGGCGTACACTGCCCTGGTGCATACGCGGCCAATCTAGCCGTGGACCTCGGACTTATCCCTGCTGCAGCGAGTCGACAAGTCAGGACAGGTGCAAGACTGGTATCCAGTATATTTGCTATTGTTAGATTGGCGTTGTATATTGTAGTCATAGTTATATTGTTATATTGTTACTTGTGTATTGTTAATCGTATGCTAATTGCACATTGTTACTTGCATAATGGAACTGTATTGCTACTCATACTGACAGATTGGAGTACAGGTGTGGTGTACAATTGTAATGTGCGCTATCACCTCTCGCTCGAATTGACTCATCCAATCGCATCCAATCGCATCGCTCGCATCGCTTTGGATCCAGAAATAGCAACAGCAAGCAGCACCGTCCGACTGGTCAGAGCGATTATTTGCCGCGCTTATCTGAACAAATGCCGAATGGGCATGATGCGTCGCACGGCCCCTGCTCACTGGCGTGGGGCAGACCGGTGTAGCGGTCGAAACGGGCAGATTAGCGCCCATCTGCGGACGATGATTGGCTGCGTCGGCTCCGGCGGTGCGGAGAAGGCTAACCTTCACATGCTATATGTTAGATGTAATGAGATGCATCTGCGCGTCGACGTTCTCGGCGATTCGGGGGAGCTTGTGGTTGCAAGCGGCGAGAACAATAGTGCCGCATGGGGTAATGCGCATAGACATTGCAAGCACACAGCCTCGTTTTGGGGTGAGACAATGGCTGCACCTCCGTGAGGGCTAGGGGTTGTGGCCTGCTTTTCGGCAAAATTCGCCCGAATAGAACCTTGTTCCATTGACGTCACCACCCAGCAAAAACAAACCATATGTAATAGAAGCTCCGTCCAATATTCCTCCTAACCCGTGTAAACATTCTATGAGGTAGGGGTCTCGTCCCCAGGCGAGCGCCCACATTGGAGCCCCTTGCTTTGCCGTCCCAAATCCCCCTCGTGACAAACACTTTGGCCGCTTCTCCGATCTCGCCTTTATGTCCACGGACTTGAGCTATCGGTACCCCGTGACCTGCCGCGGCTAAGCGCCAGGCCATCGGCCACGTAACTGCATCCTTGAATTGGTCGGCTCCGCAAACTTGTCGGGTGATCGGCGATCGAACAGCAGTTTAGGGCTACACGCAAAAAACAAACCACAGGGCAAGGGCCAAGGGGATCGCAGCCAAAATCCTCTTGCCAGCCGCCGGCTAAGAGGACAGACGTTTGTAGCGCTTTAGTCTGCGGCAGGAAAAAACAACGAAATCGGCACTGGTTATCTACTATCAAGGTTTAGCACATCATCCCTCCTAATGGACAAAAGTGCCGACGAAATGGCT
This sequence comes from Sugiyamaella valdiviana, assembly GCA_030570555.1. Lineage (NCBI taxonomy): Eukaryota > Fungi > Ascomycota > Dipodascomycetes > Dipodascales > Trichomonascaceae > Sugiyamaella > Sugiyamaella valdiviana. The sequence goes on from JAJLWF010000003.1 coordinate 1,196,214, forward strand.
AGCGAGCCACTAACCCACGGCCATCTGTTCAGGGTGTTCAATGCCGAGGAGTGCAGGGACACGACGGCTAAACGATAGTGCGCGTGCGTGAGCCAGGAAGAACACACAGCCGAGCTGAGCCTGGCGGGTTAATGTTCCGAAGGGCATGTGAAGTTGTCGTTTCACTAGTTTGAGCGTGATTTATGCCGTATTCACGGTAGCAGATAGCCAATAGCACAACAAGAGACCAGCCAATAGGATTAACACTAGACTAACCAATAGACTAACAAGAGTAGCACCACCACGACACTAACAAAAATAACACCACTACGACTCTACCAGTTGCTCCGTTCGCTCCACAGTTCCGTCCACGACTACTGGCTGGCCTCTACACACGTCACCCGGGCTGCTCCACCCGAGCTCACGGCTCCGAGATGATTGCCAGCGGCAGCTCAAGCAGTTCAGAGAAAAAGCAACGGTGGAAGAAAGTTCCTCGGCGGATCCAAACTCCCTGCCCCCTTCCTTAGGCTGGGCCGGCCACTCACAATCTCCATTCTCGTCCATTGTCCTGTGGGCGCTAGGGTTCGATCGTGTGGGCAAAAGCAACGTGAACCTTGTGCCAAAAAGCAACGTCGGCATATCGCAACGTATGGCAAAAGCAAACCCGGCATGCATTTGGGAACCCACTACTGCACTGCACTGATTGACACAAAATGGTCCAGCCAAATGTCAACCCAGTGAAACGGCTACCGAGGAGATCAATTATGTCCGTCGAGGCCATTTCTATTTATATCCAGTGTTTCCTGCATCTTAATATCCATCTTTCAAATCCAAATCTCCACTCCCCCACATCAAGACTATAAAGAACGTCACCTTCCCCCCACCTGCCACTGCGTCATCGACCTCCACTCAGCTGATTGTGTGTAGATCGTCGATTGTGTCCTCGACCTTATAAACCTCCGATCGGTCTGCCTTCCTACTCGACCATCACCACCTCTCCTCTCCACGCTCTTCCCTCTCTCACGATTGTCTGTTCCCTCAGCTGTCGTACCTGACCTACACCTTGTGTCTGGTCATGCAAGTGAGTATTCCTCGAGCTGCTATTGTCATGTACTCTTGGTTGTGTACCTGCCTATCAGTCGCTCTCCCGCTCTGTTCGGCGCTAACAAAGTTGTAGTTGACTCCAGGGTATGTCGCAGGAGTCTCGGCCAGTCTTAGCTACTAGTTCCGAGACCGACAACCTCTCACGAGATCATCCGCCCCAGGCCCATCCTCCGCTCGGCTCGACTCCCGTCGTCCCTCCGCTCGGCCTCTATCCCCGCCCTTTAGCCGGCCAATTGCGCGGTCCGCCATCGTACCGCACTCTTCCCGGTCTGACGCGCAGCTCGGTCTCGTCATCGACCTCGTCCTCCTCTTCGTCCCGCAGAATGGATACTCTGACTGCTGTGCCTCCCTACTCTCAGTTCGGCTCCTCTTTTGACATCTCGAGCTCCCCCTATACAACCTCCGCTTCTCCCTCGACCTCCACCTCGTCCTACCTCAGTGCTGCCACTGCAGACGAGCCTCTTCTCAGCATCAACCCCAAGTACGTGCAACAGCTCCAGATGGAAGGCATGCTTGGAGCTCAGCAGGCCTACTGGCCTTCGCCTTCTCCCCAATCTCAGCAGTTCCCGCAGCTCGTGTCGCCGACAACATCGGGTTACACCACTGGTGGACCCATGATGTACCACCAGATGGTCTCGTCCAACTCGTCGTCCATCTCGTCGCCCTACTCGGCCGGCCATGTCGTGAGCCAGCCCCCCACCTCGCCCATCCCGTCGCACCTCTACGAGGAGGACTACTCGGAGCCTCTCGCCCACCACCACTATGAGCAGCCCGCCCACCTCCACCACGAGATGGTCGCTGATGCCCGTGTCCCCCACGAGGCCCACGAAGGGGCCCACTCGTACTCGGACGACAAGAAGCACATGATGGCGTACGCCCACTCACAGATGCACCCGCAACACAATGTTTACTCGGACTACTCGCTGCAGACGGAACAGACCTTCCAGCGTAACCCTTTGGAGCCGGTAACTGCTGACGCTCCGCTCGCGCCTCAGGTCTACGAAGCCCCCATAGGCTTCACCGCTGACTACGAGACGACCCAGCCCATGGGCCACTCGCGTGGGGACTCTGCTTCGTCGCTGCTCGATGCTCAGATCAACGACAAGAAGTACCAGTGCGAGATCTGCGGCAAGTACTTCCGCCGCGATCTGCCACGACACCTGCGAACTCACCAAGAGGTCGCGCGCTTCGTGTGCCCGTATCCGCGATCGCAGTGCCCGCACAAGCGCGGCCAATTCAACCGACCCTACGACTTCAAGAAGCACCTACTGCACAGCCACTTTTCCTACGACGACCCCAAAATGGTCCGATCGTACCGCGATCTCAAGTCGAAGCTCGACCACATGGGCACCTGCTCGTGTGGCCTGCGCTTCCAGGCCCAGCAATGGCTCGATGATCACATTCTGTCCACCGAGAACGGATGCCAGTACCTGCAGTCGCTGCCAGATTACAGCCTTCACGGCTCGGACGAGTCAGGCAGCGAGTAACTGTGAACGAATTGTGGAATGATTGCATGTGCATATGATTTGAAATGTAAGCTGCTAAAGTAGCAAGGGTATTTATTAATGGACTGTATGATTGAGTATCAAGATGTCACAAGCTAGACAATCGTTTATGATTAGAGAGTAAGAGAGTTATGAGGAGTGATGAAGAAAGTGATAAATGCGGAGTAACGAGGGGAACTAGGCGATCTAGAGATCTGGAGATCTGAGATGTAATCTGGAGTAGAGATAGGAGATTGAGATAGGAGGAGATAGGAGATCAATGTTGATATCGATATCTGGTAGCGGCTCTCAATAGCCGCAACTTTACTAACTTGTTTTGCTACCCAGAACACGCTTCAACGGGAAGACTAGAGGAAACATATCGAGACTAGAGGAGTCATTTCGATGCGTATCAGAGGCAATTGCCATTTGTTGCCAGATTGCGCTAGCCTCGGTCGATGGGCTCCGTCGCGATTGATCGCGGGTATCAGCTACCGCAGGGCAGGGGCTCGGCTGGTGGCTATGCGGTGGGCTTGAGGCAGACGGCCACTAAGGTTTAAGCGACGATTTCGGGCACCGCACAACTCGCAAAACGGCAGTTCGGGTTTTAACGGCGGAAATGCGATGGCCCCAGCTGGTCCAAGTCGGGTGGAAAGATGACGACGAGGGTGCACTGTGCCGTGCGGTGCCAAACTCTAACCTCGGAGGAAAGCGCAAAAGCAAGCACAAAATACGATCCATGCAGCGGGCTGGGACCGGAACAAAGCTGGGCGATCCCCAGGCCAAAAAGCAAACCGGCAGGACAATGGTTGGTTCCTCGGTCGAAAAAAGCTTGGTATGCACTTGTCATTAGGCAAGCGGGCCATTAGCGGGAGTTGACCTAACGGGGATGTAACGGCCATCCGCGTGTGTGCTAAGCTGGTGAGGCAATTGGAGCCGGCGGATGTCCGTTGGGTGGGCCTCTAGCTGTTATTTGGTGCTGTGGAGGCCATTTACGAGCCAAAGCTTATTGAGCAAAGGGTCAAGATCTAGGTTTGTCGGCCAAATTAACTGGCTCTTTGAGTGGTGCTTTGCCCACAACGGTGCACAAGCAGGGTTCTCACGTGCAGATGGAAACGGGTCTTGCTCGGATAATGAATAGCCCGCGCGGGATATCGCGATGAGTGGAGATACAGGCTTTAGTATGGAGCCAGACTAGTAATATTATTCCTTGGGGCAAGTTCCGGCGAGGCAAGATCTGCCCGCTTGCAGCTCCGCTAATCACCGCCAGGTCCGTCTGCTGTCGACCCACTAGCAGCACAGCCGGCTAAAACTTAGCCCCCCAAGATTCCAGGCATGAATCCAGGGACAGCTTTTATGCAGTGGAAAAATGGGCCTTAGTGCCGTGCAGCGGAGGCCGGTGGGGGTAGAAGGAGGGAGCTAAGGAAGGAGATTAGTGGAGAGGCCTGAACTGGACACAGACGCACCGAACGGTTACCAAACCAGCGGACTCTAACCAGTTTAACGGTATGGATGCGACGAGATTGGAAATGGGCTTGGGGGTTTTGGCCTCACCGGAGCCGAGGGCCGGGCAAAAAGCAAAACCATATGCAAGGAAGCACTGCACTTCTTGGCTGCCTAACCCACACACCACACTAATGCATCCTTCGGTGGTGCCGTTCTCTAGTGCGAGCCCTGCCAATGGAATTAACCTTATCTAGCAAAGCCCGGTACGCTAGCACCCATCGAGGACCTCGGCACAACCGAGACAGCCCTGGGTTGTTAGTGGGCTACGCGGCAAAAGCTGGCGGATGGCACTAACCGCAGTTGGCCATCGCAGGAGTCCGCTGGCACCGCGGCAAAACTCCGAGGACTTTGCTTATCGCCCAAGGATCACGCTTACGTCACTTGCCAGCGCGCGAATCGACCACCGCAACTCAGGACACGTCGATTCGATCCCGTGCGGGGCCGCTGATCCCAAGTCCTTTAGCCCGAGTAAGCTCAGCCGGGAAACTCAGCCCAAATGCCCCGCCTAGGCCCCGCTTCCCCGCTCATTCTCCTCACTCCCCGCTGTTTGGCCCCGCCTGCCCGCTTAGCCCGCTTTGCCCGCTTAGTTGCCCCGCTCACTTCCCCGCTTGAGCCCCCGCTCAGTCTGCCAATCCTGTTGCCCACTTGAGCCCATTACCCCCTCCTGCCCCCTCCTGCTTGCCACTGACTATCTGCCTATTTTTATCCAACGGGCCCACCTGCTGTGCCCACTGCTGTGCCACCTGCTGTGCCCACTGGTTCTGCCCACTGGTTCTGCACTGCTGCAATTGCCCTGCCAGGGACTCAGGGGGTGGTGGGCGCAACATGGGCACCTGGGCATCGTAGCTCCTCACGTAGCCCAACTCATCGAGCCCATTGCAGCCGTTGGTCTTGCCCGCTGAAACACCTCAGTGTCCACTTGGCGCCCTCGGGTAGGCAGGGGCTCTAGGCCGCTGTCTGTATCCAGCTAGATCCGAGCCTAACACTGATCAGAATTCAGTCAGCCAAAAGCCAAACTAAGCCCAGCCCGGGTTGGCCAAAGAGATCCCACTAACTGGTACTAGCAGGCTGACTGTAACGTAGACTAACAAGCTGACTGTAACATAGACTAAGCAGTAGGCTATAAGACAAACTAAGAGGAGACTCTTCTATACTAACCTCTAGCTCCACTAACCGGCTCTCGGATGTCCATTGTACGACCTTTACGAGAGTTTTGCTAGTGAGGGAATTATGACTAGAAAGTTAGAATTACTAGTACTAAGCTAGCATTCTTTTCAGGCTCTTTTCAGGCTCTTTTCTCACTCTTTCTCTATTGTCACTCATTCTCGCACTCCGAACTTAACTCGGAATGAGCCACAGCGTGGCTTGTCAACTTAAAGTGTATATAGCCTTCCTAATCCAGGCCATGACTTGGCTATCCAAAGCCAGAGCCTAATGAAGCAGTCTCAAAGTCTAATGGACCCTCAAAGTCTAATGGACCCCTGTAAAGGTTTGGCAATTGGTTTACAATGGTTCCGGATAGTTTACAATGGTTTAAGAGTTTCGTATAGATGAAGATGGTTTGACATGGTTTAAGAGCTCGTATAGCATGGTTCATGAAGCGGAAGACGCATATGGCATGCAATCAACAGCCCGTTCTCCATCATTGCACCCGGAGATCACAGCAACTTTTGAAGGCAATTTCAGCTGTAATGCCAAGCTTGCTATGAAACTGGCAAGCAACAATGAAACACGGTATATCAGCTTGCTATGAGACAGCGTTTCCAGGTTACATTAGCAGCTGCTACACCAATTAAAGGTAGATCAACAGAATATCAAAGCGTAGATTCCTCTCGCTATATGCAAGTTACAATAAAAAGTCGTCAATCGTAAGATCCGGCCAGTCCGGCTACTAATCCAACACATGGCGTGAAGCGTCCAGAGCTTAACAGGCATGCCAGTAACATGACCAGCGCGACTATTGCTGGGGCACTAATGCTGTACCGGCACGTGAGTATTGCACCAAAACCAGTATTGCACCAACAGGAGTACTGCACCAGCACGGGTACTGCACGGGTACTGCCCCAGATTGGCAGACTGGACCGTTGAATGCAGCTGACCGGCGGCGAACAGCTGCCCGCGGCAAGCCGGCGGACGGAGGAAGCTCACGCCGTTAAGCAGGCACGACCCGTGCGAGAAGGGGCAAACCTTGACTGGCCGTGCACCTACCCGCGTTACTCGGTTCTACTCGTGTCCGTCACCGGCTCAGACAGGGGACATTGACACGGGACAGTGGATAAGCGCACCAGTTGAGCACGCCATGCCCAGCATCGGCTAGCCGCTCGAACCGCTGGCGGGCTATCAGGCTCAAACCAATACCCCGCGCTCCACGGTAGCAGGCTACTCGCCGCGCTTGAGACGTTTGGCCAGATCCGCATCGACGGCCCGCGCTAGGCCTGTCCGGCGCTTGTCTCCAAGCACAACAGGCTCGCCAAACAGCTCCATGTCAGGGAACCGGTCTTCGGGCGACGACGGCAGGTTCTGTGGAAGCTCCAAATCTGACCGGAACGTGAACATGCCACTGGGCGGTGCTGGCGGTTGGCTCTCAACCGCCTTTGCTGCCACTTCGGGATGCACCCCCGTCGTAGCATTTGGTGGATTCGATTGCAGAGTGGCGACAGGCTCCACGTCGTGTGAGCCGTCAACATGAGCCGTGGCGTGTGCTAATACTGTTGTTTCCCTAGGACTAGGAGAATGCCTTGAAGGCCCCTCATCTGGGCACAGGCTCACAAGGCGTGCCAACGCCCAAGACTGCGCATCCAGCGCCGGGTCTTCGTCAAAACATGTCAAAAGGTCCTGTAGAGCGTCAATGTATCCCTGTTCACGGGCTAGCGATGTCTTTGCGCCTGCCAGTTTGAACAGCTTCGTGACGGCGGACGCGGCGGTCTTAAACTCGCCGACGAGGCTTGTGTCGAGGTCCTCGAGCTCCTGCTGCGTGGACGCCCGCCGCGGCAGCCCGTTTGACAGCGACGACAGGTTATCCATTAGCTGTGGCGATGCGATGGAATGGTAGGAGTTAGAATGTTGGTGAGATAGCCAGATCAGAAATAAATTATGTGGGCTAGGGCGCGACCAAACGGGACGCGGAACAGCAGTCACCTTTGCGGTCACAGCAGGGAGGCTGATGGGTTTAAACAGATGAGAACCAACGTATGGTAATGTGTGGTGTTATTCACATCCATAGAGTTAGATATGAGAATTGGTTTTAACAGATAACTATCTGGTCACTAGAGATCGCCCCCGCTTAGTCATCACACAGTCAGACTCACACGAGAAAGCCAACAGCAGCGACAACACAGCGGTGCCAGTCACCCAGTATTCCTGCATGACACACATACCATAACCAGTGTTCACTCGACTCACTAAACACCACATACACCCTTACGGCCCGCTTCTACGGCCACTAACGGCCTTCTACCCTGCGCTCAGCCGCGCACCCGTGCATCGCAGATCACGTTACCCCAGACATCTTTTGGCAGCTCAGCCTACTTTCTCCGCCAGCATCTTCACTTCAGCACACCAGACAAAGGCTCAATTGCAACTGCTGAGTCATCTGCTACTGTAGTCTTCTCGATATCCGCACTTGTCCGCTGCCATTGTTCAGCCCCGAATCCTTCCGGCTCTTCCTACGAAGCTCACCACCTTATCCGGAAGTTCCGATATCTAAGCCCAAGCTCCGTAAAACCCGTCCTTCGTTCAACAAACGCTTGACCAGACAGACATACTGCGCACTTCTTCCTACAAACAGTCCGAACTGCTAGTGCTGGATCATCCAGTTAGCTGCCAAACTTCACCACGACTTGATACTCACTGCTTGACATGTCATCTATGCTCAAAGGCGCCCGCAAGGCGGTCGTGCGGGCTCCTCACCGTATGATAGGGTCCAAGTCGGTCGAGGACCGTATCATCATCGAGTGGACAAAGGACTTCAACACAGCCGATGCTGCTCTCGATCTCATGACCAACGAAGCCAAGAAGCTGACGAGTGCATGGCACGATATCCTCAGTGCCCACACCAACATCGCCGATACCGTGGCTGAGCTCTACTCGCCCATCCAGGAGGATAACGTGTACACTGCTGTCCAAGAGACGCCAGAAAGCGCTCGACGTACCGTTCATGAGCTCCAGAGCACCTATGCCGCTATGGCAGCAGAACTAGCCCCCGTCATGGATCATCTCCAGGGCACCTTCACCAGCCAGTGCAAGGACGCTCGAAAGTACATTGACGGCGTGCTCAAAGCGCTCAAGAAACGCGAACACAAGAAGATCGACTTTGACCGGCACAGCAACTCGGTCGAGAAGCAGTCGCGGAAATCAGGAATGACTGCCTCGGACCATACCGCTTTGGAGCGCTCCGAGGCCGAGCTCGACGCAGCTCTCGAGACATTTCAGGCCCAAGATGAAAAGGTCAAGACTTACATCCCGTACATGCTCAACTCGCTCTCCGAGTTCCTCAACGGGTTGTCCACAACTCTGTTTTTGTCCCAGCATAAAGGCATGGAGATCTTCAAGAAGCACATGCTCGAATTCTCCACACGCCAGGGCCTCGTGGCCAATAAGAATATGCCCCACGAGTACGTGGACATCGTGGAGGACTGGGAGTCGCGCTTCATCAACATCCAGCCCCGACTGGAACAAGGCATACCGACCCTTCGCGAAGGAAAGACGGCAAAGCTACCCATGGACATGCCGTCGAAGCGCGCGCAAAAGGTCAAAGATGGAGCAAAGAACATTGCCAACCACACGTCGAACTTCGCCCACGGTGTATACCAACGAGCAAAGCACCCGTCTGTAGCTCACATCCAGTTCAGCTCACCATCACAGGGAATGTTCCGTTCAGCAGCTGATATCTTGTCACAGGCCTCACCAACCCAGTCTCCAGGAGGATCGCCTGGTGCTCCTCGGTTCAGTTCGGATTCTCGAACTCTCCGGAGGACTTCGTCGTCCTCGGCACCAGCTTCCCGAGCTCCCGTCGGTGGCGCCAGTGTGCGCTCTCCAATCACCTCAACATTTCTCGACCAGACTCTCGACTCTCATACTCTGGCGCGTACGCGGGCACTCTCTTCTACATCCGCCCAGGCTGTGTCACCAGCGTCATTCAGGACAACTAGCAACCAGCTGCTAATTCCACCAAAGTCCGAGAACGACGAATACGCAATCGCCAAGTTCACATTCTCTGGCGACGAGCCTGGCGATGTTGCATTCCGGCGCGGAGACCAGCTTCGCGTACTCGACCACGGCGACGAAGTTGATGATATGTGGTGGTTTGGCGAGACGGACGACGGACGCGTGGGTCTGTTCCCATGCAATTATGTCAGTATCACAGAGCCGGGTACTGCGTCTGGAACTACTAAGGCCGCTGCTGGTCTCAGTTCAGAAACGAGAAGGGCCTCCCACGTCGCAGTGTCATGATGGGGACAGCAGTGCTCTAATATGAGGCGCTACGTTATATATTCATACATTATCCTCCCCTGGTTATGCAATTGGCATCCTGTAATAAGTCTCATGAAGTCGGCTACCTATCAGCTGTTTCATCAACTAGTTCATGAGGGCTTCGTGCAATTCGTGTCGTAAATTCAAACGGAGAAACCATACTGAGAAACCATACAGAGTCTCTGGCTTACAACTCCTCTTCCAGGTCATCGTCAATCTTCTTAGGAGCTTTCAGTTGGCGTTCCAGGTTTGCCAGAATGCGGTCCCGGTACTCTTCCATGTCTTCATCCTCACTCCACTCAAGCTCTCCTTCCTCTGCGTCGCCATCAGCTTCGTCATTCCACTCTTCGTCTCGTAGGTTTCCCAGCGGTACGCGCGCCAAACGATCAATTCCAGGACCATGCCCACTAGCCGAGCTGCTGAATCCAAAAGACTCGTCCGAGTCTTCGTCGGGATAGTCATTCTTGTAGAAGTCCTCCGCTGAGTTAGTGAGAGCGGACAGCTACAGAAGTGCATCTCACCATTTGAGTCTTCATCATCGGTCGGAGCATTTGAGTCCGCATCTTCGTCGAGCCCGAAATCCTCAAGATCTGAGTCCAGCAATAGACTTTGTTAGACCGTCCTCACTGTGCTCATGGTACTCACAGTACTCCCACGTTCGCGATGTCCAGTTGCGTATCGGCATAGCGCTCTCGGTAGTAGATATCGTAGACGTATTCGTCAGTATCGATGACTGGTATAGTGAGATCCAACGGCTCAATTGGTGGTATGCTCGGCTTGCGACCTGGCGATGGCCGCGCTATTGACGGCCTCTTCGTCACTGGCGATGTCTGCATCTGATCCTTTGTTGATTCGAGGTCAAGATATGACTGAACCATATCGGTGAGTGAGTTCGAAATCTCGGGGTCTTCGTCGACAGGAGCGGTCTTCCGCTTCGTTCGTGGCATACGATACACGCGCTTGGCCGTAGTGGTCTCGTCTTCCTGAGGCATCAAAACAATCTCCCGCACTGAGGCCTGCGTTTCGCCCTCAAAAGTTCCCGCGAACCGGAATACTGCGTTAGACGTCATGCACAACAACCAGAAGTCAAATCTGCACCACGAAGCTGTCATAAGCAACTCAGTCTGTCATTCCTCCCTTATGAACTCACCATATCTGTCTGTTTTTGATCGCTTCTGAGATGTGAGGCCTTGTTCGTCAATCACTGCGTTAGCCAAATGCTACGATGCTCGCATCTACACATACGCAGCGCCTTCAAAGGATCCTCGCCTCGCTTGCGCTTGATGCGCACCGTGTGCGGAGGCACCCGCTCAGCTGCCATAGTCAGATCTAGACGTGAAGTTGTTAGTGAGGTCACGATGGTATGGCTTTCTGGGTAAGGGCCTATAATGGCAGCAGTCACGTCTCAAGCAAAGGAGACACCAGAAAGAAGGGCGACAGGAAGAAAAGAGACCAAATCTATACAAAGCATGTGGAGTATCCTATAGTGGGAATATATGCCCCTTTTAGCTTTGTTCGGCCCTGCTTCTCCGGCTCTACGGAACAGGGCTAATGTGCGGCGCTGTCCCTGCATGCACCCCTGAGTTGTAAACAGCGAGTTACAGCTGCTATCAGGCATTTAAACTGTCACTTCGAATTGTTATATATACTGTAGTTTCTAGAGAATAGCAGGATTAATATGCCACGTTCTCAGTCCAGATTGTGGGTATTTATAGGCGGTACCAGCGATTACACTCCAAGATTATTCTTCCCCACATTATGCATCTAGTACTCGCTTACTCTCTGTTACTCTTCATTATGCTCTCTACATCCAGGCGTGATTCCGCAGTCTCTCCTCATAAACTCAACAATGGATCAGAGCACCCTTTGGTATGCGAAGCTCCCGCGCTGGCATCAGCCACTACAGCGGATGCTCTGCCGATTCAACAAGCGCGCTACTGCCCAACCTTGCAATAAGGTACTTCCAATCGACCGTGTATTTGACCTTGTGGCAGTCACTGGAGGTGGCTCGGGACTTGGCAAGAAGATTGTCGAAGAGCTCAGCGCTCCCAGCAACCGGTACGATGTCGTAGTGCTTGATATATGCCTTCCGGCTCAGGAAGAGCGCGTTCCTGGCGTGCATTACTACGAATGCGACGTCAGCAACGAGGCAGCAGTTGAGTTGGTTAAGGAAGAAATAACGAAGGAGCTCGGGACAGTTACTGTGCTCATCAACAATGCTGGTATCATGCGAGGAACTCACGACTTTCTCGATACACCGCTCGAGGATGTGCGCCAAACGCTTGAAGTTAACCTTGTATCCAGCTTCATCACCATTCACGCATTTCTCCCAGGTATGGTCATGCGCAGGCGGGGCCACATTGTGCTCGTTGGCTCGGTTCTCGGCTATGTGTCGCCAGCTCGTCTCGGCGCGTACGGAGCTTCCAAGGCCGGATTGATTGCACTTCACGAGTCTCTTACATACGAGCTCGCCGACAACAAAGACGCGGGTATAAGAACGCTCTTGGTTGCGCCTGGTCAGATGGAGACTGCGCTCTTCAACGATGTCCAAACTCCGTCGCAGCTGGTAGCTCCCGTGTTAACGGCATCACGTGTCGCAAAGGCAATTGTAGAAGCTCTAGAAGCGGGACACTCGGGAGAACTAAAGCTGCCGAGCTACGTTCAGGCGATGCCGCTGATGCGCGCACTACCAAGTCCCGTCGCTTTTGTGCTTCGCTTCATCAGTGGAATTGACAGAGCCACGAGAGTGAGAAGTCGCGTTATCAAGCAAGTCACCAAGTAGTGACTACTTGAGGTGACTTTTAAATCAGCGTACTTTTTAAATCAGCGTGGTTAAGCTCGGCTCTCTCAGGAGCGGCAGAGAACATCCATACTGAGGTGTCAGGTAGCTGAAGTATCTAGAGATTAACTTAACAGACATTGTAGTTCGAGATTATGGTAGAAGGGCTAGCAGTGCGTTACGGTGGTAATGAAGTAGAAGTGAAAATCCATAAACCAGCTCAGAGTAATTCTGCGCTCAGAATTGACGTTGCACTCAGAATCGATATTGCGCTCTATACGTGCTGAATGTGTCTCACGCATAGTATAGTATACTACCATTCTGTCTCACGTCTTCCATACCACTTATGTCCTCAACTCCAGGAAAACTAAATTGCCTTTGTCACTGCCTCACCTACGAATCCGCTCACTTGACTCCCTCAATGCCATTCTAATCTACCTCAATATCTCTCGTTGATTTCCCCATGTTAATGACGCATCGGCTAAAAGGCGCAGCGCGTACGGCCCGTTTGGGCAAGGCCACGTCCCGGTTAGGCGCTGTCATGGCCCGTTTTGGCCACCTCATTAAGTCACATGCATCTCCGGTTATACATCCGAGTGACGTGAATGGTGGAGAAGACTATGGAAAAATCGTTAAATATTGAGTAGAGCACGTGCAAAGAGTATACACCCTCGCAACCTGGCAGTACGGTATAACTGGCAAATACGAGTCGTTTGCTGCGTCGGGCCGCCTCGGCACACTTACCGCGGCGTATGCACCCCAGATGCCCCCGCCCTGCCCAGGATCAAACTTACCGACCCGCGGTTGATACCCGGGGCAACTGCGATCTGCAAATAAGTCCCATTCTGTGGGCTTGTCAGTTTTCACCTTCTTACATACTCAATTGTCGTTGAATCATCTCGATCGTCAATTGTTGTGCTCGTCAATTGTCCCTTTTCTGCTTCTGGTATCGTTAGATCATGGTAAACGTTCACGATCCCAAGGCCACGTCGCTGACGACTCTTAGCGGAGAAGCAAAGACGGTAGTGCCCGACGTCCCCATCGAGGAGAAGTGGCTCAAGGCCCCCGATGGCGTCAAGCTCTACATCAAGAAGTGGCTCGTGCCCGAAGGTACCGACCTCAAGGCGCGCATCGTATACAACCACGGCTTCTCCGAGCACACAGGCTGCTACGACCATTTCTTCCCGTTCTTCGCCGAGGCAGGGTACGAAGTCACCGCTTACGACCAGCGTGGAGCAGGACGTACCTCGCCGTCAAGGAGCACTGTGGGCGTCACCAACGAGTACCACGTCTTCCGTGATCTCGACCAGATCATTGAGACCGAGGTCCTTTCCGACGACTACACTGGCAAGCTGTTTATGTTTGGTCACTCTATGGGTGGAGGAATCTCCCTCAACTACGCCGTCAAGGGCGAGTACCGCGAAAAGTTTGATGGTTTCCTCGTCACAAGCCCCCTCATCGAGGTCCACCCATCTGTTGTACCGAACCGACTTGAGGCCTCATTGGCTCCTCTCATTGCCAAAGTGTGGCCAAAGTACTCGAAGCGAACCCCGGCCCCGGTTACCAGCGTGTGCAATGATCCCGAAATGCAGCTGTTCCTTTCCAAGGACCCGCTCAACTCCATGACCCTCACGGCTGGAATGGCCAACGACTTTCTTATTCGTGGCCGCCGTCTCAAGAACACTTACTTTGTGGAGAAGTTCATTGAACGTCCCGTTGTCGTCTACTGCACTTCTGGCGATCTCGTCACCGATTGCAATGCTACCAAGGAGTTCTATGGCCTCCTTAAAGTGTCGGACAAGAAGCTTGTGGATTACGACACCTGGATGCACTCGCTCTACCTGATGCTTCCCGAGCAGCGACACAAGCACCGTGACGATGTTCTCGAGTGGCTAGACGCTCATTTGGAGGGTCCTAGCCACCTTAAACAGGCCTCTGATGCTGCCGCAGCTGCCGCAAAGGCCAAGGTTGACGCCAAGGCTGAATCCGACGCTGCTGCTGCCAAGGCCGAGTCCGAAGCTGCTGCTAAGGCCGACGCAGAGGCTGCTACAAAGGCCGAAGCTGACGCTGCTGAGACTGGCCCGGCCGTTGAGTCCTCTGCCGATAAGTCTGTAGAGACTACCGAGGAGACTGCCGAGGAGACTGCCGAGGAGCCTACCGCAGAGGAGAGCGCTGTCAAGGAGGCTGTCGTTGAGGACACTCCCGCTGAGGACACTCCCGCTGAGGAGCCTGCCGTTAAGGAGCCTGTCGTCGAGGAGCCTGCCGTTGAGGAGACTCCCGTCGAGGAGACCCCCGTTGAGCAGCCCGCCGAGACTCCTGCTAAGGAGACCCCTGCTGAGGAGACTCCTGCTGAGGAGACTCCTGCTGAGGAGACCCCTGCTGAGGAGACTCCCGCTGAGGAGACTCCTGCTGACGACCACATTGCTGAGGAACCTGCTTCTGAGGAGCCTACTGCGATCCCAGTTAAGCCAGATGAGACTCCTGCTCCCGAAGATCCGGCGGCGGCTGACTCTCCCGAGGAGTCCGCTGAAGGCACCCCAGAGCCCGAAGAGAGCCCTGAGGCTACGGAGACGAAGGCTGCTCAGACGAGTGCTCCCAAGAAGAAGAAGAAGAACAACAAGAAGAAGGGCAAGAAGTAATTTTGTAGCTTGATGATCAACTATTGATGCCCGTATCACGACAATGCCTAATAGTCTACGACATGCGAACTCTAACTGGCCCCCACTATCAACTTTACTCCAAGTCCGGTACCTAGGTTGTGGTGTAAAGTAGTTGCCGTACTTGAGAGCACCCTAAACTCCCGCTTCATACATGCATACCAGTGGCCTGTGAGGTCATCGAGAAGCTGGACGCAGCGGTCCCCGGTATATACACTATTTGGAGCGTTGCAACTAACGATCGTTCGAGTACGTTACTACTTATCAAATCATAATTCCATGCATAATAAATATGAACTGCTCACTGCTCAACCGGATAGCTCGGCTGCAGAGCAGTTCAACCATCAAGAGCGAGACTAGGTGGAGGACATGTTACGGGACTTGATGTAACGCATCGTGAACTTGGCCTTCTTGAACTTCGAGGTCTTCTTGATCTTGGTGGTCTTGATCTTTGAGATTAAAGCGAGACGCTGGGGTTCCTCTTCAGCTCGCCCACCACGATATGTCTTATACAGTGCATGGCTGAAGAACAGAAACACACCACATTGAAACAGCGTCAGGCTGAGATGAGACATGTAGCTGTCTGGCGTGTTACGGAGAACCTCCAGATCCTTGATCCTTAGGACGACAGAGTCAGGGCGTACATATAGTACACCCGAATCTTCGCCAAGAGATGAGTGGTAATGACGACTGAGGACCACGAGCGCCAGCTTGTGAAGGTGTGAAGTAGACAGAACAGCGAGGAATGCGATGAACGGAACTTCTGCGCACACCTTCACTCTCCAGGATGTATGCCAAGAGTACAGAGCGTTCTTGAGAAAGAGCATCGCTTGAATCGTTTGCACAGTAGCCGCGATGCTAGAACCGTAAAACACCATGTCAGCGCTAACTGGTACCTCGGGGTTGATCTCGCCGATCTCGGCCTCACTTGCCAATCTGTACTGCTGCGTCCAGCGGGCCAAGCAAGCGTAACACATGAGCAGACTGAGAACACGTAAAAGGTCTTGCACTCCAGAAGAATCTTCGAGTTTGCGTGTCATAGTAAAAGAAGGTTCGCGGGACGCTGAATTCAGAGACACGCAGTGTAGTTAGTGTGTGGGGAAACTCAGGGGTAAGAGAGTAAACTATCGGGTAAGGGCACATAAAAAGCACGTACCGAAATCTACAGCGATTGTACGGGGGTCATGTATTAGATAAACTGCTCAGTGCTCAACTAGTATATATTAGTTGTAGTGAATTCTAGGCCCATCAAGAGGTGTGTTTCTCAGAGATAGCTACTTCAGAGACCCCGACGGAAGCCTCGACGCGAGGCTCAACGGGAGTCTTAAGAAGGATCTCAGCGATGACGGGAATCCATTTCGTCGTCCTTGAGTCCAGCTTGAACGAGCGCATACCCGAATGTATACATACGAATAAGGAGAATCAACTCAAGCGCCACGATGTAGCTGAGCATAAGGACGTAGCCGCTCGACGCGTGACGGAAGATGTCGAAATCCTCTAACATCAGTATGACGGGGTCAGGACATACATACGTCGAGGTGACATGTTCGCCAAGATCATCAGGCGATATGTGACAAAGACGGGATAGAGCCACGGCAAACAGCTTGCGAGCGTGAATGCTAAACACAACAGCGTGGGCTGCAACTAACGGAGAGTGGGCACAAAACCTCATTTTCCAGGATCCACCAAAGCTCTTCATAGCCTCGTCCAGAAAGCCTACTGCCGCATGAATCGACAGAATGACCAGGACACTGAGCAGGTAGAAACCCATGATAGTCATGTCAGCTGCTCCGGGGTCCGTGGCGTCGCTCTCGGACTCATGAGCCATTGCATTGAAGATGGACGCGAGAACCATGCTACTGCAATACTGATACACGGCGACGGTTTGATGGAGACCAGGCGGAATATTATCACTCTCTAGCGCGATGTCTGCCATAGTAAATATTTGAGGAACGATGGAGAGAGTTGAAATGGAGAAGTTAGCGGGAAGATAGAGTACAACGGGTAAGGGCACATATGCAGGGTCCTGCAACCTGACGTAACTAGATGGTGGTTTCTTGTACTCAAGAGAATCGTAATGTGTTACTGTAGATTGATAATGGGCTATTGTAGGTTAATAATAATGACGACGGGAGATACGTAGCGAAGTTCACACTAAGCAGCTTAGAGTCGTGTTTAGATAAGCCACAGTCTTCTCCGTCAGGCTTCTCCAAGTACGTCCTCTCCGAGTAAGTTGTCCGATTCACTCTCGGTTTCGATGGGCTCATAGGAGGCTACCTTAGCGGAGTACCGCGACTTTACTACCTCGACCACTTCGAGGACAACAGGAGCAAGAACCAAGGAGCTTTGAAGAATCAGGATGGCGATCAAAGGACCAAAGAATTTGGCCGGCAGGTCATAGTAAGGCTGGAGCTCCTTCCAGGTCAGGGAGACCTGGTTAGGACAAACAACCGTCATATTATTATCCTCGTCAAGGTGGTTCAAGCTCCAGTAGCATTGGTTAGACAAGCTAACGAGCTTAAGCTGGTTTATGTGCAGAGAGATCTGGTAGACGAGATAGGCCATAAAAGGAACCTGCGCATAAAATGACAGACGACGAGATTGGCCAGCACAGTTGACAGCTTCACGGCATAAAATAGCAGCTCCAACGGTCAACGCAGTCAAAAGGATACTCAGATTGACGAATCTGGCTATAGTAGCCGCTGTTGCGTCGGGACTGATAGCGCTTCCTTCAGCCTCGAGAAGTACTTCGCTGAGCACTACAAAGCCATAGGTACAAACTGCCGTTGCAGCAGCATACGCGGCCACGGAATTCCATTTGGGGTCTGAATATTGCTTTCCTGGTGCCATTTTGAAGTTGGTAACTGGTGAAGAAGCAGATGCGGGGAAATCAGCGATAAAGCGTACCTGGGCAAGGGCTTTGCACAGCCTAATCGAGGGGGCATCTAATTTAGGTTGCAGAGATAGCTGCTAAGCCGCGAAGGACTCATTCCGATGCTTTCGACTCGAATGAGCATAGTCGATGTTATTTTAAGCATATCTCGCCTAAAAATAGCCGACTGGGGAAGCTCGCTTACCCCGGCTCAGCCGCGCATGCACTTCACGGACCCGATCTTCACGGTGTATGTATAGCATCCTAGTTACTGTTAAAGTGTGGCTCACGGTAACATGCTCTAGGAACAGTACAATGTGGAGTTACCTAATTGAATTCAGGCACCTGATTGAGCTTGGACAATTCAGTTGACTACGGGTCAAAGTGACAGCGGACATTGGCTTTACTCACATTGAGTGTGTACCTACAGCGAGGACATATCAAAGGGAAGACATTGAGGCTCATGTTGTATGTATCAAATAGCGAGAACAAGACATTAAAGCCGGAGTAGCCTGAACAGCTCAAAGTTACTCCTTGGTCTTGGTCTGTAGGCGGTCGGTGAAGGGCTGCATTTTGAACCGTCTCCACAGGGATCGGGTGAGCAGCGACCGAGGTAGCCACTCTGTAGCTAGCCATGAGACGAAGACGCTCGAACCGATCCACGCGACCTCGGGTATGCTCTGAGGAGACACGGCGGCAAACACCTGGCGAGCATACTCGTCACAGGGCATCGGGTTGCTGAGCCTTGACAAGTGCTGGCGTTCGTGGAGAGCCTCTTTGGCATCGGCAAACAGCGAGCCATTGGGAAGCGGGTAGCCCTCGCCATCGTCAATGGTTGAATCAACACCACCAGTGATGATGGTGATGACTTCGACGCCAAACGGCTTCATCTCAGCGCGGAGGATTCCTGAGTAGCACTGCAGCGCAGCCTTGGTAGCACTGTAAATGGATCCAAACGGAATGGGCAGAACAGAGGTGACTGAGCCGACCTGGACAATCTTGCCCTTGTCAGCGACGACCCACGGACCAAACGTCTTGGTCATGCGCACGACACCGTGGAAATTGACATCGAAGCAGCCGGTCACATGATCCATGTCGACGTCCAGAGCCGGCATCGTGTACGCTGAAGTTAGTAGAAGTTAGCGACTCGCAAGACAAGTCCTCAAGGCAAGTCTCAAGAGAAGTAGTCAAAGACAAGTCGTCAAAGGTAATCCTCAAGACAAACCTCACGAAGACAAATTCTCATATGAACTTACGCTGGCCAGCATTGTTGACGAGATACGCCAGTTTGCCCTTCGTCAGAGGCTCGATGGCATCACGAAACGCGTCAATTGTGTCCTGCTTCGTGACATCAAGGTAGTACGTGTGCACGCCGAGGTCGGCAAGATCCTGCATCGCCGCCAGCCGACGAGCACCAGCAAATACTGTGTATCCCTCGGCGTGGAACTTTTGAGCAAGGGCCTTGCCGATGCCCGACGAGCATCCTGTGATGACGACGTTCTTCTTCGTTGCTGACATGGCTATTCGTCGAGTCTCAAGTCGTACGTCTGTTCAAACGATTCTGCAAAACTGCTTGTCGAGTTTGTGTGTAGTCAAGTCTTTCATCGTACTCTGCGGGGATAACTCATTTCGGACTTGCTTTTACCCGTCGAGCCTCGGCCGCGCGTGATGCCGCCGTACCTCCGATACGAGTCACGGGCCAACTTATCTCCGATCTCGACAAGACCGTCCTGGCTCAACTGTAGAAATGTATACTCACTGGCCCGTTGTACTGGTTGTGGTGACAGTTTTACTGACCGGTGTAGTGATTGATAGTGACTGGTGACGGCTCTAGTCCTTAAACAGCGCTTCCTGCTACCCTAGTCATCACCATCAGCCAAGTACGGGTACTAGACAACACCAGCATTCACAGTTGGGACCAACCGTAGTACAGCAGTAGTTCTTTCTCATGCTCGGAGAGCGGTTGGTGTAAATGCTCTCGTTGTTCCTGGTCCTGTCCTCTCCATGTTGGTACGAACGTCCGTTCAGAAGGGTACTGTCCACGTTTTATACACCACAGCCTTCTTGGGCGCACAGACCATGGATCTCTCACACAGCAGTTTTCCTCACCAGACCACCCACAGAGAGGAAAACGAAGCAAGCCTCTAGCCCGGCGACAAACACAAGCTGGTACGTGTATCCGCGAGGAGCATCGTACAGGGGCTCCAGGTCCTTCCACGCGAGGGAGAAGAAGTTAGGACAAACAACGTCAAGAGGAGAGTCTCCAGGGTACTCGTCACTGGGCCAGTAGCACTTGTGGGATAAGTGAATGAGGACTAGCTGGCGCAGATGTAGACAAGCCTGGTACACGAGGAATACCAAGAACGGAACCTGAGAATAGTCGCGTACAAGACAAGACGCACCGTTATAATATAAGATAGCGCGAACCAACGCAATGGCCACAATTGTCCAGGTTACCAAGACGACGCTGAGTGTAGCGAACTTGTAGTGCTCTACCCCAGTGGGGCTCAGAGCAAGCTGTTCTACCTCGTGAACCGCCTGGATAAGAAGTACATATCCATACATAACCCCGATAGACAGAAGAGCTAGTATGGCATTGATGACACCTGTCTTCAGACGAGTCCGAGGTTGTGTTTTGTCCGACATCTCAAAATGACATGGAGAAGCGGAAGAGGGGACGATAAGATGCATGTCAGGGCAAGGCTATGTATAGTAAGCTATTTCTGCGCATCTTTGATTCCACGAATTGGAGCCAATCAGCTACCCAGCTGCGACTCTTGAAGTCATTGAGCGAGTAGTATGCTGAAGGATGCTACTCAAAAGTGTCGGGGTCTCTCATCGTCTTCTTATATCTCACTGGCATTGTACAGACCCAGGCACATTCTAGTAAGCTAGGGTGACACGGTATACTTGACTGAGTAGAGTCGACTTAAGGGTTGACCTTCAGCGGCAATATAGCTACGTATATTGTGATGAGCCGACCAAACTACCCTATGGTTCCCATGAATCGACAGTAGAGGTGACTGCGGATCCAACGGCTGAGCCCTGCAAGGCATCTTATCTCGCAGGGCTATATGCATACTTCGCTGATCTACCTGCATATCAACCCAAACTGCCCAAACTAATGCACTACAGGATAGCCCGCTTATTCTGTTTTGCCGAGCTGTAGAGTACGTAGTTGGTGGAACACGGCTAGAACGAGGCAGCTCGGAGTTGACATCACCCTAAGCTCGTACATGGGTCTAACATTCACAACTATTTGTAATAGCGTCGTTATAATGGAATAATAAACTGATGTCGTAAGAGCAAACATCAGAGGCCTGAGTAGAGGTGACGTAGAAACCCTGTTTAGACTTCGGAGATGCCACCCTTCTCAGAGTGCTTAACAGCTTCATACGAGGCATCGCCATCAGCAGACTCGAGGTATTTTTCTTCAGCGGTATCCGTGAGAGCTGGCAGTGCGCATTGCTGTCTCACACATTCACCCCCTACGCAGGCAAGGATAAATAATCCAGTGGTGAAGGCATAATAGAACGATATGAAGGTCAGGACCGAGACATATTCCTCCGACAATTGACTGTATGCCTCGAGATAGTCCCATGACAAGGACATAGGACACAAGAGGCTTCCATCAGACAACACGCAGCGGTGGGAAAAGTATACGAGAAGTGATGTGTGGGCGGAACAGAAGGACAGGTAGATCATGTAGCCCCAGAACGGCACTTGTCCTAAGCTGTACCTGCGAAATCCGGTCAGTAGCAGAATAAAGCGCGAGCACGCACCGGCGATGGCCGGCAAAAGGATCGACAGCGCACTGAAGTAGACGAGCATGTCACGATCACGATCTTCCGCATCCGGGCTGCTGGCTTTCACTTCATACTCAAAGGTGAGTTTCCTCACTGGCACCAACGCGTACAGACTATAGAATAACACAACTACAAAACCGTTTGCACCAGCGTTCCTCTTTAAGCTTTTAAGTTGAGCTGTTAAGAACATTTTAAAGTGATCTAGAGAGAAAGATTCAAAGACTCAAAGCAAGATAAGACATACCCGGGCAAGGGCATTGTGTGCCACCAGGACCCCGCACCGGTTTTGTAGCTGTAGCCACCTGAATATTGATGAGGCAGCGTGGTATAAGTCCAATATTCAGAGTCTTCATTGGGTAATGCCGTTATATTCGTTAATAAATAAGAAGCGCTCATCGTAGATAGCAAACTGCATGCAAGCTGTGCTTACGTTTCATACAAGGCACCAGCTTTCTCAGACTGCTCAACAGCCTTAAACGAACTACCCCTGGCAGCTGGTAAGATGTGTACTGCTCTCACCCATGCACGTCCTAGGTTGAATACGACAGCAAATGCCATGAGCGCTTGATAAACCGAGATAAAGGTCAAGGCCGAGACATATTCGCCCGGCAACTGATTGAAGGCCTCCAGGTGGTCCCATGATAAGGACATAGGACACGAGGGGATTCCAGCAAGCAAAGTACAGCGGTGGGACATGTTCACGAGGAGTAGTACGCGTACATGCGAGTAGATTTCGTAGACGAGAAAGCCCCAAAACGGTAAGTATCCTAACTGGTGCCTGCGAGACAGATTTTCCGAGAAGCGTGACAGAATAGAACTAAAGCACATAGCATGGAGGGACGCCAATGAGGTCAACACGATACTGAAGCCCGCGAATCTGACATGATCAGCGCTCACTGCATCCGGGCTGCTGGCATTGACTTCTGACTCGCCGACGAGTTTCCTGACTGCTACCAGCGTACCCAGGATAGTGAAGAAAGCAGCTACAAGACTATAAGTTACCGCTCCATTTCTCCTAGAGCTTTCCTGCTCAGCCAAAGCCGGCATCTTTTATGAGACGGAGAAGTGGTCAAGCTGAGGATATATGTTATCAGGGCACGGGTATACGCGATACCGATATACTGCGCAGTTTATCGGTTGTATAGTTGTAACCTACAGCCCGAATATAGAGGAAGCAGGCAATGAAGTAGCACGGTATTTATAGTCTCATCGACTCGTCATGACTTCTTTAATCTACTCGTTCGTCTACTCGTTCATCGACTCATCCATCGACTCTGTCATCGGTCCTTAATAAGTCTAACATACGCAGCTGTTGCAGTCATAGTGCAGTTGCATTGGTTCAATAAGTTAATAATAAAAAGATGAGGTTGAGCCATAAGACGTCAGGGGCTCGAGTTCAAGGTACAGCGTAGAACTGTTTAGGCTTCAGAGACGTCAACCTTCTCAGAGGACTCAACGGCTTCGTACGACTCAACTTTGACAGCTGGCATAAGGTACCGTCTTGTCGCCCATTCACCCCCTATGTTGATGACGGGAATAAATACAAAGAAGATAACCTGAAAGACCGTGACGAAGATGAGGTCCTTGACGTATTTGTCGGGCAATCGATGGAATGTCTCGAGATAGTCCCATGTCAAGGACATTGGGCAGTAAGTGTCCACGAGTGTGCTCACCATAGTGCTTGCATCAGTTCCGTCCCATTCGACGTCGTACCTCCAAGTGCAGCGGTAAGACATGTTCACGAGGGCAAGCAGGCGCACGGAGTGGTAGGTCTGGTAGCCGAGAAAACCCATTGTCGGCAGGAATCCTAAGGTGTACTTTCGAATTGAATCTCCCAGGAGCTGACATAAAATAAAACCCAGACACATGCCATCAAAGACAGCCAGAAAGGTCGAAAAGGTAGTGAGATTCAAGAATTCGCCATCATCACCACCTGCCGCGTCCGGGCTGCTGGCTTTTACTTCAGCCTCGAGGGCGAGTTTCCTCACCGACACCAACTTACGTAGGATGAAGAAGGACAAAAGTACCAGGGGAGCAGTTCCAGCAAGTCTCCTGGCGAGACTTGCCTGTGGAGGTGTAGCCGACATTTCAAAAGCGAGTGCGAGCCAGAAGAGAAGAAAACTGCGTGGCACGCAAGATAAGAATAGGTCAGGGCAGGGGCACATCTGGAACCCCTCTTTACTTGGTTTCGTCGGAGTTTGACAACCAGCGTTATACAGAAGGAAGGCCTGAACGTGGTATAAGCCTAGTCTTCAGAGCTGTTACTAAGTAATAATATCGTTACATTCGTTGATAAATAGTAAGTGAACATGATACATAAGCGCTACCCCAGGGGCTTGAGTACAGAACCGACAGAGGTAGAAGCTCTGCTCACTCTTCATACAAGGACGTCAACTTCACAGTATCAATGGATTTATACGATGCGTCCTTGGCGTCCTTAGCAGCTCGCTTGATGTACCGGTTTGTCAGCCACTCACCTCCGAAGTTCATGGCGACGACAATCACAACGAAGGAACCTTGAATGGCTGAGATGGCAATCTGGTCCGTGACGTATTTGTCCGGCAGTTGGTAGAAAGCCTCAAGATACTTCCATGGCAAGCCCATAGGACACGAAAAGCTCTCAGTCGTCGAAGTACAGCGGTGCGACATGTTCACGAGCAGTAGTACACTTAGGTGTCGGCAGGTCTGGTAGGCCAAGAAGCCCCAAAACGGGAACTGCCCGAAGCGGTACTTGCGAAACGAAACACCGCTGAAGCGGCAAATAAGATCGCCCAAGATCATACCGTCAAAGAGCGCTAGCATGGGTAACCCAGTACTATTGAGGCTGAAGAACTTGCCATGATCACCACTCGCGGCGTCCGGTTTTCTGGCATTTACTTCAGATTCGTTGGCCAGCTTCGTGACTGTCACCAACATACGCAGAATGACGAAGAATAGAACCACAAGGATAGAATTTATAATGGGATTCTTCCAGAAAGCCTCGTTTCTCTCTCTGACTGTCTGCGTCATTTAGTGTGATTTAAAGGTGAAGATCAGAAAAGCTGCAAAGCAATGTAAGATAAGCACATGTCAGGGCAGGGGCAATTCGGATTTATCGGCATAAAGCCTGCCAGCCTGAATCAAAAGAACAAGCTCTCGAAAGGCATCTAAGATCGGTCATAGGTCGAATATTCAGAGTTACAGAGGAATGTCGTTATATTCGTTAATAAATAAGGACTAGTCAGAAATACAACCGCCGCCATTGGGACTGCGTTGGTGCTCTGTTCACGCTTCATACAGGACTTCATTCTTGTCAGACGTATTAACAGCTTCGTACGAGGCATCCCCAGCAGCTGGCACGACGTGTCTTGTCGCAAAATAGTCTCCTACTACGCTGACGAGGACAACAGAAAGAATGAAGGAAGTTTGAAGGGCCGAGATGAATATCAGGTCCCCAACGTATTGCTCTGGCAATAGGTGGAATGCCTCAAGATATTCCCACGAGTAGGACATAGGACACGCATAGCTTCCATCTGACGAGCTACAGCGGTTGGACAAGTACACGAGGAACAGTGCGCGTAAGGGAAAGTAGGTCCGGTAAACCATGAAGTTCCAAAACGGCACGTATCCTAAGAAGAGCTTGCGAAACGAATTTCCCAGAAAGCGGCATATAATTATGCCCAGGCAAACGCTATCGATGTTCGCCAGAAAGAGCAAAAGGGCACTGAGGCTGGCGAACCTTCTATGATCACCACGTTCGGCGTCCGGGCTGCTGGCCATTACCTCAGCCTCGGCTACGCGCTTTGCGACTGACACCAACTTACACAGGATAACGAAGAACGCTATTATAAACACCGAGTTCACGACAGCATTCTTCCTGGATCCCTGTTGAGCTGACATTTGAGTGTGAGGGAGAGAGGAGGAAAGCTGCGAGGCAAAGTAAGAGACCACATCAAGGCAGGGGTATATTTCGACCTCGCTAACTCGGATTTGTCGGCGTCATAGCCTAAACTGCCTGAATACAACGGAAAGGAGCGAGGCATGGAAGTACTAGCACCTAAGATCATTCATCGGCCTAGTCATCAAAATTACGTTGTAATGTCATTGTATTCGTTAATAAATAAGCTGAGGCTCGACCGCAGAGCAAACTGCGTAGAATGGCCCGTGCACCCTAAACAGAAACGTCAGCCTTCTCTGAAGTATCAATCTCTGAGGTATCAACAGCTTCGTACGAGGCATCCTCAGCAGTTAACCCGCTGTGTCGTTTGCTCATCCAATTACCTGCTAAGTCGACGCAGATAATATAGAACACGACGGCAGTCTGAAAGAAAGCGACGAAGTACAGATCCGTGACGTAATACTTAGATAGTTGGGAGAACGATTCAAGATAGTCCCATGAGTAGGACATCGGACACGCATAGCTTCCATCAGACGAGGTACAGCGGTGAGACAAGTACACTAGGAATAGGACGCGTGCGGGAGAGTAGGTCCGGTAGACGAGGAAGCCCAAAACCGGGACGTGTCCTACGCAGGACATGCGAAACGAGTTTCCCAGGAAGCGGCATAGAAGGAAACCCAAGCAGACACCATCCATGACCGTCAGAAAAGTCTGAAGCACAATGAGAGTAACAAACCTGGTATGAACTCCAGGGTCGGCATCCGCGATGCTGGCATTTACTTCAGCCTCGGCGACGCGCTTTGTAAGTGACACCAAAGATCGCAGGATAACGAAGAACGCTATCATAAGCATGGAATTCACGACAGCATTCTTCCGTAGGGGTCCCTGTTGAGCTGACATTTTCGAGTGAGTGACACAAGAGGAGAAAAGCTGCAAGGCGAAGTAAGATAACAATATAACAGGGCAAGGGCACATCCATGACCCCACCTTGCTTTCAGTTTTATCACAGTTAGCTGACCGTAGTTTTATTTGGTGCAAAAAAAGCTACAACTAAGCAGCATGATATAAGTCTAATCTTAGAGCTTATAATATGTCGTTATATTCGTTAATGAATGACTATCTGAGGTTGCATCGTAGAGCCACCGCGAGGGCTCTAGGACAGATAGATAAATAGCCGTAAAATGCAAACTACTGAGAACGGTCTGTTCGCTTTAAACAAAAAACTCACCCTTCTCAGAGGGCTCGACAGATTCGTACAAGACCTTCCCCGCAGCTGGCCCGACCTGTTTGCTCATCCAATGCCCTGCTCCTTTGACGAAGACAACATACAGAACTAAGAGAGTGTGATAGACGGAGATGAAGATCAGGTCCTTCACGTATCTGTCCGGCAGTTGATAGAACTCCTCAAGGGAGTCCCATGAAAATGGCATAGGACAGGAAGGACTTCCAGCAGACAAAGTGCAGCGATGGGACAAGTACACTAGCAGTAGTCGAAGTATGTGAAAGTAGGTCCGGTAGACAAAGAAACCAACAAACGGCAGACATCCTAAGGGGTAGCCGCGAAACGAAAGGCCCCGAAAGTGGTGTAGAATTGCACTCAAGAATTGCACTATCTATAGCGGCCACTATGGTCAACATGACACTGAGAACAATGAACCTGCTATGATTACCACTTACCGCGTCGAGGCTTCTGGCCTTTATTTCACACTCGGGGATAAGCCCGTGAATTGTCACCAACTCAGGAAGTAAAGCAAAGATCGAAAATGAACAGTAAGTAATATGAACGACTTTATCCTGAAAGCATTTCTGTGTTGAGTTGGCTCCGACATCTTAGATTTACAGGGAGAAGTGGAGGCGCTAAGCAAGATGAGATGCATATAGGGCACGGGCTGCATTGACGCCAGCCGTGCCATGTCATTGTGCGGTTAGGAAGATGATCGCCCGGTACCTTCACAACTTTCCGTAACATACCAACTTGTGAACATCCAATTCAACTGGCTCTAAGACTCAGAAGCTGCCAATGTCGCTCATCAAACAGAAAAGGGGAAAGAAGTCAACTCAAGTGCCCGTATCGGCGCAGGATCATCTCGAAGCCGGCGTCACTGAGGAGGACCATGGAGATCGATGGGTTGGTTCTGGAGATGTGGCCAAGGCTCTTCGGTTCTACCAGCGAGCCAACCGGCTGTACCGACGCTCGGTGGACCTCGACCACGGCGCCACTTGGATCAGCCAGGACGCCATCTACAACATTGCGCGCATGCAGTTTGTCATCTTTCAAAAGGTCGTGAAGCAGGGCCAGTTGGATGGCGTTCGCGATCAGCTCGAGCCTGAAGATGGCACAGTTCCTAGTATCATCATCGACTCAATCGACGAGGTTATAAGCACGCATCAGCGGGCGCTTCAGCAGCTTGTGCGACTTTCCGCTTCTCAGCAGCCACCCGTGCCTGTTCGTGACCCCTCGCCGGTCGCTGTTCTTTACGAATCAAGCGTTAAGCTGGGCACCGAGCTAGCAGGCGTCGATTCGGTGCTCCTGGCGTCAATTGAGATATCTGTTGCCAGCACTTTCACCGACTTGCTATACAACTATGGACAAGTTCTTGTCGAGGCAGCCGAGCAGACTGAGCAGGTGGACGTGTTTGCACGCGCCGGCGCCGTGTTCGAAAAGGTGCTTGCGCACCAGATCTACAAGTTCGAGGTGGAGCAGATCAAGAACCAGCGGAAACAGCAGCCCGACGAGCTCGAGCGCGATGCATATGCTCAGACTCAGGAAGAAGACGACGGCACCAACGGAGCAGGACCAGACGACATCCTCGAGACGCTTGTCACATTTCTACAGTGTCTGACCAAATTAACCGAGGCTATGTATGGACAGAATGACGAGCAGAGCGCTGCAGTTGTATCAGGGCGCGCTTCAGCGCTGCTGCAGCAGATTGAGCAGGTCATCCAAGGGTTCAAGTCTGGCGACGAGGTGTTCAAAGTCCTCACCAAAGAAGCTATCAACGAGAGTCTTATTGCTGTTGCACAGTACCAGAGCACACTGGCCGGCGATTTCCAAACGCTCAGCGGCATCTGGAGTTCGCCAGAGCTGCCGGTCGGTCCTGAGCGAGCTCTGGCCCAGGCTGACGCCTACATTGACCTGCAAGAGAAAAACGACGAGGTGAAGCAACTGTGGTCGGCATATGCTGGAGCCTCCCAAGTACTTGCAAAGGCATTCGATGGCTCCACAGTTCGTACGCCCGAAATGCAGCGCCGCGTGTTTGTTGCTCGTGGAGACGTTGACTGGCTGCGGTCTCAGCTGGAGACAGAAGCTGCTGTCAAGAACCGGCCCGTGCTTGTCAAGAATGCCAAGGTTCTCTACGCAAATGCCATCAATGTTCCCGCGCTAGCTCAGGACATTGAGAACGAGCTACTCGTGCGCGAGGCTACAGTGAAGCGCATGATTCTCGAGGGAGCAAGTGCCGAGCAAATTGCACAGATCAAGGGCGCCGATAGCATTTTGCGTGGTATCCAGCAGCAGGGACTTCAGGGGTATTCAGGAGTACTGGGTAGTGGCTGTGCATTGGCTTCAGCACGCTACTGATGGGCCATTTCCCCGCAAGTCTTTTCCCGCAAGTCATCTGCCCATGTACAGGCTCCGCACATAACCGGTCTGCCAGTCTAGACTCTCGCAAAGTCAGCAGATGGATAGGATCAGCAGACGGCATCTCGTCAACGCGGCTGGCAGCTCGGTGATCGGCCGGATCATCAGCCGAGCCGCAATGAAGCGGAGCAACCTCGGAGCTACATGACTGGCAACCACGCAACACCCGATTGATAGAGCCAGTCATGACCTGCTTGCTATCCTGCCTACAGTCCTGACTATAGCCCAGCTTAAGCCCTTACTACGGATTTGCCGGGAGGCCAGCGCCAACTGTGCCAGGGCTGCTCGACGCGCTCAGCCGCGCGCATCCGGCGTAGCCGCAAAAAGAAGTGCTGCGCGCTGTAATTATCCCAAAGAAGCATCTGATGTTATCCGACAGTGCCGATATCGGGACCAGGGTTCTCGTTGCGTCAATCAGCTCGTCGTGGTATCAAGTCACCTGAACTCTGAACTGGCCTGAACTGGCTATCTGACTCGTCATCTGAACGCTATCTCTCGTACATGCCTTCCAGATCAGTGTTCCATGCTAGTGCCCGTGCTTCTCGTTTACACTTGCAGCTACACAGCCCCACTCCAAGCCGTACACCCCACCGCCGGGGATACCTAACGCAGCACCCGAAGGGGTATGCAGAGAAGGACAACAATGAGCAAAAACAGCTGAGGTCGGAAGGACAGCCGGAGGGTCGGAAGACGAGTCGAAAGAAGAGCCGGAAGCCGGCTGTTGACAAGAACCGCAGACGGCTTGACTCGCTTGCTCCTATCAGCCCAGCTGTACCTGAATCTAGATGCCGCGGAACCTAGTTCTTCCCGTTTGCTGCGGCCCTGAGCCGTCTCAATTCGAACTTGGCTATCGGCCTGCCGGGCACTCCGGTGACTAGCGCTGCGGTTTCCTGACTAACTGGCACGATGATCATCCTGGCCAGTCGTTTTGTTTTGGTTGTTTTAGGTCGTTTTGTTTTTGCGCTCGTTTGTCTGCCTTCCCCCCCCGGTTGTATCGCGCGTGCAGCTTTGCAGGCGCCTCGTTTAGGCTAGTGCGGCAGAAGCCCTCCGCCCTCAACGTCATTGCGGCTAAAAAAACTGTGGGGTTATACGAACCGTGGGGTTGTATAAAAACGCACGATGCCCCCTTCGCTCTGCACCACGGACTCTGTGCCAATTCATGTCGCAAATGGGCCTCCTGGGTCGCCTCCGCTCCGACTCGGCCGTTGAGCGCCGGCCCCCCTACGCTACCTCGTCTCAGGTCGTGGCCCGCACTCTGTCGGTGCCAGATTTGCCAACTCAAAGTGCCGATTTTTTCGACGACTCGTCCCTTTATACACATGATGTTTCCTCGACTCCGCCGACAACAGACAGCTCTGCGGCCTCAAAACGGGTTTCTGTCACTTCGTTGCCTCCGACTGCTGAAGTGCCTCCACCCGACTACGACAAAAAGGCCGCTCCGCGGTCTCCCCGCACAATTGTCATTGTGCCGCGAGCAGAAGAGGGCCGTGAGACGTTGCCGGACTACTCCCCCTCCATCGTGCAAAGGGGTGTGCTGAACCGCAAAATGGAGCTCGTTTCACCGCATCGGCCGTCCATCATGCGCTCGTGGAACTCGTTTTTCGTTGTCCTCAACAACACACGCCTCGACCTTTTGTCTATGCCACGCCGTGGCTCAACAGAGTCGGGCACGCTTGTCAAGTCGTACACGCTACAGTACGCCGAGATTGGTCTTGCTCTAGACTACAACAAAAAGGACTTTGCCATTCGCATGCGCGCAGAGTCGGAACAGTTTTTGTTCGCTTGCGAGAGCGAAGAGGCATGCATCCAATGGGTCAATGCCATCCAAACAGCCATCGACCTGGCTCTGCCCCTGGACGAGCGCAAACTGCCAAGGCTGCGCACAGTGCCCAACAGACGCAATCCAGGCCTGGGACATCGATCCCAACGCTCCCGCTGGTCGAGGTCTAGTTCTTCTACGAGCACCTCGTCTCGCTCGCCTGCTGCCGCGGCATCTGCATCTTCCACCTCTGCATCCCCCTCCCCTGCATCCCGACCATCTTCCATCCACCAAGCTGTACATGCATTTTCGCGGCTACGAGTCACTACGTCAGCTGGGTCTACCGAGTCGACAGACGAACAGGCTCAATTGACCGACGATTCGTACGATGAGGACGACACAAGCTCGAACAGGCACGATGCCGATATCGACCTCAGTGGCCACAAGTGGAATCCCGAGGGCCCCCAAGAAAACGCGCGCCAAGTCATGCGATACGCCGGCAGGTGTCTTCCCATTCTGCGAGCCTCGACGCCGTGGATCAACAAGACAGTCATTATAAAGGGCCGAAAATACCTGGTCCGGCGGTCTACGCTAGAGCAAATCAGCATTCCCCCAGTGTTGGCGGCTTAATGCTGCCGACTACGATTTTACGACTATTTAATAGATGAAATAAACTTCACTGTTCATGAATTCAACTTGTTCTAAATGAATTCAGTTATACCAGAATTGTAGGTCAAACTGATTCCCGGGACCTCATGCAAGGTCAGTCCTGGGCGCCCAGTAACGATCTTAAGTCTCTCTACACGGTCAGGCGATCGAGGCGGATCAATGGAAATCCCCCACCATACAAGATCCGTCCGTGAGAATTGATGTTAAGGAGAAAAAATGTGCGGTGCAGCCTTTTATATGTAAGGCTCCCCGCTAGTGTGCGTAGCTAGTGATATATGGCCATAACGCGGCATACACGCGTATGCACTTACCCCTGAGTTCTCGAGTTGATCAACTCTGACTTGATCTTAGTAGTTATTTCCACTCTGTTGATCTGTTAGTTCTTCCCATTCGCCATGAGAGGAGCGCTCATTCTCGTGGAGGGACTTGACCGGGCCGGTAAGAGTACTCAGTGCGACCGGCTCGTTGAGAAACTGCGGTCTACAGGCCGTAAGGTCGAGCTGCTCAAGTTCCCCGACCGCACCACCGGCATTGGCCAAATGATCAATACCTACTTGACCCAGAGCTCCACAAGCCTGTCTGATCAGGCCATCCACCTGCTGTTCTCGAGTAACCGGTGGGAAGTAGCTCCGAAACTGCTTGAGCTGCTTGAAGGTGGCACGACCGTTGTTCTCGACAGATACATCTACTCAGGGATCGCTTTCTCCGCAGCAAAGGAGGTGCCCGGCATGTCACTTGCGTGGTGTCGAAACCCAGACGTGGGTCTTCCTCTGCCCGATTTAACGGTATTTCTTGACGTCAGCGAAGAAGTAGCCCAGCAGCGCGGAGGATACGGCCAAGAGCGCTACGAGAAGCTCGAGATCCAGCGCAAGGTGCGACAGTATTTTTACAAGCTCGGCGAGATGGAGTCAAAGGACAAGTGGGCAACAGTGTCTGCTAACGGCACACTCGACGAGGTTTTTATCGACATCTGGCAAAAGATACAGCCGGTTGTAGATGGTGATCTAGGCCCTGTAGCTAAGCTTGAGCCGTAGTAAACATAGACGAACGATATGACGAGAACGTGCACAATACAGGAGGCGTATATAAACGAGTTCCAAGGAAAGCTCAAGGGTAAATCGACAGTACCAGCGGAATCTATAAGCCTGTACATGATATATGAGTTACATAAGGAGGATAGGATGGCCAAAGCCTTTTCAACTCAAATCAAGCATCCAAAAAGTAGTTGACTTGATGAGCGTGGATGTGACTCGTGACTGCCTCTACAAAGCCTTCTTGCGGCGGAGGGCCTTGTCGGCTTCCCAGACGCCGCGGTCGACAACGGCGCCGACAGTGAGAACACCGCCGACAATGGCACAGACCGAGGTGAGGAACGAGCCGAGCGACTTACGTCGGCGTTCCTGGTTAATGACCTTCATTGGGGAGATGTCGTACTCAAAAATTACTCCCGGCAGGCCTGAGCGCGCGTGCAGCGTGTTGGGGTGGTCGGCGTCTCTGCCACCAGCGAGACTTCGCTCGTGCGACGTCACCGAGTACTGGTTCGTCTCGGTGATGTAGCCGGTGAGCGTCTTGAACTGCGTGGCCACGACCTTGATGAAGTATTGGTAGCTGAACTGCTTGATTTTGGTCGTGCGGTGTGTGCCGTCGAGAGGACTCAGGTGGTGGTCATCAACGCCTGATGGCGGGCCAAACGACAGCTGGTGGATTTGATGCGAAAAGTCAAAGGGCATGTCCAGTTTCGAGAACAGCGACAGGTCGTGCGTGTGCCGCGAGTTTCTCGTGATGGACGCTCCGGGCGCAAAGTGCAGGTTTCCCACGACTTTGTTGACGCTGACATGGCCTGCTATATTGCACCCCTCGTTCATCGTCGCCCGGACCTTCTCCTGGTAGTGCTCGTCCTCGCACTGCTCCATGCCACTGCCGTCATGGAACGCCCAGCCTGCCTCGGCATAAGCCTGGCGCACCTCTTCACAGGTGTTACAGCACTCGGTGTCGGCTTTGGCGCCATAACATGGCCCGCAGTAGTTGGGGTCTTTTGTTTTCTTGTCTTCGGGGTCCTGCTCACCCTCGAAGTGCAATTGGCTCGACGACAGCTTGAGCCCGTTCTCGTCGAGGCGTGTTTTGGTGACCGAGTGCTCGATTTCGGCCTGGATCTCACCAGAAGCGTCCATAGCATCCATCGTCAACAGCTCACACGGCATATTCGGGAACGTGATGTCGAGGAAGATGTCCAGACGTTCTCCGCGCGCCCGATCAACGACCAACTGTGGAGCATACTCAACCGTGCGGTAATCCCACCATTCCAACAGAGTCAGCCAGCAGATGAGAGCCACCGACAGAATCGTCACGATTCCGCCTGACGCTGTGCGGATGCGTGCGTCCTCGACGGTCTTGGCGAACGCATCAAACGACAGCAGCTGCTTCTGCGAGGCCATGTCGGGGCGTTGAAAACTGCGTTGAGGACTGCAGTTCGGTTAACGTTGAAATGGCCAGCAGCTGCTTTAGGCACGAGGCGCGGCGGGAGCGCGGCGAAGCTACGCGGCTGTACCACGCGGCTGTTGAAAAGGGCAAGGGCGCACCGGAACAGCTCCCCGACAGCCCCGGAAGCCTTGCAAGCGATAGGAATGCAACAGGAGAGTAGCAGAAACGTACACAAAAGTACAGGAAAGAAAAGTACAGGATCCTCTACTTAAAGCTGCTACGCGCTCAACTGCAAGTCCCGGCTCCGACGTCCCACTTCCCCGCTGAAGATCGGCATCGTGATCTCCCCACTCATCTCCCCCTAACCGGCTCAATTCTCGGGTTGTAAGGTGAAGTACAAGCACCCAATCCCTTAATCCTATACTCTCCTCCAAACTCTTCTCCTCTTACTTTCCTCAGACTCTCCTGTTTACTTTCACTTTACTCTTACTAAACTTTCTGTTGGTTTTGTCAGTGCCCGTCTGATCTCGTGTCTTAAACCCGACCCCGCCAATCTTCCCTCTTTGGGCTAATCGTCCACTTTTCATTGATCTGCTCACTTTCCATTCTTCTTTCCTACCTACCACTCGTCATGTCAATTGCTCACGCACACCGCCTGTCCGAGATCTACGCTGACCCGGCTGTCCAGGCTCCTCGCTACAAGGCGCTGCTGACGAAGTTCGCACAGCTCTACGATGCCCAGAGCCCGGACATCGTCGTACGCTCGCCAGGTCGTGTCAACATCATTGGCGACCATGTCGACTATTCGCACTTCTCGGTGCTGCCAATGGCCGTAACCTCGGACGTCGTCATGGCCGTGGGTGTCGATGAATCGCCCAAGACCTCGCATGGACCGGCCTCCATCCACATTGCAAACACCGAAGCAGACCTCTTCCCCGGCGAGACCTTCGACGTCGACAATTCGGGCCCACTACTCGTCATCGACGCCACCAAGTCATCGTGGATCAACTACTTCCGTTGTGGTCTGCGTGTGGCCCAGGAGTTCCTTCGCAAGCAGGGCCGTTCTGCTCCTCTCGTCTCGATGAACATCGTCATGGACGGTAACGTCCCTACAGGCTCGGGTCTCAGCTCCTCAGCGGCTTTCGTTGTCTGTGCCACTCTCTCCGTTCTACTGGCCAATGGATTCACCGAAATCTCCAAAAAACTGCTCACCGAGCTGTCTATCCAGTGCGAACAGCACGTTGGTGTCAACTCCGGCGGAATGGACCAGTCGGCGTCCATCTTTGGCCAGAAGAACCATGCTCTGTTCGTGTCGTTCCTGCCCGAACTCAAGGTCAACGAGTTTGCATTCCCAGACACCCA
This sequence comes from Sugiyamaella valdiviana, assembly GCA_030570555.1. Taxonomy (NCBI): domain Eukaryota; kingdom Fungi; phylum Ascomycota; class Dipodascomycetes; order Dipodascales; family Trichomonascaceae; genus Sugiyamaella; species Sugiyamaella valdiviana. Next base: position 1,231,601 of record JAJLWF010000003.1, read on the forward strand.
CCCCAAAATGTGCTTCGTCATTGCAAACTCGCTCATCACCGCCAACAAGTACGAGACTGGCCCTGTCAACTACAACTTGCGCGTCGTTGAGGTGACGCTAGCTGCCCGCATCCTGGCCAAGAAGCTGGACCTCGAAATCCCGCTCAATGGAAACCTACAGCGAGGAACTCTTCGTGGTGTTCTCGAGCAGTACTATGCCAAGCATGACCCTTCAGCGGCTCCCTACGGTACTGATCTCGACTCTTCCCGTGAGCAGCTGGCCAAAATGTCGGCATTTGTCAACCAGTTCTTGGGCAACCACAAAGACGGATACACTACCGAGGAGGTGGCTGAGATCCTCGATGTCACTCCCGAGGAGCTCAAGGAGGTGTACATGACACAGTACCCCGTCCGCTACGAGAAGCTACAGCTTTACAAGCGCGCTCTCCACGTCTACGAGGAGTCGAAGCGCGTCCTTGACTTTTTGCAGGTCCTTGAGGGCGCATCCACAGCCACCACAGCTGACGAGACGTTTGCCAGCCTCGGCAAGCTCATGAACGAGTCTCACGACTCCGCTGCGCACCTATTCCAGAACTCGTGCCCAGAGCTCGACGACATCTGTAAGATCGCTCTTGCCAACGGCTCGGCCGGTTCGCGAGTCACTGGAGCTGGCTTCGGTGGATCATCTGTCCATCTCGTACCTGCCAACAAAACCGCCAACCTCATTGCGGCTCTGAAGGAGCAGTACTACGCCAAGAAGTTCCCCAAGATCACTGAAGCCGAGCTCGCCGAGGCGTTGCTCGTGTCTGAGCCCGGCGGAGGCACGACCATTGTCGAAAATGTCTCGCTAGATTAGACCATGTACATTTACGGCGCGGAGAATCATTCTATGACCCCAGATAACTCATGAGCTTTCATTAGATGGCATATTTACAGCAAGATGAAGACTAGAAAACGGCAAGTCGAAGATCAGACAGCGTATACAGAGCTGAAGCTAGTTAGCTCGCGAAACAGGGCCTTAGAAGACGCCAGCCATTCGAATTGGCCACACCTCACTGTCGGCTCCAAGTTCACCGAGGGACGAGCCCGCCATGGTACTCGCCGGCTTCAAACGCAGGTGTGTGATGAGACCCACATTGTCACGTAAACCCTCGAAGCGCTCGCTAGAGCTGAGGTCATCATAGACTCCACACGCATTGTGGAACTCGGCCTGGTTCAGTGACTGGCCATCGAGCATCTTCGAGGTCGCATTGTACAGCAACTGCGCAGGAACATAACCCTCAGACGCAAAGCCTTCAGTTACGAGTCCTTCATACGCAGATACAGCAGTCTTGCGAACGCGGTCCGATTGAGGACGAGATTCGGCCGCCCAGGGGCCAGAGCCAATTGAGTTACCGCCTCCGTTGAACCACATGGACGAACCTCGGCGAGCTCCGCTGTTGCCCCAGCCAGGGCTACCGTTCACGCTAGGACTCGTTTCACCAGGACCACGCATACCGCTGTTACCAAAAAAGCTGCCCGAACCAAAATCAGGCAGCTTTGACTGCGAATGAATCGGAGGGAAGCTTGGATTAGGCATGGCTTCGTCAGAAAGCAGCGACCGGCCTCCAATGATGCGAGAGAGCTCGTCGACAGGATTCTCAGAACCGTAACCGCTCACAGATCGCTGGATACCAGGAGCTGCAGTCGGCATGGGGTTCCCCAACGAAGGGGAGCCAAACTGAGAACTACCTCCATTATTAGACCCAATGTTGTGGCCAATGGTCGAGTTAACACTCGAGCCCGAGGCGACATTTGGACCTCCGTTGGAGAGAACGCCCATCAAACTGAGTCCGCCGTTGTATGTCGGAGAGTTGTAGCTTGCGATGTTTCCCAGCTGAGAGGGCCACGGGCTCTGCATCTCTTGGTGGGGGTGCAATTGACCAGGCGGAGGAGCCAACGGCGTCCCCATGTGGTATGGTGATGGCGTCGCGGCATGCATCGGAGGAATCTGGCTTCGCTGCATCGGTGGTAAACCTGGTGCATGCTGAATGGTCCCAACAGGAGCAGGAGGTACCATGCTGTGTGGGAGAGTGGGCAGAGAATTGTCGAGCATTCCTGGCAGCGTGATAGGCGTCGACAGGCTAGCCTGGGGAGACGCAATCGTGCTTCCAGGGCTACTGTCAGTACGCGGTGTCCCACCCAGCTGGACGGGATGCACCAGATGAGGAGAGCCCTGCGGGGATAGCATCCGAAGCAGCGTCGACTCGGCGGCGGGCGGGGTGACCTGTGGAGAAGAGTGGAGCGCACCGCGCTTGTCACTGGCTCGCTCCTTGATCTCCTTCTCCTTGGTCTCTTGCTGCCTTGCTTCGCGTTCTTGGGATTCCTTGAACTCTCTGGCTTCTCGTTCCTTTGATTCTTTCTCCAGCTTCTTCTGCAGCTCGCGCTCCTCCTTCTCCTTACGCTTGCGCTCACGCTCAGCTTCACGCTTTCGCTCCTCTTCCTGTCGGCGCTTACGCTCTTCCTCCTGGGCCTTCTTCAGTTCGAGCTTACGCAGGCGACCTGCTTCCGCCTTCTTCTCTTTCTCGAGACGAGCCGCAGCCTCAGCCTCCTCCTTCTCGGCAATCTTGCGCAAACGCTCCTCTTCCTTGGCCTGCTTCTGCTGTCGCTTCTTGTCTTTCTTTTTCTCTTTATCTTTGAGCTTCTTCAACTCGCGCTCTTCGTTGGCTCGATTCTCTTCCTCCAGCTCTTCGAGTAGCTTCTTCTGACGTTCTTGAGCCACCTTCTCTCGATATGCATTCAGAACACGCTGCTCAAACATACGGGCGGCAAAGATCTGTAGCATACGTTTGCCCTCGGCCATACGCTGCTCGTCCGACATGGGAACTTCATCGACATCATCTTCTTCATCAATGTAGTCGTCTTCCTCACCATCGTCGTATTCATCTTCGTCGTGCTCGAGACCGTCATCCTCTTCATCTTCATAGGCGTCGTCATCGTAATCATCAACGTCGTCGTCATACATTGCCAGAGCTTCTTCCTCACGCGCCAAGCGGCGACCGGCTAGTTTCTCCATCATGTCGATGAACTTCTTGCCATCATTCTTGAGTAGATCATCAGCGACAGTCAGAATACCGCCCTGGATAGTCAAGGACGAGCCAAAGTTGAACAGGTCGTCAGCAGACGGCGTTGAACCGAGTGGCGGCAGGTCCGCGGGTATATGATCATGCTGGTGTTGAGGATGGTCATGATGGTCATGCTGGTGTTGATGGCGGTCGTGGTCATGCTGGTGGTGGTCATGTTGATGGTCATGATGATGATGGTGATGCTGGTGGGAATGCTGCGGAGGGAGTACCTGGTTAGCCTCTCCGTTTGCAGGGAGGGCCGTGGGTGGAACTGGAAGAGGCGCATACTGAGTGCTTTGGCTCGAGAGAACCTCGTCGCCTGCTTCTTCGTAGTCATCGTCGACCTCGTAGATCTGTCGTCTGTGATCAATGTAAACCGGTAGATCTTCAGTTCTCTGAATAACATCAGAGTACGGGTCTTGTGGTTCAGAAAACATCTCCCTCTCCGCTGGTGGAGCATTGCGGCCAGAGTACATTTCGAGCTCAGAATAGTAGGCATCATATAGAGCCTCGAGCTCCTCCTCAATGGCAATACGCTTCCGACCACACACTGAGCAGCTGCAGGTATTTCGCTGCTGGTCTTTCATGATCTGAAGTACCATATCCTTTTCGATCTTGACGAGGTCGCGTCGTTCGTCCTCGGACAAGCTGAGCCAGAACTCCTTTATACGCTGGCGCTCCTCTTCAGACGAGGTGTCCCAGATGCGATCCTCATCCTTCTTCTTCTTGGAGACCGAGGTGGAAGCGGCGGGGACGACTGGGTTGACGGCTTTGGCGGCTGCTTTGGCCGCGGTGACGATAGCCTGGGGCGAGGAGAAGTCGATATTCTTGATCGTTACGCCGTGACCGTCGTCGTGGAACTTAACTTCGGCGCCGGGGGGTGCAGCGTCTTCCCCGACAGACTTGCCCTTTTTCTTCTTCTTCTTCTTCTTCTTAGCACCCGAAGGCTGGTCGGGCGTAGCAATCGACGGTTGTTGCAGCGCGTGCTCGTACTCAAAATCGATATCTTGACCCACCACGTAGCTGTCGGAATCGCCAGTGTAGGGAGCGTCAGGGTCTTCGTGGTCGTAGTCGTCGAGCGAGTCGCTGCGTCGTGAGGACCGGCGGACCTTAGGCACGGTGATGACCTTTGACCCGTCCCGCGAGTAAATGGCCTTGGATCCAGGCGCTATGGGTCGTGTGAAGGCTGGCGCGGCGGCAGCGACGGCCTCGCTGAGCGACGTATGAGGCATGGACGACATGGTGAAGTCTGGGAGATTCGTCCGAGATCAGTCCAAAAAGTAGCGACTGAGAATGGGTCAGTGAAACCGGCCAGTGGTAACTAGAGGGTAGTGAGGCGCAGAGACCACAAGCACTCGCGCTCACCGCGTATCAATGGACACAGACCCGGCAGCTTCACCAGATGTTGGGATATGGCCGCTGCGGAGAGAGGGTCAAGAGTCGGCGGTCGGTTGAATCAGCGTCGGGGAATCTTGTGTGAACGATTTGGCGATTCTCAAGCGCGAGACGGAGTTGGTTCGGTGGATACGTGGACGTAGGAGAACCACAACGGCGATGTAGCAGGGGATGTCAGTGTAGGCTGCGGTCAAGGCTGGCAGTAGATATTTTATGTGCTGGTAGGGCCAGCCGTGCGACGGCAAAAGGAGAGCCAGTGCGGAGCAGTGGAGTGTGAGAAGATGATGAGATTGCAGAGATTACAGGAGATTGTAGGTGATTCGAATAGAGATGGATGAAATAGAATCGGAAATAAATAACTAGCTGAAGGTCATTTGCCATGACTTGATCCCGATGGCTTAGGGAGATTAGTAGCTGAGGTCTGGGGTTGGGCGGGTAACGGCTTCTTGAGGGTAAGCGGACCCGAAATCAGTTTGAGGTTAAGCCATGGAGTGTGTAATGAAGCGTAATTAGGCGAGGACAAAACTTGGCTCAGCTGTAGTCTAGTGAATCAAACGTCGTATGAGATTTGAAACTAGGCTCGAGATATATTAAAAAGATACTCGGTGCAAGTTATATCAGTGCTTCAGTAAGCCTATACCCAGTATGCCTATACCTCAGTATGCCTGTACCACAGTATGCCTGTACCACAGTATGCTCATAGCGGCCTGGTCTACCTTACTGGCCTGATGGTGCTTCAGGCTGGGATCACGGTTCTGGAGGACAGCTCACGAGGATCAGCTGGCGTACTCGTGACATATCTCGACCATAGGCTGAAGCAGAAGGCTACTTTCAGTGCCCTAGAAACATGAAATACCCTAATGGTCGCATGGCGGCACTGCTACCCCACAATGCCCTGACCCTAGAGATACGACGAATGTCATATATTTGCAACGCCAGTTTGTTTTCAGCATCAACGGAATGTCTGGTCGCGAGGTGGTCAAGCGGTGAGTGGCTAGCCAGCTTGGTACGGACACGCACTGACACAGAAAACTCGTCATAGTCGGCGACGGTGCTTGCGGCAAAACTTCGCTGCTATGCGTCTTCACACTGGGCGAGTTCCCGAAGGTAAGTAGACCCAAATGCTCGGTTCCAGCTAACCCAGGAATATGTAAGTCAGCTGGATGGATACGCGGAGATGGATACCTGGACGTTACAGCTATGGATGGATATGTGGAGATGCCATTGAAAAGATACGCTCAACAGGGATTGCACCGCTCTTCGCCATGCTCTACTTTTAGCCTGGAGCCTTTCTAACTCAGCATCCGACCGTGTTTGACAACTACGTGACCGACTGCCGCGTCGACGGCAAGTCTGTACAGCTCGCGCTGTGGGATACTGCGTGAGTGCTCATTACGTCGTCAACAAGTCACGGCTAACTCAGTGGACAAGAAGAATACGAGCGACTACGGCCATTGTCGTACTCCAAGGCGCACGCCATTCTTATCGGCTTCGCCATCGATAGCCCTGACTCTCTCGACAATGCTCGCACAAAGTGGGTCGACGAGGTGAATGCGCTGTGCCCCGGTGTCCCCATCATTCTTGTTGGCCTCAAGAAAGATCTCCGCACCGACGCCGCGGCTATCGAGGAAGTCCGCAAGCGCAGCTCGAGCTTTGTGGATCCGACCAACGCTGAGACCATCGCTCATCAGATTGGTGCCCGTCGTTACATTGAGTGCTCGGCTCTGACGGGTGAGGGTGTTGATGATGTCTTTGAGGTTGCCACGCGTGCTTCGCTCCTCAACAACGCACCCTCGCAGTCGAGTTCGTGTTGCATTATCCTGTAGCGCGACTCAAAGTTTATTCTCGACTCCATTCTCTTGTCCGGATTCCTTCTGGACTCCTTCTGGACCCCCCTGATCCTCTCGACTGCCAGCTTTTGCTGGCAAAATCAAGGTACAGCCCTACCTATGGCTGATACCTACGGGCCGAGACACGTCTCGGTGCCATGACACTCCTTATTGCATTTGTCGAGCCGCTGGTGTGGCCGATACTCACTCATTTATTTGCTGCTTTGCATGGTCTCTGGACCCTAATGACGCTGGCTTTCGACACTACGGGTGTCGATGACTCGAATGGTCTGGCGGAATCCTGGGCTGCAATTCTTGTGGATCTCGATGGTTGTGATGATGATGCCGTCTCATCACCAATATCCTCGTGATTCATCTCGTTTGATCTGGCTTAATCCCTGTTCGCTTAATGTCTTTCGCTTGCATGGTCAGTCATAATTGTTGCATCTCTCTAATCTGCCCTCCTCAGGCCTGGGATCTCTACTTGACCAACCGCCCTACTGTCGCTCGCCCCCATTGCAGCCTGTTTGTTATTCTTGTTCTGTTATTCTTGTTCCTGTAATGGTTCCTCTCTGGATACTCTACTGCCACTTCCTGCAGGATCCCCCTCTCCCAGGGAGTCTTGCGTTAGACGACTGGATATCCGTGACTAGATGCCTCTGCTTTAGAGGCTCTGTAGTACTGTGTAGTAATCATAATTGCTGGTTGTATGCCTAGTTGCCGCGGGCTCGGCCCGTCGCTAACCGCGCGGTAATAAGGCTCCGATGATTGGCCGGCCCCGCAGTAGTCAGCCGCGCGGGAGCGGGGTGAAAATGTCATACATTGATCTACCCATCGCATATAAATTCGTCGATTCCCGCAGTTTGATTGTTGCTTGCAATCCTGCACTTGGCTCCTGATTCGCGTATCTTGTACATTTCAGCCATGCTCGCGAGACGCTCACCGTCGGCGCGCCTAGCGCTTGCGCGACTTGCGACTCGGCGCTCGGTGACTTCCGCGGCCCGTCTCGTTCGCCCTGCGATTGCGGAACCTCGTCAATACCGATCTCGCGCTATCAATGTTGGTCTTTCCGGACAGATGAGAACCATGTCGACTGGTGAACCAGCCGAATCAGACGAATCTTCACCTCTCAATGAACCCCGCGAAGCAGACGAGGTCGACGTGTGCATTGTGGGCGGAGGGCCTGCTGGACTGGCAGCAGCCATTCGATTCAAGCAGCTCGACATGGAAAAGGGATCTGGCGAGCTTCGTGTCGTGGTGCTCGAAAAGGCCCCCGACATGGGCTCACACACTGTTTCCGGCGCTGTCCTCGAACCAAGAGCTCTCGACGAACTGATCCCCGAATGGCGCACCGACGCGGGCTTGCCTGAATCCGTCACCGAGGTCACCTCGGAGGCCATGCGCTTCCTGACGTCAAAATACGCCATTCCTATTCCTGAACCGCCTCAGATGAAGAACCATGGCAACTACATTGTCTCGCTCAACCAAATGGTCAAGTGGCTGTCGGAGAAGGCCGAGGAGGTCGGTGTCGAGGTATACCCTGGCTTTTCCGTGTCAGAGCTTGTTTACGAAGAGGGTCGTGTCAAGGGGATCGCTACAAATGATATGGGTGTCTCGCGTGACTTCAAAGCAAAGGACAACTTCCAGCGTGGCATGGAGTTCCACGCTAAGGTGACGCTCCTCGCAGAGGGATGCCATGGCTCGCTCTCAAAACAGGTTATCAAGAAGTACGACCTGCGCAAAGACAGTGATCCGCAGACTTATGGCATTGGCCTCAAGGAGGTGTGGGAGGTCCCCAAGGAGAACTTCAAAAAGGGTTTTGTCGGACACACTATGGGGTACCCGCTTTCGGCGGATGTCTACGGAGGTGGGTTCATGTACCACTTTGGTGATGGTCTCGTTTCTGTTGGTGCCGTTGTTGGCCTCGACTACAAAAACCCTTGGATTTCTCCTTACAACGAGTTTCAGCGCATGAAGCACCATCCATTCTACGCTAACGTGCTCAAGGGCGGCAATTGTGTATCATACGCTGCTAGAGCCCTTAACGAGGGTGGTCTGCAGTCCATTCCCAAGCTGACCTTCCCTGGAGGCGCCTTGATTGGCTGCACTGCAGGTTTCCTCAATGTTCCTAAGATCAAGGGAACCCACACGGCCATGAAGACAGGAATGATGGCTGCCGAGGCTGCTTTCGAGGGCATCACAGCCGAGCCAGAGGCGCCAGTTGTCTCCATGGAGTCATATGAGCAAGCTTTTAAGAACTCGTGGGTATATGATGAGCTCAAAGAGATTCGCAACGTCCGCCCTTCGTTCCACTCGCCGCTGAAGATGTACGGTGGTATTCTTTACTCTGGCATCGATACTCTTATTCTGAAGGGCCGCACACCCTGGACCTTCCACCACAAACAGACAGATGCTGCTGCTACCGAGGATGCGTCTCAGCACAAGAAGATTGAGTACCCCAAGCCTGATGGCGTGCTGTCGTTCGACATTCTGACGTCTGTCTCGCGCACGGGAACAAACCACGACGAGGATGAACCGTGCCATCTTCGGGTGCCTGGCCAGGACCTCGAGAAGCACGCTGAGATCGCTTACCCCAAGTTCAAGGGTGTCGAGAACCGGTTCTGCCCCGCCGGTGTGTATGAGTACATTGAGGATGCCTCGAAACCTCTTGGTGTGCGATTCCAGATCAACTCCCAGAACTGCGTCCACTGCAAGACCTGTGATATCAAGGTTCCGACCCAGGACATTACCTGGACTGTCCCCGAGGGTGGTGATGGACCCAAGTACCAGATGACCTAACCAGCACGACGAAGACAACGTGATTCACCGGTTTCAGGGCTGGTTGGCTGGTCAACTTGTCATTAATTTACGGATCGTTCAAGGGCGTAGCTAATATTTAATTGTACATACATGCGAGGCGTAGATACTTCGTAGAGTTGCCGGATTAGGTATTCACAACACGATAAGATTACCGAGACAAACACATTCAGGCGGCCCAGATGGTCACAATGTCGCTGGACTTAACACCGGATCCACCGGCCTCTTGCTCCTGCTCGAGAGCCATCTGGATATCCTCGTTGGACGTGATTGTGACGAAGTCGTCGTCTTCATCCTTGTACTTGATGCGCAGCGGGTTGGGCGCCTGCTTGCCACACAATCGGATCTTACGATCGACTCGGTCGAGAAGCGCCTGGTAGTCGATGCCATTCGGAACCATCAGAAGGAAGGTATCGTCGAGGTAGTGCAACTTGACCTTGAGCTGGTTCGGGTGTGTCTTGACAGGAGCAGCCGAGATTGGCGTTGTAGCTGTCGACGACACGGGCGACTTGCCAGAGATGAGGCTTGTTGAGCTGTCTTGCGAATTTATCGCCGACCGCGAAGGCGGGCCGCGGCCAAGCACGGTGCTCTCGCTGCGCATGCGCGTTCCCTGCATATGCTGTTTCTGGGCCTGTTGGTGTGCTAGGGCCACTGCTGGGCCTGAGATGAGTGACGAGACAGACGAATTAGCGGATGCCGGAATGCCGTTGGACATCGAGGCGGACCGGCCGCGCGGATCGCTAATGGAGCGCTGGCCAAATACAGGACCAAAGGCGTGGTTTGTGCTCGAGTTGACGGACACAGTGCTGCCCTCGCGCGACGCCCGCGTCGAACCGTTGAGGGAGAGGTTGTGGGTGTCATCAGTGAGCCCATCGTAGCCGCCCTGGAACGTGTAGTTGGACCAGGTGCTGCCGAGACGCGACGAGGCTGCGTCGCTGTCGACGCTCTCAGTGTCGTCGTCGAATTCGTCACGCGACGTGCGTCTGCTGCTAGTGTCGTCAAAGTTGTCGACATCGCTTTGTTTCATATCTTCGTCATCATCATCAAGTTCGTCATAATTCGGGCCGCCGTTAAGCTTTGCGCCGGGAGCAACGCCATTCTGGCGCGCGTTCTGGCTCTGAGTAAGCCGGCGTAGGGTCGATTCCCATCGGGTCATATCTTCATCGTTGGGGAAACGGATGTCAAAGTAACCCGTGTCACTGGCGTCATCGACGCCCCACGAAATGTGCAATAAATAACCGTCAGACTTTGTGGTCGAGATGTCGGTGATGTAGTTGAGGTAAATACGGCCCTTGAGGACGATGCTGGAGCGCTTGGACTCTTCGGAAGCGCCGTTGCTTCGTCGTGACAGCACTGGGAGTCGTTTTGACGCCGTCGGGGCTTCCTTGCAGCAGAGAAGGATCGTCTCAAAGAGGTATAAGTGATACTCACGCTCGAATCCGACCTTTACAACGGGGTAAACACCGAAATGGAGCAAGTCGCCAAACTCCTCAATGTAGTGGCCACGCCAGTCGCGCATGCGGTCGTTGAGTTCGCGGACCTTTTGCTGATTCTGAGCGCGTCTCTGCGACTCGTTGACGTTCTCAGTGATGTGCTTGACGGCGTCGACTGAGTGGACCAGCTCTGGGTAGTAGGGGAAGTCGGACGGGGTGCTCTTGATGAGCTCCTTGATGAGCAGGGGGTATTTGCAGATTCGCTGGACGGGTTTGATGAGCATGCCGCTGAGCTCGTAGGTGGGCTCGATGATGTGGGCGTAGGCCAGTAACTTTGGCGTTTCCTGGATGATGATTTCGTTTGCGCTCTTGTGGTTGACGGAGTAACCTTCGTAGCAGTTGATGAAGCCAAGCTCGAATTCCTCAAACAACTGGCCGAAGCGCTGTTCCTGAGGCGGCAGCAAAGCCTGGTACTCCATACCGACGAGGAAGCGACGCTGGAAGTCGACAATGACGGGGATATTAGGGAAGAGGAACTGCATTGTCTCGCTGTCCATGAGGTTTGCTTCCTGGATGACTGCCTGGTAATCTGCCAGCACCTGGAGGTCCTGGACATATTTGCGTTCGGTCTGGAGCAATTCCTCGACGACTTTTGCGCGCTGGTCGGATTCGTCGCGTTTAGCGGGTGTCGAGGGCGTGTTGGGGATGATGCCCTTCTGCTCGAGCGAGTCGAGGATCTTGCGGAGCGTCGGCAGGATCTTGATGAGCACCGAGGTGGAGTCGGAGTAGACGTCGGAGATGGTGAAGAGCTTATCGTCGGGGAAGAGCAGTTCACTCTTGCAGGCCTGGATGAAGTGGTAGAGGGCGCGTTTGGCTACTTTGATGTCGTCAGTGAGGTCAGCAGCTAGCTTGATGGGCGGGTCGAGCGCGTTATAGAGGGCACATAGCGAGGTGCCCATGCGGAGGAACTGCCACAGGTGGGTGACGGGGTCGACGGGGTCGCCGTAGGGAACGGCAGCTACAGTGCGGAAGCGGGCTGCGAGCGATGGATGTAGGGCCGTGAGGTCAGTTGTGGAGGCGAGGGTCGAGGCCGGGGCGCGGTCGGGCGAAGTTAGCGTAGCCGAGTCCGAGGTCGAGGAGATGCTCTTTGATCTGGTGGCCAGGATCTCGAGGTCCGAGGGAGCGAGCGGCGCCATGATGATGGGCTCATCAAAGGCCACTTTACAGGCGAGCAGGTACTGGTGGAGGCCCGGGACGTTGGAAAGACGCTTGATGAGCAGCAGGCAGATCTGGAAGAGCGACTCTTGGGAATTTGCCGGGCGGTTTGACGCGAGGGAGGTGATGGCTCGTGGGGCGCTTGGAGTTGGCGAGGGCAGCGAGGCTGCTGGCGAGAGGGACGTGACGAGGGACACGGACGAGGCGTTTTTGGACATGGACGACGAGCCCGAGGCGCCGGCGGCTATTGAGGCCGAGGTGGGTGCCGTGGCCCGGCGCTGGAACTGGTGGGGCAGGCCATTGAGCCGACTCGACGGCGGCTGTTTGTGCCTCAGCGAGCTCATGCCGGGGAGGGAGAGAGACGCGGGGAGTGGGAATACAGGGGGGAGATGTGACGAGACAGGAGGAAATAGGCGAGGAAGTAGGGAAGATGAGATGAAGAGACGAGATGAATGACGAAAGTTCACGGACAGATCTGAGATACGCGAAGACTCGTCTATTTGACTTTATTGGTTGGGTGTGGATTAGGGGGTGCACAAAAAGGAGTCAGGGCGGGGGCCGAGGTAGGGGCAGGCAGTCGAGGAACGAGGGAGAGGAGGGGATAAGAGGGGGAGAAGTAGATAAGGAGGGGAGATATGAAGGAATATACGGAGGGGAAATAAGAGTAATAGCAAGGGTAAGAACGAGACGAGTGAGATGGAAGCAAACACGGGGAATGCTGGGGCGGCGGCAAGTGGGGCAACGGAGATGGCACAATTGGGCTGCTGGCATCTGGGCTGCTGGCATCTGGCAACCTGTGGGGCCCCATTGCACGGCCTGGCACAGCAACTTGGCAGGCGGACGCCGCAGTGAAATGTGGCCTTAGGGGCCCGAAAAGGCACGCGCTGCACCTGGGCCGATGCAGCAGGCCCGGCCGGGACTGAGTGCTTGTCGTGGTGCTGGCCCCATTTCGTAAATGCGCGTCCATGCATCTGAGCGATCTGTGCAGGAGTGAAGTAGGGGGAGGAAGTCGAGAGATACAGAGAGATACAGAGATATACAGAGAGATAGAGGGGTCAAGTAGTCTAGTATCCGGTAGTGTACTAGTACAGTAAGCAGTAGGATATTTAACTAGCAATGGGAGTTGAGTACGAGTATGGAAGAGTGGTATGGTGGCAGTAACTTAACTGTAGTAATGGTATTAGTGGCAGTAAGCGTAGTTACTAGAAAGGGGTAACTAGTTGGGTAATCCATGCACAGAACTAACAGATTACCGTTTCGAGCCTACACACTTGTACAACACGACTACAGATACTGATAACTTAGCTCCATGCTATGGCCCGTGCTATGGCCCGAGCTGTGGCCCGAGCGGTGCTTTCTACTCTCTACTGCTGTGCCAGCACTGTTACGCCAGTACTGTTACGCCATATCTACCCGTATACCTACCTGCGTTTAGCCCACTAAACCACCCTTGTCGCGCTCGCCTATTTGAGTTGTGATTGGCGCCGCCTGCCTGCAGTTTCAAACCTTGGGCCCCTGGATCCCCGGTGGTCTCGCCCCGCCAGATCTCGCGCTTCGACGCACAGACCATGCCAGATCCCCCACCTGGCACGCCTACAGTGCAGATGCAAGGTAGCAGCTGTGTGCAGTAGCAGACGGAAGCGGTGCAGCATGTAGTGTACCTGACCGCTGGGCCCCTCAACCCCTCGACCACTGAACTACTGAACTACTGAACCACTACCCCTTCATCCCTGCCTCCCTCCACCGCTCCTCCACCCCTACTTCCGTCCCTTTCATCCCTTCACACCACCCCGTACACGCCCTAGCCCACTCCTCCTCTGCTCCGCTCCTCTCCACTTACCCGGCGGTGCGCTCAACACGAAAATTCCCCACACCTCTGCTCAACCTGTGCTCCGTCCAGCTTCTCCATTGTCTGTGACCAAGGCAGCCCGCCATTGTCCTCTGTCATCCCTCCTCCCCCCCATGCGTCGCTGCATCGTCTAATCCCTGTTTCCCCTGCGCTCTCCCGCCCTCTCCCTGCCACGCCCATCTGCATATACCCGCTCCTCACCTGCATGCCATGTCGAAACGAAGAGGCTCCTCGGACGTCGAGGACTTCAATCCCAAACGCGTCGCCGTCGAGAACCGCGACACCTCCCCGCTGTCCGTCTCGTCGGGCTACGACGCCGAGGACCGTGACCGCATTGAGCGTGATGACCTCGTACCACCCGCTGCTGACTCCCACACCGCCTCGCCGCCGCCGCCGCGATCTCCGCCTCCACAGACACCCATTGTCGGCTCAATTGCCCCACCAAACGTCTCAAAACCACAAATGCCTCCCAGAGTAGACGACCCGGACTCGTCCAACGGCCTACCGCCGGCACCCTCGGAACCCGCCCAGCCCGAGAACTTCATCTACCTGCGCATCCTCCTAACGGCTCATGACGCCGTCGAGCTCATTGGCCGCCGCGGAGCCACCATTGCCCGCGTCAAAGAAGCGTCAAACGTGCGTATCAGCGTCAGCGACAACTTCCCCGGCGCCCAGGAACGTATTGTTAACATCCGCGGCGCTGCCGAGCATGTCGCCAAAGCCGCCGGCCTCGTCGTTCGCATCCTCCGCGAAGAGCCCTTTGACGTGCCGTCGGTAGCCGACGGCAAGCCGTTTGGCATGCGCTTGCTCTTCCCCAACTCCGTCATGGGCGCGCTCATTGGCCGCGGCGGCTCCAAGTTCCGCGAGATCGAGGAGGCCTCGGCTGCCAAAATCAAGGCCATGGAACAGGTCCTGCCCTTCTCGACCGACCGCTGCATCCGCGTGCTCGGCGTCGCCGACGCCATCCACATCGCCGTCTACTACCTGGCCATGACCTACCTGGCACACAAGGAATCGGCCAACATCGCCGGCTCCGTGCACTACGATCCAGCCAGAGCTGCGAGTCAAAATATGCCCCCGTTTGGCGAACAGCGGTACAGTGCACCACAAAACCAGTCTCGGGACCGCTACGGCCGCAATGGCTCTTCGGGCAATGGCGCGCCAGGCCGCTACGAGGTAAGAGCCTACGACGGCCCCGACCGACGACCCGCTCCCTACTCAAACCGCGGGCCCTCCAGCCAAGGCAACCGTCCCGTCGAAGACCCCAGGCTCCAGCAGGCCCTGCGTGAAGCCCAAGACGCCCGACCCGACCAAGAGCTCTCCCAGCAGCTCCACGTCCAAGAGTCCCTCGTGGGCTCTCTCATTGGCAAAGGCGGCTCCACCATCAACGAGATCCGCCGCGTGTCAAAGTCACAAATCCGCGTTCAGCCCAGCAGCCCTGCCTCGGAAGACCGCCTCGTCATCCTCCAGGGAACTGCCTCGGCCAACGAAACCGCCATTCGCTTGATCAGCGACCGCCTCGAGTATGGCAAGAACCGACACGACGCCCCATAAAAGTCCTACTGAGCTGTCATCTTTGTATATATGAATCATAGATTTTGTACCCATACGACATAAATGTCTTGTAGACCAGCAAAACTGTCTTTCCCTAAAAACTGTCTTTTCCTAAAATTCCAATCATGATCTAAATATCTATTACTATAATTACAATGTCAAATATGCAACAGTTTACTTCTGACGTTTCGTCGAGCCCACGTAGTTGATGAGGTCAAAGAACAATGGAGCAGTAATACGCGAGTGCGACTTTTGGATCCACTCAGACAGCGATGACGAGTAAACCTCCACAACACGCGTGCACAGCGCTTTATCGTGGTTAAGCAGAACCTTTGAAACAAATGTCGATGTCTGGTTGCACGCCAGAGAGTGCGACTTGTTGGTGCTGCGACGCGCCTGGGCGTGGATGGATGCAAGAATCTCCAGAGTCGGCTCGATATCTTCAGCGGTCAGCTGAGGGATCTCGCGAACTCTACACAGCTTGTTGCGGATCAGCTGGTGTGCCTTTTCACCAAGTGCCTTGTCCTTTGTGATGCGGATCATCGTCAACAGAGCAGGAATAGCCGTCAGCAGCAGCGGGTTCGCCTGCTCGTTCTTGACATAGATCTCAATCAGATCGAGTACACGCGACTTGAACTGTGCCATGTTCTGTCGAGCTTCGAGCGCATCCTGCTTGCGGCCCTTTGGCTTTTGGTGCGCACTGAGCACCTTCTGGCGCTCGCGGAAAATGTTCGCCAGCTGACCATCGAGTGCCATCATCTGCTCGTCGTCCATGGACTCATCATTGTCGTCCTCGTCCTCGTCATCGTCGCTCTCATCATCATCATCCTCCTCTCCACTGCCGACCGCAATTCCAAGAGCCTTGGCCAGCTCAGCGCTTGCCGTCTCCTCGGCCTCTCGAATCGCTTCGTCATCTTCGTCACTGTCCTCATTGCTCTCATCCTCGCTATCCTCGCTCTCGTCATTGTCACTCTCACTCTCCTCTGAAGTGGTTCCCTCCTCATTCTCTTCGTCACCATCGACGTCCATCTCGTCGTCGTTGTTCTCAAACATGTCTTCCTGACCATCTGCGCTCTCTCTAGCTTCAAGAACGTCGTACAGCAGTTGTAGGCCTTCCCTCGAGATCTTGGAAGTGAAGCTCTCCCAGACAGTCTCTGAAAGTCGGCGCAGCAGCGCTGAGCGGCGCGAGCAGAAACTCAACAGAATCTCCGTCAAGACCTGACTGGCATCCATATCTTCATCCTCATCTCCCTCCTCATTGCGAGCCTTTCCGAGCATTCGGTTGTAAACCAGCTGAAGCTCGTCCAGAATCGACGCAGCTTCACTATCACTTGAGAATACCTGGATAAGAACCAGGGAGAACAGAAGCTCAAATGCCTGCAGCTGCTGCGTATCAGCGTGTGTCGACGAAGACCGCTTCTTACGGATCTTTTCGACAGTTTTGACTGCCTTTTGCTTGGCCTTGAGCAGGTCTCCTTCAAAGTCGACACGAAGCTCACGACCTTCAGTTTCGAGAGCAATAACTGTGCTCAGAGCACTGTAAGCCCAAGTTTTGTTGTCATCACGAGCGACACCGCCAGACAAGGACAAAACCGATGACAGGCGTGACTGGCATTGGTCAACGGTAGTCTCGGAGATCTCAGGACCAAGATCCTTGAAGAAAGCGAAACGCACAAGGAAGTTGACAATGGAATCAATCCACTGAAATGCGTTGGCCTCAGTTCTGCGCGTCTTCACAAGACCGAGAACACTGTCTAGTGCCCACTGACGGCGAACCTCGATCGCCTTTTGTTCAGCTTCATTGGGGTTCTTGAACACATTGCACAGAACATCAACGAGCCCGAGAAGATGGCTAGAGTGGGTATTCTGAATAAGAGTAGCCACCGTCTTCGTCTTTGTAACGGCATCAAACCCAGGAGCTTTTTCAATGATAGCCTTGACCAGCTCGAAGCTGACATCCGGTTGATTCGAGGCGACGTCCGTAATCGTGGAAATAACGCGCTTGGCAGCTTTGTTGAGCAGACGGTCCTGCTGGGCCAGCTGGTTAATAAGACTGCGAGTCAAGTTGGGGCTGAAAAGACCAGGGACCTGGGAAGGACCAACTCGCTGGAGGAACAAGCAGAAGATCTCGAATCCCCAGTACTTTCGTTCCGATGAAGAAGAGCTCGAGAACAGAGTCTCGTCAACGACTGTCTTCCAGAATTCCTCGAGTTGGATGTCCGTCTGCTCGGGTGCCTTCTTGCTTGACTTGTGCTTCTTGTGTTTAGGCTCGTCATTAGTTTGTGCTTGAGGTTGAGTAACAAAGTGGTTGGCGAGAAGAGACCACACAAAGTGAAGGCTCGGCTTCCAGTTACCCTTTTGTTTACCGAGAGTGTTCTCGGACTCGCCCTGGCCGTCCTGAGGAACCTCACGAAGGGCCTTGGCCAGAACCACGAGGTTGCCCTTTGCCAGCGGGTCATTGTGCTTCCAAGAGTTTTTAAGAGGAAGGTCAACTGAGCGGAGGGCTGGAGGAAGTGAAACGTACAGGGCAACTCCCTCCGAGGTCAGGGTGAGACCGGCTTCATGGACCTTTGACAGAGTCAGCTTAATGGCTTCCTCAAAATCAAACGATGCCTTTGTCAGACGAGGAATGAGGTCACACAGAGCAAAGAATACCGACTCACGCAGCCAGACCTTGCGGTCGGCGAGCGCGAGACTAGTGTTGAGGAGCATTTCGTAGTCGGCCAACGTAGAAGACTCTTTCAGCAGTAGGGGTGACTGGCACAGTGTCTTGAGAGCAAACAGCATTCCAAAGTTAAGACCTCTCTCTTCGTAGCCCTTGGCACTGGCAGGGACGTCGAAGTTGGCAATGCACAGATCGAGGTACTGCGACACCGAGATGGAGTCAGCTCGAGCTTCAAGAACTTCACTGAGGGCCATTGAGTAGCCCAGACGAACAGAGCCACGAGAACTGGAAAGACCCTTTACAAGTCGCTCAAATGCGTAGTTCCAGTCCTTCTCCGAATCAGCAGCTACGAGACCCTTGATGAGACCCACAGCGGCCTCGAGGCGCGCTTTGGGATCATCATTCGCCAGAGCCCAGTAGTAGTCGAGCAGCTTAGGCTCTTGGGCAGGCTTCTGGATGTTCTGCCTCGAACCCTTGGGCTTGAGCGATTTCTCCGGCCCAGCTGTGTGGCCTTCACTTTTACTCATTGCGAGTATATCAGGAAGGATCACTGAATAATAGTGGTCAGTTAGCCTACAAGCTCATCTCAGTACTTCCCCTGGACATTTTTTTCGAACGGCTGAGGCGGGTACTCACGTGACTATTTTACCCGGCTGCAGCTTCGTCCTGACAAAGTTTCCGATTCCCCATTGGTCGACGTTACACTTCAAAAGTTCATCTTCATCACATCCAATATGAGCAAGCCTGCTGGAATTACGTACGTCTCGAGCCATTACTATGTGTCAATTGACTAACCCAGCTTCAACAGATACGCCATCATTGCCTCGCGCGCGCTGCGCAAGGCCCTCAAGCAGGACCTACGAGTCAATGCTGAGAAGGTCGACCATCTTGAGACCAAGGCTGCCCGCTGGGAGAACGGCAAGCGTGAGTATTTGTACAGCGTGGGACTGGACACATCTAACAATAGAGGCCGAGTCGGAGGTCCTGTCCGTTGGCATCAAGAAGACGAACTAGACTAGAAAATGACATGTCATGATCTCAAATCAAATGGAGCCGAGAAACAAAGTGAAGCAGATGAGACGAAATGAAGCAGACGAGAAGAAAAGAATGATACGGACGAGAAGAAAAGAGTGATATAGACGACAAGAACAGAGTGGATGGAGTGAAAGGTACATTTGAACAGAGTGAAGGGATCTTCGGGGTCATCTGCTGAGCCATGCGGTATGACCATGGAGCACTGGATCATCTAATTGAACGAACCTGAATGCGCAGCCAATTACCTCATGCTATTCGTCACATACACACAGGCTCTTCTCTGCAAAGCTCATCTCGTTCTTCTAAGCCCGTCGCGTCTCCCTCAGTAGCATTTGTATAGATGGATCACGTAGTCCAGCGTCATAGCCAGACGCTTCATCAAGAGCAAACCTTTATAATCCACTCAACCGACAAGATAATCTACTGTTTGATTCGCTGCCACTTCTACTTTACTGCCGGCTCGGCAAATATGCTCGGCTTTGCAGGCTGGCCGCTGATTTGGCAGCCGCTCCAATTGCTCACTTCCTTGCCTCACGATATTCATCCATCTAAGGTTCATCTCCATTGATCCGGCCATTGTGCGATTCTTCTGAAAGCTGCTGCTCGACGATTCCGTGCTTTAGTCCGTTTAGCTACACTTACACTGGCCTGGACTATGGCCGAGTAAGAGGACCGGTTGAATCAAACTATGTTAGGACACCTCGGTCTGAGGCCTCTGGCCCACGGTCGGGCCTCGCTGGCGTCCATTGCTTCGGCAGGTCTCATGGGTCGTATGACGCAGTCTCTGAGACCTGTTAGTGTTCTTCGTGACATTCACGCTCGCGCGTCTCCTGTAGCACGACTCGTGAACAGAACGAACCTCACGTCGACATTCGGTCAAAACGTTACGCCCCTTTCACATCTCGTCCTCTCGACAGCAAACTACTCAACGACACCAGATCCTGCTCAGCGCGGAAAGTCTCCCTCACCGAGCACCAACCAATCTGAGCCATCGGACGTCGGTCAGTCGAACTTTGAGAAATCAGAGAGAGCAATCCAGGCGTCGCAAGTCAATCTTGCCGCCAAACTGAAGCAATCAGCAGCGACAACTGGCGGCGACCGAAAGGAAGTCCTGCGGTTGTTCTCCCTTGTTCGCAACGAACGCAGACCGCTGACGCTAGCAATGACGCTGCTACTCATGTCGTCGGCCGTCACTCTCATGATGCCCTGGGTCATCGGCAAGATCCTCGACGCTGTAAATACTGCCGAAGCGGGACAACACGCCATGGTATTTGGACTACCCCTTACTCACTTCTTCATGGGAATGGCGGGATTCTGCCTTGTCGGAGCGTCAGCTCTCTACGGACGTACAATTTTGCTACGATCCATTGGCGAGCGAGTCGTATCGCGGCTGCGCGTGTCCATATTTAAAAAGACAATCTCGCAGGACGCCGAGTTCTTCGACGCCAACCGTGTTGGTGATCTCATCTCCCGTCTCAGCACTGACGCCAACGTTGTGTCCAAGTCGGTCACGCAGAACATCGCTGACGGTCTCCGCTCGACGCTCAGCGCCGTAATGGGCGTGGCCATGATGAGCTACATCTCGCTCGAGCTGACAGCTACAATTATGCTTGTCCTGCCTCCTGTCCTCGCTGGCACCTTCCTCTATGGCCGCAAAGTTCGCCAGATCTCCCGCAACTTCCAAGTTTCCATTGGTGCGTTGACGCGAGTGTCAGAGGAACGCTTCAGCAATGTGCGAACCGCACAGGCATTTGTAGGAGAAGGCCAGGAGGTCCGCATTTATGCCGACAGGGTGCGTCAGGTGTTCAGCATTGCCATGCAGGAGGCTAGAGCGAACGCAACTTTCTTTTCGTCTATGCAACTGACAGGAAACTTCGCACTGCTTGGTCTTCTTGCCCTTGGAGCGAACATGGTCACGGCGGGCAGCTTGACGTTTGGTCAGCTCACAAGTTACATCATGTACACTGCCTATGCTGGCTCTGCTGCGAGCGGCATTGGCAATTTCTACAGTGAACTGATGAAGGGAACTGGTGCGGCAAGCCGTCTATTTGAGATTATAGACCGAGAGCCCTCGATACGTTCTTCGGTTGGTCAGCGACTGGACAACCCTCACGGCGTGATTGAGTTCAAGAATGTCAAGTTTGCATACCCCACACGACCGGCCGTGACGATTTTCGAGAATCTCTCCTTCAAGATTGAGCCTGGCAGCAACGTTTGTATTGTAGGCCCCTCTGGAGGTGGTAAGTCGACCATCTCGTCTCTTCTGCTGCGCTTCTACGACCCTAGTGCTGGCTCTATCTCAGTTGGAGGCCAGAACCTTCGTGATATCAGTGTCAAGTCCCTTCGTCGAAGCGTGGGTGTGGTGTCTCAGGAGCCTGTTCTGTTCAGCGGAAGCATTGCTGAGAACATTGCCTATGGAGTTCCGAGCGCAACCCGCGAGGAAGTTTTCGAAGCGGCCCGTAAGGCCAACTGTACATTTATTGCCGACTTCCCGGATGGCCTTGATACGGCTGTTGGAGCACGGGGAGCTCAGCTCAGTGGCGGTCAAAAGCAACGTATCGCTATTGCTCGTGCTCTCATTAAGAAGCCTGCTATTCTAATACTTGATGAGGCGACCTCGGCCCTTGATGCCGAGTCAGAGGCTTCCGTGAACTCTGCTCTTGTCAACCTCATGAAGGAGAACTCTACAACGATCTCCATTGCTCACCGGCTGTCGACGATTGCACGCAGTGACCAGGTTATTGTGCTTGGTCAGGGCGGTGTTGTTGCCGAACATGGTCGCTTTGACGTGCTGTATGCCGATCCTTTCAGTGCCCTGTCGCAGCTACTGCGAGCGAGATCTGACGACCTACCGCCGACTGTGACCCACTCAGGAAAGGAGACTCACCTGGAGCAGATGGCGGAGGAGAGTCCGGATGAGCTTGAGGAAGATCTCGTTGAGATTGAGGAGGCTGCTGAACGCGAGCGCGAGGAGCAGGACAAGAATAGCCCCCGGTTTCAGTACTGAGTCTCGCTGTCGAACTCTGAAGGACATGCATGAGCTGTCATTTGATGGCCAATTGTAATATACATTGGCGATGCCTAGATACGAATTATGAATACATGTCTTACCACTCATTGGTGTCCGAATTATGAATACATGTCTTTACCACTCACAAGTTTGGTGCAGAGGTATGATGACGGTGTTTCGGGCTTGGTGTTGAGGTGAACTATGCCGTAGTGATTCTCGCCAGATACGAGGAAGGTATGCTCTTTTTGACTCCATGCAACGGGAATGTCCTCTGGTCCTGCAACGTTGAGCGACCACCAATTAGCAGATACGCTCTGTAGTTTTGGCCATAGCGAGCTCACCACCCATGAGGAAGGAATAGGACCTCCCTGCCAGGTTACTCGAGACACCGCCAAAGGAGACGGCGCAGCGTCCAAAACGGTGTAAGACGAGAGGAACTCATCGACTGAAGATTGCAGCTGCCTACTGCCCAATGAGGCCATGGCAGACCATTCATAGCATATAGCGGCCCATTCCTCCATCACTGCCCGTTCTAGATTTTTTGAGAGACCTGCGTTGGTGGGCAGCTTGAACTCTGGCGTGCTGATGTACCCGAGCGAGGTTACAGATGGCTTGATCTCGTCTGCGGATTGTGAGCCGAGCTTCGACATCAGAGACTGGGGAAGCTGTAGAGCACTAGTAAAGACAAACTCGATAGGTCCAGTCAGCGTGTTCTCGGTAGCCCATAGTAACCTGTCGTACCGGGCATGTCCTGGAGATGCACTTTTGTCTTGGAGGTCGTATGTGATGACTGCGTTAGAAGATCCTCACAGACAAGAAGTACGTACTGTATCTGTCATGGGACAGTTTGGATGGAGATCCCTCGAGGCCTGCCTTTTGATATGTCTGGCCAGTAAGCGACAGGATCAGATGCTGGTTGACTATGGCAAACACGTCTTCGTGGTCGATGCGTGTATTGGAGAGCACAATGGAAGTGACCGAACGCGAGAGTTGGAGAAACTCGGGGTCAAGTAGAGCTCCGAGACCACATCGCAGTCTGTACGTGTAGAGAGGAGGCAGATTGTTCAGATCAGTCTCAATCTTCGCAAGCTCCTCGGTAGGAACGAGTAGATCAATCTGAGTTAGACACATCTCAGGAAACACATGTCAGGAGACATTGGACTCACAGATTTGGCGGCATTGTGACTGCTAACGAGACTAAGAGCCTCGCTAGCGTCCCGAACAGAGCAGAAGCTCTTTGCCGGCGGGTTCGTGCGTCGCTTGTCCATTGAAGAGAACGAAGAAACTGCAGCCGTACAAGGTTGTATCAGACATCGTCAGATGTCCACGTGACGGCTGAGGTAATACGCATCTTTTCAGTTGGATCCTCAATCTACAGTCTTCAGGCCAACTCAGCGAGTCCTCCCCTTAAACTTGTATATATTTATCGCAGGATCAAAGGACTGCCCTTTTACGTGCCTCCACTCTATTTGTACCCCTGAGGAGCCGTGCATCACGATGTATCACGTGATGCACCCGTCACTTGAATGGAAGAGTCAGACTGATTCAATGTTACACTAGAACAAGCGCCATGACTGAACAATCGAAATATGGTAAGTGCGCAAGCTTATACGGTTGTAACATGCTATCGACAGTTAGAGCTCAGTCTAACGCAGCTCGGGTCAAGGATCAGCCGGAAAACCCATTTGCCAAGCTTGTTGGAGAGCAGGAGATCGCCATAATCCCCGAGTTCGAGCTCGAAGCAGGCGATGTGCTACGACAGGTGCCCGTTGCCTACAAGACGTGGGGAGAGCTCAATGCCGAGGGCACGAATGCGATGGTCATTTGCCATGCGCTGACTGGTTCGGCCGATGTGAGCGACTGGTGGGGTCCGCTATTAGGCCCTGGTCGAGCCTTTGATCCGACCCGCTTTTTCATTGTGTGTATAAATGCGCTTGGTTCACCGTACGGAACGGCATCGCCGTGTACGACGAACCCGGAGACGGGCAACTACTACGGACCCGAGTTCCCGTTGACGACAGTCAAGGACGATGCTCGCCTGCAACGGCTCGTGCTCGACGATCTGGGCGTCAAGCAGATTGCCATTGTCGTTGGAGGCTCGATGGGCGGAATGCTGGTTCTTGAATATGCGTACTTCGGTCCCGAGTACGTGCGGACAATAGTGCCGCTGGCCACCTGTGCGTGCCATAGTGCGTGGGCCATTTCATGGGGCGAGGCCCAGCGCCAGTCGATCTACTCTGACAACAAGTATCTCGATGGCTACTACAAGTTCAGCGAGCCTCCGGCTGTGGGTCTTGCTGCTGCCCGTATGTCGGCGCTGCTGACGTACAGATCACGCAACAGCTTTGAAAACAAGTTTAGCCGGTCAAAGCCTGATCCGCTTAAGCACAAGGGTGTGTCGAGCCCAGATGAGCGCGTGCCATCGACACCGTCAGAGGAACGGTGGGCAATTCACAACCACGGGCACCGTGGGGGTCAGCGTCTGTCGGGTATTGGATCAGGCTCGCCTGAACCTGGCAACTTGAGTCCCTCATCGTCTGTCGAAAGCCTCAAGTCGCTCAAAGACCGAGTCCGCCAACCCCAGACATACTTCACAGCCCAGAGCTATCTGCGGTATCAGGGGTCCAAGTTTGTGGAGCGATTCGATGCCAACTGCTACATTGCCATTTCTCGTAAGCTCGACACGCATGATGTATCACGAGGACGCGGCGACGATGTTGTGGAGGCGCTAAAGTCGCTTCAGCAGCCGACGTTGGTCATTGGCATTGCGTCGGACGGGCTGTTTACGTTTGCAGAGCAGGAGAAGCTCGCTGAGTACATTCCGCATGCGACGCTCAGCAAGATCAACTCGCCCGAGGGCCATGACGCGTTTCTGCTTGAGTTTGCCGAGATCAACCAGCTCATTGTTGACTTCATTAAGGAACAGCTGTCGGATATTGCGCTGCGGGACGGCCACGAGTGGAAGCAGACGGAGATCGGCCTGTTGACCAAGTCGAGTGTGTTTGGCGAGGCCGAGACCGACGCGGATGCGCCTGAAATCACCAGGTGGTAGTGCACGCCGAGGCATACGTCCACGCCGATGTGCCTGACCTCATGTGGTGGAGAGAGGTGGAACAGTGAAGTCGGGTGTTTACAGAGATTGTACGCAGGAGATCATTCACCAATCAGTCTGCCAGGTATTTACCAGATCACCACCAGAGTCACCAGACCACCTATCAGACCACCTACCGGATTATCTACCAGACCGCCTGCCCGACTTCTGCCACCTACCGAGCATTACTGTCTACTACTACATAGAATTGCATTTGATAACCTTAGATGGTGGGTCTACATGCTCGCAGAATCTTGCATGCAGTCCGCACTCGGACACGTGATTGAGCTCTATTTCGCTCTATTCAACTCCATATTCCTCGCTTTATTCCTCTGCTGCTCCACTCAGTTGTGTCTACCGCGTGTTCCTGCCTGCGCTTCAGTCCGCACTGTTTGTGTCTTCTGCATTGGGCGCCTTGCGACTGCGTCAATTTACCGCATGCAGCAGCGATCGCCGCCATGCTCGAAGCACTGCATTCCACTGCGCGAGCCGCTCCACGATTTGTCTATTCGCTGCTTCACGCGCTCAAACATTGATTCCCGTAGAATCTGTCGCGGTATAGCGATTTGTAGTGCCTTGGGCGCCCAGTCCTTGTGTTCTTCCTCTATCTTCGTTTCCCTATCCCCTTTTCGCTCTTCCCCCCCTTCTCTCCATTCCTGCCGCCTTCATATTTATTGACTTTGGCTGACGCTCATGTCAAATGCCATTGAACACAGCTCGCGCCCGCGAAGCGCGGCATCGCTGAGCAGAGTGCCGTTCACAGACCAGCTGTCGCGGCTGACGGCCATTCGGCTACCTGACATCTCCGAGTTCGACCCCACTCCGCTCGCTGACAGATGTCTCAACGGCGACTCGACCGAGGCTCATGTCAGCCAGGTCCTCGCCCACATCTCCTCGTCCGTCGACCGTGTGCTCTTCTACTTCAAGACGGCACGGGCCGTGCTTGGCGGGCTCGACGCTGAGGATGACGTCGAGTGGATCTACGAGGGCCGACAGGCCATCTTCGACATTGGAGCCGCGATCCCAAACGTCGGCGACCTCGTGGCTCATCTCATGACGATCCTCGAATCAACAAAAGACGAATCAACCAAGGACGGCAAAGCATCCGACAACGATAGTCCAGAAACGGCCAAACAGTACGTGCCCATTATCGACAAAATCGAGCAGGCCATCCGGCAATGGCACGAGATCCTGGAGCTCGTGCGCAGCCTGCGCGCCCAGGTCGACATGTCCACCGAGTGGAAAGACCTCTACGAGCAGATTCTGACCGAGGTCGAAGCCGAGATCGAGGACTGTAGCACACTAGTGTTTGAGGTCGAGGAGAAGCACTGCCTGTCGCCGCCCGCCGACGCCAGCGAGCCCATCGACATCGACGTCCTCAACTCGCTGCTCGAAGAAGCATCCTTTGCAGGTCCTTCCAAGCTGCCCGAGCTGTCCGTGTCTGAGCGCGACCTCAACGCACAGTTTCTGACTGTCCGAGCACGCATCCAGCCTCTGCGCACTAGCTTGAGCTGCATTCCTGATCGACTCGAGTTCTACTCCAAGAAAGCAGCAGGAACATTCCCCTCGTCTGTCGCCGCCTTGAAACTCAAGTACGAGGAGCTGGAAGACAAGTTTGAGCAGCTCGCTAGACGCGCTGGAAACCTAGAATACGATCTCGGTACTGGTCGCTGGAAGGACATTCTGAAAAAGACCGGCGACCAAGCAACGGGGCTACTTGAGACGCTTCACACAAACCTCCAGGAAATCAACGCACAACAGCTCAAGGCCCGTCAAGGTCTTGAGTCTGATACCGCGAAGATGGACGCGTGTGCGACAGAAAATGGCTACCTCATGCCAAGGATAGCCCGGTACATGGCGGTCATTGACCGTGCAGTGCGCGAAAACTACGTCGCTTCGAGCGACATACGAATCCTACAAGCCTCTCTTCACTCAAAGTGGAACTCGCTCTTGGTGCTGGCCGAAAAACGGGTTGACCTGGGCTCCTCAAGTCCAAGCAAGGCCAAACGGTCGCATCAGCTTTCCGTCTCTGCTGTATCCACAACGACAGAAGAGTCGATGAGCTCCCCAAACTCGACTCCCAGCTCGTCGCCGTCTCTTTTGAGTCCCACCGAGGACTCCACCCATTTTGACATCAACCCCATCCGTGGTCTGGCCATCAAGTTCCCTGGCGGAGCACAGCAATTGAAGAAGAACAGAAGAGTTGTTTCAGACGGTTCACATATGACACGACCTGACGCCTCAAGGTTCGATGGCAAGAATATGCGGGTGCTATCTCTTCCAGGTACAGAACTTGCAAAGAAGTATCAGGTGGTGCACCACGTTAACGCTCACATTAATGTCGAGTCGCTTCCCGAGCTGAGCAAGAGCAGCGAACCGGCACCGAAAGCTGATTTCGTGGGCCCCTCCAAGGCTACAACTGCCAAACCACAGCGCAATAACTCAAGTCGGCCATCGTTGGGAGCACCCCATGTATCTCAGATACCTGTCATGTCTCCTGAGAGGAGGTCGTCGTCACGAATGTCGTTAGGAAGCCCTGTTGCTCGTCCAGTGTCGCGGCTCAGTACTGTGCCATCTCAGATGCCGCTCATTGACCAGCAGACTCCGAGCAAGATTCCGCGCCCCTCGTCGAGAGCTGGCTCGACTGTACGAGCGTCGTCACGACTTAGCATGGCAGTACCCAACCGAGCGGGTGCTGCGACTCCTACACTGTCTCGACTGTCTGGACGTTTGGAACTTCCCCCGCCTACATCCATCTCTAGAAGAATGTCTGTAGCAGACGGAGGACATCCTGGAACTCCCAGCCACGCTCCAACACGGCGAGTTGTAAGCTCGTCACTGGCCCGGCCCGCTCGCCTGTCAGCTATTGGTGCTGGTCCAGGAAGCGCTCGTAGGTCGAATATTGGTCTCCGGCCTGATGAGCCTCCAACAGCCACGTCGAGTACTGTCAGCAGCGCTGCCAAGTCACGCATGGTACCTCCCACTCCTGTCAAGCCTAGATGGAGGTAGGATTAAGGAGCTCCCTATTTACATTTAACGTATCTACGAATAGCATTGCATCATAAAAGGCCATGACCTCGTGGTAATCATTAAGCAATCTATGCGAACGATCACGAAGATCCACCCTTTCCGAACCATCCAAAGTTCAGACGTCTCTCTGGGCCGAATAACCTCCAACTCAGAGTCTCTCTTTCACGTCTAGCTGCCTCCTGCTCGTCAAAAAGCTGAACACCTTCACCGAACGTGAACTCGCCAACCTGCTTCTTCTTTTCCTGTCCCAGTACGACTTTGTTAGCAACTATCCCTGATGCAAGGGTAGTTAAAGGACTTACCTCGCTTATAAATGCCAATTGATGACCATGCCAGCAGCGGAATGCCAATACAGAGTAGCCGAACGCTAGAGTTAGCCGAATACTGAGGAACCGAAGGCAGCTTACCTTAGTTTATTCAGAGGGATTCCTTTTGATGCAGTCCCAGGATTAGGACCAGCCTTTGAAGCTTTAGCAGGCTTGGGCTCTAGCTTCGGCCCCGTCGCCTCGGGCCGTGGTCTTATTTTTTGTGCCATTCTTTACAGTGTCTAGAATTCACATGGCACATGAGATCAATAACGATAGTTGGGTTGGGGTTTCCGATAAGATAAAAAATTTGGGCATGCAATAAAGAAAAAAATTGGCCGTTCATAAAAACTAGATCTACTTCACAACAACCGGGAAAATCGGCACGCAGCCTTCAGTTTCAAAACCACACAATGGGAAAGATGGCGAGCTCTCGAAAGGCTGGCGGAGACGCCGCGGCCGTTAAGACCTCTGTTTTCAAGATGAACACGGATATCGGTCAGCATATTCTCAAGAACCCGCTGGTTGCCCAGGGTATTGTCGACAAGGCCGACATCAAGCCGTCGGATATCGTGCTTGAAGTCGGTCCCGGTACCGGAAATTTGACTGTGCGAATTCTCGAGAAGGCTCGCAAGGTTGTGGCTGTCGAGATGGATCCGCGTATGGCCGCCGAGCTGACGAAGCGAGTGCAAGGCAAGCCCGAACAGAAGCGCCTCGAGATCATGCTAGGCGACTGTATCAAGACGGACCTGCCGTACTTCGACATTTGCATTTCCAACACACCCTACCAGATCTCGTCACCGCTTGTTTTCAAGCTGCTGAACCAGCCTCGACCTCCTCGAGTATCGATTCTCATGTTCCAGAGAGAGTTTGCTCTGCGATTACTGGCCCGTCCTGGAGACTCTCTTTACTGCCGTCTGTCGGTTAACGTGCAAATGTGGGCCAAGGTGACACATATCATGAAGGTTGGCCGCAACAACTTCCGACCTCCTCCTCAGGTCGAGTCTTCGGTCGTCCGTATTGAGATCAAACAGCCCCGCCCCAACGTCGACTTCAATGAGTGGGACGGAATTCTTCGTATCTGCTTTGTGCGAAAAAACAAGACCATCTCTGCTGGATTCAAGTCGACGCAGGTGCTTGACATTCTCGAGAAGAACTACAAGGCTTACCTGTCTCAGCACGGACCGACTCCAGATGACGAGGCCGCCCAGGCCGACGGTGATGTGGAAATGGAAGTGGATGGAGGTAGCAAGAAGTCACTGACTCCCACCGCTGCTGCTGTTCGTCGAAAGATCGAACAAGTACTACAGCAGACCGAGCTCTCTGACAAGCGAGCCGCCAAGCTCGACGAGACTGACTTCCTCAAGCTCCTTTACGCCTTCCATAAGGTTGGCATTCATTTTGCATAGAGTAGAGGAACTGCCTCTTTCTCTCCACAAGGTACTGTCATCCATCTGCATTATACACGGACTTGTCTTTGATCTAAGATCTGTAGTTGTGTACGAATTACGTACAAAAGTTCAGGTTCATCATGTATCATTAATATTAAATATGGGACAGTATTCCAGTCCATAATCCGTCATAATCAGTTACCCATCATACTCTCAACAACCGTCCACGAGTCGTCGCTACGCACGTCCTTCTCATCCTTGGCGAAGTTCCCATGGTCGAGAAGTCCACCAGGGGTTATCTGTGCCAAGCCACCAGTTGTGACTTGAGCTAATTTGCCTGCGACTTCATTCACAACGTTTGGAAGCGTCGCTGCCGCAGCCCTTAGCAGTGCTGGCTGGTGAACCGGCGTGTCCTTGATAAGACTCTTGGCATACTCCATCTCAGTGTAGATAGTCTGGATAGCCCGTTCAACACCATTCTCAGATCGAATACGCTTTCCCAGCTCGGTAGCCTTTAGAATGATGCGCTCATTGTGCACAACCTCCCATAGAGCCTTGGAGAATTGGGTCACCGTCAGCTTGTGCAGGTGAATTCCTACACCAAGATCCTCAACTCGACCAGCATAGAAGAACTGATCACCGAAGAAAGGTTTGATGATAGTGGGCAATCCAGCACGCAAGCTGGCACCAGTGGTGCCCGAGCCTCCATGGTGCACAGCAGCGTCCACCTGTGGGAAGAGCCAGTCATGAGGTGCACTCTTGATCTGGAAAATCTCCGGCGGAAGCTCAACTTCGGGCTCGCTAGGATCACCATTTCCCAGGCGGTCTGACCATCCCTTCGAAAGAATAGCCCGGACACCAGCCTTCTGAACAGATGCAACAACAGCCTTTGTAAGCTCCTTCGGATTCGACACGACGATAGAGCCAAAGCCAATGTATACTAGCTTTGCTCCATCGGCCCGAGCCTTTGCAATAAAATCAGCAAGGTCCTGAGGAGGCTTATAATCAGAGCCACCCTCGTCGAGGAACCAGTATCCCGTGACTCGGACCCAGTCTGGGAAGTCGACAGGAGGCACCAGGACATTCGGGCTAACACTGTACAAGAACGGGACCTGCGTCTGCTGCATCTGGTCTAGGCCAGTTCGAGGCAGACCCAACTCGCGCTTACGCCAGCGGTTCACCTGACCCGAGATGCCCTTCCAGAAAACATTGTCAAACATAACGTAGGTCAGGTAGTTGTATGATCCACCCATCTTTTGTTCAGGAACAATAAAGGCATGCGGGTAGGCACGAGTTCGAGTCCATGGCATCGTAAAGGCTCGCATATAGGGAATCTTGAGTGCCTCTGCAATATGGATACCTGCCATAGCACTGGGGCTCTCAATGAGCACGTCGGTATCCTGGCAAGCCTCCCATGCTGTGCTCAGAAGCTCGTCAATCCAAGTGCGGAATCGGGCAGCAGCTTCACGAAGGAATGATACAGAAAACATACCATGCTCTGTCATGATCTTCATGAGAGCACCAGGGTCTCCGGCTACCTCGGCAAATTCGATACCATGGCCCTCGATCCATTCCTTGAACTCGATGTGCGTTGCAATCTTTACCTTATGGCCCTCTGATAGGAGGCCCTTGCCAAGAGCAATGTAAGGTTGTACGTCACCGCGAGAGCCAATGGTTAGCAAGGTGAAACGTAAAGAGTCCTTGGGCTGACCGATAAAGAACTCGGGCGAGTCCTCATCCTGCTTGGAGTAGTCAAGAATAACAGGAGGAACATCCATATGAAATTGCTGTTGAATAGCGTCCTCGTATGTGACCATGCGCGCTTGTCTCAGGGCGTAGTCGGTGTCGACTTCGCGGACGGTCGCTTTCTTTTTAGACCGGTCAAGCTCGCGTAGGATCATAATCTCGCAGTCATCGCGATTCGAGCTCACGCCGAACTCAAAGAAAATCTCCTCGTGGCCATGCACGACGATCACAAGGCCAGAGTATCCGAATCGGAAGCCCTTCTCCTTTGTGACATTCTCAATGTCGCTGACGGGTAGAACCATCTTGGTATTCGTTCCCGGAAGCAAACTGCGGAAGCATAGATGGTCGTTGCTCAGATACATCTTTCCGTAAATGGGGATGGCCTTCTGGAGGTGGCAGTAATATGTTGCCACAAGGTTGTCTGTCTCTCCAAGGGAAAAGTGAGTACGGAAGCGCTCGTTGCTCTCCTGGCCATCCTCGACAGACACGAGGTGGCGGTCGTCTCTGAAGCCGCCGCCCTGGTCAGGATCGCGGAAGTGTTTCCGGCCTCCACCCCACATTTCGGTGACCTTGCTAACAAGGTTCTTCTTCTTCTTGCGGTCGCCTACGTAATTAGGCTGGTGGGACTCCGATGTTGAAAGAAAGTCGTATGACTTCTCGTCATTACTATCACTGCTGTGATGACTTTCTTTGAGAGCAGCACGCGCAGCTGCAGAGGCCAGAAGCATGCCATCATCGCGAGGCGACGAAGAACGGCGAAAATCTGGTATATGGTCGGGCGACCCTTGGGGCTCAAGACGAGGAGATCCCAAAGGAGTGTGTTTCGGGGACTGAGGAAGTGACGATGAAGCCGAACCGGGAAGAGAGTGTACAACATGATTGTCATGCTCGTCGACAAAGAAGTGCCTGACGCGCGACTTCAGCGAAGGGGATTCAGGATGCTTGGCAAGGTGGGAGCCGTGGGCACGGAGGTGCGTTCGCAGTGAGGAATGAGTGCGGGAGTGGCGGAACTGGGCATCAATGCTTGATCCCGAACTAGGGCGGGGCAGATTGACGACAGTCGACATTGCCGATCCGTCTGTGTGAGATTCCGACTCAATGCGTGCAAGATCATGCTCGTGATCTTCGTCGTCCTCAATGGGAGTTTCTGACTGAGGCTTGATAACGGCCCTGATAGCAGTAATAGCATCCTCGGCGCGATGGAAAAAGGCCAGCACGTAATCGTCCATGGCAAAAGTCTCATCATTATCAATGACACGGATCTTGAGGGTGATGGCCAGGCTCATAATGGAAGACTCCTCGAGGTCGATGATATTGGTAATGGGGATGAGAATCTTGACACAGTCGCCTTCATTTCGGCTGCGGAAGATCTCCTTCTGGAGCGCCTTGACCCACTCGTGAGCAGCAGTGTGTGAGTCAGCCTTGAACATATAGGTGCGGTGCTCGGTGAGGATGCTGAATGTGGATGACTTTGACTTGTCGCCGTTGAAGGGCACGATTTCTGCCTTGATGGCATACCGCAGGTCAATTGTTCCGGCGGGAAAGTAGAGTTCTGTCGAACTGGCATAGTACGAGAAGGATTCATTTTTGAGGGTGAACCAGTACCGTGAGTAAGAGGGGGTCTTGCGCGACTTCTTCTTGAGCGAGCCCGACTTGATGACGGCGGCAGAATTGCGCGGCAGGTATGCAAAGAAGCAGACGTGGTTGTTGGTTAGGTAGAGGTGGCCCTGGAGCAGGATGTCCTTGAGAAGCCAGCATGGGAAGTCGCCAATGAGGACTTCTTCTGGGTCGATGCCTAGTTGTTCGCGGAGCTTCTCAGTCAGCGCCAGAGCCCGTGATTCCTTGGTCTTTGACGGAGCTTCAGCGTCTGACTCGTGGTGACCGAGCACATGGCGGTGGTGGCGCTTGCGGGACGCGGGAGTGTCCTTGGAGAGTACAGAGTGGACGCTGTTTGAGAGATTTGAGGGATCGGGGGCAGCAGAGGCAGCAGAGGCGGCGGAAGCGGCGGAAGCAGCAGCATTAAGATCAGCAGTCGACAATGAATCAACGGCAGATCCGGCCAAGACAGCTGGCAGCAGAGTCGCTATTGACTCGGCCATGGGGTCTCGTAGAGGCTCGTCTCGGTGTGATGGTTCTTGGCGCGGTTGATCAGGTTCGTCGGCGGTGGCACCGGTAACTAGTGGGGACGGACCCTTTGTAGAAGTGGCACTATCAAAGGCGGCGGATGAAGATGCACGGGACGAGGTTGTGGAGTTGGCAAGAGACAGGGCAGGCGACATATCATCCTCAGCATCGCCGTCGTCTGCATAATCCTCGTCCACGTCGTCAATGAACTCGTCAAAGCGCTTGCTTTGGGCGCGCACCGCGGCGGTGAGGAAAGAAAACACCGAGTGGGAGCCGACACGGGCTTCAGCACAGTCGATCTCGGTGGTGGAGCGCGACAGCACTGGGGTCACTTCGGCGGAGTGCTTCGGGTCGGGTTGTTTGGATCTTCCTCTCGGAAGGAACAGCGATGCAGATGGCGCCATGGTGAAGGGATGATGGGCACTATATAGTGGGCGAGCTTAAAATGCGGCGAGCCACGAATGGGCAGATACGATTTGAAGTTGGTGATACGATGTCGTATGACCCGAGAGTGAGGGTGGGGTACCTGTTAGACAACAAAGCAGTCAGCACTCAGCACTCAGTACTCAGCGCTTGTATTCTCAGCGCTCGGCAATACCGACTCGCTCAATGTCGTCCTGTCTGTTGATGAGCGGCGATTTTGACGCAGAGCCAAGGCCATGTGAAGCTGCAAGCTGGCGATGGGATGGATGCAGCAGGTGACAGGGGTGCAAGGCACGGGGTGAGTGGCACGTCTGCAATGGGCAGGAAATGGCGTGAAATGAGGTCGGGGGACTTGATGGTCGCAGCTAACACACACACGCCCAGTCGGAGCCGTCGGAGTGGTTCTTGCTACGAGTTAATTCGAAAGGTCACTAGCAGTAGTGGCTGCATTGGAGATAAAGCATCCCAGGTCATAGGGTATGCGTATAGGGTACGGGCGGCTGTGGTGGGCGAAAAAGCAAGCTCCAAAATATGGCTTTGGAGGGCAGGGAGCCGTAAAGGCTTGTTTGATCGTGTGCGCATGTGAAGGTGGACTGAGAATGCCTTCACATGTCAATGGCGCCAATGGCGTGTCCATGAGGCCGAGATCAGGCCAGGTATGAAACGGACTGTGGAAATGGACAACATAGCAACAGGTGGGACAGCGTCAGCTGCGCACGTCGTCGTGCCACTTGACCCCGCGGAGCGGATGGTTTGTGGCCGGGCCCACTTCACCGGGTCGCTAACTCCATGGGCCCAGCCGCGGCCGTTTGAAATTGTTCCGCGGCTCGGACAATCTTTGGGCCTGCATCGGGCCCAGCCCGGCCCCGACCACCGTCGCCACTCCGGGAATTCGGCCCAAATCAAAGCCCATCAAAGCCCATCACCGCCCAAATAACCCCAAATCAAAGCAACTCGTCCATAACTGCCCGAACCTACCCGACACCCGAGGCTGCCCGGCTCTTTGCACACTCAACAGAAGATTCTGACTCTTTCCGTACACTGTTTTCGTACGTTTTTTTCGTCCACTTTGGGTATTGACTCTCAACGTTACTTCCATTCTGGTATCCTATTCTGGTACACCTGCACCTCCGTATACGCCCGTGTTTCGCTAATTCTGCATGTGTCTTCGAGCATTTCAAGCTAAACACACTAGCCCATGCCAGCCCTGCGTTGACAACTTTGATACCGCTTATTACCTATGCACGCGCTTAACTTCTACAAGCGTTTAGCTTGTCAACTGATTAGCTGCTTAGCTGCTGGACTACTATGAATGGACCTATACCCTACCTACTACTCTCTCACCTCGGTAATGAACTGTCAACTCGGCAACGGCGTCCCTGCATACTGCACCTTCGGCCGAACGAAAACGAGATGAGCCGAGGATGCAGTTAATCCGGCACAACCTTGCACTCACAGTCACAAAAGTTTATACCGAGGCTGTCAAGAAGCAGTATGCAGTCTCGATGCGCCATTAATCCGATAATTAGCCCGGAACTCTACGGAGAAGTTCGGAGAATTTAGACGGAGAAATTTAGACGGAGAACTTTAGACGGAGAAGTTCGGTACTGAAACTCACCCAGTAATGAAGTTGACAGAAATCCACTTAGACACCAATACCCAACTATACCTACCCAATCTGTTCCCCCAGCTCGATTGAATATCTGCTCGACTCAGACCAGCTCCATTGCTACTCATTCCGATATGCTCTACTCTTGACTCAAACTCAATCAAATATCAATACTAAAAATACCAATACACATGCAATATCAGATACACCAGATTGCGGCCGCATTCGGTGCACTCTAAACTTCCAGCAGTCAGTATCTACTCCAATCTCCCTGTTAGCCAGTCGAGCCAATTATGAGTTAATCGAGTCAATGAGCCAGTCGAGCCAGTCGAGCCAGTCGATGAGCCAATCGACACGCTATCAACAAGGGAGCCATTGATGACCCACGATTGGCCTCAATCAGCCTCAATTAGCCTCACTTAACCGCATCGAGCAGTTGTAAGAGAGCATCACACTGCCTTCAACGAATTTAACCAACAAACACCTGGGTTAGCGGGTCCATAAACTTCATTTCAGCGCCAGCAGTTTCAGGATTCAGTTAACCGTCATAAGCAACAGATTGGCGAGTTACACTGAAGTTGAGAAGAAGTCCATACTAGCTTCCACAACTCAGTGACACCACCTATTGGTATCTGAGCGAATTCCTGACCTGACCTTTCTGTCTGCCTGTCCTTCCTGCGTACTCACCCCTAATAAAATGACGGCCAAGATGATGACCAAAATTATGAGAAGGCACAGCGCACGTCCGCGTGAGTTTCGCTGGTACCGCGCTGCCTTGACGAGCTCCGACGACGCATCGCGCGTCGACTGTGCAATACTGTAGATATTGGCCTCGATGTTGTC
Organism: Sugiyamaella valdiviana; assembly: GCA_030570555.1. Lineage (NCBI taxonomy): Eukaryota > Fungi > Ascomycota > Dipodascomycetes > Dipodascales > Trichomonascaceae > Sugiyamaella > Sugiyamaella valdiviana. The sequence goes on from JAJLWF010000003.1 coordinate 1,268,048, forward strand.
TGTGTTAGATGGTTCGGATTGTGTTGCAGTGTCTACCCACCTATGATGGTTCCCTGCTCTGTGACAATGGTGCTGAGGTCGGTGAAGATCTCGTTGAGCTCCTCGATTCCCTGCTCGATTCCCTGGATTTCGGCCTCACGCTCCGTGATGAGCGCCTGCTGGTACTCGACTTCTTGCTGGTCGAGCTGCTCCTCGGTATCGAGCAGCTGCGTCTGCTCCGCATGATGAGCCTGCTCGGCTGGCTCGACGAGACTGTCGTGGATGTCGGGGTGCGCGGCCAGGTCGGACTTGGCCCATATCACGGAGGCACGCTGTGTCTGGGCCAGGTCCCGCTGGAGCCCCTGGAACTCGAGCAGTGCCGACTGGAACTCGCGCGACAGCTTCTGCTGCGTGAACTTCTGGGCCGCAGCGCAGTCGGGCCACTTTTGCAGCGACTTGACCGAATCACTCAGCTCTCGTACTTTGTGCCGCGTGTCGTCGGCTAGATTGATGGCCCGCTCCTCGGTTGCCACATCGCCGGGCTTGCTGAGACTCTTGAGCAGCCGTTGCAGCGTTATGATGTTGGAGTTGATGTCAAACAGCCCTGTTGCCACGTCCTCGGCGAGCCGGTCGAACTCGGGCGAGTCCGAGTACGGCATCTGCGCCTCCAGATCCACCTCGTCCGCAAATGACATGGTGTGTATGAGTGTTGTGTAAAGTGCTGTGTAAAGTGCGATGTGGAGAGCTCGTACTGAAGGAGGCGAAGGGCAGTGATAAGGCCCTAGCCCTCCCCGCACTGATAGCCCCACGGAGATGTCTGCCGTAGCTTAATATCCACCTCGTCAAGTCAAGTTAAGTGAAGTCAAGTCAAATCAAGTTAATCCAGATAAATCTCAAGTAAGTAAGATCTAGCAAACGAAGTGCAGTTGCAGTGTGTATCGAGTAGCAGTTCAGTATTCCAGTGTATGCTTACTCTCTCAAGTACCTGTTACGCCTATACTCTAAGCACTAATCTATGCTTCTCACTGCTACTGTACACAATTCCTGTCAAAATACCTCATCCTCATCGATGTTCCGCTGTAACTAACACTCCAGTAATAACCAACTACAACTGTACTTTGGTAATCCTACTGTACTTGTGGTCAGCTCCTGTTCCGCTCCTTCTACTACTCCCGCTACCCTCTCCCGCAACGAACGGCTGGCGATATCGCCCATCACTGGCTCGAAGACTTCACCACCGGCGTTGGCCTTGGCTGACTATTGGTCCTATTGTTGTGTGCACTTGTGAACCTGCCATGGTGTTAGCGCCCGACGAGCTCGTCGACTACCTCGTCGAGTGTCTTGCCTACAATGGCGACCAAGGTATGTTTCGTCGCGCCCTCTATACACTCTAACCCCAGGCGCGTCGCTCGCAGAGCTGTGGTCGTTTGCCAGCGAAAACCACCCGTCTCTAGACAACTTCATGAAGCAGATCATCTGGAAGTGGCTCGTCGGGATCCCTGATCTCGTCATTGTCGGCCACGACATGGCGAACCCGCTTCCCACCGACGAGCTCGATCTAGGGCCCATTGTGCTCGAACACAAGCACGCAAACGCCCTGCGCGTCTATGCCACCGAGGAGAACCAGTGGCTGAAACTGACGGGAATGCCGAAGGAGGGCAATCCCATTGGCAGCTTCCCGTTCAAGCTGTTGTGTGCTGTTTCGCGCTCCCGATCCCGCGGCATCACGAGCGTACAAATCGCCCGCGAAACAGGCCAGGACTCGCGATCCATCCATGGCCGTGTGTCGCTGCTCATGGACCACGGCCTCGTCCAGCGATACCCGGTGATTGTCGAAGGAATGAGCACGCACTTGACGGTTTTCAAAAAGTTCATCACAAGCGAAACAAGCTCGACGACGCCCAGCGACATGGGCCTCGACCCTGTGAAGCTGCGCAAGTCGATTGTCGAAGCTGTCCAATCCGCTCAAAACGGCCTCCGTCAATATGACGATCTCAAAATGGAGCTCGGCTTCGACAAGCACAAACGCGCTCAGGTAGCCTTTGCCACGGCCGTTCGAAACCTCGACAGCCAGGGATACATCAAACGCGTGCGCGTCGTCCGTGCCAACACAGAGGATCGCAAGCAGCAGAGCGAGTTCCGCTGCATTAAGTTTGTCAAGCCCTTGCCAGACGCCGACGACAAAAACCAGGACAGCGACTTCTCCGATATCGAATTTGACGAGATCGACGAGGGCCTCGACAACGACTATGCTTCCACTTCGTCTCCTACCAAGTCGAACGGAACTAAAACCACTGCCTCAATCGACCCATCCATCCTGAGTGTCGACGAACTCAAAATCGAGGACGAAGCACCTGCTTCTCAGGAATCGGACAAGTGTATTCTATTCAACCAGTTCTTCCCTCTCGAGAACCAGATCTACGACGTGGTGAATGAGGCAGGTATCTCGGGTATTCCCGTCATGGAGCTATGCCGCAACCTCGTTGGCGCAAACTACAGCCGGAACTTCTCTCGTCTACTTGAGTTCCTCGCTGGAAAGCCGCCTGCCCGCAAATCGGCAACACCTAAAGGATCCAACCAGATCCCCGCTAATCTTCAACATTTGGCTATAATTCGAGGCATCGACTTCTCTGCCCGCGTCAAATTCTACCGCTACTTCTCTCAACCTGCCTACTGCGCCTTTATCAGCAAACCTTTCGCTGATGAGTGGGGCGATTTCCAACCTGTCAGCTTTACAGGGGCCTCAAAAACGCTCAATGCTCTGGATAAGAAACATAACATCGCACTGCCTGGTCTTTTGGAGGTAGTAGCTGGCGAGGACGGCGTTAACATTCCGCTGTTCCATGGAGAGAAGGGTAAAATGGCTCCTGAATCCGTCGTTGTCGTGGCATCTGCAAAGCCAGCTGCAACAAGCACAGGAAAACGCAGAGGACGGCCACGCAAGCGGCCTCTCAGTGACGATGAGGCCCCTCCGCCACCTGTTCGAAGACCTTCTCCACCCGAACCACCCAGCCCTCCAGCAGTGGTAGAGCTTCCTCCCGTCGCAGTAATAACCCGTGTTAACGACCCATCTACGTCTGAAGATGTCACAATGACGGATACAGATAGTGTGGATGTCTCCATGGTCAGCAGCTCGACAATGTCAGTGGATGCCGCACCCTCAAAGGACACTACAGCCCCTCAGCTCCCAGCGAGCTCTTCCTACCAGCCGTCATTCGGCTCGTCGGATGGAAGTAGACGGCTGGCACAATTGGCGTCTTTTGGGAATACCCCTGCAATGGGCCGCCTCCGCAGTACACGCGAGTCCAAGGATGTGTCTTTCGCAACTTTAAAGAGACAGGGACAGATTCTTAGCCTTCTCAGAGAGAGCGGTGGTGTTATGGAAGGGGCTCAGTCTTTGATGCGGTTGTTGGCTGAACGCTACCCACAGTTGGATGGCAGTGTCATTGACAGAAAGACGGTTGAGCGGTGTGTGACGAGTCTAGTCAACAGCCAACAAGCCATCAAAGTTCATGTCACTGTCCCGTCTGTACGAGGCATTCACATCACAAAGTATATGCTGCTTGACCCGTCGACTGACCCTGACTCCCCACTTGTCGAAGAGATCAAGCAGCAGATGATTGAGGGTGTCAAGCGTAAGCCTACACCCACAGGTCCCGTTACCGTGGAAGAAGGCGATTTCCAGTATTATTTCAAAGACAATGCCAATGTTCGGGCAGAGACAGTGCGTCGACTCGCTCGTGAAGGCGATGAGTCTCCCAAGACGCCGAAGCGTGCTCGCAAATCCACGGATACACCAAAGTCCCGTGGTAGCTCTCGCAAGGTCAAGGTGGAGCAGCCGAAGGTACCGCGCCACTCCAGAACTCAGACTCCGGAGACGTCCAGTCCTGCTCTCAGATCCAGTCCTGTTGTCAGACGGCAGAAGACCACTAATGGCGCAGCTCCACCGGCAAAGGCAGAGCCTCAGCGAGATCCTATCACCGGAAGACTCAGACGGCCTAGGCGTTTTGTGGGTAGCATCGATACCGACAAGTTCTATAGAATTGTCATCATCACGCGCTCATTTTATGGAACTCAAGGAATCATCAACTGGGAAAAGGTCGTCGAGGCACTTCCCGATTTCACAGTTGACTTGGCGCGAATGAAGTGGCATAAAATTCGCGACATATACGGAGGTACGAGGCAGATGAGTCGGGCGGCGCAACGATGGCAGGCGTTGTTTCTCAAAAGCTATGAGAACGGCGATTTGCCACTTGTTGAGGACGGGCAATTTGATGTTGGCTTTTATGCGGACTTCTGGAAGTCGCGAGAGGGCGAGCTTGAGCAGACAGGTTCGTCATGGCTTTACAAGTCGAGAACCGACGTTGAGGCCGAGTACGATGTTGTCAAGGTTCAAGACGAAGAGGATCCTCTCGAATGTGTGTACTCATCCCGATCCATGGTCAAGATTGATGAAATTCTGACTGAGGTGCCTTTCGGGTACACGGAAGAAAATGAAACTGAGATAGAAGATGAGCTAACGTCCCCGGTGAACAGGGCAAAGCAGGTTGTCAAGGGCGTCATAGCTACGTCGGAGGACATCTACGACATCGACAAAGCAGACCATATTCTGACGGCTTTGGGTCATGCAGCCGTGAAGGCCGTAGAACTATTGGAGCACGAGAAGGCCATTGTGTACATTCCTCGAGACAAGACAAAAGTGATTCCTGGACGCAACTACCTGTTCTCTGAGCGGTTCAATAGCACGGTCCAGCTGCGTATGGGCCAGAATGTGTTTGAAGACGCTACTCAGTTCGAGGACAGCTTGCTATCGGCCATGGACTCCTCTCGAGGCATGATCATGTCGCGCGTTGCGCCGGACAGCTCGCTGCTATGTATTTTGGATCTCATCAGCCATCGTCTGGTCGACCTTGTACGTGTTAATACGACGACTGGATCGCTTGTCACCGGGTACTTGTCCCGAGCTATTGACAAGGGCAAGCTGGATTGTGATATTGTATTGCGGAGCCCTGCTAGTGGCCCGAAGCCATCACCGGTGGCACGGCCAGATGCGCCTGTGACACTCGGAAGCGAGTGCCAGTATATCTGGACGAGCGTTAAATCGACACTCAACCAGGATATTTGGGAGAAGCTCGTGAAACGCGTTCTCATGCTCGTGGCTCTACGACCCGGTATTCCCAGCCGGGGCGTTCAAGCCCGACTCGACATAGTGTTGACACTGGCTGAAACCCGCCAGTTGCTGACATGGCTCTGTGGTCGCGGATGTCTCCGGCGCGGTGATCACGACGGCCACTACATCCAGACACAATGGTACTCGCGGATTTAGTTGTATGAGCTGGCGTTTTAAGTTATTTATATCAATGTATTACTTTATGCTATGTGGTTATATATGCGGGCTGTTTCACATCCATACATGTATTAATGCCACTTCTGGCAGGGCTGCAGCATAAATGATATATTAGTGCCGCTCATATTCGCGTTCTGCATATACCATCACTCGAGATGCAATGACGGAAGAAGCGTCGGCGCCAGTTAATGGAGGCAGCCTATCGCCTCATGACGAGGCAAGGACCCCTTCGGAAGCAACACCTACTCCCTCGGGGTCGACATGGCGCTCGCGGCGTCGCCTCAAGCCTCAATCGGCTCTTCGCAAGGCCAAATCAGAGTCCGACAAAGAGAAGGACGATTTCTTCAGCATGAGAGGATCGGTGGTGATTCCAGAACCCACGGTAAAAGACGAGCATCAGGATGATGTTGTTACGCAGAAAGACGAGAATACGCCAAAGGTCGAGCATGCGACGAGTACTCAGCTGAGTGAATCTCAAACAGCCAGCGCTGAGGTGACGATTGCCGATTCCAGTGGTGTCGAGGTTGTGGAACTCGGCGATGAAACGCTTGATTCGGTCGTCGTTCTGAGCGATGGAGACGATGAACCCGTGACAACTGCGGCAAAATCAGTGCATAGCGACAGTGAAGATGGGTATTCCGACTTGGATGCCGATATGATCGAGCTGATCAAACAGAAGAAGCGAGAGCTGGCAGCTCAGAAGCCGTTTTTCGTCCAGGTAACCCTTGACTACAAGCTCCTCGATGTTCAGGGAAGTCTTAATGTTGACATTGCCAGTGTCAGCGAGATGAAGGACTTGAAGGCTATCCTTAGCGAGCATTTGCAATCGCAGGGCGTAGCTGCAGCCGCCATAAGCCTCGTGCCCGAAGGAGCGCTGCTCTTTAACGGTGTCGAGGTTCTGGACTTCTCGACTCCTGTGTCTCTCAGCATTAGAGAGCAACAGCCTGAGATGGCACTCTCTCTCATCACAAGGGAGGCCTATCAACGCCAGCAGAGCGCACTTCTGGATGACGATGAGGTAGGGGATATGGAATCGTCGAGGGGCCAACGGACAGTGAGTCTACCGAACCCGCCTGCTGCCGCTCCTATGGATGATTACTTCCGTGTTGTTATGCGTGGAAAGGACGGTGTCACTGTAGCGGTGCGGGTCAACCCTGCCACTCCCATTTCAAGACTTGTCGCTTATTACCGTACAAAGATGAACTTGGCAGACACGGTAAAAATCCGCCTTGAGTTTGACGAGGATCCGTTAGATCCAGACAGCATCGTCGGCGACACGGAACTCGAAGAGGACTATACCATTGACGTGTACATAGAGACCCAAAAGACGCAACAGACCCAGCAGACCCAAGGATGAGCTCGAACAGGACCGGGACCTAATGGACGTATGATTGGAGGCATGTCTTCTCATCTAGCTGACTTGATTTCATAACAGTCCAGTCCAAAGAGCATGCCTGCTACGAGACCACGAACATCACGCAAACGTGTGTACGACTATGAACACCGAGACTTAAGATACGTTTCCTATAATAACAGACTCCTCCAAGTATTATTTAAATGTGATCTACTGGATTCATCTGGTAGCCCATACGTACATATGCAGGTACTTATAAGCCGCGTCCTAAGTATAGCAGCTTGACATTTCAACTTACGTCAGTAATGCGGATCTCCACGAGCTGGCTTGTGGCGCTGTCATTAGCAGTCGGCGCATTGGCTGGTGAAGAAGTCGATGTTGCTGAGAATGGGGTGGTGAACGAGGATGCAGCTTCTCAGGCTCTTAGTTTTCCCGTCATCTTTGGCTCGTACCGAGAGTAAGGAAGCACTGCCAGTAATAACTTCAACCTAACAAAAGGGTCGGACCTGTTCACAGAGACATTGAGGAGCTGCGCAAGGAGCGGGACGGAGGATTCACCGACGCCAAACAGGTGGACAGGATCATCACCCGCTGGCTGGCCGGCTGTCCTGCTGATGTCTATGTCCTAGTGGATCAGCCAGGCCTCCGGGTATCAGATTTCCAGCAGCTCGTGACGCGCTACGAGGGAGTCACTCTCTGGGATGAATTACGCAGGTTCATGTCCCGGGGTGGCACTGTTGGCTCGTTCCCTCGGCTTTCTGCTCCGCTAGACTTCGGCAGAATCGAGAACATGCTGACGAAGCAGTGTCGCACCGAGCATTTAGTGGCTGATATCAATGGTGAGTACAAAGTGGCAGTTTACTGACTGGAAAATGCCTTCTGGATCATGCTAACACAGGGGACGAACCAATTGGCACGTATATCGATACAAAACCTAGAGTCATCCGCATCAACTTTGACGAGCTTCCCGAACGAGAATACGACCGAGTTGCTCAACTACAGCGCAATGATGCCAAGATTATTGACGTTGTAAAGCACACGCCGAGCCCCTTCTATGCCGTTATCTATAGCTCGAGCACCGGTGAGCAATTTGGTCTTGGAGAAGAGTTCCGGAAGCAAAAGCATCTTGACATCTTCCCTGACATTGTGCGCCAAAAGCGCGATCCGCGCAACCGTGATGGGTGGAAGCAGCATGAGGAACGCAAACCCAAGGACCTTGATAACGGCCCCATCAAGCCAGTGCCTCCGCTGGCCGAGCTTCAACGTCGAAAGCAAAAGATATCTGACGAGCACAGGCCAACGCAACTGAGCCCCTGGTGGTCATATGTTGACAGCCTTCTCACCGAGAATGCTTTAGTGACACTATTTGCTGCCAACTTGGCCATTCTACTGTTCTACGTGAGTTTCAAAGTCATTGGCTCCTTAAGAAAGTACACCATCCAGGCTACTGGAGCAGCAGTTGTACAGCCCGCCGCAGTTAAAGTGAACCCAGCCACTGTTAGACGCAACACCGCCACTGAGGAGAAATCTCACTGAATGTATATAGATAAAAAAAACCTGATTGACTCTTATATTAACGACTGGTGGGTGCGTTTCGCCGCTGTCTACCTGCATCGCTCTAACATGCCCTCACCCTGACATTTATGTTCACCCGAAGTCGAACTTCACACTTCACACCTTCATGTCGAGTCGCAAAGCAGCAACGCCCCGTGTGTCGGCTCTACGGGCGCGTACCCCGTATGACCGCCCCGTCGCGCGTACGCCAACATCGCCGAGGTTTTTCAACGTAAGTTCTACAGTTCGCTCAATGCGTCCATTCATTAACTCAAGTCGCCTGGTGGCATCTTTTCCAAAGTAAAAGACTTTTTGTCGCCGTCCAAGCGCCTTTTCGGCCAAGACACCGATGGATACCGAGAAAACGATGCCGAAGAATACGAGGAGGAATCTTTCGACGATGAAATGGAGACGACCCCCGTGAATATCTTCAGCTATCCACCTCCAAGCTCTGGTAGATCCCCGTTGCCAAGCGGACTCAGTCCCAATGAGCGCCTTGTCGAGTTTTTCAAGGCCAAAGGTGACAATCCTCTGTCGGAAATGGAGGTCGAAGGCGTTCTTTCGCTTATTAAACAAGCGGGAGGCCCTGAAAGCCTACCAGAGCCGTCTGAACGCGAGGATTCAGAAATGAGCTTCATGGACGACTCTCCACTCGTACGATCTGGTGCTGCTGATCGCAGCGATACCCAGGCTGACAGCGCCACAGTCCCTACTCGTTTATTTAATACTCCTCTGCGAATGTCTTCGCGTTCATCGGATGGATCACCGGCAGCATATACGCCACTATACACCCCTGGCTCGGCTGCTAAGCACGCGCCAGTAAATTCAACTCGTCCCAAACGCGTATCGTGGTCGCCCTTGCATTACGGAGAGATTCCTACGCCCTACAGACCGTCCAGAAGCCGCGTTTCTTCGCCAATGTCAGTCAGCTCGCGCGAATCAACGCCTGACATCACGACTCCAGTGAAGCGCGTACGCGTGGAATCGGATGCTGTCACTGTCTCGGACAGCTCAAAAGAAGCAAAAGAGGACAAACCGCTGAGCCAGACGGCTTCGGCTCTCCTCTCGATTCTTGGGCCTTCCGAAACGGACAACAAGGATAATGCAGGCTCTCAAGCACTAAGAGAAGTTGAGGAGTACGTCAATCCATACGCAGCCAAGTCTCATCGAGCTACACCTCGTCGTTCCCGGCCCTCTACTCCGTCGAGCTCGCCGGCAGCCTCGCCTATGGCAGGAAAGTCTGCTGTCGAGGCTCTAGAGGTAACGCGACCAAAGAGCAAAGAGGAGTCTGTATCTACTTCGTCTCCGACTGTTACCTCCACTGTTAACAAGTATAAGCCGGCAAAGTCGTCAAGCTTACGTGAGTCTGTTGTACTGAGCCCTGAGCAGCCCCAGAAGTCCCCATTGGGCCTCTTCAAGTTCTCTCCGGCTACTTCCAGTTTTGGCGATAAGCAGCCGTCGATGTTCTCACCTATGGAGCATACTTCTGGAAAGCAGGAGCTTTTGTCACCGTCTAAGCCTCTGTCTCACCCTTCGAGGGCTCCTGCTACGTCAGCTGTGCCAGCTGAGAAGCGGGCTGCTGCGCCCTTCCTCACCAACACGGCTCCAAGATTCTCACCCAAGCCTGTTGAGCCCGCAAAAGATGTCAGCGTGTCTACCCCCGTGTTTCCTGCTGCTGCCCCTGCTACGGCGACACCTCCCACTACAGCTGCTGTTCCTACTCCAGCTGCTGCTTCTACATCGGTTACTGCTCCGACCCCATCTCTAGCAGCCTTTTCGACAGCTCCTGCTGAGATCCCCCCTAAGGCTGCTACCCCAGCATATTCTATCCCCACATTCACGTTCCCTGACGTGGCCCCCTCTGTAGATGTCGTACAGCCGACAGAGGCCACAGAGCTCGTACGCTTAAAGTCGCTCTTCTCGTTTTAGTCCCCTGAATCAGGGTATGGGTAGTAATATATCACACGCTAGACTACATTCACAGCCTCCTACACGAGTTCTTCAGTTACACAGCAATGGCCAAAGAGACAATTCTACTTGTGGGAGGGTGTGGATTTCTCGGTCTCCACCTGATTGACCAGTTTTGGGCCAAGTCGCCACGCCCCGACATCCACGTCTTTGACGTGCGTCCTCTCGGCAAGGTCTCGCCCAACTTCTACTCTTTTAACCCCGAAAAGATCACGGTGCACATCGGAGATTTGACAAAGGCCGAGGATGTCATTGCCGTGATTAAAAAGTGCTCTCCCAGCGTCATTGTACACTCTGCGTCACCAGTACACGGACTAGGCGCCAACATCTACCACAAAGTTAATGTTGATGGAACCAAAAACCTCCTCGAGTGTGCCAAGAAGCTCAAGGTTCCTGCCCTCGTATACACGTCGTCTGCTGGTGTTTTGTTCAATGGCGCAGATATCTACAATGCCGATGAGACGTACCCGTTTCCCGAAAAGCCAATGGACGCGTACAACTTGACAAAACAGCTGGCTGAGGAAATGGTCCTTAACGCCGACTCTCCTGGGTTCCGTACGACGGCGGTGCGCCCGGCCGGTATCTTCGGTCCTGGAGATCGCCAGATGATCCCACAAATCCGCCTCATGGCTCAGCGCAACCAGCATCGCATCCAGCTCGGCGACAACCTCAACTTGTTTGATGTCACTTATGTCGGTAACGTTGCGTACTCACATGTTTTGGCAGCTGAGAAGATTCTTGACAAGGCAACTGCCGACCAGGTTGGCGGTGAGTGCTTTCTCGTCACTAATGACGCGCCCATCTACTTTTGGTCACTTGCCCGTGCAGTCTGGAAGCAGGACGGTAAATTCTGCCTTAACCCATTTGTCATTCCACGATCCGTAGGTATCGCACTGGGCTACGTTTCTCAGTATGCTTCGAAGCTACTGGGTAAAGAGGCTACATTTACGGCCTTCCGCGTCCGCACCGCGTGTGCCGTTCGTTACTACAACATCACCAAGGCCAAGACTATCCTTGGATACAAGCCCCAAGTTGAGCTCGAGGAAGGCATTCGTCGCACGCTTGCTTACATGGATGAGAATCCTGCCCAATAACCGGGCCGTGTTATTGACATAAAACCTCATTCAAGTGCACAAGACCAAAAGATCATTTGACACCAAAAGGACGTATGTAGTAAATGAGCAGTCATCTGATCCTAAGCATTCGTAACTCGACTTGCCCTTCTATCGACTTCACTACATTTCTCCACTTTATTAACAGAGAACTAATAGACCATTAATACCTTCGATTCCCCAATTGATAATGGAACCGCAGCTGAGGTTCGCCTTGTCCTTTCTTACTTTCCGACTAAAGAAGTGTCGTTAGACCTCCAGCCACCAAGCAGGTTAGAGAAATCCCAAGGGCCAGACTCAACAACGGCAGCTTCGAGCTATCGGCTCCAGACTGTGCTGTCTTCTGTTTCACCGTGAGAGTGGCAAACGCTGTAGCTGTTGAAGATGAACCTGCGGACGTGCTGGGCACCACACTGGTCCAGACTCCAGGACGGCTCGTCGCAGAAGCAAGATGCAGCAGCATCTCAGAACTTCTTAACCGCTTCTCATGACGCTCAGATGATAACCGTGATTTGATGATACGCAACTGTTCCTCCTCCAGTCGCAACCTTTCCCGTTCGTCTGGAGTGAGACTGGCAGCTTCGTCGTCCTCAGAACCGGTACTCTCCGGCGGAGGAGGGCTAGTAGTCGTCGGTGGAGCTGAAGTAGTGGACGCTGCCTCCTCAGGCTTGCAGGTAGTTGCAGCATCGGGTTCTTCAGAGCTGTCACTATCCAGATCCTGATCGGTTCCCTCAGACTCTTGGACAGTTACATCAGGAATAGCGGAAGCTGCCACAGCTGCCGCCAACAGAAAGTTTCTGGAGCTAGGGATAACTTTCACCATTCCTTCATCAGCAACGTTGTTTTCTTTAACGAGGTTTCCCACACTTGCAACAGCGAGCATTTCATCCATATCGTCACTAGCCGCCATTACTTCGACATCCTCAGACGCATTTACATTGTCGTCACCAACACTAAGAGCATTGACCCAAGAAAGCTTCTGGCGTAGTCGGCGGAGCATACCGTTATTCTGAGGGTTAGCATCCTCCTCATCCTCCTCTTCTTCTTCCTCAACACCCTCAGAATACATTCTGCGGTACGAAGTAGGATCATCGACATCACCGAACTCGTCAAATCTGTGTCGAGGTTCAGCTCTTCGGCGGCCATATGGATCCTGAACAGGCCATATATGGTCGTTAGGATAGTTGGGACCACTAGCGTAACGTATGTCTCCGCGGACGGGGCCATACACTTCAGTGTATCCAGGATGGTAGACGAGCGGTCCAAGAGGTGAGCGGATAGGTTGAAGTCGTTGATGGTAATTATCATCGATCTCAGGAGCGAGTGCATGGTGCTTCGACTCCTGAGGCGGAAGATAACTATCCTCGTCCATGTATTCCACCGGACCCAACTTCTCACTGAATTCAGAGAAATGCTCCTCGGGGGGATAAAAGTGCCGTCCAGCACGTGGGTCCACAAACTCTGGATAATACTCAATCGGCCGTGAAGGCTCATCCCATTCCTGGGTCTCGTGCTGATACGCGTTTGGCAAGGATTCTTCCCAGTCTGGGAAACCACGCTGACTAGGGATCACATTCGGAAGAGATCTCGAGTCCTCATAGTCTCCATACGGAGGCAGCGCGGCATCGGTGAAACGGAGATTGCCACCAGGACTGGAACCCATATAAATATCGGCGTTTCGTTCGAAGGGCGGTCCGGGGTATACCTGGTCGAATCCTTGCATAGGTTCACCGGCCCACTCATAAGCTGGACCAAAACGATAGGACTCACCAGGGCCCTCAAACTGCTTGCGAGAAACACCGAAATCATCATCAATATGTCGTTCATCACCAAGTAAGTAAGTGCTACGATCCATACCGTACGGTCCACCAGCACCATCAATTGCAGGATCATAGTAGTCATATCGACTGTAGGCCACATTGGAAGGATCCATAACGTCATCAGCAACGTGAGACTGATAGGGAGAAACGCTTGAATCAAACGAGAACGGCGACCTGATAGCATCATCACGGTGTTGGTACGAGGTATCCCCGTCGAATCGCACTACGGCGGCCGGCGATATCAGTAAGCCATCTTGACTTGAAGGGCAGTCTTCCGGAAAGGACGCAAGCTCAAAGAACTGCAGTAAATACTAAGTTAGCAAGACTCGGGGACATATCTAGCATATATACCTCGTTTCCAGTTCCACATTCGATAACACAGCTCTCCGAAGCGCTGCGAATCGCAATGCAGCGGCACTCGGAACCATCCCCACAAGCATCAAACTTGCGCTTGTAATCATTGAGACAAGCGACATTCTCGGGAGTGGGCTGCTTTAGTTAGAGTATTCTAAAGTCTTAGAAACCATCACTTACGCATTCTGCTGAAGCACTATCAAACAGGATAGTTCCTGCACCAACCAGCGCGAAGGCAAACTTAAACGTTTTCATCTCGAACAATCGTCAATATGGGAAGTAGCGTATATAGAATGAAGATATATGACGTTCAGAAGGGCCTTTATGGATGTGCACGTTACCATCAAATGACATCTCGATCAGCTGTTGGTGTGATCGTAAGGCATAATCATTGAGTAGATCTCACAGGTCACTGAGATCCAACAGGTCAAGGACGTTTATATCTTGCAAAGGCGCATTGTGCTCGAACCGTGACCAGCTCTGCTCAGAAGCCGATGTATCTCCGACTTTCGTTGTCAGATATGTGCATAATTTCGCAGAAGCAGCTGCAAGCCACCATTTGGTCTGCATGTTGCTCAATCTCGCGATGAGCTGCTCGAATTTGAAACGGTTTTCCTCAGATCGATCGACGAGAAGTTCAATATAGAGAATAACGCTTGCATGAAGAAGAGTATGAAGCACAAGTAGGTGTTGTACCCCAGTCTTCAGGGTCAGAACCCGCATGCAAGCTGTTCGGGCAAGATGGAGAGTGCGAGGAGCAGGATGCTCAAAGTACGACAAGGGCAAGAGTTGACATCTTAGGACGAGTAGCAAGCAGTATTGTTGAGAAATCTGCAGAAAAGACCTCATATCATCGTTGGCGATTGCAGGAAGGCGAAGGTTCAGAATATCACTGACAAGACCATCGTCGTTAGTTCTGTTGGCAATGGGGCGGTAACATGCAGACAGAGTGCGCTCGAACAGCTGACACACCTTGTACCAGGTGAGAAATACCTCGAAATGTTCTTGCATACCCATGAAATCGTCGATTGTCGGTTCGATTATTGTGATGTCCTCTCGTGCGTACTCCATTGAGCGGCCACTAGTCACTGCGACGAAGCGGTCACAGCAAAACGAGACCCAGAAGATGCGAGACATCAGGCTTCTTGTAATAATTTGGCTATTATGAGTCAGATTCGACTCGTAGCTATCCAAAATGTTAACGTGATCGTAGTTTGTCAAGCACAATTCTCCACAGAGACAGCAGATTTGAGATATGAGCTCTCTGCTCACCTCCATTCCTTTAGTTCCGTCAGCCTCATGGACAGTCATTAGAATGAGAGACTGTACGAGGACGATTTTGTCAGTTTCTGCTAGAGCCAATAGGCGACAGTGGCTGAACAGAGCAGACGCGAACTCGCGGTGATCTGTGATGTCATCTGAGTAGCGACACCCTGCTAGCATCATACTGTTTCGTAGCAGTGCGGGGATGCTGTCGAAGTCTTCAAGAATCGAGTAGTCGACCACTGGGTACAGAGAGTAGAGATGCTCGAAGTATAATGTCACGAGAGCTTTCTGCTTCGTGCGCGTCTTGACAACCTGATGCTTAGCGACTTGCGTTTTAACAAATTGGTCTAGCGCGCTGTCAACCTGTCTGTACCGGCCCGTTCTCCACGGATGAAAGAATCCCACTTTATCTCCGTCACAGCATAGCATCACATCCTTGCTAAGCAGAGCCGCCAGAGGCTGCGAAGCACACACAAACTGCAGTTGCGAGTCACTGTGCGAGTCGCTGCGCTTGGCGATGCGCTCGTAGATGTCCTCGCTTGTCCATTCGCTTGGCTGTGTCTCGGGTCTCGGAAGGAGATCATTCCTTTCCGAACGCCACATGCACGGAGCCCCCGAGGCTAGACAGTTGTTACACGACTTTCCTTCACCCTCGCAGCGGATGCGCCGCCATTTACACCGTTTGCATGCCCTATAGGCGCGCTGCGTCAGAGACGATCAGTCCACTTCGTAATTCTCACCTTTCGCCGCTTTCCTCCCTGTTCAAACACGAGATTCATCTAAAGTGAATTGCTAAATGCCAGCGTCGATTCTGCCGAAATTTACTATTTCCTGCATGCCCGCAGAGATCCATGCAGCCCACCCCGCAGAACGGACGGAATGCTTATTTAGGCAGTCCGTCCGTGAACCCTATCTCCGATGAGCTCGCGCGGGGAAGATGCAACATGTAACATTAGCAATTATATAAAAAAACATGTGAGAAAGCAATCCAACTTCAAGTTATTCTCATGGAACTGAAGATTCGAAGGGACGGAGATATCTCCTCGGTGTTCGCAACGCTGGCGGGCGACGCTGAGGAGCCTCTGCCTGCCAGATTCGCCGATATCAAGAAGCAGATTATCAAGGATCCAGCCAAAGTGCGTGCCAGCTGGCTTCGACTCAAGGAATCGCTACAGCACGAAATCGATGCAATTGACGCGAAGGGAAGTGCTGTGATTCCATCCATTAAGTTTGCCGACCTCGACAACCCTAGTACTAAACTGCGTGAGGAGATTCTCACTCGCGGCTGCGTCATTGTACGCAATGTGTTCAGCAGAGAGGAAGCCCGCGGGTTTAAAGACTCCGAGGAGGCTTACATCCGCGCGAATCCAACCACAAAGGGGTTTCCCGCAAAAGAGCCCGTCGTGTATGAGCTGTATTGGTCGAAACCGCAGGTCACAGCCCGAGCAGATCGTCGCCTCGACAGGGCCATGAACTTTGTCAATTCTCTGTGGCATGCGGATCCAGGCACTCAGATAGACCTCAATCACAACGTTGTCTATGCCGATAGACTTCGTATTCGGCAGCCTGGTGATGCACAGTTCACACTAGGCCCCCACATTGACGGGGGCTCTCTGGAGCGCTGGGAGAACGATGAGTATCGAGCGTGCTACCAGAGTATCTGGGACGGACAGTGGGAAGACTACGATGCATACGATGCGACGCATCGTGTGACGGCCCGTATGGATCTTTACGAATCAGCAGGCTTCTGCAGCATCTTTCGTAGCTTCCAGGGCTGGGTGTCGCTGTCGGACGGCGAGTCGGGCCACGGTTCCATTCGGTTTGCTCCTCTTGTCAAGCAAGTAACAGCCTACCTCATGCTACGCCCCTTTTTCGATGAGAAAGACAACATCGATTTCGAGAGTACGATTTTCCACGGTGCTCGCCCCGGAAGAGGCCATGAGATGAACACCAAGCTTCACCCTGGTCTTGACCTTGACAGACTTATGGTTGGATTGCCAAAAGTCCATCCTGGAGATGCCGTTTTCTGGCACTGCGACCTCATTCATTCAGTCGACGCTGTTCACAAGGGAACTATGGACTCCTCGGTGCTCTACATTCCTGCTGCTCCATTGTGTCCTCTGAATGCTCGCTACGCTGCTGTGCAGAGGGAATGTTTTGAGCGTGGCATACCCCCTCCCGATTTCCCTGGCTACCCGAATGGAGTCGGTGAATCAAAGCATACTGGACGAGCGGATGATGACACGATCCTCAGTGTTGGCGGCGTTGATGCCCTTCGTAGCATGGGCCTCAAAGCCTTTTCTTCGGCGAACGACAGCGAGCTCTATTCTGAGATCAATGGAATATTGGGGTTCTAAGAGATATCTATTTATATCAAATGAATGGATGCACAGTACACAACTATATAAAACCCTCTTGGGCGTTGTCTCCATACTCATCGGTGCTAGTAGTATCGTACTCTGCAGCCTTGAGGCTTCGGTTTCTGTCTCTCTTTTCGAGACGCCATGCCAGAATCGTTAATACCAGGCCGACAAATGCGAGAACAGCAGTGTACGTAAAGCCAATAAAGTATTCCGGCATATCAACTGCGTTCCACGTGAAGATAGGTACCCATGCGTTGGTCACATAAGCAAGATTGTTCGTGAGGGTGACCACGAGCATTCGCTTTTCATTGTCACCAACCAGCAGTCGATTCACCCAAGAGAACACCATTGGCTGACCCCAGCCTGTAGGAATACCGACAAGGAAGTAGCTGAACCAATGAAGACCATTAGGAATGTCCCAGACAGCCAGGAAGATACATCCTAGACACTGGCAAACAAAGTAGAGCACGACAAAGGGCCAGTTGAGGCCATCGAGATAATCGGACCACCACGCAAATACCAGGGTGAACCCAATGGAGGCTCCATTAACAGCAGTCGGGTACACATTGTACTGGGTTGGCGTGTATCCACGCGTCTTCAACCAATCCTGGAAAGTGGGCTGAGTGATGGAGTTGCAAGTGTTGTTGTAGGCAAGGAAGATGAACGGGAAAACAAACACATGCCAGGTTTTGAACACTGACTTGATCGATTTGAGCGAGAACTTTTTCTTTGTTCCAGCTCCGAATCTCTTGGCACGAAGAAGCGCAATCTCCTTGTCTCGCTTCGAGAAGTACCACGACGTTGTCGTATCAGGGGTGTTTGGGTTCGCAATCATCGTGTAGGCTGCAATGGGCAGCGAGATGATGCCGTCGAGAACGAAGAGCCATTTGTAGGGTTTGATTCTCGTATGCGAAAGGCCCTTAATGATGGCAGCCTGGAGATAGCCACTGACCATGCTGGCAGCTACACCAGAGCATGCAAACAGTGATGCACGTTTTGTGAGCTCGTCTCGATCGTACCAGTTGGCGAGAAGGATCTCAATGCCAGGAAAGAAACCAGCCTCAGTCAGACCCAAAAAAAATCTGACGGCATACATCTTCTGGTACGTGTCACAAGTTACAGTCAGGAATGTGAGGATGGTCCACACGACCTCAAGCCCGCCGAGGTAGTATCGAGCCGGTACACGATGGAGAATAAACGCGGAGGGGACCTGGCCAATGATGTAGCCTGCTGTCCACAGTGACTGCATGTAGTTGAACTGGCTGCCAAACATGTTCAGGTCCTCCTTCATGCCGTTGATGTAGGCCGTGTTGATATTGTTGAGGTTGAGCGTTTTGATGAAGTATCCCAGCATAATCGACGACAAGAAAAATACGTCGAGCTTGAGCAGAAAGGCCTGCTCTTCCTTGCTCTTGTTGCTCGAGTCCCACAACAGTTTGCCCAATTTATGGAACAACCCCGTAGGCTTCTTGATATTGAGAAGTTCCGTCTCGCTCGACACAGAGTCGAGCGAGTGAGTTTCAACCGGCAGCTGCGATGGCTTCACGTCTGAGCGGTCTGACATGGTTGGCACAAATCTACTCGGATACTCGATCCAAGGTTCCAGAGGCTCCTAAATAGGGGATATTGACCCAGCACGTAATTAGCCATTGCGTGAGGTTCAGGGGTCTATTGTGCTATAGCAGCAGGGGTCTTGCGTGATTTACGAGCTTATCCATTGGCCCTGACATGCGTGGTGCGTGTGACATGCGTGGTGCGTGTGACACATGAGGTGCATGCATGCGCATGCAAGATTGACGGCACCTCATCATTGAGCTTAAAGGCGAGAGCCGACAAAGTGGCTAAAGCGCCGTTGCACCCCCAATTCCGCGGAGTAACGGCGCCAAGCTGACTAAAACGGGTATTTCGGCGATAAACGGTGAAATCGTCCTATCAGAAACCAGCCATGACTGCCTTCCTCAAGTGGTGTGGGGTCGATCAAACCCTTTATTCAGCATGACGCCTGTGCATATGCCAGTTGCGTGATACCCCACCGCTCAAATGCAGGGCGGCCAAAGGAGGTTAAATAGACACGTTTTGGCATGGCAGTTACCAACTCATCAGCACAATGTCACCCTCTGTTGAAACTGCCACTGCCAAATCTGACGAGACGACGGCTCTCGAGTCGGGCTTCAAGAAGAAGCTCAACCTGGATAAGGACCACTCGGGCATTCTGCCTGAACCCACTCTAGCGCGCTACAAGCGCCATGGCATTGATATCTCCAAGGGATATCCCGAGCGTCCCCAGCAGTTCCCCATCTACCTTGACGAGGCTGTGAAGGTCCGTGCAGAGGACCGCGAGTACATTGAGCGTGGAGCCAAGGCCGACAAGGAGAAGAAGGCGCTGTTTGGCGCTGCTAAGGAAGTCATCCACTTGACAAAACACATTGGTACCGAGATTGTGGGGCTGCAGCTTGCCGATCTGACGGACCAGCAGCGCGACGAGCTGGCACTGCTCATTGCCGAGCGTGTCGTGGTCTTCTTCCGTGACCAGGATCTGCCTCCCCAGAAGCAGCTCGAGTTGGGCAAGTACTTTGGCGAGCCAGAGGTGCACCCGCTTGTTCCCCACGTCCCCGGCCTTCCGGGCATCACTGTACTGTGGCCTCAGCAGATTGAAGCTGAGCACGGCAAGGCGTCGTTCAAGCACCCCATTGGCACTGCGTTCTGGCACACGGACTTGACCCACGAGTACCAGCCGGCTGGAATTACGCACCTGCACAATGACACGATCCCCAAGATTGGCGGTGACACGCTGTGGGTGTCCGGATACGGAGCCTACGACAAGCTGTCTCCGGCGCTTCAGGAGTTCCTAGACGGCAAGAAGGCTGTCTACCGGTCTGCCCACGGCTACGTTGACCGTAACGACCCGCTGCAGGGCCTGAAGCACATTGAGCGTGAACACCCGCTTGTGCGCACACACCCTGCCACAGGCTGGAAGGCTCTGTTTGTCAACCGTCGCTACACGAAGCGCATCGTAGGACTCGAGCCTGCTGAGTCGGACGCCATCCTCAACCTGCTGTTTGATGTCTACGAGAAGAACCTCGATATCCAGGTCCGCTTCAAGTGGCAGACAACCAAGCCTGGTCTCGGCACCTCGGCACTGTGGGACAACCGCATCAGCCAGCACTTTGCCGTGTGGGACTACGAGGGCACCGAGCCCCGCCACGGCACGCGGGTCACGTCGCTGGCCGAGAAGCCGTACTTTGACGCCTCGTCTAAATCGCAGCGCGAGTCCCTCGGCCTCCCCATTTAGTCGTGTGAATCATAGTGAAAGGTAGTCACCAGGTCAAGATAAAGAAAGGATATATGTCAACCATCAGGTCAATCAGTCAATCAGTCAATCAGTCAATCAGTCAAACCCAGGTCAGATCACATATCCAGATGAGTATTATGGTACCATAGTCCTTTCATCTAGTAATGTATCTACAATTACAGTTCAAATGTCCTACTCAAAAAAACGTGTGCTACACATTAGCTAGTGCTGTAATCAATACGAGCTGCTACGACACTAACCGATGCACTAGCCATTGGCCATTGATTGAGCCTTGCCGACAAATACGTCAGTATGCATTACATGTAATGGCTGGTATTACTAGTGCGTCAGATCGTAGTCACTAGACTAAGAACCATAGTGCATGGAGTCAGCATGGAATCAGCATGGAATCAGTATGGAATTGGCATGGCCTCAGTGTCAATTGACCAACAGTTATTGGATTGGCCCTAAACTGGAGTATGCTGCTTTACTACATCAAAACTGCAAACTCCGAATGGCTGGACTCCAAAGATGGCTGGACTCCTGGATTGGAATGCACCACTGAGAAGTAAGGGAATGCACTGAAATGTCCGGAACGGACGCATGCCGGAGAAACGGGGCTGCAGCGAAGCTGCGGGTTGATGCGGGCGCGGCTGGCGGGTGGGTCTAGGGCACAGTCGCCACCGCCCCTGGATATGTGAGCAGCAGCAGTTAGAGATAGGAGGGTTTATGGCGTAGTGGGCTGAGCAGTCAGTCAATTGGTCGAGTACAACTTCAATTGGCAGAACAATGCTCCGCAGTGTTCCTGCTACGCTGGACAACATACAGGCCCCGGAACCGGCTGGCAAACACACCCGGTACTCCCGCACGGCGTCACTTCAGCCAATCTGGGCCTTTGAGTCACCAGTGACATTCCTGCGTCCGGCCGGACCCGATTCGGTGGAGATGCGGGGGTCAGTGGCGGCCAGGGGCTACACAAAGGCTCGGATCAGCGGGGTAGACTCGGGTCCGTGTCGAACCCCCATCAAAGACTTATAAACCACTTGCTACACCCCTTACTACACCACCTATAACCACCTTATTAACCATCTTACTAACCTGTATCTGCACTGCGGGCATATAGTCACCACGGCTGAGACTTGTATGCCGCATCCGGAAACACCCATCTCGAATCGGTACTGATCTTCGAGATTGAAAAATCCTCTGCACTCACCCCATATAAGGCCATCGCGGCGGCGTGTTTTGACCCACGATATAACCTGATATTGACTTTGCCTAGTGCAGGCCTGCCAATGAGCCCCGAGCCTCCACCATGATCTTCAAACCCCTGTCCAATCTGTCGCGGCATGCGACTCTGGCCAAGAACCTGTGGATCCCCTCGAGCTCAAACCCGCAGCCTCCGCAGCAGTCCTTCTTCATCTCGACCCGCCAGCTCGCGCGCCAGCAGGCCCAGCTAGCAGTTCGCAACTCGACCTTTTTCGATCACAACGGCGACAATGCCTCAAGTAGCTCCGCCAATGCCTACGCCAGTGTAGGCGGCACTACATGCTTCCACACCATCTCGCCGCTCTCATCACTCGACGATGAGAAGCAGCGCGAGGTTGTGTCTTCAGGCCGCCAGACATCTGGAATCCTCATCAAAAACCTCTCGAGCCTGCGAACATCCAACGTCCCATTCCGCCGTTACTCGACTTCTTCCCGCGACACAACTGCCATTGAAGAGGGCGATGCCGAGGTTGCCCGCTCGCCCGAACGACGCTCGAGCTCGCCAGATCTCTCGGATATCTCCGCCGAGGCTTCCGCCGAGGTTTCACAAGCAGATCCTACACAGGAAGCTGCTCGCCTCGAATCGTCACACGATGAACCGGTCAGCCCTCGCTCTACAGAGTCAACCGTCTACTCCGACGTCTCTGAAGACTCGCTGTCGAGTTCGCTGCGTTCGGCCGATACAGCTGTCACTGAGGACCTCGACACGCCTGTCAATTCTGCCATCAACCGCTCATACCAGGCAAATGACTACAAGTCGGTAGTACAGCTCTACCGCGACGCCCGCCAGGACCACCAGATCCCGTCATTGTCGGCCTACAACCGCATTCTAGTTGCCGTCGATGCCGAGTCTGCAGCGTCGGCCGAAATTACCGACATCTCACTTCTGCTTGATGTGTACACTGACATGCTGACCTGCAAGGTGAAGCCTGACGTCGAAACTTACACCTTCCTCATCGACAGAATACTCGATGTCGCCAAGGAGACGCGAGCCCTTGCTTCAGGCGTGCGCCTGCGTAACGTCACAAAGCGTCATGGCAAAGATGCCCTCTTACCCTCGGTGTCTGCTGAACTAAGCAACACCACTGTCGCTGACCTCTACGCGGGACTAGCAGTTGATATCTACACTGCCAGCAGCTCAGTTCGTCTGCACAACTACAGCGCCGCCATCTACGCAAGACTGCTGGATACCTGCGTCTACTTGAATCGACTAGACACTGTGGATCGTCTTCTCAGCAACATTAAGGCTGCAGACGTTGAGCTGACTTCCCAGCTCGTCTCAAGCATGCTGCGTTCCCTTGGTGCGAAGAGAGATCTCGCCAGAGCCGTGGACCTGTTCAGGGCCCACCAACCCAATGACTTTGAAGTCCTTTCGAGTATGATCAGCGTCCACTTTGAGTGCGACGATGCTGCAGGCGGCACGTCGCTTCTCAAGCACATTCTCGACAACGAGCCAGACGCCTTCCTAGCTTCAAAAGAGTTCGAAAGTGTGCTGCTCAGTGCCATCAACGGTTTTGCATCCCAAGGCCGTGCCGACGATGCGTGGCGCTGGATCCACCACGCGGAAAACGACCCCCGTGTCGTTCCACTGTCTCTCGAGGCTATGGTTCCCGTTTTCTCCGGTTGCTGTGCCGATGTCACAACCGAGGCCCCTCATCAAATGTTTGATTTCCTAGCTTGTTACGAAACTGCAGCTTCGTCGTCTCTGTTTGACGAAGTGCGCAGCGACTACGCAATGCTCTGTGTGCGTACTGGAAACGACACTGGCCTCTACAAAGTCATCAAAGAGACCCATCTTCGCAAGGGCGTCTGGGATGAGACAACCATTGCAGCTGTTGTCGAATACTTGACTAAGTTGGGAGATGCTGAGATGGCCGTTGACGTCGTCCAGATGATGACAAGCAGACTAGCAGATGGCTCCGACAGCCAGCATGCGATTGAGGGTGAACTCTTTGCAGCAGTCATCAAGTCCTTCAGAGATAACGCGCTGCTGACCCCTGATTCTGCTCTGGCCTTGGCGAAATCGCCTTCCATGAACATGCGAGCATTTGCTAATTCTGAGGGTGGAGCTATTGACCTTATGGAGAGTATCTGGAGCGCCCGAGTGAACGCCGATTTTGCTAGCACCGTATTTGCTAGCAAGAGAGCTTCGATTCTTGATGTCTTACGTCTTCACACCTTGTGGATCAAATCTTCAGCTTCAGGAAACTCCCTCGGAACCTTGTCGATCCCCACTCCTCTCCTCATCAAGATAAAGCGTAACTTTGCTTGCTTTGTCAACGATGCTATGTCTGTCTCACTTGCCGTGGATGAAAAGCTCGCGGCAGAGGTTGTAGAGTCGCTTCAACTATTGGAAGATGGGGCTACCCTGAGTGCATGGGCTGCTTATAACGCTGTGGAGCAGGCCATTGCCACGCCGCCACCAGTTGAATCGGCGACGTCCTCGTCAGAGCAGATCATGGCATACGCGAATGTTGATAATGGCCTTCTGCAGTCTGCTGCGCTTCTAAAGGATGCGATTGTGAGAGGCGAGTCGATCAACCCTGATGCGATTCTTTACGTCTTGGAGGCCGCTGCTCGACAAAAAGCCCCAGCTGTGATTGCGGATGTTTACAACTTTTGCCGCGAGCGCCTTCCTCACCCTGCCACATCTGTTGATGCCTGGGATGCCTGGTGTACCATTAATAGGTATGTGGTGCAAACTTGTGCAGAGCTCGACTTTCCACTGGCACATCTAGCGTACATGAGTCTGCTGGACATGAAGTCGTGCCCAGATGCGACTGGCTATGGCCAGATCATGTCACACTGGCCGCTCGGAAACAGCAAGGACGAGGCAAGCGACGCGCTGCGTCTGTTTGGTGAAGCTCAAGCCATGGGCATTCCACTCAACACGTTTGTCTACAATGTGCTGTTGTCGAAACTTTCAAAGGCGCGCAAGCTGCGTGAAGCAGTGACCATGTTCAATGAGATGGAAGCATCTGGTATCAAGAAATCCAGTGTTACCTATGGCACGATGATCAGTGCGTGTTGCCGTGCTGGTGATGGTGAGTCGGCTGCTACTCTCTTCGATGATATGGAGGCGTCTCCCACTTACGTCCCTCGGGTGGCTCCATTTAACATCATGTTGCAGTACTACGTGCACACTAAGCGAGACCGTGAGTCGGGCCTTAAAATGTACGCTAAGCTGCGAAAGTCTGGTGTCACTCCATCGGCTCACACATACAAACTGCTGATTGATATGTACAGTACCATTGAGCCGATTGACCTCAATGCTGCGGATCAAGTTCTCTTAGCTATTAAGAAGAATGGCCAGAGGGCGACAACGCAGCATTTTGCTGCGCTAATGTACGCACGGGGAGTGTGTCTGTACGATTTGGCTGGTGTCGAGGAGTTTTACAGCAAGCTTGTTGGACAGCGAGTGCGTCCTGACAAGGTCATTTTCCAGGCCCTGTTGGAGTCGTACGTTGTCAATGATCGCGTCCAAGACACGCCTCGCGTCCTTGAGGAGATGATTAAATACGGCGTGGAGCTTAATGCTTACATGGCCAACATTCTCATTCGAGGCTGGGCGTCGGTCAGCATCCATAAATCAGTGGGTCTCTTTGACTACATTCTCGGTGCCGATCTTGCCGAGCCGTCGTCGTACGAGTCAATGATCCGTGCCTTCATCTTTCACGGCGACTTCGCAAGTGCACAGAACGTGCTTAGCCTGATGCGAGCCAACGGGTATCCCGAGCCCGTGGTGCAGAAGGTCGAATATTTTGTGCGAGAGCAGACTACCACTTCTGCCGGTAACCAGGTGCTGCTGGGCAGTATTTTCCGTCACGACGCTCACCAGCTCGGATGGACTGGAATCGGCGAAGCTCGAGCCTGATCGCTCACGAACTAACGAATTTAATGAGTTTTGCATAGACTGGATTAATAGAATGATTTAATGTGCAGCAGTTCGAAAGGTAGCTTTCCAGGTAGGGCCATTACAAGGCACACCACTGACCTAATGATGAGCACACGGACTCATTTACTGATTCTACCATTAGAAGTAGTTGATGTTTCGGTTAATAATTATAAGTCAATTAAGTGAGGGCATTCTGTCCTTGGTCGCTATTCGGCACTTCCGTTGCGAGTCTCGGCATCGCCGTTGGCCGCGGCGCCGAAGTTTATATTCCGCCCCGCATCCCCGCATTTATAGACCGACCCGCAGGTTCCTGCATTTCTTCCTCTAACACATCATGAAGGCAGCTACAGCGCGAACTGGATTTTTCCAGGAGGCGCCGAAACTCGACCACAATCAGTTTGAGGCAGATGAGGGACTCCAGCGCATGCTAGCGGCGTTTGAGTCGGCAGATCTGACGAGCAGTGCTCGAGAGGCGGCTCGACGCGAACTTGCCAGTCTCGGCGATGCCGTCGTTACTCCGCAGATCTTTGACTACGTGGACGAGGCCGAACGCAACCTGCCGTTTATCGTGGAGCAGGACACGTTTGGCCACAGTGTGAATCGTCTAATTACGAGTGATGGCTGGAAGCGACTCAAGGACTTTGCGTTTGAGAAGGGCATCGTATCGTCAGCATACGAGCGTACGTACGGCAACTATAGCCGCCAGGTGTCGTTTGCGAAGCTGTACCTGTTCTGTCCATCGTCAGGTCTTGTTTCGTGTCCTCTTGCTATGACTGACGGATGTGCTCGCGTGCTGGAGGTGAATAGGCTAAACAGCTCCACGGAGCCTGTGTTCAAAAGACTCATCTCACGGGACCCATCGCAGGGGTGGACCTCGGGTCAGTGGATGACGGAACGTCCCGGCGGGTCAGACGTGAGTAAATCGGAAACGATCGCAAAGAAGGACGGCGACGACTACCGTGTCAGCGGTTTCAAGTGGTTCTCGAGCGCAACGGACTCACAGGTGTCAGTTTTGCTGGCTCACCGGGTCGATGATAATGGGAACCACCTGGACAATGGTCGTTTGTCGTGCTTCCTCGGTTACGTGCAAGAGGGAGACCATGTGCGCATCCACCGACTGAAGCAGAAGTTTGGCACAAAACCGCTACCAACGGCCGAGCTTGAGTTAAGCGATATGCGTTGCCAGCTTCTCGGAAAGCCTGGTTCCGGAGTCAAAGCCATTGCCACTGTGCTGAACATCACGCGACTTTATAGTGCCATTTGCTCGCTATCATACTGGCGCCGCTCCTACTACATTGCCAAGGAGTATTCCAAAGTTCGTAGAGTTTTTGGAAAGGTGCTCTCGGATATCCCGGCCCATGTGCGAGTTCTCGCTGAGCAGGAGATTTCGCTTCGAGGGCATGGATTCCTTCTTTTCTATGGAACCTCTTTGTTAGGAAAGGAGGAAACAGGCACTCTGGCGAACGCTCACGAAGAGGTTCTTTTAAGACTCATCCCTGGGCTGTCAAAGGTGCTAGCCTGTAAGAGGGCCATTAACGGTATCTCAGAATGCATGGAGGGTCTTGGAGGTGCTGGATACCTTGAACACGATGTCAAGCTGAACATTGCCAAGCACCTCCGCGATGCTCAGGTGAACGCCATTTGGGAAGGAACTACCAATGTTCTCTGCGATGACCTTGTCCGCGCATTGAACAAGAGCTGGAGTGCATCCAAGGCTGCTCTAGACTGGCTCATTAAGGAGAAATCTGTCCCTTCCAAGCAGAGCCTCCTCTACAAAGAGCTGAAAGGAACTGTGTTGTCTCGCTATGCGAAGTGGGTCGAGAAGATTGAGGCTTCTTCGCTGGAGCAGCTGCGACGAGAAGGTAGACCGCTCATGTTCGAACTTGGAGATATTGTCATTTCCGCTCTACTTCTTGTTGATGTCAGTGACGGCTCATCGCTGCAGGACTCAGCGGCAAACGCCATTGCTTCTGTGTGGGCGCTAGAGCGTCCTGTGGATGACTATGCCGTGGACTATCTGATTGTCTATGGACAAAAAGCGAATCTTTCAAAGCTGTAAAAGTAGCGGCTAATCGCTGTATGAATGCTATAATAATATTGTAATCATGCTTGTGATATGCAAATGCAGGACCCCGAAATTGGTCTTCGGTTATATGCGCTGGTTCTTAGAGTGCAACCGCTGGCGGCGCTTGCGGTCGATGTTCTGTCCGATGCGAATTTCAAGAAGGACAAGAGACATTGACACGACGCAGATGCCGGCCATGAGTGTGAAAGCACCACCTGCTCCAAGAGCGTTGACCATCTTGTCTACTATAGCTAGTCCTGCCGCACACAGGAGGCATCGAGACAGATTGACGACAGCGGTTGCGCTTGCTGATTCATCCGGGAACAAGTCAACAATGAGCGTACTTGAAGTGTTGACAACGTAGGTACATGTCGACGAAGTGACGAAGGTTGCAAGAATGGGGACCACGTAGTGGACATGTTTCTGAATGGTCCAACCATACAGAATGCAAGACAGAGCAAGGGCAATAGAGGCATAGATACTTGCGCCAAGACGGGCTTTCTGAATAGTGAACTCCCGCATATCCACAGGAATACCCTTTGCTGCACAATCGGCCTTGTACTCGCGAACAGTTTTCCGGTACATGTAGGTCATGAGACGGCCAGACCCGAAACTCCCCATGAAGCTGCCGACACCGCTGGCCAGGTACGAGAAGCCGACCTTTGTAGAGTCGAAGCCGTACTCTGTGCTGAGCAGTGTCGACATGGTCGTCAAAACCATGAACCATGTCGTGTAGTGCAGGGCGTTAGGGATGAGGATCATGACGACGTCGACTTCACGCAGCAGGTCAATGACGCCGAGAAACTTGATGGGATGACTGGCTTGCAGTCCTGAGCCGTCGTAACCGGCGTCTCCCGGTTTGTAGGGAACTCCCTTGATGCGACGACGGAAAAATGCATATGGTGATTGGTTGATGATGCTGGACGGGTAGATGGAGCCGTCTCCAGCAATGAAGCGGTTTGTTTCTGGTAGAATGACGGCGACTGCGACAAGAGTCACGGAGCATGTAATGACGAGGAACCAGAAAATGGCACGCCAGCCGAGGCTTCCCGTGATGGCTCCTCCTATTAGTGGGCCGAAACAGTTGCCCACTAGGCCAATACCGCTGGCGACACCGACATAGGCGCCGCGGTTGCGCCGTGAAGTGATATCGGCAATAACACCGTTCATAATGGCCACGGTCGAGGCGATACCACTGGCTTGAAGCATGCGGAGCCCAAAGAGCATCCAGTATGATTTAGAGAGCGCAAGTCCGATACATGCACCAATGTAGACGGAGAAGCAGATAATGTAGACTGGCCTTCGACCAATGGCGTCGGATAGAGCGCCAAAAAAGGCCGGAGAAAGGCCCTGGAAGATGGAGTAGACGGTGACGGTGAGGTTGAGCTTCTCCGTGTCGACATGGAACTGCTGGCCAAGCACCGAGAACGCTGGCAGGTAGATAGGCACTGACACGGTCGAGAAGAAGGCGCCCCAGGCTGCTATAGCCGTGATAACGTACCGCTCGTGTTCTGTGTATATGGTGACGGGAGGCTGGATGGAGCTGGCGACGGTGTCGCTTTTGGCCAGAACGCCCATCTGAGCCTCCTCGTCTGCCGCGAGCGCTACGACTGCGTGGTCGTCGACATCGCTGCCGTTGGGCGCGCTTGACGACGGTAACCGGTCCTTCTCCGGCTCCTCCTCTGAAGGTATCATGAGTGCAAAGCTTGTGAGCTTGTGAGCTGTCAAAGCTATTATTTGCAGCACTAACTCAGCGTGAGCTTGATAGCAAGAAAAAGTCAACTGCAAAGTACAACTGCAGGTGCGTCGCGCAACAAATTAGATAAATGCCGACTGTAACCCCACGGTGCCGCACCAAAAAGCCGTTGCACGAGATGCACCCGTTATTCAACCGATGACGTAGGGGTGAGGGCTAAACAGGCTAAACGAGGCCGCGGGAAGTGAAACGGAAGCGAGGTGTGAGATATCCAAATGCCGTGTAAGCAACGACAATGCTATTTATATAAGCTTGCGGCAGATGCACCATGCAGCACAGTTGATGGACACCGAACAATCTCCTAACGGCGGCGTCCGATAACGGCGGGTAGCCAAGGTGGGGCGGAGTGGAAAAGGGTTGCGGTCGGAGAGGGCCCGGAGCTTTCTCCGGCCGGCCAGCGAAACCGGCGAGTGTGGGGTGCAGGTACGGTGCAGGTACGGTGCAGGCCCGGTGGTGATAGTTGGTTGTCATGGATGAACTACCGTTAATCGCTGCTCGTTCCGTGGATCACGGGGATCGCGGGACCTCCTGCCTGCCGTTGCGGTATTACCGCATGCTTGCCGGCGCCAATGTACTCTAGTGCACATCCTTGCATACAGCGAATAAAGCAGTTCCGAATTCCGAGATGAAATACAAAGAATATAAACATTGGTTCTAAGAAACTATTCTACAGAGACTGATAGGAAGTCACAGAGACATCGTCACAAGACATCGTCAGAAGACAGAGCCAGACGGTCGTGAAGGTCAATGCGGCAATACCGCAGGCATAATTTTGAAAGTGCAAAGCTCAAGTGAGCACTGTAGCTCCACCACAGTTAGATGTCCATTAACGACAAGGTCGAGGCCAAGCTCGTAGTCGCTGATGTCCACCACAGCTAGATGACCATTAGATGACCAACTCGAGGCCAAGCTCGTAGTCGCTGATGGACACCCAGAAAGCGAGGATCTGAGTGGGCAGGTTGAGACCGCTGTCGTCAACGTACGTCTGGCCATTGAGGTGACCGTTCTGGGTGATGAAGTCATTGTCGCTCATAGAAAACAGGAAAAAGTCCTGCGCGTTGAGGAACGTGGGCGCAAGTGCCAGACTCTCCCACTTCTCGTCGAGGTCCGACGAGTTGTCGGGGTCACCGTTGTGCATGCCAACCCGGGCCAGCTGGGCCTCGTTGTTGTAGTCGACAAACTGGAACGAGGTGGCCGGGGTTACCGAGGGGTCGAGGCTCTCACCGTCAGGAGCAACGGGGTTGCTGGCATTGTCGAACTTGGAGCCAGCAATGTTAGTGGCATTGGAGATGTCAAAGATCTCGACAAAGCGGTAGATGGACTGGTCCTCAGCCATGCCCTGGCCACGGTTGCTGTCACGGGGCAGGAACAGGAACTGGTTCTCATTGATGAAGTGCAGCTCGCTCGACTCGCCGGTGCGCGGGTTCTTGGCCTCTGCAGGGTCATCGAACTGGGGCAGCACCACCACGTACTCACCCTCGAGCTTGGGCTCGAACGGGTTCAGAAGATCGTACTTGAGAAGACGCGTGTACTCCTCGCGAGTCGCGTGAGTACCGCCGTCCTGAACCAGGGCAGCCTGCAGCAGTGCGTACAGGTAGCGGCCGTCGGCCGAGATGGACAGACCTTCGAATCCGTGGTTCGACTCGCGGCCAGTGTCGGGATCAGTGTTACCAGTGAAGTTGGTCTTACCGTTGATGGTAGGAATGAACGCAGGAGGAGGCACAATGACACCGAGGTACTCTCCGGTGATGGAGAAGTGGTAGATGTAGGGACCGTACTCGTCCGACGACCAAAACGTGTTGTCGAGCGGGTTGTGCACGAGGCCCTCGAGGTCGAGGCACACGCCGAGCTTTCCGTCAGGAAGCACAGCAGCAGGGAACTCAATTCCTTCTCTGGACGTGTAGATCTCGAGCGCATCGAGACCGGTGCTCTGGATGCCGTCAGGGCCCTGGAACACAATGGAGCGCTGGTACGTGAGCTCGATCTGGTTGGCGTTGGTCTGGTTCTTGGTGCCGTAGTACGGGTCAAAGTGCATGTCAAACACCTGCACACGGCCCTTGTAGTTGACGGTCATCTCGGTGTTCCAGCCACGGTCGGGCTGGGCATACAGAACACCCGAGTAGGTGCCGTCGAAGTTGCGGATCCAGCTCAGCTGGTCCACGGCAATGGCAGAGCCAATGCCTCCAATGGTGTCGCCGAGGCTGTCGACAATGTCCGACGGCAGCGAGCCGGCGCCGACGAGGCCGTGGTTGACGAAGCTGGTCGAGCCGACCTTGAGCTGGTTGACAATGGTCTGCTCATTGGGACCGCTGAACGGGTCAAACGGGTCAAACGCGGGAAGCGCGCTGGCGAGAGTAGCCACAGCAGCAGATGCGACGAGTGCCTTGAACATGGTGGTCAATTGTCGGTTGCTCAGGTATTCAGTGGGCCTGCTGCCTTCTTATACCCGACTGGTAGTCCTCCCGTTCCATTGGGCCCCTCCATTGGCCCCGCCATTGCGTCCAGGCCCTAATATTTTTTTGCTTTAAACGGCCGCTACTGCACGTTAAGGCTGACCTGCCGTGCGCCCTGGAGCCTGAGGCCGTGGATCGACGCTGCAATGCAACTGCTGCCCAGGCACCGCTGGCCACTGATGTTGCCCGAGCCAGCAACGTGCGACAAGGTTGCAGGCGCCTGTGTGTGCAGTGGTCTCAATTGCGACCGCTGTGGTGCAGAAGACGCCGTCTACGGGCTTATACGGAGAAGAAGTGTAACGACGTAAGCGAGCCGTAAGCGAGTGTAAGCGGCGCCGTCGGGCTCCGACGCTGGGCTTGACTGCAGCAAATGCTGTGCCGTAGATAGTAGGAACGGTCAGAGTAACTGAGCTGTAAATGGTCCCTGTTCAGTCGTACCTTGTGGTTGTGTGTTACAGTCGCTATGGTTGTGATACTGGTGGTTCCAACAGCTTCGACAACGTGTAGTCAGGGTCGTAGTACGCTAACTGCTAGTGTGCTCAACAGAGCTAGCGCCCGTTCAACGCATGTGAGAGTGAGACTTGTTTGCAGCACGCAGGACGGCTCGCTGCCCACGTTAACCAGTCACACGAGGCACTCACACGAGGCACACGAGGCACACGAGGGACGAAATATAATGAACAATTTTTCGCCAGTATGGAGGCACCTGGTGTCGTCGGTAGAATGAGAACGGTAGAAGCACGACGGGTGTGGCCAATAAGTGTAATAACCCAGTGCCATACGCATCAGTCTATCGCCGAACTCAATTCCTCACCAGAGTTGCAGGATCTTCAGATCCAGGTACAGTAGAACTAACAGTACGGCAAGAAAACTAGTACTCTAGTGGAGGATAGTAGGAGGTCCCATACTAACGAATCACCCAGCGAGAATCACCCAGCAGAGAATAACAGCAGGGATTAACCAGCAGGGAATAACCAGCAGAGAATTGGCCCCTTTTAAATTACCCCTCTGAAATTACCCCGTAGTGAATTACCCCGAGAATTCCCACAGGCTACTCAAGGTTGCAGAGCCTAGGCTGCAGAGCCTATTACCCCACCCTGAATGCAAGTTACCCGAAAGCTTTGAAAGGTACCCCAGACTATTGTCATGTCTCGTCTGGATCACTTAACAACGGAGTCATGACAATAATATACGAATTGAGTCATTCATTACAGTTGGGCACTCTGTTTGCTGTACTTGAGCCGAATTGTTGTGTTAATACACGTTCGTTCTTGACGAGTAGTTGCCTTGCTCTAACATGGCTTCCCCTCATATAATGAAGACGTTAGGGGCAGCTTGAGTCATGATCTGCCCGGCAGCCGGCCGGATGCCGGAGCAGTACCCCTCACTGTCTTATATTGCTGTTTCACCTGCCAGCCTTGTGTTTGCTGACCAACCGCCAACCCGTCATTTGACTGCCAATGGACGGCCAGCGGACATCCGCGGACGCAGGGTTACTGCCTGAATCGTCCTGATAGAGCGGCCTGCCGACGATACGGACACCGCGGACGTAGGGTAGGCTCTGCTTCGGGCGTCATTCTTGGTCCCCTACACCACTACCAGACGCAGGGTCTGGGACTCGTCGGTAGACGGTTACCAACGGACATTCCATAGCCGACATCGCGGAGCATGTCAATAGCCATATAAGTTCTCTGGATCGAGTTGAGGGTGATTTACATCCGGGCGTGATGAGCTCCAATATAGAACTGAAAGAACCATCGAATGTGGTCCCTGGCTCCCTCACAAACGCTAATACCACCGAGAATGAACCAACTGTTCTGCTCAAATTCGAAGATGATGATCCTGACAACCCACACAATTTCTCTGTCTTTCGCAAGACTTACTTCTCCCTCACCATCACCGGCCTAGTGTTTACTTGTGGAATGTCGTCCGCCATTTATACTCCTGGAGTTCCAGTAATCATGGACGACTACCACAGATCTAGAGAAGTAGCTCTACTGTCAACTGCATTGCTTCTCATCGGATACGCCATAGGTGGAGCAATCTGGGCCGCTGTCAATGATGTATATGGTCGCAAGCCAGCCTGGACTGGCTCGATGCTTCTATTTATCATCTTCCAGATCCCCTGTGGGATCAACCCCAACATACAAACCTTGATGATAGGCCGCTTCTTTCAAGGACTGACGGGAATAAGTACGCTCGTCAGCTTTGGCGGCTCTACCAACGACGTCTGGAGTTGGAAGGTCCTTAATTATCCTTCGGCTGTCGCCATTACAAGTGTGTTTGCTGCTCCTGCACTAGGACCTACCTTTGGTGCCCTTTTTGTGCAGTACGTCTCATTTGGATGGTTATCATGGTTCATAATGATTATAGGTGGTGTGTTTGTCGTTATGAGCCTTTTCATGCCGGAGACCTACGCGCCTATTGCGCTTCGCAACAAAGCTATCAAGCTAAGGAAACAGGGGCACAACGTTGTTGCATCTGTCGAGCAGAATCCAACCTCATTCAGGGCAGTGGTAACAAAGTTCGGCACTCGTCCAATTGTTATGACTTTCGACGATAAAGTGCTGCTATATCTGTGTTCGTACTCGTCCTTGGCGTATGGACTCTTGTACTGTTCCCTCGCCGCCTTCCCAATTGCATTTCAGGAGTACCGAGACTTCCCGTATATTTCTCGATACCTCCCCACCATCTCCATTCTGGTTGGTGTGTTGTTCACAGCCACGGTGCTTCTTGCTGGAAACAAGCCGCTGAGAAAGAAGCGAGATCGTACCGGCGAGCTTCACCCAGAGGATAGGCTTAGACCCATGCTCGTCGCCGCTATAGCGTTGCCTATTGGACTGTTCCTGTTGGCATGGACAGCACCCTATCCATCCTTACATTGGATCGCGCCAACCATTGCTGGAGTCTTCATCGGATTTGGCGGTTCCACTATTTTCATCGGTGGTGTCTTGTATACCCTTGAGTCATACGGTCCACCAGCCACCTCTGCTCTCGCAGCTAATGCGATGATTCGATCAGCATACGCAGCTCTTGTGCTGTTGACCTTAACGCGCATGATTGAAAAGATGACATTTCAGGGTGCCATGTCTTTCTACGGCGGGATCTCCATCTTGATTGCGCCAGGTCCGTTCATTCTCATTAAATACGGTCGGCGGTGGAGGGAAACGTCAAAGTGGACGATAAAACGATAGGGTCTACGGGTGAATCTTCGCCGTTGGATACCATTAGCGATCTACTGACTTAGAATCAATTGAAAGCCATGGTTACTCTCCTGAACACCCTGACATAGCCTCTGCAAAAATGTGACTATACACGAGTTCACTTCGCTACATGAAATCTGTATATTTATTCCGACGCCCACACGGAACACCGATCCCGTACTGTAGGGCACTATTTTCGCTACTGGTCGATTATTGAGTCATGATCGACATTCCGCCTGCAGAACTCTAATGGATGCAGGGTCCGCGTTTTCTCGTAACGAGGCTGGCACCTCCACCTTCAATAGCCGCTAACCCTTTGCAGTAATAGTCATCATTTGGCTTACTTCTATAAAATGCAGCCAATACCGCGCACAATTAGCATCGCAGGATAATGGGTCCGAAATTGGACCCTGAGAAAGGACCGGGCTTCCTGGCCTCGGAGAATAACGGTAGGGACACCAGCAGCGACACCAATGAGCCTACGGTTCTTTGCAAGTTCAGTAAGAATGACCCGGACAACCCTCACAATCTCTCCCTCTTCCAGAAAGTGTACTTCACCATCACCATCACGGGATTGGCTCTAACTGCTGGAATGTCTTCGGCTATATTCAGTCCCGGAAATGAACGGATCATGGACGATTACAATGTGTCGAGAGAAGTAGCCCTGCTCTCTACCGCTCTGGTGCTCATCGGGTACACCTTTGGCTGTGTCATCTGGGCAGCTGTAAATGAGGCTTTTGGCCGAAGAGCTGCCTGGACTGGTTCAACGCTACTATTTATTCTCTTCCAGATACCCAGTGGCGTCAACCCCAATATACAAACGTTGATGATCGGTCGCTTCTTCCAGGGGTTGACAGGTATCAGCGCTCTCATTAGCTTTGGTGGCTCCACTAGCGATGTGTGGAGTTGGAAGGTTCTCAGCTTTCCTTCGGCCGTCGCATTAACAAGCGTGTTTGCTGCTCCAGCATTTGGACCTACACTAGGAGCCCTTCTTTTGCAGTACGTCTCGTTTGGTTGGCTGTCATGGATCATCATGATTATTGGTGGTTTTTTCGTCATTATGAGCTTTTTTATGTCGGAGACCTACGCGACTATCGTACTCCGCAGCAAAGCTATCAGACTAAGGAAACAAGGCCATAACGTCTATGCGGCAATTGAGGTGAATCCTGTCACTCTCAAGTCGCTGGTGACGAAATACGTCACTCGGCCAGTCGTTATGACTATTGACGATAAAGTACTGTTATTTCTATGCGGTTACATAGCTCTGGCTTATGGACTACTCTATGGCTCCCTGGAGGCAATCCCGTACGCATTTCAGGAGTATCGGAACTACTCATTTGTCACCCGTTATCTCCCCAGTATCTCAATTTTGATCGGAGTATTGTTGACCGACACGGTGATGGTCTTAGCTAACAAGCCTTTGAAAGAAAAACGAGCTCTCAAAGGTGAAATGAAACCTGAGGACAGACTACCACTCATGTTGGTCGCGGCTGTTGTCCTACCTATAGGACTGTTCCTGTTGGCTTGGACAGCACCGTACCCATCGGTGCACTGGATCGTACCAAGCATTGCTGGAGCTCTCATCGGCTCCAGCAGCTCTGCGATATATATTGGCGTTGTACTATATACGCTCGAGGCGTACGGGGAGTTGGCCACATCTGCACTTGCTGCCAATGCCATATTCCGATCTGCATACGCAGCCCTCGTTCTGTTGACGATAACACGCATGTTTGAAAAGATGACGTTTCAGGGAGCCATGTCCTTCTACGGAGGTATCTCCATCCTCATTGCGCCAGGACCGTACATTCTGTTGAAATACGGCGACCGTTGGCGAGCTACGTCGAAATGGACGGTAAAGGCACCTTAGCGATTCCATGCACCCCTGAGATGCAATCTGCACGTGATCTCAGCCGCGCAGACGCATGCCAGATGAGGGTGCTCCATCGATTGGTTGTCGGCTTCCGCCTTCCAAAACGGCACCGGGTGGGTACGAGCTTATCAGCATGATAGTCTCGCGTAGACACGCGACCAACAAGTATTGTATATATTGGTAGCTGGACGGTCAGCTCGCGTTCTTCTAATCCATTTACCTTTACTCCCCCTGCATACACATGTGCTCGTTGGCGCGATGCTGTAGGCACGTTCGTTGTCGACAGGTCCAAACGGGCAAGATCTACTGCTAGCGGCGTACCCTACGGGTTAGCAACTATATAAGTCCTCATGCCCCCGGTAACGCCTTGACTTCAGATAGACAGGAATCAGGAGATCTCACGACATGCGGGGTTGGAGCGGGTTGGCTGTGAGCACACTCACGGGGCTCAGTTGGATTGCTGGATCCAAGGCTGCTGAGCAGAACATCTTTGGCGCGCCCAAATTCGACGTCATCCACCAACCTTCGGATGAAGATATCGCGGCAGCCGCCGCGACGGCAAGAACGGCGAGCTTCAAGGACGTGCCGTACGTTGCTGGCAAGGCGTTTGATCGCGTCGTCATCATATGGCTGGAGAACACCGACTACATGAAGGCCGTTGGCGAACCCCACCTAAAAGCTCTCGGCCAACAGGGAATCACGCTAACCAACTACTGGGCGCTGACGCATCCTTCGGAGCCCAACTACATTGCTTCGTCATGCGGCGACTATTTCGGTCTTGCCAGCGATGACTTCGTTGTCGTTCCAGACGAGGTGTTTACTATTGCTGATCTGCTCGAAGAGAAGGAGGTATCATGGGCTGCGTATCAGGAGGGCATGCCATATACTGGCTACCTTGCTCAGGTGTACCGCGACACAGCGACAGGCAACCGGCCATACGAGCGCAAGCACAACCCACTCATCAGCTTCAATGGTACTCTTAATGACGACGACCGTCTTGCCCGCATCAAGAACTTCACCGAGTTTCACAAAGACGTCGCTGCAGAGGCTCTGCCGCAGTGGATGTTCATCACTCCGAATATGACCAATGACGGTCACGACTCGACAATCCGCGTTGCTGGTACGTGGGCGGAAGACTTTCTGATGCCGCTGCTCGAGAACCCGTACTTTCTCAAAGACACGCTTGTCGTGCTCACATTTGACGAGGACGACTCTAAGTTGCAGAACCAAGTGCTGACGCTGCTGCTTGGTGATATTCCTGAAGCACTAAAGGGAACAGAAGACGATACATACTACGACCACTACTCACTGCTGTCTTCAGTACAGAGTAACTGGGGTCTGTCAAACCTGGGCAGACGCGACTGTGGAGCAAATGTGTTTGATGTCATTGCGGACGAGACGGGATACGAGAACATCAAGGAGGGCTCGCGGCTAAGACTCCATGCTGTGCCCAAAATGGGTTACTTTGGCTCAGAGTTACTTCCGATTCCGAGTCCAAATCTCGAATGCCAGGGTGCTGGCGGCGCTGTACTCCAGAAGATTGTCGATGTCTGGGAGTAGCTGGGTTGTAATACATATAGAATTTCGTGTGGAAGTAACAAGTAGATAGTCTAAATACACATTAAAACTGTCAAGTTAGTACATGCATCAGCCTGCAGGGGCAGCAAAAATGAAAAACTACATCACCTTCACGTTCGCGCATGGTCTCCCACTGCACTACTGGGTAAGGCTCTCTGGTGCTTAAATATGACTGATCGGACGGGAAGTCTTGTTTTCACCAGGATATGGACGTAGCTGTCAGAAAATGTACTAGGCCGGATATAGAGTCGATGAGGTGATTAGTAGGCCAAGGTACAGTGGGACAGCTATAGTGGGATACTGCCGTACCGACGATGCAGCAGGACTACAGAGAAAAGCGCAGATATATGGCTGTCTCGTATATGGCTGTGTCGCTTGACAACTAACTCTCCTAGTAATGCCACTACTGTCGAGTATCCAGGATTTCTTCCGTCGGATAAGGTTTCATGACGGGTGGGCAGTCAAGATGAGCTAAGCCGAATCGAGATCACGCAGCCGGGCATAGAGTCCGGTATGAAGCCGTTACGAGCCGTTACAAGCTGTTAGGAGCTGAATCGTAAGGCATCAGGTAATATACGTCAGCGTCTTACAGTAGATAATGTTGGAATATAAGTGAAACATTCCCACGCCTTGTCTGTATATCCTGGTGGGCCGCGGCAAGATGCCACTTTCGGGCCTAGGGTAGCGCATCAAACCCGTTAGTGCAGCGTACATCGCCAGATTTCCGGACCTCCGTTACGTTTTTTAAGCATCCATCTGTCTCGTAGCCAACCAATGCTGTGGCCTCGGCCCACTCCTCTGGACAAGTGACGGTTTAGTAGCATTGCCAGTGCCTTCAGTGCCCCCTTCCTCCCCTCCGGATCTGCCTTCATACCTATTTCTCCCATGCCACCCGATATGAGCGAAGCAGGCATGGCGGCTGCAAAGAAAGTCTCGCCAGTGCCAAAGAAGCGAAGCGTCATTAGCCTGGCGTGTACTGCGTGCCGCAAACGCAAAACGAAATGCGACGGCCACCGGCCCACCTGCACCGAATGCGCCAATCGCGGCAAAAGCGACGGCTGTGTCTATGACGAATCAGCCGACAAACGACGAACTTCGCATCTTCGACAACGGGCCATGCTCATGATCCGCCTCAAGGAGCTCGAGACCCTCGTCCAGCGCATCAAACGTGGCGGACCCGAAGCCGAGCTGGCTATCCGCGAGATTCGCCGCCGCGACTCTTTAGATGGCAGCGTCGCGGGTGACCTGCCGTCGAGCGAGGTCATAACACCCGAAGAAACAGACTCCAAAGACGACATTGAGCCAAAGTGGAAGGACGAATCAAGCGTGCTGACGCTCGACGAGGAGGGCCAGGTGCACTATTTCGGCGGCACCTCGAATCTGCCTGAACTGAAGCATTCCATGACCGTTACAGGCAGAGCCTCGGGCCAGCTGCCTCAACCGGGGCTCTCCATCCGAAGCCTCTACCACCCATCAAACGGCTCGCCGAACGGTAACGTATACCGCGTGCAGAACGTGGACATCCCTCACGGCGTCATCCGGTACCTGCTGGATCTCTACTTCTGCTGGCAGCATACCTACTACAATATCTTCGACAAGGACCGGTTCTTGCGAGACCTCAACACAGAGGGCAAGTTCTATTCTGAGTTCTTGCTCAATGCTGTCCTCGCCCACGCGGCCCAGCTGTCGGATCTGCCTATATTACGATCCCATCCGTCAGACCCAAGCACATCTGGCTATATGTTCTTCAACGAGGCTCGCTCGCTCATTGACAGTGAACTCCTCAAGAGATCGGTCACAACTGTGCAGGGCCTTCTCCTCCTTGCCAGCAGGGAAGCCGGTGTCGGCCGAGATACCGTCGGTTGGGTGTATTCGGGAATGGCTTTTCGAATGGCCCTCGATCTGGGACTCCATCTCGACTGCAGAACACTCATGGAATGCGGCTACCTGTTGCCAGACGACTATGTGGTCCGCAACGCAAGTTTCTGGGGATGCTATTTATTTGACCAGGGCTGGAGTACCTACCTCGGCCGCCCGTCTGCCATTCATATGACTGATGTGACTGTAGAGCGCCGGTCGTTCATTGCAGATGAGGCACCCGTCAGCTGGGTACCCTTACTGAACCCCGAACAACGTGGCAAACCTCTGCCTCACTATCCTGAAAACACCTTGACAGCAATCCTACGACTTTCAGAGATTATCGAAGAGACGCTCGGTAGCCTGTACACGCCCAAGCGTACTCTCATGGAAGATGGCACCGATAAAGTCCACGAGACAGTCAAGCAGTTGTTCAGCAAGCTCCAAAAGTGGGAGTCTGCACTGCCGCTTCCCATGACTGAGGGCCCTGGTAGTGATCATCCCAGCGTACTGCTCCTGTTCACTCTCTTCCACGCTACCAAAATTTTCCTGTTCCGCCCATTTGTCAAAGTCAACAAGAATGAAGCCGTCGCTTCTTGCAGACCAATGAACCTATGCGTTGATGCAGCGATGAACATCATTGAAAAGCTTGAACGGTTCCGCTCACTTTACCCACTACGCCTTGCAACAAACATGTCAGTTTATGTCACGTTCACCGCTGCCACAGTATTCCTCTTACGTCCCGGCATCCAGCTCTACGATCAGAAGCTCGATCAATGCCTTCGAATGCTAGATGAGATCGGGCAATCCTGGAAATCTGCCACAACGGTGGCCGAGGGCATCCGCGCCCGTATGACAGTAAAGCAAGAGGCCCAGTTGTTCCTTCCATACCCCATGGGTCCGTCGACCTATTTCGAGACCAAAGACAGCTGGGCTTTCGACGCGGTACCTGAATTTGAGTTCCTCATGGAGCTTCCAGACGCCTCACCTGGAACTGTCCGATCGTAACACGAGTCGAGCTTGACGCTAAACTAATGACATGCAATAAACACTCTCTATTGTAGCAAGGACATGATTCATTCAGACATATAAGCGGCTAATCCACAATATAAATACACGAGTGCCATTTAGGGCACCCGCAAGAACAGCAAAGCAGCAAAACATACAGTATCAAGCGAGTAAAATGCAGTAGGGAAGTCAGATGGGCGCCAGACCGAAAGCCATGCTAAACATGGAAATCGAGCTCCTTGGTATCGTTAGCGAACTCGGCGGTCCCAGGATCGATCTGTTTAGGCGGAGGATGATTCAAGAGATGAAAGGGACAGGTTACCAGTGGGTCCTTAGCGGGGACAATAACCGCATCCTCAAGACCATAATTGGTCTCTATCGTCTGCATGGAAACCCAGGCCATGAAGGGAATACTGAAGATGATGAGGCCGAAGTTAGCACCCAGCTCATTGAGAAAAGGGATACGCGCAGCATCGATGCCAAAAGAGATGGCGGCGCCAGCCGACTGCACCCCTTTGTAGAACCCTGCGTAACGGGCAAGCCTGTAGGACTCGTTTGTGAGCGAGCCCATGATCCAGTAGCACCAAGTCTGCCACATGGCGTCAGCAATGCCGTAGCATAGGTACAAGACAAACGGACCAGCAAAGCCAGGCTCCGACCAGTCTAGGGATACTCTTTCAGTGCCGTTGCCTGGATTGACGACCTGGAAGACCGTACCGCCAGACCAGGTTCCTACGACGAATAGAACGACCACCGCGAGGCCAAACATTCCACGGTTGCGACGCTTGACGTACCGATTGTCCAGAATGCATCCAATGAAAAAAGATCCAAAGACCTGGGTCAGCCAGTACAGCATCGAGTTGAGGGCGCGGGCTCGAAGGGAGAAGTAGTGGGCGTTGAGGCGGAACTGGTACGAGTAGAAGAAGTTGCTGGCAAAGAAAGCCGGTACAAGCATCATCATGCGCTTGTCGCGGAAAACATGTGTAAGCTCCTTCATTTCCGTTTTGAAGTTTGTTTGGGCAAAGCTCTCGAGATGACTCCCATCCGTGCGGATTACTCGTCTTGGGTCGACCAAGAGTACGCTCGAGGCAATGCCAACCATCATCACGACGAAGAAGCCAGCATAGGTACCAGTGGAGATGGCCGAAGCGCGGGCTGTATGGATATTCTCGACGAGGGCAATAAGCCCGCCGAGAGTCGCACCAAG
This sequence comes from Sugiyamaella valdiviana, assembly GCA_030570555.1. Classification (NCBI taxonomy): domain Eukaryota; kingdom Fungi; phylum Ascomycota; class Dipodascomycetes; order Dipodascales; family Trichomonascaceae; genus Sugiyamaella; species Sugiyamaella valdiviana. The sequence continues at coordinate 1,310,615 of JAJLWF010000003.1, forward strand.
CGACAACAACGACCACGTCGTGGCAAAAGCCTTGGCCTTTGAGCGCTCCTTAGGATACGACATGACGATCATGCCGTGGACGCTCCATAGCAGCGCTGCGGAGATTCCGCACAATACACCGCCAAACACGACAAAGCCGGCATTTGGATGGCGGTCGAGGTTCCACAGAGCGCCCATGTACACGGTATATCCGACGCCTCCTAGAAACATGGTGAAGCGCGGGCCCAGCGTATTGACTATTGATCCAGCCATAAAGCCTACCACGGCAAAGCAAGCGTATAAGGCCGCATTGGCATGATCTGTGATGGAAACGTCCGAGACAACCGATCCTCCCGCACCGAGGCCCGACACAGCGTCGAACATGCCTGGCAGCGTGAAGAGCATAAAGCCGACGAGGATCACCTGCGTCTCAGGCAGAAGCCACAGGCGGTGGAGGCCCCGTATTGTGGCCATGTCTCTTCCAGTAACTCTCTTTATAGTAACTCTCTCTGCAGTAACGGGTCAGTAGATGGCAGTCGAGCCCAACTGACCCAGCAAATGAGTAGATCTCTAACTGCTTGACAAGAGCCCGTTTCCAGATACGAGATAGATAAGACGAAGACAGAAAGCACCGTCTTCCGGGGACTGAGAGGACAAGAACCGGGGCGAAAGCGGTCTCGGGGACTCTTCAACCGTACGAATGGCCCTGAGAAGATCAAGCCAGGTTCGTCTACCGACAATGCATGCGATATGGCTGAGCGGCAGGCGAGTACAGAAAATAAGCACTAACAGCCGCGATGTAACGTGGGCATGCAGCTGCATACACGGCACGAGCTGCGAGTGGGCGAGTGGGAGTCTGGGAGTCTGGAGGTGGAGTTGGAATTCGGGAAGGTGGAATTAGACCTTGGAATCGGGAACTGGGAATCTCATATTCGGTAATCTTGGACTGAACGATTTCGTTCCGCCAATGGTATCGTCATTCTCGTGCTTCATAGAAGAAGTGCCAGGAACCACTCAAGGCTGTCACCAGCTGGACCAGCTGGCCCTACCCTGCACTGGCCAGCGGAGCCCACTTTTGTAGGCACCAGCCTCAGCCGTTAAGCACGCTGGGGCACGCTGGCGAGCGCACCGCCCTGATAAAGCACAGGGCATTACAATGAGCCATTACAGGTATTACACGAGCCATTACAACTGTAAAACGCAGCGGGCGAAGACCAAATGTCGATTGGGGACAGCAGCAGTATTTATAGTTGCGGCTTTTGCAAGATTGGCTTCACCCCGGATGTATGTCTCCGGCCGGGGGTCAGGAAGTGCAAGGTCAATTAGATAGCACGAACACGAACACAACCTCGGACTAGTAGTGCCAATTGGATGTAATACCACCTGGAACTCCGTATCGTAGTCTCCTGGTTCCCGTCCTGAAGTCATGCTCGCTGGTACTAGCAACATGCGGGACGGCACACCAGCGGGATCGAAGGTATTTATATGAAACAGCAAAGGACCATCAGGGTTCGAGCGCCATGCATTGGTGATCGGGCGGAATTCGCCGGTTGTAGATCAGCGACAGCAAGCGGCTATGTTGCTTGGCTGCCAAGTCAACTTCTTGACAGCTGAACGGCTGTCGGTTGCTCGGGGCTCCGACTGTGCAGTTGCGTGACGGTTGTGCCGAGTATACGCTAAATTATGAAAAGTTGTCACACTTGTATACAAAGTCGTTGAAATAAACACCCAAGAATACACAATCCAAACACTTTGTAAATACAATAAAACAAGAACGACTACACAAATACAGCCCAGATTGTAGCATGGACCACCTATACCTTGCACGCCCAAAGGGGAAGCGACCCCACAGTTTCCACCGAGGTCTAAATTCCGACCCTTGCCCTCGTACCTGGTGCTGGCATCTCGGCAGCTTCTCGGCTACCTCATCGCCTTCATTGATCCGCACCATGGACTTCTACGGGTGAGCTAATCCACCAGCCCGGTATTCTGTATCTCCATCTAACTCAGTATTAACACGCCGCGGTCCTCCATTCGCAGCAAGGCTCTGGAGAAGCTGTCATGCCAGGTTGCAAAATCTGGTGACAGCGCAGGCCTAGCACGTCTCTCCAAGGCACTCGCCAGCCAAGACATGACTCAGGACAAGGCCTCGATCCCGATGGTATGAACTTCCCGTCTCCCTTGTCGTGCCCACTAATTTATCAGACCGGCCGCGAGTATGAAGTGCTCATTGCGCTAGGCAAATCGGCTGGACGCATCACCAACGAAGCCCAGGCTGCAGTGCTGTTTCGCCAGCTCTCAGCCTACTTTGTTGAGCTGCCGACGCAGAAGTTCGTCAACTCGCCCCTGTTCCGCCAACTGAACCCATCGCCGTGGCAATTGGCGTCGAGAGTGCTCACCTCGGCTGTCGTCTCGCTCAGCAACCTCGCCGACGGTGCCACCCAGAACATCGCGCTCGAGCAGTACATTGACAAGGTCTCGGCTCTTCTCAACGACTCCTCCGCGACCGACGACTACGCCGTCCTGTTCCCTCTGCTTTTCTCCCTCGAAGGCTTCCTCCAGGCCCTCACCGACAATGTCTCGCGACTGTCTAACCAGAGCGTGGGCCTCGTTCTAGAGCGCATCCTGCCCATTGTCGACAGCGGCTTCCTGCTCAAAGTTGAGCGCGCCGTCTCCTCGGTCACGAACCGCTACGGCTCGGGTGATACTCCCGCCAGCGAGTTCCCTCTATGGGCGCACAGTCTTCTGTTCGGTTCAGAGACCTCGCACCAACAGGGCGCTCTCATGGTCAACTACCGTATCTGTAGTCTTGCCCGCGAGATCGCGGCTCGCTCCCTTGGTCTCAACCTTCCCCTTGCCGACGGCGATGTCACCAACTTTCTGCTCAACGAGGAGAGTGCTGCGCCAGTACTGGACTCGACACCCGACCACATTGACACGCTCAAGAACTTTGCTACAAACCAGCTCCACTCTCTGGACGAGGGCTCAGACTACATTGAGCTTGCATCGCCCGAGAAGATTGATCTTGCTCTGTCGGTCCAATCTCTGGCCCTCGATATCATTGCTGTCGCCGTCTACTTCAAAGCGATATCCGTTGCCGATGTGTCCCAGTTCATCGAGCGCTCGCTGGATCATGAGAAGCTCATCCTCAACCACTCGCTCTACCTGACCGTGTTCAAGCTCGGTGCCTACCTCTGCAGATTCAACCCCGAAATCGGTACTTTCATGAGTAACAGCCTGCCTGAGTTTGTCGCCAACCCGAGTGTCGAGCCCGAGTTCTCGTGGGAGCTGTCCAAGGTGCTCACCTTTGGTCTAAAGAACCTGTCTCAGGACAGTGTTGTCAGTGTCATTTACACGCTGGTCAACTATCTGACCCCCGATACAGAGTCATCTGCTAATGGCCTTTTGAAGCGCAGCGGTACCTTGAATCAGTTGTCTGCTGCCGAGGGTGCCAGCCTAGACACGACCCAGATTTCGCGTCTGCAGTCTCTCACCGGCCGCAACATTATCACGTCCGTTGCTGCTATTGGCTCCACCTATGGTGACAATCAAATTGCTACGCTTTCGTCGACTGTGCTTACGCAGAAATATGGTACCGTAAGTCACAGTATTGATCTCGAAGTAATTCGTGGCCTCTCGCTTCTGGCTCCTCATGTCTCTGAGAAAGAGTTCAAGGTAGTTTTGCGTGCTTTCTACTCTGGCGAGGCTGCCGCTGCACGGACTAATGATCAAGAAGTCGCTGATAGTATCCAGGAGGCTCGCTGCCGATTGTCGAGATCCATTGGCCGCGACCACCCACTATTCGAGAAGTACCTTGCCGAGCTACTCAAGTCTATCATTGGCAAGGGTGACACCATCGCTGACGAGCATCACAGGTCTCACGTCGAGATCTCGGCCACGGCCAAAGAGATTGCTACTCTGATCCCTCCTTTGGCTCTGCTGCTGCCTAAAAGCCCCGAAGAGCCTTACGAGACCCATGACTGGGAAATGACTTCGCTGTTTCGAAATGCCTGGTTTAACATGGTTGTCCATGGTTTCTCTGCTACCTCTCAGTGGACTAATGATCTCAAGGCTGATCTCGAAATCATCGCTCGAAGCACTCCCCCGCTCGTATCTGAGACCTCTGCCAACCAGGTCGAGAGTGAGCTCGAGCTGAACACTGTCCTTCGACGAGGTTCGTCCCACCACAACGTGAACAGCCAGAAAGATATCATGCAGAACACTCTCGCCATGAACTCGTACGAGGTGCGCTCGATTTCGTACTCGCACCTTATGTTCCTGTCGGCTGCCGTGCTTCTCGAGTTCTTGAGAGCCGAGACTGGAGAGTGCTCCAAGGTCCTGCTCTACTTTGGCGATCCTGAGTTCCGTTCAGGCGACTCGGGCAAGCACATGACTAAGATCGCCATGGACAGTACCAGTATCTATATCAAAGGCATTGTCAGGGGCGGCAAGGAAGAATTCACTGCTGACAAGGTCGCTGAGCAGCTCAAGAAAGTTCTTGTTCTATGCTGTCATCGAGTAGCTGCTATTCGTGACATGGCTTTTGTGGCAGCAGAGAACATTATTCGCAAGATTCCTTCTGCTCTTTGTCGCCGAGCGAGTCTCTTTGCTTTGCTCGATCTCATGACTTTGCTATGGACGAGTCAACTTGATGCTGATACCGATGAGTACGAACCGCGTGCAGTGTTTACTGCTCCTGGGTCCAACATCACCCTACGTCTCTCTGATTCGTATGATTACCGCAAGCAGAGCCTTGAGAAGCTGAAAGAACATGCGCGCAAGTGGATCGACCTGGTGCTCCAACCTATGAGCTTTGATCTGAAGAGCCTATTGACGAGCTACCTCACGGAGATGAGCGAATACCGCCCTTTCAACCATGTTGCCCTTGGATGTGCTTTCGCTTTGGAAGCGGGTGGAACCGTCTCGCGTGGTGATGGTGAGCTATCGGTTCTACATGCGGACAAGCTGCTGACCTCTTCGGGCTTCTTGTCGCACTACATTTGGAGATCTGAGTTCAAACCTAGAGGATACAAGGTAACGCCCGCCGAGATCGAAGACCTCCAAGAGTCAATGGAGCAAATTCTGTCCGGAATGAACGAACACTACACGCTCTCACAGACCCGCGATCTGCTGTACAACGCTGCCACGATCCTTCGCTCTGGAGTTCACAGCACGTACATTGCCCAGATGGCGGTCAAGATCCCATTTAAGTTCTTCAATGAGAGACAAATCGAGATGGGAATCTCGCTCTGGCTTTGGATTATGAACGAAGTCCCATCCTTGCGTATGGCTATTCTTGCTCAAATTGCCCAGGAGTGGGAACAGTCTGTGAAAGAGCGCAAGGGTTTGTTCTCACGGAGCCACGATCTCGTGCGCCCGGACTTCGCTCGTATGGAGTACGCTCCGTCCAACAAGGCCGAAATCGAACGCGACGGTGCTATTGTCTTGAAATCTTTTGCTGTACATGCCGTTCTGGTCCGTTTCCTGTCTAGTCTATTCCAGGCGTCGGTATTCGAGAGTCAGCATTTGCTGCAGATTTTCACTCGGATTGTCCTCATTGGCCTCAGCGGTCTTAGCTACGCAAGCTTGCATCCATTTGCTCGATTCATTCGATTTGAGCTTATTAAGTTTGCTCTCGATGTTCTCGATGTTCAAGTCCGCTTTGGAAGCAGAATCGTGTCTCAGCTTCGAGGTAACATTGTGTCTGCTTCTCTCACGTGGTTTGCGCAGCCTCCCGCTTGGCCGTATGGTGGCAATAGGCTCAAGCTGAAGGCAGAAGTTGCCCTTCTGAAGGAAGTAGCTTTGAGATTTGCAAACCTCAAGATCAGCTCACCGGATGTTGCCACCAAACGATACTTGCTTCTGCAGTTTCTTAACGACGACCTCGCGAAGATCTCTGCTTGGCTTGATCCCCTTCAGCAGAGTGCCAGCTATCGCGAAACTTTCGGTCGCCAGATTGTACGAAACACTACTATTGGTGCCAGCGATATTCAGGACGCTTGGAGAGTGGATTCACACCTGGCTATTTACTTGGCAGAGCGTCACAAAAACACTGCTGCTACCCAGGCGCTGGTTGACCTAATCTCTGCTGACCCCATGCGAGCTATTGCAGTACCTGAGGCCCTTCAGTATTTCCTGAGCAAGAAGACCGCTAAGGGTAACGGTCATGTTCTCTACTGGACACCATTGAGCCCCATTGCATCGATTAACCTGTTCCTCCCTGTACATGGTGACGATTCGTTTTTGCTTCAGTATGCAATGCGCTCTTTGGAGAGCCACGATGTGAACCTCACATTCTTTTATGTTCCTCAGCTAGTGCAGTCGCTTAGACACGACAACGCTGGCTACATTGAGGCCTATATTCTCGAAGCTGCAAAGATCAGCCAGCTGTTTGCCCACCAAATTATTTGGAACATTCTTGCCAACTCCTACAGTGATGAGGAGTCTACTCAACCGGATACTATGAAACCTACTCTGGACCGAGTTGTGGAAAAGATGGTTAACTCCTTTACTGAAGAGGATAGGAGCTTTTACGAGCGCGAGTTCAGATTCTTCAACGAGGTCACTGCCATCTCTGGAAAGCTGAAGCCGTACATCAAGAAGTCCAAGGCTGAAAAGAAGGCCAAGATTGATGAGGAGATTGCCAAGATCAGGGTCGACGTCGGAGTATATCTTCCTTCGAACCCAGACGGTACAGTCGTGGCAATTGATCGAAAGTCAGGTCGGCCTCTTCAAAGTCATGCAAAGGCTCCTTTCCTCGCTAAGTTTAAGATTCGCCGTGAGGTTCCCATACTTCAGATCACAGGATCCGAGGGAGAAGAAGAAGAGGAGGTCTCTCCTGTCAACGCTGTCAGCACCGAGGAGGTTTGGCAGGGTGCCATTTTCAAGGTCGGTGACGACTGTCGTCAGGATGTTCTTGCACTACAAATTATCAGTGTCTTCCGAAGCATCTTTAAGGGCTCCGGACTTGATCTTTATGTGTTCCCGTACCGAGTCACCGCCACTGCTCCTGGTTGCGGTGTTATCGACGTTCTCCCCAACGCCATCTCACGAGACATGCTCGGTCGTGAAGCGGTTAATGGTCTGTACGAGTACTTCACGAGCAAGCACGGCGGTGAGGACTCAATTGAGTTCCAGAAGGCTCGAAACAACTTTGTTAAGAGTCTTGCAGCATACTCAGTCATCTCTTACCTTATCCAGTTCAAGGATAGACATAATGGAAACATTATGTACGACGAGGATGGCCACATTCTTCATATTGATTTTGGTTTCTGCTTCGATATTGTACCTGGTGGTGTTAGGTTCGAGGCTGCCCCGTTCAAACTCACGACAGAGATGGTTGCTGTCATGGGTGGCAGCTCGAGGACCCAGGCTTATCGATGGTTTGAAGAGCTGTGCGTGAAGGCGTTTCTTGCTTGCCGTCCGTACGCTGAGACCATTATTGAGATGGTACTTCCTATGTTGGACAGTGGACTTCCTTGTTTCAAGGAGACCACGATTAAAAAGCTGCGTGCACGATTTGTTCTTGAGCGCAGCGAGCGGGATGCTGCTATTCACTTCAAGAGTCTGATCAAGAAGAGTGCCGAAAGCTTCTACACCAAGGGATACGACGAGTTCCAAAAGATCACAAACGGTATTCCCTACTAGATCTATAGCTATATCTACACTTCAAGTTTACCAAATTACAGTATATTCCGTATAAAACAACAAAAACATCGCGTACCATTAAAAATCACAAGCATTGGTGACTACTGCCGGCTCCATAGAACCTCATCTTTGAAGAAGGCATCGTTCCCCTCTTCTTTCACAAACTCTAACTCTTGATCACTGTATGGACTCGAGTTATCATCTGAAGGAGATTCGACGTTTGCACTGCTTCGTAGTGAGACCATAGAGCGAGCCTTTCGTGGTCGGCCACGCTTGCCTGGGATCTTTCTTGGCTTGCCAGGAAGCTCGATTCCACCTGAGCAGATCATGCGAAGTCTGTGACGCTGAAGAGCATCGTGACGGGTGAACCCCTTTCCGCATGGGCACGAGTAGGGACGTTCCTCCTGGTGGCACTTTTCGTGACGGCGAAGATCGTGGGGGCGTACGAAGCAGGCGCCACATGAGTCACAGGCGTATGGCCTATCACTCAAGTGAGTCTGAATGTGAGAGCGCACGTTGTATCGTCGACGGAAAAACTTGCCACAGTTGGGGAACAGGCATTCGAAGAGGCCCTCGTCATTCGGGCCCGCCATATAAGCGTCAACGCGGCCAGGTGGCAGACACGACTTGCGGTTTGACTGCTTTCCTGTCTGCTGCTGAATGCGTATTATTTCTTCCGAATCATCGTTCTTGGGTGCGGTGATGACGGGTTGCCAGGCAATTCCGGCGGTGGAATCAATAGGGCCCATATCAACGGAAGAAAACACATTCATGCTGGCAAGACCGGGAGTGGCACCAGAGAAAAACTGGTGACCAGACTGGAGCTCGGGACTGGCATCGATGTTGGGCGAGTGCTCCGACGAAGAGAAGTAAGTATCTGAATCACTCTCACCAAACACAGACCGACGTCGCTGCTGAGGCACCGGTGATGAGTTTGGGTCCAAAAACGGCGTATCCTTGGAGTACAGGCTCGAAGAATGAGCCAGCTGCGCCGAATATGCCAGGGATGGAGATGATAATGGGAGGGATACCGGAGAGGTCTGTGGTTGCAGGAACACCTCAGAAGTAGCGAGATGGCTCTTCATGGGCGAGACTGCAGGTGTCAGAGGATGATGAGGAAACTGAGAGTCTGCCACAGCGGCTGCTGTGGCCGCGACATTGTTGTAGTTCATCATTTTGGAGTAGCGAGCAAGAGCAGAAGGCTTCACAGTAAGCTGTGAAACATCTGCCATGCTCATTTGAGGATGACCGACCGACGAGTACGAAGACTCGCCGGTCTGGTAGGGACCGCCTGCTATGTTCAACTCGGGGACAGAAGCAGGGGGGGCACCAACCACGGAGTCGTAGTCAGTGTAGGAAGAGAAGTAGGATTCAAACTCCTCGTGGGGTAGAGGAACGGATTTCTCAGGGAAGCCCTTGACAGGAGCGGGGAACTGGAAATCAATACTCCGCTGCGTCTGAGCCAACCAGCGAGAGTTCAGAGAGTCCATGTGAAGACTTCAGAGGAGGGGTGGGAGAAGAAAGAAAGCTCCGTGCTGACCAGCAGACACAGAGGGGGAAACAGAGGGGAGAACGGGTGTCAACAGTCAGTCACAAGTAGCCAGAGAGGTCTGAAAGAGACGAAAAACCTGGATATACAAGCGAAGACTCGATTGAAACAACACCCAATTCGTGAAATGGGGGTTGGAGATTTGAGGGAGGAGTGACCAGCACGCCAGAGGCAAAAAAGGTGAAGTGAATAAAACGAAGCTTCTAAACTCACCAGGAGCAAGAAACAAACGGGTTGAAATGAAGCAATGACTTGGCCAGCAAGCGTTGCAAGAAGGGGTGGGTTCAAAAACACTGAGAAAGTGTGAAGAAGTAGGAAAAGAAGAAGCAGAAGATTCGGTGCGAAGGGGTGGGAGGATATACAAGGCCTGCCGAGGGCGAGTGGGCGCAAAAGCAACGTACCGAGGCCTCATCCGCCCGCAAAGGTGCGTTTACTACTCCATCAGGGAGCAGGATCGGCCACTGATGTGCCCAATTAGGGCAATAAAGGCGATTTTTTCGTAATCGCATGCCGTACCGCTGCAGGGCCTGGAACGGCTGATGTTGATTTGTTACCTGTTTAGGTAACATACAAATAGCACGGCTGATAGTACAATGCGGTTTTCCATGTGATGCGTGGGGAGATAATCAGTGCAGTGAAGAATTATCGAGTGTGCACCGAGGTTGAAAGCAGGAACAGCCAAGAAACAAAGGAGTGCTTGCTTGTGCTTGCATGTTGCGGGTCCGGCATTGCGCGAGAGTACGGGGATGAATCCTCGATATTCCGTACCGCCGGTGATGTCCCGGAGCCGGCAAGTTGAGCAGCCGGGATAACTGAAACATCTCCGATCGGGCGGTGATGCGGGTTGCTCAGTTGGGCGCAATCACGAGGTCGCAGATGATGTGCCACCATTTGCTACGCCCAGCAAACTAAGTTGTTTAAGCAAGTAGCCAATTCGACAAGCAAATCAGGGGACATGGTGGGTCACAGAGTTCGTTAATTACCAGCCGTTGTGTCATTAAACGGCACAACATGAACGTCCCGGCCGACACGGATCTTCGCGTGGGTGAGGTGCGCGACGATCGTGGGGATCGATCGGGGTAGGCCGCGCGGGTTATCCGGTCCCCACAGCACACCATCAGTGTACTCAATAGAGCCGATAGACAAGTGGGGGGTTGATGTCGATATGAGGCCCAGCTGCGCATATTCCGTGACGGAAATGGAATTGACATGTGTGATGAGTTCTTTGAGCTGATGTCCAGAAGGCTCGTCGCAGTTAATAGGAACGGTGATGAACAGACGGGTGCGAGCACGATTGGGCAGTAAAATAATAAATGGGTCAAGTCTGATGGTCACTGCCGAGAAACTGCGTAGTTGTGGGATAATTCTGTCGACAAAGCGATCCTTTGCACTGGTCTCCAGCATCAGGTTCTCTGAGAGACTGATGTGTAGCGGGAGTTTGGCTCCTAGCGGGGTCTGTAGAAGGGACTCCACCGGACAGCTCAGATGAGCCTCGAATGAGTCGAGGACCGACTGCAGAATGGTGTCGGCATTGACGTCGGGCAGCCATTCTACGTACACATGGGTCGGCCACTGGCCGTCCACGTGATGAAATGTTCGCGTGTGGCCGTTGTGGAGCTCTACCTCATCGGTGCGAGGCCCTGTCAAATAAATATTGTAGAATGATTCTGGGAGGGGGGGTAGTTGAGACTGTGAAGGCTGTTGCGACGGTTGTTGGCTGTCGCTGTCGCTGTCGCTGTAATCAACTAGGCCGGGCATGAGTAGCTAGATTAGCTGTATCAGGTAAGTATACCAGCTATAGACCACTCTATAACAGCACTATATACACTCCCACTATTCCAATTTGCACCACTCCAATATAAACTCTTTACCACTCTACACGGTTAGAAGCAGATCCAATCACGGATCATAGTCTGCTCCAATATAAATCGCTGTAGCTGCATCGCACTTCGTCCGGCTCGGCTGGGAGGCATGTGTGGGCTAGGGCGCCTGCGGAACCAATGAGCATTGAGATATTGGCAGAGGGTTGTGGCCGGAAACGGCGTCTCCGCGGGCAGCTGACGGCCGTGCTGGGGTGGCGTTACAGTTACCGCTGAATCAGCCTTCCGGCAACGGAAATCGCCCCTGTGTGTCTCGAGACCTCGGAACACCCGCCAATCAGCCCCTCGTGCTGTCAGGCTAGCGTGCGCTCTTGCTCCGGCCAAGGGTCACCCGGACGCATGTCCAATACAAAGCTGCACGGGGCTGCCGGATTGCCATTTAAAATCCAGATATAAATCAGCCTCTGTTATTTTAGCTCCGTACCACATCTTGCAATCATGTTGGCTAGCGGTTCGAAACTGGCGCCCTCGCTGCGCTCCAGCTCAATAAGAGCTCTGCGGTCGCTGGCAATTGCCGGCTCCCGAGCTCGCCCTGTATCTGGCCCTGCTCTCATCTCGTCGCCGGCTCCGGCCAGAGCCTTTTCCCGCCTAGCGTCTGTTCGGTATGTTCAATGGCTTTTGCAAGATGTTCTTCTAACTCAGACCTGTCCTTCCTACTCGTGTACTTGAGCAGAAGCGTGGATATGGTATGTAAAGCGCTCGGGAGTTGCAAATCACTCGTACTAACTGCAGCTGAGATCGTCAAGGTGCCCGACATGGCCGAGTCCATCACTGAGGGAACTCTGCGCAGCTTCGAAAAGGAGGTTGGCGACTTTGTCGAGCAGGATGAGGAAGTTGCGACCATTGAGACCGACAAGATCGACGTCAGCGTCAACGCGCCATTCGCCGGTACTCTGACCGAGTTCCTCGCCAATGTCGAGGACACGGTCACTGTCGGCCAGCCTCTGTTCAAGATTGAGCCTGGTGAGGGCGAATCTAAGCCCAAGGAAGAGGCCCCCAAGAAGGAGGCTGCTGCTCCTAAGGAGGATGCCCCCAAGGAGACTGCCAAGGAGACCCCCAAGGAGACCAAGGAGGCCCCCAAGGAGGCTCCCAAGGAGGCTAGCAAGCCTGCTCCCAAGCCTGCTGCCAAGGAGGCCAAGCCCGCTGCTTCGGATGCTGCTCCGTCAGTTCCTGGATCCCGCGAGGAACGCCGCGTTAAGATGAACCGCATGCGGTTAAGAATTGCTGAGCGCCTGAAGGAGTCGCAGAACACCGCTGCGTCGCTGACGACGTTCAACGAGGTCGACATGTCAAGCCTCATGGAGATGCGCAAGCTCTACAAGGACGAGGTTCTCAAGAACACCGGCATCAAGTTTGGTTTCATGGGCGCCTTTGCCAAGGCTTCCACGCTCGCCATGAAGGAGATCCCTGCCGTCAACGCCTCCATTGAGGGCCCCAACGGCGGTGACACCATTGTCTACCGCGACTACGTCGACATCAGCATTGCCGTCGCTACCCCTAAGGGACTTGTCACCCCTGTTGTCCGCAACGCCGAGTCCCTCGATGTCCTCGGAATCGAGAAGGAGATTTCCGCTCTGGGAGTCAAGGCCCGCGACGGTAAGCTTACCCTCGAGGACATGGCTGGTGGTACCTTCACCATCTCCAACGGTGGTGTCTTTGGATCGCTGTACGGTACACCCATCATCAACATGCCCCAGTGCGCTGTGCTTGGTCTGCACGGAGTCAAGGAGCGTGCCGTCGTTGTCAACGGCCAGGTCGTCTCTCGTCCCATGATGTACCTCGCCCTCACCTACGACCACCGTCTCCTCGACGGCCGTGAGGCCGTCACCTTCCTCAAGACCGTCAAGGAGCTTATTGAGGACCCCCGCAAGATGCTCCTCATCTAAGCCGAGTCATCATCATAACTAAATGTATTCTCTTGTACTGTACATGGTAGCGTAGATAAGGTGCTCACAGGGGCCAATCAATGGCACAGTGTAGTCGTAAATGCAGTTCAAGCTTATACAGAGGGCTCCGGGTCGGGACCACCAACCGTCTTGATGATACCTTTGTACTCGGCAGCATCGACGAGTCCTAGAGCAATGAGATCGGTCCAGAACATCTGAGCCTTTTCAGCAGAGTATGCAAGGTAATCAAAGTAGTCTTCCTCGACCTCCTCAGGCGGGTGCTCGGTCTTCTCGGCTTCGTGCTTCTCAAACTTGTAAACGCCATGCTCACTGTCCTCATGCTCTCGTTGTCGTAAATCATCATCGTGGTCCAGCACGGCCTGCACAATTCCCCAAACCATCCAGTAAGCGTGCACTGCAGGGCGCCAGTCGACTGTTGCCTGCTGCAGGTACTTTGCCTCGGCCTCCATCTTGTCTTCATCATCAAACGTGTCGTAACCATGCTCTACGTAGCCATTAATCATGTTGAGCTGCTGTGCCGGAGTTGGGTAGCGATCGTTGTGAATGTGGTACGAGCGTTGGGCATCGTGGTAGTCGGCCATCCATTCGCACTGCGTTAGAAGCTGTATCGTGGGATACGAAAGTGGCACTCACGAAATGGTTGCTGATGTCGTAGCCTCGCGAGTTGCCGCTAGAGTACTCAAAGTCAATGACAACGAGTTGACGGTGCTCATAGGCTGGCACAAGCAGTGGTGAGCCCTTTGGAGGCTCAATACGGAGGATGTTTCCATATTGTGTCTGAGTTAGAATTGAGGAAGATGTAGCAGAAAACACTCACATCGTTGTGGGAAAAGACAAGCTCCTTGGTGATGCCTTCCTCGCTGTACTTGGCGACGATCCAGTCGCGGTAGCGCTTCAGAGCATGGGCAAAGGTTGCCCAATCAGCTTGGACGATTCGTTGTGTTGCATGGGGCGCTGTTAACTCAAGAAGACGCAGCTTCTCGAGAGCAGGCTCTGTCCACTTCTCGAGGCACTGCCAGACGCCGGGGCCCTTGGCCCGCTCGTCGTCGAGCAGACGGACACCGTCATGGAGCTCGCGCATTCGCTTGGCAATGAGTAGGCTGATCTCTGGGTCGCGGATATCTTCCTTTGTGAGGGGCTTTGCGTGCAAGAACTGCTCGAAACGGCCGTTTTTGAAGGTGCCTAGCAGGCGAGGTCCGATCTTGCGCGCCGACAGTCTCGAAACAGTGGCCAGCTCCTTCTCGCGGTCGATGATGTGCTCGACCTGAGGACCGTACACACGCAGCAGCAGGCGTTTGGGCACCTTGTGATGGTATGTTTTGGCCGAGTTGGGTGGATGGTGCTTCTTGATCATATCTTTGAGCGAGGGGGGTGGATCAACGGAGTAGACCGAGTTGGTGAGGGCACCAGAGATACGCGCGACGACGAGGTCGCCAGCCATCTCCTTCTCCACGACTTTCCACCGTGAGATGTGCAGTGAGTGGATGAGGTGGAGAATGTCCTGTTTGAAGTAGTCTGTTGGCAGACGGTTGTCGAGGAAAAAGTTGAGATGGAAGATCTCTTCGTCGGCAGGCGTAGTAGCGCCATGGCTGCTCGAGGACCGGCGAAACTTGGGCCGGGGGAGCATGGGAGTGGTGGTAGTCAGAGCAGGGGCCATTTCGCACGGGCGCTCGGGGGTTGGCGTGGATCTGGCGGATCTAGTAGACAGAGAGTAAGGAGCAGAGAAAAAGGCGAGTCGGGTTCAACGTCAGATATGGGTTAGGCCCAGACTATCACATGCAAACCCAAGTTAACCAGTGGCAGAGCAGTGCAAGTGGCACGGTGGCGTCGAGGTGGCGGTTTCACCAAATGATCTTGATGACTCTGTTCAACTGCGGGGTCGTACGGGTCACGAGCTCAATTGTCGTCGTCTGAAGCTCAAGTCGGCGTTGGGAGAAGAACCACTTATATGGGCGTTGCAAAAAGCAAGCAGCTGGCACTGATAGGCTGGAGGTGCAGGGCGGGGCAAGTTGTCTTGTGATAGTATCCCGGATCTGGCCGCAATTAGCCGCCTGCAGAAACCATATAGCGATAAGCGGGCCCGGTGCCACGCGAGACACGTAGCACGCGAGAACGCGAGTTGCAGATATAAGTAGCGGGGGAGGGAGTAGAAGGGTGAATTGAGGACTGTTACGTGGTATTTGAGTTACTGTATGGATGTCAAGTTACACTATGGATGTCAAGTCAAGTACTGTTGACAGGAGTTATGAAGCTCAGTTATATACGGGTGTATTCAGTTAGACTGGCTGTGTTACGGGTTACTAGGTGCCTTGGATCTAGGAGACTGGTGTGCAATTTGTTAGCTTTTAGCAGTGCTGTGTGGCTCGTGTGGCGCTGTGGCTGTAACCTGGTTATTTAATGAGCGTAAATCAGTAACATTCGGCTGTTGAGATTAATATCACATTGAGACTCTTGTGGAGTACATTGGTGTATAAAGGCTCACCTCAGTAATATTGAGATATTAGATATACAATAGTTGCGGAGTAATATTGAGATATTAGATATACAGTAGTTGCGGAGTAATATACGGGAGACAGCAGATATAGGTATTATTGAAATATACGATATAGACGGATCATTCGAGCCTTACTCTTGAGCACGAAGCACCACTAGTAAAGGTCGCCGAGAACCTTGCGGTGACGAGGAGGAAACTCGGGCTGACGGCGCGGAGCACGCGTGTCGCGGCGAGTGCGCCAGTGCTCGCCGTCAAAGCCAGACTGGCGACGGCGTGAGCCCGTGTGGCCGCCTTTGGCCGAGGGTCCCCACTGGGAAGGTACCAAAACGCCCCAGCTCTGCTCCGACGTCGACGAGTCAAACGACGTGTTAGCCGAGAACTGGCTGTTGGTGGGCGACGAAGACAGAGCGGGCGAGGCACGGCGGTTGAGCTGCAGGTTCGGATACACCGACGGGCGCGAGCCAAGGTTGGACGGCAGGTTGATGGGCGGCGGCGCAAACTCAATGGTGTTGCCCGTGTAGCGGTACTTGGGCGGGGTCAGCTCCTTGAACTGCACGTGGATCGTGGTGTCGAGGAAGATGGTGTGGTTCTCGGCGTCGACAGCCTTCTCAGCAGCCTCGCTTTCGGCATACTCGACAAACGCAAACCCGTTGACAATGTGCACGAGGTCGCCGCGAGCACGGATGCGCATCTCGCCGTGGCCCTGGGGATGGATGAGCTGGACGCTGACCACCTCGCCGTGCTTGGAAAAGCGCTCGCGAACCATCTCCTCGGTGGCTTGGACGCCAATGCGGCCGACATACACCGACTTGCGGTCAATTGGCTCGGGCTCGCCAGACACAGACGACAGGTTCTGCGTCCACTCGGCGTGCCAGTCGGGGTGCGAGCGCAGCGCGGCGTAGGCACGGATGGCATCGTCACGGTACGCAAAGCGCACAAAGAAGTTGGTGCCGATGCCAATCGACGTCGTCCTGAGGCTCGCCTGCGTCACATCCTCAATCTCGCCGTACTCAGCCAGCGACGAGCGGATGATGGCGTCGGAGCACGCCTGGACGTGGATGGGCATCACGAGCACCGTGCGGTTGACTTTGGCAAACTCGCAGCGGATGGCTCGGCCGTCGAGAACCGTGCCATGTCCGCGTTTGATAGCGAGCTCGGCCTCCTCGTCGGTAGCGTACTGCACAAAGGCGTATGGGCGACCGCGCTTGTCACGAAGCACCTTGACAATAGTGATAGTTCCCCACTTCGTTAGTATGTAGGTGATGGGGGCTTGATAGGCAATTGGCAGGTAGACAGCACAATTGATGAACGGCCTGGTTAACAGGCGTAGAGATAGACTCACCTGCTGAAAATGGGCCATGACGGACTTGGAGAGAAAGTCATCGGAGCGGGTGCTGGACAGGCTGGCCACGAACACGCACGACGACGGGCGCGAGCGCACCTCCTTGGCCGAGACCTGCTCGGGCGCAAGGTTCTCCTTGCTGGCGTCGGCTGAGGTTAGCGTTTAACTTTGAGGCGCATGCAAGATTGAGGCGCCGATCAGGGACCGGCTGCACGACACTTACGGTGCGAGATGGCGCTGCTCGACACCACACAGGGCGTGTGGTACGCTTCGTCTGAGGACATCTCGGGGTTGGAAGAGATACCGGACATTGGATAAATGGGAGATGGCAAACGGATGTGCAGCGGGCTATAGGCAGGCTGAAGCGGTGGGCTTAAGTAGGCTATTAGCTTGGCTGAAGAGGCAGTGGTTGCAAGTGAGGATGAAGCTGAACAAGGAGAAAATGCGCGCCTTTATATATTCGAGCACAACATCACGGATGTGGCAAGCTGCTGGCAGGCTCGGTGGTCGAGGAGGCCGCTTTCGACTGCATCTGCGGTGCGTCCCCGCTGACTAGCCGAATGCAGTAAATTGACGCTGCCGATCAAATCGAACATTGAGTGCATGAACCACCGATTTCTAGGGACACCGCCTCTACGAGTCGAATTGCACACCAAAATGCACACAAACACAGCTGCCAGAGCAAGCTTGCACGCAGGCTATGGCGACTAGGGGTACAGACAAGGACCGCAGACAAAACAAAAAAGCGCATTCAAGATAAATAATATTGGCCCAAAGGCCAAATGGGGCTATGACCAGGCCCAAGCGGTGGTAAGCACGCCAGATTGAGCAGAGGAATCTCGCACAGCACGCAGATTGAGCATCGGATTCTCGGCTCGGTTATCTGCTTGTATCCGTGGGGGGGCCAGACTGTTACACAATCAGCGATATCGCCGTCAACGCGTGCTCAAAGGGGATGATCAAGGGGTCTGAGTAGAGATAGAGATGTGAGGCGAGTAAATGTGGGGTGAGTAGATGTAAGGTGAGTAGATGTGCAGTGTGGACTGAGTGTGCAGGGCATGCCTGCGTAATTGAGCCGCCGAATAAGGGAACACAGTACAGCTGAGAGATTGAGTGGAGAGCAGGCCGGCCTGCTTGGCTCGTCCTGGTGGACTCAGACCAACTCGAAGCGCTCGAGATGCTGGGCCTGGGTGTACGCCTGCCAGCCCTTGGCCCTAAACTGCTCCATCACAAACGACAGGCCCTCCAGTGACCACTTGATTCGTGCCTCACTCTCCCGGTAGCTCCATGACTCGATACGGTCCTTGAGACCCCACTTATTGAAGTTGCTGCGGAATGACAGCCGTGAGCGCACGCTCGTGTTGGGGTCGTCAAGTCCGCTAGCAGAGAACTCGGTCCAGTCTTCGACCCGCAGCAACCGCGTGTGGTCGAGGTTACGAGTCCAGCTCGTCAACGTCGCAGTGTGTGGGTCCACCACCGAAGTCTCCAGAACCCAAGTGTCGGTCACCGACTTGAGGAACGGCCGGATGAACTGTGGTAGCCGGCCCTGCTTCCTTATAAGCCGGTCAATGCGCAATTTGCCGTCGCTGTCAATGGTCCGGCTAATGGTGTCGGCCGATACAACGTGTTTCGAAAAGGGGCTATGTTAGGCTGGCCAGCCGATGCGCTTCATACTCACTTTGGGTACTTGTTGAAGTATGCCAGGCTTGCTGTGCGGAACGAGAAGCTAGTTAGTTACGTTCGACAAGGAGGTGCTTTGCCAGCACATGTGTGCTGCCTATGCTGACCAGTGATCGACCACTCAGCATCACACCATCCATTAACCCTGTAGATACTCACTTGTAGCGGTGCTCGTATTTGTATACCAAAACCATTGTGCCGTTACGTTGCCTTCGCCTTGTTGATTGATTCTTCGACAGATTCTTCGATGGATTCTTCGATTGATTCTTCGTATATCCTCGGGTCTCTTGTTGCTTGTAAACGCGGTGGCACTGAAATTTTGTATTCTCCCCCCGCATTCGCATATCCGCCATCGCCATGCACCCTGCACCCTGCCTCAACAGCCTGTATCATCACTCGTGATATCCAACAGCCAGCCCACTCACTAATCCACAACGTCTGGTCTGTTGGTAGCCATGCAGTTTGCCCCGTTCAAGTCGTTTGTGGACGCGTCGTTTTTCCACGAGCTGTCGAACCGCAAGCTCAACGAGCTCAAACTCTCGGAACACCAGGTGCCTATCCATGGCACCTACTCACCGCCCCTGGCGCCCAACCGAACGCCGAGCCTCCAGGTCTCGGGCTCCAGCTTCGAGCTTCCTGGCGCAACAACCATCGTTTCGTGAGTATAAGCTGGTTTTCTTGTTCTTTCTCCCGTCCCTACTAACATCTAGCCACCCTCCCCAACTGTTCGCGCCTGGCTTCGTCACTAATGCCAACACCATTGAATCCTTCAAGGATATGGACAAATCCGCTCTGCTCAAGAGCGATGCCGCCAGGGTATGTCCTTCTTGATTTACACGTACTTTCTTGTGCAGCTCCTTCGCTGCTCTAGTGTTGTGCCCTTCCTGTTCTTCCGTACCGTACCGTTCTAACTCAGATACTGGCCTACATAGAGGATGGCGAGGTGTATAAGAACCCGTCGCTGCTTTCGTCCTTCCACATCGTGTCCTTCTCCGATCTCAAAAAGTACAAGTTCCACTACTGGTTTGCATTTCCAGCCATTTCTCTGACCTGGACCTCCGAGCCACCAGTCACGCCAACTCAAACTGAGATCAGATCAATCAATGATGCGCTCGTCAAGTTCAGGGACTCAGAGTCGCCCAACCACTGGGGCTTCTTCCTCCTCCGCACAACGGCATCTGGAGACTTCGAAGCAGCGCCTCTCACGGACCACGAGACCTTTTGGGCTTCTGTGCCGAATGACCAACGAATGGTTGGGTTCGCCGATCCATGCTCGGTCGATGGAGTTCCAGGTTGGCCCCTGCGCAACTTTCTCGTCTTCCTTTCGGTAGCCCTACATCTCACAGATATCAAGATCCTCTCGTTGCGAGACCATGCGCACCTCAACTCGTCCGTGGTCTCGAGCTTTTGGATCCATGCCCATATCGACCCCGTCGCCAAACCGGAAGCTCTCCTGGCTAAGGTGTCGGGCTGGGAACGTAACAGCAACAACAAGCTCACTCATAAGATGACTGATCTCGGCGCGTTGATTAACCCTCGCCAGCTTGCAGATCAAGCAGTCGACTTGAACTTGAAACTCATGAAGTGGCGCATCGCTCCAAGCCTTGATTTGGATATCATCAAGAATAGCTCCTGTCTGCTTCTAGGAGCCGGTACCCTGGGAAGCTACATTGCTCGAGGTCTTCTTGGTTGGGGTGTGCGCAAGATCACTCTCGTCGATAGTGGTAAGGTCTCGTTTTCGAACCCAGTTCGCCAACCACTATACCGCTT
This sequence comes from Sugiyamaella valdiviana, assembly GCA_030570555.1. NCBI lineage: Eukaryota > Fungi > Ascomycota > Dipodascomycetes > Dipodascales > Trichomonascaceae > Sugiyamaella > Sugiyamaella valdiviana. The sequence goes on from JAJLWF010000003.1 coordinate 1,330,863, forward strand.
CGAGGACTGCCTCGACGGTGGCGCTCCCAAGGCTGCACGCGCTGCTGCTGCCCTCAAGGAAATTTATCCATCCGTCGACAGTGAAGGCTATGAGATTGAGATTCCCATGGCCGGACATCCTGTGACGAATGAGGAACGGCAGAAAGCTGACTACGACAAGCTTGTTCAGCTCATTGAGCAGCATGACGTGGTATTTCTCCTCATGGACAGTCGTGAGAGCCGCTGGCTTCCGACTGTTATTGCCAGTGCCACTGGAAAACTTGTCATCAATGTCGCACTTGGGTTTGACAGCTACGTCGTGATGCGGCACGGTGTGTACCCGCAGCCGGGAGAACCTCCCCATCTCGGCTGTTACTTTTGCAACGATGTTGTCGCCCCTATGGACAGTATCTCGCGGCAGACACTTGACCAGATGTGTACTGTCACGCGACCCGGCGTTGCCATGTTCGCTGCTGCCTCGGCTGTTGAGTTGCTCGCTTCGATTCTCCAACACCCCTTGAAAGGACTGGCTCCTGTGGCAAAGGCTGATGATGCTGAGAAATCTGGAGACTCGAAGGAGTTTGCCAACCCTCTCAGCAATATCCCACACCAGCTTCGCGGGTTCCTGCACAACTTTGAGAGTCTGAAGATCTGGGGACCCAGCTATTCAAATTGCTCCGCTTGTTCGGCACCTATCATCGGCGCTTGGCAGGCTTCAGGATGGGAGTTTGTCAAGCAAGCACTTGACGATCCCGAGGTCGTCAACCGACTCAGTGGTCTCAGTGAGCTGCGCAGACAGATTGACGAGGCGGAGATCGACGGCCTTGGATGGTCTGCCAGCGACGGTGATGGAGACGACCTCTAATTACACCGACACTGGGTATTTATTCGACATTACGGTTCTAAACCGCCTACTCAACGTAGACCTTTCTATAGATCCACTAACACTACTCACTATAGAGTCATTAATCTGAATTATTCCTCGTACCTTGCACTGTCATTAAGACTCTGTTGATGTGTTTCGAGACCGCCAATACTTCATGGGTACGGGCATGCTCCGGACGCTCGGTGATACCCCGGTTAGGGTTGTTCTTAACATATATCGTCGGGACGGCTGAAAAGCGCGGGTCATCAGTTCCACTCGGACAGCGCAATGGTCGACGAAAAGCGCAAAGGCGACCGGGCGAGCCAAAAGCTGGCCAAGCGCGTCAAGGTGGAGGACGATGGAGAAGACGTCGATGGTGTGGACGTTGAAGTCGACGATGGCGATGTCAGCATGCCAGATGCCGATGACGCAGACGAGGATGGTGACGATGGAGACGACGACGACAAGGACGACGACGACGTGAAAGAGGAAACGGCAGAAGGTGAAGACGAGGACGGTGGTGACGACGACGATGAGGGCGAAGGCGAAGGTGACGATGCCGAGGACGAGGATCCAAAGACGGAAGAAGGCGAAAAGGACGAGGATCCACCAAATGTGATTAAGTTTGTGTTTGATGAGGTCGAGTACAAGTATGCGGAGCGAGCGGCTGCTCTTGAAGAACGCGATGGTACCATTGAGTTCCGTGTTGTGAACAACGACAACAAGCGCGATAGCATGATGATTCTGACGGGCCTCAAAAACGTCTTTCAGAAACAGCTACCCAAGATGCCCCGCGAGTACATTGCCCGGTTGGTCTACGACCGGAGCCATGTGTCAATAGCAGTTGTGCGCAAACCGATGAAAGTAGTGGGTGGAATCACCTACCGACCGTTTGGTGCGCGCAAGTTTGCCGAGATTGTGTTCTGTGCGATCTCGTCGACAGAGCAGGTCCGCGGATACGGAGCTCACATGATGAACCACTTCAAAGACTACGTCAAGGCAACAACTCCCATCATGTACTTTTTGACGTATGCCGATAACTACGCCATTGGCTATTTCAAAAAGCAGGGCTTCACCAAAGATATCTCACTTGAGAAATCCATCTGGATGGGCTATATCAAGGATTACGAAGGAGGCACCCTCATGCAGTGCTCAATGTTACCCCGAGTCCGATATCTCGATGCCAGCAAAGTTCTTCTTCTACAAAAGGCGGCTATCATGTCAAAAATAAGAGACATTTCAAAGTCCCACATCGTCCGACCCGGCCTAGAGGCGTTCAAAGATGGAACCACCAAAATAGACCCCATGGAGATCCCCGGCTTGAGTGAGTTGATCGTCTTGGCAGGCTGTTTCTGCAAAGCCTTGCTGACCCTAATGAACTAGCTAACAACAGAGGAGGCAGGATGGACTCCAGAAATGGACGAGCTGGCTCGCCGGCCCAAGCGCAGCCCTCACTTTGCTGTCATCCAGCATCTGCTGAGCGAAATGGAGAACCACCCATCGGCCTGGCCGTTTGCACAGCCTGTTAATCGTGATGAAGTACCGGACTACTATGAAGTCATCAAGGAGCCTATGGATCTCTCAACAATGGAGCAGCGTCTCGAAGCTGATGCCTACCCAACGCTTGAAGAGTTCCTCTACGACGCGCGCCTCATCTTCAACAACTGTCGCCAGTACAACAACGAAACGACAACGTACTACAAGAACGCCACGAAGTTGGAGAAGTTCCTATACAGCAAGGTGCGCGAGATCCCCGAGTACTCCCACCTAGTAGAGTGATCTACTTTTGGAAACCCATGCTGTTTACAGCTGCAACACCAGCGCAATATGTGGTGAATTGCGATGTACACAGCGCGGCTTCGGCGTCTTTTGGACAGCTCTACGACTCTTTACGACAGCTTCATGATTCGAATAACTACATTGCACCGCGATCCCTGAAATGTGCAGTTTTGTACTGGATTTCTTTGACTCTCCGCTAGCTACTCACTCTAGAAAGCAATTATGATGATCTATACACACTAGAACTCCTAGGCGGCCTGGGCGGCGACATCATCAGTACCAGCCTGGGCTTCGAGGCGCTCAACAACAGCTGCCATCTCGTCATCACTGTAGATCTTGAAACCGTGATCTTTGGTCACGCTCGACAGTTGTGCGTTTTTCGAGTCGAGCTTCTCCTCCATGACCTGCTTAAGAACCTTGAGAACAAGAAGTTCTGCCTCTTCCATAGTCAGCGACGAGTGGTACTCGTTCTGCAGCTCAGCCTGAGCACCCTCGCTTCCGCTGCCAATAGCCTTTGCGTCGTAGCGGTAAAATGTTCCGGTAGGCTCAGTATGGTATCTTTGTTAGCAAACACTTCATGGATGCCGAGCGATGGATTAACTTTCACTGAAGAACAAGCTCTTCAAAGTATGCACTTACAATTGAGGACCATTCTCGTCGACACCAGCAATGAGCAGAGCCACACCAAAAGGTCGAGACATGACACGCTCTTCTCCATCGGCACCCTCGCCGAATCGCAGCGCCAGATCGCATACAGCCTGTGAAATCGATTCCACTTTCATGGCTTCATCGTACATAAACGAGTGGTTGACCGCCTCGACCCGCGCGTGGTCAATCATTGTGCGGGCGTCTGCTGTGAGACCACTCATGGCACATCCGACGTGCTTGTCGATTTCGACGATCTTCTCAATTGATGACGACTCCAACAGAGTCGAGGTGACTCGCTTCTCCACGCCGAGTACGACACCCTCTGACGTGCTTACGCCAATCGCTGTGGAGCCAAGCTGTGTTAGAACTGACATCGTCACTAGAACCGGTAGTTTACGGTTGTAGGCCAAGACAGTTGACCGTAAACTGACCACCACGGCTACTGCCAAGTCAATCAACAGCTCCGATAGAGGTAGCTACTGGAGAACCCCAGAACAATGACCTTCGATAGCCACAATGTCATCTATCGAGTCTGCCGTAGCGATGACCAACCGATGCACACTCGAGACCGAGTTTCCAGCCAATTGACCTACCTTGATGGCCTCCAGAGAGTACTCCACCTGGAAGAGACGTCCCTCGGGCGAGAAGGTGCTGACACCCCGGTCGTATTCACTTCGTGTCAGAAACATGCTGTACCAGTATAGGTTGTCAGCTTCACTCCACTAATGTATATCAGTGGCGCTCTTGTCCCGGGTAAGCGCGGGTACCCGAATGTATTTGGCGCTTAGGCAGATGCATACGCGACACAGACGCGAGCTTAATATCGAAGACTAAATAAGATATCTCACTTCCCAACCTGTGTTTACGGTTCGACTACTCAGATCTACCAGCCTGACTGGTATAGTCGCAGCCATGGACCAGGACCAGCTGGCCGAAGAGCCCGCACCACCAGGTAAGTGCCATATACTAGCTGATCCGGAGACCTCAAGTTGAGAGTACACTACGCTCCTCATCATTGAGGATATAGCGAGCTCTATCAGTCTTGTCCGGCTCTGCTTCGCGTCCAATCTCTTTGAGATGTCGCGTGTGATCTCACGAACTCCGACCGTAATACTGCATGATTCGCAAGCTGGATAGACCGTTTCGGCGTGTCAACTTCGTGCTTGTGATCCTTTCTAACTCAGCACCATGGTTCCCTACGGTGGAGCTCGTCCCATCGAACTCTGAGGGATGTGCCCTCTCAGCCAAGATCTCCGTGATCCCCAAGTATGCCCAAGCTCGAGCTGGCATGCCTCACCATCAGCCTGCTCCTCGACCAGCTACCAACGACCTCGCCCTCCAGGAAGTCATGGTGATGGAGGATCTGCTCTATGTGTTGACCGGTAACGAGGGATCGTACATCAGATTCGCCGACACTTACGAGCCGACAATGCAGTCGGATCGCCTCAAGGGCCCTGAGTTCCGCATCGCCAAGTTCTTCGACCCCAGTATTAAAGACCTGTCGATGTCTATGGTCGACACAGCTAAGTGGTACATGGCTCTCGAGGCATTCACTGAATGTCAGAGCAGCTCCGTACACGGCCGAGTTAACCAGGCCCTATGTGCGAGCATCAGAGCTCAGCTGAAAGACTACATTGATCTCGTCTCCGACATGGAACGCCAAATGCTGGAAGATCCGCTTTTCACCCTACACAATATGAGTGTGCAACTCATGGCCACGTCCGAAATACTTCATCAGGCTTACGGTGTTGCTCAAGCAATTCTCGCTGCCAACCTACGAAAGACTGAGGAAGCGGCCAGTGCAGCTAATAACATTGACAGCATTATTGAACGAATCAGAGAGGCAAGGCCATACGAGTACGATTCTCCAGTTCGCTCTTCAGAGCCTCATATATGCAAAGGCGGCTCGATTCTGCGACTGCTTGCTGAACGTCTGGAGAACTACTCTGGTGATCCAGTAGCCAGATCTGTGCTTCTCCAATTTCTCCACGATGCGTCGATTCCCTACCTGGCTATGTTTGAGCAGTGGATCCACCGCGGAGTTATAGATGACCCGTACTCTGAGTTTCTTGTCAAGGAAGCCAAGAACATTTCTAAAGAGCAGTTGCACCGCGACCTTTCAGACCAGTATTGGGACAGGCGGTATACCGTTCGCAAAGACGATTTACCACTGCAGCTGTCAAGTCCAGATGTCTATGAGAAAGTGCTGCTGGCCGGCAAATATCTCAACGTCATTCGTGAATGCGGCGGTGCCGATGTGAGTACCGACACTTCGGCTAACTTTGACAGCATCGAAGATAGTATGCTGATTGTTAATCTGGCCGCAGCATACACCCATGCTAATGAGTCATTGTTACGCCTACTCATTGATACACATGGACTTCACGAGCGTTTGTCGTCACTGAAACACTACTTCTTCCTCGATAGAGCTGATTTCTTCATCAGCTTCCTCGACATCGCGGAATCCGAGCTGAATAAGCCGTCACGCCAGGTATCCATTACTAAATTGCAGTACCTGCTGGACATGGCGCTGCGACAACCCGGTAGTATCTCGGCCGAGGACCCATTCAAGGACGAAGTCATTGTCAACCTCAGTCATACATCTCTTACTGAGTACCTGTTGAAGATTACCAACGTCATTGGAATCGACACCGACGAGGTGAGAAGCAGTGGCGGGGACTACGTAGGAGACATGATCCTGGCTGCAAAGCGGACAGCTCCTACTCCTCGTGAGGATGAGAGCAAAGCAAAGAACTTCACGGCCATCATGGGACTCCAGCTCGACTTTAAGATCCCGTTTCCACTCTCACTAGCCCTGTCGCGTAACTCCATTATGCGATACCAGTTTTTGTTTCGACACTTGGTTGAGCTCAAGAATATTGAGCGGAGTCTCAATCTGTCGTGGGCAGACCAGATCAAGTCACCTGTTTGGAGACATGGGTCACAACTGCCACGCCTTCAGCAGTGGAAACAAAAGGTTGTTCGCCTGCGCACCCGCATGCTTCTGTTCATCCAACAACTCCTGTTCTTCTGTACGGTTGACGTCATCGAGCCCAACTGGACTCGACTGGAAACGGCGCTTCGCGAGTCTAAAACTGTCGACCAGCTCATGAAGAGTCACATCGCGTACCTCGACACCTGTATCAAGGAATGCATGCTGACGAGCCCGCGCCTGCTGAAGATCCAGGCCAAGCTATTCCGCGCATGCCGGATGTTTGGTACTTTCATCCCGCAGCAGGTACATGCCATGGTTCAGATTGACCCGACCGCTGTGTCGAGCCTCGACCGCGGAAGTTATACGCGCGTTACTAATAGTGCTGGCGACGATTACACCCCTGAGGAGCTCATGGACTTCCTTGACAAATCGCTGATGCAGTTCCTCAATGGATTTGACCGGTACATGCGGGATTTTGTCGAGGAGATCAACTACTCGGGTGCATCGTACTCGTCTGTGCTCCTGACACTGACTGCCCGTGTCGAAGTTTGTATGGGAGCCGACCGGCCGTCGGTGCTGACGTCGTAACCCCCTGCATATTAGCCGGTCAGACGTGCAGATACCCGTGTTTCCGTGCCCTGCCCGACGAAACAGCCCTTACCCGGTGGTGCCGTGCTAGGTCCGTGTCGGCGACCCCTGTCACATTCACGCACATTTTCGGACCCATCTTCACGCTTTGACACCATCCGTCACAATGGCAGCCGAGATTATCGACGGAACATCCATTGCACGGTGCGTATTTGTACGACAGTTGCTGTCAGCCTTGCTAACTCAGGGACATCCGTGTGCGCATCAACAATGAGATTAAGGCCATTCAAGCGGCCAAGTCGCGCTTCCAGCCGTCGCTCGTCATTGTCCAGGTCGGCAGTCGTCCCGACTCGTCCACGTACGTGCGCATGAAGCTCAAGGCCGCTGTCGAGGCCAACATCACGTGTGAGCTCAAGAGCTTGCCCGAGGATATCACCGAGGCCGAACTGCTCGAGCACATCCGTGCCCTGAACGAGGACACGAGCGTTCACGGTGTGCTCGTCCAGCTGCCTGTGCCCAAGGGCATCAATGAGGCTCGCATCACCGAGGCTGTGGCTCCTGAGAAGGACGTCGATGGCTTTGGTACCGTGAACATTGGTGAACTTGCCAAGCGTGGAGGCTCGCCCTTGTTTGTGCCTTGCACCCCTAAGGGAGTCCTCGTTCTGCTGAGCGAGTCGAACGTTGAAGTCTCGGGCAAATCGGTTGTCGTCCTGGGCCGTTCCGACATTGTTGGTGCCCCTGTCTCGTACCTCCTGCGTGGAGCTGACGCTACTGTGACTGTTGTACACTCAAAGACGAAGAACATCCCCGAGATCGTCAAGACTGCCGATATTGTTGTTGCCGCCATTGGCCAGCCCGAGTTTGTCCAGGGATCCTGGCTCAAGGAAGGTGCTGTCGTCATTGATGTCGGTACTAACTACCTTGAGGACAGCACCAAGAAGTCGGGTCACCGCCTTGTAGGCGATGTGCACTTTGAATCGGCTTCGCAGGTTGCCTCCAAGATCACCCCGGTGCCCGGTGGAGTCGGTCCCATGACCGTTGCTATGCTCCTCGAGAACGTCTTTACCTCTGCCAAGCGCTTCTACGATAACGAGAGCAAACGCGGAACTGTGCCTCTGCCGCTCAAGATTCAGTCGCCTGTCCCCTCTGACTTCGCCATCTCTCGCGCCCAGGTTCCCAAGCCCATCACTGAGGTCGCTCATGAGGCTGGTATTCTGCCGAGTGAGCTTGAGCCCTACGGCCGTAACAAGGCCAAGGTGCAGCTGTCGCTCCTTGAGCGCTTGAAGCACCGCCGCAATGGTAAGTACGTCCTTGTCACTGGTATCACCCCTACTCCTCTCGGTGAGGGCAAGTCGACGACGACTGTTGGTCTTGTCCAGGCGCTTGGTGCCCATCTTGGCCGTCTTGCCTTCGCCAACGTGCGTCAGCCCTCTATGGGTCCTACCTTTGGTATCAAGGGTGGAGCTGCCGGTGGTGGTTACTCGCAGGTTATTCCCATGGACGAGTTCAACATGCACCTTACTGGTGACATTCACGCTATTGGCGCTGCTACAAACTTGCTTGCCGCTGCCATTGACACGCGCATTTTCCATGAGAACTCCCAGAAGGACGGTCCTCTGTACCGTCGTCTTGTGCCCGCTAAGAAGGGCGTTCGCAAGTTCTCAGTTGGCATGCTTCGTCGTCTCAAGAAGCTTGGAATCGATAAGACCAACCCCGATGACTTGACAACGGAGGAGATCTCCAAGTTTGCTCGTCTTGATATCGACCCAGAGACTATCACTTGGCGCCGTGTCGTGGACTGCAATGATCGCCATCTACGTGGCATCACCATCGGCCAGGCTCCCACTGAGAAGGGTCAGACGCGCGAGACTGGATTTGACATCACTGTCGCCAGTGAGTGCATGGCCATCCTGGCTCTTTCAAACAGCATTGAGGACATGCGCGAGCGCCTTGGTCGCATGGTTGTTGCTTCGAGCCGAGCTGGTGACCCCGTTACCTGCGACGACATTGGTGCTGGTGGTGCTCTGACGGCCCTTCTTAAGGATGCCATCAAGCCTAACATGATGCAGACCCTTGAGGGAACTCCTGTGTTCGTACACGCTGGTCCGTTTGCCAACATCAGTATTGGTGCCAACTCGGTTCTTGCTGACAAGATGGCTCTTAAGCTGGCTGGTATTGAGGAGGATGAGGACGACAGTCGCAGCGGTTTTGTCGTTACTGAGGCTGGTTTCGACTTCACCATGGGAGGTGAGCGTTTCTTCAACATCAAGTGCCGCTCGTCTGGTCTTGTTCCTGACGTTGTCGTCATTGTTGCTACAGTCCGTGCTCTCAAGCTTCACGGTGGTGGTCCAGACGTTACGCCTGGTGTTTCTCTGCCTGCTGTCTATCTCAAGGAGGATACTGAGCTGCTGCGCAAGGGTTGCTCCAACTTGGCCAAGCACATTGAGAATGCCAAGCGTTACGGTCTACCTGTTGTTGTCGCCATCAACGAGTTCGAGTCTGACACTGCTGCTGAGCACGAAGTCATCCGCGAAGAGGCCATCAAGGCTGGTGCCGACGATGCCATTGTTAGCAACCACTGGGCTAAGGGTGGTGAGGGTGCTGTAAAGCTGGCCGAGGGCGTCGTCAAGGCTGCCTCTTCCAACTCTCATAACTTCAGTCTGCTCTACAGTGCTGAGGACAAGACTGTCGAGGAGAAGCTCAACATCATTGCCCGTGAGATGTATGGCGCTGAGCGTGTCGAGCTCAGCGAACTTGCTCAAAAGAAGGTCGATACCTACACGCGACAGGGCTTTGGCAACCTACCCATCTGCGTGGCCAAGACCCAGTACTCGCTGTCACACGACCCTGCCCTTAAGGGCCGACCTGAGGGCTTCGTTGTGCCCATCCGTGACGTTCGTGCCTCTGTTGGTGCCGGCTACCTTTACGCCCTCGCTGCTGAGATCATGACCATCCCCGGTCTACCAACCCACGCTGGCTTCATGGACGTTGAGGTCAACGAGGAGGGTGAGATTGACGGACTTTTCTAGTCTTTCTCAAACTCTGACCCAATCACGATTAGCAGGCCCCTGCTTTAATTTACATACGAAGGCCTTCAACACGCCTATGATTTTACAATGACATTCAACTGTATATACTAAGATAATCAGATCACGAGTATCAACGAGACTCAGTAAGTCAAGTTACAATATCACAGCTATGTACACCATCAGCGGCTTGCGTCTCCCAATTCATCTAAGCGCTTGAGAACACTGACCTCTAGAGTCGCCAACTGTGGTCAGGAAATATCACACTTAGAGCATGACAACACCAACACCGCCAGGCTTGCGCTCAAGCTTGCGATCATCATCAATACCGCCATGAATGGGGAATGTCTTGTAGTTGAAGAGGTAGTAGTTGAGGAAACCATCACCAGGAGCAAACTTAAGATCCTCAAGGAAGAGAGCGTTATCCTGGACAGACAGGGCGTTGAAAACATCAAATCCGTTCTGCTTCGCAATGATTAGAGCATTCTGCATCAGCAGAGACAGACGCGAGGCGAGTTTGCTCTCAGATTTGGCCGAGTAGGGGATACCAGTTTTAGATGCGTAGTAGAAGAGGTAAGCGACTCCAATTGAGTCATGTTTCGAGTTTCCGAGGACGGTGCTCTCAAGTCCGTAGAATGAGAAGAAGTCGGTGATCTCCTTTGAGGTCGGGTCCTCGACAACGTAGGTGTACACGACACGCTCGGTGGCAGTCTCCTCGGGGTTTGAAAGCCAGTGGGCCGTTTCTTCTTCGGAGAAGACGGACACAATTTCGTAGCGGTTGAGGAAGTCATTAAAGAGCTTGTGGACCTGGGGAATATCGGCAGAGACCATTGGTCGCAGCGTTTCAATCGTTGCGGCAGAAGGCAGGGCATACTTAGCTACCTGCTTAGCGGCCGTCGAGCCAGTAGGAAGGCCAGCGAATCCAACATCGTACAGCTTGGGCCAGTTGATGGAACGGTGGTAGTAACGGGCAGTGCTGATAGGTGAGGGGATCATGACACCACCAGTGTGCAGGGCCTGCCAGACGCCGGTGAGGTTGATACGGCGGGTGACTTCGAGGATGAGGAGAGGGGCCAGTCGCTTTGATCGCAGCTTCTTGTGCACGCACAGAAAGTTGATCTCGGCGATACGGATGTGCGGGTTCTGACGAACGCGAAGCTCACCGGGAATACCAGAAATGAACCCGACGAGCTTGCCGGTATCCTTGACTCGCACACCGACGTTCCAGTCGACCTTCCAGCCCGGGGATCGCAGACTCCAGCTGAGAAACGCCGGAGAGTACTTGAATCGGAACGCCTCGTCGTCGTCCTCAATGTAGTTGCCGTAGAGCAGTTCGTACACTTCCTGGAGCTGGTCGACGTTGGTGACGTCGATTGTCGACCACTCAAACTCGCCTCGCAGCGGGTATGGCTCCGTGGCAACGTCATCAACGGTCTTGGTCGAGTCAATGGGGCCCTCTTGATCCACGGCATCTCCAAACTTGCGCACCGGCTGCGTCTTCCAGAACTTGTACTGTTCCATCGGCTTGGGAGCGAGCTTGTTGTCCTGGGGCATGCTGAGCAGCTTGAACAGATCCTCTATCCGCATTCCACGGGTCTGGGCCACATTGGGCGGGGGCACCTCTTCGTCGGCATCTTCAGTCTCCACCGTCTCCTCAGGGCTTTCTTCAGCACGGTCCTGGTGCGTCTCCTCGCTCATTGTATCGTTTTCACACTCTCAATCTGGGGAACTTCGGTAAATTTAGACGATTGATTCCGTGCTGGCTAAACGCAAATCAACCCTTACCCGGGTACTGCTCCAACTCTCAATGGCTCAACAAGAAGCAGCAGTAAGAGACGGCATTAACCAATTAAGCCCCTAAGGTTGCAATGGAAGGTACATAGATAAGCTTGGTAGCTTGAAGTTTTGTTACCGCGCTGGTTTAAGTCCGCTCGGCGTTCCGAGACTCGGTGTGAGAGATAAGGGTAAGTCGAAAGAAGCTCAATTTGAGGATGGCCTAGTACGTACCAGTAGGCACTGTTGATGTAGTATACCCAATACGTAAGTAATCCGTTACAAATAGCCTAGGTTGGCCAAGGCACTGTCAGCAGGACGATGGAAGAAGCCTTCTAGCTCCGAATACGGCTGAACGCAGGGCTGAAGAAATTGGGCCCTACCCTGATATTTTTTCTGACTGGAAATTTCACTACTCAGTTTGTCACCAAGTTCACCCATTCACCATGTCGAGCATGATTTCGGCTACCAAGTGGGTGCCTCGAGGCCTCGCTGCTGAGTTCCCTGTCAAGTACGACCTGGATGATGCCGAGATGGAGCGGATATCGAGCATGGCTAAGCTCCAGCTCGAAGATGCCAAGGCTGATCTGGCCGAAGCAGAGGGCGAAAGCGAAAGCGAAAGCAGAGCCCCTTCAAACCTCAAGTCGGAAGAGGAGCAGGACGCGGATCTCAAGGAGTACGACCTGGAGAACTACGACGAGGACGAGCCTGAAGAGAGCAAGGGCATTTTCAACGGCGTGCAATCCCTCGCCTACTACGAGCCCGGTGAGAAGGACCCGTATATCACACTGCCCTCTGCTGAGGACGAGCAGGAGGAGCTTGAGGAGGTGCAAATATTAGCATCTGACAACCTCATCTTGGCCACCAAGACCGAGGAGGAGGTCAGCTATCTGGAGGTGTACGTGTACAACGATGCCTCGCGAGACACAGGACGAGATGACGAGGAGTTGTCCGATGAGCCTACCCTGTACGTGCACCACGACATTATGCTGCCGTCATTTCCCTTGTGTGTCGAGCGCTTCGACTACCGCGTCGGAAACGCCAAGGTGGCTGGTGATCCTGCTGCCCCCGGCAACTTTGCCGCCATTGGAACGTTTGAGCCCGAAATCGAGATCTGGAACCTCGACGTTGTTGACAGCGTCTACCCCGACCTCGTGCTGGGCCAGCGCCCCGAGGATGCCGATCTGTCGGCTGCTCCTTCCAAGAAGTACAAGAAAAAGGCCATGAAGCTCAACAAGAAGCGCCTCAACGACTCGTACCATGTCGACGCAGTGCTGTCGCTGTCTGCCAACAGACTTCACCGAAACCTGCTGGCATCTGGATCAGCCGATACAACAATCAAGCTGTGGGATCTCAACACTGGCCTGTGCGCGAAGAGCTTCACCCACCACGGAGACAAGGTCAGTGCTGTTGAATGGAACCCATCTGAGGGCACAGTTCTGTTGTCTGGAGGTTACGACGGCCGTGCTATTGTATCGGATCTGCGAGCGTCTGGAAGCGAGGGTCTACGAACCTGGAACATTAACGATGGAGACATTGAGGGTGCTCAATGGGGCTCAAACGGCCACGACTTTTATGTTTCGACCGAGCACGGACGAATCCACAAGTTTGATGCTCGTCAGGACAATGGTAAGAGTCTGTGGACTCTTCAGGCCCACGACGCGGGAATCACTAGCTTTGATGTCAACAACTTTGTGGAGGGCTATCTGGTGACTGCATCTAGCGACAAGGTTGTCAAGCTGTGGAACGTTTCCGAGAAGGGCCCATCGCTAATTCTGTCACGGGATCTGGATGTCGGCAGCCGAGTGTTCTCGGTTGGTTTTGGTCCTGACAAGGAGGTGTGGGGCCACGTTGTGGCTGCTGGTAGCGGCGGCATCATCAAGGTGTGGGATACAATGACGAACCGCACTGTTCGCGACGGTATTGGCAAGCGGGCAGCCAACCTCGGTGTTTCGCGCAAGAAGAATGTGTCTGAGAAGGTCGTCAGTGTCGTCGAGGCTAATGACGACGAGGACGACGAGGGCGAGGATGGATTCGAGGATATGGATGATGAGGACAATGTATGATTGAGGGAAGGTTCCAGAACGCTCTTATCAGCATTTGGAGCATTAAAGCCGGCGGAGAAAACAGGCCTGTTGTATAGAAATTGCATTTTCATTTGTTCTAAAGCCGCGATTTGCAAAGTTATAATTGGTAGTATGAGCCGATATTTCTCTGTGGAGCCATTGGTGGGTCTGACGGAGTTACCACAACTAACAGTCCAGTCGTAAACTGCATCTTCGTGGTAACATAAGCCGTTTTTCTTTTGTGGAGCCGTTTGTGGTTAATTTGGCGGAGTTACCACAACTAACTGCATCTGCTGCATCTTCCTACTGGCTGCAGCCGCCATTTCTTTTGTGGAACCATTGATTGGTAATCTGGCGGAGTTACCACAGCTAACAGTTCAGTCGTATTATGCATCTTTCGTGTTAACTCCGTGTGTGCATGGCCGGTGCAAGTCTAGCCGGGTGAAGCTTTACTAACTATCTCCGAAGAACAGCTATGCCGGGTCCGCGTAATACGTCAGCAAGGCATTAGGGAAGTAATTCAAAAGCTATAAGAACCGTTGTGTCCTGAAATTAAAATTCCAGTCAATCAATTGAGTTCAATTGAGTCAGATTGTCATTATCCAGCTCATCAGCAAGCTTCATCTTCGAGTTCATCTCCAAATTTACCAACATCATGTCCCCGCAGCCTAAGAAAGCTCTCATCGCCGTCACTGGATTCTACGGCCCGTTCTATCCTAACGGAGACAAGACCGGTGCCTACTACTCCGAGGTTCTGCACCCGTGGGACGTGCTGACCAAGGCCGGCTACGAGGTTGTCGTTGCCAGCGAGAATGGTAAAGTAGGCCTCGACGACAACTCGACCAAGTCTCCCGCTCTCAACGAGGACGAGATTAAGATTGCTAATGACGCCGAGTTCCCGCTCAATAAGGCGATCAAGAACGTCCAGAAGGCCTCTGGCATCGACCCCAAGGACTTCAGTATCTTCTTTGCTGCTGGTGGCCACGGTACGTGCATTGACTTCGAGGATGCCAAGGACCTCCAGAATATTGCGTCGCGCATCTATGCTCAGGGAGGTGCCGTTGCCGCTGTGTGCCACGGTCCTGTCATCCTTGCTGGAGTCAAGGATCTGTCGACTGGCGAGCTGCTGGCCAAGGGAAAGCGCGTCGCTGGTTTCACCGACGAGGGTGAGAGAATCATCGGCATCTACGACTTCCTCAAGGAGAAGAACTACCCGCTGGTGTCCGAAGTTCTGCGCAAGGCCGGTGGCAAGTACGAGGAGCCTGCTGGTTCATGGGATGAGTTTGCCGTTGCTGACGGCCGTCTCATCACTGGTACCAATCCAGCCAGCGCCGCTATCACTGCCAAGAAGGCCATTGCCAGTCTTAACTAAGCCAGCATATCAGTGTAACGGTTAGTTTTAAAATAACAATACTCGTTCATTGAAGTCTGGCGGTTGATTTTATTTTGCCATTTAAGTTAGGTAGGTCTTAGCTTCCGGCTGTCTGAACACCAATTGCGTCAACTATCTCTCCTTGCCTATACGTCCTTAATCTGGAGCCCAACTATCCGTTAGGGCTGGCAGCTCCGTACTGCAGTTAACCTTGCATGCTTGCAGACACTTGAACTTTGTTGGAGCGGAGAAGCGATATTCGAAGCCTGCATATGACTGCCGCAGATCAATTTGCGGATCTGGGCGTTGTAGAATCCGAGTTCGCAGACGCTGAATTATGTCTGTGCGTAGAGCTACTGCATGATGCCTGTGTTATGCCTGCGTCATGCCTGCGTTATGCCTGCGTTATGCCTACGTGGTACATGCTTTGGATGACTACAAGTGACTATGAATCTGCTTAAACGGGTCGGGTGTGAGATTCCTGACGCGCCTAGGCAGTCGGCGGTGACACTCTTATTGGCTCATGGTAATTCCCTGAACAATGCTAATTTTTATTTGCATGCATCGCTGACCCCGCTGAATGCACGGTAACATGACGGTGATGTATGATTAAGGGAAGGCTCCAGAGCGTTCTCGTCAGCACTGGGACTATTAAAGCCGACGGAGATAACAGGCGTGTTGTATTGAAATTGCATTTACAGTTGTTCTAAAGCCGCGATTTGTAATGTGTAATTGCTACTATTTCAATGTTGGCAGCGGAGTTAACATAGTTACCGGCGAGTCGTATAGCGCATCTTGCATAGTAGCCCCGTGCAGGCCCGTGTAAGTTTAGGCCCGGGTGAACTTACTAATCATCTCCGAACGGCTATGCCGGGGCGAACGGAATTGAACGAGCAAGGCATAGGGAAGCAACTCAAAAGCTATAAGAACCCTTGTTTCCTTCCATTAGCATTTCAGTCAATTGAGTCAATTGAGTGTCATTGTTATTCGTCAGCTTCATATAACAAGCTCATCGCCAAGGCATCACCAGCTTACAACCAGTTTATATCCAACTCACCAACATGTCGTCGCAGCCTAAGAAAGCTCTCATCGCCGTCACTGGATTCTACGGCCCGTTCTACCCGAACGGAGACAAGACCGGTGCCTACTATTCCGAGGTTCTTCACCCGTGGGAGGTTCTGACCAAGGCCGGTTACGAGATTGTCATTGCCAGCGAGAACGGTGAAGTTGGCCTCGACGAGCACTCGACCGAATCGCCTGCTCTCAACGAGAGCGAGATCAAGATCTTGAAGGACACCTCGTACCCGCTTAACAAGGCGCTCAAGAACATCCAGAAGGGCTCGGACATCGACCCCAAGGAGTTCGGTCTCTTCTTTGCTGCTGGAGGCCACGGTACCTGTATTGACTTTGAGGACGCCAAGGACCTCCAGAGCGTTGCGTCGCACATCTACGCTCAGGGTGGTGCCGTTGCCACTGTGTGCCACGGTCCCGTCATCCTTGCTGGAATCAAGGATCTCTCGACTGGCGAGCTGCTGGCCAAGGGCAAGCGTGTCACTGGTTTCACCGACGAGGGTGAGAAGGTCATTGGGCTCTACGACTTCCTCAAGGAGAAGAAGCTCCCATTTGTGGCCGACGTTCTGCGCAAGGCTGGTGGTAAGTACGAGGAGCCTGCTGGTCCATGGGACGAGTTTGCCATTGCCGACGGCCGTCTCATCACAGGTACCAACCCTGCCAGTGCGACCATCACTGCCCAGAAGGCCATTGCCGTTCTCAATTAAGTAGTATATTAGTGTAACAGGTAGTATCAAATAACAATATCCGTTCGTTGAAGTTTGGTTCTGTAGTATTGATAGATGGTGTCAGTAGCTCTTGGTTGCCGGCTACGTGAGAAGAGCAATCTGCGTCGATCGGGATGTACCTGCATGCCGCCGTTATTCTGCAGTCTTGTCTCATAAGCAGTTGACTGTCTGGGTCATAGCATCCTGTCCTGCTGTTACTGTGGTTCTGAGAACGATTATCGGTAGTTGTGGCTACAAGCACGTACAATTGAGCCATGATCCGGATGTCCCGCGGATATGCACTGTTAGCTGACTACGAAGCTTGAATACTGCTCGTATGGTATCACTGGTTGTAGTGCGTTCACACCAGTAACGTCACATCACTAATGCTGTCCTCTTATGCTCGAGGCTACATCTTGTGGCGGATCTAAGACTGGTAGATCTAAGATTCGGGCCCTCGTGCATTGACCTGCGCTCTACCCAGATCTATCTCCCTGCCGAGATGTCCTCGATGTGGAGCCCAACTCCCGTTAGGGCGGCCTGCTGCGGTACTGCAGTCAACCTTACATGCTGACAGATGCACTTGAACTTTGTTGGAGCAGACGAGTCGTGATGTCTACATGGATGCGAATGCGATGAATCCTGAGATTGTAGAGTCTAAGCGTTTAGATATTAAGCGTTTAGAGACTGAGAGCTTAGATGCTGGATTATGTCTGTGGGAGATTGTGCGTGATGCCTGCGTGATGCATGATTAGCATCACTATGACTAGACATGTGCCGATACTCCCCTACTGCAACATGCCGGGTCATGCGTGTTACAGTAGCCAATACACCAGTACACTGGGTATACGCGGTGTATACGACTTGTATAAATGTCAGATGTCAGGTGTCGATATGCTTTTAGGACTTGTACAGCTACTAAGCCAGTTAGGTACCAATGTGAGGAAAAGTAGGCAAGCTATATATCCACCACAGTGAGCCACAGGAGTACTATAAAGGAGCAATTCTGAGTAGTCTTTCTAGTGACTACAATTTATGACTATATTTCCAATCTCTAAATCTATGACTTCAACTCATGACTTCAATTCATGACTTCAATTCATGACTACAGAGTCACTATGGAGTCGTGTTGGGCAATTCGTACACTAACGGAGCGCCCGCGGGAGCTCGTCGGGGCCCGGCGGCCACCGCCGACACCGGCGTGGGCACGACCCCACCTAACCGGATAGTCGTAAACTTGCCTAAACAGGTGGGGAATGAGGCTCGGTGACGCACGTAGGCAGCCGGCGGCAGCACTTTGATTGGCTCAAGATAACGCCCTGAACAATGCTAATTTTCTTTTGCATGCATTGCTGACCCGAGATCGGCCCAATCTGCCACACCAAACGTAATTTGGCCCGCGGTGATTGGCCCGTCCCCTCCTCCCAGACCCGACCCTGCTGTTCGGCCAAGCCCGAGGCAGTACGAGTCAGACGAGTGCATGAGCCAGGAAAGAGTAGGGGGGAGTACTATCAAGCGAAAATAATACTCACAGTCACCAGTTTGGCCTGGGACGTAATGGTTGTTCCTGGCTGTACTCTGGTTCATTCCTTTCTACTTCCTGTCTGCCTTTCCCCTCTCCCCACCGCTCTCTCCTCCCCCTAAGAGTCATGCACTTGCTTTTGGGCCCGTCGTACGTGTGCCTGGCGTGTCGCACTGCGCAGCGGCCATTTGGCCCACCAGCGAGGGGCACAACCTCAGGCATTCCGTTTCGGGAGACCCCGCCAAACCAGCCCTTTATAACGGGCCCGCTCCCCCCGTTGAATTTTTTTCTTTCCCCCCATACTCTGTGGATCTGAGACTAATTGCCGTGAAATCGCAATTGTGTTTCTGAGGACTGACGACTGATTCGCTTCTGTCCGCACTCCATTCCACTACGAGGTGAGTCCCAGTTGAGCTCCTTTGCCAGGCAGGCAGAAACAGGAAGAGGCAACGGTAAACCGGTAACACGGCAAAACGGCAACTGTTACGGTTCCAGATCCAGTGATCCAGTGATTCAGTGATCCAGTGATTCAGTGATCCAGTGGATTCATGATCCAGTGGATCCATTTAGTGCATATACCCTTTAGTTACCTTGTTCCCTTGTGGCTTTGGGCCCCAATGGCTACTTGTCACTCCCCTTTACTCCCTTACTTACTTCCTCTCTTACTTCCTCCTTACTACTCCTCTCGCTATAGCCTAATGAATATTGGGCCCCGGCCCTATGCCCTGGCACCTTGCCAGATCCGCAGCCAAAGCCAGTGTTACAGCTGAAAAGCTCTAGCACACCCCTGATGCGACGCTGCAACATTCACTGCGACATGCGCTGTGACACTCCGCCGCGCCCCTGCCTGCCCACCCAAACTGCCCACTCCAACAACACCAGCTAACTCAAGAGCCTCGAAAAAACCCGACCGCGGTCCAACATTCCTCTCAGCAACTTTTCCCTTGCTCAGTCGTTGTAAGTGTTACCATTGTTTTTCTGCGGCTACCACCAGCCGCGGCCCCTGATCTGCCTACCCTGCTACCAGTCATGGCTCGGCCCAAACTGCCCGCGCATTTATCCTCCCTTTAATTGGCTCTGCCTATTCCCCGATAATGCAGCCGCGGGGCCATGACCAGGTTATCTGGGAACGGGTTCATCGAGTGTAGCTAGACCACTCGAGGCCCTCCAGCCCATTTTTTCTTTCCCCACCTTTCTCTTTACCCGTCTTCTTTTCTTCACTCATCTTCTCTCCATTCCTCCTCTTTTTCCCCCGCTTCTCGCTAACCTAGCAATGGTGACCACGGCAGAAAATGTGGTAGACACCGAGGAGTACACTCCCTATGAGTACCATGAGGGCCCCGACAACAAGTCGTGGGCTGGCGCCTTGCCTGTCAAACAGGGCCTCTACGACCCCGAGTTTGAAAAGGACGCTTGTGGTGTAGGTTTCGCCTGCAACATCAAGGGCCAGGTCTCGCACAAGATCATCTCGGATGCTCGCTCGCTACTGTGCAACATGACCCACCGAGGAGCCGTTGGATCTGACGCCCGCGACGGTGATGGTGCCGGTGTCATGACCTCGATCCCTCACAAGTTCATTGTCAAGGAGTTTGAGCGCGATGGCCGCTTCAAGCTGCCCCCCATTGGCCAGTACGCTGTGGGAAACCTCTTCTTCAAGAACGAGGAGGCTGTTATGCTCGAGTCCCGCGCTGCCTTTGAAAAGATGGCGACGTCCCTCGACCTGCGTGTCCTTGGATGGCGTCAGGTCCCCTGTGACTCGTCCATCCTGGGTCCCGCTGCTCTTTCGCGTGAGCCCATTATCCTCCAGCCCATTGTCGTCCTCGAATCGGCCTATGGTTCAGGAAACACCCCTGACAACACGGATCCCGACTACTTCGACGACAAGTTCGAGAAGCGTTTTGAGCGCCAGCTCTACGTGCTCCGCAAGAAGGCCTCGCACTCAATTGGCCTTCACAACTGGTTCTACATTTGCTCGCTCTCTAACAAGAACATCGTCTACAAGGGCCAGCTGGCGCCTGTCCAGGTCTACAACTACTACCACGATCTTGTCAACGTCGACTACGAGGGTCACTTTGCCCTTGTCCACTCGCGTTTCTCCACCAACACCTTCCCCTCTTGGGATCGTGCCCAGCCTCTGCGATGGGCTGCTCACAACGGTGAGATCAACACCCTTCGTGGAAACAAGAACTGGATGCGTGCTCGTGAGGGCCTGATGGAGTCGTCGCTCTTTGGCGAGGAACTCGACTCTCTCTATCCCGTTATTGAGGAGGGAGGTTCGGACTCGGCTGCCTTTGACAACGTCCTCGAACTGCTGGTCATCAACGGCGTTCTATCACTTCCCGAGGCTGTCATGCTCCTTGTTCCTGAGGCGTGGCAGAACAATGAGGGTATGGACTCAAAGAAGCGTGCCTTCTACGAATGGGCCGCTTGTCTCATGGAGCCCTGGGACGGTCCTGCCCTTTTCACATTTGCGGATGGCCGTTACTGCGGTGCCAACCTTGACCGTAATGGTCTGCGTCCTTGCCGTTACTACATCACTGACGACGACCGCATGATTTGTGCTTCCGAGGTCGGAGTCATGATCATTGAGCCCGAGAAGGTCATCCAAAAGGGTCGTCTCCGCCCTGGTCGTATGCTGCTGGTTGACACCAAGGAAGGTCGCATTGTTGACGACCGTGAGCTCAAGAAGAAGGTGGCTTCGCGCTTTGACTTCAAGGCCTGGATCAGTGCCAACCTCATCACGATGCCTGAACTGCACGAGAAGATTGAGAAGAACGGCGCGCTGGCCACGCTGTCGCACAAGCTTGACGAACTTACGGTACAAGCGGACCCGCGTCTGCAGGCCTTCGGTTACACCTTTGAGCAGCTGAGTTTGCTGCTGGCACCTATGGCCTCCGATGCTAAAGAGGCGCTAGGATCGATGGGTAACGACGCATCGATGGCTTGCATGTCCACTCAGCCGAAGCTTGTCTACGAGTACTTCCGTCAGCTGTTCGCTCAGGTTACTAACCCTCCGATTGATCCCATTCGTGAGTCCATTGTCATGTCGCTCGAGTGCTACGTTGGTCCCCAAGGTAACGTCCTTGAGATGAAGCCGTCTCAGTGCAACCGCCTGCTACTTCCTTCGCCCGTTCTGTCCCTTGAGGACCTTGCTTCTCTTTCGCACTTGCCCACACACTACCCGTCGTGGACCATTGCCAAGATTGACATTACTTTCCCCAAGTCATCGGGTATTGCTGGCTACGAGGCCACCATCGACCGCATTTGTCAGGAGGCCTCCGAGGCTATTGCTCAGAAGAACAAGATTGTCATTCTTAGTGACCGTGCTGCTGGTCCTGACCGTGTCGCTGTTTCAGCCGTTATTGCCACTGGTGCTCTGCACCACTACCTTGTTCGTCAGAAGCAGCGCTCGCGTGTTGCCATTATCGTCGAGACGGCCGAAGCTCGCGAGGTACACCACATCTGTGTCCTTGTTGGTTACGGTGCTGACGCGGTCAACCCATACCTGGCTATGGAGAGTCTGTTGAAGATGAACCGTGAAGGGCTGCTCAAGGGTGGACTGGCAGACGAGACTGTCATCCGCAACTACAAGGAGTCTATTGACGGTGGTATCCTAAAGGTCATGTCTAAAATGGGTATTTCTACCCTTGCATCTTATAAGGGTGCCCAGATCTTTGAGATCCTTGGTATCGATAACTCGGTTGTCGACCGTTGTTTCGCTGGTACTGCCTCTCGTATTAAGGGTGTGGATTTCCCCTACATTGCTCAGGATGCGTTCACGCTCCACGAGCTGGGATACCCCTCGCGCGACACCGTCAAGCCCCTTGGTCTCGCTGAGAGTGGTGAGTACCACTGGCGTGACGGTGGAGAGGCCCACATTAACCACCCTACCGCTATTGCCAACATTCAGGACGCTGTGCGTAACAAGAATGAGAAGGCCTACGACGCTTACAGCAAGAAGGAGTACGAAGCGGTTCAGAACTGTGCTCTGCGTGGCCTGCTTGACTTCGACTTTGAGAACTCAACGCCGATCCCGATTGACCAGGTTGAGCCCTGGACTGAGATTGTTCGTCGCTTCGTGACCGGAGCCATGTCGTACGGTTCGATTTCAATGGAGTCTCACTCGACTCTTGCTGTTGCCATGAACCGCCTTGGCGGAAAGTCCAACACTGGAGAGGGTGGTGAGGACGCTGAGCGTTCTGCTGTCCACGAGAACGGTGACACGATGCGTTCTGCTATCAAGCAGATTGCCTCTGGTCGTTTTGGTGTCACTTCTTACTATCTGTCTGATGCCGACGAGCTTCAGATTAAGATGGCGCAGGGAGCCAAGCCCGGTGAGGGAGGAGAACTCCCAGGTCACAAGGTGTCGCAGTCAATTGCCAAGACTCGACACTCGACTCCTGGTGTGGGTCTCATCTCGCCCCCTCCTCACCACGACATTTACTCGATTGAGGATCTGAAGCAGCTCATCTACGATCTGAAGTGCTCGAACCCTCGATCACGCGTGTCTGTGAAGCTTGTGTCTGAGGTCGGTGTCGGAATTGTTGCTTCTGGTGTCGCCAAGGCGAAGGCCGACCATATCCTGATCTCTGGTCACGATGGTGGTACCGGAGCTTCGCGTTGGACTGGTATTAAATATGCCGGTCTGCCTTGGGAGCTGGGTCTTGCTGAGACTCACCAGACTTTGGTTCTCAACGACCTACGAGGACGTGTCATTGTTCAGACCGACGGTCAGCTTCGTACTGGTCGTGATGTTGCAATCGCCTGTCTTCTTGGTGCTGAGGAGTGGGGTTTTGCCACTACTCCTCTGATTGCCATGGGATGTATCATGATGCGCAAGTGCCATCTGAACACATGCCCCGTTGGTATTGCCACCCAGGACGCTGAGCTGCGTAAGAAGTTCACTGGTACTCCTGAGCATGTTATCAACTTCTTCTTCTACATTGCTAACGAGCTGCGTGCTATCATGGCCAAGCTCGGTTTCCGCAGTATTAACGAGATGGTTGGTCATGCCGAGAAGCTGCGTGTTCGTGAAGATCTGCGCAACATCAAGACTGCCAACATCGATCTTGAGCCTATCCTGACGCCTGCTCACACTCTGCGTCCGGGTGTGGCTACTCGCAACGTCCGAAAGCAGGACCACAGACTCCACGTTCGTCTTGACAACAAGCTTATTGACGAGTCGGAGGTGACCCTCGAGAAGGGCTTGCCTGTTACCATTAACGCTGATATCATCAACACTGACCGTGCTCTTGGTACCACGCTATCGTACCGCATTTCGAAGCGATTCGGTGAGAAGGGTCTGCCTGACGACACAGTACATGTTAACATTTCTGGTTCTGCTGGTCAGTCGTTTGGTGCCTTCCTTGCTCCTGGTATCACTCTCGAGCTCGAGGGTGACTCCAATGACTATGTCGGAAAGGGTCTTTCAGGTGGTCGCATCATTGTGTACCCGCCTAAGACCTCTCCCTTCAAGGCTGAGGAAAACATCATTGTTGGTAACACTTGTCTGTACGGAGCCACTTCGGGAACTTGTTTCCTTCGCGGTATCGCGGCTGAGCGTTTCGCTGTGCGAAACTCTGGAGCAACGGCTGTTGTTGAAGGTGTGGGTGATCACGGATGCGAGTACATGACCGGTGGTCGTGTTGTCGTCCTTGGTAGCACTGGTCGCAACTTTGCTGCTGGTATGTCGGGTGGTATTGCCTACGTACTTGATATCTCTCAGGAGTTTGTCAACTGCGTTAACACCGAGATGGTTGAGCTGAGCCAGGTTACTGACCCTGCTGAGATTGCTTTCGTTCGTGGCCTCATTGAGGACCACCGTCACTACACTGGCTCTGAGGTTGCAGATCGTATCCTCTCCGACTTCAACCGTATCCTGCCCCGCTTTGTCAAGGTTCTGCCTACCGACTACAAGCGCGTGCTTGAGGCTGAGGCCCGCAAGATTGAACAGGCCAAGCAGTCCGAGATTAACGGCTACCTGCACACCATCAAGGAGGACCCCGAGGCTGATGCCACCAACGGCGAGATCAAGAAGATCGTGGCCCTCTCGCGCAGTGCCACCAGCTCGCCTGTTCCTCACCTGCGCAAGCCGGTTGAGGAGCCCAAGGTTGTTGACCTCGAGGACACTATCCTCGATCACAAGGCTGAGGAGAAGCGGGTTGTCAAGGCGCCTCTGGACAAGACTCGTGGTTTCATGAAGTACAAGCGTCGTGCTGAGAAGTACCGCAACCCTGTGGACCGCACCAAGGATTGGCAGGAGCTGTCGACTCGTCTCACCAAGGATGAGCTCAAGCATCAGACTGCCCGATGCATGGACTGTGGTGTTCCGTTCTGCCAGTCAGACACGGGTTGCCCCATTTCTAACATTATCCCCAAGTGGAATGAGCTTGTGTTCAAGGACCGTTGGTTTGATGCTTTCCAGCGTCTGATGATGACCAACAACTTCCCCGAGTTTACTGGCCGCGTCTGCCCTGCTCCTTGTGAGGGCGCCTGCGTGCTCGGAATCATAGAGGAGCCGGTTGGAATCAAGAGTGTCGAGTGTGCTATTATTGACCATGCTTGGGAGCAGGGTTGGATGAAGCCCAACCCTCCCTCAGTTCGCACTGGCCGCTCGATTGCCATTGTCGGCTCTGGCCCTGCTGGTCTGGCTGCTGCTGACCAGCTCAACAAGGCTGGACACACGGTGACCCTTTACGAGCGTGCTGATCGCGCTGGTGGTCTTCTCATGTACGGTATCCCCAACATGAAGCTGGACAAGCGCATTGTCGAGCGTCGTACCAACCTCCTTGTCCAGGAGGGTGTGACGATTAAGACTGGTGTGACTGTTGGCGAAGATGTGACCATGGATGAACTGCGCGGTCAGAACGATGCTGTCATTGTGGCCGTTGGCTCAACCATCCCCCGTGATCTGAAGATCCCTGGACGCAGCCTCAACAATGTCAAGTTTGCTATGGAGCTTCTTAAGTGGAACACTCAGTCTCTGCTCAACGACACCCTTGGGGATGTTCGTGAGCTTATTGAGGGAAAGAGCGTGCTGGTTATTGGTGGTGGTGATACTGGTAATGACTGTATTGGAACTGCTGTTCGTCACGGAGCCAAGTCAGTCGTTAACTTTGAGCTGCTGCCGACTCCTTCTGCGGGACGTGGCAAGGACAACCCCTGGCCTCAGTGGCCTCGTATCTTCCGCGTCGACTACGGTCACTCGGAGGTTCGCGCTCACTACGGTAAGGACCCCCGTGAGTACAGCATTCTCTCCAAGGAGTTTGTTGGTGACGACGAGGGCAATGTGAAGGGAGTCAAGACTGTGCGTGTTGAATGGAAGCAGGCCGACTCTGGTGCCTGGCAGATGGCTGAGGTGCCCAACTCGGACGAGTACTTTGAGGCAGACCTTGTGCTGCTCTCCATGGGATTCGTCGGACCTGAGGCCCAGAACCTGGCTGTCGAGCGTGACCCTCGTGGTAATGTCGCGACTGCCAAGTCTGCCCAGACCACCTACCACGTTGAGGACAATGTCTTCACTGCTGGTGACTGCCGTCGCGGCCAGTCGCTGATTGTGTGGGGTATCCAGGAAGGTCGCCAGTGTGCGCGTGAGGTGGACACTTACCTCATGAACACCACGCGTCTGCCTGGTAACGGTTCTATTGAGCAGCGTAACTTTGAGCTGCTCAAGGCCGCCCCCAAGTCCGTTGCTGTGCTGTCGTAGAACGGACGTTCACTATTATGACTTAGAATGTATTTTGGAACAAAAAGATCGCATGAATTGGACTTTAGACGTAGTAATATGGACAAGGATTGCCTGTCCGATTAACCCGTAAATTACCACCACTAGTTCCAGCATCCGGTGTTAAGGGAATATAATACTGAATATTAGGTAGCCGCACAAACGGTTGATCTTGGTTCCTGACTCAAACATGTCAGAAACCAGCGATCTGGCGAAGGCCAAGGAACTGGACGAGAAGTTCCCTGATTTCAAGCACCTCTTTGCGATCCCAACATTGAGCTCACTTGGAATTGAGGGCCAGAATGCTTCGAAACGGTGCTACTACTTTTGTGGAAACTCGCTGGGTCTGATGCCGGTATCAACTGAAGCGGCCGTGCTAGCCGAGATTGATGCTTGGAAGCAGCGGGGAGTCGTGTCGCACTTTGACCATCCGAGTGCAGAGCCCTGGGTATCGATTGACGAGCCTGTTACGCCGCTGCTAGCACCCGTGATTGGAGCCAAGGATGCCTCTGAGGTTGCCATTATGAATACCCTCACTGGCAATCTTCACACAATGCTGACGGCCTTTTACAAACCGACTGCTACACGATACAAGATTCTGTTCGAGCAAAAGGCCTTCCCATCTGATACTTATGCCTTCCAGGGCCAAGTTCAGTTGCACGGATACACGACTGAGGAGGGCCTTATCCCTCTGGCACCACGGCCTGGCGAGTACACGCTGCGCACCAAGGATATTCTGGAGACCATTGAACAGGAGGGCGACTCTATTGCAGTGGTCATCTTCTCGGGAATTCAGTTCTACACGGGACAGTTGTTCGACATTGAGGCTATCACTAGAGCAGGGCAGGCTAAAGGATGCGTTGTTGGCTGGGATCTAGCACACGCAGCCGGTAATGTCCCGATGAACCTTCACGACTGGAACGTCGATTTTGCTGTG
This sequence comes from Sugiyamaella valdiviana, assembly GCA_030570555.1. NCBI lineage: Eukaryota > Fungi > Ascomycota > Dipodascomycetes > Dipodascales > Trichomonascaceae > Sugiyamaella > Sugiyamaella valdiviana. The sequence continues at coordinate 1,357,854 of JAJLWF010000003.1, forward strand.
TTCTGCACGTACAAGTACCTCAACTCGGGCCCGGGAAGCATTGGAGGCATGTTCCTCCACTCAAAGTACGCAGACGATACCAGACCTCGGCTGGCTGGCTGGTGGGGAAACAACCCCAAGACACGATTCCAGATGAGCGACACGTTCGAACCGATCCGCGGCGCTGAAGGATTCCGCATGTCGAACCCAAGTGTACTAAACACTGTTTGCCTTGGCGAGAGTCTCAAAGCGTTCAAGACGGCTGGCGGCATCGAGGATCTACGACAGCGAAGTGTCAGCATGACAAACTTCATGTATGACCTTCTCACGCGGAGCAAGCACTTTGTTTCAGTCGGGAAGTCGGCGTCTGCCAAAACCGCCAGCTTTACGATAATCACTCCTGCGGATTCAAAGGAGCGAGGGGCCCAGCTTTCGCTGCTGTTCTTGCCAATTGAATCTGGCGTGATGCAGAAGATCCTTCATTTCCTAGAGCATAACGGCGTCATTGGCGACGAGCGCAAACCAGATGTCATCCGGCTGGCGCCCAACCACTTTTACAACACGCATGAGGAGGTGCTAGCTGTGGTGAAGCTCATTGATGAGGCGTTTGATGCCATTCTATAGATTACAGTCGAGGAAACTGATGCTATTGTAATAATGTCAATTTGAACATGAAGCATTGACTGAGAAGTGGCACACAGAACCATTGTACGTACAAACAAGCTGCCACTCTTTGAGTACGGCGAACATAAATTAGAGGTCAGAGCTGGAACTGCCCACATGAAGGAAGCAGAGCGTAGCCGCTGCGCAACTGCACCCGAAACCTTTTCGAAGCTAGACATTCGCTTACTCGGAGAAGTCGTTGTCCTGATTCCACTGCTTCTTCCACGCAGCGATTCGATCGACATTCGATGACATTTGGCTGATGTCGTTACTCTCGAGCTCAATCACAATGTTCTCGTCATAGCCCTCACGAGCCTCGTCTAGAATGACCTGCATGATCTCGGCATCAATGTTCTCTTGGATCTTGTTGTCAGCGTATTCACGCTTACTTAGTCGGTCATACAGCAGTGTGTTGTCGGTGCGTAGTACAACCACTAGGTCGATGAGACGTTCAGGGAAGATGTCGCAGATGTGCCAATCGATGATAAGACCTCCTTTCTCAAGGTCTTCCTCAATGGCGTCCATGACCTTGTCCTCGTCAACGATATTGCTCTTTCGCTCCTCATCGTAACCGCAGAAGCAATCCCGTTCCTTGGCGATTTCGTTGATGGAAAACAACTTCATGTCCGTGAGCTGCTCAGCAAGAGCCTGGGCATGACTCGACTTTCCCGTACCAGGTGTACCTGTAATAATGATATTGGCGTTTCTCGTCATGTCAAATAGTGGATCAGTCTGTCAGCCAGAATACCTTTTGATCTCAGCTACGGGGCCTAATAATTTTCAGGGTCAGGATGAACTGCAGGGGGAAGTGAGGAAGCAGGCAACTGACGGTCAGTTGAATATAAGTACTATGAATGAAACAGAACAGAAATTGCAATTAGATTGATAGAAGGAGGCAGTTTTATATGGCACGCTGGATCGCTCACTGCTAGTGTTGTAGATGGCAGTCCAGTGCTCTTTCAACTGCTCTCCACATTGGAGCTGAGTTACCCGCCATCGATACTAGTAATAAGCAAAGGTTCGTAGAGCGAAAAACCACAATCATGAGTAGACAGGGTGGGTAGAAGAGACAAGATCTCGCGGCGCTGATCTGGATACAGAGGAACTGAGAGTGAGATGACAAGTCAGCTGCTCAGACCTTTGAATCACAGCGGTTGCTTCCCAGCAATGGCGCGGGTTCTTCCAGATTGTAGTCCTAACGCAGTGCCAGCGCGAGCACCAGGAATGCCGCCATCTCAGCCCCAGGCTCGTATGGTGCTTACCAACAATCAAAACGGCAATCCAGGTGAGTGTTATTGTGCGCTGTTGTCCTTCTCCCTCTAATCCAGCGGCCCCAGGCCAACAACTATGGGGAAACAGCCCAGCATCGACAGTCCCTAGATCGGGCGCCTACTCGCTCAACACGGGCCTCTCCAACGGCGTGACAGGAGGCAGCGCATCACTCGACATGAACGAATTCCCTGCACTGGGCTCTGCTGTCGGTTCGCAGCCCCAGCAGCAACAACCGCAGTTGAACGCATTCCGCCCGCTAAACCCACTTTCGCAAGGAGCTATACAACACACGCAGCAGACACCACAACCGTTTGCACAGGCTGCCCGAAACGGCACGCAGTCACCGGTCCCACCTGGCTTACAAGCCCGCCCAGCAGGACCGCCAGAGGCTGGAGATCGGGAAGACTTCCCAGCTCTGCCAGGAGCCAGCGCGAAGCCAGTTGGAACAGCTCCAACCAAACCGCAAACGTTATCGAGTAAGTGAGAATGGCTAATGGGGAGAGTCAGTGAGACAAGAAGTATGAGCGAGGCAGCATCCAGCTGAGTCCTTGGATCTGGATCGATTTGATCTGGTGATCTGGGGGCATAGCCGTAGACGGTGATGACTTCTGCTGTAGCCGTCGAATGCCTTGCAAACATCTGTCCTGAGACTCACATTTGGATCTTGCTAACACAGCTGATATGGAACGGTACGGAATGAACGGACTCCTTGGGGTCATTCGCATGGAGAGCAACGACGAGACGACTGTTGCTATTGGAAGCGACCTAAGGAATCTGGGGCTAGACTTCAGTCCTACAGACGAGCCGCTGTCGAAAACGTTCTCGTCACCATGGATCGAGACTAGCAAGCACAAGACGATTCCCGAGTTCAAGCTGCCTCGGTGCTACGATGTCTCGTCCGTTGTACCGCAGCAACAAAAGGTCCAGAACCTGACAGAGGAAACGCTTTTCTACATGTTTTATACAATGCCCCGCGATAGCATGCAAGAGGCTGCAGCAGTCGAGTTGACGAACCGCAACTGGCGTTACCACAAGGAGCTCAAGCTGTGGTTGACCAAAGACCCGCTGAGCGAGCCCGTTCAACAGACGTCCCAAGCTGAAAGCGGTATTTACGTCTTCTTTGACCCCAGCACCTGGGAAAAGGTCAAGGTGAGTGAAGGAGATGTTTTTGTAGAGCCACAAACTAACTCAGCGCGAATACGTACTGTACTACCCCGACATAGCCTAATATACGGGACTTGACCTAGATGTGTACAGCCTAGAGAACAAAAAAAGTAGACAATCTACAGTTCCCATGCTCATCAACGACAAATTCCACTACAAACTCATCAAGATCTGACATATTGTATCTATCTTTTATGGTGAAGTGCCAATGTGCCATTTGCCATTTGCATGGCTTCGGCGCGTCGTACCCCTGAGCTTCGCCCGTGCCCCGCCTTAGACCCATTTAATCTTGCAGATCCACGCACCAGGGTAACGGAGCGTCGGCACACGCGTCTGCTCCTAAAATAGGCACAAATAAAATAATTCGAGACTGCCTCTTCTTCCATCCGCCGCGGTGCATTTTCCAGCGGACTAAGGACCAACTCATCATACGAACCATTGACTGGACGGTCAAGTGAGCTGTTGCATTTAGTACTCATTGCTGTTGTACTGAACCCTGTCACAACTACGCTTGAGTCGTGCCCCTTCGTATTGCATTTCACTTTCAACTCGAAGTGAACATCTGGTGAATCCGGACTTTTGACCCGTTTCACCCCTTTCTGGCATTTAAACCCAACTGGAGAGTCTACCCAATTGGAGAGTCTTCTAACTCTTTTGACTGCCCACCATGGATCGCTCCGGGTCGTTTCGCCAAATCATTGGCGGCTCGCCAACGAAAAAGGCTTCAAACTACGACAACTACGATGACGAAGCCAACCTTGGCGCTCCTCCGACTCCAAGCATGCCCACATCTGCCTCTGCCGAGTTCAACCGTAAAAAGAGTCTCATTCGTCCCGAGAGGGCCCGTATTGACCGGGACCACCCTCAATATCACTATGCGCATGTCGCTGCCCAACAGGCTGGACGTATCCAGGTCCAACCCTCGAGTACTGGCAACGACCCCATCATTACCCAGGAAGTCAACCACGACATTCTCAGTCACGACATTCCCCTGACTGAAATGACTCCCATTCCCGAGGATAGGGATGTCTTTCGTGACGACTACGAAGACGTGGCCCAGAAAGGGGGCCGTAACGTCTACGGTCTCAACGACGAAATTGACGACCCGTACACGGAGACGCCCTACGCAGAGGGCGAGTACGGCGACACCTACAAGGACGAGGACGAGTATGGTAGTGAGAATGGCTCCGGCCGCGGTGTCCAGGCCCCTCTCAACGCTTGGCAGCACACTGCCCCTATCCGCAAACCTCTGCCACCGGCAAAACGTCCCATCTCACTATGGCACGCGTATTGTCGCGTCATCACGTTCTGGGCTCCGTCTCCTGTGTTGAAACTATTCGGCATGAAGACTACCGAACGCCAGAGCGCGTGGCGTGAAAAGATGGGTCTCATTACCATCATTTTGTACGTGGCTGCATTTGTGGCTTTCCTCACCTTTGGATTTACGGCCAGCGTGTGCAAAAGCGACTTTATCCGTATTCGCAACAACGAGGTTAACAATGGATACCTCATCATCAACGGTCGTGCCTATGACTTGACTGGATCAGAGCACCCGGCCGCGCAGGGCGTTCCAAAGAACTCCAATATCTTGTACCCGCCCGTTAATGCCGGTGGCCTTGACGGATCGTTTCTCTTCCAGAACGTGAACGGCCACTGCAAGGACCTCATTACTCCAAAGAAGGACTCAAAGGTCCCCAGCGACAGCGATGGAAACCTTGCGTGGTACTTCCCATGCCAGCTCTTTGCCCAGAACGGTACCACCAAGCCCAATTTCACCACTAATCACTATGAAGGCTGGGCGTGTCATACCTCAGTATCTGCACGCGATGCCTTCTATGGCCTCATCGTTGCTGCTGAGGTTTACTTCACGTGGGATGACATGAAGAACTCGAGCAGACATCTGGTTGTCTACAATGGTGACGTTCTGGATCTCGATCTGCTAGATTTCATCGTTCCCGACTTGAATATTGCCGAGGAGTTTACTGCCCTTCGTAACGACTCGACCCTTCGTGGTACCGACATCTCACAATTCATGTCACACGGTCGTGGCGGCCAGGTCGCGAAATGCTTGTCCGAGACTATCAAGGTGGGATACATTGACACAGAGCAGATTGGCTGCCTTGCTTCACAGGTTGTCTTGTATGTTTCACTTGTCTTCATTATTGGACTAGTGGGTATCAAGTTCCTCTTTGCCTGCTATTTCAAGTGGTTCATCTCTGGACGTCAGGGTGCTTTCTACATGGATCGAAAGCAACTGGAAGCCCACAATGAGCAGATTGAGGATTGGTCAAATGACATTTATACTCAGGCCCCTGTTCGTACTGTTGTTCAGCCTCCTCGACGTCGTGACCGCACCTCGAAGTATGGTTCCAACAAGGAGAAAAAGCGTGAGAGCATCACCATGCTTACCCAGAACCCTGTAACATCCTCGTCCAAACTTGTTCCAGGTGGATCGGTGTATAACATGGGTGGTGCTTCGTCGCGAAACTCAGTGATGATGTCCAACATGGATGCCCCGGACTTCCAGAAACGGCGCCAGTCGTTTCTGTCTGTTGACACCGCATACGCAGGTGCTATGGAAAGTGATTTCAACCAAAGTGAGGCAGAGGACGCAGTCCCCTCTGAATCATACGACTACGTTGTTCCCCAGCCCCCGATTGACTTCCAGCCCTTTGGCTTTCCATTGGCCCATACTATTTGCCTGGTGACTGCTTATTCTGAGTCCGTAGATGGCTTGCGAACGACTCTGGATTCTATCGCTACCACCGATTACCCGAACTCACATAAGCTCATCTTCATTGTTTGCGATGGTCTCATCAAGGGAGCTGGTAACGATGAAACTACACCCGAGATCGCTCTCTCAATGATGACGGACTTCGCACTGCCCCCAGATGATGTTCAGGCTTTCTCATACGTTTCCGTTGTCAGTGGATCCAAGCGTCACAATATGGCCAAGGTCTACTCCGGTTTCTACAAGTACGACAACTCCACCATCGAGCCCGAGAAACAGCAGAGAGTACCTGTTATTACTATTGTCAAGTGTGGTACACCCGCTGAAGAAGGTCAGTCGAAGCCGGGAAACCGTGGAAAGCGTGATTCGCAGGTTATTCTGATGAGTTTCCTGCAGAAGGTCATGTTTGACGAGCGGATGACAGAACTCGAGTACGAGATATTCAACGGAGTCTGGAAGATTACTGGTATCGCCCCTGACTTCTACGAGGTTGTCCTTATGGTTGACGCCGATACCAAGGTATTCCCAGATTCCATAACACATATGGTTGCTGAGATGGTTAAGGACCCTGAGATCATGGGCTTGTGCGGAGAAACCAAGATTGCAAATAAGCGGCAGTCATGGGTAACAATGATCCAGGTATTTGAGTACTTCATCTCCCATCATCAGGCTAAAGCGTTTGAGTCGGTATTTGGAGGCGTGACTTGTTTGCCTGGATGTTTTTGCATGTACCGCATCAAGGCCCCCAAAGGAGACGATGGATTCTGGATCCCCATTCTTGCGAACCCTGACATTGTCGAACGATACTCGGAAAACGTTGTCGACACGCTGCACAAGAAGAATCTGCTGCTCCTAGGAGAGGATCGATTCTTGTCGACGCTAATGCTGCGAACTTTCCCAAAGCGAAAGCAGATTTTTGTACCTAAGGCAGCATGCAAAACTATTGTTCCGGACGAGTTTTCAGTTCTACTCTCGCAGCGCCGTCGTTGGATTAACTCGACAGTTCACAATCTCATGGAGCTTGTATTGGTGCGTGACCTGTGTGGTGTCTTCATTATCTCGATGCAGTTCGTGGTCTTCGTTGACCTTGTCAGTACCCTCGTGCTCCCTGCTGCCATCTCATTCACTCTCTATGTTATTATCATCTCTATTGTGAGGAAGCCCACCCCAGTCCTGTCTCTTGTTCTGCTCGCGCTGATTTTGGGATTGCCTGGTGTTCTTATCGTTATTACGGCGAGTCGCCTGTCGTACGTGCTGTGGATGTTCATCTACCTCTTGTCGCTGCCCGTATGGAATTTCGTTTTGCCAATGAACGCATACTGGAAATTTGATGACTTCTCATGGGGAGACACTCGAGCTATCCAGGGCGGAGACAAGGGACACGATGATGCCGCTGGTGAGTTTGATTCGTCACACATTATCATGAAGCGATGGAGAGACTTTCAGAAGGAACGTGGAGTTGGCGGACATCGTCCCATGTCGATGGGACGCCAAAGCTGGCAGCCCTACAGCTCGGTATCAATGATGTCCGCGACATCGTTGACTCATGGGCCTACTGCCTCAGTCAGGTCTGACGCCGGGCGCAGTTCCCCCGCTAGCCATGCATATGAGCACCGTCCTGAGGACATGATTGACCTGTAAGCTTCTACATAAGTATTTTCAATTAAATTTTGCATTCAAACTGTCTATAAATATATATTCGCTGAGGTCATAATTCGTTCACTGGCCTCATGACAGTTTCTTGGAGTCCACAACGAGAAGAATAGCCTGAATCGCAAATAGTACCTCTTGGTCACTCGTAGAGATAGATATGCTTCGAGTAAGTAGTGGCAGCAATTTTTGGACCGGCGGGGAGACGTCACCGGCCGCTATGAAGCTGCTCAGTCCTTTCAGAAAGTAGAGAAGCTCAACCCGGGCAAGACTGGGGATAGGCGAAAGACCACGCAGAGGCTGATCAGCAACATACTGGTGCAAAATCTGCGCAGCTCGCCATGTTAAGAACCCGGTCGCAACGTCATGAACCGCATAGCCAGAGCCTGGTGACGCAAGACGGAAGAGCTCATCCAAGCACACGTAGGCCAGCTTTCCTCGACTTATTCTGTTATATCCTTCCGTCGATCCGTAGAAAGGTCCACCAGAGAGAGCGGCAAGCTCATCAGAAGCAAAACCAGTCTCAAAGTGGGCTTTTGTATACTGTCCCCGATAATACAAAAACGACGAGCAGAATAGGCCCTTGATTAAAGTGTTCCAAAACTCCTCACCACACTGTTCCCTTGCAGGAATCTCAATAAGGTCAATGTACGACCGGTATGAGTCGATGTCAAACTGCTCATAAGAAGCATCGAACTGAAGTGATGATTGACTTCGGCTCGTCAACACAGAGATGCCGCCGTGGAGAACTAGGTCCCAAAGTTTGTGCGCACCATCGCGGTGATCGCTTGTAGCAATAACGTCCTTAGCGACCCGAAGGAAGAGTGTCGTAGCAACTTGCCATAGCTGTGTAGGCGAAGAGATAACTGGGCAGTCAAATTTGCGGTCCATTGGAATGAGAAGAGCTCTCATGATAGCATCAGTCGTACCGGCAAGTATGAGGTCTTCGAATGGCAGTGTGACCTTGTCAAGCTGGCGACCCAGGAGACACAAAGCGTTGTGGCTAAGACTCACAAAGGATGGTTGCTTAGCCTTGCTATCACTTGGCAGTGGATTCTTGGTCTCATTGAACGGCAGACAAACGAGTAATGATGTCAAAGAGAGTACTTTGCTGACATCATCAATGCTACGAAGCTGAATAGCCTCAATCCTCTCCAGGGTAGCAGCCTGTAGCGGCGATAAGTGGTCCTTGTCCGAATAGAACTGAGGGAGGTAGCCGAAAGTCGCAGCTTTTCTCAGCAAGTCAATAGTTTCCCCAAGCTTATCATGCATCCCTTCATTGCTCAAGACGTACAGCGGACTGTGAAGCTGAACAAGTACTGTTAAGGCGTCCTGTGTAGCCTTCGCGTCACTTGGCGCTTTTGGGATATCCTGTCCGATCCAAAACACCCATGAAGACTCGAGAGCAGCGTCGGGAAATTCGATTCCACCTTTCGACTTGACAATGGAGCTCAATACAACTTGAAGAGCGTTGTACACATGAACAGAAATAAGTGGATTGTTCGTGTCGATCAGCGATTGGAAGTAAGTAATGAGACTGTCCCACACTTCCAAGAAGTCCTGCTGAGCAAGATACTTCTGAAGGAAGTTTGAATAAAGGCCACTGAAACCCGTCAAGATCAGTGACATCGTTTCAACCCACAAGGAGTCAATTGAGTTGTCTTCAGCAACCGTGGGCCGAATCGCCATGATCTGGGGTGCCACAATTTTTTGGCAAGTCTTCCAGACATTTGGAGGGAAATCAGATCCATGAGCTTCAAAAATGCGAAACAGGATCTGTATAGCACCGTTACGCACTTGAGTTCGAGAATCGCTCGCAATAGATGATAGACGTAGTAGGGCAACAATGCGAAGAGCATGAATATGAGCAGCTGTTCCTCCCTGACCACTAAGATCCGTTAGTTCCACACTGCTAACCAAGACTGCATCAAAGTCTGTGTTCCCGGTCTTCGAAAGAAGACTACGCAGGTGATCAGAGACGGTCCAAAAGAAGCTGATGGCCGTAAAAGAGATATTGAGATCTTGGGTTTGATCACAGAACTTGAAAAGCGTATTGACAAGACTGTACAAGCAATGATCGGGTAAAGTATTGAGGAAATCATTGCAGATGAGCGTTAGGGACTCGAAACCAGACTTGACTAAGCGCGTCAGCCTCTCGTTTTTCTGGCGTGCGGAATCTGCTGGGTCATCAGAAAGGCGCACAAAAACCGTGTCAATAATCTCAAACACAATGTCCCACGTGCCCACAAGCTTGCTCCCGCACTGGTCTAAAATCTTGTTTAGATGATCAATCGTCAAGATATGGATGTCAGAAGCAACAGTGGCAGACACCGAATCCGAGTCCTTAACAATGGTAGCTAGTACTCTCTCAATCTCGACCTTCAGCTTTGAAAGAGTCCGTCGTTGCACGGCCTGTTGAGCTTCGGTACCAGCGATGGCAAGACTCTCTGATGTCGTGGACAGTACCATGCTGTCAAACAGCTCTGCACACCGCAGCCTCACCTCTCCAGAGAGTGTTGGCGAGCCGATGAGTTCTAGTAAATAGCCCGTAAGCTGGTTCCAAATAAGAGGGTCCTCATCAGTCATTCTGGAGAGGTTTGCGAACACAAGTTCCGCGAGAAAATCAACACTGAATAGAGCATCTCCCTTCTCAGTCACGAAGGGCACAAGCTGCTTAGGAGGATCCAAATTTAGACACATTCGAGACACTGTAAAGTCCGCAGCCATCATCTCAGAAAAAGCAGAAGGCGAGTAATCCTTAGTGGATTCGAGAAGACGTTTGACTGCGTTGTCTACAGCCTGGAAATCCGCCCCGAGTTGAGAAAACAAGCGACTGCCTCGAACATCGCGTCTCCTCCTCGCTCCACTTCCGTTAAGTAGTGAGTCGCACGACTGCAAGGTCTCAAGTACTATGATCCAGCTGGAACCAAGTATGGGTCCTAGGGTCACAGCAAGATTGAGAAACGCTCGACAGCAGAGGATGTTTCTTGGAGAAAGAACCTTGACTTGACCAGAAGTACCAGTGTCCTGTGAACCGGGCGTAGAAGGTTGGTTACTTGCCCCTCGTTGATGGTCTCTGGTGCCACCTAGGGTTCCAACAAGGGTCTCCATGCTGAGTAGCTTAGACGCACCAGTCGACTTTGGCGAATCGTCGAGAATGAGAATAGAAAATTCAGCCAGTAAAGATAGGGCTGCATCTCTAGGCTTGCTGATGCCAAGAACACCAGCAGAATGACCAAATTTCTGAGCAGCCCGAACTAATGCGTGATATAGATCCATCTCAACAGCTGCGTGAAGGAAGGTTTGAAAGCAAGAAAGGATCTCTGTCCAGCATTGCTCAACAAGTTTGGACAGGAGATTCAAATCACGCTTAGAGTTGCCAGACTTGGTTGATGACGGCGCGCGCGTGTCACCGGATGATTGAATGGAGGACACGACTCGACGAGCAATGCCCTCGGATAGAGAATTAATGCAGATGAGCACTAGGTAGTGCAAATATGAAGGGGGAGACACCGGAGGGTCCGTCTTATCGAGAAGGTCAATGCTGGGTACCCTGGCAGCAGATGTTTGTACAGAGATGCCGCTGATATTGGAGATATCATTAGCGTCGTCAGGAGCCGCTGAATCCTGGTTCATTAGGAAAGGCATGGAAGCGGGGCCAACGCCAATAATATCAGGGTGCTCGGCACAAATCTTCTCGAATTCCACGACAAGGCATTTGATTATAGGTCGTCGACCCTCTTGGTTGTCGTACTCCTCGTAGATATCCTGCACAAGTGAAAACTCGGCACAGATTCCTTGGAACACCTCCATACAAAGCAGGCGCTTCCAATATGGCGCGGCGTCGGCATCAAGCATGTGAGTGAGAAGCGAGAGAATGACCTCGCATTCAACCTTGAGAACAGGCAGCTCTCTACGTAAGAGAAGATACAGAATTCGCGTTACACGGACGGTGACAGCGAACTCGCGCTTTTCAGAGAAAGCACGGAGAAGTAGGGGGACTGCCCGTGTACGTAAAACGTAAGCGAACTCCTCATGCTTCAGAAATATTTCGCTGTGATTTGTCAAGATGCTCTCAAGCAGTTCGAGGCCGAATGTTTCACTGAGCTGACTGAACTTGAGGAATGTTGGTTTCTGTTTCTCAGTCAGACTGCAGAGGTCGTAGAAGATCATGAGCGCGTCGTAAACAATTGGACTGACAAGAATCTTCTCATCAGTCTCACCACCAATAGGTACCTCGTGAGTCTTCTGGGTGGGTGCGTTTGAATTGTCCTCGACGACAACGCGGTCGAAGATGGATATGATGAGTTGTTGGAGTGTTGCCGAAGCCGTGTTGACTACCACTGCGGCCTTGGTAGAGCTCTGAAGCAACGAACAGAGCAATAAGAGGTTCGATATCTGCTTGCTGTTCAGCTCAGTGCCATATTCACCTGCGAGGGCGGGCAGTGCCTGAAGGATCTTGAGCTGGATGTCGAGTCCCAGATGCGTAGCTTCTTTGAGCGCGTCAATGACAGCATCGAGCTGTGCAGGCTGAATCGCCCGCAAAGTAATTAGACCATGAAGGCACTGGATTGCCGTCGCAGAGTACTTTGCATTGCGCGTAGAGGATGCGAGTAGGAAGGGTGATATGAACGCGGGGTCTTTTGCGAGATCTGCGTTAGAGAGTCAAAGATTGGATGGCACGTCACCAACTATAGCATCACGGAACCTCGTTAGCGACGGAACCTCCAATTAAACGTACCTTGAAAGAATAGCTTCTCATTCGATCCGCTCGCGTAACCGTTGAGACTAGCGAGACTGTTCTCTGCAGCCTGAGTTAGTAGATGTGGAGTAGAATCGAGGACAGCTCACCTGCCGAAGCTCTGAGTTGCGCTTCTTGGTCTGTGAGACGAGGTTGCTGAGCTCCAACGACAGGAGATGCACTGTCGACATGTCAGCGTGTGCTCCTCAACCGGTGAAAGCTGCAATGGCGCGTACCTGGCGTGTCTAACAGTAACCCGCTATAGCGATAGTAGGCGTAGTTGACAGGTCTCCGTAGGCCGGGGCCGCCAGGCACCGTTAGGGGAATATCACTATATCCTATTTACCCTGACTATTAAAATATTGCAGTTATATGATCTGCTAACAGTCAGCTCTAATCATTGGCATTTCATCCGTCTGCATTGGCATATCCACTGATCCGTAGGCACCTCATGCTGTCTCGGACTTTGCATCGGCTGAGTGGGCGCGTACCGGTGAGGGCGGCAGCGGGAGTTGCTGCCCAGCCGAGCCGTCGGTTCCACGCCGTCTCTCCATCTGGAGACGGAGACATGAAGGATTCGGGCCGCCGTCGAGGGCACATTGATCCTGTTAACAGGGCAGAAGAATCGAAATCAAAGGAAGAAGCTGCTTCAGCGTCGAGGGCATTCCCGTATAGCAATGTCAGTGAGCAGCAGTTCAAGCTGTGGTCAGAGGAGATCCGCCAGACGGAGCTTCCGTTGCAGGCATTCTTTGCTGGTCACCGTCCACTACTGCTGATGGACACGGCCAAGGGCAAGCGAAAGGAGAGTGCTCCATACTTGCGCGTTTGGTCTCCTCGAACAAATCTTTTCGATGTGTCGAACTCGACTGATACGTTTGGCGACAACGGGTCCGAATTTGTTATGAAAAAGATTGCCGACAAGCTGGGACCGTTCAACAGCGATGAGGCGGTCAAGAACCTGCAATCAGTACCAGAAACATGGTCGTCGAGCTTCACCACCCAGCCTGAGGCAGAGAACAAGGTTGTTGCCTGCACGGTTGTGAACCTCAAGGACGGATCGAAGCAGTCGCCTGAAACGACAACTATCATCCTGGCGCGCACCGAGACTGACCAGGCTGCCCTGAAGGCGATTGTGTCGTTCCTTGAAGACGGCATGCCTGACTCGATATCATCCATTGACATGACCTCTGCCGATCCACTAACGCTGGGTTCGCTCTACAGCGGACCTGAAATGAGCGCGACGAGTGTCAAGCGCAAGCGTAAGCTGAAGATGAACCGCCACAAGTACAAGAAGCGCAAGAAGGCCCAGCGTTCTCTGCGTAAGCGACTCGGCAAATAAGCCAACTGTATATAGCAAAGCATTGCAGGAGCCGTGCTGGCTTCTGCCGCGTAATTAGTCTATCAAAACTAGATGACTACAGATGTATCTTCATGAGATCTATGCCCTCGAGGTACTGGATTGCTATCTTGACCCCCAACCGTAGATCCGGTCTCATGATTTGGCGCCGAAATATGCGTGAAGCTCATGGCATAGTTATGCCCCTGAAGGGCAGGGTAATATGCAGTCGCGAGGTACACCTCAAAGCACTGTTTCACTGGATCCCAAACGTCCCCCTTTTCTGTCCGATTGTTTCAAGTCTCTTGTCAGTGTTGAGCGCTGCTGAATTTCCGGCTTCTCCAGGTACTTCTGGAGGTGCTGCTGCTGCTGCTCTGCTGCTGTTGGGTTTAACCATCCACCCGCCATTTACCACTTTGGCAGTTCTCCCTAGTCTCGTGGCTAAGGTTGATCTATCCAACCATGTCGCTTGAACCAGGCGAGGAGGGCGCATCCGGTGCTTCAGAACGGGCCTCTCCGTCTCTGCGCATGCCCCCGGCCTTTCGAGCCCTCGCTGCTTCGTCAGCCACGGCGTCTGTCGAATCTGTGGCTCGATCGGAGCCTGGACAAGCCGACCCTTTGCCCGCCGATCCCGAGCCGATCCAACAAAGCGTCTCTACTAGTAGCAGGTCTTCTCCAGGAAGGTCCTCTCAAGTGTTTACTCGAGATGATATGTCTCCTGCAACCTCGATATCAGGCGGCCGCGAATCGACAGTCGATCACCACGAACCGGAGGACAAGCCCATCGACGACGACAACGACAGCCTTGAAACTCGCAAAATGTCCAGTGGTATGGTGCGTAACTCCATCGAGGTGGGCCTCAATGCTGAGAACACCCATTCAGACCGGGACCGTTACGGGTTCCGCAAAAAGACCAACTACCTCTCTGAGGAGGAATATGACGAGTGGTGGGGAAAGTACCGACCATACGTGCAAAGGCGCAAACAAAAGTGGGTAAAGCTCATGAAGGACAATGGCATCTATATGGACAACGACCAGCCGGTTCGATTCCCCCCGAGCTCGGACAAACGTAAGTCGACTGACACGATGGAACTTGAGGATGACGGTTTAACGACATCTCTTTCGCATCACTTCCCGAACAAGACTAACCCAGTAAAAAGATACATTCGCAAAGGTATCCCCGCTGAATGGCGAGGCAACGCCTGGTTCTGGTATGCACGCGGCCACGAGGTTCTTAATACGCACCCAGGACTCTACGACAGGCTCTGCAAGCAGACGCGCAACCTAAAAAACAGCGACACGGAGCTTATCGAACGCGACCTCAATCGGACCTTTCCTGACAACATTTACTTCAGAGGAGAGCCAACTGCCTCATCGACATCCATTGCTACGGAATGCCCTTTGATTCAGAGCCTTCGACATGTACTCACGGCATTCTCGGTCTACCAGCCCAAAATCGGCTACTGCCAGAGCCTCAATTTCATTGCAGGAATGCTTCTACTCTTTATGGATGAGGAGAAGGCATTCTGGATGCTGGTTATTATTACCCAGAGATATCTGCCTGGAGTTCACGAAGTCAATCTCGAGGGTGTCAACGTCGACCAGGGAGTCCTTATGCTTTGTGTTCGAGAGTCACTACCCCACATGTGGGACCGACTGGGGGTGAACTTCGAGGGCAACCACTACGACAATATTTTGTCGAAGCTGCCTCCCATCACTCTGTGTACGGCGTCGTGGTTCATGAGTGCCTACATCAGCATTCTTCCAACAGAGACTATGCTGCGAGTATGGGACTGCTTCTTCTTTGAGGGCTCTAAGATCTTCTTCCGAGTTGCTCTGACGATTCTCATGTTGACTCAACCGTCGATTTCCACCGTCTCTGATCAGATGGAGATGTTCCAGATTGTGCAGAACTTCCCCAAACGCATCATTGACCCGGCCACGCTGCTCGAGAATTGCTTCCGTAGACGCAATGGCTTTGGACACATTTCGCAGGACGAGATCGTACGTCGACGTAAGTTTGTTGCCGAGCGTCGCAGTCTCGCCAATGCTGCCGCTGTGCGCCGGAATGCGAACATGTCGTCGTCGGCCTCAGCCCACGAACTGCCAACTTCGGACCTTGAGGAGTTTCGCAAACTCAAGCCCGACTCCAAGGGTCAGCATCTACAGATGCAGATATCGCGTCGTCTCCGCAGTCTGAGAGTGTCGCGACGTGATAGCATCATTCGAGGATGACGAGTCGAGCCTACAGATCCAAGGAAAGTCTACGGCTATGAAGCTAGCGTCGGCACCACTAATTGTAGGTATCACCCTCGTGTCTAATAATCGGGGCCTATCAGTCGCTGAGCTCCTAGTTTGGATTAAATCCGCACCACCCACTACCGTGGCATAGTAGCATCTAAATCTCAATTGCATTACATTAGCGAAGTCTGGAACCTTCCCATGATATCAATCGAGGCATCAGGGCCCAGTTCACCCTCAACGAGATGTTTTATCTTCGTCCAGATGTGATCAGGTAATTTGTGCTTGTGGGTGTGGTCTGGTGTTGCCTCTGGAGTCTTGCTCGTCACGCCACTGGGAGCGCTCAGCATGACTGAGAACTCAACACTGCCGTCAGAGACCAGCTCGTCGAGTGATTTGACATCGCTGATGACTCGGCCCTTGACGAGGAACCGACAGTTCTCGGGTGCGTACCCCAGGCCAGCCAGAGGTCCGTCAGCATCACCGGTCAGGCGCTCCTTGAGGCCAAGAACCGAATCGGACGACTTAGCTTCGTAGGTAACGGCGAACTTGGGCGCACGAATCGATTTGAGGCTAACAGTGACAATCGAGTCTGACGTAGCCGACGCATTGGTCTTCTTCTTCGCCTGTGGCATGGCAGGCAAAGCCTACAGTTAGTATGGCAGCATACTGCGCAGCAATTACGTACCACGACTTCGTGTGATCCGGATCCTACAAAGTCATTGTCGTATACCGGCTCAGGCACCGAGGCCTTGAGCAAGTGAATCAGCGTATTTGCAAACGTGTCTTCCGTGACGGTGGTCATTGCTGTGGAGAAGGAGCTTCTACGAAGTTCACTTAAGACATGATACGGCTGACGTAATCGCTGACTGGGCAGAGTCGCGAACACGTACAAGAGCGGAGCATGAACTGTCTACCTAGTCTACTGACGGTATTGTTAAATCATTAAATTAGATTAAAGCATTAAATTAGGATCCAGTTAATCAAGGATTCCAAAAAAGGTTTCGTAACAGGTCATTAAATCATCGATGCAGGCATCGGCTGGAGCACCTTGCTCGTAGAGATCGCGCAGCTGCTTGGAGACTCGCTGGGTAGCAGGGGCACGCTCGGCACATATCTTGCCGTTGGTAAAGATCTGACGCTGAACGAGCACATGCCGGTGCTCGTGGCCCTCTTCAAACTGGCCGCCCAGGAGGTACTCTGTCACTTCACGCTTGCGAAGGTTTATGACGAGAGTACGCGTGCGGGGAGCAAACGTACGGCCCTCATCGTCAGTGATCACACGGGAATCAAAACTGGCAAAAGGACTACCGCGCTTGCCTGCCGTTACACGGGTAACAGATGACGGTGCAATGCGTCCTTCGCGCATCATGGTTCTGGCGACCTTATCGTCAATATCCCGCGTTAGCGGGCACGCTTGGACGATGAAGCCAGGGTGGAACTCAGGAATATGCCCGGCCACTGGAGGCAGCACAATAGGGGCACTACTGTCGAGAGAATCCTCAAATAGTGAAGGAGGGCCCACTTCAACAACTTTAGCATCGTCGTCTAGGTCGACAGCATGGTACTCGAGTGTCGGAGCCGAGAAGCTGTCATCCGATGAGACAGTCAAATCACTGTCGCTTAGCGTCGGAGCTATATCGGATGCAGCAAACGTTGGCTTTCCAGAGAAAGTTGTACCCAGTGTTGTAGCAGAGCGCTCAGAGGAATGGCAGCGAAGTAGCTGCGGTCGTGGAGCAGGGGGCTGCGGCACAGAGCTGGCAACTTCGGGGCTGAGGTCATGGAAGTAGTAGTCGTCAAACGAGGTGGCCGGCGTCTCATCCTCACGTCGGGGGACATAGAAGTTGGACATGAAGGACCCAGGGCCGTTCGAAGATACAGACGAAGGAACAATGCCCAACTGCCTCCACCAACTACTTCGTCGAGTGCTGCGTTGGCTCAGGGACTGCTCAAGCGAAGCTGTCGAAAAGGACGGGCGAACGACATGAGGGATGGCCACCGTCGGAGAAGACTCAATGTTGGAATCAGCAAACGGAATTTCCCAACCATGTTCAACAGACGAGAACTTTGCAGACGACTTGGACACCGGGCTGCTGCTCATGGATGTAGTTGAGGATATGGACGTCGATCGCGGGACGCGTGCCATCTCGAACAGATGGTTGAAGTTTGCCGGGACCTCGTTCATGCGCCTGCAAAGAAGTTGCGATGTATGGTTGCGAAGCAACGAGGTGAGAATAAATATAAGCTTGCGGGACACAATGCGGTTGTTAGACACAATGACGGTGCGTACGGGGAGGCCATGATGAAGGGCACCCGACGGAAACTCGCCAGTGGCTAGAATGCGCGAGTTGGTCGCAATAAATGCAGATAGTACAGCGGAAAGGAAACCGCCCTCGGGAACAGGCGTCTCCCACTTTGCGAAGGCCAGCCCGAGCTCCCGAAACAGTTCGGCCCATTTGTCTTGACCGTAGAGAATTCGGGGGATTCGCAGTGATGACACAAAACGAGTCTTGAACTGGTCAACTGCGGCCTTCATATCTGTGTCACCATTGAGGCTGTAGAAGGCACGCTCCTTGGCGGATAGCTTGCGATGGCGAATCTCCGAGATCACGTGCGGTAAGCTAGCCTGAAGCTTTGCATTTACAGCAGTGTAAATGTCGGCCAAGGCATAGTTGAGCTCATCCCAGTGGTTACTAATAGTATCCTGCGCTTCGATGGGGAGATTGATGTAGACACAGATGGCGCACTCGACGTCTTTGGTGTGAGCCGGTGACTTGGCCGGGTGGACGGTCGGCTTTGGGTTCCATGTGGCGAATTCCTCGGAGAAGTCAGCGTCGTCGTCCTCATCCGTGTCTCCATCGGCATCCACAGTCGATTCGGCTGTATTGATGCGGAGCGCGTCGAAGGCCTGCAAATCTACAGAGTCGATCTGTTCATCGCAACCACACACGCTGTCCGGCTCGGGCTCGAGGGCCCCGTCGACGCCAATCTTGAAGATCTTCGACACGAGCCAGGTTCGATGCCTGGGACCCTTTGAAAGAGACGAGCGCGAATCGGTGCTTCCCTGGCGCTCACGGATGGGGAGCGGGTGGATCTTTGTCGAGTGGTTAGCGACGCGGATGGGGCTGCAGCCGAAGACGACTTCCTTGAGGAGGGGAAGCGGCAAGACGTCAGGGCCGGACTGAGAGACGGGATCCAGGCGTCGGCCTTGAGTCTGGGACGCCGAAATGCTGCTGGACGTGCGTCGATGGCGGGCTGTTGCCTGGGGCTGTAGAGAAGTGACAGGGCCCTGTGGAGAGATGGTGATGGAGGACATGCTTCGTGGTAGGGTCGAGATGCGGGGGTCGGAAGCCACAAACTGGCGGGCACCTCTAGGAGGCGATGTTCTGTTGGCGGGGGTCGTCTGCGGAACAAGCGGCGACACAGGTGGCACTGGCTGTTGTGCAACCGAGTCATAAACGAGATAGTCGAGGCAGGGTGTGTTGCAGGCGACGACGACGCGGAGATCAGAGGCGACGTCGAGATTGATGCGTGAGTGCGGGCTCAGGGACGGGCCGTACAGAAGCGCGCGAGTCTCTGCTTCGTCGAGTAGCGACGCGGGCACAGACGGCGTATCGTCGGTATCATCTTTGCTGGGCGATAAGGCGCGGGCGAGGGCGTTTGCGGGCGGGTCTGCTTGGTCGGGCAGACCAAAATGGTTTGACAGCAGGCGCCCGAGCATTTGGAGGCGAGTCTAGGCTTCACGGAGCTGGAACTTTTGCTGAACGCCTTAGGAGGAGAGGGTGGTTGTCACGGCGAGGCCACTGTCAGAGCGACACCATCGTGAACAGGGCAGATGGGAGAAGATGAAGGAAGAAATAATAATAAATAACCGGGGGTTAAAAAGGGGCTTGCTAACCGATAGTAGCAGAGGCGATGTGATGGAGCAGTGGGGAAGAAGAAGCTATAAATACGTAAAAAGGCGATTCCGTGTGGATGAGGGCCGGGGCACGGCTGGCCGGCTGCAGCCAGGGCAGGGGCACCGGAGCCGATTGTGGCAATGATCGCGACGCTGGGCTGATAAGCTGGGGCTAGTTGAAAATATTGGGCTACAGCGCGGGGCGTGTGGTTGGCGCGGGGCCACATGGCGTGTGCCTAGTGCAACCATCAGTACCGGGTGGAGCCGTTGACTGGCAGTGCCGTCTGGAGCTGCTGACAAACCGTGTGGCTGCGGCCGTAGCCGCGGGGTTGCCAGTGCGGGTTAGGGCATTCAGCCACAGATACCAACGGCCAAGCAAGCGAGCCACCCCGCCGATCTGTCGATCGCAAAATTCTCAATAGCCGCCGGCGGGCGCAACAGCCAGCCAGCAAGCAACAGCGGTAGGTGGTTTTAATAAACTGGTAATTTGCCGTTTGCTCCACTAACCCCGTGACAGCATGCAGCTTATTTGACTGCGTCTCCATCGGGTGGGCCCTGCACCCCTGACGAAGCTAACCCAAACGGTACGACGCCGAGCCAACCAGGATTCGCTGTCCTTGTATTGTACACCTCCACTCTCATTGGCCACGCCCAGCCAAACAGCCGCCCAGCCTGCCAGGCGCATATACCAGTGCATCGCGGCCACTCCACAGGTGATGACCTGCTGCACGCGAGCTGTTTCCGGAACGGGCGGACCCTCGCCCTTGCCGGGTAGGCATCGAAAATGCAAACCACAGCCGAGTGAGGTATATTGAGAAGTACAATTGAGGTGGAGTGGTGAAGTGCTCGGTAGAAATGTCGACTCGTGTACAGGTGAGACCGTGGAGCAGAGTGTCGCTGGCGTACACGCGTTCCTACACGACTGCTCCTCCCGTGTTGCCCTCGGCTATTCGGCTCCAAACTGCCATTATCGACGAGGTCGAGTTGCACCCGAATGCCGACAGCCTGTACGTTTCCCAGATCCGTGCGAGCAGTGATGCCGATGCTGCTCCACTGACAGTGTGCAGTGGTCTTGTGCGGTGGGTCTCGCGTGACGCGCTCAAGGGCCGCAGAGTCGTGGTAGTGACGAACCTCAAAAAGTCGAAGCTGCGCGGCATTGTGTCCGAGGCTATGGTCTTGGCAGCTACTGCTGAGGACGGCCAGCATGTTGAGCTCGTGTTTCCGCCGCCATCTTCAGCCATTGGCGACGAACTGCGGTTTGACGGGTTTACTGGTGAACCTGCCGCCCAGATCAAGCCCAAGGCCTGGCAGGCCATACAGCCCCAGCTGTTTGTCGATGCCAATCGCCGGGTTGTATACCGCGACGAGCAGGGAGACCATCCGCTTGTCGGTTTGACATCTGAAGCTGCCTACGTCGAGACCCTCGAGTCGGGCACTGTTAGCTGAGGCATAAGCAGCTGGTGAGGTTGAAGAGAGGGTTCCTTAAGATTGAAACAAGCATGGAAGCATCCAGACAAGCATCAAATCCAAGCGACTAAACCATCCAGGATCTATCCAAGAACCATCCACTCATCAAATACTCCTCGCTTCTCCAGCGCATGGCACTGCAGTGCGTACGCACTGCGTACGACTCTGTATGGCATACGGCTATACGGCGTTGACGATTTGGGACGGCTGCAGGCGCTGTTAGATCCCAACTAAGATTTTGACTTTGTTGGATCCGGGCCTTCCTTGCCGGAGCAATTTTAGTCGCTATCCTCGTTCGCGACTCGTCCTCGCTCTACGGTCTACGTCGCAATCCGTCGTTGTACGATTGCCTGCTCTCGACCCTTCCCGCTCTTTCGCCGGCTCTTTCACCCATCAATGAGCGCCATTCCGCCCTGGGTACCGCTCGTTGATACCTGCCTCAAGGCGGCGGAGACGGCTCCGACCTTCACGTACTGCACTGTCGGCAAGTCGGGCGCTCCACATGCCCGTACATGTGTGTCCAGGGGCTGGTTGTTTGGCAAGCGAGCCACTGGTGTGCTCGTGTTCACGACTGATCGGCGCATGGACAAGATTGCGGACTTAAGCGTCAACGAGGCGTTTGAGGCCTGTTTCTACTTCCCGTCCCGTAACACACAGATCCGCCTGGCTGGATTCTCCCAGCAGCTGACGCCGGATCTGACTCCGTCGCTGCAGTCGAACCGGCCCATGTCACGGCCCGTACCGTCACCTTCGCCACGCTCGTCAGGCTCTACCACGCCGTCGGTGTCCCCTGACCCCGTTATTGAGGCCAAGGAACCGGGTCTCACGAGCCTCGCGCTTCCAGAGTCGTACTTCCCTGTCATCAGCCCGTCAGCAGGGGTGAATTCGACTGTGCTCTCGACTCCCTCGAGGCAGGAATGGACTGACGAGTACCACCGATTGTGGGAAGGTCTGTCACCGCGACTCAAGGCCAGCTTTCGCTACCCGCCGCCTCGTTCGCTTATGACTAAAGACACGCGTAAGCAGCTCGACTCCATTGGCCGTGGCGTCGATGGCTCGAGCGACGATGCTGGTAAGGACAACTTCGTGGTGGTGCTGATGCTCGTCAACTCGGTCGATGTGCTTCTCGACGACACGTTTGCCAAGCGCACGCTGTTCACGCGCATGCAACACGACGAGTGGAAGGAGCAGGATGTGACTCCTTAGATTGGATCTAAACGGTAGACTGCCTACCACTGTATATTTCTAGGCTGTGATCCACCCTAATTGCATCCTGTGCTAACCAGCAACTGCACCCCTCTATTATCACGATCTGCCCACGATCTGCCTTATCTACTGACTTATCCCCTGACTCATGTGTGTGGTTATATTTCCTATTTGCATGTGTTCCCAGTGCATTTCCGTTGTGCTCTCTCCTATACTATATATCTGCATTAATTGTGTAATTGCTTCACGGGTTGGGACATTGTTTTCCACTTTTCAGCCTGCCCTGTGCGCCACGCGTATCTCAGCGATCCTCGATTCCGACCTCGATTTCGACCTCGATTCCGACGCTGATTTGTTTGCCTGCACTGTGAAGGTTGTGACGAGCTGATTTGTGGCCTCTAGCTCGTTCTTCACGATGCCCCGCGGATCGAGGCGCGCCATCACGCGCGACTTTGAATCGTCCGACTCGGAGGGCTATGAAGCCAGTGTCAAACAAGAATCGCCCGAGAAGGTGAAGCTCGAGTCCAATGGCGAGTCCAACGGCGTTGATTCATCGCCAGCTGATGTCAAAACGGAACCGTCCAACGGAAAACCACACCTGCTCATGGACCTGCCGTCGAAAACTGAGGAAGCTCTAAGCACCTTCACGCCATTAGACGAATGCACCTTCAGCAGCAAATCGCTCGGGTGGTCTGGTCAGGATGAGGCCATGACGTGCGACTGCCGTGAAAGCGTCACCGACGGCGTCAACCACGCCTGTGGAGACGACTCGGACTGTATCAATAGGCTCACATCGATCGAGTGCACCAACGACAAATGCACATGTGGCGATGACTGCCGCAACCAGCGGTTCCAGCGCGGTGAGTACGCCAACATCGACGTCATCTTGACTACCAAGAAGGGCTACGGTGTGCGGGCGCTCGAGGACATCCCTCAAGGAACCTTCATCTACGAGTACATTGGCGAGGTGGTCGACGAGAACCGCTTCCTCAAGCGTATGGAGACGTACAAGTCGCAGGGCATCAAACACTTTTATTTCATGATGCTGCAAAAGGGCGAGTTCATCGATGCCACTGCCAAGGGCTGTCTCGCCCGCTTTTGTAACCACTCGTGCAAGCCCAACTCGTTTGTTGACAAGTGGGTCGTGGGCGACAAGCTGCGCATGGGCATCTTCAGCAAGCGTGCCATTGCCAAGGGCGAGGAGATCACTTTCGACTACAATGTTGACCGCTACGGCACACAGGCCCAGCCCTGTTACTGTGGTGAAGACAACTGTGTGGGGGTTCTTGGAGGCAAGACGCAGACCGAGGCGGCGGCGCTTCGACTGCCTGACTTGCTCATCGATGCTCTCGATCTCGACGAGGACGACGAAAAAATGTGGCGCGGCATTGCCTCTAAGCAACGCAAGGGCTCAAAGGCCAACTTTGAGGAGCTGCAGGAGGAGTTTGCAAAGTCGCTACCCGCCAAGCCTATCGAAGAGGAGTCCGTGTCGAAACTCATGGGTTGTCTCATCCAGTGCCGCGATCTGTGGCTAATCGAGAAGCTTGTCACCCGTATCCATCTCACAACCGACACGAATGTGCACTCGCGGGTCATGCGCATGCACGGATACCAGATTTTCAGCGTGCTTCTGCGGGAGCACCGCAAGATCGAGTCCATGGTGGTGATGCTACTCGAGATTCTCACCAGATGGCCGCGCCTGACCAAGAACAAGATCTCGTCGTCAAAGATCGAGTCAACCGTGCAGGAGCTGGCCGATTCAAGCGAGTACGATGATGTCAAGAGCGTTGCTGCTTCTCTGTTAAGCGAGTGGAGTAGCCTGCAGATGGCGTACCGCATTCCTCGTCGCGAGCGGTCCCAACCCAAGTCACCCAGCAGCACTGAGCCTGAAACAAAGGAGCAGATCAAGACCGAGGTCAAGCTGGAGCCTGTCAAGGTTGAGGATGACAAGGAAGAGTCGCGGTCGCCAGTCTCGACGCCTAAGCCGGCTACGGCTCCTAAATCGGCAACGCCAAAATTAGCGGCAACGGACAAGAAGAGCAAAAAGGACAAGGTCAAGCTGCCACCAGGTTGGGAGTCGTCTATGGCTCCCAATGGCCATGTGTATTACTTCAATCGCAAGCTGGGCCAAACGACGTGGGAGGTACCTCAAGATACGGGGTCACCCCGAACGCCCAAGGTTGACAAGCAAAAGAAGACGGCGCTACGAGCCGAAGAGCAGAAGGACCGACAGGAGAAATCGCAGCAGAAGATGGAAGTGCAAAAGATCATTGAGCAGGCTAGGGAAGAGCAAGAGAAGCAGATGCAGCAGAAGATGGCTGATTTGCAAAAGATCATCCACAGTGCAAAGAGTAACGGCAAAGCCAAGGAAGGGAAGGAGCCCAGAGTCAAGGAGTCGAAAGCGAAGGAGACAAGATCCAGCGAGGCGAATGGCGACAGCAGTCCCGACAAGAGCAAAGCGGGTCCCGAGAAGGCTCTTACCAAGGCTGTGAGTATTTGGCATTGATATATTTGGATCGGGACTAGACTAACGCAGTTTGCAAAGTTTGTGCCTAACATTGTTGCACGGTACGAGAAGCAGGTTGGTCACGAGAACGTGAAGCAGTTCTCCAAAGACATTGTGCACATTCTGGTGAGCAAGGAGTTGCGCTCAGAACACCCGGCCACGGATGGAGACTTGTCTGAGGCCAAGAAGAAGAAGATCAAGCTGTTCATTAAGTCGTACATGGAGAAAGCGGTGGCCAAGTACGAGGCCAAGAAAAGTCGGCACGACGAGGCCAAGGCGGCCAAACGGAGCGGCGAGAGCGAGGAAGGGCGGAGTGCCAAAAAGTCGCGAGCCCGCTGACCGCCCCGCTTTTTGAGTGTGTGTAAAATAATTAAGCGATGAGGATCCGGGGTATTCAGGGGCGCCGCACGCGGGCCCAAATAGGCAGGTCAATCCAGCGAAGTCAGGCGAACCGCAATGGCTTTAACAGGTGCTATGGAAACTGTAGGAGAGTGTGTTGGAAGCTACAGTTTCCGAGCTTAGCTATCTACTATTCGGGTGAACTTAAGTTATTGACTGTTTACAACTATGGTTGACTGTAAGGCTACTGACTACTGACTAGACCTGTTTGGCGGAATCAGCTCCAGTTCGTGGTCACAACCCTACCTATCGGCGGCAATGCGAGCCAGCAATCCATACCGAGAAGCCGCCGGGGCGGCGATGACAGATACCCGATAGTGTATATCTGACAGCGGCTATTTGTCCAACTGTCACAAATCTAATTCCGTGACTCACGGCCGTTCCGCTGCCGTTGCTCCTCCGTTCGGCTGTCCTCTGCCAGTCTGGCCCTCGAGCCATGCCCTAATTAGGCAGGTTATCTCTGCAGATAGCAGCCCAAAACTGAGGTGCTACTCGCACGCGGCTAATGCGCGATTAGCCGCCCACCCCACTATTTAAGCCCTGGTACCCCCCTCGTGTTCATCTGTTGCCAATTGCCAATTGTACCTGCCGAGTCCCATGCTACGCACTCGAACCTCGGCACTGCTGCGCACGCGTGTCGCCCGTCGCGCCGCCTCGTCGGTCGCCGCCGCCTACTTCCCCTCGGAGCCTACAAAGCCCACTGTCGCAACGGCCATCCCGGGGCCTCAGACAAAGATCGAGCTCGAGCACCTCAACAAGGTGTTTGACGCTCCGGCGGCCAACTTCGTGGCCGACTACACCAAGTCGGTTGGAAACTACATCACCGACGTCGACGGCAATGTGCTGCTTGACGTGTACGCGCAGATCGCCTCGATCCCGCTCGGTTACAACAACCCGGCCCTCATCAAGGCCGCCAAGTCGGATGCTATGGTCAATGCGCTCGTCAACCGTCCCGCCACGGGTAACTTCCCCTCGGTGGACTATGCCGAGATCCTTGAGAAGGGTCTCATGGCACATGCGCCCAAGCACACGGTCGGCATCTGGACGGCTCTGTCTGGATCCGACGCCAACGAGACTGCTTTCAAGGCTGCCTTTATCTACCAGGCCGCCAAGCGTCGTGGTGGTGATGCCGGCTTCACCGCCGAGGAGCTCACCAGTACCATGAACAACCAGGCTCCCGGATCACCCGCACTGTCGATTCTGTCCTTTGAGTCGTCGTTCCACGGCCGCCTGTTTGGCTCGCTGTCTGCCACGCGCTCCAAGCCCATCCACAAGCTTGATATCCCCGCGTTTGACTGGCCCAAGGCCCCGTTCCCCAAGCTCCAGTACCCGCTCGCTGACAATGTCGAGGCCAACAAGGCCGAGGAGCAGCGCTGCCTTGAGGAGTTTGAGCACATCCTCACCACCTGGAAGACCCCCGTTGCTGCCATCATTGTCGAGCCCATTCTGTCCGAGGGTGGTGACTACCACGCCTCGAGCGCCTTTTTCCACTCGATCCGTGCCATCACCGAGAAGCACGGTGTCCTCATGATTGTTGACGAGGTCCAGACCGGTGTCGGTGCCACGGGCAAACTGTGGGCCCACGAACACTGGGACCTGCCAACTCCCCCCGACATGATCACCTTCTCAAAGAAGGCCCAGGCTGCCGGTTACTACTTCACGAACCCTGAGCTCAAGCCCAAGCTGCCATACCGCCAGTTCAACACCTGGTGCGGTGACCCAGCCAAGGCCATCATTGCCGGTGCTCTGCTCAACGAGATCAGTAAGAACAACCTCGTTGAGGCCACGGCCCGTGTCGGTGACTACCTCTACGGTAAGCTAAAGGTTCTTGCCGACAAGCACCCCGAGAACTTTGGCAACCTGCGTGGCGAAGGCAAGGGCACCTTCATTGCTTGGGACTGCTCGTCTCCCGAGTTCCGCGACAACTTCATCAAGAAGGCCAAGACCTTTGGCATCAACATTGGCGGCTGCGGTGCCCAGGCTATCCGTCTGCGTCCTACTCTTGTCTTTGAGGAGAAGCATGCCGACCTCCTCCTCGAGGGTATAGAGAAGATTCTTGCCGCTTAAAATTACGTATGAATGACATCATTTTGGGGCTATTTGGCTCAGCAATGTACAGCAGGCTAAAAATGCCACCCATGTTACCGTGAAAACGGTAGCTAAGCGACTTTTGCGAACTAAATATCTCGTCAAGTGTTCAATGCCAGATGAGCTCATGGCTACCGAGCTTCGCGCGCTCAGTTTGCTGTACATTGAGCACTGAAAGCCGGCGTGGGTGCTACTTTTTACTCACACAGCGAGTTCTACATATTGCAGGCGATAAGGGTACGGATCAGTTCCAAGATAAGGTTACGGGTAGGTAACGCAGCTAAACGCATGTTAGCTGCCCTATATCACACTATAGTAGTCCATTTAACCAAGAACACTTATGAGCCATCTCGTGCGTTGACGATGAGCTGAGGGAGCTACTTTGATTTCCAACAAACAACCGCACTTCAACTACTCCACCTTACGCTTTTTGTGGGACTCGGATTCCCCATACTGAGCCGTCTTCCTCTTATACAGCTCCAGTCCAGTGGCTTTGCGAAAGCCCGCCGGTCCAACGTGATCAATAGTAAGCTCAACCTTCAGAAGTTGCAGTCGCTGATTAATGTCTGCATTCTCGGGAACCTCAACGCAATAAAATTTCAAGTACTGATTCACCTGGTCCGGTGTCAGTTGCATCACTTGCCTTACTCGAGTCAGTGCTGGCAAAGGCTCGACTTTAGGATGCTCCACAATAGCGTCAAGCACAACGTATCGTAACACTTTGTCAAGGCCGGGAATATGCAAAGCGGTGCGACTCGCAGCCTGAGCAGGGATGTGGACGTTCCGACCACCTGATGGAACATTGCCATACCAATCGGGAACCTCCCACATCGTTTCAGAATAGGTCATTTCAGGAACGTCCCAGTTCTTTCGTTGCGCACGGAATCTATTAGAAGCGAACATTAGCTGCCGGAACATCACACAAGGGCCTTCGATAATTGCTGGATCATAAGGCACCCCCTCAACAGCTGGCTGGATTTTAGTGTACTTCGCGATTTTAGCCTCCAAATCAGTCAGCTGAGCTCCAACGTGTTGCAGATAAGTTGACAACGCCTGCGTTTCATGATCTGTTAACGGTTCGACACTGAACTCAGCTGCACCGAGGCAATCGAAACCTATCTCTTTCTTAAGAAGCTCCAGTTTTGTGTTGCGATCCGCATATTCTTCGTGTGGTACGATAAGGAATCTGAGATACTCGCCAAGCTCGCTGGAAGTCAGCTGAGCAAGTTGGGACACAGTCTTCAGTCCTGGGAGGGGAGTACTCGCTGGGTGTTCAGGTTCCCCCACGTACGAGTGAAATCGGAAAACCTCTTCGTTCGAAGGAGGTATATGTTCTTCAATGGTCATCTTCGGAATCTGAGGGATTGTGTCATATCGGCCATAGCTGACAATGTGGCCGTAGCGATCGCAAACGTCGAGATCTTTTGCTAGGCCGAAAAAAGCTTGCAGGCACCGTCGTAAACGACAATCGGCCAACGTCGCATAATGAGGTCTGATACTGAAAGGCGACCACCATCCCGCCCCTTTCGGTGTGTCCTCATCAGATGGCTCAATTCTCATATGGCCGAGACGAGCGAGTTCTGCCACAACTTCAACTTCCGCGTCCGGAGCACCACCTTCTCGCAGCTCCTTTACGTGGGAAGTCAGCAGTTTCTCGCCTTCTGCGTCCAGTGGACATATGACCCCTGTAGGCACTGGGATACCAATAGAGTTGGCAGGAACCACAAAGAGGTCAAGGATCGTCTTTTTGACAGAACGCATGGTTGCGAAGGCAATCGAAGTGGGAAGAAACGAAAGGGAACAAACTTCGACTCGAGCAAGTATATACAGGGCACAAGCCTGAAACGCTACAACTCGTGTTCTTTGTATTCAAGGTTTTGTTTGAGATGTGGGCCACACGCATAGAAAGTGGAGCGAACCAACAGAAATGACAGGTCACTTTTCCTGTTTGCTTGACAGGTTGCTTTTCTATTCTTGAGGTCGCATTACTGCTGATAAACTGAGATTGGAAGTAGATTTCAGGAGTGTTGGTGTGTTCATAGAGTTTAGGTAGTTCTGGCCGCCATATGCTGAACCTCATATGCGAGGGTACCGGGGTTAGGCGATGAATGCTATTGTTTAGCGCATAACCTCATTTCGCATTCGGCAATCCCCAGCATAATCTGTCGGTGTCAAATTGAAGAACCACGACCAGCCTGCAATGGCGGCGTGTATCGGAACCACGGGAGAACTACAGGAGATGGGAGTACCACATGATTTCAGGAGAACACCAGTAATACGCGACAATCATAGGAGTACCGGCGAACCACGGGAGCCTGGGCTGGGGAAAGTAGTTTTACCCTATCCCGTATCAGAGGTCCTACCCGAGCTATCTACCCCTGAACATCAAACTCTGGTGATCCTCTACAGTGCTCCCCGTATCGCCGTAGACACGACAGTGCAACAGTGCGCCAAATCTGGCGGTCTGTACGGATCATGGAACAGGTTCCCTGCCTCAACTTACGCGTTACAGCCTACTTCCAAGCACAGGTCGACTGGTCAAACCTCTTTGCTTTTTATTGCTGGTTCGTGGGGATCCTCTGACTCTGGTTTCTTTTTGTTGTCCTTCATGGCCTGGGCCTCATTCCTCTTAACTCGCTCTCAGGAGCCTCTGGTTCATTTCTTCTGTTTTTTTCCTGGTTCCTCCTCAACTCATCTGCTCGCCCGAGGCAAAGCCAGCGATGTGCGACGAGCCGAGACCTGGGTCAAACGCCATCTTGAGCCCTGTTGAGCCTTTCCTGAGGCCACATCTCGAGGGTTAGCCACGGGTGGGTCAATAGCAGAAGTAGGCACGAGAACCAGTCCGTTGTGACACCCACGACGTCATCAGCGACAAACTTGGCCAGAAGTCGGTCGATGAGTCTAGGCTTGTGTTTGTCGGAACGAACGGCGCGTCCGCAGCACTGAGGATTCGAAATCCTCGTAGCGAAACTGCTACCCAGAATGAGAAGTAACAGAATACAAGCATGTAAGAACTTGCGATACATGCAAGATCCTTATCTCACCAGATAGGTCACGCTGTCATGGTAGGAGCTACGCGACGGTAGATTAACGCACGTACTCTAAGCTATATCACACCAACAAATCCATTTAACCGTGAATTTACAAAAACCCCTATAAGGCGACGAGTCCAGGTGATTACCTCGACTAGCACTGAATGCCCAATGCATCAGATCCAACCTTCAGCTTCTTCCCCAACCTCCCATTCTGAACCATCTTCCTCTCAAAAAGCTCGAGCCCAGTGATCCACCGAAAGCCCCCAGGTCCAATGTGATCGATAGCAAGCTCAACTCTAAGAAGCTGCAGCCGTTCATCGTTATCTGCCCCCTCAGGAACTTTAACGCAATAGAACTTCAAGTACTGATTCACCTGGTCGGGTGTGAGATGCATCACCTGCGACACTCGAGTCAGTGCTGGCAAAGGCTCCACTTTAGGATGCTCCAAAATAGCGTCAAGAACAATGTACCGAAACACTCTGTCAACGCCGGGAATATGTACAGCAGTGCGACTCGCGGCCTGAGCAGGGATATGGACGGCCCGACCACGCGACGGAACGTTTCCATACCAATCGGGAACCTCCGACAGCATTTCAGAACGCGACATTTGAGGCACATCCCAGTGGTGTTGTTGCGCGAGCAATCGTTCAGCAGCGAACATACGCTGTCGGAACATTTCACAGGGGCGTTCAATAATTGCTGAGTCATAATGCTCAACAGCCGACTGGACTTTAGTGCACTTGACCATTGTGATTATTGCAGAGTCATAATGCTCAACAGCCGACTGGACTTTAGTGTCCTTGACCATTTTGGCCTCAGAATTAGTCAGTTGGGCCTTAACGCATTGGAGATAAGTTGATAACGCCCGCGATTCATGCTTTCTTAGCGGCTCGTCACTGAACTCAGCTTCACCTAGGCAGTCGAGACCTATCTCTTGCTTAAGAAGTTCCAGTTTTGTGCTGCGCTCCGCATCTTCTTTGTCTGGTAACGCAAGAAATCTGAGGTACTCGCTAAGCTCACTGGAAGTCAGTTGAGCGAGTTGAGACACGCTCTTCAGTTGAGGAAGGGGAGAGATCGCTGAATGCTCAGGCTCTCCCTCATACGGAAAATATCGGTCAACTTCCTCGTTCGAAGGCGGCCTATGCACCTCAAGGATCATCTTCGGAATCTGAGGGACCGTGTAACGTCGACCATATCTGAGACTGTGGCCATAGTTATCGTTAACTTCGACGAACTCCTTTGCTGGGTCGAGAAAGCACTGCAGGCACCGTCGTGAACGACCTAGGGCCCGCTGAGCTTTAAGGGGCCTTATGGCGAAATGACCCCGCCATCCCACCCCGTCGTGTGAGTCCTCACCAGATGCGATTCTCATATGGCCGAGACGAGCGATTTCTGCCACAGCCTCAACTTCCGCGTCCGGAGCGCCACCTTCTCTCAGCTCCTGTGCGTAGGAAGTCAGCACTTTCTGGCCATACCTGTCCAGTGGACAGCTGATCCCTATAGGGACTGTGACACCAATGGAGTTGGAAGGGACCACAAAGAGGTCTATGAATGACTTAGCACCAGAACGCATGGTTGTGAGGGCTATCTCAATAGTAGGCAGAGGTGCAAGGGAACGAGCTTTTGAGTCGGGCGGCCAGTATAGACAGGACAAAAGATTGAGACGTTACAACACACCAGTTCTTTGTATCCAAGGTTCAATTTTAGATGTGGGCCAGGCTCAGAAAGTGTAGCGAAACAACAGACAATGGGGTACAGGAATACAAGTCGGGAAGTTACGTCGGGAAGTCACGTGTGCTTCTGCATAAACTTCTAGTCTGCAACATTGGCGAACGTACCGGCTTGGGCTACGAACCCTATTGTTTAGCGCATAATCTCATCACATTCGGCAGTCACCCGGGAATATCTGTTTTGGTGTGAACTCGAGGGACAATGACCAGCCTGCGATAGTGGTGTGTATCAAAACCACGGGAGAGCTACAGGAGCATGGTGGTGCTACAGGAGTGCAGTAGAACCGCAGAAACGCCTGAGAATTTTAGGAGAACGACCGAACCAAGGGAACTCATTTGGGTGCACGTGATAATACCCTATTCCATAGCAGAGGTACAGGCGTGGACTATCTACCCCTGAATTTCAGGAACTGGCGATGATCTACAGTGCTGCCCTTATCATGCGATAGACACGCCAGTGCAACACTGCGCCAAATCTGGCGGTCTGTACGGATCATGGAACAGGTTCCCTGCCGCAACTTATGCGTTACAGCCTACTTCCAAGCGCCAGTCGACTGGTCAATTTTATTTGCTTTTTATACTGCTTCACGAGGGTCTGACTGCAGTTTTCTTTTTGTACGTTTTACTGTAGCCTGGGCTTCCAGACCTCTTGACTCGCCCTCAGCGGCCTCACCTCCATTTATTCGGTTTATTTTCGTGGTTCCTCCTCTACTCATCAGGTCGTCCGAGGCGGAGCCAGGAATGCACGACAAACGGAGACCTACGTCAAAGGCCATCTTGAGCCATCTTGAGGCTCGCCGTCTTACTGTGAAAACCAAGCACCTAGCTGCCTCCATCAGCAGCTGAGATGGGGGTTGGAAGCCTCTGGAAGACTGTGGAAAGTGATATAGAGTGATTAGGCGAAGAGCAGATTGATCCTATAACATATCTGGCGAACGGCGACCATGCTCTTACCTGTTCTTACATAGAAGCTGTCCTGTCAGCGGACAATCTATGCCCGTAAGACACGAGCGAGTCGCTAGCGATGATTAGCACGATGGCTCGGATGAGCAACGAGTTAAGTGCCACAGCAATGCTCGTATCATGATCTATTTTTGACTAAACCAGGTGCCATAGGCGATACTGGATTCATCCAGCTCTTTCCTAGCAGGCGCTGGCTACGAAGAAGTGGAAGTCACACAGCACGAGTGTAATAATCCGTTGGCAGATAGCGCCAAGGATGCGACGAGTCGCTGCCAGTGCTCTCAACCTACCACAGCAAAGACGACACCGGTGGATTCAGCGCTGAGACGCACAGTGACGTGGAATAGGATCATTGAAGACCGCTGGCTCTGTTGATCACATAGCACAGCTGTGAGAATCTAGGAACCGCAATGGCCGTGGCCGAAATATATATTGCAACACACCGACCCGGTCATAATGGTGTTCCAGCACACTTCATTTACGTTCTAGGGTGTTGTGGCGCAATGGTGAGCGCGTCGGTTTTCGGTACCGAAGGTTGCAGGTTCGAGTCCTGTCAACATCGCACCTTTTTTTTTTTGGCAATTTATGCAATAGAGTCATGTTATTTCGTACACAATCTAGCTACGTCAGGAGACCGTCTAGGAAATAGCTACCGTTCAAGGTGGATATACATTATTCTATGCTCAGAATACCAGCATATTAGCTGTAAATTCCCTGCGTCAATAGCTGGAACTGATCGTAGAGGCGCGTGTAGATACTGCCAACGCTCTTCTGGATAAGGACACTGTCCACAAACTGGTCGACCTCAGTGTCGCTGAGGTGGAGTTGGAAGCGCTGGCGTAACTGCAGCGATGTTGAGGGACCCGACGAGAAGCAGGGCAATGTCGATTCCCGGCCCATCATCTCGACAAGGATGATAATGGACTCGGCTTCCTTGCGGAGCGCCTTGAAGGCCTGCTTCATGAGTGCACGGAAGTACTTGAAATACTCAGAGTCCATGCCACCCATCAAGTCGACGTACTCCTGGGTGAATTTGAAAGGAGCCGCTTCAAAGCCAAAGCGCCCGGGCGAGTTGGAGAGCAAGAATCCAAAATCAATGTGGATAAGGTGTCCATGACTGTCGAGCAGAATGTTACCATTGTGACGGTCCTTGATCTGCAAGATGTAGCAAATGATCGAGTAGGCGGCTATGCTGCGCGTGAAGCACTGGAGCGCTTCGTGGTGCGTAGCACTACCCGGCTCGCCAAACTTGTTGCGAAAGTAGTCCGACAGTGATGCAATGGCGCCTTTTGGATTGCGTCCAGAAGCCGTCGACGCATTAGTAAGAGCCTTCTTGATCGAGTGGATACTCAATGCGTTTGTGATCGTCTCAACAAGACCTGTCGCATCACTAGTGATGAGAATGCGCATCTTCTTGACCCAGGCTGGCACACCTGCGTTGCTCCAGATCTTGTTCATGGCCTCAATCAGCTGACACGCAAACGCCTCTTGACGTAGATCAAAGCCTGTCTTTGCAATCACAGAAAACAGGTCCCAGTTGTGCAGATGGCCATAGGGCGAGGTACGTCGGATTCGCTCTTTGCGGGAAGCCCAGTCCTCGCCGAGGTTAGCAGCACTGGGGTCATCGCTCGAGATACCAGCAGTCTTGAGATCATTCTCAAGCTTGCGTTCTCCGGCTTCGCCGTTGAACACATTGATGGCATTGGAGAAACCAGTTTGGTCCTCCATGCTCTGCATGCTTGCAATGATCTTGGCCTTGATAGCGGCTGTCTCGTCCTTTGACAGCTTACTACCGCCCGCGCCATCCAGTTGAGTCAGCATGATGGCTGCTGTGCGCATATGCGTGGCTAGATCCGTCACGTCAACTGTGCTCTCTTGTGCTGGTTTGGCATATGATGATGCAAACGACAGGTCTGAGGCACGCGGTGACGACGTCGACTCGCGCAGAGCAGCTGCCTTGAGGGGAAGCGATGAAACGGAAGCGGCCAGTGCATCTTGGGTGATAACTTCGCGTTTGCTTTCATACAAGCGCACAACTGACATATCACCCATGTCCTCTTCGCCAACGGGAGTCGCAAGACCAAAGTCTGCGAGGGCCTCCTCCTCCGCCTCGGCGATGCCGTTCTTCTCTTGTTTCTGCTGGTCATGCAGGTATGCCAAGTCAAATATATACCTGCGATCGGTCTTGTTGGAGAGCAGATATCTGTTCTTTTCATTTGACGTGTCAAAGTCAACGTCGTCACGGAGGTACTCGACGAGTAGCAAAAAGGGCACCTTTTCAGCCGAGTTGAGGACCGTTGCTTCGGAGGGTGAGATGCGCACGATGCGGTTTTGACCTCTGCCGTGCCCGCCTCTACCCGAGTTGAGCAATAAAGGGATGTCAACTTCGGCTGGAAGGTCACGATTAAGCAGTGCTAGCTCAACGCGTAGCGCCGACTGGCGAGCCTGCTTGGGGACCTGGATGAGACGTGTTGAGATGGACTGCAGGGCATAGACAAACTGGGTTTCGCAGCGAAAGTAGTTCGTCTTGAGCAAGCGCACGCCCTCCATTTCGGGGCGTAGCGGGTTTGAAAAGGCGCGGCGTGAGGGGGTGCCGCTGTTGGAAGCAGCATGAATGGGGGAGGACGGGGAAGAGGGACTGTACATGCCGGGTCGGTGCTCGGTGTTGAGGTCGGGCATCGAGTGGGTCTTGGATTTATCGGAATAAATATCATCAGAGAAAGGTTGCGGGGCTGTGGAAGTCTTCTTGATGCCCTCGGGCGAGGGAGGAGATGTTAATGCAGGTTTGTCGCGTGTTGTCGAGACGTTGGACGTTGATTTGCTGTGGAGCAGGCGCGACGCAATGTGGAAGATGTGGGTGCGCTGTTTGCGGCCCTGGGAGACCACGAGGGGCTTGATGAATTGCGGTGTTACCGGTAGTCCGATGCCGGCTGCGAGGACCGACGAGAAGATGACGGCTGGGTAGGTGTTTTCGCGGAGCTTGTGGCTTGGGGCGGTGCCGACATTGAACAAGAGGTACTGGAGCTTGTTGTAGAGGCGTTTGCAGACCTGGAATCCGTACGAGTCCGGTTCTATGGACAGCTCGGTGAGATGCGCCTGGAGCTGCCAGAACACGAGTAGCGTGCAGTGGGTTGAGTCGTTGCAGAGGTCGAGAAGCAGGTCCTCGAGTGCCATGGACTCGGTTTCGACGGTGACGTGGAGCTGGACGAGCTGGGGCAGGAAGAATTCAATCTCATGGGCAGGATAGCTGCGGATTTTGTTGCACAGGTAGAAATGGATGCCAATGTTGCCGGCGTAGCGTTCGAGGTACGAGACACACAGAAACAACGAGAAGTGCTGCGACTCGAAGAAGCGCAGCAGCAACGAGTGGCCGCCGCCAGTGAGGGAGGACATGAGGTCGGTGACAGGCGATGCCGGCGGATTGGCTTGCACCGAGGCCTTACGGCCTGGAGACAGGGGCATTTTGGATCAAGCGGAACCAGGAACCACGCGCCGGGCAAAGGCGACAAATGAGCGGGCCGAGTGGGAACAGAATCAATGGACTAGCGGGCAGCCATATCCGGGGAGTGTCGGGCCGAGAAGAACAAATGGAACAGCAAAACACAAGTCGAGCGGCCAGGCTCACAACGCGCGATCTGAGTGCGGTACAGGTGAAATGACGGTGCAGCTGGGTCACAATTTTATGCAACGCCAGCAAAACCCACTGCTGGCAGTTGCCGGGGAGATGGGGTTAGGCAGCAGTGGAGTAAGAGATCCGGCGTGTAGTGCCCCGGCTGTAGTTTAATGAAGTGTTAAAGTACAGAGATACACAGAGTTCGCATTAGTGACGTGAGTGCAATTGACGGTAGTATAGTAAATAGGTGTTTGATTGTGGTGGAATGATTGGATCTGTCTTCACGCTGTACTCCCAGACTCAGGGCTCACTATAGGGCTGTAAGACTAAGAGTAGAAGGATTAGGCTCTAAGACTAGAGGAAACTACAAGAGTAGAGTATGAAACTGAGTATTACTTATAGACATGTAAACTGGTATATGCGATAATTGACGCGTCTGCCTTCGAGAGTGCCGGATCACCGGATCACATACAGTACCTACGCCGCACTGCATTTTTCAACTTCACCAACACCCAACATGGACGACCCAGAACTGCAGGCGATCCGGGCCGCTCGACTCGCTGAGATGCAGCGCTCGGGCTCCAAACCTGATGCGGCCGCTCCAAAGTGAGTATACCAGTATGAGTCGCGAACCAACTAACCCAGCGCTGAACAGCAGCAGCAGCAGGACGACGACATGCGTGCTTCTATGGTATGTCAGCCCAAACCGAGGTGTATGACTAACACAGCTGTCCCAGGTACTGTCTACCGAGGCCCGAGAACGTCTGTCGCGTATTCGCATAGTTCGAGGCGACAGAGCCCGAAGGTAAGCCCACTATGACTCCACGATACCCCGCACTTTGCTAACTCAGTGTCGAGGATCTGCTTCTCAGAATGGCCCGATCCGGCCAGATCCAGCGCAAGGTCTCGGAGGAGGAACTTGTGCTTCTTCTTAACCAAATTGCTGACCAGCAGAACAAAGCTACGGGCACCAAGATTGTTTTCAACCGCCGCGGCAGCGATGACGAAGACACGACGCTCAGCACGCGTGCCAGCCACGACGACGATGACGATGATTTCTTTGACTAGACGCTCTTAATTTTGCATAGTAGCACCGTCTCGAATATATATGTATCAATTGACTAGACCTAAAGATATATCGGTGTTACGCAGAGCAAAAAAGATGAACCGTAGGAGAATCGAACCCCTGTCATCTGCTTGGAAGGCAGATATGATAACCACTACACTAACGGTCCTAAATGTAGTGGCAAATGACGCAGGTACTACAATGGGAGCCTGAGGTCGCGGTAACTCGCTCTGGGCCTCGTTAAATCGCAAGCAAACTCGTATATTGGAGTACTAGACCTCCAGCTATGCTTACAATTCTCTACAACAGCCAGAAACCTCCCCCACGTCGAATCAATGTGGCCCGATGGTCGCCCAAATACTCCGCCCTAACCCCGACATGCTACTTTTTTCGCGTGCGCCATCACCACTCACTCAGCTATCGACACCACAATGCCACCTGTTTCGCAAGTTCCTCGAGGACACGGCCAAGAGCCCTCGTACTTTGAGAAGTTCAAGATGGGTGCTATCATGGGTGTAAGTGGAACCTGTGTCTGGCTTCCTCAACCGCCGTACACTCTGCCGCAACATACTAACTCAGACCTCTGTTGGAGCTGTCATTGGCCTCCTGTTCGGTGTGTAGAGTACCTCTACTTAGAGGCATCACTAACTCAGGTGGAATTGCCGTCTTCCAGCACGGTCCTGGCCCCAACGGCGTCATGCGCAGCATTGGCCAGTACATGATGGGATCGGCTGCTACTTTTGGGTAAGTTCCCTTTTATTCAAGCTGACTCCTCTAACTCAGAATGTTCATGTCCATTGGATCGAGTATGTGATTCCGAGTTTGAGCAGAGCTCACTAACGCAGTCATCCGTTCAGAGGAGCGTGTTCCCCGCAGTCCTCTGGAATGGCAGCTGGCATACACCAAGGTGCGCATCGCCAACCGTCCCGAGTCCAAGTAAACTCAGATATTGTAAATAAGAATAAGTTATTGTGGCAGTAGTTCAGGTGGTCGTAGATGGTGGATGTCTATAGAAGGAGATAGGTATAGGAGTAAAAAGGTGAAAGTAGAGGTAGACGAGAGGTTTGGGTACATGAGAAACATTCGTATATGACATTGGTATATAACATTGCTAGAGCGGCACTCCAGACAGTCTGATACAGCAGATATGTCCTTCAATTCTCGTGTCACACTCCTTTTCACTGAGGATAACCGTCTATTCTATGTATGACTTCCCCACATACCCCTGATTCTGTGATGCGCCCGGGTAACACCAGCCACTCGATAAGGGGTCAACTTTGGTCAACTTCGGCCCAGCGACTGCACGCGCTCGAGTAGTTCGACGGCGTTGTATCCATCATGACATCTCCCGACGTCGTCAACTTTGTCAATTTCAACCAGGACTTCAGCTGCCTGTCGGTGGGCACGCGCCATGGGTACAAGATCTATAATTGCGATCCGTTTGGCAAGTGCTTCAGCAAACCCGACGGCGGCATTGGCATCGTCGAGATGCTGTTCTGCACATCGCTGATTGCTGTCGTGGGCATTGGCGACCAGCCAGCACTGTCTCCGCGCCGCCTCAAGATCATGAACACGAAGCGCCAGTCGACCATTTGCGAGCTCACATTCCCCACAGCTGTTCTCAAGGTGAAGCTCAACCGACGGCGGCTCATTGTCGTGCTCGAGGAGCAGATCTACATCTACGACATCAAGAACATGAAGCTGCTTCACACGATTGAGACGGCGCCGAACCCAGGAGCCGTGTGTGCGCTGTCGTCGTCGTCCGAGAACTGCTTCATGGTCTACCCGTCAGCAGCACCCGTGTCGTTCGGATCGCACCTCAACACTCCAGCGGCCGCTGCTGTCGCTACAGCCAGCGCCAATGCGACGTCGCCGAGCCGGACCGGCGAGCTCAAAATCTTCGACTGCAACAGCTTACACCCCATCAATGTCATTGGTGCCCACAACGGACCGCTGTCGGTGGTGGCGCTCAACAACGAGGGCACGCTGCTGGCCACGGCATCGGAGAAGGGCACCATTGTGCGCATCTTTGCGGTGCCTTCTGGCGAGAAGCTGTACCAGTTCCGCCGCGGCACCTACCCGTCGCGCATCTTCTCCATCAACTTCAACCTGTCGTCGACAATGGTGTGTGTCAGCAGCGCCACCGAGACGGTCCACATCTTCAAACTGTCCACGCCTACATCTAAGCACTACGTTCCCGACGAGCTGACGGCTGCCACTCGTAAGCTGTCTGTATCAGGAGCACCAGACCCCGAGGGCTCAGAAGACAGCCCTGATGAACCGACGGACGATGCCGTCGTGGAGTCGACGACACCGCCTGGTGAAGCGCGGCCCGCTCCGTCAAACGGTACACGGCGCGTCAGCGATATTGGCGGCTTTTTTGAGTCAAAACGCCAAGAGCTCGGCCGCAGAGTCACTGGATACCTGCCTGAGCGCGTCAGCAACATGTGGGAAGCCAAGACGCGCGACTTTGCATCGTTCAAGCTGCCGGCTCAGGCAGGCACCAAGTCGGTAGTGGCACTTAGCAACTTCTCCCAGCACGCCTACGTTGTGACTGGCGAGGGCTACTTCTACCAGTACGCCATTGATCTCGAGAACGGCGGTGAGTGCGAGCTCGTCAAGCAGTACTCGTTGTTGGATGGGGGGGATTAGCAGAATGCACTCCACCACCAGCCACTCCCAAGTCTCTCCGGCCACTCTACTTACCTATCCTCTCCTCCTGCTCTGCAAGGAACCAATATGTATTCATATGATTAATCTGCCTTGATGTGACTTCAGCGAGTACCGCTGTGCTTAGATACGACGATTATGACGATTACGACGCATACGATGCACAAAGCTAGCTGCAAAGTGCGCCATTAGATAGAGAAACGACTTTTGTCTATTGTTCATTTTGCCTATTTGTTGGCTATTGTTTATTACCGCTATGGATATGCCTTTGGATATGCCTTTGGATATGGATGCCCCTGGCAGGTGGTATCAGCCCTAGCCCTGACATTATTGTCCCCGCCCTGATATGGCATCAGTTTGATCCGCTGATAGCACGGTACGCCCTCGGCTATTGAGACGGCCGTTTGCATCTATACACGACATGGCAGACGACGACGTCAACTTAGAGTCCGAGGTGACGTCCCTGTCGACACGGCTCATTGAGGCCATCGACCGCCAAGCCGACCTCGAGGACCAGGTCAAGATGCTCCGGCGCGAGCTGGACGGAGCGCTGAATGCCAAAGCGCAGCTCGAGGCCGACATCCAAGGTGCGTACGTGCCAAAGGAGCAGCTCACCGTTGCGCAGAGCCAGCGCAAAGAAGCAGAGGACCAGGTGACGAGTCTCAACGGCGAGATCGAGGACCTCACGGGCAAGCTGTTTGAGGAAGCAAACAACATGGTTGCTGATGCCAAGCGCGAGACGGCCGAGAGCAACCGCGTGAATGATCATTTGCAGATGCAGATCAACGAGAAGGATGCGCTGCTTGAGCACATGCAGCAGCAGCTCGTGGCCCTCAAGGCTGTGTTACAGGAGCTGACTGAGCAAGAAGGCGCCCATAATGAGGTTCCTTCTAGGACGGTGGCTGCGACGCCGCCGCCAGGCATCCGCACACCTGACAGGGCCAACTCGCCCGCGATTGGGCTCAATGGGGCGGATTCTGCTACCAGCAGCGTCGTTCTCGGCTCTGCTACAGACACAGACAGCGACGTGACGTACTGGACGCTGAACGACCGCAGCGCACTCCACGCATCCGTGCGCCCACTACTGCGTCGTGACATTCCTCCCTACGACGATTTCAAGGACTTTATCCAGCGGACAGGCGTAGCCCGGGCCATTCGCACTTCGATGCAACCGAGCCTAGCAACGTCGACGCCTGGTGCGTTCCCGTCGGCATCGCCACGTGCGTCTACACCTGAGTCCCCGAGTACCAGCACCTCCACAGCCAGCCGGCTGCACATGACGGCGTCGCTGAACTCGGCCTCACAGGCTGCTCCGGCAGTGTCGCTAAAGGAGTACAAGCTGTTCAAGCGGTGTGTAGCCGACGACATTGAGCCGACGCTGCGCCTCGACCTAGCGCCAGGGCTGTCGTGGCTTGCGCGACGCAGCGTCATGAACGGCATTGTCGAGGGCACGGCCGTTGTGGAGCCCATTTCGGGCTTCAACGAGGGAACACGCGCACACCCCTCGGGCATGTACAATACGGACCGCGTCGTGGCTACCAAGACGCCCTGCACGCTTTGCGGCGAGACGCGCGACTCTTCATTCATCTATCTACGACTGCACAATCTGCGCATTGGTGGGGCGTCGCGGTCGACAATGCTGTTGAGCGGCACGAGCACGACGACGACGTCAAGCACCAACGGCACTACTACGACTACTACAACGACTACAACGACAAGCTCATTAAAGGACGAGACCTCAGCTACATCCAGCTCTACTTCCAGCTCTACACGGACTAATGGCAGCAGCAGTAGCAGCAGCGTGGCTGGCGTCGTCAGCAGCGGGTACCCGCTGTGTCACTACTGTCTCGGACGCGTACGAAGTGTGTGCGATTTTGTGGCCTTTTTGAAGTCTGTGCGCGACCGCGTATGGAAGGTTGACAGCGACGAGGCCGAGCAGCGGGCGTGGGAAGAGCTGTGCCGGCTGCGCGAGCGCATGCTGTGGGCGCGCGTCGGCGGCGTATTTCCGCCGGGGATGCTGCTGGGGCCGAGCCTGGCAGTGGGGCTGAAGGAGCGCCGTGAAATAGCCGCGGAGGATGGGGATTTGGAGGCTGACGACGACGCTGGCAACAGCACTGTCGAGGGAGAATCCGGTCCAGCGGAGGTGGCAGAAGAAGGTCCAGCCCCAGGCACACCCTCGTCAGATGCAACCGACATTCTCAACAGCTACGGCGAAGACGACGACGGGTACACCACTGCGTAGTCACGAAGCGGTAATTCCAGCCGAATTCTAGCCCCATTCCAGCCTCAGCCGTAAATGCCTCTATAGTGCATGCGGCATCGTAGGGCAGGAATGCGGTGCAGGAGGGGCGGACGTCGGGGCAGCTCGGCGATTTGGCGCCGTGAGGAGTGCAAATTACTCCACCGGAAGGCTATCCACATTTGGAGCGCCCAGCAAGCTGTGGGCACGCGGCGAGCACCACGCGACCATCAGGGTAGATGGGCGAGAGGTGTATAGCTGGAGCAAGCGGGCAAACAGTGACAGGGAAGGGGGATTGCCCCCTTTGGCGCCCAATCGGGAGGTGGATCCGGATGAGCAGTGGAAGTTGCCAATCGACGAAGCGGGGATTGAGACGGGACTCCGGTGACGACGTCATTAATCCGGGCTTTTAGGGTTGGCGCGAAAGGTGGGGGAGGGGGAAAACCCGAGGGCAGGGTAGCAGTGCCGGGTAGTTTGGTTTTTGTGTGGGGAGGAGCCAAAAGCAACGCGCCGGAACTACTCAGTTTAAGGTTGAATAGCTAGGCGGCGGTGAGGGAGAAGGAGCAATGGATAGCAAGGGAGGAGAGTGTGGGAGAGTATAACACTCAAGTCAATGGCGTACATGTGTCACACTACAGGCCACGGTAACTGCGTAGTCGTGTAGTTTACTACCGCCAAAACGGCGATGCATTCATCCGAGACCTCAGCCGACTCCGCTGCCAGCCGCGCTACCGTTGGACCCCAGTCATACCACCCCGCGTATCAAAATAAAATAAAAAAACTTTCGGGCTAACTGCGACTTATATATACCCCAGTGCCCAGTCAGATCGGCTAGTGTTCGCATTACGTTTCTGCTCCCTCATTGTATTTGACCTTCTATCCTTCTGAGCCATCCTCTCCATCCTTCATCCTTTCTCTCTACACCCCCCTCCCTCTGATCTGCCTCGTATCCATGCCATGACGAGCCCGCCGCTAGCTACCGAGGCAGCTGGCGTGGTCGCACCAACGACAAGCCCGACGGGCCGACCAGTGGCCAAACCGACGTCGCCCCGGTCCGCGCCCGTGACGGTGCTCAAAATGGACGCCTACCAGGGCTTCTCGACTCCCTCGACCTTCACGACTGTCAAGCATCCGGCCCGGCCCATTGTAGTGACGGAGCCGCTACCCCCACGAAAGCGATCCAAGGTGTCGCGAGCCTGTGACGATGTAAGTGTTTTGTGGTTTCCCCAGACGGTTCTCCGGTTGTCGAGCGATTCTCCAGAAGTTCGACCTCGGATGTGTCAAACGCACGCCTTTTTCCGGGCGTCGCCTGTGCTTTAGAGTTGGCTAACACCAGTGTCGTCGCAAGAAGGTGAGTTCCCATTCGGGGGTACCAGACCCAGTTCCAGTCTCAGTATACCCGGATACCAGTATACCCAGTCCGTCAGTCCAGTCCTCCAGTCCAGTCCTCCAGTATTTTTACAGCACTTTGACCCACCATTTTGACCCACCACTTTCTCAGTACTATGTCACCTCGTCTCTCACTTCTCGGCTCCTCTCTCCACGACCCCGCTATTGATCCGGCTGCACAGTGGGCGCCGGATGGCACCCAATTTGGTCGGCCGGGTTGCTTTTTGTGCCCTGTTGCTGTGCCCCTTCTCCGTGCCCCACACGAGGCTACTCGAGGGTGAGAGAAGACTGGCTGTCTACTACGCTGTTACTCTACTCTCGCTCTCCTACGCTTTCTCTGCTTCACTTTATTAGCTCCTTTGCCATCAGCTCCTCTCCTCTCCTCCCTCCTCCTCTCCTCCCTCCTCCTCTACTCCCTCCCCCCCTCGGCACCCTCCGATTGGTTACAGCGATAATTTCACGGCAACTCGCTAGGGTTGCTTTTGGTGCAGCCCCTCATCGGTGCTGCCGAGGATCGTAGGCCCACTGCATGTGGAGCGCTGCCAAAGGGGGACTACGGGGCAATTCGTTGGGGCACTGCGGGGTTTGGCCGAGCTGCCACAACGCCAAGCGCAAGCTGAGAGACAGGAGGGGCAGACAGAGGCAGAGGAAAGCCGGCATCCAGCATCCCCCGTTCGGCCGAGTGTTCAGCCGTGACCCCGCTATAGTGGGGTATCCGGGGTACCAGTCATGTCAACTGGATTGAGTGGCATTGTCATCAACTGGAGAATGATATTAAAGCATCATGGGCTGAAGGCATTGGCGTGTGACAGTACACTGTACTGTCTGTTATGCTGAACGTACTGTTCGCTGGACTCTTGTCTACAGACTTCTGCTGACTGCACTCCTGTCTTGCTGTACTGACTGCACTCT
Organism: Sugiyamaella valdiviana; assembly: GCA_030570555.1. Classification (NCBI taxonomy): domain Eukaryota; kingdom Fungi; phylum Ascomycota; class Dipodascomycetes; order Dipodascales; family Trichomonascaceae; genus Sugiyamaella; species Sugiyamaella valdiviana. The sequence continues at coordinate 1,402,812 of JAJLWF010000003.1, forward strand.
GTCTAGCTGCACTGACTGCACTCCTGTCTAGACTATCCGGATTCGGACTGTACTGCTGGTTCTACTGGCTGACTGCTGACTGCTGTCTACTGGCCCACCTACTTTTCTAACACAGATACGATGCGATGCTGAAGATAAGGTCGCGGCCAGCAGCGACTCGAGCCTGCCCCCGCAGTGCTCGTCGTGCCGACGCAACGGCGTTATGTGCTCGTTTTCCCGCATCCCCATGAAACGCGGCCCGTCCAAGCGGTATAGAAGCGACTCGCTCGACTCGGCTGCTTCGAGCTCTTCACGCCCGGCCGGCCCGTCGTACACAGGGCCCGTCTCGCCCGGCGCGAGACCCCAGGTCCAGCTGTCTCCTGTGCACCTGCCGTCGGAGCCGAACCGCCTCGCTGCCATGTCCCCAGATACCCGCGTCGACCGCCTGCCGTCCATAGATACGCTGACAACGTACTCACCCGCGAGCCCGCTCATTGGCACGCCGCCATCGCCACGCTCGAGCGACCACCGGCACTCGTGGAGCTCGGCCACGAGCCTGCCTACTCCACCTGTCGCCCACGCCAAGACCTCGGGCCCGCTTCCCATTTACCAGCCGGGATATCCAGCACAGCCGGCACAGCCACTGAAACCACGAGCTGCCTCGTTCAACCTGCCACTACCGGCCATTGCTCAGCCAAGCTCACATGGCAACAGCTACTTCTCAAAAGCGACGTTCCGCGCATCACCGCCGGCCCCGCCCGTCCCACAAGCCTCCTTCCACCGCTCAACTCGCCATACCTCGATCAGCTCGGTCGAGTCGTTTGACACTGACGCCCAACCCCATGCCAGTCCTACTGATGCGGGCTTCTCACGATCGAGTGCTCTCAACGGACCGACCTTCAAGACCGAGGGCACCATACTCCCCGGCTGGAACGACCGGTATATCGACAGCTACTACCAGCTCATCCACCCATCGCTGCCGATTCTGCCTCCCACGCGCGTCCAGCTGCGGGCGCGCCTCGAGAGCTGTCAGCGCCCCGAGCTGCGCCAGGCACTCCTCTGCGCCATCTCGAGCGTGGCCCCGTCAGAGACCAAAAAAGAGATCCACGAGATGAGCCCGTACTTTGTGCAGATCATCCAGGGTCTCGGCGGCAGCGACAGCTCGCTGGCGAGCAGCATTGGCCACAGCCACGACGAGCACCGCCAGGAGCAGGTTCTCCGTCTCATGACGCTCATTCTGCTGTATATGCAAACGCGCAACTCGATGTGGCTCTCGGCGGCCGTGAGTCTTGCGTACGGTATGCAGCTGCATCTCTTCGTTGCTCCACAGCCATCCCCGGGCCCGGCGCCAAGATCACCTGGCGACGCCGACGAAGTGGACAGCGACGACCGCGTGTGCCGAAGGCTGTTCCTCATCCTCGTGGTGCTCGACCGCTTGCACAGCGCTGTGCAGTTCAACGTGCCGCTACAGATCCCCGACGAGTACGTGAGACTCCACGCCGAGCACGATACGGGTTGCTTTGGAGGCTCGCGCGCGTGCATGGATATGGTGCGCATGTGTCTGTTGTTGGGCCGCTTTGTCGGCTCCAGAGACGCTGTTGACGTGGCTGGGCTGCGACACGAGGTCGAGGCGCTCGGCCGCTCGACAGAGAGCCAGTGGGACACCGTGCCAATGCTCAAGGCGCTCTACTACTTTGTCCAGCTGGCACTCGACCGCATTGCACCCAACACTACAACTGTCAGTATTGCCATCACGCTCGGCTCGCTGCTCGACTCGCCGCTCGTGTCAGTGTCGCCGTTGCTGGCGTACTTTGTGCCGCTGCTGCTCGAGGCGCTCACGAACCGTCCCGCCGAGCTGAGTGGACCTCTACACAATGATGCTCTACACGTCTGTGACTATCTCGAGGGCGTTGTTGTACGCAAACTTCCCGAGTTTGAGCCAGGAGTGCGCCAACTGCGCAGCGCTGTCGGCACTCCCGTCCGCAACGGCCTCGACGGCCTCGCCCACGCCGCCCACCAGCTCGAACGGGGTCTGTAGCTGAAGAAAGCGGAGTGAAAAGAGGGACTATTTATGAATTACGAATACCAATAAGATTACTCTGGGTACTATGAGTAGCAGAGCATTAGGCACACCGAGGTATCAGACAGCCATTGCATTAGGTCATTGCCATTAAACATATTAAATTGAAGCCATTGAACATATTTAATTGAAGCCATTGAAAACTTTAAGTTAAAGGCATTGAAACATTAATCTTCGTTAACCATGACATTGTCATTTGCTACTAACTCAAGTCTTATGGCCGTTGAAGACTAGCACTAGGGCTCACTACTAGCGTTAGCCCACTGCTGCCCTTACGCCCTTACGCACATAACGCCCACTACAGTTTAACTGCCTATTACAGACTGTGCATACCAAGTGGGACGATTCAGCTCAGGTTGTAGCTCCAGTATCTTGACATCCAGGTGGTTATTTACAGTGTTTTGACTTTCACGATAATACAGTTCCTCGCACTGCTACCTTTCATAAGTGCTTACACCCTTCAGCTGGTACCGGGTCCAATGCCCTGAGGTCACATTGCATGCCCCGCGATCTTGGCAGCGGATAAATAGCGCAGTCAAGCTGCCAAGGGTGGCTACCCCGCGTGACGGAAGACGACATTGCACCGACAATGCAGTGAATGAGAGCCATTTGCCTTTGCCTTTGTCTTTGCCTTTGCCTTTGGCTTTCATTTCATTTGCATTTCGTTTGCCATGCCATTGGCTCATTATCTTAGCATAGGTCCCACTCCACTCTGTATCCTTCACATTTTCTGCACCATTACACCCCTGTCTCTATACCCCTTTCCTCCTTTCCTCCTTTCCTCCTTTCCTCCTCATTTCCTCCTCATTTCCTCCTCCTTTCTACTCCTTTCTACTCCTCCTGCTTTCGCCCTACTCCCCGCTCAAACCACTAGCGGCGGCTGTCCCATTAAGGAATGGCCCCCACGGACGCACAAGCTTATATGCGCGGGCTGCAATCGTGCATGCTCGTATGGGAGCGCAGCCCGGGAAGCAGCCAGATCTTACTCGGCTAACCTTTAGCCTTTGGCGATCCGCTGTTGTGTCGGCTATTTCTTATAAGGCTATTTCCAATTCTGTCTATCTCCCTTCTTATCCTTGTCGCTCCCCTTCTCAATCTCTTACTGTCCATTCTCCTCTACTCGCCTAAAGCCCCTAAAGCCCCTCCTTCCCCGCCAACAGCCCCGCCCACCCCACGGCGCAGTCTAGGGTTGGACCCCAGATCCCCAACCTTCACTTTAGCCAGAGCCATTTCGCTACTTCGCCATTTCTGCCAATCTCACCCTTCCGACCCCTCGACTAGAACTTCGACTTGGACCGACCTCGACTAGACCGAGACTAGGCCTTCCGTAAGTTCTCTGTTGTACTCGCCCCGTCAAACTGTCGTTCTCAATGATCATTCTACCGCCCCCGCCAAAGTACTACTCCACCGGCGGGCTGCCCGGCAACCTGCCGGCCCTGGAGGCCACCAACTCACGCACCATCCTGGACAAAAAGGTCCAGAGCTTCTCGGCCCCCGAGGGCACCTATTCGGCCGTCGATTACATCTTTCTTGCCACACCGCTGCCCCACCCCAGCGACCCTCCTCCCATCGTTATCAACCCGCTCGCGCCCACCGTGAACCTGCCGTCGTCGCAGTCGAGCGGCGTGCGATTGTCGGTGACGTCGCTGAAGCGCTCGACGCTTCCATCCCAGGTCCCATCCCAGTCCTCGTCGTCGTCGTTTGCCAAGAAGACCAACCCACTGTACCAGCAGAACGCATCCAAGACCTCGTTTGGCGGCTGGACTTCGTCGCTCTTCTCACAGACGCCCTCGGCCCGCCGCCCAGAGCAGAACTCGGCTACAGCCTCGAACTCGGACGTGGCCGCAATGTCGACCTCGACACTGGCCTCGCAGGAATCCTCGACGCCCCTCCACACGGCCCTCTTCGTGGCCACGGGCTCGGTGCCCCCGCAATCAGACCCCAAAAAACGCAAACCCAAAAACAGTCTGTCCAAGAACAACTCGTCCTTCATCTCCCGCACCATTGTCCACGAGTCGACCCAGCGCCGCGTCCAGGATCACCCCGTCGACGACGTGTTTGTGTGGGCCAATGTCGGCCGCTCCCTGTCGTGGCTCGACATGTCCTCGCTGTCCCCGACCACCAAGCATGAGCCCCTGTCCAAGATCCTCTTCACCAAGTCACACCCGCTGTGCCATGACGTCAACCTCGTCAACCTCAGTGTCCAGAACATGGAGGTTGTTATCGGCACCTCGTCGGGCGACGCCATCTGGATCGACTCGGTCTCGAACCGCTACAACCGCATCAACAAAAAGGGTGAGGTCTCCAAGTCGGCCATCACCGCTATCAAGTGGGTCCCCAAATCAGACAACTTCTTCATCACCGCCCACGCTGACGGCTCGCTCGCCATCTTTGAAAAGGACCGCGAGGACGGCGCGCTGGAGGGCGCCGCGGCCACCAACCAAGACCCGCGCTCCACCGACACCTTCAAGATCATCAAATCCTACCACAACACCCCTGGTGCCGCCCGCCAGAACCCCATTGCCGTCTACAAGCTGTCCAACTCGCCCCTCACCTCGCTCGAGTTCTCCCCCGACGGCTCCATCCTCGCCATCACGGGCAACGACGGCTACCTGCGGTTTGTCGACTTGTCCAACGAGCAGATGCTCGACATCTTCCCCTCGTACTACGGTGGCTTCATCTGCTCATCCTTCTCTCCCGACGGCCAGTTCATTGCCACGGGAGGCCAGGACGACATGGTGTCCATCTACTCCATCGCTACCAAGAGCCTTGTGGCTCGGCTACAGGGCCACACGTCGTGGGTCCGCCAGGTTCGCTTTGACCCGTGGACGACGGACTCTGAAAACTACCGACTCGGCTCGGCTGGTGAAGACGGATCTCTTCGTCTGTGGGATTTCTCTCCAAAGGCTCTGACAAGACCCAAGAATGCCAGCCACCAGCTGACTCTTAGCAGTGCCAAAACACTGTCTGGTGCAAATGACGAGCCAGCGACTGAAAAGGAGCCACAAGCAAAGGTCCAACAGGCGCGCACAAAGTCGAAGCGACATGCCCACCTCCACCACATGGTTTCGCAGAACGACTCGCCAATTGTGTTTCCAGTCGTGACCAAGTCGGTGCATGTCAACGAAGCCGAACCTGAGCCCCTCAGCGACCTGGTCTTCTTGGAGAAGTACATCATGCTTGTTGGCAAGGACGGCCGTCTATGGACCTGGGAACGTCCCACCGCTCGTGGTTAAACTATAAGCCGGGCTACTCTACTACATTGTGAGCCTACGTTTGTTAGCCTACGTTGTAACTTGCTTGACCCTATCGCTGTATTCGGGTTTCTAGAACTCTTAATGATCATATTTCATTCATGTCAACTATCATAGCTTTTATGCTTGCAAGCTTACTGCTCGGAGATAATTACTGCTCAGAGATAATAACCGACGCAGCACCCATACCGGTACCAATGCACATCGAGGTGACACCAACCTTCTTGCCAGTGCGCTTGAGCTCAGGCAGCAGGGTAGCAAACTGGCGAGCACCAGTGGCACCAAGAGGGTGACCAATGGCAATGGCACCACCCTTGGGGTTGACCTTGTTGACGTCGATACCGGCGTGTCGGATCGAGAACAGGGCCTGCGAGGCAAAGGCCTCGTTGATCTCAAAGATGTCGACATCGTCAACAGTCAGACCAACGTCCTTGAGAACCTCAGGGATGGCGTAGGCAGGTCCAACACCCATGATCTCCGGGGGGACACCGACAACCTTGCAGTGAATGTACTTGGCAAGAATGGGCTGGCCGAGCTTCTCAGCGACCGAGCGGCGCATCAGCAGAACGGCACCAGCACCGTCAGTCACCTGCGAGGCGTTACCGGCGTGGGTGGTTCCGTCAGCCTTGAAGGCAGGGCGGATCTTGCCGAGCGACTCGGCAGTGACGCCACGGCGGATTCCATCGTCAGAGTCGACAACAATGTCAACGGTCTTGTCGTTGCCCTCGTCGTCCTCAACCTCGAGGTGAGTGGCAACGGGGATGATCTCGTCCTTGAACAGACCAGCGTCCTGGGCCTTGGCGGCCTTCTGGTACGAGGCAGCGGCAAACGCGTCCTGGTCCTTACGGCCAACGTGGTACTTCTCAGCCACGTTCTCCGAGGTGATACCCATGGGGATAAGGCACTTGCCGGCACTCTCGTGCTCCGAGAAGATGGCGGGGAAACCAGCCACGACCTTGGGACCATAGTTCTGGGTCATGGACTCGACACCAGCACCGATACCAATGTCGATCTGGCCGGCGGAAATCTTGTTGGCAACGTCGTTGACAGCGACAAGACCCGACGAGCACTGTCGGTTGACGGCCTGGAAGGGAACTGTGTAGGGGATTCCAGCGTAGAGCTGGGCACCACGGTGCTCGTTGACACCAGCACCGGTGTTGAGCACGTTTCCGACAACGAGGTCGCCAATGAGCTTGGGGTCGATCTTGGAGCGCTCAATGAGGCCCTTGAGCAGAGAAGCGAGCAGCTCACCGGACGAGGTGTCCTTCAGCTTTCCCTTACCGGCCTTGGTAAGAGGCGTACGGTAGGCAGCGGTGATGACCACATCATCGGGGTGCTTCTCAGACAGCTTGGCCAGGGCCGAGGACTGGTTGGGGGCGACCTGCGCAGCGATGTTGGACAGACGTTCCATTATGTGTTTGTGTGGGGAGATATGTAAAAGAGTCAAGTAGACAAAAAAATCTAACTGTCAAGGCGGGGGGGCGGGGGGTATTTATATGTGCCTCGGACACGAGTGCTAAGCTCGGCTCGATGCGGCCAGACCGGCTGGGGCCTTTACTGGGGGGACTACCGCGGGGAGTGGGAACGGGTTGTGGGGCAGCTTATTGCCGGGCCTCGAGCCGAGGTAACCAGGGGGCAGTACCAGATGGCAGTAAAAGGTGAAATATAGCCATTGTACGACTTGTACAGTGTATCTTAAGTGCTGGTGAGCTCGTTTTTCGCTAGTCAAGGCCCTGGCTGACGGCCCAAAAGTCGCCGAGATGAGCCTCGGCAATTTCCCCGGCTTCTGCATAACGGTAGCTAAGGTTCACATGACCGCCCCGGTTTCAAGCCAAAATCCATGACTAAAAGCCGGCACAACAGTGCCGAGGAGTCAAGGCGTGCAAGGCCTGTCCTACGCAGTGTAACAAAAGATGCTTTATTGCGTAACGGGGCTTAGAAACCACACATCTGACCTCTTACCCCGTTAGCTCTCTACTCCCAAGCCATCCCTCCTGCCGGACCGCGCATGTGCCGAGGTACCTCGCTTGGGGCTAGGGCGGGGTCTGTCAGTGGTCGCGCGGTGGGCTGTTTTCGGCGGGGACCCGTGAAATTTACGAGCACCCCGGGGAGACACCCTAGGGGGATTGGCACTGGTGCCTGAGTCTGCATCTGCTCGGCGCGTCGGTCCAACTTCACATGCCTCGGCCCCTGATTAGTCTAGGCCCACCCGCATTCGCCTACGCGGTGCATTCACAGTCGCATATCAGATGTATCAGAAGCACCGCATCAGAAGCATGTATCAGAAGCACTGTCAGAGTCCCTGACATGCGAAGCTCAAGCCACGAGGTCTGATACTGAAATCAAAATCCGTCATGAGACACTATTGACAATGATGGATCCGGTTTGCCACTATAAGGCGGTGCCCACGGGCCAACATGCCGACTGCCGACACGGCTGCCGTTAAGGTCTACATGACAAAGCCAACTAGAAGCGACGAGAACAATATGACGAGAACAATATGACGAGAACAATATGACGAGAACAGTTTGACGAGAACAGACAAAGTATGATCAGCTGTTCTATGTCCGCTGATCGCCTGTTCCATGGCTTATTACCACATTGATCTGTCGCCATGTTCATATGCTGATTACTCATCCTCACTCCTCTATTCACGTTATTCTTCGTGACTCGTGACTTGTGTCATCAGGTCAAGTCCCAGGTCTATCACTACACCTCTCTCTGCCATCTTCTCATGTTTTTTCTCGTGCTATCGTGTCCGTTCTAGATCCCTGGGTTCATCGTTTCGCATGGACTATACACGAATGTGTCGGCACGGCTCACAACCCCACATCAGCCGCGCGACATCTGGCCTGCATACACGGCTGCTATTGTTCCGTGCCTATTCTTCCGCAACTCCGACGGAGTACACAACGAGTTATCCGGCGAGCTATATCGAAACTGGTATATGCAAACAGGGATATGTACTCGTCTTTGCTTGACTCTCCAGTCAGTTGAGAGATCGAGTAATCGGGTTACGTGAGCGCGGATTGTGAGATACAGTCTTACGTGGTCGATCACGTGTCGAACTTTGATTCCATTTGTTTAACCTGAAGACTGTTCCTTAACAATATCCCAGTCCTGACTATCTCCTGTTCTCTCACCTCTCCCACTCTGTTCCTCTCATCCATTTACTCTACTTCTGTCACGCTCCTCCTACTCTGTCAATGACTGCAGATTCCCCACATTCAGCCGTATATGCCCTGATGACTAACCGTGACAGCAAAGCCGGTGCCTTGCGAGTCTCAAAACTGGCGCTTTTAAAGCTGGTCTTTTCTTACAAGTGTCATTCTATTCTTCTACCAACTACTCGTCTGATAGGCGCCCTCGCTATACAGGCCGTCTTCTCCATCTCCATCTCCATCGCCTCGGTTATTCATCCGCCCTAGCCCTCCATATTGAAACTTTCGGCATGGCTCTATCGATCCTCTCCTCAACCTTCTCATTAGATGCGACCAGCATGACGGATCCTACTGTCGCATCCTCGTCAGAGGCCCCTACACAATCCCAGAGGCATGGTCCCCGGGGACGACGTGGGCGTAATGCGAAGGCTCCTGAGGGCTCAGAAACTGCAGAGAAGCCGCCACAGGGCTCGACTCGTCCCGCCCCTGAAGCCACCAACAGCAAGCCAAAACGCAACAACAACCGTCAACGAAAGCCCGGCGCTGGAAAGTCGGGTGACAAGCCTCCTCGCTCGGCTCCTGCTACTGCGAAGCCCTCGCGCTCGGCCCCCGTCGACATTCGCGATATCCAAATCCAGCAGGTGTTGGCAAAGTACGCTGATCTCGAGTCACTCGGTGATGTCACGCCCCAAACAACCAAGTATCCTTTGGTCCTCCAGCCTTCGGATCCCCAATTTCCGTTCCCCATTGAACATCTCCATTTCGACCTCAATGTTCCGCTGGATTACCCACGGTCGAAGTCCTGGATCACAGTCAAGAACGACGATATCCCAAAGGGTTATTCGGCGAATATCGAGGTTGGCTTCTCTGAAATTTCTTCAAAGCCCAAGATCTCGCTGTTGAGCAGCCTCGACTCTCTCGACCTCGAACTTGAGCAGCTCCTCAAACGCGAGAAACAAGCAACCATAAAAATTGTCAAGCACAAGCCCGTTGCTGCTCCGACGGCGAGTTCTACGGCCAAGACGCCTATCAAAATATCTCCTGCCCCTCGAACATCCCTTAATCCTCTTAAAGCTACATTTGTACCTCAGTCGGTGACCGATGAGCGTTACCGCCAACTTGACATGCTCTGTCATCGTCTCGGAGATAAAGTCAAGTACAACCCACAACAGTCGCGAGACGTGGTGACTGTTGAAATCACACCTCCGCATTCTGAAATTCTCCCCGATAACTTAGCTCATGGTTTCGTTGTTAAGCTGCATATTCCCGAAAACTACGGCATCATTCCATGCTCCATCACATTGCTCGAACACGATGATGCGTCGTTGAATATCATGGCCAACTTCAATGCCCATGCGCGCTCAGTGATGAGGTCTGCTACTCTCTTGTCGCTGATGAATTATCTCTCACATGAGCTCGACAATCTGATGCTACCCAGCTGGGTTCCTGCACCGAACAAGGAGGTTGAGAAGCCATCAACTACCGAGCCGACTGCGAAGCCCATCAAGGATGTTGATGTTGAAAAGATCACTAAGCAGTCTGAAAATCTTGACTTGGCCGATTCGGCTGCTGAAGCCAAGGCCGACGACAACTCGGACTCGGATTCCGATTCCGATTCCGATTCCGAGAGCGAGCCAAAAGCTCTTGACGGGCAGCAAGATGATGCCGATGTCGCTGGTGAGGACTCGGGTACTGGCCACATCAAGAAGCGTGGTACTGGTCTTGAACTGGAAGGCATTGAGATGAGCAATATCGCATTCCTGGAGTGCCATACTATGAACATTGCCGTTGAATGCAACCGATGCAAGACCGACAACGAGATCACCAATATCGTGTCTGGTCCCTATGGCCGTGAGTCGAAGCCCAGTGTCGTGCGGTGCCGCAAGTGCGATGCTGTTTTGGCAGCTGCGTTGCGCAAGAACTTTGTACATTCGCACAACCACAATGCCGGCTACTTCGACTTTTCAGGATGTGTCGCTGCGGACATTCTTCCGGGGTCGTACACAGCCACGTGCGGTCAGTGCACGACGTCGTGGCCGCAGGCGTTCCGCAAGGTTCAGTTTGGGCGTGTTCAGGAGTTCAACTGCCGTGAGTGCCACACCAAGATGACGCTCCTGCTTCCTGGCTACTCGTTTGACATTGTGACAAGCGACGAGCTTTCCAAGGAGCAAGTTGGGTCGCGTGCTGCCAAGAAGACGCGGGAGAAGCTAGGTCTTATTGGCGGTACATCACTGCCGAATGGCGGCGCGTGTCAGCACTACCGCAAGTCTCAGCGCTGGTTCCGGTTCAGCTGCTGCGGCAAGGTGTATGCGTGTGACCGGTGCCACGACGAGGACTCTGACCACTCGGTCGAGCGAGCGCATCGCATGATCTGCGGCAAGTGCTCGCGCGAGCAGAACTTCTCCGAGACCTGTACGTATTGCCGCAACTCGTTTGAGACGCGATTCTCTGCGTTCTGGGAAGGTGGTAAAGGAACGCGTGACAAGGTGAAGATGTCGCGTCGTGATCCGCGCAAGTACAAGCGGACCTCCAAGTAAGCTGATGATAGAAGTCAGTGTTGTCTGATTCGAAGTAACTTGGTCTGTTCATGTTACTACACTAGTTAAGTAGCTCATATATCATTGCATTGCATTTATACAGTACCTTCCAACTGCCTCAGATTCAGTACGAATTTCACCTGCATGTCAACATTATACCCCGCTTTGAACCCGTTTATACTCCACCTAGTCTATTCCACTTAACCTTTTCACCTCATTCCAATTATACGCTCATTCTCTGCTTTACGGCATTCCTGCCTGCAGTCGATCGCGCTCCGACACGCAGCTTCCCGACAGCCGTGCCGGCCCACCGTCCTCACCCGGCTGTCCTAAGCTGAAACACTGCAACCAGCCATTCGGACTAATCAGGCTCAGTGCAATCGTCGTGCTTCAGCAAACTCCATCCTGGTAGACCGCGAGGTCGTTCCTTTGTGCCCTGAGCTTCCCAGTCTGCCGAGTTATCCGAGACTGTATAGCTGCTTGGCTTTCAACCGCCTGCGTGCCCCACTCTGAGCTCGTGACCAGACGCAAAAGCACTAGAGGCCGTTGATATCGCCTGGTGCTTGCTTGTCCTCGTCTTTTATCGAGCTCTCATCGACAAGTCTCTCATCGACAAGTAGAGACTACGACTCGTGGATCTCGACTGCGTTCTTTCTACCGTCAAACCCCCTGCAAAACGGTTTTCGTCGATCTGCTAGGATTCTCCCCTGACTGTACATCTCTGCTGTCAGAGCACACAAAATGGTCGGAAGGCGCGCGTCAGAGAAATCGGTGTCGTCCGCAGACTCGGCGACGTCCAAAATGTCCAAGTTCCTGTCAAAGAGCTCGTCTAGCGGCAGCTCAACTGACCGCAGAGGCTCCACCACGACAGGACCCCAGCCACCCCAGACACTCTCGTCCATCCCCTACGACTCCATCTCTTCGAAGTCAAAGTCTCCTATACATGTGACGTACCTGCCGGTGAATGCTTCGCACGAGGTCCGTCGCTCCGACTCGGCCTCGTCGTCGTCGTCCTTTGCGCCAATCCCCTCCATCAGCGGTCCTATACCCCCTCTACCGCAATCCCGGGCACCCCCCAACCAGATGCCTCCACTCATACCCCAGCATTCACTGACTCCCGTACAGTCCCACGCATCGACCATCATCTCGCATTCCTCCCAGCCCCAGACGTTTGCCTCGACGCAACGGCATCCGCAGGGTCGACACCAGCGGCGGAGCTCGCGAAGCAGCGACCAGGGATCGACAAACATCTCGCGCCAGTCGAGCTACTCGACCTACGACTACGACGACGCCGTCTCCATCTCGTCACAAAAGACGTCCCGGTCAACGACCACCACAAACACCGAGTTCTTCCTCGAGCGCCCAAAGAGCGACGAGAAGATTGAAGCCATGTTTCTGGACCTGATGGTAAGTTCATGCCAAATCACTGCCATTACTGCTTTTGGCGCTACCTTGTTGGGCTTGCCCGTTTCGCGCATGAAACTCAGTGCTCCCCGGCAGTGGGGCTCGTCGCCTGTTTCCCCCGGCCAGATCTAACCCAGAATAAGAGAGATTTCAAAAGTTTACCCGAAGCAGCCAAGAAGCAGATGATGGAATACCCCGTCAGCAAAAAGTGGATGCTCGTTCACCAGGATGCGCTCACCGAGTTCAACAACGATCGTAAGCGCGGAATGCAGACTCGCAACGACAAGAACACCCCCGAGTGGTATGTGCGCAAGCTCATGGACAACAGCATCTCTCCCAAGCAGCTGGGAAACTTGTGGGTGTCGCTGCGAACAGAGCCAGTCAGCTGGGTCCAGGACTTCATCTACGCCCAGGGACAGGTAGCCCTTTCCACGGTCCTGTCGCATCTCAACCAGCGCAATAATCCTTGGAATGATGACCTTCTCGAACGCGAGTACGACATTGTCAAATGCCTCAAGGCCCTGTTGAATCTCAAGGATGGTGCAGACAATGCGCTTAAAACCAACAAATGTGTATCATCACTGGTTCACAGTCTCGTGTCCCCTCGTCTTGCTACGCGCAAACTCGTCACCGACGTTCTCACGTTTCTGGCACACTGGCAGGAGCCCATGGGCCACAACCAGGTTCTGTCGGGCCTCGACCAGATGAAGGGCCATGTCGGTGACATTGGGCGTTTCGAGTCATGGATGCGGACAGTTGAGCAAACGATCGACGGCCGAGGAAAGCTGGGATCGCTTGTCGGTGCCAGTGAAGAATTCCGAGCCGGCGGTGTTGGTATGGAGAGCTTGCTGATGGAGTACGGCCTGTCAACAATGTTACTTGTTAACGTTATTGTGAGGGGCTCTCAGGATCTGCGTGTACGCATTCACATCCGGTCACAACTCAAGGCTTCTGGACTGCAACGTATTGCAGCAAAGCTGCAGCAGTTCAAGTACGACCATATCAACGAGCAAATACGAAAGTATGACGAAGCTGCCGCACTCGACTACGAGGACCTTCTCAGCATCGAACGTGATGAAGATATCAAGGACATGGATGATCCAATTGAAATCTCCAAGGAGATTTGGAGCCGTGTCAAAGGAACGTCAGCAGAGGGCTTCTTCCTCAGCGCTATGCAGCATTTCTTGCTGGTACGCGAGGACCCTCGAGATGAAGGAGCTCGTATGTTCCAGCTTGTCGATGCTCTCATGTCGCATGTTACCATGGACCGTATTTCTCCCGACGTTGACTTGCGCAATGTCCTAAATTTCTCGGTGCAGCATATTCTTTCTCGTCTCCAGACAGATGACCAGGCCCGCCGGGCGCTCCTCGAAGCAAAGGAGGCATCCAAGGAGATGGAGGAAGCGAAAATCGAGCGAGACCGAATGGAGAAGGAGGTAAACCTTGGTGCAGATGGACTCGTCGGTAAGCTCCAGAAGCAGCTCGAGGAACAAGGCGAGATGATCCGCATGCTCCGCCGAGTTAATGAGAACATACAGGAGGAGCTCGAAGAGGCGAGGCAGAGCCATGTTGTCGAGCTGCAGAATCAGGAACTCGAAATCCGTGAGCTCTACATGATGCTGAAGGAGAGCCAAATGAATAATGCCCAGAATGGCGGCTTGAATACAGGCGTACTCGACCTTGAAAAGCTGACCAAGAAGCTCGAGTCCCATCTGGCTCGCACTAAGACTGAGTACAAGCTGGATGGCAAGGCCTCGGACGTTGAGCCCAGTCCTCGACTGCGCGAGTTGCGGGACCGTATGGAGGCAGTTCAACTGGAGGCTCGTGAGCTCGAGATGTTTGATTTCAAGGATCCTGTTGACCTGTCCTTCTCATCTAAGGAAGAGGAGTTGACTGACCTGTACGAACAACGCTTGCTCAAGATGAAACGACTCGAAGAACTACAACATGCGTCTAACAATGTGGCCAATAACATAAAGGTAGATGCCAACAAGCCTGGTAACTACAACCCGGTCACTGAAAAGGCTCGTCTTGTTGTTGTGGGTAAACCATCCACTGTGGGCGGTGACAGGCCCAAGCCGTCTGCAGAGTTCATGTCAGACTTGACAAGCTCACTTGCGAAACGAAATGGAACCAGCGACGACGAGACTGAGCCAGAGGAGTCCCCTGCAGGGTTTTCTGGAACCCCCCCTCCTCCACCACCCCCTCTCCCAGAGTCACTCGCTGCCCAGTTGCCTGTGGAGTTCTCTGGCGGCCCCCCTCCACCTCCCCCACCTCCTCCTCCGGGGCCTGCATCCTTCGGTGGAGGACCGCCTCCCCCACCACCGCCGCCACCACCTCCAGCATTCTCCGGGGGTCCACCACCACCGCCTCCCCCTCCTCCTTCATTCTCCGGGGGTGCTCCTCCACCCCCACCTCCACCTCCCGGAGGATTCAACGGGTCGGACCCCAATCTTGCATCGCCAGTACCTCCGCCTCCCCCGTTTCCTCCAGGATTTTCTCCTTTACTTGGCACCGACTCGCCTCCTGCGCCTCCCTTGCCGTCGGGCTCTGTTACGCCATCACCGATGGCTACACCATCTATTCCTCAAACTCCCCAGTTTGACTACGGCTTCCGACCGAAGCGCCGCCTCAAGCAAATGCATTGGGAGAAGCTCGATGCCGTGGATCACACGGTTTGGGCTGAGAAGAAAGGTGAAGAAGTTACTTTGCGCGATGCGTTGCTGAAGCGAGGTATCTTTGAAGAGGTTGAGAAGATATTTGCTGCTAAGGAGATCAAGAAGGTCATGGGTCGCAAAAAGGCCAAAGAGGACAAGATCTCGTTTCTTGCTCGTGATCTATCTCAACAGTTCGGTATTAACTTACACATGTTCTCAACCTTGACAGTGGAAGAGCTTGTCGCGAAGGTTATGGCTTGTACGCCCGAAGTTATCAACAACACCAACGTTGTGGAGTTTCTGGGCAAGCCTGAGCTGACTGAAGTGACCATCAACTTGGCGAAGAACTTCCAGCCCTACAGTACAGACTGGACGAGACAAGATGAGGAAGGTGAGGCCAAGCCATTAGAAAAAGACCCCAATGAGCTTGATCGTGCCGACCAAATCTATCTCGAGCTCTGCTACAACCTACAGCACTACTGGAAGTCACGAATTCGTGCACTCCTGGTGGTGTCGACGTACGAGCGCGAGTACAACGAGCTCGTAGCGAAGTTGCGCCTGATTGATGCGGCTTCTGAGGCCGTCCAGAGCTCTACACGCCTCAAGGACTTGCTGGAGATCATTCTGGCAGTGGGAAACTATATGAATGACACCACAAAGCAAGCTAGCGGTTTCCGACTGGGAACTCTTCAACGTCTCGCGTTCACGAAAGATGAGAAGAACACCATGACGTTTCTCCATTACGTGGAGAAGATCGTGCGGACATCGTTTCCTGATCTTGAGGAATTTGTCAATGAACTCAAGGACGCGGTGGCAGCTGCCAATCTGTCGATTGAGCAGGTTCGTAACGACTGCCAGGACTTCATGCAGATGGTCAAAAACGTTCAAACGTCAATTGATATTGGCAATTTGAGCGACCCGTCGAAGTTCCACCCAAAGGACAAGGTGCTCAACGTAGTCTTGTCAACGTTACCTGAGGCTCGAAAGAAGCGCGATTACCTTGGAGACCATCTCAAGACGACAATGTCACAATTCGAAAAGGTTGTGCGATACTTCGGAGAAGATCCATCGGATTCCACAGCGGCATCGAGCTTCTTTAGCAAGTTTGCTGCTTTTGCCTCCGAGTACCAGAAGGCTAAGCGGGAGAACATTCAGAGGGAACAAGAAATGCGAGCATACGAAGCGCGCAGAAAGCTCCAAGAGACACCCAAGAAAGCTGCCCAACTGGAGGCTGGAAACCTTGGGCAAACCTCATCACCTGGATCGTCTAGCTCCGTCATGGACAGCCTGCTTGAGAAACTCAAAGCAGCTGGACCGTCGGGCGATGCTCGCTCTGCCCGCCGCCGTGCTGCTGCGAGGCGTAATATGGCAGACCAACGCAAGGCCCTCCTGGAAGCAGACAGCGGCAGTCAGTCACTGGGAACTACGGGAGCTGGTTCTGAGGTGTCATTGCTTGCCAATTCAGAGTCGTCAGAGGTCTCATTGCCCCAGACACAGAACCTCGGAGATGGACTGGGTTCGCCCACAACACGGTCTGAAACATCTACGGACGATGGAGAGACTCATTCCGAGGTGGGTGAAGCCCCGGTGAACCTTGAACGCTCGCAGTCTGTCGCGTCAGATGCCTCTGTTTCGTTGGGAGAAGACGTGGATGATGTAGCAGGTCGTGCGCGCAAGCTGTTATTGGAGTTACGAAGTGGTAGTTCTGAATATGGCTCGCGGTCATCGGGTGCCTCGGGCTCTGCTGCTGCCAGTAATAGACTCGCCGAGAGGCGAGCACGCAAAGCACAGCAACTTAAGAATCGCTCAGAGTTTGGCTCGGGCAGTCGTGAGTCACTGATGCACCTTGGAGATGACGATACTCTCGTTGAGGACTCGTCGTTTCCAGAGTTTCACAAGGAAGGTGAAGCTGGAGCCCATTCTGGCGAAACCGAGGTTGGTGACTATCCTGTACCGTCACATGAGAGATCTCACAGTTCTGCAAATGACACACTCTCCGACGTAGAGATTGTGGAAGTTCACAGTACAGATCCCGACACGACAATCACGGATAGATCGGAGCTGGCTCCAACAAACGATTCTCCTGAATCTAGTAATGGTTCTGCGGGACCCGAGTAGTAACGAGCTGCTATTACGATGTTAATGAATAATGATTCTTATATTACAGTGTGTAGAGCCGAGAACGCAGCGGGGCCTCCTCTTTACAGTTCTCACCTGATCTACGGAAATATACTCGTCTACGTGGAATTTTCCGCGAATCGGACTTCCATCGTCTATACCGTCTCGATGTACCGGGTGACCTCCCAGTTAGTGACAGCATCATTCCACAAGTTGACCTCTTCGTATCGCGTGGCAGCAAAGTGTTCGACGAATGCATCGCCGAGGACTTCACGGGCAAGACTACTAGGAGCCTCGAAGCGACGCGTGGCGTCGAGGAGCGACCGAGGAAGACGCTCAAAACCCTCATTGGTAGAAGCGGATTTACCCATGGGGGGAATTTCAAGTCTTAGACCTAGCTTGATACCACGCAGACCGAGGGCAAAAATGGCAGCCATGGCGTAGTGCGGGTGCACGTCAGCACCCGGGGTGCGGATCTCAAAGCGCGTGCTTTTCGAATTAGGCGACTGAGGAGAAATGAGGCGGATCGACGCAATGCGATGCTCAAGACCCCAGGACACAGTAACAGGAGCCCAGAAGTTCTCTACTAGGCGCTTGTACGAATTGATGTTTGGCGCAAGCAGCGGCATGATATCACCAAGACCGGCCAGGACACCGGCCAGAAAGCTGCGCCCCATGTCACTGAGGTATTTGATATCGGCCCATTCAGCCGATTCGTCGGCAGACGGGCGCGACAACAGGTTTTTGCCAGTTTCTTTATCAGTCAGCGATACGTGGATGTGCCCCGAGTTTCCAGGAAGACCCTGGGCAGGTTTGGCCATGAAGCAGGGCATAACGCCGTAATCTGGACCCAGCGACTTGCAAATGAGCTTGAACAAACCAGACTTGTCAGCCATTTCCACAGCTGGGGAGTACGCAATGGCAGCCTCAAACACTCCGGGACCTGTCTCGGTGTGCCAGCCCTCTAGAGGGACTCTGAACTTGCTGCTTGTATCAAGGACATCGTAGAAATACTTAAGGTTGAGAGTTGGTCGCTGCACCGAGTAGCCAAACATTCCAGGGGTGAGTGGGGTCAGATTGACACCACCCTTGTCTTGCACCGACTGGGCAGTCTCCTTGTACTGGAAGAACTCGAGTTCGGCGCCAGCAGTGGGTATAGCACCGATCTCTTCCGCGCAGCGGTCGGCGACACCCTTTAGCAGCGAGCGCGGGCAGGGAGCAATGGGCTCACCGGTCTCCGAGTCGTAAAAGTATACCAGAAAGAAGGCGATATTGGATTCCCACGGAATGCGTCTGTAGCTGGCCAGATCTATCTTCGCTATGAGGTCGCGGTAACCGTTCTCGGCGTTGCTGATGGAGAGGTCCTTAGAGTATGTCCTATCGTGACTGTCCCATCCAAAGATGACGCTGAGTTAGACAATCTACAGAGGCGCATTACAGCGGTGAACCGATTGATAGCGACACTCGTAGAGATACCCACCTGCAGAAACCAAAACCCTCCTCGAGGACTGACAGGAACTTGTCTTTGGAGATGATTTTACCCCGGATTATGCCATCGGCGTCGAACCCGGCAACCTTGACGTTGTCTTCGCCCTTGAGTTTTTCAATCCATTGCTCCTTGAGGGTGACTCCTGAACTCATGATGACAAATTGTTATGAGTAGCCAGAGTAAAGTAGACGATAAGAGTCGATGAGTTTCAGATCTGGGAGTACGAGATATCATGCAGGGCTTACCCGGGTACCAAGTAGAAGTGCCCGGGTCCTTGGGGCAGGTCAAAGTAGAGCCAAACGACGAGTGAATTTAGTGGAAAATGTCCAATTAACGGGATGGAAAGCAGAAATGGGTTATTTGAATATTTAAAGAGCTATGAATTGTCCGTGGCAATGCCGATAAGCCGGCTCAGTTTCGTTGCCAAGTGACGATCTCTGTGGGTACGGAACGGAGCCCGGGTCCATTTCCGAATCGGTGTGATATCAGTCCGGTGTTTTCCCCCACTTACTGGTCACTCAGCTATCGTGACAACTTACGACTACACAACTGTCGTAGACTTACACACGAGTGTACATTTTGTTATCTGACTTGATTGAATCACAATGGGCCGTCTAGAGGGAAAGAACGCCATTATCACTGGTGCTGCCGGGTACGAAGGTTCAGAAAGGTACTGGACATGCTAACCCAGTGGAATCGGACTCGAGACGACGGTGCAGTTTATTCTCGAGGGCGCCAATGTGCTGATGTCGGACATCAACGAGGCTGGACTCGTCAAGGCGCTGGCCGAGGTTAAGGCGATTGTGGGCGACAAGGCGTCCATCGTCAAGTTTGAGTTCCTCAAGGCCGACGTGTCCAAGGAGGCCGATGTCAAGGCACTCGTCGACCACGTCGAGTCGTGGGGTGGTGTCGACATTATGTTCAACAACGCCGGCATCATGCACCCCAAGGACGACGGTGTTCTCAACACCGAGGACGCGATCTGGGACCTGACTCAGGCCATCAACGTCAAGGGAGTGTTTTACGGATGCAAGCACGCGATTGCTTCACTTCTGGCCAACAAGAAGCACGGATCTATCATCAACACCGGCTCGTTTGTCGGTCTCATGGGTGCTGCTACTCCTCAAATTGCCTACACGGCGTCCAAGGGTGCTGTGCTCGCCATTAGCCGCGAACTCGCCGTGTGCTACGCCCAGCAGGGAATCCGCGTCAACTCGCTGTGCCCGGGACCGCTCAACACGCCGCTGCTGCAGGAGTTCCTCGACACTGAGGAGAAGAAGACCCGTCGCACGGTGCACTTGCCGTCGGGACGTTTTGGTGAGGCCATTGAGCAGGCCAAGGCCGCTGTGTTCCTTGCCTCGGATGACTCGTCGTACGTGACGGGTCAGGACTTCCTTGTCGACGGAGGTCTCACCCGTGCGTATGTCACGGCCGTTCCTCCTGCCTCGGGCGTCGCTCCTGGTCCCAAGAACCTCATCTTCGGCAGGTGAACGATGCGAATGGCCGGATGGCCGAATGCCACTATAGATAGCAGATGAAACAGTAAGCGAATTACTCTGTTGAGCTTTTTTTGAATAGGTACAGAAATCTACTAAACACCTGATAGTTTAGTAGGACCGAAAAGTCACGGTACAATCTCATGATAGCTGTAGCCACGGTAGTCAGGGTACAATCACAGCTATAGCTAAGCCACTGGCATCACTGGAAGTCTGGTATCACCGGAATTCTCAGGTATCACTGGAAATGTCCGGCATCACTGGAATTGTCTGGTATCACTGGAAGTCTGGTATCACTGGAATTCTCTGCTATCACTGGAAGTCTGGTCTCGCTGGAATGTCTGACATCACTGGAAGTCTGGTACCACCGGAATTGTCTGGTATCACTGGAATGTCTGGCATCACTGGAATTGTCTGGTATCACTGGAAGTCTGGTATCGCTGGAATTGTCTGGTATCACAGTATCAACGACATAATGTGATTCTTGCCTGCCACTGTTAACTGCACTACAGCGCTTGACGTGTTGAGATGCCGGCAGAACTCCAGATTAGGCACACCACAGGCTCCTCTGGCTCTGCATAACTTGTTACATCGATACAATCGGCAATGCAGCGAGATCAGCGCTGAGGTTGCAATAATACCACGCGTTGTCTGCATAGCCCGACATTGACCGGATGGTAATTTTGTTCACGGTCCCGGCGGTGACTCCAGTACAGGCACGTGCGTAGAGCCAGGATTCACCCAAACGCTCTTGGCGCTGGCTGAGGATCGGTTGATCGGTTGACTCACTGTGGCCCAACATTACGTGAGCCAGCATTACGTGAGCCAAGATGTGGGCCAGATAGCAGTATCGCTGTCCAATGAGCATGCCGTGCGCATCGCCTAGTGGCCGTGTGGCAGCCCCTGTTTGCTGCTACCCCTTTACTGTAGCGGCCATTAAGCCATTTGGCCACTTGCAACGTCACATCTGCAGGGCTCGATGCTGCATTGGGAAGAAACGGTTATATTGATGGTTGTTGCGGCCATTTAAGCTGGGCAGCCGCTTGGCTCCGGATCAATTGGGTTTTTCCGGACGGGAATCAGCCGCGGGTGCCAGAAATAAAACTATCGGAAAAAAAGAATCGAAAAGTATAAAAAGAGTAGTGTAAAAAAAGAAGTACCAAAAGAAGTAAAAACGGTGAAAAAGAAGCAACTCACAAGTGTGCCAAACAGGAATGCAAACTGATACCCGTCCGAGTCTCCCCGACATGAAGCTAGCCATCCGCCTCCAGCACCTAACACAAGGTAACACAGGCTACGTAACAGGCTTCGCTTGCAGTGCGGTGGAATACGCGACCAGGCCGCTATGCGTCGTATGGCCCGTATAGAGATAGATAACAGCTGTCAGTCACGGTAGGCGAATAACGAATAGAACAGGAATACAGCGAATACTGATAGTGCTGAAGTTGGCTGTGAACTGGTCGTTCGGCTTCATCGGCACATCTGCTGCTCAACGCTGCCTGCTCCAATTTGGTACGTTTCCGTTTTTGCCTGCTGTTCATCTGCCTGCTGTTTATCTGCCTGCTGTTCATCTGCTGCTTTGATCCGCCGTGAGCCGCCGATGAGGATGTCAAGCGGGACTTTGTTTTTGTCCAACGGCAATGCAGCAAGCGGCAGCTGCCACGCAGCGCCAGCCGGCCATGCGCTCGACACCGCGCCAATCTTTTATTGTCGAGCCTTGGATTTCTTCTTGAATTTCTTCTTGAATCTCACTTGCTCTCTTTCTCGTCATTTCTCCTGTTCCGATTCTCCTGTTCATATTCTCCTGTTCCTATTCTTCCTGTTCCTTTCTCTCCCTATACTGCCACTACCTGCCAAACCTTTTATCGGCTCCATCTCCTGATCCGGCTGTGCAGTAACGCATCTGCTACGTCGCTCTAGGACCAACAATCGCACGCAACTGAGAACACAAACAGGCCGTGAAGTGCCAAACAGAAACAGCACTCAAACACCCGTCAATCCCGCCTCTACCGCTCTACCGCTTCATCCTCGGTTCCAATCGATCTCACTGCCGACATCCGCCCGCGGCGCCCCTCCCAACGGTAAGCCTTGCACATTAGGTCCTTTACCGACATCTACCGGACTCGCCGCCTTAAACACAGTCGTTTTATCGGCCGTGGACTTTTCACTCCCGCCAATAAACCTGCCTTGTTTGCCCTCGCGGTGCTAAGCTCGCTTGTCCTACTGTCTCGGCTCCCTATCGTCTGGCCCGTCCAACTGGTATTTCTGCCGCGCTGTGTCCATCGACAGTGATACACATATTTTTACATCTCCCTATCTGCCTTGTCACCATCACCCTGCAACCATGGTTCTGGGCCGATCGCAGAGCTTTGTGTCGCTCTTCGACATTAGGTGAGTTCTGTTGAGCTTGCTTGTAGAGCTTCTTCGTCGAGCTTGTTTGTCCGCGATCCCGCTAACTCAGAATAAAATCGACCCTCGATCGCAATGTCCTCGTACTACGAGGAACTCCCGAGGAAGCCTCGTCCGTCCTGCTCATTGGCAGCGTCGTCTTCGCCGTCAACGACCCCATGTCTATCCGCAAGATAACCCTTCGTCTGACGGGAACTATGCGTCTAAAGTGAGTATCTACGCGACATCGCCAGCCCCTTACTTCCAGCGCTCTCACCGCGTTACTCGCGTGTCTACTCCTCCGTACCTCTCTAACACAGCTGGATCGACAATGGCATGAACTCTAGGGGCCCCGTTACAAAGCCTGTTCGCTACGAGGCCACGCTCTTCGAGCACGACTGGAACAATCTCGGCTCTGGCGGCGTCAGCAACGGCGGCTCAAGCTCCTCGCTCAACTCGAGCTCCAACACCTCGACAAGCACGCGAACGCTTACACAAGGAAACCACGAACTGCCCTTCGAGATGATCATTCCCGGCGACGCGCCAGAATCGGTCGAGGGCCTCGAGAGCGGCCAAATGGTGTACCGTCTTGTCGCGACCGTCGAGCGCGGCCGCTTCTCCAACAACCTTGTCGCTAAGAAGCACATTCGCATTGTCAGAACCATTGGATCTGATGCCTTCGAGCTATCCCAGACCGTCTCGATTGAAAACACTTGGCCCGGTAAGGTCGAGTACACCATTGAGATCCCGTCAAAGGCAGTCGCAATCGGCGCTTCGCTCCCCGTGCATTTCCATATGGTACCGCTCCTCAAGGGTCTCAAACTGGGGCCCATCAAGATGCAGCTCGTTGAGTTCACCTCCTTGTCAACGCCATTCGGTCAAACCCACTCGTCGGAAAAGATCTGTGCAGACTACACAATCGCCGCTACCGAAAACGGCTTTGAAGGCAGCGACGCGTGGGATCTAGACGACCGCATGTCCATCCCTGCGAGCCTGTCCAAGTGTACACAGGACTGTAACATTGGCTCCCACATCAAGGTCTCCCACAAGATGAAGTTTGCAGTGAGCTTGGTAAACCCAGATGGCCATGTTTCTGAGCTTCGTGCCTCTCTACCCGTCTACCTCTTTATCTCCCCCAATGTTCCCGTCTCGTACCTTGATCCCGCTGTTCTAGCTGCATCTGGCGGTAGACATGAGGAGGAGGTCATGTTTGCCAACTCAGACAGCTCGACCCAGCTCGAGGGTCTCAACAACACCAGCTCCGCTCCCCCTAACTATGAAGACCACATATATGACCGGCTGTGGAACGAGGTACCGACGCCTAGTCTCGAGTCGCCTGACGCAAGTGCCATCTCAACGCCATTCAACCGCTCAAGACGTAACTCGCTTGAACTCGATGGCCTTGGCATGACGTCGCTGGACGCGCAGCAGCGGTCCCAGTTGGCCGCTGGTCTACGTGCCCTCGAACTGCAACAGCACAATGGTGCCGACAGTGGATCCTCTTCTCGTTCGGCATCTGGCTCAAACACTCCTGGCTACCCCCCTCCAGCCAATGCCGGTGACTACTTTCAGATCTCACCAAACCAGATGTCCACGGGTCCTATCCCGCACCTGAGCCCCGACTATGCGCACCTGTCGCGCGTTGGAAGCCCATTGCTAACACCTCACTCGCCTGAGGTTGATGTCCAAGCCCTGTCGCGCGTTCCCTCGTACTCGACTGCAATTCGTAGTGATGGTGCCGACGGCGGTGAGATGGCTCCTGGCTATGAGAAGCCCAGTGGTAATTCGAGCCCTACAAACTCGACTTCTCCTCTGGCTATGCCTAGCCTGGCTCATGTATCGGCAGCTCTCCGCCGACACCCCTCAGGATTCCCGCATTCGCACACTTCATCGACCTCAGCATCATCCTCGGCTCTCAGCGCCATGACCTCTGGACCTTCGAGCAGCCTCCCACGACAGGTCGGCAACGGCAGCGGTACGACTAACTCGTCTGGTTCCGTCACGCGCAACTCATCGTCCTCGGCTCTCAACTTCTCGCACCGCTCATCGAGTTCTCGTTCGCTGTTCGAGGAAGCCTCTCGTCTTGTGCGTCTGCACGACAAGAAAGACAAGCATAAATAATTGGTACTGAGCGCAGAAAAGTGACCTACATAGGCCGCCTCAGTATCTTATACATATTTATTAACTTCAGCCCACTAATAAACGGTGCCCAGCACTCCCTTTCAACAAGACTTGATAAATAAAGCAATGGGCATGCAACTAATAATACAGTTCGAGTCGCTCAGGCTTCCGAGGCACGAAGCTTTTGTGGGGAAGCTCTTCAACTCGTGATCCAAACCGGATAGTTCGGAGTCGAGCGACTGCCACAGAGCTGACCAGCAGCATAAATAGGCATCGATGCAAGCGGCTATAAGCTAATACGGATGCCAGCAGAACAAAAGCGAGACGATACAGAAGGCCACATCGAGGTAGTGAAGCACATGTCGCAATCACAGTGATGACGGCAAGGGACCACGCAACTCGAAAAAGAGCGCTGATATAGTCAAAAGTTTGAGAGAACATCATAACTCGC
Organism: Sugiyamaella valdiviana; assembly: GCA_030570555.1. Lineage (NCBI taxonomy): Eukaryota > Fungi > Ascomycota > Dipodascomycetes > Dipodascales > Trichomonascaceae > Sugiyamaella > Sugiyamaella valdiviana. The sequence continues at coordinate 1,427,947 of JAJLWF010000003.1, forward strand.
TCAGACATATTCGACGCTATTACCTGGGTTAAGGGAGTAAGAGAGGTGGTCCAGGCAATGACTTACGTAGGACCTTTCAATCTCCCGAGAAACTTGCTTCTGAGCATCACCGAGTACCTGTAGGTCTGAAATGGCCTGTGTGGACATCTGCGTTAACAATACTCCTCTAAGGTTCTGCGTACCCACATCAACAATGGCAGACGAGTAGTCTTTAATAGAGGAAATCTCTTCTTTCAAACACTCTGCGCTCAGCATGATTTCTGCCAAAATGCCATGCGTTACAGAAAGATCAGAACCGAGAGAGTTGACGACTCCTGAGATCTTAGTTAGCGACTGCCAAACTCGTTTCCGCATATCTCACCTCTATTGCGGCTGTCGAGATGATCTCTTCGTGCAGAACGGTAGTCTCTGCTATTAACGACTTGATGTCTCTGCCCGCTTCCAGCAGTAGAGATCGTAAGCGGTGTTGAGCTGACATGACTTGCTGGGTTAGAACCGTCTGAGAAGAGTACTGGTCACTCACCATATCCAGTTCGAGCTCGAATCGCGCGAGTGTATCATTGAGGGCAGCACTTCTCGATTCCATCGATTCAATAACTGTGGAGAGATCGTGCGCAACCGACAGTGAATCGGCACTAGCAGACCTCGCCCGTTTGAGTTCAGTATATGCCAAGTTCAGATCAGAGACCAGCTGATACTGAAACTCAGTCAGATTCTGGAGCACTCTCACCGAACGCTCGGCATCGTAGTCGCGTCGCCGCTCAGAACATGCAAGCTCAATCAATTGGTAGTTTCCACTGTAGGTCGTCCACCACTGCGAATGAGACTCGAACGTACGAGTACATCTAGTAACACTCGTCCGAGAGCGAGACAGGCCATTGCAGTGCTTTGGGGTCGAAATACCAGCCGCCTCAAGCTCACATAGTGACAATTGGACACTATAGTAGGCTCGCACATTTGGATCAAGGACCCGTTCGCACTCGGGCAACAGTCCGTCCAGAGCTGTACGGATGCAGTCACTCGGCTGCAGTAGAACCTCGAGGCTGCGCACTTTGATCTCCGAAGCATGGGTCAAATCTTGGACCCAGGCACTGGAACCAAAGCATACTGGAAGAATTCCGAGCAGGACGTAGAACGGCCGTAGAGCCGCCAGCATCTTTGGTGTCACTAGCTCTGAAGCAGCCAACCAACTTCCGGATCTGCCTTAGACTATCAGGGGTACAGGGCTGCAGATCGCCCTAACCTCAATATATAGTGATGATCCGAGCGCAACGGCGGCGCCTACATTATCGAAGATTCAATGGTTCGAATGGCAACATGAGGTTCAGTGCCAAAGGCAAGTCTCCGATGCGGAGTCCTGCTAATAGAGGGGAGCCCGAGCCCTCGGCTGCGCACCTCGCGGCTGAGGTTTCGGGAGTGCCGTTGCAGTACTGGGATATGGTTCACGAAGTTCGTCAGGAAGCCGGCAAGACTGGCGAGCGGCCTCTCAAGAAGAGGAAAGCGTTACGGGAGTCGATGTCACCGTCAGTTGGAGATGAAGATCTGGCCTCCGGTACGGGATCGACTCCTGCGTCTGACCCAACAGAACTACTCGACGACGAAGAAGGCGACGACGAGAGCACAGAGTCCTCTGACGAAGAGGTCGAGTGGGAAGAGCTCAACCTCATTGACCACGACACGATCTCAAAGGAACATAACGAGGCTTCAAAGGAGAGTGAGAAGCCAGAGAAGACTGTTGTCATTGGCGTGGAGACACAAGCGGTTGTGGCGCCAAAGAGAACGAAACAGATACTCAGCAGGGAAGAGAAACACCAACGCAAAATTGTCCACAAGATGCATCTCATCTGTTTACTACATCATGCATCTGTTCGAAACAGGTGGTATAACGACTATGAGGTTAGAAAGGCATACAGGCACTTTTTGGGTGCCAGCGTCGTACAAGAGCTGTACCCCGCGGCACACCTTTCTGATACATTGAAGACTCGTAAGTTTCTAGATGGACTGCGCCACGCAGCGAATGCTTGGGGAAATAAGTTCATCGTGTCCAGTTCTGGTCTCCAGATGCTTGGATGGCGCTCAATATTTGACATGAACCGCAAGATCGACAGTCGAATGAGCCGCAAAAAGTTTCGCAATCGACTGCTGAAATTCTCGGGTTCGCGCGACCTCAGTGCGCAGGGATTCTGTGCATTGCTACGTGCTGTCGATATCGATGCTAGACTTGTATGCTCTCTGCAGCCACTCGACTTTCATTCGAATGACCCAATTGCTACACAGGAGGAACTTATGCTAAACACAGAGCAGCAACAAACAAGTCAGTTCCCTACGTACTGGGTCGAAGCTTGGAACCCACATGGAGAAAAGTGGGTGACCGTCGACCCATCAGTTACCGGAAGTGTGGATATTGTACGTCGAAGTTCGAGGGTGGAACCCCCATTTGGAGACGTGAGCAATAGTATGCGGTACGTCGTTGCATTTGATGTACTCAACCACGCGCGTGATGTTACTCGAAGATACGCATCACAATACAATGCCAAGACGCGGAAACGTCGTATAACAACCACCCCTGATGGCGCCAAGTGGTGGAATAAGGCTCTTTCTGTGTATGAGCCGAGATCGTTCGACCCAAGGGACATTGCCGAGATTTTGGAGCTCGAGAAACGGGAGGCAACCGAACCAATCCCGACAAGCATTCAGGACTTCAAGGGACATCCTCTATACGTACTTGAGCAACATCTCAAGCAGAATGAGGTCCTGGATCCAAAGGAGAAGTGCGGGTTTCTGGCTCTCAAATCTACCAAATCACAGGAGCGGCGATCCTTTCCAATCTACAAACGCGACCAAGTCAAAGTCGTGCGGTCGTCTCACACGTGGTACCGGCTCGGTCGAGTTGTCAAACCGACATGCCAGCCCTTGAAGCACGGGAAGCCGCGCTCTCGTCATGTCCGCAAAAGGTCCCTGTCGAGTGATGAAGAAGAGGAGCCCAATGTTGCTCTCTACGCAATAGAGCAGACTGAGATTTATCGGCCGCCACCAGTTGTCGACGGCGTTATTCCCAAAAATGCCTTTGGAAAGATCGATGTTTTCGTGGAATCAATGGTTCCCGCCGGGGCATGTCATCTCCGGTTTCGAAATATCGCCAGTGCTGCAAAGCTGATAGGTGTCAACTATGCCGATGCTGTTGTTGGCTTTGAGTACAGCAGGCGTCAGACAACTTCTAAAATCAACGGAATAGTGGTCGCCAACGAGCACAGAGCTGCCATTATGGCTGTCTACGGACATCTTCTCAATGAGCAGCTCGAAGTCCAGCGGCGGGCTACAGAGGCTCAAGCACTTCTACGTTGGAGAAAGTATCTCGCTGCTCTTCGTATTCGCGAACGTCTCAACCGAGTTCACGGCATCGTGTCCAAACCTACGATAGAACAGGAAGAAGCCAATTCAGACCAAAGTGGGAAAGCTGAAGGCAAGGAGAATCCTGAAAAAGACACCAATAATTTATTAAAAGGGCCGTGGATGCAGCCGGACAACTTTGTTACCGTTGATTCATCCGACTCGGATAGTGGCATTGAGATTATTACGACGAAACTCGTGCGAGCTCGCCCCCGTACATCCAGACCCACCACAGTCGTCACTGCTCCGACAGATGATGCATTCACGAATCAGCGGAACATCAGCGTTCCAAGTCCACTGCCAGCGCCTATAACAGCGACGAATCAGTTGTCCCATCTGGGGGTGCCTCAACGCAGAACTGCAGTCCCTGATGTTCCTCCAGCTGGAAATGCCTCGAAGCAAGTTTCCCTCTCGTCAGAAGAGGCTTACATGGCCGAGTCCATGAGCGAATCCGAGCTGTTATCAGGTGATGACGTATGATATACCATGCAATAATGAACCTCGTCCAGTTATAAAAGTACTTCTAGTAGAAACCTTTCATATCATGTCTCAACGGTCAGTTCCCAATTTGCGACGACGCTTGATTTCCGCTAGACGTGCAAGTCGCTTTTCTTCCTCAATATCCTCGAGTCTGCCGTGGAACGCACTACGACGCTCCTCTTCAAGAACCTGCGAACCGCTGGCTTCCATATCCGACAAATCATCGTCGTCATCATAGTATACTCGCTTCTGGCCACGACTGAACAGACTCCAAATCTCTTCCCTATCGTAGCCAGTCTCTTGGCCCTCTTCCTCATCGTCTTCCACAATAAAACCATCGTCGGACTCCTCTTCTTCATAGCGGGTTTTACGGACCTCCTGCTTGCGGGCGAGAGAGGGCATAGGCTTGCTGAATGGAGCAGGATGACTTGACACTGTGTGCCTAGTTTTTCCCGGTGCTGCCCGAGCCGATGCATCCCTAGAGGGCGGAGATTGTCGGCTCTTCAAGGGTGCCACGGGTCGAGTATTCGAAGACGCCAAGGGTCGGCTGTCGGGTGTAGCAGATCTGGATATCGAAGACCTCTCCTTGGTATGTGATTTCGTATTCGGAGGAAGTGAGTTCTCTCGTGAAGCTGGTTTCGGCTGGAGCTTCTCGTTACGGACCTTGACAACGACCTTAAGCTTGTCTGTGTCGACTTTGTCAGCTTCCTTCATAATATCCTTGAAGTTGAGCTTCTTTCTCGGCTTTGTCAGCTCCACATAATCCGGAAAAGACGAAGAGCTTTGCTTTGCTGCTTTTGACATGGCTGCCTTCTTGGCCGCTGTGATGCCCTGGCTCCTTGGCAAAGCTGGCTGTGTAGGTTTCCGATTTACTTTCGGCTTCGGGGCATCCTTCTTTTGAGTTGCGAGGCGAGCCGCTTTAAGGCGTTCAACACGCTGTTGCTGTTCACGCCTTTGTTTGTCGGAGAGTGCGTAGGCAGATGCAATGGTAGTAGATGGTCGAGAGGCAGGACTCGGTTTTAGAGTGTGAGACTCACCACTAGTACGGGCGGAAGCCTTAGCTGGTGGAGATATACGTGACGGAGGAGGCGCTTGTGCCTTCTTGGTCACGATCGCCATCATCTCGGAGAAACTCATGGTTGGTGTGCCACTCCACAGAAATGCGATGATTTGCCATGCAGGTAAGGAGACAAATATTGGATCAAGCCTCATATTCGGATTTTGTCCGGATAAGGGCATACAGTCCGACTGATTAGAGAGTACGTCAGCCGCGTTCAGGCTAGAGCACGTCGAAGACCGGCCAACAGGAACCTGAGGTCCTCTGTCTTGTTTATAGTTCGTGATAAAGTGTCGAGCTTGTCGTCGGCGAGTGTTAAACGGTCAGCCTTGAGCCCAATGGATGCGTCATCGAGAACAGAAAGTGTAAAATTGACGCCTGGAATGTCACCAGACTGTAACAGGATGTGCACGTCATCGGCTCCTGCCTCGGCGAGGTTAAGCACAGCAGTTATGGCCTTGGTGGGATCTACTCCTTGCGGTATACGCTGCAGTAGATCATACTCTTGAATTGCATCCGCAAATGATATTTCTCGTCCGTCCTCCTCATCTCCAATTTCAATCGCAGAGCCCGGACCAGCGTCATCTCCCTCTTGAGCAGCGTTCTCCTTGATAATTCCTGTCCATAGCTTCCGAAGAACCTGGAACTTACGTAGAGACTTGAGAATGTCTGGGATATCTCGCGGGTGGTTAATTGGTATCTCTGAGATCTCCACAAAGGGAACCGTAAGCAGGTTGGCACAAGACGCTTCAATGGTCTGGGTCGCCTGGTCAGGCATGTGAACGACGAGGGACGTCTTCGCAACGCGCTCGTTCATCAGGGTGATTGAGCTCGCTGCCTGGTTCTTGGTCTTTTCCTGGGGTCCCGAGCCTGACTGGACGACAGCATCAACTTTCCGAGCGTAGGACTCCGTAACGAGGACAGGAGGCACTAGACGAATGACAAAATGCGCCCTGGCATCAGGTAATGGATCAGGGTCCGACCAAGTGCCTTCCTGGGGATCGATAAGCCACTCTTTGGTGTATCGTAGGGGTGTGTAGCGCTTAGAGTCGCCAAGATAAGCTGACAAGTCGTTGAGCTGTCGCACATCAAGAATCGCCAATTGTCGTGAAGCTTCGCTTATACTCGACAAGACTCCATCGTCTGACCAGTACCACAGGTTAACACCGAGACTCCCATTGGCATTGAGAAGCGGTACTCCATATGCCGACTTGAAGCGAGGTACGCCATTGAGTCCCTTGGTGTTCTCGTCAATGAGGAATAGAGCATTAGCAACCTCGTCAACAACACGAAAGCAATCAGCCGACTGGCTCGATAGTTTGTCGAAGCGCGACAGGACACTGAGAATCTCGTCGAACTGGTCCAAGCGAGGCCGCGCCAGAGTCTCGCGGACAATGGCTTCAGCTAACGGCTCCACCTCATTTGACATAAACGAGGCCTTTTCACTACTGGGGGTGTTCGACGAAGCGAGAGATACAGAAACGCTCGATACCGCACCTTTGGTAGAGAAGTCAATCTGCGTTAGAATGAGTTGTAGAACTGATCGAAACACCCACATCAATGAGAACAATGCTACCACCCAAGGACAGGCGATGGCCATTGGGCACTGTATCCTCGAAGATCTCAAACCTTTGTTAGCGATGTCAGAGAGAAAGAGGCTCACTTACTTGTATCTATTAGCCAATCTCTTCACCCCAGCTTGAGAAACGCGGCCAGGGACATCTTGGAATGCCTCGAGCATTTTTTGCACCGTCGCAGAATACTCGTCCTCATCACCTGGCAGCGCAATAGGAGACACACTGAAGATACTTCCCGAGGGCGGAATCAGCCCTGATGTGCTCATTGTGCCGAGTTACGAAGCAGAGATGCAGTGGTTGTGAAACAGTGAAGGTGCGAATCGTGGTTTGACGCGGCTTGATTACATAATCGTTCAGGGGAAGTTCCGCTTAGGCTCTCAATACCCACGCATTGAGTAGATATATCTCACCAGTCGACCTCTGAAGATCGTATGCAATTACATATATATTATATACGCATGTCTAAAGATGTGACCTAGTCAATTGGATAGTGCAGACGACCATTAGCTGTAGAAGCTTGTGAGCACATTACTATGCTATCCTCGGCAATAGATGTAGATACATGACCTGTTACTTCGCAGCCCTGGATACTTTTAGTCGCGGAGACTCTCAATGCCCTCATCAAATTGGGTGAGGTCGTAGTTCTCAGGATAGGTCTCAAGAATCTCAAGCAGCTGCTTCTTCTGCTCCTTCAATGGCTCGGTGAGCTCATCGAACTGATCCTCAAACATGTAGCTGAGCTTGGGCTTCTTGAGCTTCTCAGCAGTGGCAAATTCACGCAGGATCTCCTTGCGCAGATCCTTGCGAGCCGACTGTTCGGCCTCGTCCGACCACCAGCCTTGCAGTTCCATCCACTTGCGCATGCGCGACAGTGGGTTATCGCGGCGCTTCCAGTCCTCGACCTCTTTTTTGGATCGGTAGGCAAACGAGTCGTCGCTTGTCGAGTGGTGTGAGACACGGTAAGACATTGCCTCGATGAGAACGGGTTTCTGGCTGTCAATGGCCTTACGGCGGGCTTCGCGGGTCACGCGGTGGACGGCTGCAATGTCGTTACCGTCAACTCGCACCGTCTCGATGCCGTATCCGACACCTCTAGAGGCAATACCGTCTCCCTTGTACTGCTCTAGGGACGGCGTGCTGATGGCATAGCCGTTGTTGCGGCAGAAGAAGATGATTGGGCAGCTTCGCGTAGCAGCAATGTTCAGCGCGGCATGGAAGTCACCCTCCGAAGCAGCGCCCTCGCCAAAATAGCAGATAACGCAGGCATCTTCACCACGGATCTTGAGAGCGTATGCTGCGCCGGCAGCATGCGGGATCTGCGTCGCCAGCGGCGAGGAAATGGGGTGAATGTTGTACTTCTCTGACTGGTAGTGCACAGGCATGCTTCTGCCGCGGCCGTAGTCGTCGACATTGGCGTACAGCTGGTTCATGAACTCAGTGAGAGTGACGCCGCGGTGCAGAATGGCGCCCTGCTCGCGGTACTGGCAGAACATGACGTCCTGAGGCTCGAGAGCAGCGGCACTGCCGACAGCAGCTCCTTCCTCACCAGCACTGACCATGTAGAAGCTGAGACGGCCCTGGCGCTGCGCATCGTACATAATGGCATCCATGATGCTGATGGTGAGCATATCGCGGTACATTTTCACGGCCTTTTCCTTGGAGAAGGGGATCTTGTACGCATCGTCCATCTTAGTTCCGTCGAGATCGAGCAGCCGGTAGGTGTCCATAGTCGTGGTGGAGTTGGAGAAGGTGAGGGCACGCGTGAATTGGCTGTGCACGGATCCGGGGAACACGAGTTCGTCCTGGATGCTCGTTGACGACTGCGATACGCTGCTGTGTCCGCCGACCTGGCCGGCAATGCCGACGCTCGAGGCGGTTGTGGACGGCCGCGACGGTCGCTGGAGGGCTACGGCCGAGGTAGACAGCGGCCGTGCCGACAAACCGCGGGAAATGCGAGCGAGTCGTCGAGCAGTGACCCTGTGCATGTTGTGTTGATGTGTGAATGAGGAGGATGAGAGATGGTAAATTTCATGCAGCCAAAATGCGGAGAAGGGGGGAATCGGCGGGGGAGACACCACCGTCGAAAGCCGGGTCAGCCGGGTCAGCCAGTTCAGCCGCGCCTGTCGCAGTCGTCTCCGCGGGCACAGCCCTGAGCGATATAACGAGAGCGAGATCTAACAAAGAGTTAGACTCCTTCATTATAGTTTCAATGGTTTGAGATGAAGGTCAACAGAGAGCGAAGCTGGATGCTTTTTGTGCCGGCTGTACCGCCGGTATCCCGCACCGCACAACGCCGAACTCTGTCTCACTAGATACCAGTTAAGCTCGTTACGCTGGTTACCGCCCCGCTACCCAGCAACGCGATAGGCAGTGACGAATGGCAGCAACAACGACGATCGAGAGCAAACTGCTTTAATATAGGACTGTCTCCATGTCTGCTGTCTCCTGTCTCCTATCACTGTCATTGTCACTTTCACTGCCACTTTACTGCTTTGGTTCTCGTTCCCTCGCCTACTTATTGTTACATCCGGAACGGGCAGCGGCGTCCTAAATGGGTGTCGACCTGCATTGAGCCTCCCAATCTGGCCTCAAGCCCCTACCCTTGGGCGTCCAGGCTTCCAGCAATTGGGCGATCTGCACGAGTGCCCTCGGGTTCCGCCGCGGTTATCTTGCAGGCTAGCATCGGAGTTTGGCAGGTGTTAAAAAACGCACCCAGCGCCCATTCATTGTTGTCGTCCCCAATTACGAAGACTTGTCCCTGTATTTGACTTTTTACTCGCCTTTACCTCCCCTGTCGCCTTCACCTTCCGTCTTCCTCGAACCACCCCTGCCCAGGCCTTTGTGATAAGATTTCGATAAGGCTCCCCAGCAACGGTTTCCAAGCGCTTAATTCTTTCAGCAGGCCCCTCACTTGTACTTTAACCTTTTGCTGTATTCGCTGCTAGAAACAACAATGCCCTCTGAGAGGTCTCCGCTTCTCAATCCCAGCGATGCTGGCACCTCGCCAGGTACGCGACCCGCATCAGGCTCGCCGAGCCCTTACTACGTTGACGTGCCCATCTCCAAGGGGTTTGCAAAGACCTCGCACCGCTCGTCGATTGTCAGTGGCTCGGTCGGTCGCCCGGGCTTTGGGGATTTCCTGGTGCGTGGGTCTCCTGGTCACAGAGCTACCGAGAACGCTATGTATGGAGAAGAGGGCGAAATCGACGTTGTGTCCAGTGAGGAAGCTGCGATCTTGGCTCGTGAGCAGCAGACCCTGCTGGCTGACAACAGAATCCCGTACAATGCTACCAATAGACGCGCCTCGTTGATTCCTGGCTCGCCATCGCTTCCTCCTCCCCGCGGCAGCGCTACTCGCCGCAGCATCCAGGACATTGGCGAAGAGGTGCTCGAGACGGCCACTGTATGGGACGACGCTGTGTCAAAGGGCCAGGTCAACACAACAGTGCGTCGCGAGATCATTTCGCTTGCTTCGAGCTCGGCCCCACTGATTGTCACCTTCTCCCTCCAGTACTCGCTCATTGTGGCATCCATCTTCTCGGTAGGACACTTGGGTGCTACTGAGCTGGGAGCTGTGTCGCTTGCCTCGATGACGGCCTCAATCACAGGCTTTGCCATGATCCAGGGTCTTGCCACCTGTCTCGACACTCTGTGCTCGCAGGCTTACGGTGCTGGAAATCACCACCTCGTGGGCATGTACTTTCAAAAGTGCGTCGTCATGATCTTCTGCTGCTTCATCCCCGTGGCTGTGGTGTGGTACACTGCCGATGGCGTCCTCAACCTGATTGTTCCCGAGCCCGAACTGGGCCAATTGGCAATGGAGTACCTGCGAATCATTGCTTTTGGTGTTCCTGGCTACATTCTGTTTGAGTGTGGAAAGCGATTTACACAGGCTCAGGGCATCTTCCACGCTAGCACCATGGTTCTTCTCGTGTGTTCTCCTATCAACATCATTCTCAATTATGTCCTCGTTTGGAACGACACCATTGGAATGGGTTTCCACGGTGCCGCTGTGGCTGTAGCCACCACGGACTGGCTCATGGCCATTCTTCTGCTTTGCTATGTCTACTTTATCGACGGCCGCAAATGCTGGAATGGATTCTCCAAAGAGGCTTTCACCAACTGGGGTCCGATGCTTCGTCTGGCCGTGCCAGGTGTCATTATGGTTGAGGCAGAGTTCCTCGCATTTGAAGTGCTGACGCTGGCCTCGTCATACTTTGGTACTGCCGCTCTTGCTGCCCAGTCGGTGCTGTCCACCATCACTTCACTTGCTTACCAGATCCCTTTTGCCGTCTCCATTGCCTGTTCGACTCGTGTCGCCAACTTTGTTGGCGCTACTCTGAGCCCCTCAGCCAAGACTGCCGGATATGTCGCCATTGGTGGCTCATACATCATTGCTCTGTTCAACGGTGTTGTACTCTATTTGTTCCGCTACGAAGTCGGTGGCCTGTTCAGTAGCGATGAGGAGGTCATTCAGGTTGTAGCCGATGTGTTCCCTGTCTGTGCTTTCATGCAGCTGTTCGACGCAGCTGGTTCTGTCGCTGGCGGTGTTCTCCGCGGGCAGGGTCGCCAACGTATCGGCGGATATCTCAATCTCTTCTTTTATTATGTTGTGGCCCTGCCACTGTCCTTCTATCTTGCTTTCAGTCGTGGCTGGAACCTGTACGGTTTGTGGACCGGTGTCACGGTTGGTCTCGTCTTCATCTCTACGTTCGAGACTTTCTATGTCGTGACCTCGGACTGGGACAAGATTGTTGCAGATGCGAGCGAGATGACTCGCAGCGAGCGGATTCTTGAGTAACGCGCGTCTTCTTAGCCACGGAACAAAAAGACTTCTGCATGCCTCTGGCCTCATGTATGTCAATAAAACATTAGCGATTCAGTAAACTATATCCATCGAGGGGTCTCGCTCCTATTGAAAATGCTGTGGGTGATACATTGCTACAGTAACTGCAAAGAGCTTATAGACTAGAGCCTTTTGGCTGCTCATTTTATGCTTGTGCTCCATCAGCCTGTACCTCATACAATTAGCCGTCTCAGACCATTGATCTCCCACGACTCTGTATCTTCAGAGTACCGGCAACCCAACAAGCGCTGTCCTGTGACCGGGCAACGACCGCCCTTTTCACGATCTCCATTCTCGAGATGCCTGAAGATGCATGTATAGCAGAATACGACACCCGTCTCAATGGCTGTAGGTCCCGCAATTTCCTTGCCGCATAGCGGGCAAAGACCCTGCCAATTTGTAGCGAGCTTTGAATCGTCGCTATATGGCACAGGTAGGTTTTCATCATCACCGCTACCTCGTGATTTCTTTGCTAGCTGGTGTGCAAAGTCACTGGCGTTCCACCACTCTAGGAACTTGAGCAAGAACATAGAACTTGGCAGGGTGTAGCTGAGCCCAGACAATGCAGCGTCCTTGACGGCCTTGAGGCCCTGGCCCGTAGCGACGAGATCCAGCAACCGAGATGCAAATGGTCTGGAAAACTCTTCGTCGTCTTCAGATAGATCTGGAGGGATTGGAGCGTCATGCATGGCATAATCGAAAGCATTCATTCGTGAGTACTTCATGCCGAGAAGGTAGTCCGCTGGGCCCGAGCTGGTCGTTTTGGTGAAGAGGAACAGCAGGTAGAATGCTAGCGCAACCATTGACTGAGACATCGTCACTGTCGGATACCACTTGAGGAGCCACATGTCGAGCTCGAACAGAACTCTCTCGTGAACAGGGTGATCCCTCAGCGCCTCCCGGTCCTGCTCGGCGCTGCGAAACATATATCGACCCTTGAGAACCTCGTATCGGTGGTCAAGCTTGTCCTTGACATATGGCAAGATGGTGACAAAGAAGAACGAGCCAAGAACCTGGCGTCGCGTTAGCCGTCGGTGCTTTTCGAGGGCCTCAGGGGCCAATGATTTGGCGCGCAAAGCACTCAGAGAAAGCGCCTTCGTGCGCTTGATCCCGTAGAACTTCTCAGTGAAGCTCGAGTTCCAGTTCTTGAGATGATAGTACTCAACACATCCCATCAGCACAAGGTAGAGCTCGTCGTACCGGTTGGCTATCCGTAGCAGGTATTGCGGATGTCTTTGAGCATAGAAGGCCAAAATGTATCTCAAGGATGGCGAAATGACCGTCTGCAGCTGATGCGCCGACAACAGCTCAAACAGCGTGGGGATATCTGGGTCCAGAGCATCTGCTCTCAGTGACGAGAAGTAGTCCATGGCGGGGTGTTCTGACGCGACAAGAACAGTCGGTCAGGGTCGTACAGGTACAAGTCAGTCAGCGGTAGTGAGGAATCCAACTATGCACCTCGGCATTTTGCAGCCTTGCACCCCGGATTCAGCCAGCTCAGGGGTAGCTAACTGTCAAACCCGGTGTTGAAGGAAAAATGAGAGAATATTCCTAGCAGTATTTAAAGACAATCTTCAATGACAGATCGCTAAAGATATAAATAATGGCCGAGGCTCTACTGGGTGCCTACGGCGTGGCGGCGCCGGGACGACAGCTCGGCAATGAGCTGCTCGCCGCGGGTCACCGACGCCAGAACGGATTCGAGCATAACCTCGAGCTTTTGGTTTTCGAGAGCACTGGAGAGGCCCGGTGTGGAGCTCTGGGCGTGCCGATAGCGTTCGACCTGCAAAACAAAATCGTTAATCTGACGAAGCAGTGAGTGATCCAGAGGCACGGATCCCTTACGAAGTGCGCTCACGTACGCGGCAAGCTTGTCGAGCCGCTGGTAAAGAATACTCAGTGTGTTGGAGTACTTGGCGACATTGGGTGCCAGTGTCTGGCTGATCTGGCGCTCTTCACGGCCTGACAATGACACTGTATGCTTAGCATCTCTGACAATGTCGTCTACGCCAATTCGCTCGGCCTCGCCTGATTCAAGGCGTATGTCGGTGATTTCAATGTATGCGGGTGCTCCTTGAGCATCCGTAACAACCTCGTAAGCTTTGAGGGGCAGGCTCGACAGGGAATTAGCAAACGCAGACGGATCGAAGACCAAGGCGATAGGAAGGTCGTATAAAGCAGTCAGCTGTCGTCGAATAGACGCGAATTCACCGTTGAGTATCAGATCAGAGACTCCAGGTGGCGTGGAGCTTACATGGAACCAGCCTAGTGGCTCTTGCTCAGGGAATGTGACCTGATCTGAGTTAGAAACGGACAGTGGCGCGCAGTGAACCTACACAGCTGGATTTTTCGGTTGCAAAAAGCCATATCTATCGTTCCAGATGAATCACTAGGCAGCTCAAAGCTGCTGTGTACCACGGATTGGCGCCCTTGTCTATCACCCATGAGGATTCCTGTTACTTTGTTAGCTAGTAGAAGGTATTGACATAGATACGCACATAGGTTGTCATTGCGCAGCTTGGCTCTTGTATAGTAATCCGAGATGTTGAGCAATACCAAAGGGTGTAGTATCACACCTAACAAGTCGGAGTTGCTCATGGTAGGCTCGCGTCAAGGGATGGGTAGATATTGAAGTTCGCGAGTTCAGATAGGCATAGTAGGGTTGTGCCACGAAGCGTACAGATCCGGCAGCATCGGTAAGGCACAACCATCCATACACTTTATACAACTTGCTAATACTGTCCATCATACTACTACTATCCATGATACTACTGCCATCCATATACTACTACTGTCCATACTACTCTCCCCATACTATATCCAGTTCCTCCGGGACATCCGTAATAGCCATATCATAATCAACCGTACCTACTAACTAATAAATAACCAGCTGGAGCGCTGGAACGCTCGATAACCTAGCGCGGAACAGCCAGTGACTGGTCCAGGATCCAGAGGATACCGTTTCCAACTGGTGTGGAGCGGACAACGTGGGCCGTGACGACCTGCTCGGCATACGCATCGCCTTCCGGGTTGTGGCCAGCCTTGACAATGGTGATGTTGCCGCTGGTTCGAGTCACCTGCAACTTGTCGCCATTGTCGTTTGTCAGCTCAAATGTGCCGTCAGAGCTGCTGACAATGTCGTCGCGCTCGGCGGAGCTTGTATCGAGGTGAACATGGTGAGCAACAAACGACAGGATGTTCTTACGCACCAGCGCGTCCTTGTCCTGCTCGGATAGGTTATCGCCATTCACGACGTTGGGGAAGTCCCAGGGCTTCGCGGTCAAAGCACCCACCGCTGTATCCATAGGAGCGAGCACAATGGAGAACTCGTCCTTGTCGTTGAAGCGCAGCTCAAGCTGGGCAAATTCGCGAACATACGAAGCGAAGATGCTGACCTCACGGGTCACAGCTAGTTGGGTGCGAAGAAGCGTCGGTCCTGTCTGGGGCTCCTCTCCGCCGGGAATGTGCTCGAGGTTCGAGCCAGGGAGGGCGATGCCCGGATCCTGAAGTTGTAAAACGCCTCCTTTATACGAGTCAGACATTGGTGAAACTGAGCGGCTATCGACACGGGGTTTCAGCACGTTGGGGTCTACGACAAAGTCTCTAACATTTGCGATGTGGTGACCACGAGTTGCAGCTGCGAGAGCAATGAGACTCGCAGCAATAGCCAGACCAGTCGCTTTACGCATTGTGTAGATGTCTAAAATTGTGCAGGTCCACGGCTGAGATATGTGCGGTCGCGTGATCAGCAGAGCAAGGCTGGGGAAACTGACGGCAGCATAGAAGAGACACGAAACCGCTACAGATACGACTAAACGAAGGTCTATAGAATTCTCGTCACAGTAACCTCGTATGTGAGCTTGTATGGATTGTTACATGCCGTTTGTATAGCTCATTGGCCACGGCTGTCTCATCGCATCAAATTAGCCCTGGAGTAGCTCCGTGGTAGCTCCGGCGGACGTAAGCCACACTGAACGTCCTCCGTTGAAGCCAGTTTTAAGCACATGAACACTATAACCGTCACTCTACACCCCAAGTCAGCTTTTTCGTTGATATGTTTTCTTCCACGGTAGCAACTCTGCTGGCGGCAGTTCCGGTTTGGCCTTACCCTACCCGTTGAGACAGCCAGCCTTATGTTTGACAATCCGAGCTTTTCAACCCAAGGCCCAGGTTCGGTGTAACCGATAGTGCCATCCGCTTCGACTCAGCTGTGATCCGCCAACTGGCTTCATTCTCGTATCTCGACCCTTTTCATCGACCCTTTAATTACCCCCTTTTCCCCGCTCCCTTCCTATCGTTATGTACCAAACTGCCAGCTTACGACTGCTTGAAAGCATCTGACTCTCTCATTGATCTGCGATTCACCCCGGCTAGCTTGAGCCAGCCTTTGAACCTTTGGTCGTCGCTACTCGGTTCGCCTGTCGACCATGGATCGCAATCTCGTGGATCCCGACTCGTTGTTCAGGCGTAACGGGTCTCGCATGTATCATCGTCGATCCAATGATGAGCATAATGGCCGGCTTATAAGTTCAGCGTCACCGGCTTCCAACACAAGTCCCGGTTACCAAGATCCCAACTCCATATTTTCCGACCAGGAACTTGGTCTCGACGAGTTTTCGGCCTTGAACTCTCGCCCTTCTATCCGCACAAGAGCCTCGACAAGCAGCCAGAGGCGAGACGTACAGCGCATATCTGCCGCCTCTGAACCGGCTCCAGGATATGGAGAATCCACGACGCAACAGCCAATGTGGGCTTTATACCCCGATAACGGCTCCATAAGAGATTCGGGTTTGCCCGATTCGCGTCAATTCCCAATCAACCAAGTCAACGACCAGCGCATTGGTAACTCGCTGTCTGGTGGATCTGCGATGACAGGAGATGAGTTCCTTTCATTTGCTAGTGAGACGCAGCAACAACAACGCTCTCTAATGCAACAACAACAACAACAACAACATCAACAACAACAGCAGCAACAGCAACAAGCAAACGGGCGACCCAGTCGAGGATCTTATGAAGATGAGCTGATCTTCCAGCCTGTTCAAACTTCATCCGCAGCGCAGTTTGAACGTGGGCGCACACGAACATCTGTTCTGCAAGAACAAGACCGACAAATGCAATTGAAGCGAGCTCCCTCGTTTCCCCGAACTATGCACGGTACTGCTCTCGACTCTAATACCCCCACTAATGTCATCCGTCAACCTGCGACTGTGCCGGTGAGCAGATCTACCTCAGTAGACTCACGCAACTATGTGCGAGGAGGCCGTCTCGTTAACTCAAATGGAGCCGGTGCAAGCCGCCAAAGTCGTGTAAGAAAGACTCAGAGAGGTTCCGAAAGTGCACCGCATCATCCTGTCAGCGATTACGATGCCAGCTCCGACGACTTTGAGGTTGAGGATCCTGTAATGGTGCGTCGTCGCAAATTCAAGCCGAAATCATCAATACCCCCAGACCTCAGCAGCTCTAATTACGCAGAGCAATGTACGGCAGCTGCGGTCTCCTCAAGATTACCCCCATTCCGTTTGCACAACGACGAGTACAATATCTTGAGACCTGTACTCAGTTACGTCCATGTCACGACCTACCTCAACATTCGTAACGGCATCCTGCGGTTGTGGCTTTCAAACCCTATCGTTAATGTAACCCTCACCGAGGCCGCTGGCTGTGTTAGAGACGAGCGGTTCTATGGCTTGGCAGAATTTGCGTACGAATGGCTTGTGAGATCTGGTTATATCAACTTTGGGTGTGTTGAGTACCCCCTTCACAAGCGCATTGACGCTGAGCTAGGTGAGAGACTGAAGCCTCGGCAAACCATCTTGATTGTCGGTGCAGGTATATCTGGCCTGGGCTGTGCCCGCCAGCTTGATAACCTTCTCAACCGATACGGTGCAAAGTTCGATGATTATGAGGATATCCCGCGGATAGTTGTTCTCGAAGGTCGCCGTCGCATTGGTGGGCGAATATACTCTGCTCCCCTTAAAAGCGACCACAACTGCCTTGTTGATCTTGGTGCTCATATTATCATGGGCTACGGGGATGGAAATCCACTGGGAGTGCTTGTGCGTCGACAACTGGGTCTTCCTATCGTGCCCATGGAGCCGCCCTCTGGCATCTACGATGGTGTGACACGCCAGCCCGTCTCTCCTGACACAGAGTACCGTGCACATCAATTGTTCCGGCATTTGCTGAGAAAGATGTCAGAGTTCAAAAACGCTATGCCTGAACCTATCACAACTCAGGGTGACGAAGTGCTGATGAAGGCAGCTAAGGATCCTATAGTACGTGACGAATTTCAGGAGAGCCAGACAATCGCAAAAGTGGAGGAGAGTGGAGACATACCGAAGCCGTATGAGGATCCCGGAGAGTTGGAGGAGCAGAGCGTGGGAAATTCCGACGAGCTCGAAACTATTGAGGAAGTCAAGTTCCTACGAAGTATCGGTATCAGCACGCAGAAGACTGCACGCAGACCCATACATGTTGCGCCTGAGCCGCAAGGTGAGCTCTATCCCAGTCTTGGACATACAATGAAAGGTCTTCTACGCCAGCTCGTAGACATGGCCCAGCTTTCGACCGAGGATGTTCGAATACTCAACTGGTATATTGCCAATCTGGAGTACAGTACTGGATGCAATTTGGATGATCTAAGTCTTGCGTGTTGGAACCAGGATGAGGGCCACGACTTCTCCGGGCGACATTCAGCCATTAGTAATGGTTACATGTCACTGCTCCGTGGTCTGTACATCTACCCCGAGAAGCTAGATGTGAGATTCAAGACGAGCGTTAAGGTCATCGAGTATCATGATGACTACTCAGATATCTTCCTCGAAAACGGCGAACGCATCAAAGCAGACTGTGTCATCTTGACAGCACCCCTTGGTGTGCTGAAAGAGCGATCAATCCAATTCATTCCAGACCTTCCCCAGTGGAAGACGGATTCTATCGAACGCTTGGGATACGGAGTCATGAACAAGGTGTGTCTCGTTTTCGACAATGAGTTCTGGGATGAGTCTAGGGACATTTTCTGTGTTGCGCGGGGACCTGACAGCTACTCCATCGTATCTCAACGGGATTACGAAAACGTTCGTGGCGAGTTCTTCATGTTCTGGAACTGCACGAAGGCCGTTGGAAAGCCTTGCCTTGTTGGTCTGTTAACTGGCGATGCTGCCGCTCATATTTCCAATGAATCCGACGAAGTTGTTGTTGAGCGCGCACAAGCAGCCCTGGCTGAGGCTATTCCAACCGACTTCAATAAGCCTTATCAGCTTGTTGAGTCGGTTGTCACTAGGTGGCAGATTGACCCTTTTTCGAGAGGATCCTATTCTTACGTGGGTCGTGAAGCCACCGGTGCGGACTATGATCTCATGGCACGTCCTATTGGTCGATCTGTGTTCTTTGCCGGCGAGGCAACATGCCGTGCATTTCCGGGAACCGTCCATGGCGCTTACCTTTCTGGACTCCGAGCTGCTCACGAGGTACTGACGAGTTTCATTGGCGACATTGAGATGCCTGATCAACTGATTCCGTCGAAAGATGCTATGGCCGCTACCCGCAGCCACTATGCTACGGCGGCATCAAGCCAAATGAGTTCGAATATCGTCACACCCAACATTGTAGCCTCCAACAACCCTTCGCCGCTGGGGCCACAGTATCCCATGGCTATGGAAGTACAACCTATACCTGAGCAAGTTCCCGGATATTCTTTTGGAGATGCTGAGGAAGTCAGCAGGAAACGACACCAGTCAACGGTGGAAGCACTGGAGGCTCGCCTGCGTGAGCTTCGCGAAGATCGAGTCCACCATGACAACGAGCGAATGAGGAATGATCTCATCAAAGAGCTTGGAGAAAGGCCAGTGAAGCCTGAACGATCGGGTGCTAATCCCTTTCTCATATTCCAGAAGGATTTCTGGGAACAGTGCCGCCAAGAAACTGATGAAGCCAAACACGTCGAAACTGGTGATCCCAATGCTCGAGCTTCACGTAACGAGGTCCGCGCTGCCCTCGGCAAAATGTGGAGAGAGTTCCCTGAGGACCAGAAACAACCATATCTCGAGAAAACCAAGGACATCAAGGAGGAGAATAACAAGAAGAACGACGATTTCCGCAAACGCCTTAAGCAGTATGACTCAGAAGCTGAGGATTTCCGGCGAAGATGGAAGGAGGATAACGCGACTAAACCGACAGATGAGGAACATCAACTGGCTCGTCAGATACAAGAGCTCAGCGACTCAGGTCATCCAAAGACCAAGAGACGTCTGAAGTAACCTTGTACCGGCTAACCTCTAACCAAACACACTCCGAATATTACGGCCTCCTCGTACTACAGTAACTTCTGTTCTGAGGTACCGGATCGCTTTAAATACATGACATAGATTGGCGTGTATATGTAAAATATACTAATAATTTAATTTCAGTCGGAGTCCTCGTCCATGAGGTCTTCGTCGCTGTCATCGCTGCTATCCGCGTCGTTTTCGTCAACGTCTTCGTCGTCGTCATTCTCTTCCTCACTGCCGCTGTCAATGCCATCGGCAACATCCTCCCATTCGACGTATAGGCCAACAAGGGTCTTGCGAGCCTTTTTTAGAACAAGAGGATCAAAGGGAAAGTACGCTTCGAGGGTGACAAACTCCTGGCCCTTATTCCAGAAGTTGGGACCGGTACCAAAGTAGGACGAGTTGCTGGGTCCGCTGAGTGGGCTGCCGTTGTTTGACGAAGGCCGACTACTCGACTGAGCCCGGAAGCCACCGAGGCGATTCTGCTCCATGATGGTGAAGCAGTAAGCAACGTTCTCTTTCTGCGCAATGCGGGCAAACATGGCCACCACTGTACGTTTGCAGTAGCGGAGAGGGTTGAACTTCGTGACAATGAGGCGTTGGAAGAGACGATCAAGGTCGCACTCCCATTCGGACGTCTCGCTGGCGTTCTCGCGACGCAACAGCGAGTGTCTAAAGCAGAAGATATAAAACAGTGCCTGGGAAACCGAGTAGAACATGCGGAATCGGCCCATTCCTCCCATACTGTTGTCGACCTCTACTTCACGCTCATTAATGTAACGCTCGAGCCATCCAGACAGGAAGCGCACGACCGAAACAATCTGGTCTCGTGACAGGCCATTGGAGCGGGCGATAAATGAGGAGATGTACTGCATAGCCTTTTGGCGGCGTTCAATATTCTCAGTTGGTGACAGAGCCAGCTCAATCAGCGACATGAGAAAGGCATCGAGCAGGTGTGCATGTGCATGGCACATGCGAAAAACAAGATACTGGACCGAGCGAGTGCGGTGCGTAGGCAGGATGTATGTCTGGAAAAGTTCAAGCATAGTCTTAAAGAGCTTGACCGTCTCAGGAGAACTGACCGTCTCAACGTTGAATTTGGCATCAAGATGAATGAACAGCATGCACATGACGGAGTCGAGCTTGGCCTTTGTGGCAGCGAGTTCCTCACGCATGTCGACATCAGCCTCATACTCTCCATCGTCGGAGTACTCGCCGTAGTCGCCTTCACCGTCAGAGTCGGAGTCGTCATCATCGTGCGGTGCAGGCTTTCCAGCGAGGTCATTTTCGTCGTCGTCATCGTCGGTATCGTCGTCATCCTCATCTTCCTCCTCATCGTCGCTGTCGTCCATCTCCTCGTACAGCTCGACATCCAGCTGAACAATGCGTTCGAGGATGAGGGCCCACACAGACTTCTGCAGCTCTGGGCTGTACTCAACAGTCCGTAGAAGATTGCGAATGTATGCGGTGAAGTGTGATGCACTGTCGGATTTGTGGGGGAAGTTTTGGGCAAAGATATGAGGCAGGGAGGGTGCCGACGTGGGGATGATATGCAGAATGTACGTCAGCACGTTGTGATGAGGGGCCGTGTTCTCGTGGATAAACTGCGACACGAGGTTGTTTGCGACGTCGGTCCACCATTTGGGGATGCTGCTGACGAGGACTCCAAGAAATCTCACGTACGTAGCGACAAACTGTGGGTCCTTGTTGGCCCATCTGATTTTGAGCAGGCATGAGATCATGACCTGCGATGCGGGGTTGTCGAGGCGGCTAGCTTCGGCAGTCAGGGCCCTTATAAGGTACAGCAGCTGCTGCTCGGATAGGGCGTCCTTGGACGATGCGGGCAGCTCGAGCTCGGCAACTAACGCATTCAGGAGCTCTGGGTTGTGGTGAACTAGCAGCTGGTCAAGCATGTTCTGCACATAGGCAGTGTACATGGACTCGCTGATGTTCTTTGTGGCAGGGACCCCCGGCTGGGGGGCCTTTATTGGCGTGACGATGGTCATTGCGTCGTAGCTCTTCTTGAGCGCAGACCGCAGCTTCGACGCCGAGTAGACAGCTGGAGTGGCACTGGACACTGCTGCAGCCGAAGGCATTCTAATGCATGGGTCGAACAGCGCAGGGTGTCGGCACGAGAGATGTCGGGGTTGAGTGTGGTGTGTGTGCTTCTAAAAGTGTGTTGTTACGGCACACAGGCCCCGGAAGTCGATAATGGCGTAATTTTCACTGGGACTGATAAAAAAATGAAAAATGACGATATAAATTCGATTGTGCCCTGCCCCATGCCGGGGTCATGCAGGTCCTTTACGCGCGTGCGTGGCCGGTATATGCCTGTAAAGGACTTCAGCCCCGCGGCACTGCCAACCCACTTCCCAGCTGCTCCCCGGCCTGCTTGTACCGCTTACTTTGGAAGCAACGAACTCGGGCTCGTTGGGTAGATTTCCGGCCTCACACATCGTCGCAGCCAAGTCGAATTTGCTTGTCACAATGCCCGCTCAGCATTCCACCTTCCTGTCCGAGACCGACACCCAGATTGTCGGCAACTTCGCGGTGCTGCCGCTGCGAACCAAGATCCGGGGCCCGGCCTATCCTCCCTCGGACCCGGACGGTTACGACATCCTCGACGAGGTTCTTGACCTGTTCCGTGTCAATTCCTTCTTCCGCAACTTTGAGATCAAGGGCCCGGCTGACCGCACTCTTATCTACGGCATTCTGTTCGTGTCCGACTGTCTCAGCAAACTCAAGGCAATCACCACCGCCCAAGAGGCCACTCGCATCCTGAACACGCTCGCCATCGACCATTTCTCCCTCCCTGGTGAGCCTGGATTCCCCCTCAACTCTCTCTACGCCCCTCCTGGCGACCGCAACCAAGTCGATTTCCTGCGAAGCTACCTGTCACAGTTCCGCCAGGAACTGGCCCAGCGCCTGATTGAGAAGATTTACGAAGGCCAGGCCAAGGGACCTAACAAATACTGGCTTGCTTTCACGCGCCGGCGTTTCATGAACCTGAGTCTGTCATGAGTGTTCTTACTATGTAACAATGAACTTGCTAGAACAGCTTGTAAGCATGATAGTAGATCAACAAACTGCCGACACAAAGCAGATGATGCTGGACAGCTTGCCAGGTTATAGAGTAAAGTAACAGTCCAATAGCTACTACTGCCATTCAGGCGCCTTCCTCACTAAATGGTATGATCAGCTTAAATCAATTCTACATTCATTCGAAAGTACAATAATCAATACAAAGTCGTGAAATAAATACCTCCCAGGTACGTAGGCCCGTCATCGTGGCATTGACCACCAAGAGCTAACATCACCGCATGCCCACAGATAGCCGATTCCAAGAAGGGATCCCAGCCTAGCGGCAGGCGGGATAAATATACCAAGCACCCCGGAAACGATAATCAGAGGAAGTGCCACTAATGGCAGGATAAAGTACGCGAAGATCGCCTTGAGAAAGTTCATCTTCAGTAGCAGGTTGTGAGAATAAGAGAGAGCAATGACACCAGTGCCACAAAGCTCTTATATAACTCATCATAAACAAGCGCAAGGCCCATAAGTCAAAAGTAACCACCAAGACCATGACGCATCAAACACAAGGCAACCTGACATGTCAGGGCAGTTCATTTTCAACGCCCACCCTGGTAGTAGCCCTGGTTGGGCGGCGAGCCACCGCGGCCACGCTCATTGCTTTCGCGACTAGTCGGCTCAGGGTAGCCGTATATACCACGAGCGTCAAGCAGTCCAGGAGTAAGTCCAGGTGGAGGCTTTGTCTGCGCTTGGTCGGTCACTTGATACGGAAACAGAGTCGAGTGTGGAATACCAGGACCACCCTGCTGATACCCGCTCAAGCTCATGGGTGCTGGCAACTGCATGTAGCTGGATCCAGCACCACGACCCGAGTTCGCCGCATCTCCACGCTCCGGGAAAGGCTGGCGGTCGTAAAGCTCAGAGCTCAGAGGGGGAAGAGAGGGGCCCTTATCGGGAAGTGGGTCGTTAAGGATACTCGTCAACGACGACCGAGTAGGCTTGAGAACAGGTCGTTGACTGCCTGTGTAGCCCTGGTAGCTGCTGATGTTGCTGATGGGTGGGAGGACAGGGCGAGACGGTGGCTGCTGAGTTGGCCGAAGAGGATGTTCATTGATTTCAACGGCAGGAGGAGAGGCACTAAGCAGCGGTCGCATCGATATGGGATGATGTTGCTGCTGCGAAGGTACCATCACAGGTTGTTGTGACGGCAATTGAGAGGCTTGAGGCGTCTGAGGCTGAGACGTTGCGGGGGTTACCGGTGCCTGAATAACTTGCGGAGCTTGGGCTAATACCGGTTTGGCACGAGGCACAAAGTAACCAGCGCTCGGACCGCTTTGGCCATTCGGCTGCATCATTGGAGGTCCCGCATTGCCAGCACTCGCCTGTCCTTGGCCCTGCTGAACCTGTACCATTGGAGTAGCCACAGCTTGTGAACCAACTGACCTGCGGCTACTAAACTGCTGTGGACCGGCGCGAGTAGGCATCTGAGATGGATACATACCCTCGTCTTCACGTTTCGGGAGTGGCATACCATTAGCAATCCGTGCATCCGCGTCGCGAGCAATGTGTAGGTAGCCGCGTTCCGATGCAAACTTGTGGTAGTAGTTCTTAAGCATCACAACGCTCTTAGTACGGATATGCTTCGCCATCTCATCCCAGCGTGTGCCCACTTCTTCGAGCAACTTCTCAAACATACGGATCTCAGGCTGACTCCAATATGATGAAACCTTGTCACGGTGCACTTCAGTGATTATAGGAACCTCGTCCGTTCGCAGCGGTTGTGGATGATGTTCAGGCCCCACAGGCATCACTCCATGAGCATGGCTCATATCATGGGCAGTATCAGTAACAATGGGCATGCCGTCAGCATCCATCATTGTCACGTCTATCTCGTCCTTGCGCCTGTGGCTCTTTACAGATCGTCCACCGGCAGTACGCGAAGCACGTGTAGCGGCTCGAGCTCGCTTCTTCAGTTCACCCCCGGGAGCGCCAGAAGTCGTATTATCTGGATCTTCCATATAGTCCCTCTCGGTAATATCCCCTCGAGGGAGGATTGCAACCGGTACCTCGGACAAGACCTCAGCAGTCGCGGCTTCCTCAGTTTCACTAGCTGCAGCGGTTCTGAAACCACTGGGAGTAGTTCCACTTGTCGGGGTCACGGCTGCCTTGGGCTTACGGCGCGTTCGTCGAGCATTCCGTTTACGTCCCAAGACAAGCGCCTTATAGTCAACTTTTTTCTTCGTGCGGTAGTAGTGAAGAACGCACTCATTGAAGGTACGAGTACCTCCCATTGAGCGAGCTATCTTTCCAAACTCCTTCGGATACGTAGAGTAGAAGTAGCAGAAGGACTCATGCTCCTCTTCACTAAAGGGGTCGATTGCGTCCGTCGTAAGACGTGAATATGGAATCGACTTGTCGCGGATTAGGTTGTTGAAGTCTGCAAACAGAAACTTCTCACGCTCCACAGGGTCAAAAATCATGTCTGGAACGTGAGCTGATGTCAACCTCGCACGTACAAGAGGATCCTTGGCATTCTCCCGTTCAAGGCTCGCAAGGATTTCGAGAAACTCAGCTTCGCTTCTAACGGAGTCGCCCTGAAAAGCAGCACGGCCACGGCGTCCTTTGCCACCGGTATTCGGAGTTGTCGAAGGCACATCTGTCGCTGGGGGAGGAGCAGTGGCAGATTCCTTTCGGGGAGTGCCATTTACAACAGTCGGTGCTTTGCTCGCTCCTGAGCTTTCAGGAACTGGCAGGTACAGCTGTTTAAGCTCCTCTTCGGTCTGATCGCAGAACTTGAGCCATGACGATCGCGAGTCCAAATACTCCTTTGTGCTTTGAGCAATATCGGCATCAAGTTTCTTCTGATAGCCTGCTAGAGTGTCGATCATAAGACCACGCGTCTCGACCTTGAAGTTAGACGCCACTTCAGAGATGAAAGCGTAATCCACAAGATGTTTGATCGGCTCCAGTTTTGCGAGGTACTTCATCTTTCCCTGGCGAACTTCAGCGGGAATACTTGAAATCTCGACTAACTTCTCTTCAGCTCGATTCTTCAGGTCTTCGGATCTTTTGGCAAGGTCGATAGTCGCCTCCATTTCGTAATCGACATCATCTTTCTTTTTCTCGTTCTTTTCGGGTTCCGTAGAAGACTCAAGAGCTCCTGAAGCGTCCAGAGAAGCTTCCCTCTCCATGTCTCGTGCTTCGCTCTGTTCCTCCTTTGCCACGTTTGAAATTCGGGTACTTTCCTCTCGAGTATTTTTCTCTCGAGTGTTTTCCTCTCTCGATACTTCAGTGGACTTCGCCGTAGCAGGAGCTTCTTTGGGTTCTGGTTCCGCTATGGTATTGTCGTTGGGGTTTAGGTCGCCGTTGGCTATCGTCGCCAATTGAGTCAATGTATCGGCAACACTTTCCTTGGGGCGGATATCGAGATTGGAAGCGTTGGCTTCCTCGTCCACATCCATCGTCTCAGTACTGGTCTCAGATGATAGTGGTACATCATGAGACGCGCCATCTTCAAGACTTGGCGAGGTCAACTCTGACAGTTTGTCTTGGTGCGGCTCTTCCCGCTTAACTACTTCCTTTTCGGGAGAGGTCACAGCGACAGACTCGACGGGTAAGCTGGGTTCTGGGTCACGCAAAGCTTCAGCGGCCTCTGTTGTGACCGTCCTGCCTTGAGATTCAACGGCGTGATCGGCTTCCACCGGGGTTGCGTCGTTATTTGTCGGCATCATATCAGCTTCGTCCCTTCGCGTGACTGAATCAGCTTCCAGGGGCTTCTCCTTGGGATCCTCTGGTGCATGCTCCGAAGACTCGGGCTCCACCCGATGTATCCTCTGGTCAACTGCTTCGTCCTGTTGTGATGACACTGGTTCATTCTGCCTCTCTAGAGACTGTGGAACTGAAGGTTCTATTTTGACCGCAGATCGGTCTGGCTTGTCCGGAGAGGCGAACTTTGGCGTATACGCTCTGTCTGATGATGACTTGTCGGTTGTGGGCGTTGAAAATTCTTGAGACGTGCGTGAATGCCGTGGGCCCTGCTGGGGATTGCGGGGGTCCTCGGCAGAATCATGATATCGATGATATGGGTGAGGCTGAGGGCTGGAGCTGAATTTGCGGCGGTCATAGCCATCTTGACGGTGTTCAGGGCCCCTTTCGTTATATCTGTCGCGGTCGTAGAAACCATCTCGTGAAGGGGGTCCATTGCGGTCGAACTTGGCATCAGTGGATCCATATTTCGGTGGAATCCGGCGGTCGGGCCAATATCTATCTCGTTCCCGGTCACGCTCACGGTATTCCCAACCTCGTTCTCGTTCACGCATATCTCGTTCACGAATATCCCTGTCCCGTGGGTCTCTGTCTCTCCCATCTCGTTCCCTCAGTTCCCGTTCTCTCATATCACGTTCCCTTAGGTCTCGGTCACGTTCGCGATCCCAGTCTCGGCGTTCCCAGTCCCGTTCTCTTTCATAGCCTCTACCTCTGTCGCCCCAGTATCTGGGGCCTGAAGGAGGCCCTCTGCGGGCTTGGCCCTGAGCAGGCGGTGGGCCGGTACGTCTGTAGTCATCCGACACGCGGCGTCTACCGTCAGGGGCCGACTCGGCCACATCAGGCAGCGGTCGCGGAGGGCCTTCGTCGTGTGATTGGTGCCGTGGGCTTGTTGACGACGCAGAATAGTGCCGTGAACTAGGGGTTTCGGGCGAGTTGCTTCGGTTGCCCGAGAACTGGCGGTTGAGAGGAGGTGGAGGTCCCGAGGAGCCGGCGACTGATGGAGAGCCTTCTGAGAAGCTGTGGCTGTGTTCTGCCGATCCGTTGCGTGAATGAGCAGTAGAAGGTGATCTGTCGCGTGGATACGATCCGCTTGGGGCGTTTGACGGGTGTTGGCGTACTGACCCTTCGGAGTCTTTGCGGTATGGCGGCGAGTGTGGTCGGCGCTGTGTTAGGCTCTGGCCATCAAAGTCTGCACAAGGCAAGTAGTGACTTACGTATTCTCCAGAGGGGATTCGGTACCTCCTCTTGTAGTCTGAGGCCTCACGTTCGCGCCTCTCGCGTTCTCTATCGCGCTCCTCAAGGCGCCGATCTGGCCAGCCTCCGAACGCCATAGCTGGGCCGGAATCGCAGCACCGAAGAACCTAGTGTGGACACAATAAGGGGGCGCTGGACCGGGTGTTGTGGCGTGTGTTGAAACTAACGTACGTGTGTAGGGACTTTAGAACATATCAGGCTGCGCGATGTGCAGAGTGCAGAGTGAGGAATAGAGCCGTGGAGAGGCTGTTGTGGGTTGTGAATAGACCAAGGTAACAAAGGGTCTGCCAAATAACACGCCAGCGTACGTCGCAGTGAAGTCAGATCAACGTGAGCGTGAGTATTCTGTCAGGACCAGCGAACAATAGTGATGAAATGTCGAAATTTTCGAAATGGCCAGATGTGTGCGGCTGTGTTATCTACGCTCGCAGACCCGATGTCATGTACAGATTGAAGAGACTATGCAATCGAGTGGGAGAAATGGTGTGGATATTTGACGAGCAGTTTGCTTGGTTTGAGACTGGTAGTTTGTAGTAGTCAAGCGGATCCGTCAATGAGAGTGAAGCTTCTGCCCAAAGGCTGGCAGGTCACTATTCCACGGCTGTAGCTGAATCTAGCTGTCTATTGTAATGTCTACGTGACTCTATTTGCCGCCAGTGAGCGCCTTGTTCCAGAACTGGCACTCCATCTTGGTTGTCGTGGCGAAGATGTCAATGAGCTGTTCAAGCCTGTGCGGAGAAACTGTTAGCACCGCTTTCTCGAGCAGTTGCTTGCCGACATCAAAGGCCTCGTCGAGGTCAGGTGACGTGTACGTCTCGACCCAGCGCCAGTACTTGCTTCCAGGAACCGATTCCGGATCAGCGACGAGGATTCGAGCAGCCTCGACATATCCCAAGAGGCACGGTGACAGCGCAAACTGCAGAGCTGCCCAGTCGTCCTGAAGACCGACATCTAGAAGGTATCGCGAGTAGGCGTAGCATTGAAGGCCCTCGGTAGCCTGTCGCAGGTCATTTTCGGTGACGCCAAACTTGGCACAGTATTCAATGTGTAGCTTAGTCTCTTTTTGGACGCTGAGGACGACTTGAGCCGACTTGGCAGTCAGGTCCATATCGGTGCTCTTGTAGCCAGCCAGGGCGTGTGCTCTTGCATAGTGGACCAGGTACAGGTAGTCCTGGGTGAGGAAGTAGCGGAATGTATCAAGCGGTAGCGTTCCTCTTGCCAGCTGCTTCGTGAACGGGTGGTTCACGTACAGCTGCCACTGATCACGGACCTTAGGGTGGTTGAGGAGGTACTCAACAAAGTGGCCTTCTGTAAACGGACGAATGGCAATGGCATGGGTGTGGTTGATAGGTCCGTTGCCAGCACCGAGCGGCTCGGCAGTTGAAATGGCGAGCTGGACGTAGCGGACTCCGCGCTTGACCGCCTCGGCAAGGGGCAACCCGAGGCCAAGGTTCGAAGCAATGGCCGAGGCCAGAGTGCAACCAGTGCCGTGCGTGTTCTTTGACTCGATCCACGAGCTCTCAAAGACGTGGAACTCGTCGTTCTCGTCGTACAGCACGTCTACGAGACGGGTCGGCTTGGTAGACGGCTTCAGCGCATCGTCAAGCCCCAGGTGACCACCCTTGATGAGCACTGCCTGGCAGCCAATTGACTTGAGCGACTTGGCCAGCAGTTTCACGTCGTCAACCGAGTCGACCGAGGCGCCAGACAGGCCTGCATGCTTCGCAATGAACAGCGCTTCAGGGATGTTGGGCGTGATGAGCGTCGCTTTGGGGATAAGCTGGTCAATGTAGGGACCGACGGCATCTTCAGGAATGAGGTTTGCGCCCGACGTCGAGACCATGACGGGGTCGACTACAATAGGGCCCTTGTGCCATTGAGCCAGTTTGTGTACGACAGTGACGACGGTTTCCTTGCTGGTGAGCATGCCAGTTTTGACGACATCAACACCGACGTCCTCAAACACGGCGTCGAGGGTGTCGCGGATCATTTCCTGGCTGTCGACGGGCCAGATCTGGCGCACGCCCTTTGCTGGGTTAGCAGTGCCAGTGACACATCAATTGCGTACTGTTCTGGGCCGTGAGACCGGTGATGCACGTCATGCCATAGCAGCCATGGACGGTGAAAGTCTTGAGGTCGGCTTCGATGCCTGCTCCTCCCGAGCTGTCCGAGCCTGAGTTAGGAATGGAATTGGGTTGTAGGGGGATTGGGCAACGGACGTACCGGCAATGGTCAAGAGTCTTGGTTTGGGCATTGCGTGAGTGAAGAGTGCAGCTGTCAGGGAAGTAGCTGCACGGCTAGCAGCAGTCCGGCAGCACCAGCCCGGTAGTAGACGGCTGGGTAGATGCAGGAGCAAGGCTGAAGCTGAGAGCAAGATGGAGAAGGAGAGCTGGAGAAGGGGAGAACAGAAGGAAGCAGTGGAGAACAGTGGCTGCTTTTGGAGAGATGTTACAAGCTGTGTTGTTGTTCATTCGCTGCAGCTAGCTGTGGAACACTTCGTGCTAGTCGGCAAGACTGGATGTCGCTGTTGACAGGCGTATGTAACTGGCGTATGTTGTTAACGGTATGCTTGACAGCCCTGCAAGGTTAGTGCTGGCCGTACTAGGGCTGCTAGTGGGACTCGGGAAGTCGGAACCAGGATTCAAACGAGGTCTCGGGAAGTCCGAAAGAAGTCCTCGGAGTTGCGTTACGAGCAGTACGAGCATCGCAGTGGCAGTGACAGGTG
This sequence comes from Sugiyamaella valdiviana, assembly GCA_030570555.1. NCBI lineage: Eukaryota > Fungi > Ascomycota > Dipodascomycetes > Dipodascales > Trichomonascaceae > Sugiyamaella > Sugiyamaella valdiviana. The sequence goes on from JAJLWF010000003.1 coordinate 1,458,338, forward strand.
GTTGGCGATCAAGCGGGCAGCTTCCGTCTACTGTCAGACTGATACGAATGCGGGGTACGACAATGGCGATGACCGGAGGCTGTACCGGAGGCTGTACCGGAGCCGGATCCCGGCATCAAACTGCGGCGCGACGTATCGCTAGGCGGTAGAACAGCAGGCGGTAGAACAGCAGGCCCTAGAACAGCTAGTCCCTAGAACAATGGCCCACCTTTGAGCAGCCTGAGGCATCAAGTGTAAAGTACGGAGGGACAAAGGTCCGTTGAGGGGATAAGAGGAGTGGGATGTAGACAGGTAGGGGAAGGGTGGGAGACGGGGGAAGTGGTGGAGGGCAATAGTCTATACAGGGGGCAACACTGGCAGTGTTGTAATCTGACCATGTGCACTGGCTACCGTTGGCGTGGCTCAGCCGTCAGTCAGCCCTGTTGGCTAGACGGCTGAGGCACCGTTTATACGGCTGGGGTACGAAGCGGCATTAGCGGAGCCCGGAGCAATAACCGACTGTCCGCGGGACATGACGGCATGAGGGCACTATACACTGTAAGGCACACGCCGTATCGAAGACACGACAAGTCCATCCTGCGGTACAGTAGGACTACTGCACGACGGGGCTCCAGATGCTGCTAGTATCCGCGTATCGCAGAAAGCCTGCTAAGCCTAAAGCCTAGTACGTGCCTTACTTCTAGTACACTTGCTTCTACTATACTTAAGTTCTACTACGCTTCTCCTACTACACTTACTTCTACTACGCTTCTCCTACGCTTCTCCTACGCTTCTCCTACACTTAGTTCTACTACGCTTCTCCTACCCCTTCTACTACACTTCTCCTACACTTCTCCTACACTTACTCTGCCCCTGACAGCCAGTTGCTACCATTTCTGTTACCCAGTTTGGCTCTCCTGCTGTACAACGGCGTTCCGAGGGCGGTCCGGATCCGCGTCATAAAATTACTAATGAGGGGAAACCTGTACCCGGCCATTCCGAAGCCCGGGCCCACATCCTTAACGCCGACACACCAAGTGGGCTATGGCCGGGCTACAACATGGGCCGAGCCGTGACTGGTCAGCAAGTAACAGGCACAGCTACACGCACAGCTAAACCGACAGCGTGACAGCCTGACAGCCTGACAGCCTGACTACTGGCTAGCGCTCGAGCCTAAGTCGTACGCCGCGCTTATGGGCCGATCGTATCCAATCATCCGCCGACGGGGCTGACAATGATAAAGCAGCCGACATGCATGCTACGCTGCGATCGCAGGAATGGGCTGGTGTTATGTCATGTAGGCAGTAGCGGTACATGGCTGGTGACTACTATAACTGTGACTACTATAATTGTGGCTACTATAACTGTGAATACTATAACTGTGACCAGTCATATATCTGTGCCCTAATGTAACTGTAGCTTCCATGACTACCTGACTACCGGGCTGACTCACCTGACGATTTCATGGTGTGGCATAAACCCTTGGTTGCTTTTGCCAACGTCGGGGGCCTAAATTCTAAACTGCGCGCCAACGGAAAACAACCGCATTCTGCTGCGTTTGCTTTTTCACACGTGACCGCCGCCTGCCGAGTTGGGCCTGCGCTCGGCACGGCGTGGCAACTTAGCCCTGAGCCCGAGCCGGGTAACGGATCAACAGCCAGCCCAAACTTGCCGCGCCACATATATATAGCCTCGTCAGCCCTGCCATCGACTCCCCACTTATATTTTAGCCTCGCGCTGGTCTTCCCCCTCTCGTCTCTCACTCCAGTTTGATTCGAGCGTATACTCGGTTGTTTCAGTACTGTTGTTTGCTGGTACTCTCGACTGACTAATCTGCCTTCGACCTCTTCCAGCCTTTTCCACCCCGCCTTCAAAGCTGTATAGCACCCCTCGGCAGATTTTCACTTTCTCCCACGGCTGCTCTCCACGGCTGCTTACCTACCACCCTTCTCGACTTAGTACCTACCTGTACCACACAACTGCCGGATGCTTTCTGCCATGACGTATGTGAATGACGCGACGCGTGACGACGCGCAGGTAGACCCCAGCATTAACTTATCCAGCCGAAGCGCCCCTTCTGTGTCGGACCAGAAGACCATTGTTGACGAGGACTCGGCCGTCGACCCCAGCATCTCGGGCGAAACGGGCCTCAAGCTGTCGCCCAGCTCCGCCAACGCCATGCCTCTCACCCAGACCCCCCTCGACACGCTTTCCATGGCCGCCGCGGCCGCTGGTACCAATGGTGGCGATGGCAGTCCCACACCCGCGCACCTGAGCCAGACGCACCCGGCTCTCGTCGCGAAACAGCACGAGCAGGAGCAGGAGATCCTGGCTGCACGCGCCGTCAACAACGCCGTAAACTCGGTCAATTCCGTCGGCGTCAGCATGCTGCCCGGCTATGCCGCGTCGCAGTATGCCTCTGGCAGTCCCATGAGTATCGCGAGCCTGACTAATCCGCAGCAGCCGGCCGGCTTGGCTGGAGCTGGCAGCGCCGGAATGATGATTGGCGCAGGCCCCAATGGCGGCGGTGCTCAGCGCCGCAAGCGCCAGTGCTCGCTGTGCCACGGGTGGTTTTCGAACCTCGTCACTCACAAGTCGACGCATCTCGAGACCAACTCGCGCCCCCATGTGTGCGAGGCGTGCGGACGCGGGTTTGCGCGCCCCAACGACCTGTTCCGCCACGAGAAGTCGCACAACGACAAGTCGCAGTTCCACTGCCCGTTGTTTGTCAAAGCACCCGCCGACAACCCCCTGTTTGGCACGGGCATGCTCGAGCCGTCGTGCCACCAGACCGGCGGCTTCTCGCGGTGCGACACGTACAAGAACCACCTCAAGGCCATGCATTTTGAGTACCCTGCTGGCACCAAGAAGCGCGACAGACCAGGCATGTCGGGCAAGTGCAAGGGCTGCAACCTGCAGTTTGAGAACGCTGACCGCTGGATCACGGACCACATTGAGACGGAGACGTGCGAGGGCATCAGGCACGTCAAGAAGTACCGCGCCGAGCTCGAGGCCGTTGTGCCCACGCTCACGGCCGAGCTGGCGCTCAAGAACGGCGAGGCCTGATGAATATGGATCCGGGCTTGCCCGGTTGGGTTTGCCCGGCTAAAAGTGTGCAATAGAACGATTAATGATGGGTTATTTGACTATGAGAATAGGTAGGTGTGAGTAGGAGTACCAATTCAGCAGGAGTACAGTAGCCATGGAATGGTAGCAGGTTGTAAGTTAACCGGTTGTAAGTTTACAGGTTATAAGTTAACAGGTTGGTGTAGTCCAGTGTAGTTCAGTAGACAGGAACGGTGAGTTGAATCAGCCGACAACAAGTGATACAAGGCAGTGTTCCTGCCTCCAGGTACTACTCTCCGTGCTAAAGCCGTCTGCTGGCCAGCCGTCTAGAAGCGCCGTGCTCTATGCCCGGCTTGAGCGTACCTATTTGAGCGCACCTTAGCTAGACGCCTGCTAGACACTCGTTTAGCTGAGCTCGACCTCCACTAAGGCCGGCATTCGCGACGACGACTCGGAACCCCGCCTCCGCTTTGTGCCAAGCACATTCCGGTTGCTGTGCTTTAGTCAAGGCTTAGTTATGGCAGCCCAATCGCTACCCGATCCGAGCCCACCCGAACCCTGCCTCGTCGTCGGCCCAGCATTAATGCCGACGCAGCGCGGCGCGTGCGGCAATTAAGGCCAGGCACCCACGCACCGTCGGGGCTCAGCAAATGTGGATTAGGCTGCGATAATGAGAGCCGCGGATTCCGGACCAATGGCACGGGAGATCCAAGGGTGGACTTGTGGGTAGACTTTTGAGTGGCCCGGGGCGTCTTGAGACCTCCGGGAAACCTCCGGGAGACCTCCTAATGGCTAGAGCGGTGGGGCACATCTGCTACATCTGCCCAATAGGACGGCTGCAGCCGCCCTCACATTCCCCGTCCTTCATGACATCACTCGTATAGGCTGCAGCGGGGGACACAGGGAGGGGGAAAGGGAGAGGGAAAAGGCAAGAGGCAGGGCAGAGAATGGGCGCAGGGGTTGTTTCGGCCGGTTTGAGATTCACCTCGGCGCGCAGGGGCAGGCAAGTGAATGGGAAGTGAATGGGAAATGAATACTGTGCACTGTCCATGTCTGACATCCCTGCAGGCTTAGTGACAGCCACGGCACAGCCTCGTGAGCTAAGCAGTTCAGTGTCGCAGCCTCGTGGTTCATACAGCCTTATAATTGCAGCCTTATAATTGCAGCCCCATACAAATAGCCTTATGAGTCCAGCCCCATACAAATAGCCTTATGAGTGCAGCCTCATACTAACAGCCCTAATGGCCCAACTGCAGCCCCACTTTGCAGCCTCAGGAACAGTCTAAGCCAGCCTAGCTACACAGCCTAACCAACATGGCATTACCTCCAGCCTTGCTATAGCTCAGCGTGGACACCAGCTATCCGTTTACTTACTCTGAAATGCTACTTAAAATGTGGAGTAACTGCTGGATTTTCACTCCTAACTCCTGACTGGTACACCTCCTGGTAGGCCGACTTCACTCCGCTGTGGGGTACGCGGCTGTGAATACCCCGCATTGGTGCCGACAAGCCGAGATACTCATCTGTCGATTCTCATCTGTCAATTCTCATCTCCATCTCTCATCCTCACTGTATCATGTCGGTGCTGTTGCGCACTCCACTGCAACGTGGCAGCTGTTTGGCGCGCTCCCGTCCTCTGCTACGTGCCCCCCTACACTCGCAGTTCCCACCTCCGCCTCCACGGCCCAGACTGTCCGTTTCCCATGCCATTGGGCCTACTTCCCCACCGCTGTCAATGCAGACAATTGGCCAGATCCTGCACGACGTGGCTCTTGAACATGCCACCAAGTCGAGCGTCATCTCCGTGCACCAGGACGTGACTCTGTCGTACGCTGAGCTCGACCGGCTGGCTTCGGTTCTGGCTGCGAACCTCGCGTCCAAATACAACATCACCAAAGGTGATCGGGTCTCGGTCTGTTGCGGCAACTTGTGGGAGTACCCGGTGCTGCAGTTTGGCCTCGCGCGCCTCGGCGCCATTCTCGTGCCCATCAACCCGGCCTTCACCATCAAACAGCTCCACAATGCCCTCCATCGCAGCGACTCGAGACTCCTCATCATCCAGGCCCAGCTGTTCAAGGGTGTCGGCAAACCGCTGCGCGATGTAGCACCAATGGTCGAGCAGTTCCTCGAGTCGTCGACTGGCGCGTCCGTAGAAGGACGTACTCCACTGCCGAACCTCGACGCCGTCCTCGTGCTGCCATCGACCCCTCAGGGCCCCATTCCCAAGGGCACCCGCTACTTTGACGAACTGCTCTCTGAAACAGACTCGTTCCCCGACGACCCCGCATCCGCCGAGGAGGTCATCAACATGCAATTCACCTCTGGCACCACCTCTGAGCCGAAGCTCTCGAGCTTGACCCACCTCAACCTCGTCAACAACGGCCGCTACATTGGCCATCGCATGGGTCTGTCCGCTACGCAGTCAAGCCACCCGTCGGGCCAGGACCACCTGTGTGTTCCTGTACCAATGTTTCACTGCTTTGGCCTCGTTCTCTCGAACCTCGCAGCCATCTCCCAGGGCGCCTGCGTCGTCTACCCATCTGACGGGTTCAATCCGCAAAAGACCCTCGCGGCTGTCCGCAAGCACTCGTGCACGGCCCTTCATGGCGTGCCGACAATGTTTGCAGTCGAGCTCGAGCTTCGCGAAGAAATTGAAAAAGGTGGCCTGAAGTCGCTGCGCACAGGAATCGCCGCAGGCTCGCCTGTCCCCGTCGAGATCATGAAGAAACTCGACACGACGTTTGGCATGACGGGCCTCACCATTTGCTACGGCATGACCGAAACATCCCCGGTCAGCTTCATGTCGTACCCGACAGACTCTGTCGAGAAGCGTGTCTCAACCGTTGGAACGCTTTTGCCCTTCACAGAGGCCAAGGTCGTTCAGGCCGGAGACAAAGAGCTGAAACCTCTTCCCCTTGGACAGAGAGGCGAAATCGCCGTCGCAGGCTACTGTGTACAAAAGGAATACTTTAGAGACCCCAAGAGGACGGCAGAGGCGCTCATTCCAGACACTAATGGCAAGAAATGGATGCTGACGGGTGATGAGGGCGTCCTCGATGAAGAGGGTTTTCTCACTGTAACGGGGCGCATCAAGGACCTCATTATCCGTGGAGGAGAAAATATCCACCCGCTGGAGATTGAGAACGTGCTATTTCAGCATCCCGCTGTACAACAGGCATCTGTCGTGGGTGTGCCAGACGCGAAGTACGGCGAAGCCGTCGCTGCGTTCATCATTATTCACGCCGACCACAAGAACTCCCCGCCTCCAGTTGATGATCTAAAAGAGTTCATCAACTCGCATCTCGGTCATTATCTCGTGCCAAAGTACTTTCTGTTTGTGGAAGACTTTCCCAAAACCACCAGCGGAAAGATCCGCAAGGTCGATTTACGCGAGACGGCCATCAAGACCCTTTTGAACTAGTTTCGTGTCTCAGCACACAGCTGGACGAGACCATAGAAATGACAGGAATGACACTAGATATAATGCTCAGACTTTAGGCGTCCACAGTTTCGATACTAACTCTATTGAAGTCGTGCTCTATTCATTAGAACTATAATGTTATGCGTCCATCAGAGTTTGTCACGCTTCCTCCTGATCCTCAAACTCAATCAGGGCAGTTCCCTGCTTGACAAGCTCGCCGACGTCATGAACAACGCGCGACACTACACCGTCGATGGGACTGCGAATGGTGGTCTCCATCTTCATACTCAAAATGACAACAAGCTCCTGGTCCTTCTTAACAACGTCGCCAGGCTGTACATGCACCTTGGCAATTGTGCACGGCATGGGGGCAACCACGCTGTTAGCGTTATCCTTCACGCCTAGAGCTCGGGTGAGCCATGCTGGACGGGGGTGTCTCAATGTGTAGTGCTCTCCGCGGTGGAAGACATGCACCTGGTCAGGCTGAACAACAACGGTGTTGATGTATTGGGCCGAGTCGACAAACTCGATGCGTAGCTTCTTCGTGGCCGTGTCGTAGTGTGCTCCCTGGACGTGGATGGGGTCTGATCCATCCAGCACCACTCTGTAAGAGCCATCGCCAAGCTGCTCCACATTAATGCGAGAGGCAGATGCGCCGGGACCCTCGGTGCCAACTTCAAACTCTACCGACCGCTTAAACCGCGACCACGTATTGGTGTAGGCACCAGCAAAGGGACCGGCAGCTGTAGCGAGCAAGCGCTGACTCTGCTCGCTAAGAAGAACGGCAATGGCCGCCTGGGCGAGAACCTGTGCTGGCGTCTCGTGAACGGCAAACAGAGTCTCTTTATTCTTGGGGATAAAGCCTGTCTCAAGGCCATCTGGTGACTCCGAGTCAAAGTTGGGGTTCGTGGCAATGCGTTTGAGAAACTCAATGTTGGTGATTGGGCCCACTACTTCAAGCTCCTGCAGAGCAATGTTCAGCTTCTGCAGAGCCTCAGTACGGTTGGATCCGTGTACAATGAGCTTGCCAATCATGGGATCATAGACGGGCGAAATATCGGATCCCTCAACAAAAGAGAAATCAATACGGGGAGATCCAGTTTTTGGAAGCGACATGTGCTCGATTTTTCCGCTCGACGGCAGGAAGTTCTTGAACGCGTCCTCGCAGTAGATTCGTGCCTCGAATGAGTGGCCGCGGAGTTGGACCTCCTCCTGAGTCTTTGGCAGAGGAAACCCAGCAGCAATAAGGAGCTGCCACTCAACAAGATCCTCACCGCACACAGCCTCGGTAACAGGGTGCTCTACCTGAAGACGCGTGTTCATCTCCATGAAGAAGAACTCGCCCGAGTCATTGTCGAAGATGAACTCGACAGTACCTGCGCCCTCGTAACCGACAGCACGAGCGGCGTCGCACGCCTTTGACCACAGTTGCTGGCGAATCTCCTCTGAGATTCCCGGAGCCGGTGACTCCTCAATGACTTTCTGGTGTCGTCGCTGGACACTGCAGTCTCGTTCGCCAAGAGCAACCGCGTTACCATACCTGTCCGCAAACACCTGAACTTCAATGTGTCGAGGGGTGGTGATGTACTTCTCCACAAGCACGCTCTCGTCGCCAAACGAGGACTTGGCCTCGGACTTTGCGCTCTGGAGCTGGGCCTGGAACTCCTCGGCATTCTGCACAATTCGCATTCCCTTTCCACCACCTCCCAGCACTGCCTTAATCAACACGGGATATCCTATCTCGTTTGCCTTCTCGGCAAGGTATTCGGGGTCCTGGTTGGAGCCGTGGTATCCAGGAACACACGGCACGCCAGCAGCCTCCATGATCTGCTTCGAGCGATCCTTGGCACCCATGGCTTCTATGGCGCCCTGAGGAGGTCCCACAAATACGAGGCCCTCTTCACGCACGCGCTGTGCGAAATGTGCGTTCTCAGATAGGAACCCGTAGCCCGGGTGGATCGAATCGCATCCGTTAAGCTTTGCTATCGACACAATCTTCTCAATGTCAATGTATCCGTTGGACGCCTGGCCCAGGGACAGATTGACCGGATTACTCGTGGCAGACGGGAGATCGCGATCCTGAGCGGTGTAGACAGAGGTTGTTTGGATGCCCATCTTGGCCGCGGTTCGGTTGACGCGGTGCACGATTTCACCACGATTGGCTACACACAGAGACTTGAGCGGTTTCGGCTCGGGCAGTGTAGCCGAGTGGCTAAGGCGCGTCTGGCGCAGCGGCTTGACCCGTAGAGCGCTGGGTCTCATGGTTGGAGCTCAATTGAATGGAATGGATGAGAGAATGAATGAGAGAGAGAAAAGCGATGCGGGGAAACATTTGTATGTGCGGGGACAAGTGCGGCTATGGACGGGCCGGGCGAGGCTGGCCAAGAGCCGAGAATGCCATGCTGAGACAAGTATAGCAGCAAGAAGTAAAGCGGAAAAAGGCAATTACAGCAACAGGTCTTTGAGATCTGCCATACCGTCTGTTTTAAGAATGTCAAGACCTGTTCTTGTCCTGCTCTTCTCCTGCTCTCTCATTGTCTCGGCCCATCAGTCGGCTTAGGGTTTACCCCGCCATGCGAGCCGTGCCCTTCTGGGGAGCTGCAGCGAACAATTTACGCTTGCAGCGAGCATCACAAGTTGGAAGTCGCTCAAGGTCCCGGCACGCCGCTGGCAGTACAAAAGTGAGTCGAGGTCGTCGACAGCGGTATCTCGAGGTTCTTGGCCTGTTCATAACACGGATCCGGCAGTGCAACCCCGCATTTATGCCAAGCATTAGATACGAGCAACCAAACAGGCCATTGCAGATCTCAGCATCGTGCTGGAACATAAAGCGTGCAATGTTGGCAAGTCACTACTTCCAGTCTGCCAAATAAACCTGCTCCATCTACTACCCGCGTTCCTACCATCCTCCCGGTGTCCGCTCGTATCGGCGTAATCCGCCTTTAGCTCCTTCCTATCGGCCAGGGCCCATGCCCTACCCACCTTTTGACATAGCCTTGTGAAGCTGGTATCTTTAGGTCTTGTCACAACGCCTCTTCCACGCTCTCGGTCGCACTCTCCGACCGCGTGGACACTGACTAGCAGCCTTGGAGGCTGTCCTTTTGTAGTGCTCTGCTGCTCCTCTGTTTACAGCCCTAGCTTGCAATCTGCCACTGCGCCTGCTTCCTAGTGGGTCTAGGCGAAGCGCCCGGCTCCGGCGGTTCCTGCATTGTTGCCAGGCACCGCGTACCTGTGCTCGTTGTGTTGTTGAACTGACCATCACACGTTGATCTAAATACCCCTTGTGCTTTCGACCTTGTCGTTGCCATTCACGCTTGTTCCTATCGCATCCGCTCATCCGCTCATCCGCTCGTCCCATCCTTTTGGTAAGCTACCTCCAATCTCTAACCGCTCACAGCTTCGACAAGCCCGCTCTCCATGCGGGGCGCAAGCGTAAGCCTACAGCGCCTTCCTCTGTTCAACCGTAGGGTGAACAAGAAGGCGTCGGTCGATAGCTTACCAAAGCCTGAGCCAAGTGCCAAGTCGAGCCTGAAGCTGGCGGCGAAGCTGACCGCAAAGCTAAGCGGTAAGCCCGACAGTAACCCCGACGACAAATCCGACGCAAAATCTGAGCATGACCCACCACAAGGATCCTCCCTCCCTCCAGCACTTGTCCCTGCGACTCCAACTGCTGTCAATGAAAACGACCCAACTAAAAACGACCCAAGTCCTCAACCGACCTTGCCTCTGCCCCCACCCAAAGATTCCGAATCATCCCACACACGCGAGAATCGCATCAAAACCATCAGAGCTTCCGTAGATTCGGTCGTCTTAACGCCTGGTGCCAAGTTTGTTCTTATCAGCCAAGAATGGTGGGACCGCTTCCTCGACAAATCGTCCCCGGTGTGCCCCATCGAGGGCCCTGAACTATTGGCCGAAGCGCCTAATTCGGGCTCTGATACCTTCTACTCTGCTGACGGCGGAAGCGAGGACATGAGCACGAGTACCAGCTCTGAGAGCTTCTCGGCTGCTACTATTGACAGCGGTGAGACTGCTGCCACCAGTGCCGGAGAAGACCCGAGACCGGTCCCTCTAAAGACTGCTGAAGCCGTTAAACCTGAATCCGTTAAACCCGAAGCCTCTGTTTCGAAAGGCTCCAACTTTGCATCGCCTAGACGCTCGTTCATCCGCAAGAGCAAGAAGTCGGCTGAAAATAATCCCCCACCATGTTCGTCGGACGAGCTGTCATACATTGACATCGGCAGCGTGGTGTCACTCCCACAAGATGCATATACTCAGCTCTCCCGCTGGTACGGAGCGGTCGCGAGTCCCGTGGTACGTTCGGTCGTCGACTGTGACGGCGCAAAGCCAGAGCTTGAGATCAACCGCCCTCAAGCCCATCTAGTAGGTCTCGGCGACGTCATGGTTCATTCTCCCACCATGTCCATTTCAGCGAGTGATCCTCTGCAAGTAATCCTGGACTCTCTAAGTTCCCTAGGAACAATTCGCCTGTGGAGATGTCAAGGCTCCCTGGGCTCTCAGGCAGACAAAGGAACCGTGTCATACTCTGAGTTCCGGCGTCTCGAGGGTGTGGAGCTGGTGGAGACACCTGCAAGCTCGTGGCGCTCCCTTGGTTTTGGACCTAGAGAGACCCTCGTTGTTGAAAAGAAGCTCGCCCTTGGCTGGTACTCAGCCCAAAGCGGCCGTGTCAAGGGTACTACTGGCTTCAAGAACCTCGGCAATACGTGCTACATGAACTCGGCCCTGCAATGCTTAGTTCACTGCGAGGAGCTAATCTCATACTTTCTCTGCGGGACTTACAAGCGAGACATAAACAAGCAGAACCCTATCGGCTACAATGGCAATGTTGCGGTGACTTTTTCATCGTTACTGGAGGAGGCTTTGACTGCAGAGCTTCCGTCGATTAACCCCATTGAGTTGAGACGCACAATAGGACAGTATTCGGCAACGTTTGCTGGCCTCATGCAGCAGGACTCGCAAGAGTTCCTTGCTTTTCTCCTGGACGCTCTTCACGAAGACCTGAATCGTATTCGTGAGAAGCCGGTAACAGAGAAGCCAGAACTTGGCGAGGATAAGTCCGAGGATACCGAGGCAATGGCTCAGCTTGCTAGTGAGTGCTGGGACCTTCATAAGAAGCGCAACGACTCGATCATAGTCGATCTCTTCTGTGGCCTCTATCGTTCTGTTCTTGTTTGTCCCGACTGCCAACGCGTCAGCATCACTTTTGATCCTTTTTCAGATCTCACCCTGCCTCTTCCCCGTGAGCGCTCATGGCTCAAGGATATGATTATTGTTCCACAGCATGGACAACCCAAAATATATGAAGTCGCCATGGACGGCCAGGCCAGTGTCAGACAACTGAAGGAGTACATCGCCAAGCAGTTTGACATGATAAAAAACGGAGGTGCCGATCGATTGATCGGTGCGGAGGTCTACAGCTGCCGGGTGTTCAAAAGATACGATAACCGCGATCGGCTTTGCGATGCTATCAGCGGTGAAGATCTTCCTGTGGTCTACGAGTTAGACCGATCTGTCGACGACCTGGAAGTATTCGCAGTTCCTGTCTTGCACCGAACCACAAAACCCAAATCTAGTGACGCTCGTCTTCCTCCCTCTACAGACAAGGGCGGCACCATTTTTGGCATTCCCCTTTACATCACACTCACTGTTGATGAGTCCAGGGATTTGGACATCATTCGCTCAAAGATTGTTCAACGATACGTAGAGGTTCGCGGAGAACCTGCCGCTGAAGAGTTTGACTTCAAGATGAGCTACTTTCTCGACAACCAGCAGAGCTCAAATGCCAACATTGGCGCATCGAAGCCCCTCGAATCTCGTATGCCTCCTAAGTCCATGCTTCTTGACGACGAGTCACTAGCTGAGGCTGAGGCGAAGGCTGAATCGACGGTCCGCCCAGTCTTAATCACTCCTGGTGAGGCTATTATCTGTGACTGGAAACAGGATGCTGTGGAGAACTGGACACCTGAGCGTTTGCCTAGTGCTGATGCTGATGAGGTTCGTGAAACAGCTGCAGCAAAGAAAAAGAAGGCTATCAGCCTATCGGACTGCCTTGATTTGTTCTCAAAGCCCGAGGTGCTGAGCCAAGACGACCTCTGGTACTGTAACCACTGTGCGTGCTTGCGTCAGGCTACGAAGACCATTGAGCTGTGGTCGATTCCTGAGATCTTCACGATTCATCTGAAGCGCTTCTCGAGCTTCCGGACCTTTAGAGATAAGATTGCGGATGTTGTTGACTTTCCAGTCGAAGGTCTTGATCTTTCCCACCGTGTTCGCCGGCCTGAGGGTGAAGTGATCTACGATTTGTTCGCTGTTGACAACCATCATGGAGGTATTGGCGGAGGCCACTATACGACTCTCGCCAAGAACTTTGTTGACGGCAAATGGTACTCGTACGATGATACACACGTTTACACGGTGGAGCCCGACAAACTCGTCACAAAAGCTGCGTATCTGTTATTCTACCGACGACGGTCCTCGACAGCTCTTGGACCTCCGGAGATGCAGCAACTTGTAGCGAACTGTCGCGAGCTCCTTTCGCGTACTGACTCTTCGGGGTCTGTATTCAGCTCTATCAGCAGCCCACGAATGGGTGCCTTGAGCAGCATCCCTATAAGCCCGCATTGGCATCTTGACGAAGGTGAGTCGGCTGATATCAACGAAGAGGAGGCGGAGAAGTAGTGATTGGCGTCGTCGGCACACCAACCCTTGCATTAGTTATTGACCTTCATTTGTACATTTAGCGGTTATTTACAAGTTCCTGGGCTCAGTCGTAAGTTCAAGGTTCACTCGAGCTCGGAGAGGTGGGGTATGCTGGATGCAGCACCTGGTCGCGTAACTGTAATGGCAGCGCATTTGACAGCAAATGACACTGCCGTCGATACGTCTTTACCAACTACGACCTGTCCGACAAACGCACCGAGGAACGTATCACCAGCACCGGTCGTGTCCACTGCTTTGTCGACTTTTACTGCGGGAATGTATTGAGGAGAAGAAGGTCCTCTCTCGTAGAATACACAGCCATTTGCGCCGAGAGTAATGACAATGCAGTGGCAGGTGAATGTTTGAGCCAGCTCCAGAATGACGGCACTAGCCTTGTCGGCGTCATCGTCGACAGCTGAATGCGATCGTGCGAGATCTTGAGCCTCTGTGGAGTTGACAATTAGATGTGAAACGTGCTGAAGGGCTTGTGAGAGCTCTGACAAGTCTTCTGGCATGGGCGATGGATTGTATACTGTGAGGATGCCATTGGCATGGCTCTGGCGAAGCAGCGCATAGACAACGTCTAGGGGAATCTCGTTTTGAAGGATGATGGCATCAGTGGAGTATATAGCGCTGTTGCTTTCGACTTCCGGTACTGTGAATGTGCCATTGGCCCCAGAGTACACGAGGATGCGGTTTTGGGCTGACTTCTCATCGACAATGATCGTTGCAACTCCCGTCGGCTCATCCTTGTGTGTTGATACCTGACTGACGTTGATCGACTCCTTGGCAAGCCCGTCCACGAGCTCTCTACCAAAAGCGTCCGACCCGACCCGTCCGATCATGCGAACCTCGACATCACCTAGCGGCGTGAGCCTCCGAACAGCCACGGCCTGGTTCGCGCCTTTGCCTCCATGGTGTGTCTCGAAGCCGACAGCGTGGACTGTTTCGCCCTCATTGGGTACTCGCCGGGCAATTGTGACGAGGTCGTAGTTGATTGATCCAAAAACCGTTACTGATTTCATGGCAGGAGAATGGGGAAGTGGTATGTTAGGTAAATCAGGGGTTTGTGGGGATTCATCACAACCCTGGCTGAGCTCAATCTACAGGACCACAGCACCACACAACTACAGGTAAAGTTGGATGATCTGAAACATCAAGAAGGGTTATTATTTACAATTGGATGCTCCAGATATGGCGCTTACAGATATGGCGCTTACATGCCAGCGTTGGACTGCTGGATGCGGGTAATGTAGGTCCGCGAGATCAGGTTCCAGGCATGCATGTACTTCTCCATGCACTTGCGGGTGCAGTCGGATTCGCCGGAGCTGATGGAAGTTCCAGGAGTAGGCACGCACTTGTCGAAGCAGTTCTCAGTGATTTTCTGTGTTAGTACGAAGTATGCCATTAGGCGAGAAGGACAGGGGTGTGTTGAGCATGAAGTCTCAATCTGGAATCACTAGACGTAGCAGTCTGTAAGCCAGTCAATCGCTAGTGAACTCCTGCTAATCAATCTATCAATCATCCTCAATCCTAATGCCCAATCTTCTCAATCCTCTCATCTTCCCGCCGGATCACTGGTTGACTTACGTTGACGAGCTCAGTGGCATTGGCAATGGCCAACTCCTGCGAGATCTGCTCCTGCAGCTTGCGCTTGATCTCGGCGGAGTTGCCCGCGAGGGTCGAGGTGCTCAGCGACGCTTCCTTTGCAGGGCCGGAGCTGCCAAAGATGGAGGAAAACCCAGACATTGTGGTGTTGGCTGTATGGAGATGCTCATTAAGCAGCCACCATGGGATATTTTTCAATGATTGGGTTAGGGCGAATATGGGTGTAGAAATTTAGGCCGTAGAAATTTAGATGATCCGGATTGTGACGAACCACTAGTGAAGAACTACGTAATCGAGGATCCATTATGACCATCTCATTACCGCCAGATGTGTTTGCTCGGCTCGAGCCAGAGGTGTACCTACAGCGACACCTCGAACTGGGTCTCCGGCCGGGTGGATTGCGGGCTCTCGACGAGTTTCGACCTGTGACGATCCACAGCTCAAAGGACGACACAGGAAAAGACCAGCTACCAGATACAGTGGGGTCAGCAGTTGTCAACACGGGCGGGACGTCTGTTCTGTGTGGCATCTCGGCTGGTGTGACTGAAACGCGCGGAAAGGCTGGCATCTACCCAAATGTCGAGATCATTCGAGGCACGAGACCCGGTCTGCCGACGCAGGAGGAGATGGTGTTTTCGCAGCGCATCTACCAGCTGCTCAACAAGACGGGAGTTGTGGACAAGTCGACGTTCACGATTGAGGGCGCAGAGGACGCCAAGTGGCTGGTGCTGACGGCCAATGTGCAGGTTTTGAGTCGGACGGGTCCTTGCTTTGATGCCATTTGGAACGCAGTCGTGGGTGCTCTTGAGAGCTGCGAAATTCCGCAGCTCGAAGTTGATCCCGACACGCGCCAGGTTGTATGTGTTGATGGTGACAAGCGCAAGGTTGTTTTCAGTGGAGATGCTGGCAGCAGCGCATTCTACAGTAGTACATATGGAGTGGGCGAGGTTCACAAGACTGGCGAGACGGTTGTTGTGGCGGACCTCGAGGGCGAGACTGAAGAGGCTGGGCTGACCAGTCGCATCAACGTCGTGGCCAATGCCAGCGGGTTGATGACGGGCTTCAGCCTATCGGTTGCATCTGGCACCGGGCTGCACCGGGGCATTCGAGTTGAACGACAGCACATTGAGGAGGCACTCGCCGGAGCTTTCCAGCGGGGGCAGACTTTGGCCACGTAGGTGTGAGGTCGTGTACGACAGCGCGAGAGAACGACATGTGGTCAGCTGTGCGATTCTGTCTATTTCAGCTGAACGATTGCTTATCATATGCTAGCTCGCCATACTCTCGTCATGCCGGTTCAGCATGCTGGCTCATCATACAGTGGTTCATCATGCCGGTTCATCATGCGGTTCATCATGCAGTTCATCATGCAGTTCATCATGCTGGCTCATACAGTGGTTCATCATGCCGGTTCATCATGCCTGTTCATACAGTGGTTCATCATGCCGGTTCATCATGCCTGTTCATCATGCCGGCTCATCATATGCTCATATATTGGCTCGTGGAGTCGCTGGAATAAGCTGGTATTGCTGTGCGAGTCTTAGCTGGCAGGCTCATAAGCTGGTCCAAGTGATTAACAGAGCATACCTGGCATTACCAGCATTACCTGCATTATCTGTATTACCTGGCATCACCGTGCCTACCTACCTGGCATCAACCAACCTGGCATCAACCTACCTACCTACCTACCTACCTACCTACCTACCTACCTACCTACCTGACATTACTTGCATTACCTGACATTACTTGCCTATCTGACATTATTTGCACTACCTGCATCAACCTACCTATCTGAATCTTGCACCACTGTACCCACATGTCAGACGTGCAGGTGACATGCCTGAGCGCGCTGCCAGGGGCTACAGCCCCACGTCTGTTGGCCGTCGCGTGCCCGCGTGTTCCGTTCCGCTGGCGCCGCCAACCCTAGATAATATGCCATTTAGCTAAAACGGGCGGGCTAACTTGAGTTGGCTATTTAGCGGTCGAAATGGGCTGTAGATCGTGCCAGGGTAGGGCCAATTGGGGCCGAGTTGTGTGAGACCATAATTGACTGCCCCATTTGGCAGGGACTAGGGTGGAACCCAAACTAGCGCGATATAACGGGTAGATAGGGCGGCGGAAGATTGGACAGTAAAGGGTGTCCCTCCCCCCTTTCCGTCCTGTTTGGCCTGACACGGTTTGGTCGGAACGTCGCTGAGATCCGCCCACTCCGCTCCCCCACCTCTACTCAGCCCGCCCAATAACAGCCCCCCAATAGTCGCCGGCTGCTTCCTCGGCAGAGGGTGCAGCGACCTGCAGGAAACGCCGTTTGTTGAGCCGAGCAGTCAACAAGTGCGCTTGTGGGCATGCCAAGGGCCCACCACGCCCTTACGCCCACCTCGTTGCTGCCCACACCACAACCACCTCGTTGTTCGGCTCTGAGCCCGGTATTTGAGCCATCCCAGGCCCTCCGCTTGCCGGCCCGCCTCGGCTGGTGCCTGGAGATAACAGAAATTTTTGTGCGTTCCTTGCTTTTCCCTTCCTTTTCCCTTCTTCCGTCCAGTTATCGTTTGCACTGGGCCCTCGAGGGGGCCTGGTTTTTTGGTGGTAAAAAATTAGCCGCAAAATAAATTATTCACAGTCCTATTTACTGGTCAAACGTGCTCTTCTCTTCTTTCCATCTACCATTCTTTAGACGACAGGTTCACAACATGTCCTCGGTAACCGTCACCCAGCGACGCCCGTCGCAGCACCAGCGTCCTGACGTGGCCCCCAAGGCCATTGACACGTTTGGCAACGAGTTTGTCGCCCCGACCTACACCATCAAGGACATTCTCGACGCCATCCCTGCCGACTGCTACAAGCGCTCCGCCGCTCGCTCGCTCGGCTACGTCGCCCGCGACCTCTTCTTCCTCGGCCTGTTTGGATACCTGGCAATTGCCTACATCCACCTCATCCCCTGGCTGTCGGTGCGTGTTCTCGCCTGGGTCGCCTACACGGTTGTCCAGGGCCTATTCGGCACTGGTGTGTGGGTTCTCGCTCACGAGTGCGGACATGGCGCCTTCTCTGACCACAAGTCCGTCAACTACACCGTTGGCTGGATCCTCCACTCGTCCCTGCTCGTTCCTTTCCACTCGTGGCGCCTGTCCCACTCCAAGCACCACAAGGCCACAGCCCACATGACCCGCGACATGGTGTTTGTGCCCAAGGAGCGCGACCGCTTCTTCTCGGTGCGTGGCCTCAAGCACAACTCGGAGGACGCGCCCATTGTCACGCTGTTTGGCCTCGTCACACAGCAGCTGTTTGGCTGGATCATGTACCTGACCACCAACGCTACGGGCCAGCGCTACGCCAACCGTTCCAAGTGGGTCCACAACCACTTTGTGCCCTCTGCTCCCCTGTTTGAGAAGCGCGACTTTGCCCACATCATCATTTCCGACATTGGCATTGGTCTCACCCTGTCTGCCCTCTACTTCTCCGCCCAGAAGTGGGGCTTCTCCACCGTCTTCGTCATGTACCTGGTGCCCTGGATGTGGGTCAACCACTGGCTCGTCCACATCACCTACCTCCAGCACACTGACCCGCGCCTGCCCCACTACGACGCCTCGGAGTGGACCTTTGCCCGCGGCGCCTCGGCCACCATTGACCGTGAGTTTGGCTTCATTGGCAAGCACATTCTGCACGACATCATTGAGACCCACGTCCTCCACCACTTTGTCTCGCGTATTCCGTTCTACAACGGCCGCAAGGGCACTGAGGCCATCAAGAAGGTTATGGGCAAGTACTACATCAAGGACAACTCCAACTTCGTCACCTCGCTCTACTCGGTCGCTCGTAGCTGCCAGTTTGTCGAGGGTGATTCGGGTGTCAAGATGTTCCGCAACGTCAACAACATTGGTGTCGCTCCCGCTGACCCGGGAAACCGCCTGTCTGATTGATGCCGGTACCGCCTGCTCTGCTTTGTTTCTGATTTAGATATACAATATGATTATTCTGTTACATTTATACCGAGTTGATCCAAATTTAGTAGCTCTCATGAGCCTAATATCGGCTTAATTGCCGATGACAATTAACTTGTATCGGTATCAGCCTGAATCACACGAGTACGTTACGAAATCCCGTAGCGTGGTAATCTGGCTCTTGCTTCAGACTTCCTTATAATTCCGTGCCTATTAGTCTGAATTCTATACAAAGTATCTATAATCTATGTCTGTCTAGTGGCATCTATAGGAAGACTGGACTCTAGAATCCATGAACTTTCCTAGAATCCATAAACCCACTCCAAAGTTCTTGCTCCAAGTTCTTGATCCAAGTTCTTGATCCAAGTTCTTGATCCAAGTTCTTGATCCAAGTTCTTGATCCAAGTTCTTGATCCAAGTTCTTGATCCAAGTTCTTGATCCAAGTTCTTGATTTAAGTTCTTGATCCAAGTCTTGATCCAAAGTTCTTGATCCACCGTCACCATGAGTCTCTAGGCCCATGATTACAATTTACTCCAGGAGCCTTAAACCCAATACCAGTTCACTCCAGCCTTCAATCCCATTAAGTTTCCTCCAGATCGCCCTGAATCAGAAATGATGGTGTTCAATCTCCTCGAGGTTGAGTAGATGCTCGGCCTTATCAAAGTCCATACGGCCCTTGGCGAGGTTCTCCTCAGAGGCAAAGTTGCAAAACTTGATGACAGTTTCGGGTGCAATTGTCTTGCGCTCAAGCTTGAACACATACTTGGACAGGGCCACAGCGTTGAGCTTGCCCTTGGACTCGAACCGCGAGATGACAAACAGCCACTTGCCGTCCCAGCCGAGAACGCGCGACTTGACGTTGTAGGCAGCATATGGCTTGATCTCGCGGCGGAAAATGGTCACCACTGCTCCGAGCGGCGAATTGTTCCATGGAACGGCCGACGGCTTGACATCTGTCTCCTTGTACTTCAAGTAGAAGTCCTTGAACAGGTACATCATGAGATCGGCTCGCGACATGTCGAGGTCCGAAAAGTAGGTTGAGTTGGACTTGTGCATGTTGAAATCCATCTCCATCATCGGCGTGTGCGTTCTGTAGATGCGGGGCTCGAACAACGACTTTGACTTCTGATTCCGCAACACGAAGAAGTGCTTGACCAGGAAGTAGTAGAACCGGACATGGAATGCCAACGGCAGCGACTTGAGGTTGAGCAGCAACAGCACCGCTGCCACAACCTTGAGAAGTAACGACATTGCAAAGCACCCAGAAGTCGGTAGTTGTGGGGTACGAGTCAAGTCGAACTAAACGTTGGGAAAAGCTAATGCTGGTACGAGCAAAACGAGTATAGCCGCCACATGCATCCTCGGCCAATCTGTCACCCCGAAAGCCGGCATATTGACAGCCGTGTTGGGCATCTCAGGGGTAGACCCTCATCGCTCAACGAATCCCGGTAGGCAAGTCGGATACTTCGCAAGACCTTGAACAGAGCCGAGAATCGAAACTGCCGATGCTGTTACCCGAGGTCGTGTCTTGAGCTGGTGACTGCCAGTAAGCTGACTCCGCGGAGAAACTGGATAAGCAGGTAGAGCATTGATCCGGGTATGAGTAGACCCAATTCGATTTTATTGTTCAACACGTAAATTGTGTATGATGGCGTGTTCTGCTATCATTTCTAGCCAATCCGTGTTATCCCGTTATCCCTTCTTATCCCTGGAAATTGTGCCTAGTTATCAAGAACCGTCAGTATATGCATTAGGAATGGCCTGCATATGTACTTACGGAGATCTGAAGCACTACTGAAATTCACTGAGGTACTATTGAACTATCTAATGTATAGACACAACATAGTAATTCGAATTGGTAAGGATTGAAGCGTATAAACTGTATAAAATGAGTGGAGAGAAGAAAATCATCGGCTTGCGCGCGACAGGAAAAATGCCCTAGAGACTTCGGGAGACTTAGGTCTGGACCCAGTCAACACCATCGTAGCCTCCGCAGTCAGGAGGCGGAGGAGCAGGCTCACATGGGCCGGGTTCTGGCTCGAAAGGCTGCGGGGCCACGGCGGGGGGTGCCGGCTCACAAGGAGCAGGAGCGGGGATGGGAGCGATAGGAGGAGGAGGCGGAGGAGGAGGAGGAGGAG